>CM053791.1:61441148-62776148 GCA_028749045.1 Cupressus sempervirens
GTGTCAACACACTTAAGACATTCACTAAGTTCATACTAAACTAGTAATGCATGTCGAGTATAATATGTAAATATAGACTATGTTGAGTTACAATGAGTGCAGAGTCACTCATGTACCGAGTCACTTGAGTGCCAAGTAGATAGACCATGCCGAGTGATTCAAGTGTCGAGCAAACAATTGATGCCAAATAGTTTAGGTATCGAGCCAGAAATAGAATTATAGTATGTGCTGAGCATCAATAACATTATGTGTCAAGTAATATAGATTGGAGATAGTTATTTGTGATGATACAAACAACTATGTAAACCATTTTTATGCCAATTTATGGATAAATCTTGAAGCTTTGAAGATAAGGATGAATCTATTTGAATTCCCTATGTAGTCAAATGCAGCCAATCAAAAAAAGGAAGAGTTAAACAAAAAAAAGGATGAATCTTATCCATAGATTCATACCTAACCCTAAGCCATCAATGTCCTTATAAAGAAGATGATGCCCCAACATTTAGAGAGACAACAATCTATAGATGACCGAGAAAGAGAAGTGATATCAAGGGGTGCATGAATGAATTGTTCAAAGATCTTTCAAGGTAACTTAGTAGATCAAAGCAATTATAGAATCGGTTTATAGAACAAAGGATTGAAGAACACAACATGAACATCTTAGATTAGAGAGGATCAAGAAGGACAAAATTGTGATCTGAAATCAGCAAGTCAAAGTTGGAAGTTGTATCAAATCAAATACTCTATTGTACTCTCTAAAAATTATATCAGTTAGGGTAAAATCATTTTGACTAAGGTTGATTTAACATTTATTAAGAAAATACTTTAATAGAGTGACATTCCAAGTGAATGTTCTAAAGTCCTTTAAATTCGTACACTTCTAATACAATTTTAAAATTCTCTAACAAGGTGGGACTTAATAGTCTTTGTAAGCCTTTAATAGGGCATGCCTTTTAGAGGGTAGATCATGTATCATGGTCAAACTTATTGTAACCATAATTGGTGACACTTTATTGCTGCAGTAGTGAATAATTGTGGGTGTCATCCCCACCCTAGTTTTACCTTCTCATTTGGAGGGTTTCTGGGTAAACATATCTGGTGTCAAGTGTGTATGTGCTTACTTGTTTTGACACATTTATTTTATATGTTATTTTCAATTCATATGTTACATACATCTGATGAATGGTTAGAAATTTTGGTAGTTGAAGTTTGAACTTTTGACTCACCTCCCCCCTCTTAGAAGTGTATGGTTCACATTTTTAATTCCAACAATTGACACGAGTAAAAAGTTACAAATTGCATTTGAAAACATATCAAACAGATTCCTCATAAGCTCAAAATTGAAACATAACAATTCTCTAACCTCTAAAATGTAATGAAAAATGAATTTTCTCATTTTGTTCAACTGGGTCAATGTTATAACAAGTAAAACAAGGCCTCCTATAATTCTAACCAATTTGTGTCAGCATGACAACAATAAATGACCAACTTTGAGGGATTCAAAATCTAATCAAAACATATAAAAAAGACTCAAAATGTGAAACATAGGTTCCCAAGTATGGATACTAAATATTTCAAAAGTGGTGAGTCAGGAAACATTATTGGATTTATGATATTCGAATGCAAACAAGGCTTCTTATCAATCTTTGACACTTTACCAAAAATGCAGATTTGGATATTGCTCAAAACTGGACTTCACAGAATGGCTCAAAATGGCAATTTATCTTCATGGGATACATAAATGTACTAAATGCAAGGTTTTAGAAGCATTGAACACCTCTTAGGCCTCTAAAGGATAGCTGGGTACACATGCATTTAAAAGTGCTTAAAGGGCTTGATTTTTCAATGGTATACAAAATCAGGGCTCCAATTTTCAGTCCCAACAGTGGCTCTATCTGGGGATGCATGTCCCTTATGGGAAAGTCAAGGATTTAGGTATATGGGAGAATTAGACAACACAACTAATAAAAATAAAAACTTCTCAAACAACTTTATTGAAAGAAAAAACAACTACTCCTAAAATTGTACAAACGATGGCCATGGGCCACCGAATTTCAAAAATTTTTTTTATATCTATCATAAATATGATTTTCATCTGAAATTTCATGAAGTAAGTTGGAAATATTTATTTTATCAGTTTCACCAATCAACTTAGCATTATGGATCAACTAACTTGGCAAAACTGAATCTACACCTTCCAATTCATAATGCATATAAAAACTATGATCACTCTCTACAACTTGCTCATTATTAAAGTTCTAATCAGCATGCTCAAAAATATCAAACTCAAAGTGAAACTCCCCTTTGTTTAATTAATCATGCATTCTATCAGCCTTGAATATGAAAGCTTCATATTCAACATGGGGAAAAGAGGCACACATACCTTGAAATTGTGTATCCTTATGCATAACCGGATGGTATTCAGATGAGCAACCAAATTTATACCGACAAATTTCATCAATGTTAGAATCTGAGACTAATTCCAAGTCTTCAAATGGTTTTTTTAAATCAGCAAATGGATTAGTCCTCGCATTAGAGTATTCATCATAGAAGTCACTGCAAGGTCCATGATGATTATTGAATACCAACTTCATCAAAAACCTTGTTGTCAACATCATGAGATAGAACATTATTATCATAATCACTATCACATCTGGAGAAAGAACAATCTAAACTCTTACAATAGTAAGACAATATATCATCATTAAACTTATCCTCAACTCAATCTGAAACATTCATGTCTTCTTCAAACAATGAATTGGTAACTCCATGCAAGGATCCTCTTTGAACATTTTGACAAAAGATGGGCTGATCAGCATCAAACTTCTACCATATAACAAATTAATGAAAACCTTGAAACCATTTCTAAGATTAGTATCATGAACACTTTTAGCATATGAAAAAGAAAAATTAGAATCATCACCTAAAGACACACCATCCACTCCATCAATGAAGCATGTAGAATATAGATCAATCTTACTTGCATTGTCTTCATTAAGGTGATTCAAATGTCTTGCAAACCAATCATCATTCATTTTATCAAAAGGTTTTGATTCATTAATCTTTGGATCATTTACAAATTGTTGATTACTATCATATGCATCTTCACAAGATTCATCTACACAATTAGGTAATTCATCCTTATAAATGGTCTCTTTGTCCTCATATTGTGTAGACAATTCTTCTTCACAACTTTCAACCTAAAGATGATTTACATAATTCTCAAATGGAACTTCATTTTCAGATTTAGAAATAGAACTCATACCTTTACTAGCATAAGAGTACTCAATTCTGTCATTGCTTTCTTCTTTCCAATTTGCATTAGATTCATATGAAGAGGAGCATGTACTACCACTATCTATTTCTTGACTCAAGTAACAACTCTCATTGTTGTCCTTACATTATGCTTCTTCATAATATATCGGATGAACAACTTTACCTTCATCAATTGAAAAATTTCTTTCTAGCTTCTTCATCCTTGTACTGAGATGAATATCTTTCAACTTCAAAGTTTATAACATTATCAATATAATGTAATATATCAGTAAGAGAAATCATTTCTTGCATATCTAACTAATCAAGTGAATCCACCTTATCATTCACTACTGAAATACTACAAATATGTGCATTTTATTCATCAAGAACAAAATCATCTCCTCTGTGAATTAAAGAGACTTTATCATCAACTTTACATGTTTGTGATTATAAATTTTCAACAAAAATGTTTACATCAGCAGTATTACCGACTTGCTGATATGAAATTGAACACTCTATATGACATTGATTTCTCCTTTGAACCTCATTTTGCCAATAAACACTTCTAGTGAAATGTCTCCTAGTTAATCCATACTTTATGTCATTTTCAATCTCCATTGATGTCATGAATGCCTGATGAAAAGTCTTAGGTTCTTTATCTCTTAATAGATAATTCATCTTTTTATCAAATGCATCAAGATAAACCACTATTTACACATCTGGTCATCTAGCTTACCATTTTTAGGAATCTCATTTACAAGTTTTGCAAATCTGATATTGAATTCAGGAACTAATTCTTCACGCTTGATTTGAATCTTGAAGAACTTATCAAAATAATCAAAGATGCTTACTCTTTCCCCGAATTTCTTTGTGAAGGCTAAATGTAATTCATCCCAAGATGAAATAGAACATGCTTAGAGAAAGGAAAACCAATCTCTAGCATCACCTAAACAAATAATTTCATGTACACATCCTCATGAGCAATTTCAAAATCAACAATCAAATCACGAACATTTAAACATGATGACTAGCTGAATTTTCATGGTTCCTACTAATCTTAGGAAAATACTTTATAAGATTATACGATATAGGATTTGAGAAACAATGAATGCCATCCAAAATTAATGGCATGTATCTTTTGGCAGAAATAGATCTATAAACATCACTAATTGACTACATACTTGATGAAAGGAAACATGTCATTCTTTAAAGCCTTGACACTGATTAACAATAATTCTGATTTGTAATTTGTAGTAGGCTTATAAACTTCTAACAAATGAATATATTCAAACACTTCAGAAAACATTATACAATAAGCTTAAACTTATTACAATAAATTGTATACAAATTATCACACTATTCTCCTCCTCCTAGTGCTAAAAATCACTTCATGGAGAACACATATGTATATAGATTTCTTTCATGACAAAAACAACATCGCAAAAACTAGAATACCTCAAGAGTTGATGCAAAAATCATTGATATGCTATTTTGGCATTAGTGCTGACAAGAACTTCCTCACACCACATATGAAACCATTATAGAGCTTCCACCTCCTTGAAGTGGAAAATAAAATCGCAATAGTGATTTATTCTTGGAATAATTCTACCTACAATAGATACACAGAACACACAACACCATAAATCCAAAATACACCTCTCTTTTCCAAAAAACTAGATATGCTTGTAAACACTAAAAACCTTTGATATTGAATTAAAGTACACACTGGTACAAAGATTTAGACTAGAGTTTCTACTCACACTTAGTGAGAAAATATTTGAAACAATTTACCACTTGTAAATTCTAAACTAGACTTTCAATAAAGGAGAAACTTATAGATCGTTAACACCTTGAAAAGAGAATACACTTCATAAACCAATTCATTACTCTTAAAATTTCTCAAAAACATATGCAAAACTAAGCTAATTTAAGATTAACTTCTAACAATTACAAAACAAAATTTACATCCAATCTTACAACATAATTTTGTCAATGAATAAAGCTTAATAGTGGAACACAAAACTCCAACAAAGAACTAAAAAACAACTCACAACCCTAGTGTTGTACTAGATTCTTCCTAATGTATTGAATCTTTTTCAAATTCTGAATGTTTTTCTATCATTCAAATTCAATACATCCCTAGTGGATTCACCATTTTGTTGGCTCCTAATTTAATAGTTTTAAAATTAACCAATAAACCAAACCAATACATCTAAGGCTAGAAAATTCCTATGATGGATACACTTGACTATAATCATTTGCCAAATATAAGGCATAAATCCTTCTTCACTTTAGGCTCTGAAACACCTACATGGGTTAACCTTGAGGTTCTAATATATTGTAATTGTGCAAATAAACATATAATATGAACCTATTAATAGAAGATGAAACCCTTTTATCTTCAAATACTTATGCAATAACATAGGAATGAAATAGGTACAAATCATAAGCTATGAACCCATAAAATAAGTGAGGGTTAATTCCTTTCAGGCCATTAAAAACCCTAGAAAATTGAACTTATTTTATTAAAATGATTTGTGCAAATGACCTTCATTTAACTTGCATCAAATTTAGTGATCAGTCTCTTATCCATTGCACCATAGAGTCATTACTAGCAGGATGACCTAACTTGATTGCCTTACAATTAAGTTTATTAATTGAAATCCCCAAACTCCATTCTTACTAGCATCCCCTGCATACGCCTAGAAACTCTATCAAATCATTAAAGAATTTACTTAACTCCTTGAATTAAAAGAAATAATAAATCTGATACACAACTCATCCAAGTTGTCTTAAATTGAATGAACCTTATTCATTCAATCATGAAGTTAATAGCATATGAAGAATTAGGAGAAAAAATAAGAGAACATAGATAATTCATTGTAAATCTCCTTTTGTGTCCATTCTTGGAAAGATAGAATACATTAACTTGTAACACTAAATGAAACTCAGGATACATTACATGATCTATCATCAATCTTCATTATCTTAGACAAATAATACATGAAAATGAAATGAAACTTGCACAAGAGTAAATGTGTAGCGTTCATAGCTAGAGCTTTGCTCAATTACATAGGAAGTAAACCAAACAATAACTTGGTCTCATAGTAAAAACTAGAACCTTGCTAGTTACATAGAGAAAACTGCCAACCCCTACAAATGAGAAAGAAAGAAAATGATATAGAAGAGGATGAATTCCTAAATCTTTTCTGTGACCACTAGGTACAAGTGCAAATTTGTGTCACCGTTTAGGATGACTTATCAGAACAATTGAATTTGAGTATTTCTATCTAAATATCAATTTATTCAAACATATGATCTATACAAATTCAATCTAGCTAAGTTATTTATGGCCTCACACTTTTCCAATTGGAAATGTGTATTAAATTCATGTTTTATACTAGTTTGTATCCAATTACTAAAGAAATAAAATAAATTTAGAAAAATGATGATTCAATAAATCTTACTATTTTTTATGATATTTTTTTAATAACATATAAACACAATTTTATAGAGTTCAAAGTCAAGAATATTCTCATATAGATTTTATAGTTTTCTAATTAGATATAGTATATCGTAATTAAAAAATTCTACAAGTATGCATTTTAACACTCAAGAAGATGTCAAGTTTGAGAAAGGAAAAAATATTAAATCATATCAAAAAAAATTTAAAATCACATGATGTTCAAAAGGAGAGAGTCCACCTCAAGAATGTATAATTTTTCTTTTGGTTAGAAAAGATTTGTTTTGAAAAATGTGGTGGGAGATGAAAACTATTGATTTCATATGAGCTAATTTTGAGTCATTATAAATTATAAAATATAGATCTAAAGCCAATTTGTATTTTTCATTGTTCCAGATATATATGTTATCTATAACATAATCTAAGATCGAAGGGAAATAAGCTTATTTCCATATTATTTTGTGGTGGGAACTAAACCCCTAATTTTTAGCATTTTGCAACAAGTAAAAATTTGTCTTTAAAAATTAGAAAAATATATCAATTCTTACTTCAAATAATTATTAAAAATTATAATCCTAAAACTCGTCCATTTCTACACATTTCATTAGTTTATTTCATTATCAAATTCTAAATAATACTACCACTTTTATGTTATTAAAGATGAACTATTATACTTTTGTTAGCCTTTTCCTTTATAAAAGGGTGACACAGGTTCGTGCATTAAACCCACCATGTGTCCACTTGGAAAACATACCCAAGAAGTTAAAAACATCTCTCTAATCTCTCCCAACAGTTGACAAATCAAATCCTCACCTATTTTGCCTCAAAAGTTGAAAATATCTCCAACATTTGATGGATATCATAACTAATTGCAAAAGACAAAATCCTCTAATAAATTCTATCAAAAAGCATGCAAATTGTGAAAAAACTAGGGGCAAAATACATCATTATGTGTCAAATTCCAAACATACTAAGCAATCCAAACATTTCAAGTGTATCATAATTGAATTATGTAATTGCATCAATGAAATCATTTCCTACAACTGAGCATCCCATTGAAAATACCAAATCCCCTATAATAGCTATCCCTTAGGACCTGCATAAAAACTAGCTCCAAAAATGGATAGATCATCTCTTACCAGTTCCAATTGTATATTGGAGTGCATATTTCTGATAAAAATTGTGCCTTTAAGGTCCATTTGAAATTCTAGGCCCTGGGCCATGAACATAGTATAAGAATGAATAATTTAAATGAACTATATAGTTAAAACTATATAAAACATTAAATTCATTTAAAATTTTAAAAATTTGAGCCTCTGTGCATTTGAAATAGTTGAAAAATATCTTAACTTTTTAATTTTTTATTCATTTTCCACTTATTCCTCTAATTGAGCAACACCACTAGTCAAATTCTAACTAGTCAACAACAACCAAGTAGGACCCACAACTCCTACCTTCTATTCAACTTTCCAGGAGGTCACCATGTCTCCACTAGTAAAAACTCCCATTTTTTGGTGGTGAGATGGCAACCACCAAAATCTAGCAACAAATTCAAGAACCTGCTCTTTCTCGTGGACTTGGTCAAAATTCTTTGATCTTCATGCCAGTTGGCCATGACAGGCCCCTCATCAGCTTCTGTAGCTTCCAAAAATGTGTCCTTCAAGACACTTTGTCGATTGCACATTGTTATATTTAAACACCCAAAAGAACCTAGACATGATGAATATGGGATTATCTCTTCAAATACTCTTTTATTCTAGATTTCCCTACATACTCGATGGTGTAAATGTCATTCAGAACCCAAGATTGCATTCATCCTACTTGCCATGGGTTTCTACACCTCCCACACCATAGATACATAAATGTATCTCTCTCCATGATGCTTGTTTTGTGATGGTAACATGATAATCAACTCACAGATAAGATATATAGCCATTATTGACCCATCTATATATACATAAAAAATAAATGGCATGTATCTAATCCTCATTCTTCCACTAGAATATAGATAGTCACCCTCCTTGCTATAGAAGGAAAAGATTGATGTGAATGGAATGATTGATACTCAATAGGTGAGAACATCCAACCTCCACTCTATCTATCTCCCATGATCATAACACCAAGTATTCCATTGATTGAAGAAGGAAAAATTCATCTGGTAAACTCATCACCTTGATGCCCATACTGATTACAATATTTTTCAAATGTTCTTTCTATGATGTGTCACTTTCTTCCTCTCATGTTGCATTTTCTTAGCACATGTTGACGATCCTTGAATTTCACTCAAGAAACTCCATTTAGATGATTCTCATAAACCTTTACCATTTCTATTGGACCAATTTTACTACATTCCTCTACTATATTAGCTTCCAAGCCTGATAGAAGAGTTGGATTAAAATGTAACTCAGTAGGTGTAAGCATGATTTTCAAAAGCACCATCATTAGCACCAACATCTTGGCATCATCAAAGCCACCCCACCCAAGAGCCTTTTGTTTAGCACACTTGATCTTCTTTTGTAATAGAGACACACAACTTGAAATTTACCTCGTCTATAGTCTAGGACTTCAAAGCCTCTGCTTTCCTAACCTCCTCTTTCCATCTAAGAAATTCATCATCATTTACTGCAGTCTCTAAGTCACTGTTAGAGGCATCATTTTTAGAATCAAATGCAAGATTTATGCCATCATATTGATGTTGTTGAAAGTCTAATTTTTTTGGCAAAAACCAACATATATAATTCTTGAATGTCAAATAATGCTATCTAATCACTGATGGCTTCAGCCCATAACAATGTTCTCTTAGTGAAGTAACCTAATGCATAATATTCTTTGAGTTCATGAACAATATAAGGGCCAACATATTCATGATTGTACCCAAGTATGTACCACCCAAGTTCCTAAGACAATAAATCATTTTGATCACCTACACGCTCTGTATCAGTCTATATTTTTGGCTTCAATTAAAAAGAGGAGGCTACTCCAATTCTTGCAAATTAATTCCTTAAATATTTACATTAAGGTAATCATTGTCTTCTCCTTACACCAACCATTATTACTATACCACCTTTATATTTAAAAAAATCACATTTGTTCTAACTCATTTTAGTCACTATGAAAACTCCATGATGCCTTATCAATAAGATGGAATTTAGTGGGGCCCCAAGGTGGGTCCAGCTAAAAATAAATAATTTTTCAAACAAATGATATGCCAAATTGATCTAATGAACATTATTTACCAATAAAGGTCAAACTCAACCACTATTCCATCATTTTAAAACTCATTCCTACCTTTTTTGCAAACTTGTCAATTTTGTGCCAAGGGTTCCTTTGACTAGTTTTAAAAACTGATCCAAACACTTGACTAGGAACTAAGATCAAACATACTAACTCTCTATTCTTTTTACTTTTACCCTATCAAATCTTGTCTCATGAAAATTCTCAATCAAAAGATATTGACTGTTGAAGTTCCCTTCTAGAAACAACCTACAAGAAAATATGTCAAAAAACCATAAATCATGTTCTGTTTTGGCTTCAAAAATTGGTTAAATTGGCACTTGAGGGTATGAGAACTGGGGTATGGGTTCATTGTCATGAGGAAAATATGAAACTGAGATTAGGGCTCATGGTCAATAATGGGGCAAAAATGGCGAGCGGTAAAAATAGGCTATTGAAATTTTGTAGACTCAAAACACTGGTAGAAAAACATTTTTTGCAAATGGTATCGACCTGGGAAAGTGTGCAGATAGATTTGTCAAGGTTTTAAAATCAGCACACTTAAAGAATTTTTAGAGTAGAATACAATGCTAGAATGCATTCTATCTCACCTATTATGTATTTAGAGATATGTCATCATGAACAGGGGTACTGACCAATTTGCATTTACTGACACTAGTAAAAAGTTACAAATTGCATTTGGAATCACATTTCAAAATAGATCAAATAGACTCGTCATAAGCTCAAAATTGAAACATAATAATTCTTTGACCTCTAGAATGTAATGTAAGAGAAAATTTCTCAATTTGGTCAACTGGGTCAAAGTTATAACAAGTCAAATAGGGCCTCCTAGAATTTGGAACAATTTGCATTAGCATGAAAATAATAAATGACCAATTTTGAGGGATTCAAAACCTAATTAGAACATATAGAAACAAATGGAAATATAAAACATAGGTTCTCAAGTATGGATACTAAACATTACCAAAGCAGAAATTCATGAAAAATTACTGGGTCTGAGATATTCAAATGGAAATAAGGCTTCTTGTCATTGTTTGACACAAGCAAAAATGTAGATTTGGACATTGCTCAAAACGTGACTTTACAGAATGGCTCAGAATGGAAATTTGTCTTCATGGGACACATAGATGGATTGACTAAAATTTGTTAGAAGTATTGAACACCTCTTAGGCCTTGAAAGGACACCTGACTACACATGAATTTTAAATCGCTCAAAAGGTTTGATTTTTCAATGGTACTCAAAATCAAGGCTTTGATTTTGAGTCCCAATAGTTTACATACCATGTTTTTATTGTTAGCATCAATTTTTTTTTCTAGCTACTCTATATAAATCTCCTTTTCTAATATACCATTTGAAAATGCAAATTTAACATCCATTTGATAAACTTTGAAACCATTGTATGCAAAGTAAGTAAGAAAAGTTCTTACTCCTTCCAATCTTGCAACAAGAGTGAATGTTTCTCCATAGCCTATCCCTTCATCCTGTGTATATCCTTTACAAAATAATATTTCCTTGTTCCTTGTGACATCATCATTTTTATCTAACCTATTTCCAAACACCCACTTGGTGCCAATCACATTTTTATCTTCTGGTCTAGGAACTAGAATCCATGTCTTATTTTTCTCAATTTGTTCAATCTCTAATTTTATGGATTTACTCAAGTCCACATCTTCTAAGGAATATTTCACTATTTTCGGTTCATTCATGTTAAGAAAATATGTATAATTTCCTAGCTTGTTCCTTTTCATTCATCTTGTATCTTTATCTCCAATGATTTCTACTGCAGGATGATGTCTCCTGACATACTTTGACAATCTTGGTTCTGCTATTTTTTCCTCATTTGATCTCTCAACTTTTGAATCACTATGTACATCTCTATTAGGTAGCTGAACATCTATTTCATGTACACTAATCCTAAAATTAGAATCTAACTCAACTTCATTATGTAACTTGGCACTTGAATGTAGCTTAGTTCCTGAATGCAACTCGACATTCATAGTATGTGACTAAGAGGTCACTAAAAATTATTATAGATTTTAAACTTGGATTACAAAATATTCATCAATAGACATACCTTGATAAATATATACAAATGATTTTTATTCCTCTGGTTCATTCATAAGTTCATCCTCATGTACTTTTTATCTTTTTCAAATTTCACATTTACACTTTCCACAACTTTGTTAGTGTTAGTATTTAAAGACTTATAAGATTTCCTACTTTTGGAATAGCCAAGGAATATGCCTTCTTTAGTCTTTGCATCTAATTTACCATTCTTGATTTCCTTGAGAATATTACACTTGCTTCCAAATACCTTAAACTATTTTACATTGGGTGAGTATCCATACCATAGTTCAAAAGGTGTTGAATGAGTGCCTTTCTTGACTTGCACATGGTTCAAGGTATAAATAGTTTTACTTACATCTTCTCTCTAGTATTTCAAAGCAACATTTTTCTCCATCATGAGTACCCTCCCATAGTATATTATAGATTTTTTCATCCTTTCAATAATTCTATTTTGAGGAGGGATCTTAGGGGTAGATGTAAGTCTATTGATTCCTTTTTCATTAAAAAACATCTAAAACTCATTTGATGTAAATTTTGCTCCTTTGTCAGATCTGAAACATTTTAGAATTTTACCTATTTGCATCTTAACTCTTGATCAATACCACCTAAACATTTGGAAAGGATCAAATTTTGATACAAGAGCATCCTAGGTGTAAGAGCAATCTTGCATCACCCAAAAATATTTTATTTTCATCCTTTTCTATTTTAATAAGTACTAGTAGACAGGGTGATTACTATTTATGGAAACTTTTTTATTTTTAGTAAGTTATTCATATGAGCTCAGAATGTTCTCATTTTCCACAAGAAGGTTCATTTTAGAGTTATAAGCCTACCATAATAATCTCATTGTTCAAGCTTCAGTATCAGAGAATTTATTGCAGATTTTCAGTGGAAAATTTTGAAAAAAACTCTCCAAGCTCACTGTTGGAGGCTTAAGAGTGCTTGTATGAGGTCCAAAAAAAAAAAAATGGCACTATTACAGTTCCAAGTATGTATACTAGGACCTAGTATTTTTGAAAAGTGGTTATAATAGCCAATCAGGGCAGCAATTTGACAGTTACGACCTTCCAAAGTTGGGCTACTTGAAATATCTAAAATAAGTAGCAAAGATGTATTTGGTCGACTCTATATGTATTGTTAGGGTTTATCAGCCCTAGCTATAAAGTTTCAATGTCTAGAACCTTCCAGGCTAGGATAGAATTTCTTATTTAAGAAAGGCCTAAACATTATCTAGGACAACTCGAGGTGGTAGTTTGTAGCTTAGTCTTGCATATTACTGTAATGAAGGTGCCCATTTGGGTTCACATATTGCACTTGTGAATTCTATAATTCCACATTTGTGACACAAATAAGAAGTCCATACATTTTTCTCACATTTGATGTTGTTTCTTTGATTTTGTTATGCTTTTATTGTATAAAGGGGAGCACCCTTCATCAAGTTGTAGTAGAGCTAGAGTTCTTGAGTGTGTGGATAGATCACTGACTATAAGATAGTTCACACTAGGACTATGGTTTGTGTTAAGCGTCTAGATAGATCATCAATTGTGAGGTAGTTTGTACAAAGGTTTCAGCAAAAGCACAAAAAGGCCTCCAAGAAGAGATTGTGGTGGAAGAGCTATAGGTGTTACACCTGACGATTTCCTATCCCTGCAAAGACAAATGGAAGCATTGGAAGAACAAATACACAAATGAATAAATGTTCCCATAAGCGATGAAAGCGAGGATGAGGATGAAGTAGAAGAAAATTTTAATAAAGAGGTAGTTCTAAACTAAGGGGAAAAGAGGCTTTTTAGAGCCACCTCCAAGATTGGAAAAAGACCTAAGCTTGAAGTTCCCACATTTTTAAGAAATCTTAACCTAGAGGAGTTGATTGATTGGATCAATGAATTGGAGGAGTAATTTGTGTAGGAATACATTGAGGATCTTGATAGGGTCAAGTTTGTGAGGGAAAAAATGAAGGGACATGTGAAGATCTGATGGCAAGAGGTTCAGTTGGAGCAAAATAGAAAGGGAAAGGACAAAGTCACCAGATGGGAACATATGGTAGCTAAAATGAAGTGAAAATTCATTCTTGTAGATTATGAGCTTGAACTATTAAAGAAAATAGAAGGGTTGAAGCAAGTGGCAAAATCTATTCAAGAGTATACCAAAAAGTTCTACTGAGTTCTCATTAGAACTAACAATGTAGAAGATGACAATAAGAAAGTGGCCTATTATCTTTATGGGTTAAGGCTGAGCATTTAGGATGAGGTGATTCTAGTTTGAATGAATAGTATGGAGGAGGCATACCCATTTTCCCTAAAAGTTAAGGAGAAACTAAGCAGGAAGCTTGAAAAGAAGAATAGCGAAAGAGGTTATGGTTGAAGATCTACCAGACAATCTTATGTAGGCTAAAATGATGATTAGAAGAATAAGGATGAGGCTGGAAGTAATAATCTAAACCAAAGGGGAAGCAATTGCAATCATCTCCATGATTAAAACAATAAATATTAGAGTGGAAGAGGAAGAGGACAATGATTTGAAAAAGGAAGCTTCTATGGTAAATTTTTTCTCAAATAGTTTTCCATTAGTATCATATATCTTAAAAATCTTGTTCTCAAACTCAACCTTACAACCTAAACTATTTAGTAGTGAAACACTCAACAAATTATAGTTAAGTCCTTCAAAATAATAAGCATTTTCAAATTAAAAAGAAAATAAAAGATTTTGATAGAACCTTTTTCCTTTATGTGAAAGGGTGCATCATTACAAAACCTTACACTATTTCCATCATAATAATTCAAGGTAATGAACTTACTTTTATATTTAGTCATGTGATGTGAACACCCACTGTCAATAATCCATCTATCATTCTTCACACAAGACACTAGTGCAATTGCCTCATCCTCATCAAAATCATGCTTCATTGCAATTTATACCAATTCATCATTATGATCACTAGATCCATCTTTTGCATCCTCTTCAAAATATTTAGAAGGACATCTTGTCTTTTCCTTTCTAATCTTTGATGTCTTCATCTCTTCTATTTTTGTACTTGTCTCCACCTCTATAATTCTTCTTCTCTAGATATCTAACAGCAATATGACCAAACTCATTGCAATTAAAACACATGATAGATAACTTACCTCTAAATTTGGCTTTAGCTCCATGAAATATTCTTGCTAGCAGTGCTTCTAGTTGTTCTACATCTTCCTCATCTATATCACTATCACTGGAGACATATTTTACCTTTTTTTTCTTCTTCTCATTAAGTTCCTTCAATTACACCTTGGCTTTGGAAGAAGATTCAACATTGTTAGATTTGAAGTTATCAAAATTAGATAGCTCAAAAGTATTGAGCTTACCTACCAGATGTTCAAGAGTTAGATTAGAACTTGATACACATCTTAGTTCTTGTATTGCAAAAACTATAATAGAATAAATGGGAAAAAATGTTCTCAAAAAATTTCTTATAACAATCTAATCATCTATCTTACTAGTAGATCCCTTATAGCATTAAAAACATCCTTTTTTCTAGAGTAGTATTGAGCAACATTCTCACCTTCTTGCATTTTCATATCGTCAAACTTACCTCAAAGAATTTTGGATTTGGCTTTCAAAACATTTGGATCACCTCCATAGATGGTGTAAAGAGCATCCCGGATTTTATTTTCACTATCACATCCCTTGATATCATTGAACTCAACATAGACTAGGGTAGAGGCAATCTCCAACATTGTTTGGTTATGTTTTTTCTTCTTTTGTAGATCTACAGAAGTTAGAGATCCAATAAGATCAACATGGTTAGTAGCTATGGTAGATTGTTCATGATTTCCAAGACCTCCTAGGTGTAGCTTCATCAAAATTTGTGATGCAGGAATGTTTTCTTTATTAAGCTTGGATACCTCTCTTTTTGACATCATGATCTCTTGCTTCTAGTACCTTCAAACTAGTCCCCTTAAGAAGATGGCTCTGATACCAACTATTGGAATTATTTAGAGTGACTAAGAGGGGGGGTGAATTAGTTATACATGGCCCTGATGTACAAATAAAATTTTTCACAACATAGTGAACCCATATCCATGAAACATATTCATCATGCATGCATCCATTAGATCATAAATTTTTTGTAAGCATGAATGATGATGCTATTCATATGGGGGAGTATTGTGGAAACATGACTAGATCATTATCATGATGATATGTTACATTCATGACTATGTTTGTCATTTATGTCAATGTAGTAGTTTTCTATGGTATCTAATAGAAGAAAAATGGAAAGATCCAGTTGGTACAGATAGATAGTTGAGCATTTTCACTAAGTGAGGTTAAAGGGAGATCATACTATGTTTCTAGTACAAGTATCTAACATTGGAAGCATAAGATATTAATTCTAGAAGAAGTTATGCAAGTTTTGGTAAAGACAATTCTGAAATAGAGTTTAAAGAGGCATGTTCTGGTAAACTTATTATATTTGTTAGAAGAGTTGTTATTCTAGAAGAAGCCAAAGTTACAAATGTGAAGAAGACATGTTGGTGATGATGTGGTTAAGTTCGCTTATCATAATGAAACATGTATAAAAAGTTATTTAAGTTTCAAGGAAGAAGATTCATATTATTGCTAAGTATAACATGTTCTTGATATGGTCCTATAATAATTAATTAAGAAGGTTTGGTAGCCAACTTAGGGAATTGTTTTATGGATTTGATATAAAGCAAGGATAATTTCCCTTATCATGGTGTGGAATAAGTATGGATGTGAAGTAATTGTAAGTATCTTGAAGAGTAGAATGTGAAGTTGAGTAGAGCAGAGCAAAGGTGAAGTAATATATGTTGCCAATTTTTTATTATGTGATCCAAAGTGGAATACTTGGATTTGAGGTTCGTGACCTAGTCTAAAAGGTCTGACAGTGATTGATCTAGTTGATAGGATAGAGGAAAGGAGTTAAATTATAGTACATGCAATTATTCTGAAAGGAATAGTTGAGAGATTATTTGGATAACGAGTTTGATGATCTTGCTGTAGAATTTGTTTGGATAGTAGGCCCTTCTTTCTTCTCACAAGTCCTAATAGGGTTATAATCTCCTAATAGGGATTCAAATTCTCCTAATAGGAACTCACATGTATTAAACATTTCTATCAATTAGTATCACAAAATTAAGTCCTTGAAGATAAAGTTTAATAACTTGGGAGATCCATGTAAAACATGTCAGGAAAGAGAGTCCTACATTTGACAGAGGAAATTTTGACACCCAAATGTTGGAAATTCTTGGTGAGTTATCAAATTTGTGTAAAGGGTAGAACTTGGAGTTTTCAGATTCAAAATCCTTCTATTGTATACAAGAGAACATAAGTACAAGAAAGGATAGATCCAAATTCAAAGAATTCATAAATATAAAGAAATATATTGAGCTACTTATGAAGAGAGAATCATAAGGTATGCAAATTTTTGTTTGTTGAATAGGTAAAGAATTTGGTCATTTTTCAACTAGATTTCCTAAGAGGATAAGAAAAACTAGAAAGATTTTACATTTTGATAAAGTTGAAGAATTTAGAGCAAGTATGAAAAGATCCTTGAAATACTATGATAATAAGTCTAGATTGGTTAATGAAGAGCAAGTAATAGAAGAAACGGTTCTAGAGCCCTTTATGGAAAGTACAAATGTGGGAGTTGATGAGAAATTTTGCATACAAGAAAGAAAAGTTTGATTACAATTCAAATGATGAGAATGTTGTTACTAAATTGAGGAATGATGAAGAATTCTTTGAGAATAACAATAATTTTCATAATGAAGGAGTCAAGGTATGAACAAAGCTTAAAACCTTCAACAAAGCTAAGAGTTGAGATAATAACTCCTACTTCAAGTAGGAGTATGATAAAGAATCATCCACCTGAGTAGATCATTGGAAGAAAAGGTAAAGGTGTGATGAAAATAAGTAGAATCAATGAAGAAATATGTTTGATAGATCAAGTTAAACCTAAGAATGCAGATGAAGCATGTAAAGATGACTATTGGAAACTGCAATACCCCAAAATTCTCACATTGCCATATTAACCAATTGTAGTCTATTTAATCAACCTTAGTCCTATTTTACAAGGAAATTCCAATTTTGATTATTATTAATTGACATGAGTGTCAAATGTAGAAAACCCTAATCTGCATTAATCATACTCTCTATTTAAACCCTAAGTATTGACTCAAATTAGCTACATTAAATCTATTGATTAAGTTTAATTTAATTATAAGTGCTCATACTTTAATTAAGTTACTTCTTTAGCTAATGTACAAAGGAATTAAATATGTATTTAATTTAATAAGATAATTTCCATATTTTAATTATTCAATTAATTAAAATTATGCATTTATGAGGTCATATCCTTTTTTAAAAAAAATTAAATAATCTCTCCAAATCTTCTCTTTAGTTCCAAAATTAAAATTTTGAGCGAACTAGAACTAAAAATGGAATTAACATAGTTAACTCTCTCTCACACTTAGAAGACAATCAGTTAAGTCTCCATCACACTTAGATATCAACCAATTAACTTCATCTACACAAGGATGTTTCCATTATAACTGAGTCTCATCTTCAATCTTGACTATTCATTTCAATTGATCTTGACCGTTGATCAATCATGAGATTCTATTTAAGAGGCCTTCATTTCCTCATTGATGAGGTTGAATTTAATTTGTGTCAAATTTATGCTGGAATATCTACTCATCTTGCTCATACATTTATGGTTTTTACATTTTCTAGTATATCAATAGTATCTAGATTCTAAAATGCACTGATTTAGCATAGTATGCTCCTTTATTTCTTAGCTAAATATGCATTTCATATAGTGTAATTTTCATTCTCATTTAGTTATAAATCCTTCATATTAGAGCTTCCATTGCTAGTTTCTCGTTCTGGGAGCAATGGAAAAATCAATCTAGTTAGGAGGCAACAGGTCGATTTTCCAAATCATTTTGGGTGAATGATTCATTATTCATTTTAGGATGGTTTCACATGTAAGGAATATGTTAAAGTGTGGTTAATTAATAGGCAAAAATTAACACATACATTTTTGGTGCTCACCATGGGGCCAAGAAACCAAGTTTCTAGCCTCATTTATTCTATTTTCTACATTTTTAATTATTTTGTTGTTGTCGTCCATACAATTTTCCAAATTCTCACACAATAAATCTCATTTTTGCTCAAAGAATCTAAGATTTCACCCCTTTCATTGTACTTCTTCACATGAAAAAGTGTATAAATACATGGTTTCTCATGCAGTACAAATGATTTTCTTATGTGGGCATGTGTAGGATTTCATGTAAAATTTTGCATTAGCAAATGCAAATACAGTTTTCAAAGTTCAGCTTTATCATTAAAAGTGTTTTCTAAAGTATTTTCATTCTAATTCCTAGTTTCTAAATAGCTTAACAGTGGTTTGTAGGACACTCTTTGAAGACAACTTATCAAATGCACTTGAAAATAGTACTAACCATCTGATTGTAGGACCTTTTTGAAGACACACATGTCAAAGAGCTCATTTGAAACCCACATAAACATCATGTTTTCTTTTATTAATTTCTTACACATAGTATAAATCAGGCTTGTGAACTTTGTAACGTACAAGACAAAGGAATAGGGGAGTATGCTCTTTGCTACTTAGAAGTGATGCCCAAGAGTAAATAAAAAACATAGATGCCTTTGAAAGATGATATTTAAGGGTGGCAAGAAAGTTAATGGTTCTCATGTATGAGTATTTTCTATGAAGGGATGATGATTTCCTTTTAGGAAATCAAAATCTTGAGAAAGGACAAGTCTAGATTGATTAAGCTAACTTAGTGATGAATATGTCTTGTGTGTTTTAGAAAGGTGATGTGTTAGAGGAGTATTCTCTTTCGCCTTGAGGGAAATTAGAAAATTGTGTTGGAAATATTTAAGATATGATAGCTTACTAAAAGGGGAGGGATGAATCACTATGAGGGAAATTAGAAACTTGTGTTGGAAATATTTAAGATATGATAGGTTACTGAGAGGGGAGGGGTGAATCATTATCTCAAAAACTTTAAACAATTTAGCACTTTGACCATATATATTATTCACCATTCATTCATCTAATCTACTGAATATATGAGAAATCAAACATCCATAACACATGCACACAGTAATTTGGTAACCCAGAAACCTTCTAAATATAAAGTAAAACTAGGGTGGGGATGATACCAACCAAACTTTGTTATTGCAGTATGAGGTTGGCTTGTTAAGGCTTACATTGACCACTTCTAGTGATCAGCCCTGTTAGGAGCACAAAGGACTACTAGGTCCACCTTGTTAGAGGATTTTAAAAACATACACTAAAGTATGCACTCTATTAGGAGATTTATACAAAGACTGTTAAGTCTACCCTATTAAAGGATTTACAAAAATAATTCACCTGTTAGAATGAAATAGTAGATCTACTTACAAACTTGATTTCTGATTAGATCATTGAAATATATATCACCTCTTGTGACTGATGAATCTTTACTACTCCTTGTAGGCCTTGCTAAATATTATGCTCTTCTACTGATTCACATTTACACTTCAAAAAATTACATGTCTCTCTTGATACTCTCATGCATATATTGTAAATGATATAATACATTACATATATATGATTCCAAAAATTACAATTGCAAGGTCGGCCCAAACATAAGTGAAAAAAATATTACTAAGTTTTCCAAACAGTAGAAAACTCGAGTTCTTCAAGCTGACTTGGTAACCTTCTGATACTCAGCATCCACTGCATTACTTGGCATCATCATGCACTTAGTAGAAGTGAAGGCTCAGTCCATACTAATCACACAACATAGCTTAGCACTTGGTAACCATTGGATACTAGTATATATATTATCACTTAGTAAAAACTAAATCCTTTGTTTACCTTGTTTTCTCTCGATAAACACTACACTTTCATTACTTGGTAAACACTACACTTCCATCACTCACTAAACACTATGAAGCTTGGTGAACACTATATGTTCGGTAGATATTGCAGGGCTGCACACCCACTTGGTAGCTTCATGAATGCTCAGTATGAACTGCTTAACTACGCACTCACTTGATAGCTTCAGGAATGCTCAGTATGAACTACTTATGTGATGAGCCTATAAAGTAACCACTAAATGCTTGGTATACACTATAGAATAAGTGATGAATTTGGTAATTTCATTCAGAATCGAGTAAGTGTTGTCACTAATGACAAATACAATATAATGCCAACAATCTCCCCCTTTGGCATTAGTGACAAAACACTTATAAGCCAAAACATATGTACATTACCTGACTCAATGAATTTTGGTTTTTCAAAATTTATCTTTGTAGAACTACTGCCTAGACATTTCTATATATATCTTCTTAATGATGTACATACAAAGATACTTATGTACACATGCTAACTCTATTGAGTGCTAACTCCCCCTATCACTTATAGTGATAACTCTGCTCACATATTATGCTGAATCTCTCCTCCTGTTTGACGATAATGCCAAAGGATTACATATATATAGTTTATATGACTACACCAAAGTGAGATAGAAATTATTGATGTAACTTAATGATGGTGGAAAAAATGTTATCCCAAGTCTGCTGCAAATTTTGACAGGTGGAGAGAGCAATTTGAACTTCTGCAGATAATTGGATCAAGTGATCAACCACTGAGAAGTTTTGATCTTGGACCAATGTTTTTCAATGAGTAATATGTTTCTACATTGTGTCCATGATAGGAAGGATCATGTGTTGGATGTCTATGAGTGTAGACCATATCCTTGCTTCCTCTCTCAATAGTTCTACCTGTACATCTACCAAATATCTAATTTTGGTGTGATGGGAGGTTTTGGAGGAGGACTCCATCTTTAACTTTGATGCACTTGATTGCATATCAATGTCAATCTTATTTAGCTTATCCTTTATTTGTTTAGTAAAACCAGAAACATCACAAAGTTTGGCAAAAAGTGATGTTGCATGGTTAAAAGAATTTTCAAAATTTCCCGAAAATGTTGACAATTCATCTTGCTTGATTGCTATCTTTTGAGCAATATGCTCTAGCACCTTATTATCAATTTTTCTTTCAACTTTATCAATAAGTTTCTCTTGTCCAGGAGAATCTTCATTAAATTTCTATACTACCTCTTCTAACTGAATAAAAATGTGGTGAGTAGAATCTACTTCAACACCTCTAGCATCTATAATTATATCCTTGGCATTCTTAATTATTATATATTCCTTATCCCTTTATGATCTTAACTATTTATACATAGCCTTCATCTCAATGAGTTGACTAGCTAACCTCATCTCTTCAGTGGTAGCAGTGTCATAGTCAATCTTAGGAATCACTATTTCTATGTCTAAGTCAATGTCTTCTCCAATTTCCTTTCCAACGATCAGAAGTTTTAATAGATGCTTTTGTTTGACTTCTGTGATTAATAGTTTGACCTTAGGAATAGACACAACAGTGGAGATAGAAGGGTTAGCAGTGAAAAATGGGATATGACTCGAGGATTGAATGCCAATAGAAGTGCTAACCAGATCAAAAATTGAAACACTTCCCAAAAATGGTATCACACTTAGGAGAGTACCCATAGTAGTATCTAACTTGATTGGAGTCGAAGTGGATACAGATGATGCTGATGGAAAAAAACTACAGAACTTATTGAAATTAATGAAAACAAAATTGTGGAACTTACTGGTACACTCATTATTGATGAAGGAGCTAAGGAAGCTGACTTGGTGGCTGAAGAGGTGACAGACAACTTGATAGATAACATGCTTGGCACTTTAGTTTTAGATACCTGGAGCTGGGAGGTGGCTGGTGAAGATTAAGCAATAGATGTGACTATTGTGCTCACAATCTCACTTGCAGAAGCTATCTCCAAAGTAGATGTAATAGTCTTTGGTGGAGAGTGAGGAAGGGATGCAATAACTTCTGCTGCATTTTTTACTAGGTCTTCTTCATCTTTTTCTTCCTCATGTGCTTCTTCCTCCTTGTCTTCTTCTTGTTTCTCTTACATTAGTGCATGCAGCTCTATTGGAGTAACTCTGATGGATGGAGTGCTATCAAAATCAACGTTGTCACTACTGTCATCATCCTTGATTTCAACAAGATCATCACTGGGATTTTGCAGATGATAGATATTCTTCCACATTTTTGTTGCATCTCTTACAACATGTTCAATGTCCTTAATTAAAATCAAACATGTGTGAAATCTAATGATCATTTTACCTTCATTGTTCTTCATTCTTGCCTTTATTTCTACTTCAGTGAGACTCGGTAGAAGATTCTTCAGGGATTTCTCATATATGTCTTTGACCGTTTGGGTGGCTGACTCCCATCTTGATTGCAATCTCTCCAAAAATTCTTTGGAGATTTGAGGGCCAAGCTAGTCTAGGGAGTATTTCTATTTTCCCACTTATTGAGTACCACTTCCACAATTTTCATTTTCTCTACATCAGTCCTTGTTTCAAATTTCAATGCTTTGAAATTTGTGATGCCAGCTCCCTCTTCCAATTGTTTTAGCCTTTCATCAAATGTGAGTGGAGGCCTAACAAGTACAGTTTCCTACTTGCCTATTCTAGTTCTTCTAAAGAATACTGTAGTAGGGTTCTTCTTAGGTTTTGTGATAATTGCCTTCCCTTTCTTCTTTGGAGGTTCCTCTTATTTTTTAGATTCACGTTCTTCACCTTCTTCTTCTTCTTCTTCTTCATCCTCACCTTTTCCTTTAGTAAGCATAAAAGGGCCAGTTGCAATTTTCAACTTTGCTATCTTTCTCTTGCCTTTGTTTATAGCCTTGGGTAGCTTGTTTTCACTCTCAATTCTAGTCTTGGCTTCATCATAAGTGCCAAAGGAAGTAAGCTTAGGATCTACAGGTTTGTTTACCAATGCTTCAATAATGTCCCTTGCCTCATCAATATTCACCTCATAAGGAAGAGGTTTCACCCACGTAACTCGGGGTCTGACTGCCTGAATGTATACCTTATCACAGTCAACCATGAAGCATACATCATCTTTGTAATCTTTGACCAGTTTGGGTGGAATTTAGAACCTGTTGTTCATTCTTTCCTTGAAATCTTGAAAATAATTATCCATAACTTTTTCAAAGTTTACACCCATGTCAGCAATAAACTCATTAATCTGATATAAAATTGGGATATCTTTTCTCCATACAACTAAGCCCTTTGATGGAAATAATTTTTGAATATAGAAAAATAAGAAAATGAACAAAGAACCAAATTTGTAGGGATTATTCTTTGAAGTCCTTATGCTCTCCATTTTTTTGTTCAATTGTTTCAACAACAATTTTGACAAGTCAAATTCAATATTTTTCTTCACAAATTTTAATGCCAAATCAATAGCCTCACAAGGCACACTGTTCAAATGACTGGAGCGATAAATTTTGTGGGCAATGACATGAATGCCAAACCTTAATTCAATGTCAAATAAAGTGCTGACCTTCAAACCTCTACCATCCCATTCAGCTAGGGTTTGTTTCTGTAACTCCTCCTGACCTAGGGTTTTAGTAGGTTTTGCTTTATTTAGCATGGGGAGACCAGTAATCTTATGAATCATCTTCTTGGTGATTAACACTGGTTTCTCTAACCATAGTTTCCTATTGTGAATATGACTAAGTATGTACCTGATCCACTTAATTTGGAAACTTCTTGGCATATGCAAGAAATGGGTTAACCCTTTAGTCTCTAGATGCTTATGCTCAGGTTTCAAAGAGCCATCAATAGTAATTTTTTTTAGGGAATTATCCATTTCAAGGTTTCCAATCTCTTGAATAGAACATTTGAAATGTGTATGAATGTTGTTTATGAGAAGTACATGTGGTGGAGTTTGTGATTGAGCTCCATTGGGGTCAAGTAATTCTGTAATTGTTGGAACTAGCTTGAAATTTGGTGCCTTTCACTCGACACCTTTAACTAGCATTTTTCAACCTCTTTTTGCCTTGGTGCTACTACTACTCCAAGATGCCATTGTTGTTCTATAGGTGTAAGAAAATTTGAACACATTCTCCACTTGAAAATCACTTGAAATCACTTAGAATTTTCTTTGGAATTGCTGTAGATTTCTTAGCTCTCTAATCGTAACGAAGAATGAAATCAAATTCTACCCTTTTGAATTTTTTTTTGCCATAAATGCTTAGTACGAAGGTAGCTGTGATGACATAGTGCTTGAGAGGCTCTCATTCACTTGCTTAGAAGAATCTTACAATTTGGTGATTGAACAAAACTTGTGTTTACTCCCAACCTAGCTCAGTAAGGTCTTCAACTAACTTTCCTCAGTAGATGAAACTCGACGAAAGATATTCTTTCTTTGATCCTTGTGTATCTAGAATATTGATTTGATCATTTTGCTTTCTTTTATTTTGTAACTACTTGAGATATTACTAGAAGATGTAGTTCCATATCCTTGTTTATGGATCTACTCGAAGATGGTGAAGTCACCCACTTTTTTAGTGACAATGCCATCATTTGAACTATCTTGCTCGATGGATTTAGGAATCCATTGTTGCCTCATCTACTTTTGAATGTTTCTAGCTTTTGCTTTCTTTTCATCTTTGAGTTTTCCTATGGTCATGTAGTTTTTAGCTATATGACCAAGTTCTATACATGTATAGCACCTTACAGTAGTGTCCTTCTTCCTTAGGTGATGCCTTACATAGTTTAGACCAATATGTCCATATTTTCCACAATAATGACATCTGCACTAGGTATTGTAGTCCCATCCAAATATTTCTTTAACAAGTTGTTCAGCTAGATTAAATTATTTCGATTTGCATCGAAATTCCTTGTGGCCATGCTTCTTGAATTTGTGACAATTTCCTTCAAATTTTGGTTTCTCCTTGCATTCATTAGCTTTATGACCATGCTGACTACAACTATAGCATTTACCATTTAATTTACCTTTTCCATTGTTCCAACACTTGTTTGATGTGTGACCTAACTTACCACAATGATTGTAAGTAGGACTTTGATTCCTTTGGGCACCTTGTTTAGAGGTTTCACCTTCTTCGTTATAAACAAGTCTAGCTTTACGTTTTTGTCTATGAAGATTCTATTCACTTTGTTGATTTTTTTGGGACATATCTGCTTGAGATTTCAACATTCTCTCATTGATTTTATTTTTAGCATTTAGGTCATTCTCTAAACTTTCATTGGTTTTTCTTTCAGATCTTAAGTCACTTTGTAAGCTTTCATTGATTTTTCTTTCAGTGATTAAATCATTCCTTAGGCTTCCATTTTCAGATCTCAAATTCATAATTTCTTCATTTGCATTAGAAAATTAATCCACAAGATCTTCATGCTGATTATATTGATTATTTCTTGTATCTAAGTCTTCAGTTGCCTTGTTTCTTTATTCCAAAACTTCACATAGCCTGATTGATTGGATTTCTTGTTCTCTTTTAAGCTTTCTTACTTCTTCCTACAGAGAGCCATTCTTTGCTAGGAGTTCCTTTATTGCCTCATTAGCTTCATCTAAACTACTTGATGGTAAAAGGTCTTCAATATTTTCTTCAACATACTGATGGTCATTCATTTGTCTTGCAAGTTCATTCCTTCTCTTTAGGGATTGAGAAAGATGCTCCTTTACCTCTTTGAGTTGAGCCATGGCCATTTCTAGATCTAGCTTTTCAAGCCTAAATATCTCCATTGTCCTTGATCTTTTCTTAAGCTATCAAAATTTTATCCTGAGAACCACAAAAGCTCTGATACCAATTGTTGGAAAAATTTAAGATATTATAGGTTACTTAAAGGGGATGGGTGAATCATTAACTCAAAAACTTTAAACAATTCAACACTTTAACCATGTGTACTATTCACCATTCATTCAACTAATCTACTACATATATGAGAAATCAAACATCCATAACATATGTACACAGTAATTTGGTAACCCAGAAACCTTCTAAATAGAAAGTAAAATTGGGGTGGGGTTGATACCAACCAAACTTTGTTATTGTAGTATGAGGTTGGCCTGTTAAGGCTTACATTGACCACTTCTTGTGATCTTCACTGTCAGGAGCATAAAGGACTACTAGGTCCACCTTGTTAGAGGATTTTAAAAATATACACTAAAGTATGCACTATGTTAGGAGATTTATACAAAGACTATTAAGTCTACCTTGTTAAAGGATTTACAAAACTAATTCACCTATTAGAATGAAATAGTGGATATACTTACAAACTTGATTTCTGATTAGATCCTTGAAATATAGATCACCTCACTAATACATTTGGTACCAAATTGCAATGGTAGTGTCATTGCAGTTTTTATGTCACAACCTTGTCATCGTCGCAATTGCAATGCTCTATCATCACAATTGTGACAACAACAAGGTTGTGACAGAAAAACTGCAATGGCACTACCGTTGCAATTTGGTACCAAATGTATTAGTGCCTCTTGTGACTGATTAATCTTTACTGCTCCTTGTAGACCTTGCTGAATATTTTTCTCTTCTACTGATTCACATTTACAGTTCAAAAAATTACATGTCTCTCTTGACACTCTCATGAATATATTGTAAATGATATAATACATTACATATATACCATTCCAATAATTACAATTGCAAGGTCAGCCAAAACACATCTGAACAAAATATTACTGAGTTGGCCAAATAGTAGAAAACTCAGGTTCTTCAAGATAACTTGGTAACCTTCTAATGCTCAATGCCCATTACATTACTTAGCATCATCATGCACTCAATAGAAGTAAAGGCTCAGTCCATACTAATTGCACAACATAGTTTGGAACTTGGTAACCATTGGAGACTCGATAGATATAGTGTCACTTAGTAAAAACTGAATCCTTTGTTTACCTTGCTTTCACTCAGTAAACACTACACTTTCATTACTTGGTAAACACTGGGCAACCATTACTTAATAAACACTATGAATCTTGGTGAACATTTTATGCTTGGTAGATATTGTAGGGCTCCACACCCACTCGGTAGCTTTATGAATGTTCGGTATGAACTGCTTAACTATGCACTCACTCAGTAGCTTCAGGAATGCTTGGTATGAATTACTTAAGTGATGAGCCTACAAGGTAACCACTGAATGCTCAATATACACTGTAGACTAAGTGATGAATTTGGTAGTCATTCAAAATTGAGTATGTATTATCACTAATGAAAAATACAATATAATGCTAACAACTTGGACCCTTAGATCTGAACCACTATTCTGAGTCAACCTTTAGAGGACTTGTTAGAGCAATCCAACCTCTAGGAATGGCCCAAGTGAGCACACTCCTTTTGCCAAAGATTCCAACTCACTATAATAAAGAATATTTGTAGAGAAAAGGAATCCAAAGCCATATTAATTTCCTCTTCTTCAGACTAATAATACATATCAAAAGGGGTTGTACAAATTGCACTGGTTGGTGCTGACCCCAACCTTTCTAGTCAAGTGTGTCCACTTACAAATTCTTGTGTAGGCTACTAGCCTTGACTTCATTTGCAAAGCCGCCAAGGGTTAATATGAATGGACGCTAAGTAAAAACCTCTTAATTAGTTGCTACGTAGTTCACCTCCAAAAGGGGGCATAATCATTGTGCAAGGAGGGGGAAGAATCTCTCCTCTAGATACTCACCATAGACATGTACCTAGATGTTGGAAGGTGGTACATGCACTTGACCCCTTCGACAAGAGTGTTCATTTAGTGTATATGTTATTGAGTTCTTGAAATACACCAAAAATATGGGCACCGTCTAGTGGGGTAACATGGCAATGTGAGGTGAGCACATACACATATGTTGTGAGACAAAGGTTTTGCTTCCTCTACCATTTATGGTTTTAGGGATAAAGTGTGTTTTTTTTGAGTCTTTAAACTTGTCTAAATCTATTAAAAAAATTGAAAGTCAAGACTCCTCTAGCCCTCTGAGTTTCTTCTTCCTCGATTGGATTGTTTGTGACTATTGCTTGATTCTTGAGTCTATCTAAAAACAACTATCATTTTGAAAACCAAATTTTTGTCCAAAACTTGAAAACTATTGTGCTACCTGTCTGAAATCTATAAACACAATCAACAATATGTCTAGAACTATCTAAAACTTGCAAAATCTCTTCAAGATTAGTGCAAGTCTTTACATGACTCCCTGTGGATCTCCACATGAGATCTTGCAAAATTGTGTCTTTTTTGCCAAAATTTTGTCCTTTTTTTTGATCTATCATCTCCTCATGTGGCTTTGTGCAAGTCCTCACACGAGAGAACTATTAAAAAATTGCTACTTTGAATCTTCACTTGGTTCTTTTTGCCTTCTTGCATGGTTCCCTGAGAATCCTTACATAGGATCTTGCTCTTAAAATTGTCAAACTATTATGTCTGCATCATCTATGCTCCAAATCTGATCTTTATCTACGAAATTTTACAACTTCTCTATCCACAAGATAGTGTCAAACAATGGCTTCTTACTTACCTAACAACTTTTTATATTCACACAAACTAGTCTCCTTACTCAGTTATCTTGTCCTTTTCCTTTTGTGTCCATCATACTTGGTGTGATGGTAGTTATAAACCTTTTCATTGTTCTAGCCATTACTCAGAAAACTCATACCAAAGTATAAAACACTCTTATCTTGCTTTTTCTAGACTATGTTCTAGTGAGGTCCTTGTCTAGGCTTTTTCTTTCTGTCCTTGTCTATGACTATGACGACAAGAAGTAGAAATGTGTTTTATCCTCTTAGACTTAGAAAAGGTAGGGCTAGAGGTCGTAATAGTGATAGAGGTCACTTTTCATTTTATACACAATCTGTCTCTAGTTCATCTAGTGAGCAGTCTTCATGATCTCCTTCACCTATTAGATTACCTCATGTTCAAAGAACATTTTTTATTAACTTATGAAAAATTGGGAACCCCTTGTATCAAGGGGATCCTAAAACTAGTGAAGGTCATACATCTCTAAATAACGTAACTAAATTCTTGTTTAGGCAACCTTTCAACCAACAAACATTGAAACTTATCACATCCTTATGATGGCTAATCAAGAACCAAAACATAAAGTACATAGTAGAGATCAAGATCAACATAGGAATGATAGACATAAGGAACATTTTACTAGTGAGAATAAGTAAGAGGTATAAATACTTCTCAAACCTATTAAAAAATGGCTTAAGGAAAACAACTTATAGAAGGTCATGGAAATATTGCTTAACAAAGAGAAAGAGAAATAAATTCTCAAACTTTCTTTAGAGGGAGCGAAGCTACCTCATCACTTTAATGTTGAAATAATCATTACACCTAAAGAGGAAACTAAAATGTCTGAGTTATAGAAACAATGAAAAATCATGCAAGAATAGTTAGCCCAAATGATGCATGATAAAGACAAACCTACAAAAACATACACTCTAGATGCTCTTTGTCCATTTCCTTTTGACAATAGTATAGACATGCATCCTTTTCCAAGAGGATTTGAGTTACCTAAGTACAATAAATACTTTGGAACTTCTGATCCCCAAGATCATTTGTAAGAATTTGGTTCCTTGTCTATGGAATTTATGTATAATTAGACATATCTCACCATGGAATGGTTTTCACGCTTTCCAATTGGGATCAAAATGTTTGATGATATTACCAATTTTTTCATCTAATAATACTCGCACAACATACAACACCCAATTAACATTCGAAACTTTTCTAACCTTAAATAGAAATTTGGGGAACCTTTCCTGACATGCCTTTAGAGATGGAGACAAATTTACACCAAATCTTCATGAAAGATTCTTGAAAAGGAATTTTTTTATATCTTTACAGATAATCTCCTCCCTAATTTTGGATATAGAGTTCAACTTCAAGGTCCACACATCTTTGAAGACATGGTCACATAAGCTATCTAGATAGATTAATTAATGGTCAAAAAGGGTGAGTCAACCCTTTAGAAGGACACTAAACAAGGGTTAACCTCTAGTAAGGAAAAATCTAAGTATGTGAACAAAAATTGAGATGTTGTGCATGACGGAGTTTTTGACAACATTACTCCTAAACCTATTAAGGCATCTTTCAATTTTACAGACAATCTCAAAACATCCAAGAATGTTGAGAAACCTCCTTCAGAAAACAAGAAGTTTGGAAACAAACCAAATAACTCATCTTGGGTCACACACCCAAAACAAGAATTTACACCTCTTTATGAACCTTTGGATGTGGTCTACAAGACCTTGTTGCAAAACAAGCTCATTTCTCCATTGGATAACTCTCATCCTTACGATCCACAACCATAACCACCATGGTGTAATGAAACTACATTTTGCAACTATCACCAAAACAAAGGTCACAAAACTATCAATTAGATAAACTTGCATCACAAAGTCCAAGAGATAATCGATGATGGTGACATTCTGGTGGATGGACATAACAAGGACATAGATAACAAGGTTTTCAAGGAGTCATTCCCATCCTTTGAAAAAGGTGAAAACTTGAAACAAAAATCTCATGAAAAGATCAACTATATGTACCCTAATGATGATGATGAGATAGTCCACATGGTTGAACCAGTAGATGTTGAGTATCGTGACATTATCACCATGAAATAAAAACAAGATAACACTAACCTAAGACACCATTTGTCTTAAGGTGTCCTACAACCAATACATCTAACAATGAACCATTAGAATATTGTGTCATTGTTGTTATGTTTTCTCAAGCTAAGTTATTACTCAAAGGCCCTACACCTTTTGTTTTTGAGCTAGAAAAACATAAAGACAAACTTCTTTCTAAGCCATCTAGCAAAGGAACAAAAGGGACAACACCATCTATGACTACTACCTACAATATCCTTGATAATTACAATGAACCAATACTCAAATCATGACCTTTGAATTACTCAAAATCTCACCCACTCATAGGAAAATTCTTGACAAAGCCTTCACTAAGGAAAATGTACCTCAAAATCTTGATCTTGAGAGGTTCCAATCTATGGTAGGTCATCTAACCTCACCTTAATATATGTCCTTCTATGAGGATGATGAAAATTCACTAATTCATCCACATAATCAACCTCTACACATTGAGGTCATGATTCATTAGAAATGCATATATCATGTGCTTATTGATAATGTAGCTACTTTAAACATTGTCTCGGCCACTTTTCTTAGACAATTGGACTATTCTAAAGTGCCCATTAATCCCTGTCACAAGATAACTATCAAAGCATATGAAGAATTTGAGTGTTACAAACCATTAGATCTTGTTGTGTTGCCTCTCCACATTGTTCCTCTAGAAAGGGATGTCACTTCTTAGGTTCTTGATATTCCCTTAGCTTACAACATACTACTAGGAAGACCATGGATACATGAGATACAAGATGTGCCTTCTACTTATCGTCAATGCGTAAAGTTTCCATTCCATGGCTCTAAAGTCAACATACCCAAAAGTACTAGCTATACCTATCACATGCTAAAATTTGTTTGAAGCTTTGTACCTACCAATAGGGAATCTACAAACCATCATGATAACAACCTAAAGAAAATGAAGTAGTCACTCAAGCTGAATGAAGTTGGAATGGGTGAATATCACATAGAACCAATCATCTCTTTGACATCTCTTCCTGAGTCTCCCCATCATTATGGGAGACCATCTTAAGTGAAGAGACCCTTTGTGTTGACACCTCAAACTAAGTACAATGGTACATTTGTTAAAGATATTATACCTCTAGAAGAGGAAGCTAAGAACAAAGCCATTGCTACATGGATATACAAAGAGGAAAATTCACTTGACCTCACAGAATAGTCTCATGAAATTACTCCTAAAAAGTATGGTCCAAGTCTTAAAATCATGAAACACTTTGGCTATAAAGGGAATGATCCTATTAAATGCAACAAAAATGGTCTGGTTAATCCTATTAAACTGATTTCTAGAAGGAATCAACATACATCTGGTCTAGGCTTCAAGAAGATTCCCTTCCATATAGGGATTAACAAATTTATATCAGAACTTGAGAATTCATCTAGAAACGATTCACAAGCTGAGTTCAATGACTGTGAAGATAATGCTGACAATGAGGATCCTTATCCTTATCCAATTTCTAATGATCTTGCTAAATTCTTTGCAAAATTAAATGACTTCATACCACATATTAGCACCATGGATGGTGTTAGTGATTCTTTTGATGACTACTAATTATCCCCATACCCAAAATGAACAAGGAGAGTTTGGTCATGCTTTAGTCACTAAGTACCAATGTAAAAATCTAGATGATGAGGGAGAATTTGTTCTTATCACTGTTGGTGAATTCTATAGTTTGTCTCCATGTTGCATAGATTCTTGAGAGTATGAATTCAACTCTCTATTAGAAGCAACTATAGACAAAGACATAGATCAAGTTCATGTATATGAAAATTAGCTTGAAGTAGGTGAATCATTTGGGGTTAGGTCGGATGATTCTCATACAACTAGTGTCATTGAGTCTTAAATTAATGATGACAGTAATCAAAGGAATTTGGACATACTTGTGAATGAAGTTGCTCTAAGTCTCAAATTGCTTGTCCAAGCATTTGATGATTATAAATTGAATGGAATCGTACCCACCACATCTCTTTCACTCAGCTATCTCGATCTTATAGACTAGAATTCCAATGCATCTTGTGAAATCCCTACATTCTAGAATGACTATGCTCTTTCTTGTTACATAAACATTGTCAAACCTGTAACGTCTTCCACCATCAAAGAAAGCATCACCATGACTAAAGATGACATCAAATATCTCAGTCATATAATAAAAAAGAAAAGAAATAGAAGGTCAAATGGTAAAAACCACATTATGGTAGTGTTGGAACACAACATAGTAAAAATAAAAGACATACCCAAGGGTGGAAGCCTCTTTGGGGTGCCTAGAGATGAGATATTTGATGCACTTCCTAGTCATTTTTAGGAAATATCACCAATGTTGATAGAACCAATATAGCTGATCAACTTGGGAATAGAAGAACATCCTCACATGATAAATCTCACACAGTCACTATCTTTAGAAGAAAAAGAGAAAAAGATAAAATTTTCTTGGACATACTCAGACATGCCATGATTAGATCCTAATCTCATAATGCATCACTTGTCTATTACACTAGAATTTAAACAAGTCAAACAAAAACTTAGACAAATGCATCCTCATGTTGCATTATTGGTTAAAGATGAACTGGAAAAGCTTTTGAAAGCTAGTTACATTTGTACTATTGATTACACTACATATATATCAAACATTGTTCTAGTCACCAAGCACAAAAAATCTATTAGAGTTTGTATATATTTCTAAGATCTAAAATTAGCATGTAGAAAGGATGATTTTCCACTCCCTAGCATTGATATGATAGTGGACATGATAGCAAGATATGAAATGTTCTCACTCATGGATGGATTTTTTTGGTTATAATCAGATTGAAACTGCAGTAGAGGATTAGGAAAAGGCTACCTGCACTTGTGCATGGGGAAACTTCTATTGGAATGTGATGCTATTTGGTCTAAAAAATGTTGGTGCCATGTATAAAAGGGCAATTACTATAATTTTTCATAGCATGATGCATAAAACAATTGAAGCCTATGTGGATGATATTTTGGTTAAGAGAGCAAAATGCAACACTCACCTTCAAGATTTGGGACCTATCTTGGATCACATGGAGAAATTGAGTTTGAGACTCAACCCAAAGAAATGTGAATTTTGCATAACATTTGGAAAACTACTTGGTTACATTGTATCTAAAAAAGAAATTGAGGTTGATCTAGAGAAATTTCAAGAAATCATGGACATGCCTCCACATTATAATATTAGTTAGATGAGAGGCTTACAAGGTAGACTTTAGTCCATTCGTAGATTCATATCATAGTTGGTGGATAGATCACAACCTTTTACCAAGATACTACATAAAGGTGTGAAATACAACTAGAACCAAGAATTTTGTCAAAGTCTAACATAGATAAATAAATACCTTGTCAGTCCACCAATCCTAATGCGTTCTATCTATGGGAAGCCTCTTATTCTATACATTTCATTAACAAAATCATCTCTTGACATTTTCTAGCTCAAGAAGATAATGATAAAAAGGAAAGATCTATCTACTATTTGAGTTGCATGTTGATTTCTTATGAAATGAATTACATTATCATTGAGAAGGCTTGCTTGGTAGTTGTCTTTGCTTACCAAAAGTTGAGACACTACATGCTCACTATACTATGGGACTAGTTGCTAAAATTGATCCACTAAAAAATACTTACTCAGCACCTTGTGAGTTCGACATTCAATATATTGAAAGAAAGTATATCAAAGGACAAGAAATTTTGGATCAATTAGCAGAAGCACCAATGTAGAGTCTTCTTCCACTAAACATTGATTTCCTTCATGAATCAATTTTAACACTCGCACACCAAACTTAGGTGATGTTCTTTGATGGTTCCTTCACAAAATAGGGATCTAGTGTTGGGATATTATTAATAACACCCTAGAGGTATTAAGTATCTAAATAATACAAGATTTTGTTTCCTTGTACAAACAATATTGTAGAATATGAAACCCTAATTAATGGCATGAAGATTATAGTTGAATGGAGAGTGGATGTGTTAAACATCTTTGGTGATTCACATCTCATAATCAAACAAGTCAATGATGTATATCAAACAAAGGATGAGAATTTATTACCTTATAAGCATGTGGTGGATGACATGAAGAAATACTTTGCTCATATGACTTTTCAATAGATTCCTTTGGTAGACAACAAAGTGGTTGATGTCATGGCTACTCTTGCTTCTTTGTTACAGATGCCAAAAAATGATCTTCAACATGAGTTCTTGGTGAAAATGTTACTCTAACCTACCTATAATTCCCCTAAATCTAAGATGATCTATTCTATTAGAGGAGATGACTCATCTTGGTACCATTATCTATACTCTTACCTACATGACCAAACCATCCTAGTAAATCTAACTCAGAATGAAAAATGTCACCTTATATGTAATGCTTCATGGTGTGTTATTATTGCTGATGATTTGTTAAGGAGAGGTCCTAATGGAACACCCCTTAGGTATCAAGAACTTGATGTGTCCAAAAGAACATTAATTAATGTACATGAGGGCATTTTTGGATCTCATCTAACATCCTAAAACTAGCTTGTAAACTTATTAGACTTAGATACTATTGGCTAAATATGGAGCAAGAGGAAATCAAATATGTCAAGTCCTACAAACAATGCTAGCTCCATGGAAATATAATTCGTGCTCTAGCTAGAGATCTAATTCCATCTATCATACTATGGCCATTCCAACAATGGGCCTTTGATCTTGTCGGTTAGATTCACTCATCCTCTCAAAATGGACACAAGTTCATCATTACAGCTATAGAATACTTCATTAAGTGGTTATAGGTAGTCTTTCTCTCTATAGCAAGTGGAAAAATTGTAGCTTTGTTTATCATGAATTACATCATATGCAAGTATGGTGTACCTTCCTCCATCATTACTAGTAATGGAGGATAGTTTTTAAAAAGGATGTTAAGGATTTGTGCATAATGTTTAGAATCATGCAACATTAGTCTTCTATTTATTACCCCTAGGTTAATGATCAAGCAGAATCATCCAACAAGGTGACTCTTAAGATCTTGCATCACAGAGTTAACAAATCTAGAATGGGCTGGCACCTTTAGATTAATCCAACTTTATAGGCTTACAGAAAAAGTAGCAGAACTCCAATGGATGCAATGTCCTTTGCTTTAGTATATGGAGCAGATGTTGTGTTTCCTATTGATGTTGAGATTCCTACTTTGAGAATTTCCATGAAGGACCTCATTATTGATGATGACTATAGAATATCTTAGCTTCAAGAGCTATAACTATTAGATGAATTCGAGTAAGTGGTGTGTGATCATTTTAGAGTTTACCAATAGTGTATGTCTAGAAGCTGCAATAAGAAAGTTAAGCCACGTGACTTCTAACTAGGTGATCTCATTTTGAGAGAAAACCCTAAGAATCTACAACAATGACTACAAAAATAGATATTCAAACCCAACTAGCTTGGTCGCTACATAGTCACTATAGTGTTTGGGTTTGGCGCTTACCAACTTTCTACATCTGAGGGAGAAGTGCTCAAGGAGCCCATCAACACTATCCATCTAAAGCGATTTTATAGTTTATCTAGTATTGAAAGCTCTTTATATATAATTAAATATCTTGAAAAAATAATTACCCTAGTGAAAACATAGCAATAGGTGCCTTGGTAATACCCAAAAAAGAAAAAAAAAATACAAAAAAAATGAAAAACAAAAAATGTGCCATTGATGAAAACCTGGTAATAGGCATCATTGTAGCAAAAAATCTCTAGGAAGAAGGTGAAAACCTAGTAAACAAGCACCTCTTGTTTCTAATGCTATATCTTGTAGTGAATCTTCTCACTTCCTATATAGTTTCTCTCTTACTTTAGTTTGTTACTTTCACTCGCGTATCCTTAGATTGAATCTTGTCATAACTTGGGGGCAACACCCTATAGTGTCATACGAATCTCTCTCATGTCAATCACTAGTTTTTCTAACTGCCTATGCCTATTATCGCTCGTATCACTTTTGAGATTCCTCTCAAAGAAGATCTTTTCTATGATAGTCACTAGTTGTTCTAACTACATCTACCTATAGTTACTAGTGTCACTTTGAGAGTCCTCTCATGAAAGATCTCTTTCACAATAGTCACCAATTTTTCTAACTATATCTACCTACTCTTGCTAGTGTCACTTTCAAGATTCCTCGTGAAGAAGATCTCTTTTGCAACAATCACCAATTGTTCTAACTATATCTACCTACTATCGCTAGTTTTACTTTGAGATTCCTCTCACAGAAGATCTCTTTCATGACAGTCAACATTTATTGTAATTGTGTCTATCTACTAACACTAGTGTCACTTTCAAGATTCCTCTCATGGAAGATCTCTCTTGCGTCAGTCACAAGTTGTCCTAACTATGGTTGGATAATGACACTTAGTTTCCTACTAATGTTCTTGTTTCTAAAGATTCCTCTTTGACCTTAGTCACCAAATGTTCTAACTACCTCTATCTATTTCTATCATCCTACTAAAGAGATTTCTTTCAAATATGTTCTAAACATTGACACTTGACATCAATCCTATGATACAAAAAAATGAACTAAAAAATGATGACATTCATACTTGTTTCGGATATGCTGAGCTTTTCTTTTTTTGTTTTTTTTTTCTTTATCATGTCTCTTTGAGCAACTCGATGATGTCACTTTCAAATAGAGAAGTGAATATTGGGGGCATGATATTTTCTTTTCTTTCTATTTGATGGTTTAGTTCCAATGATCTGATGCATCTATATAAAAGGGGTTTCCACTATAAGAGCCTCCATCTCACATTGTATGGTCATTTTTACCTCAAATCCTTTTATATCAATAAATTAGTAAGATTGGTTGTTATCCTTACTTGTTGGAGTGAAATCCTTATGCTATAGTAAATAATGATACTCATCCTACTAAGTGAACATACTTGTTACTATGAGTATACCTAGAACACTTTTGTCTTAAGTTACAAATGTAAGGGTTGTTGTAGACATAAAACTTACTGGTTACCTAGAATAAGAATGGTCTCTTGTGTGTCAAATGTGTCTGCACATAAGAAAAGGTTTGGTCATCCTAGCATTTATGCTCTAATGCTTATGTTATCTTGCTACACTAAAAGGGGAAAATGTTTTGGTCATTCTAGCTTCTTGTGCGTTGAATTTTTACATTTATTTTCGATAAAACTAGACCATGTGTCATATTTATATTTCCATGATTGCAATGTTAGTGGGGATTATATGACATGTGGGATTTCACAAAATCCTCTATGATGATAACTGTCAAAGCTTGGTAACAAGACCTAGGGTTGCATGTAGCATAGGGCTGCATTACATAAGCACATGGTTTGATCACTAATCTACTTGTATCCTTTGTGATGAGGGATTGTTGGCTTCTTTAAACTATCATGTTTCTTCATAGATGCATAGGAGTTTGGTTCTTTGGTTCATCCTATTGATCTTCATAGGATACCTATCACTATCAACAAAATAGAACATTGCATAAGATGTTATTTCATTCACATTTTTCATTCCATACATACTATCATGATTCATCTCATATACACTACATTCATACATCATATCAAATTTGCATTCATAATCATAGCATAAATATCTCATGTATGACAAAATAAAAGGGTAAAAAGTTAGACATGTGAAGGTGCTCAAATCAAAATCTCATATATATAAAGTCAAAAGTGTACATTGGTGAAACAATTTGTGCTACTCGAGTGTTGTCAATCTCAAAAATGGTACAAAATGGTGCTGGCACATCAATCGATACATAGCTAAACCAAGAAATGGGACAAATGTGATCTAACTCTATCCCTCTCCATCCCTTCCAGCTAGTGAAGGAGGCAAAGGAGGCATGTCTGGTCTTGCTAGAGGCCATGCACCTCCTAACTCTTATGTATACTATAAAAAACTAGGCACCTTCTTTGCCTCATTTAGCACTACTACCACATATAGTGAAAACTAATATGTTGCTCTAGTTGACTATAGTAGGATCTCATCTTACTATCATTCAAATCTCTATGCCTCTCACCTTAGTTGCTCTTCTAACTTGTAGATCTCGCTATCCCACTCTGGAATCTTGGTGTCTTGCATTGTAACCTATATATGTAGCTCCCCTAGTTATCATCACATTTTTTGCACCCATTCTCTCACTCTCCTAAGAGACTCCTAGGTCTATGCAAAAATATATCTAGCCTAAACCCCTAGATTAAGTTGATCCTATATCTCCTCATCACCCATCCCCTACTCTAGCCACTTGGCTGGTTGCTCCTTTATGCAAGGCCTATGTGTATCTCCACTTATTACTCCTAGGAAGCCCATCTTGCCTCACAAACATCCATGTCCTATACCACTACCACCAGCACTTAGGTCTACTCTCATCTATGAGGAGGAATAGGTACCTAGTGTTTCCTATGCCTAACTCTATCCTACTGGGGCTACTATGGTGGTGCCTACAATACTTATACTAGTTACATAGTTCTAGCCATCCCTACTAGATCTATGAACTGTGGAAAGGAATGACTCACAAAATAAGCCTGATATGCAGGAGTCATCCACCATCTAACACTACCACCAAGTTATCCAACTCTATCACAACCAAGTTGCATACATTAATCATTGACCAGCCTGGGTCTACACTCGATGACCATCCATAGTCCAAATCTTGAGCTAGCCATGCATATGAACAATACTCCTATGATATATCACATGGTAGCCCATACTATCACCATACATGAGTTAGTGGGAATCTCTCTACAATCTACATAGAGCAACCTCTTAGTGGTTGAGAAGTGAACATGTGCCCCAACTCTCAAGGTGCATTATCCTAAGCCTTTGTCTCTCTCCACAACTACCATACTATTGTTACTAGGTCGTCCAGTCGACCTTTCCACTACTTAATCTTCCCTAGAGTTTCTTAGGTCAACTAGCCTCTATACCTACATATGTAGGCCTCCAAGGGTTATTGTTCATCTAAAAAAATGGGTGTCATTACTGGTAAGTGCTCCCATGCCCATATCTAAAGAACATAGACCCCAATGGCCATGCTCTTCCTCTCATGGTAGACAATCTCTTGCATCTCATGGAACATGCGTACGAGCATGCACTAACCCTAACCATATCTCTCGGGTGTCTCTAACATCATCTATAACATGTGGCCCCATCCACAGTCCAATCTATGCTGACCTTTGTCTGGCATTGGGAAACTACTAATAAATATGCCAAAACCATAAGTAACCTGTGTGTGGGCCCATAGGTATGTACTATCCCATCCATGTGATGGCTTGACTCATGATCAGATCCTCCTAAAAAATGGCCCTTAGTTCCTTTGTACCTATCTATTGTACTGGGTGATAAACAACTTGTGGCTTGTGCAATGGGATGCACCTAATCCTATAGATATCCTTAGGTGTGATGGTCATCTCACCTTGATGCAGATGGAAGATGTTCATCTTCAAATAGAAATGCTCCACCAATGTAGTCAAAAGGTTGTGATTCACCAGCACTATTGGGATCCGGTAAAGGTATGATAATCTAACTCTATCAATGTGTGCCATATCGACATCATCTCACTATAGCAAAAAAACTCCATAAGGTAACTAATGGGACCTAAATCCAATATCAAGAAAGCTAACATGCACAAAAAAAAAAAAAGGAAAATAGTCAGTATTAGATAAAAAAAAAAGTGAATGAAGACATAAAATTATAATAACAAATCACTTTTCACACATCAAAATTTGCATCTTACACCAGAATTTCATGTGAAAATTCATGTTCTCACGTGAAATTGTACATCTTTGTGTGAGGACACACTTTTTCATGTGAAGAGTGATCAAACAATAAGTGAAAAAACACCATTTCTAGGGTTTCACCTATGAAGCATGGGTATCTTCCACATGAGGAAGCCCAAAGAGGTAGGTGAAGATGTACTAGCTTATTACTTCTTTGGACAAGTGATGATTGGATTCACACAAGGAGAGACATCCTCACGTGAGAACCAATAGAAATAAATTTAAAATGCCCTAAAATATGCCAAAAACACATCAAAATGCATAAAATTTCAAATTCAAAGTGGGATAATTGATGACTCACTAGATGTCCATACTTCATTGGCCAGTTGTGCCATCTAGAGCACTCAAATCAATGTGAATGCATGGGAACCACCATCTTTCTCCCTAGAGCTCTCTTCTCCAAAAAGAAAAAAGCACAAATAAATTGAAAATAAACCTTTGGGCACTTACATAGGTTTTGACCTAATTTTTCAAAGCACTTCGATTAGCATGACAGTCACCTCCTAGCTAATTTGGCTACTCTGAACTCATTTTTGGGATCGAATTTGAAATCAAACAAACTTAAGTAGTTTAAAATTCCATTTTAAAATTTTGGGATTGACATGATAAAATGCTTGTGCAATCCAATTTTTTTGATACTTCATGAATCTTGGAATCTTTTCAAATCACATATTTCTTCAAATTCTCCAAATTTTTAGAAAAAATCAACTCAAGTCAACTCTGGTCAAACTTGGTCCTTTGAACCCCAAAATCACTCTAAATTAATTCCAAATTTTCTTCAAACTCTTCTGATCTAGTCTACATTCTTCCAAATCTAAGATCACTTCAGTATCTTTCAATATATCGCTCTACATCACATTTTTGGTGTGTCATCTTTTGATTTCACTCCTAAGGGGGCAAGATGATCACATCATTGAATCTTTCAAAACTAGTTGCAACTCAATTTGAATCTTATGTCCTCATCACTAGGGGCACCTTGTTCCCCTCTATACATCATTTATCTCATCTTTTGATTAGCTGATTAATCTTATAATAGTCCTTGTAATAGTCTAATGGATAGGTATCAAGACAATCTAACCCTAACTCCTAAGGATCAATCCTCATTATGGGGATGATTCTATGATAGATGATTGGATCTTGTTATCTTTTATGGACTAGTATTTAGGTGTCTTATCTAGACTCTAGGGGATTAAGGTCTAGTCTAGATATAATTCAAAATTCTTGCTAAGGATTAAGCTTCATTCTAAAGATAATCTTAAATCTTACTAAGAATTAAGCCTCGTTATGTTAGGAATAAGGTGTCTCAACCTTGTATAATTCCTATTCTTATTATTTGTTTTGTAAAATATATTTCTTGCAAATAATGTTGATGTGTCGACATCTTGAATTGTGTGTAAGGAAATCATGACTAAAATGGTTATGATGGATTCCTATGACACGTAAGAGCTATGTTAGGAAGATTCAATGACAGGTGAAGACATGTGGCAACTAAGATATTTGAGTAAAAAAATTTTGGGGTTCCTATTTTCTCAGAGAATGGTAAAACCCTAATATGATTTACCTTTGGGAGTAGCCCTAAAGTGAAGCACATGTTATAAGAATTTTTAGGGTTATGAAGAGATGCGATGCAAAAAAGGTGTATTGTTGGTACAGCTAGTAGCTACTGAAGTCTTTTGTTGTTTATGTTGAACTTGCATTGCAAGTGTATTGTAACCTTGTGTTGAAGATAATACATTGTGCAGGTTCTGAAGGGGTGGGGTTGTTTTACTGAAAGGTTTTTCCCCACTGGAAAATCCTTGTGTTACGTGTTCCTTTCTCTATCTACTTTCTGTATGCATGGTTGGCTGCAATATTGTTGTTTACATGATATTGAATCTGTAAGTGTAGAGGATTTTCATAGGATTTGCATCATACTTTCCTTATGAGATTAGTGTAGGAAGCTATTTCCGCACCTAAGTTTCCTTACAAGTGGTATCAGAGCTTGATCAACTTTTGATCCTAGTTGTTGGGTAGGGTTTTTTGAGCTAATCTCAAGTTGAGTGGGAGTCTTGTGCAGAGCATCCTAAATCTTATTTGCAGATTGAGATGGCGAGGTCATCATATGGAAGAATGGAGGTGGAGAAATTTAATGGCACTAATTTTGAGTTGTGGAAACTCAAGATGGAAGACATGTTGGAAGATCATGACCTATGGGAAGTGCCTACAAGTGCTACAAGACCAACAACTATAGCTCAAGTAGATTGGGATATCAAAGATTGTAAAGCTAAGTGTCTCATAAGACTCTGTTTAACCGATGCAGTCCTTCTGAATGTTCTAGATGAGAAAATCGAATATAGTTTGTGGGAGAGACTTGGGGCCGTGTATCAGGCCAAATCTTTGGTGAACAAGTTGTTCTTGAGGAAGAAGTTGTATTCTCTATGAATGGAGGAAGGTGCATCCTTAACAGATCATTTAAATGCATTTAATCTGTTGGCTACACAGTTGACATCAGTTGGTGTCAAGTTAGAGGAGGAGGATCGTTGCTACACACTTTTGTGTTCTTTACCAGATTCATGGGACCATCTTGTGATGGCTCTAAAAAGCACATTAGTCACCTTCAAAATGGATGATGTGGTGTCTTTGCTGCTATCAGAGGAGATGCGGAGAAAGGCTTTCATTTCAGGAAAAGAAGCCCTTGTTGTTCGTGGGAGATCCATGGAAAGAGGGAAGAAAAATGACAATAAGTCTGACAATAAGGGTAGATCCAAATCCTGTGGGAAGTCAAAGACTTCCAATAAGTCCAAGGAAAATTTTTGGAACTATGATAAGACTGGGCACTTCCGTAAAGACTGTAAAGAGCCTAAGAAGAAGAAGAAAGCCTCAGATTCTAGTTTTGAAAAATCTCAAGAAGATGGCGATGCATTCATCATAGCTTTGGCAGCCCATGAATCTAATTATGTGTGGTTGGTTGACTTGGGTGCATCTTTTCACATGACCTCTCATCGAAATTGGTTCTCAAGATATGAAGAGTTCAATGGTGGAAAGGTGTACTTGGGCAATGATTCTCACCTAAAGATTGTTGGATGTAGAAGGGTCACTATCAAATTTCCTAATGTATGAGTAAAGGGAATCAATGGAGTTATGCACATTCAAGGTTTGGCATGAAACCTATTAACTATAAGTATGCTAAATGATGTAGGTGTGCAAGTTGTTTTTTCTAAAGATGGATGTAAGATGATGAGAGGAGCTATGGTGCTTGCTAAGGGTACTAGGAGAGGTACTTTGTTTCAGCTTGATGCACACATTTCTTAGTGTAATAGTTCTTCTATTTCAAAGAAGAGAGTAGCTATCACTTCATCCCCACAATATGAATGAGTAGTAAAGAAGACTCTGGTTAGTGGTTTTGATGGTAGTGCAACAAGTGTACCTAAGGGTGCAAACACTTTGGAAGGAAAGCTTCCTGCAGAAAAGATAATGTTGTGGCATTTGAGAATTGGTCACATTGGTGAGAAGGGTCTCAGAACCCTAAAAAATAAAAATCTCATTGAGGGGTTAAATGATTGCAATCTCGAGTTTGACTTCTGTGAACACTATGTATATGGTAAACAAAATCATGTTTAGTTTTACTCTAGTTCTCACAAATCTTTTGATGTTTTGGATCTTATTCATTCTGATGTATTTGGTCTTGTAAAAGTTCCTTCAATCTCCAAGTCTATATTTTTTGTATCTTTCATGGATGACTATAGTAGAAGGACATGGATTTATTTCCTTAAAAGTAAGACACAAGTCTTTAGTTGATTCAAGGAATTTAAAGCCCTTGTAGAGAATTAGACTAGTAAGAAGATTAAGTGTGTGAGAATTGACAATGGTGGTGAGTTTTGCTCAGCAAAGTTTGAATAGTTCTATAAAGAACAAGGTATCGAGAGGCATAAGACAACTCTGTATACCCCACAACAAAATGGATTTGCAGAGAGAATGATTAGGACACTGATGGAGAAGGCTAGGAGTATGCTTAGTGGAGCTAGTTTAGAACAAAGGTTTTGGGCTGAAGCTGTGGCCACTGCTTGCTATCTAGTTAACAGATCTCCTACATCAACCCTTGTTGGTAAGACACCCATGGAGGTGTGGTCTGGTAAGAAGCCTTGAATTAGACATCTTCGTGTTTTTTGTTGTGAAGCTTATGGACATGTTCCAATGTAGATAAGATCTAAGTTGGAAAACAAAGCTATTAAATGTATCTTCATTGGGTACAATGCTGGTGTAACAGGATACAAGCTTTGGGATCTTGTGTCTAGTAAGGTGTTGTATAGTAGAAATGTTATTTATAGAGAGCTAAAATATTCTCCTATTGTGCTACAACTAGATGAAAAAGAAAAGGAAAAAGATGTTGTTCAGTTGTCTCCTACCCTTGAGAAGACTGAACAAAGAGACCATGTTGGATCTAATGATGAGGAGAGCTCTTGTAGCTCTGATAGTTCAGAAGAAGAGGAAGAACAACCTCAACCTCAGCCCTTGAGGAGATCCACAAGAGAAAGAAAGCAACCAGAAAGGTTTGGTTATTCTATGTTAGATTCTAGTTGTGCTTTTGCTTTGATCACTAACACTGATGAGCCTAGATCTGTGAAAGAGGCTTTGGGCATGGAAGATGCAGGTTCTTGGATTGAGGCTATGGATGATGAGATGGATTCATTAGACAAAAACAAAACATGGGACCTTGTACCTTTTCCTAAGGGGAGAAAATCTATTGGCTGTAAATGGGTGTTCAAGAAGAAATTCTGTGCAGATGGCAGTGTTTAAAGGTACAAAGCTAGATTGGTTGCAAAGGGGTATTCACAGGTAGACGGAATAGATTATGGTGAAATATTCTCTCCTGTTGCAAAGTTGACATCCATTAGATTTCTATTATCTCTTGCTGCATCATATGATTTAGAGATAGAACAAATGGATGTGAAGACAACTTTCCTTCATGGTGATTTGGAGGAAGAGATTTATATGTCACAGCCTGAGCAGTACACTATTAAAGGTAAAGAATCCTTAGTTTGTAGAATAAAGAAATCTCTATATGGTTTGAAGCAATCTCCTAGGATGTGGTACCATAAGTTTGATTTCTTTGTGTTTTCAATTGGATTTGTAAGATTGAAATCAGATCATTGTGTTTATTTCAGAATTGAAAATGACCGCCTTCTTATTGTTGCATTATATGTTGATGATATGTTGCTATTTGGGAAGGGTAAGGGTATGATTTTTGATTTTAAATCTCAGTTGTTAGCACAGTTTGAGATGAAAGATCTTGGGGCAGCTAGGTACATCTTGGGTATGGAAATCAGTAGAGACAGGTCTAACAAAAAACTTTGGTTGAGTCAGAGTAAGTATGTGACATCTGTGTTGGACAGGTTCAGCATGGTAGATTGTAGACCACTATGTGTTCCTATTCCTGTCAGAACAAATTTATCTGTAGATGATTGTCCAAAATCTCCTAGTGAGGTGGAGGACATGAGTAGAGTACCTTATGCTAGTGCAATTGGTAGTCTTATGTATGTTATGGTCTGTACTAGACCAGACATTTCCCAAGCAGTGGGAGTCCTGAGTCGATTTATGGCTAATCTTGGATGGATACATTGGGATGCAATCAAGGGAGTATTCAGATATTTGAGGGGTACATCAGATTACTCCATATGTTATCATGGTAACTCTTCTAGATCTTTGAATTCAGTTTGTATTCATGGGTTTGTGGATTCAGATTGGGTAGGTGATATTGACTGTAGTAGAGCCACCAGTGCTTATCTGTTCACTATGTTTGGTGGTGCCATCAGTTGGATGAGCAAGTGACAACCTGTGGTTGCTTTGTCCACTACAGAAGCTAAGTACATGTCTGCTACTCATGCTTGTAAGGAAGCCATTTGGCTTAAGAGATTGTGTTCAGATGTTGGTGTTGATGCAGAACATATTACTATTTGGTTTGACAGTCAGAGTGCTATTTACCTTGCAAATAATCCAACTTTCCATGCTAGAATGAAGCACATTGATGTGCAGTATCACTTTGTGAGAGATATGGTCAAAGATGGAAAGGTAAATTTGGAAAAGGTAGATACTGTGAAGAATTTTGTAGATGCATTAACGAAACCAATGGACACTAAGAAGTTCAAATGGTGTTCGGAGTCTATGGGCCTTTCGGCCTATAGCGGTTAGTTCTTGTTATGTTCTTATTTCTCTTACAAGGTGTTTGACAAGTGGGAGAATGTTAGGAATAAGGTGTCTCAACCTTGTATAATTCCTATTCTTATTATTTCTTTTGTAAAATATATTTCTTGCAAATAATGTTGATCTGTCGACATCTTGAATTGTGTGTCAGGAGATCATGACTAAAATGGTTATGACGGATTCCTATGACACATAAGAGCTATGTTAGGAAGATTCAATGACAGGTGAAGACATGTGGCAACTAAGATATTTGAGTAAAAAATTTTTGGGGTTTCTATTTTCTCAGAGAATGGTAAAACCCTAATATGGTTTACCTTTGGGAGTAGCCCTAAAGTGAAGTGCATGTTATAAGCATTTTTAGGGTTGCAAAGAGATGCGATGCGAAAAAGGTGTATTGTTGTTACTGCGAGTAGCTATTGAAGTCTTATGTTGTTGATCTTGAACTTGCATTGCAAGTGTATTGTAACCTCATGTTGAAGATAATACATTATGCAAGTTCTAAAGGGGTGGGGTTGTTTTACCGAAAGGTTTTTCCCCACTAGAAAATCCTTGTGTTATGTGTTCCTTTCTCTGTCTATTTTTGGTATGCATGGTTGGCTACAATATTGTTGTTTACATGACATTGAATATGTAAGTTTAGAAGATTTTAATAGGATTTGTATCATACTTTCCTTATGAGACTAGTGTAGGAAGTTGTTTCCACACCTAAGTTTCCTTACACATTCTAGGGATAATTCTAGGCTCTTTCTTTTAATTAATATTCAATGGATAGTTATTGGGATAGCCTAACCCTGACTCCTTAGGATTAAGCCTCACTTTAGGGATAATTGTATGAATTGTTATTAATCTTGTCATCTTCTAATGGATAGGTATTGGGACAGTCTAATCCTGACTCTTGAGGAATGAGTCTCATTCTAGGAACAATTCTATGAAATTTGACAATCTTTGTGCTATCAATCTTAGTAACTAGATCTTCTATCTAAATCCCCTAAGGTTAAGCTTCATTCTAGAGATAACCTTTAAAATCTAATCAATCTTGGTATCTAGGTGTTCTATCTAGATTCCCTAAGTTTAAGCTTTTTTCTAGAGACAAGCTTTAAAAAGCTTATTGATTGGTTTTTGTGTCATCAATTTTGGAACCAATCTCATTTCTTGATCTATGCTTCATACTTCTAATTTCTTTGAATTGAATGTGCTACTCGCACTTTCATTCAAAGAGGGGCAAATGTAATACCCCAAAATTGGCACATTACCATGTTAACCAATTCTAGTCTATTTAATCAATCCTAAGTCCTATTTTACTAGGCAATTTTGATTTTGATTATCACTACTTAACCTAAGTATCGAATGTAGAAAACCCTAATCTACATTAATCACACTCCTTATTTAAATCCTAAGTATTGAATCAATTTAGCTACATTAGGCCTATTGATTAATTTAATTTAATTATAGGAGTTCATACTTTAACTAAATTACTTCTTTAACTAGTGTGCAAAGGAATTAAATATGTATTTAATTTAATAAGACATTGTCCTTATTTTAATTATTGAGTTTAAATATTCAATTTATTGATACTATGCATTTATGAGGTCATATCCTATTTTGTTAAATTAAATAATCTCTCCAAATCTTCTCTTTAGTTCCAAAATGGAAATTCTATATTAAGTAGAACTTGAAATGGAATTAACTTAGTTATCTCTCTCTCACACTCAGAATAGAATCAGTTAACTCTCCATCACACTTAGATCTAAAATAGTTAACTTCATCTACACAAGGAAGTTTCCATTTTGACTAAGTATCATCTTCAATCTTGACCATTCATTCCAATTGATCTCAACCGGTGATCAATCATGAGATTCTATTTAAGAGCCCTTCAATTCTTCATTGAGGAGATTGAATTGAATTTTTATCAAATTTATATTGGAATATCTACTGATCTTGCTCATGCATTCATAGTTTTTACATTTTCTAGTATATCAATGGCATCTAGATTCTAAAATGCACTAATTTAGCATAGTATGCTCTTTTATTACTTAGCTTAATATGCATTTCATATAGTATAATGTGTATTCTCATTTAGCTATAAATCCTTGCTACTAAAGGTTTGGTTTCTAGCTTCTCATTTTGAGAGAAATGGCAAGATTCATCTAGTTATGAGGCAACAAGTCAACTTGCCAAATCATTTTGGGTGAACGATTCAATGTTCATCTTAGGATGGTTTTGCATGTAAGGACTATGCTAAAGTGTGGTTGATTAACATGCCATAATTAACACATAAAGAAATAAGATATGAAAGAGGAATGGGATCATATAATAAAGAATGAGACATGGGAATTGGTACCCAAACCAACATACAAAAATTTTATTAGAACTAAATGGGTATTTAGAAACAATACAAATGAGCAAGGTGAAGTTATAAGGAAAAAACAAGACTAGTATGTGAAGGCTAATCACATTAAGAAGGAATACACTATTATGATACCTATGCTCCTATGGAAAAAATAGAAGTAGTAAGGTTATTCTTAGCATATGCGGCATACAATAAATTCAAAGTATATTAGATGGATTTCAAGTTAGCATTTTTAAATCGAGAACTTGAAGAAGACATATACATAGAACAACCTGAAGGTTGTCCTTTGACAGATAACAAGAAAATAGTATGCAAACTATAGAAAGCATTGTATGGCTTGAAGTAAGCACCAATAACTTTTTATGCAAGATTGGACAAGCATTTGACAAAGCTTGGATATAGAAAAGATATGGCAAGTAGTAATCTCTATTGGAAAGAAATTGACAATGGATTAATGATTTTGGTAATATTTTTTGATGATATGATATTTGGAGGAAATGATAATGAATGTGAAAAATTTGCAAAAGAAATTAAGAAAGAATTTGAAATGAGCATGATAGGAGAGATGAAATAATTTCTAGGATTACAAATTGTATAGGATAAAGAAGGCATCTTTATTTTTTAGATTGTGTATTTGAAATATTTGCTGAAAATATTTGGTTTGGAAACATGTAAACCCATTGGAATGCCTATGGTAACTAGACACAAGTTATCTACAAAGGATGAGACACCTAGTGTTCAACGAAATAAGTACAGATCTATGATTGGAGGATTACAATATCTAACTCGCACAAGGCCTGATATAACAAATGTTGTTGGAATTGTTGGAACATTTCAATATGATCCTAGAGAAGCACAATATGTAGTAGTTAGAAGAATATTTAGATACTTGAAAGGAGCATTTGAATTTTTATTATGGCATGATAGATCTAATGATTTCATGATATGTGTTTATACTAATGTTGATTGGGCATGTAGTATGGATGAAATACAAAGCACTAGTGGTAGAGCCTTCTTTCTTGGAGGAAGATTAGTTTATTGGCTAAGCAAGAAGTAGGATTGTACCTCACAAAGTATGACAAAAGAAAAATATATTTCAGCAATAATCAATTGTAATCAAGTTGTTTGGATGAAGCAGATGTTGAAGGATATAAAGATAGAATTTAGTGAACCTATTGTCATATATTGTAACAACACAAGCATAGTAAATATGTCTAAGAATCCTGTGTTGCATTCTAAGACCAAGCACATTTCTATCAAGTATCACATGTTGAGTGAGAAAGCTGTAGAAAATGAAATTAGATTGAAATATGTGAGCACTAAATAGAAAATTGTAGATATCTTCACTAAGCCTCTTCCCAAAGAGAATTTTGAGTATTTGTGAGGTATGCTAGGGGTTATGCCCCTTCCTACATCAGAGTAGATAATGCAATATTTGAGTGTAAAAAAGCACTATTTTATGTCTAGACTGAATGTTGATGCCTCCTATAGGGGGTAATTTCTGTGATGAATAGGGCTAGTTAGAGATAGTTGTTGCAGAGATTGTTGGTTGATGAAACCTTTGAAATTATTGTCAATAGGGGAGAATTTTAACAAGAATAATAAGTTAAGAACATTTAATGGAGAAGTACAACATGGAAATAATGATTGATGAAGATGATTTAAAAAGAAAGATTACTAATCTTTTGTAGTTCATATTCTCAGAACTAGATGTTTTTCATCTATGTTGCCATCAATGCCAAATGGGGAGATTGTTGGAAGAAAGAATGTTGATGATATTCCTATGGAGGATTATTGTGGAAACATGATTAGATTATTATCATTATTATATGTTACATTCATGACCATGTTTGTCATTTATGTCAACATAGTAGTTTTCTGTGGTATCTGACAGAAGAACAACATAAGGATCAAGTCAGTATAAATAGATAGTTAAGCATTTTTACTAAGTGAGGTTAAATAGAGATCATACTATGTTTCTAGTACATGCAGCTAACCTTAGAGACATAAGATATTAATTCGAGAAGAAGTTATGCAAGTTTTGGTGAGAAGTGTTCTAAGATAGAGTTTATAGAGGCATGTTTTGGTAAACTTCTCATATTTGTTATTTTGAGAAGCCAAAGTTATAGATGTGAAGAAGGCATGTTGATGATGACATGGCTATGTTTTCTCATCATAATGACACGTGTAAGGAAAGTTATTTAAGTTGCAAGGCAGAAGATTAATGTTATTGCTAAGTGTAATGTGTTCTCAATATGGTCCTATAATAATTAATTGGAAAGGTTTGACAACCAACTCAAGGAATTTTTTTTATGGATTTGATATAAAGGAAGGACATTTTTCTTTATCATGGTGTGGAATAAGTATGGATGTGAAGTAATTGTAAGAAATATGAAGTGTGAAATGCAAAGTTGAGTAGATGAGAGTGAAGGTGAAGGAGTTAAAGGAGTTTTAAAGTATAGTACATGGAATTATTCTAAAAGGAATAGTTGATAGATCAGTTGGACAATGAGTTTGGTTATATTTTCCTTGAAGTTGTTTGGATAGTGGGTCCTTCTATCTTCTCACAATAGGGACTCCTATGCACTAAATATTGTAATAGACTCCTAACAGTGTCCATCCTTAGAAAAGGAATATTTATATTAGTACATCATCTTGTGGGCATCATTCCCACCATGGTTTTTTCTCTAATCAAGGGTTTCCCTAGTTAACATATCTAGTGTAATTGTTTATGTTCATCTTGTTATGGTTGTTGTTTACTTTGGTTGAATGGTTAAGATTTTTTAAAGTTGATTAATTTTTTAATCATTAGATAATTGATTCATCCCCATTCCCCCTCCACACACACCCTCTCCTAGTTATCTTGGTGGACTATTGTTTCTAACAATAATCACTTAAACTTCTTAGGTTATTGCCAAATCAACTTTGCAAAAAAGTAATCATGAAACATAATAGATTCAATAACACATTTGACACAATGATTTTATGTGAAAAAACCACTAGAAACATTCTCATTTTCAATCTTGTGAAGTAATTCCTTATGAGAGACCAACCCTTTTAAAGGTTACAATTCACACTATTAAATATGACCTAGTTAAATGATTTTAGTAATCCTATTAAGAGTGAGCCTTGTTAGAGGATTTTAGATCATTCACTTGGAATGCCACCCAGTTAAAGGTTTTAGAAATGAGTGTTAGGTCAACTTTAATCCAAAATATTTACCCTAGATTGATACAATGATTAGAAAGTAAGAATAAGGCTTGATCTAGTAACAACATTCAACTCACTTTGCAGATTATAGATCTCTATTTTCAGTCCTCCATTCTACTTGACTTTTACACACTTCAACTCTATAGGTTGTCCACCCTTTAAGAATCCATACCCTTAAGCCTTCTTTCCTTGCTTGCTAATACTTGTCTCTTCTCTTTGGTCACTAAATGAAGCAATACCCTAGACTCCTTTTCTTCCTTAGGTTCTCTCACGTGACAACCTTTTCTTCTAACTAACTATCTCTATAAATAGAAAATTTAGAGCTTTTTTTGTTAATCCTCTATCATACATTTTAGGGTTAGGTTAGATTGGGTAGGATTCAATGAACCTACCCATCATTTCATTTTATTTCCTTCTAAAAACTTCTCCTAAAATCCTATTTGAATTCACCTCAAAATAGTTTAACATGAATTTTGTGCCACCAAATCATTAAGTTTATCTCCCACATGGTTCACACAATCCAAGAAATCAAACCTTTTAGCTCAGATTCATCAAATTCATGATCTTTCTCATAATGATGACACTGAACATTAAGTTGCTTCTAATGCTCATCAAAATCTATGTTTCTCTACATCCACCATCAAATCACTCGACATGAACTAAAGTTTATTGGTGCTTAGGATCAACTAAAATTTACTTGGCTTATACTATATTACTCAACATACATTGAAATTTTACTTTGCTTGGCTCCAATTGATTCTCTGTTTGGCTTACACTAACTTTTAATGATACCTACTATGCAGATTATTAAGCTTGGTAGAGATAATTCATTTTTCTTGTTCTTCTAAAATTAATTAGTGTATCCATTCTTTGCAACCTTAAGTAGATAATTATTGCACTATAATTTCACTATCTTAACTAATCTTTGTAATACTTTTATATATCATAACTCAACTTTTCCTCTAGGTGCTATTGTTACCTCATTTGATCAAATCCTCTTCATCAATCAAATAAATTATACTACTCAAATCATCTAAGAAATTTTCTCACTAGCAAGTAGTAGGTTTGATATTAGTGACAAAATAATGATTGAAACACATTCTCATACTTGTAACAATCTATTTTTAACATATCTTCAAGAATAGAATAGAGACCTAAAATGAATGTATCATCAAAAAATTATTGTCTAACCTCAAAGGGGAGATTATTGGTAGGTTTTATTCTCTAAATGGAACAACTCCTCTATTTTGAAAAAAAGTTTCTTCCTAGAACCTCTTCCAACATGATACAAAATAAGATGAGAGGGGTTCACCTTGTTGTAGGCTCCTCTTTGATGAAATTGATCTCCAATGTATTCCATTGACAATAACTAATAAATCTATCAAACCAATTTGGTAGATCCTAATTATTTTTTCTCAAAACTTAGTCATTTGATGGATTTTTTTTTAAATTTTAGAAAAGGGGAGTCAAGAGGCACTCAAAGTAGTGATATTTCAATATTTCAAAGAAGACATAAATGATGGTGTGTGAAGTTGCAAAAACATCACTATTTTAGAAAGCAACATGTCACATGTCCATAAGATAGTAATTCATCATTATTTTAGTGACAACATAAAAGGACAATCACAAAATCAAAAAATTTGCAATCTTAATGATGGTTTCACAGATGATCTATAAAAAGGAAGTAACAAACTAGAAATTTTATAAGGTGGATATATGTGCAAAAAATTATCAATCATAAATTAAGGATATATAATGAAATAATATCCTAACAAAAATGATTTTTTCCATATAGACCATGGTGGTGAAAGTTTGAAGGTTCATTGATCTCTATGTGTATGCTTACTATTAATTTTCAAATACTTAGTCATTTACTAGACAAGGATGAATGGTCATCATTGAGACTAAGTCATCTAGTAAAGGCCAAGCATAAACAAGGACTTGTTTATACTAAATTCCATGGCAAACAAGTTAGTGATTATCAAGCACCCCAGTTGAGGCCAAGCATATTTGAAAGCCACACTATTATAGTCGAGATTGAGTAAACTAAAAGATAATGTTTTCCAAAAAAGTAGAAAGAAGAAAGTATATAGGAGTCAAGAACCTATATGAATGTTAGTGATGATTTAGTGTCAAAACATTTAGATGTTGAGAAGACAAGTTTTATCATATGAGTTTGTAATTTTACAAACAATGATATAAATAATTTGGTCAACTTATTTAATATATTTAATGTTTTTAGAGACAATTAAGATGAATATTACACATTATTCGGAATGAAATGATCCCCAGGAAAGCCAATACACCAATTACAAAATTAGAAAGAAACAAGAAAAGAAGATGAATTGTAAACCATTGATGTGATCTATAAATTTCAAGGAACATCTATTTAAGGAGGGTTCTAACCCTAGAATAAGAGTGTGATGAGAATATGAATAAGTGTGAAAATAGAGAGATTTGGAATTCATGGATAAATGAAAGTGTGAATGCATAAGTGAAGAAGAAAACATAATATAATGGAGAAATAAAGGCTAATTCTAGAATTAGACCAGATAGAGAAATCAAAGCACTAAAGGATTGAAAGCATATATCATATTGAGAGATTAGATAAAGACATTATACATAGAAGATCCAAAATCATCTTACAAAGAAAACTAAGGGTTATTAATTAAATTAAAGTTTTTAATTGGATGGAATCAATGAAAATATCTTAACTGAGTGATCATAATAGATCTATATAAATCTCTTGATAAAGTCCTTACTTAATTGTAAGTGTGAAATCCTTTAGCGTGTTAGGACTTAATAGTCTTAAAGATTTTAATAGGGTAGACCCCTCATAGTGTAGATCATATCTTAAAATTAAAAATAATAACCCTAACAAGTTAACATTTTTGTTGTGATAGTGAAGATTTGTGGGTTTCATCCCCACCCTAGTTTTACCTTCATGTCGAAGTGTTTCTAGGTTACCAATTCATTTGTGCTACATGTTGAATCTTGCATGGATTTTATGTTTTCAACATTACAATCTTATGTTACATTTGAGATATGAGATGAATTAATTGTGAGATCAGTAATTTGGTTTCGTAACTAAAAGTTTAAGATTCTAATTCACCCCCCACCCCGATGCCCCATCATATTATGATCTTTTTTCCAATTAAATCCTTCTAAGAATTGGTATTAGAGTTTAGTTCTCTCTAAATAAGACTAAAAACTTGAGAGGATCATATCTGGGAGATGGAAGAATACAATATAGAAAAAATCATTGAGAACCAGATGATTGAAATGAAGAACATATTGCATAAACTTGTAGGAGTAAGATAAGGGTTAAGGAAATTGGCCAATTTTTTGCTGCCACCAAAATGGAGATATTTAAATTTAAATAGTAATGTTCACATATTTGAAAATTCAAATAATGGTGCACAAAAATATATATTTTATAACCTTTGGTTATTCCTTATTTCTTAAGTATTGCATATTTAATATCCTTGTGAGCTCATATTTTATCCATCATCAGGTCTTTCACAATCTACGACTATCACTTTGTCACTTTGTAGAAGTGATCATTCTTTATTTTATACAATAAAGCAATGTTGTGTCATATTTCCAAGGTGGGCCTTCTTTCTTGTGCCTTTTGAGTTTTCTGATAGCAGTCTAGTTGGTAGTTTCCCATTCAATATGCAAGGACTTTAAATTATGTGAGAAAGTGAGTGATTGACATGTGGCATATGGGTCCTATTTCTTTTGTGGGCTGCGGGTGACGTGGATCAATGTCAGATAGGTTGGCAAAGGGAAATGTTCTCATTGGTTGGAGGTATTGACAGATTCACAATATTTTAATTTTATCTAGATCATCCAATCTTTGAAGATCAATGTCTCTCATTATTTCACTATGGGAAAATAATTGATCTTTAGTAATAGTGATAGTGATATTTTTCCACGTGTCTTAGTGGGTCAAATTTGAAAAGAAAGGTAGGTGTACTTAAAGTTGATATTGCAATTAAGGTTAACAGTGTTGTAAGCCATCATTATTAAGTTTTAAAGTGTGGCACAATTAGTAGGTTAAAATGGTCACACATGTTAGAACTTTGCAAGATGAAAAAATGAAATAATATTACTAGTCCACATTGTGGTTTTGTTAGAAATAGGGATTACTTAGAGGGGAGGTGAATCGGTAATCTACAAATTTTAGTTGCCAACTAGATATTATAACTTACTTTAAACCATACATAACAAAGCACTAAAGTAATGTTGAATAGTAACCATAACAATGGACAAAGATAACTCATAACGCCATATTTTGTTAACAAGGGAAACCCTGGCCAAGGGTCCCTAGTGGGGATGATACCCAGTATATAATATACTAATATATATGTTCCTTGTTAGAGGATGGACCCTGTTAGGAGATTCCAACCCTATTGGGAGTTGTAGTGTAATGTATGCAAGATGAGCCTACTACCCAAACATGCAATTTCAACTACATGAAGAGGTCACTACTTAATCAAGTAATCTACTATTATTTTCCTTCCTTCAATAATCTCTAATCTTCATCTCAATCTTGGATCACCAAATATTTTGTACAAAACTTTGCATATATCGCTTTCACAAAAATTCACTCAGAAGTTCCCACACTTGATACACAATAGCACACTTCTTATCACAAGAAGTCCTTTTCATAAATACCACGTTTGTACATAAAATACTATTGGGTCAGCTAGGACCACAATTCACTTTTCCAAGTTAGAGTAAACATCTAGGATGTTGGTCTTAATTGGACAAGTAATTGTTTCACAACCAAAACAATTATTTCCTTCAATTTTGCTACTCTGCTTTCATCAAAACATGATTAACTCTAATCTGTATAGTTCATACAAACTTTTGAGGTTATACACATCATCACCAATGTGTACACTATCTCCATGTAACTTTTCTTTTCATAATATGATGTCTGCAACATGTTATAAGAAAAACAATACATTGCTATAAATCAAAATCTATTCTTAGAAATTTTTTTGATAACCAAACACTAAGCATCATTATTTTTGAGGTTTAATATTAACATGTACATCATGTGTTTCCATTAATGACAACAATTACATATCACAATTAACCAATTATCAACAATCTACCCCTTTGGCATTGACGGCAAGAAAATAGGTAAAATTGGCTAAGTGACAAAAATAAACAATCAAAATAAATAATACATCTATTAGAACTTTAGAAATATTCCCCCCCCTTACAATATACTTCATACTACACATGTATCTTGCCCCTTTACTATTCAAAATTTCTACTTTCCAATTTTCTCCTACTATTACTCCCCCTTTGACATTAATGACAAAGGTCTCAAAATGTCAAGATTCTATCCAAAACTATCAAAATTGATTGTCCTTGCCTTTATGCTGAAATAATCTTCATACAATCATCAAAAATAGCCTTCAAAATATACATACCTTTGTTCCATGTTTCTTTGGTAGACTTTACTAATGTGATAATTGTAGATAATGCATATGATGCAATCTCAAGTGCATTGATATTTGAATACAAAAAGTTTGTATATGTGTCTTTGTCCTCGACACATTCTTCTAGCTTCTTTTCAATAAATGATAACTTCAGAGCAATAGATTCTCTAAAATTAGATGTTCTCTTCAATGTTTTCTCTTTTTGAAGTTCCAGTTTCTTGATCTCACTATGAATACTAGCAACTCGACTCTCAATATCATCAACCTTGCTAGATGGGTGCTGGATTAGGTTGGATAAAGCCTCTAGCTCATTTTCCTTTGCCTCTAATTGATTTTCTAAATCCTTATTCAGTTTGTATGATAAGGTACACTTAACATATAAAGCTTTCACTTCCTGTAAGTCATTCTTGATATTCTAGCAGATGGTGCTAAACAAATTAGCATCATGGGAAATATGGGCTTTCTCCTCTACAACATTCAACAAATTTGTAAAATCTTCATTGAAAGACTTTAGCACTACATGTACTCTTATTTCACTATCTAACTTAGTATTTTGTACTCTCAAAGTACTATGCAATCTATCAGTGACTTCCATCAATGATCTCTACAAACTCTTCACTATCTTAGTTTTCTGTGGGAGTTTGGATAAGGATGAAATCAGATCTATCTGATCATCATCATCAGTGGCAAAACTAGCAAGGGAGAGTGTAGTAGATGAATTAGATGGATTAATCTCATTCTCCCTCTATTTCATTGAAGATTCCTTAACTTTCCTCTCTTCCTCTTCTTTTTTATTCTTTTGTAATATTTTCCTCTCTATTTCGTCTATTTTATTTTTCCTTTCTTTTTTTGCAATTCTCCTATTATCTTCATCATCCTTTATTTTTCTTTCATCCTCAAGGAATTTCTTCTTGGCTTCCTCTATCTTCTATTTTAAATTTCTATTAGCCTCTTTTCCTCCTTAGTTTGTTTCAACTTATCTTTAACATCTTTAGTATCAGATACATTTGGTTCAAAAGCACCAAATGGATTGGTATCATCAATGTTGATTGTAACATTGGTTTGATCAATCTTCATAGTATCACCACTAATTGATACTTTCATAGTTCTAGGAGCTTGAGGAGTTGTTGTCTATGATTTTGAAAACATCTGGCTAATAGCTGCTATAGTCTTCTTTCTCAATTTATCCTTCTCACCAACCATAAATAAGAATTGTCTCAACTTATTTCTCAAGTATGGTGCTAGGTTATTCAGCAATATCCATATCTCCTCTTCATCACCAATCTTGTAGACTATTCTTAGCATAGACTTTAAAAGTTCAAGGTCTTCTTCTCTTACTAGAGTCTTCTTCTCTATGAGTCTCTCATAGACTTTCTAGTTATTCATCATCAATCTTGTAGATTGTCCTTAGCATAGACTTCCAAAGTTCAATGTCTTCTCCTCTTGCTAGAGTCTTCTTCTCTATGACTCTCTCATAGACTTTTATAGCTTTCATACTTAGATCATTTACAATGATATGTCTTATAGTAGATATATCAATCTGATCCTTCTCAAAATTATTACAAAGATCATAAAATTTGTTCATCATAACAAAGTTTGCCTCATTGGAAATCATTGTGTTAATCTTCTCAATCTTTGGCTTCCTAATACTTTCTAGGTGGAGTCACCTATTTAGCTTGCTTGGTTTCCTATTCATCAACCTCTTCATCTCTACTAGATTCAATTTTCAACAATGCTTTCTACTTCTTGCCAGGTCCTATAGCCATCTGCTTGACTCTCTTAGACTTTTTTGGTACTGCTTTAGCTAATCTCTTTGATTTTATCTTATGCTCACTAGGTTAAACATCAAATACTAGTGCATATGGTATACTCTATCCCAAAGTTGTCTTAGTAATTGAAGCTGATAAATGTTGTATATTCAATACACCTTGTTTCATAGTCTATCTCATGATCTCAGACTCACTTTCTGTCATTCTAACCTTAGATATTGCCTTCTTCATTATTGACTCAACCTTCTTGTGAGATGCTTTCTACAAGATTGCTTGATGAGCATGCTATGTGATCTCATCATACATGCCAAATATATATTCTACCTTATCTTTTTTAGAATTCAATAATAGATCAATGTAGCCAACTACAACATCATCACTCAACTCATAGCTCAAAGGATCCAAAAATATTTCCCAAGGTTCTCCTACTTGAATGATACATATGTCTTCCTTGAACCTATCCACAATTGCAGGTGAGATCCTAAACCTCTATTTCATCTTATTTTGGAATTTCCTTATAATCTAATTTCCACTATCAAATACCTTGTTTGCAGGGTGTCTTCTGTATACCTTTGATATCTTCTCCATAGTGCATCTATCACTATTCATTATATCTTTTACTAACAATTACGGAAATATCTTTAGCACATGAAATAATATGTGATTTATCAATGATTGAAATCAAAATACACCATTCTTTTTCCTCTTAATCTTTTCAAGGTTCTACGAGTTTCATTCTCATAATTTCACTCAAATTCACATGTTCTTTCTCAACGTAAATCTTGTAAGATGTGTATATAAATCTTGCTAAAAGTTCATCTATCTTAGAACTTGCACAAACTGAATAAGCTATTATTTCCCTAAGAAATCTCACATCATCCTACTTGATGGTGCTAATTATTATAGCCCTCCAATTGTAAACTACCTTAGTGTAACTTTCTACTTTCTTCTTAACAATGTCTCTCCTATGGGTACACTTACTTGTTTGTTAAGACTAGTTACCTCATGGACAAGGTTGGCCAAGATGTCTACTACATTATCTTGCATCCACAGTTTTCCATCATGAATTGTACTCAATATAATTTGGGTCCATTCATATGTATCTAGTTCATGGTAAAAATGATACTTAACCAAGTCCAATTCACTTAAATGTTCAAATTTGGCCTCCACTATCATGTCATGGTTGAAGACTATTTCCATATCTTTGTTCATGTATTCACTACCAATAGACTCAAACTTGTAACTCAAATAGTTTTCTACATCTTCCACATAGACTATGTTGTTCAGAGTGATAGACATCACAGAGTTAGGGTTTCCTTCACTAGGTTTTATGGAAACTACCTTAAACTTAGGTCTATCCTTATTCTCAACATTGTGAATGTTGGTGTTTTAAAACTATTGAGCAACAAAATACTCAATACAAGAATGATAATACATATGCAACCTAAGGATTATCCATTTCCCATTTTCAATTACATATGCAAACCATTTTGACCCAACTTTAATGAAACCATGAATAGTTTCCTTCTACTTAGGCTCTACAAAACTAGGGTGGGTATACCCAGGAATAATTTAAGACTAGAAGATATTGTATGAGAATTATATTAGTTTCATTCCAATTTTTATCTCAAATCCTTAAATACATGCATGATTCTAACATTTCAAACAAGATTACATCCCATATAGCAGATTTGGTCATAAAGTCTTCTATAGATTTGCACACACTATCAACAATAATGGCTAACTGCAGCTAAAATATTTCATCCAAATAAGTATTGACCAACTTTGAAAATCTTCAGGAAATAAAGGTAAAACTTATTATAATTTTGCATTTAATATCCATATATGATCTATTTCTCTTCCAACTGAATCAATTTGACCAGTGCCTAATGCATTAGGGTTTAGAGTCTACTACAATTCCATAGATCTAATTTGTTGCCTTACAACAAATATTATTAGCAATTCTTATTGAAATCCATCATTCAAAACATCCTTCCCATTACTACAACAACCTTATCAAATTCTTCAAATCTTTTAATTAATTCATTGAACTAATAACCATGATGAAAAGATATAAAAACTAAATGAATTGCATTCAATTCCACAAGCTTCTACTCCCACAACATCAAGATAACTAAGTAATCAAAAGGAGATAGAATTCAGAAAGAACTGGTATAGGGGTAGCTCATAATTTGTATTCATTTTTCTTTGAAAATTGTATACATTTGCAGTAAACTCAGAATGTCCTTAGAATGAAACACAAAGATCATTATATATTAATGTATTCTTATATAACTTTTAGAGAACATACATCAGAAAATTTGCTCAAATTACTGGACTGAATACATCCTAGGTGTAATACTAAAAAATGTATTAGAAATCAAACCTTTACATTGCCTTGAAAAATCATTTATATAGGCATGAGTTGCAACAAGAAAAGGGCCAATGTGATTGATAGGTGTCCTTCAAAAATATTATTACATACACCTATCACAAGAAAACAAAACTATGAATAATAGAAAGACTATTACATCAAAACATTCCTTTGTGGGTCCTCTCGCTGTTACTTCTCTTGGAAAGAAAAAGGCACTATGATCAGATTCAGTTATCATTCTAATTCCTCAGAGTAAGGGGCCATCAAGATTGAAAGTGATGAGTCATCTTTGATTATCTACAAACTTACTTTAACCGAAGGATTTTCCTTGTCTTCATCATTAACTATAAGGGTGACTTTTACTTTTGTACCATCTTCTTCCTCATCATCTTCTACTTCGTCATCCTCTCCCATTTTCTCTATAGAAATAAACTTATTTTTGTGCTCATTATAAGCAGTGTCATCCAACCAATCAAAATTTAGAACTCCTCTTTGTACTGTTATTAATGAATTTGCAATTGCCTCTATATCAACAATTTTTTTCTGATGGTATTATAGAAAAATTGTACTTTTACCAACTCTTCATTGTTCATTGCCCATAACAAGTGGCCCATTTCATTTATAACTTTATTGATTCTTTTACAAAAGATCTCATCTAGCTCCCTCTTCCATTCTTCCTTTTCCTTTATTTTATCAATTGTTTTTAAAGCACGAGGGAATAAATCAATTTTTTTTGCAAAATACTTGGAAAAACAAATAGTTAATCTTCTTTGGAAAGAATCTTGTTTAACATCAAAACCTTGCAATTTATTGAACAAATCAAAGATCTTTTCTATCTGATGAAATTTCAGCTAGATAATAGATATACACATAGCAGTGATATCTTCATTTCTTTCTATCCACTTCTATACAATGACTCTGAATATAGCTTCATTTCCTTTCAATTCATCCTTGACAGCTGCAATCCTTGCCAATTGATCAAAAAATGTTGGCCATTCTATCTTACCCACTAGATACATTACACCCTGCATCAATTTCTCTTCAAATTGATTATTTAGTTCTACATCCAGTGCGTACAATTTATTCTTCTCTTCTTCAAAATCCTTTGCAGTGTAGAACTATGGCCTTTCTAGTGTCTCTAGTATCTCAATAATTGGAGTTGATTTGAAAGGCTCGATAGGTGGCCATAGGGGGTATGCAATGCTTGGTCTACTGGTTTCTTCTACTTTTCTCTTCCCAAGTACTTTCTCCATTTCAGATACTTTGTTTTCTAATGATTGTATCTGCATACCCCTCTCCTCATATGCTTTTAGAACTTCTTAAAACCTAGTATTGAGTTGAGAAAATCTATCTTCTCCCTATCCAGACACAATACTTCCAAATTTTAGCATTATTGAAGTCATTCCCATTATTCTTTTACTACCTACCTCACTAGCTCTTAATACTGTTAATGCACTACCATGCTCTACAATAGAAATTTCCTGCATCCTCGTCTTATCCCTTTTTTCAATAGATGAAATAACAAGGGCTTGGTGATCATCACTAAACTTGACTCCTCTATGAGCCTATAATACCTCTTCTTTGGTCTTGAATTGGACATCCTTTTGTTTCCTTACTGAATAAAAAATCATGGCATTCACTATATCCCATTCTAGAAAAATAAAGACTCCTGACTATCTAACTATTTTCCTTTTGGCCTCAGGTGTAATTTGAGTAAAATAATTCAAAAATTTAGACTTTTCCTCTTCCTTAATAGCAGAATCCAATTTATCAAGTTGTTCTACCTTTATCTTCTCACAAGTTTTCTCAAAATTTCCTATGTTTAGCCTCCACAAAAATTGTGCAAATACTGTGGACTTCACAAAATTTTCATGATTAATCAAACTCTAAGAGGCTTGGGAAAATATAAGATCTATTTCCTTACCTTCGTAATCAGCAATAGTTAAATCCAAGGAAGGTGTAGGAGGTTCTCATGGTTCTCCAATTTCTAGATTAGTGGAAGTAATAATTACATCCCCCTCTCCACAAATTTTTCTAAGTTTTTCCCTGAAAGATGCTCCATCGTCTATCCAAATTGGGGACTATCTTAGGGAGTATTGTTCTACTTGAGAAGAAGAAGACCCTTGTTCTAACTTTTTCCCTATGCGAGCACTAGTTGTAGATGGTCTTCCTAGCCTTAGTCTTTGTTGAAGGGGAGCCTGTTGCACATTTTGAACCATCACATGACCTGCTCTTTTCTGTAAAGTGAATTGACCTAGAGCCACTACATTTCTACTATTTTTCCTTCTTTGCACCTCTACAACCCTGTCTAGATAAGCCTTGACATAGATGGTCTTCTTCTCATTCATAGCTTGCATTATCATAGCAAAATTATTCATTAATGCTTGCATCTTAGCTCTCCAACATTTTTTTATATTTCAATGGGTCATAGCTAGAGTCAAAAACATTAATGAATTCTAAAGTCTTACTGAATGCTATCCATTTCTCCTTTCTCAATTCGTTCTCTTATAAACAAAAAAAATTTCTAATAACATCCTCAAGATAGTATACCTAGTGCATCATGCAAGCAACCTTTGTCCTCTCTCTTAAGAGGTCATAGTATCCTTCAGGGTCAATGAATCTAGCATGAGATTCTACCATGTTGTATCTTTCCAATGACAAGTTGAGATGTTTCCACCCTTTCCTCACAAAAATAAAATCATGCACTATAGTAAAAACTAGAAAGAATGTACCTTTGTTTGGAAAATCTCTTTCATCAATAGTGCCTATTTTCCATAATAACTCTACTATCCCTATTTTTAGTAGCACATGGAATGGTAACACATGAGGCATTCCAAGAAGCCATACACACTTATTACTATTGAAACATTACAAGGGATTATATCCCCCCAATTATGACTAACCAGTTGCCCTTTTGTGTGGTCCTTAGGTCTGACCAATTCTAACAATGCTTGTGGAATTCTAGGTTTGTCCCCTCTCAATAGCAGTCTAAGCTTTGATGCAAAGTATCTATCAAACCTTACATAACTGGCATTTGTAGCTTCTGAAGTCATATCCAAACTCCATAACTACACTGGATTCCTCTCTCCATCTCTGGTTATTTCTAGCTCCATACCTTTGGAGAAAAAGGTATATCCCTTGTACAAACATACATACATAAGCAATGAATACCAATAGAATGGTTTGTCCACTTTTCCCTCTGCTATCCCCACCAAACCATTGTGCATTTCCTTTGCGATAAAAGTAGAAAAATCCATAATAGTGCTCATTCCAAATTGAAGATTTTGAGCCATAATAAGGACAATTGACCTTGGGATTTGATTTGCTTCATCTATTCCAAAAATTTTGCAAAGAGAAAAGTATAATGCCTAATCCCTAAGGTTAAAATGTCTTCTCAGTAATGGCCCTAGGGTGCTGGTAGTAATCACAGATAAAGTACCAATTTTAGTAGCATGCTCCTACAATGGCCCTATTCTTAAGTAAATTCTTTGTGCATCATACCTTGCTTGAAGGTCATCCATATCAATGATTTCATGCATGACATGGTTAAAGTTCAGGTTGAAAACCTCACTAATTAGTTTTGGGAAAACCCTAAAAAGATTCACCCTATAATTGGAACATATTTCTTGGCCAAATTGATCAATAAAACACTGTTAAAGAAAATTGTGGGGACTATTAATTTTTGAATATCATACTCCCAGACATTGCTCATAGGAGTGTCCAGTTTTTGTTGCAAAAACCATTTTTTGAATAACTCTAGACCTCCCATAGAAACCTAGGCCTCTCGTATCTAGTTAGCTTTGTCATAGAAACCCTTTGCTATGGCTACCCCAAGGTGTTTAGGAATCAACCCCCTCCCCTTAGTTAATTCATGTAAAGATAAAGGGAATTGTTCCAAAAATTCATCATGCACAGAGCGCTTTAGATAATTAGTTTGTCTTGTAAACTCTTTTCGTGGAGCCATTTTGAGATATAAAATTTCTATCACATCAAATTCTTGCTACTTAGAAGTTTTAAGAGCACTTAATCATGAAATTCTACGTCACTCTATGAAACTCTTTACTGCAACTCACTAGTATTGTCTACAAAATTATGTGGCCCATCTCTAGAAATTTTCTATGCTTTGATAACCTTTTGAAATTCTATGGTTCAATAAAGGAAAGATCATGAATTATATTCAAACATTAAAATCACATGAATGAGTTCTAAACCATATTAACTTTCAATAATTGTTATTCTCAAGTTGCATAAAAGATTCAAATCTTATCTTTCAATTTCACCAGATTGGACAACTTTCAATCAAAAAGGTAGCAAGCTTTATGACCTTAAGAACATGGCCATGTGTTGCATTACTGCTTACGCACATTCCTTAAATTTATTGCATCTTAAAATTGTGGGTAAGCACTATCTGTTGATCAAGATAAGATCAATGATCACACAAGTTTACAATTGAAAAAGGCTCAGTTAGCTATACTAATCAATACAAAGTCTTTATGTGAATCCATGCCTCCTGAAAACCTCCACACAAGTGGATCCCATGTTAAATTTGAAGGAAGTGGAGCTTGATGTCATCATTTCCACATGTCAAGTTAGCATATCCCCACTTGCCTTATTAGATAGGAATCTTTAAACTGTGGGCTTGTGCCAATCATTGATCTTCGATAGATCAACGGTGACACTACTTAAATCCTACAAACCTTCTAAGATGTGGATAGTGACATCACCATGGAGACTCTTCATGGTGAATACCAACTTTTCTTAAATTTCTTTCAAGTTTCTAATGTGGGCATGCACCTCTCATCGATCTGATCAAGATCAACGGTGGGTGAAACTTTGAACTTTTATGGTCGCATCATCTACTTGGACTAATTAAATGACTTGCCTCAACCCTCATACTCTAACCAATCTGACTACTACATTAATTTCTAGAATTTCCATGCTCATAGCATAAGTACTTCCAGCTAGGCACATCTGACATAATCAAAGCATGATTCAACATTCTTGCCTAATCTTGGCCCCACTATGACATGCAACACAAAGATGCATACCCACATTCTTTATTGGATGAGCAGTTTCATAATGCAAGCTTGTGCCAACCCTTGATCTTTGAAATATCTATGGTTGATAAAACTTTGATCCTATCTAATAGACAAACTTCTTCATTGGCAAAACTTTTAGTATATATCAACAATCACCTTACATCTTGGCACACTATAGCAAACACTACAAATTCTTGACCCTACCTTTCTACATGCCAAAAAACCACTTGCCTGATTTATTTATCTCTCATGCAGCTTGAAAATGTGGCTGTATGCTAGACTTTGATCTCACACACTTCAACGGCCATACAATCATGTGTCTTAAATACCATGTCAGCTGAATTAATGAATAACATATTACCCTCTAGTTTAACTCATCTAACACTATGATGGAAGACATCTCAACATCATCCTAGGAAATGGTGGGCCCATGCTGTCAGACTATGCTACATGTCCTATTTGTTCTTTCTTGCATTATTTAATTCTTGAGCATCTCCTACTTGTGGGAAAGTGCTAGCCCTTGATTTAAATGAAATCAATGGTTGATGAATCTTTGTCATAAAGAATACCTCTATTAATAACTTAACCAATGACATTGCAGGAATTGTAGAAATGCACAAAAAGTATTGACAAGATTGCAAAATGTTCTGACAACTTATGACTCATCACAAACTTTACGGTAGATTGAGACTTCATTTTTTTTTAAAGTAAAGCCTATGTGTCATCAAACTGCAAGCTTGCATTATTTAAAAACCTTGCATCTCAATATTACAAAAATGCAATACTCATTCATCTAAATAAGATCAATGGTCATATAAAATTTGCATCACATTGGACATTTCTCAATAAAATAATTGAGAAAATTGCAAGCAAAGCATAACCAATAAAGGTTTAAATAATATTTTTAATGAAGTCATGCCTGCTTGAGCCCAACCTTACGGTAGAAATAATATGCCTTAAAATTATTTTTTTGGAATATTATTTTTGAGGGTTTTCAAAACTAAGGTAAAATAAAATAAGGCATTAGGGTTTCTTCATTTAGGGTTTTTCAACTAATTTCTTTGATGACAAACCTTGAGAATTTGATAAAATTCCAATGACACAGAGGCTAGGACACAAACTAGGGAAACCAGAGCATTTGAAAAATGCAAGGAATGAACCCTAATCTACATGATACAATGGCTTAAAATATTTTTCACTAAAATTTTCAAAACAAATTATGCATTGTGAAAAATTAGACCAATAGTGGCTCTGTTTGGGGATGGTAGGCTACTTGAGTCTATGCAAGAGTTTAAAATCTTTGGGAGAGTAGACCACATACTTGGCTTTACGTGACAATTTCTTCAGAGAGCATAGAGATTCACAAATAAACAAGAAACTAAATTGTATAGGGATATTTACATGGATCTAAAAAATATAAATAATGTACAAGAGCACAAAGAACCTTAAAACTAATGTTCATGGAAAAACAAATACTTTTAGGAAAAAGTATCTCTTCAAGAATTGTCCATGAACTAGCAGTTCCAAAATATTTTTTGATAAATCTTTAAGGATATAGGAATTTCCTCCCCACATATTTTCAATTAAATAGGGACCTAGCCAGATAGGGTCAAAATTACTATGTTTTCCTTTATCTTCAATTTTGGCATTACACATTAGGACTAAATCTCCATCTTGAATTTTTTTGCTTATTGTCCTTTTGTCATATAGTGTCTTGATTTGTAACTATAACTTTTGGTTTTTGACTAATGCCTCCTTTCTTGTTTCTACTAACCCTACAAGTTCATCAAGCCTTTCTTGCATATCATCTATAATATCTTGATCATATAATTGGATATGATTGTAGAGTCCCATTAAGTTATTCTAATCCATCCTTGCCTGAATTCCATATACTAGATCAAAAGGAGCCACTTCAATGGCTTTCTTGATAGTCACTCTGTCAGCCCATATTGCAAGTTGTAACTTAGAGTTCCATGCCTTCTTTTTATCATCAAAGGTTCTTTTAATAATTTTTAATATCCTTTTATTTGTAGATCTAGCCTATCTATTTCCTTGTGGATGATATGCAGAAGATGCTGACCTAGTTATTCCATACTTGTCACAGAACTTTATAAATTTTTCAGATTTGAACCACATGGCATTATCGCTCACAATTTTTTGAGGGAAACCAAATTTGGAAATAATATTAATTAGCAAGAAATTATTGACAACTTTACTTGTTACATTTCTTGTAGGGATAGCTTCTACCCATTTTGTAAAGTAGTCAGTAGCAACTAAAATCCATGTATAGCCAATACTAGATTTGGGAGAAATTTCACCTATGAAATCCATACCCCACTACTGAAATGGTGCTTGCACCTCAACTACTTTTAAAGAAGTATTACCTAAAAAATTTAGTTTTCCAGAAAACCTTTGATAAGAGTCACATTTCCTAACCGAAATTTGAGCATCTTTAAAGAGGGATGACCACTAGAATCAAGCTCTCATTACCTTGTGTGTGATAGTCTTAGCCATATAATGTCCCCCACACACTCCAGTGTGCATCTCATTCATAATTTCTTGGGCTCTTTCTGGATCAACACATTTCAATAATATCCCTTCAAAATTTCTCCACCACAAATTGCCTCTGACAATTATGTACATGATAGCTTGCAATTTTGTGCTCCTTTTCTCATTTTTAGTTAAGTGATATGGAACCTATGTGTGTTGTAGATAGTGATTAACATTGGTGTATCACTCACAATGGCTCATATCACATGAATCAAATATAAGGTCATATGTTACCATATTAATCTAGTTAGCATCCAAATTTGATTGAGCCATGAATTTAGCTAAACCTTCAACTCTTACCAACCTTTTTATCTATATCTCAATGTTAAATTCTTGGATCCTATTGATCCACCTACATCTTCTTCCAGGCACTTCCTATTGAGAAAATATATCTTTCACATCAGCACTAGGCACAAATGCAATGACAATAGCACCTACCACGTAGCATCTAAAAGCATATATAGCTTTCACTAGAGCATATGCTTTCTTTTCATTTATTTCATATTTCAACTCATTTGGCTGCAATTACTTACTAAAGAATGCAATTTGTTGCTCATATCCTTCATCATTTTTCTGTAGCAAGACTGTAGCTACAGTATGAAAAGAAGCAAAAGAAAATATGTGCATAGGCTTTGTGTAATTAGGAGTTCTCAGCACTAGAGCATTTTTTATTATAGTTTTAACATCCTAGAATGCTTTTGTAATCTCATCATTCCAATCTAGAGTAGCTCCTTTCTTGAGAATCTTTGAAATAGATCTACTAATTTTAGAAAAGTTATGTAACAAACCTTCTTAGAAAATTAACTTGCCCAAAGAATGATTGAATTCCTTTTACATTCTTTGACATAGAGACCTTATGAATAGCTACTACTCTCTCAAGATCTTATTGGAAATATTCAGGACTAACAAGGTTACTGAGAGGGGAGGGGTGAATCAGTAAACTTTAAAAAAAAAATTTAAACCAATTCAGCATAATAACAAATTCACCATTCATTCATCTACTTTACTGTATGCATGAAAATATTAACACACTGATTTGGTGACCCAGAAACCTTTCAATTTGAAAGTAAAACTAGGGTGGGGATGATGCCCACGAAACTTCAATACTGTAGTATAAAGTTGGCAGGTTAAGGCTTACAATGATCACTTCTAGTGATCTGCCCTGTTAGGAGCAAATAGGACTGCTAGATCCACCTTGTTAGAGGATTTACAGACATACAATGAAGTATGCACTCTGTTAGGATATTTATAAAAGACTTTTAAGTCTACCCTGTTAAAGGATTTACAAATTGATTCACCTATTAGGATGAAGCAGTGGATCTTCTTGCAACTGGTTTGCTGATTAGATCTTATGTACTGATCACTTGATGTGATGGATATATCTTTGCTGCTCCTTGATAACCTTGTTGAATGCTCTGCTACTGATTCTCTTTCAATTCGCTCAATTACATTCTTACTTAACTATATATTGCAGATGGCACAATACGTTACACATATACCATTCCAATATTTACAGCAACAAGGTCGGCTGAACACAAGTGGACAAAACATTACTGAGTAGGCCAAATAGTAGAAAACTAAGGTTCCTCAAATTCACTTAGTGACCTTCTGACACTTGGCATCCACTATATTACACGGCATCATCATGCACTCGATAGAGGTAGGGACTCGATCCATACTAATCACTATGAGTAGCTTGGAACTTGGTAACCACTGGTGACTCGGTAAACATTGTGTCACTCAGTAGAAACTAACTCCTTCGATTCACTTGGTAAGCACTAAATACTTCTTTTATCTTTCTATCTTGGTAATCACTGAGACCTTCATTTACCTTCTTGACTCGGTAAACACTCAATCCTTCAGTTACCTTCCTAACTTGGTAAATACTAAATCCTTCATTTACCTTCCTGACTCGGTAAACACTAAATCCTTCGTTTACCTTCCTGACTTGGTAAACACTAAATCCTTCGTTTACCTTCCTGACTCGATAAACACTACTGAACATACTTGGTAACCAACGAATGCTAAGTATGAACTATAAACTGAGTGATGAACTTGGTAAGCATTAAGATTCGAATAAGTGTTGTAACTAATGACAAATGTATCATTATTCCAACAGATCTATCTTCACTCCATCCTTTGATACTATATACCCCAATAACTTACCTTCTATTATGCCAAATGCACATTTCTTCGGATTTAGTGACACTCCATATTCAAATGCTTTAATGAAAATCCTTTCTAGATGCCCACAATGGTCTTTAGCCTTCTTGGAATAAGTTGTGAGGTCATCTTGATATACCACCATAAACTTATTTATATATTCATGAAAAGCCACATCCATGGCTCTTTGGAATGTGGCCCCTGCATTAATCAATCTAAATGGCATTCTTACATAAACATAGGTTCCCTAAGGAGTGGTAAATGCTATTTTGAATTTCTCTTCTTCCTTCACTAGTACTTGGTTATATCTTGAGAATCCATCCATCATAGACATGAGTTTAGATCTAGTTACTTGTTGTAACATGGCTTCCATATTTGGCAATCCATAATTGTCTTTTAAGGAAGCAATATTCAAATTTTTGAGATCTACACATAGTCTAATATCTCCATTATTTTTTCTAATAGGAACTAAGTTTTAAACTCATGTGGAATTTCTAATAGGCTTGATTATTCCCCCATCTCTTAATTTTATCAATTCCTCTTGCATTTTAGGGGCTAGGGTTGGATTGACTAGCCTCTCCTTTTGCCTAAAAGGTTTTACATTGTCTTTCAATGGTATAACATGTTGAAAGAGGTCTTCTCTATAGGCTTTCAATTCATCATATGACTAGGAAAAAACATGTTTTTATTTTCTTAATAGGTCAATCAAGGGCTACCTAATTTTAGTTGATCAATTATGACCAATATATACCTTCTTTGGGGTATCATTAGTACCCAAATTTATCTCTTCTAGCTCCTAAGGTTTACAGTCCTTAGTTCCATGTCCTACCCTATCCTGGTTATCAAACATATTTTTCAAGACAACTAGACCTTTAGGTACTTTGTTAGTCTTCAAGTCTATAACTTCCTGGCCAAAAATTGTTTCCCTCCCATCTATGGTCTCAACCAAATCACTGCAATCCATCTCCTGACCATGATACTTATCTTCATTTAACAAGAAATTTACAATATCTTTATCATCTTCAAATACTTGCCAATGTTCAATATTATCAAGTACTTAGGGTTTGTTTTGGACCTCAATCTATGAGATTCCTACAAATGATACTTCATGTTGCTTAATTGCTACATTTTCCAATAGGGTAGCCATCTTATTCTGAGTCCTATCCCTCCATGAGATACCAAATGCATCAATGAATTCTATTTGATCACAAAAAACATTTCTATACTATTTTAATCTTGTGTTTCTGGATGCATAGGTTTCCTTTATTTGAGAGATAATCAATTCAGAATCCCCTATGACATGCAATTTCTTAATTCCATGATGGGTAGAAACTTTTAATCCTAACAACAAGGCTTAATACTCAGCTATATTATTGGTACATGAAAAAATCAAGGTAAAGGAATATCTAAAAGGGTGTTTCTTTGAAGAAACAAAACCTACTCTGGACCCTACACCTTCTTTAGAACTAGCCCCATCAAAGAACATCATCCATAATATTGGTGAGTCTGTACAACATTCAACTTCATGTTCTATAATAGTAGGTAAATTCTCAAATTCTTGGATAATCAATTTAGCTCTGAATGCATTCACACCAGTATCTAAAAAGCAAGTAGCATCTTTGTCAATTTATTCACCCAAGATATGACTAACACTTGGCTCTCTATCTACTTTAATAGCCTTATCACCTATGTGAAAAGTTGCATAAGTTAAATCCATTGCAGGCTACCTCCCATAGTAGGACTCCATTTTCTAGAAAGCAACATTCTATACTGTGGAGGTATGTCAACCATAAGGACTGACATGGTCAATTCTACCTCACGATATGTAGCTAGCCTAAATGGAAAAGAATTTATAGTACCTATAACTAGGACTTCCCTAGCATCCATACCTCTGCATTTTCCTTGTGTGGTATCTACTTTCAACCCTAAGGCTTCCATTACTTTGAAAGGCATTATGGTGTTAGAGGTTCTTGAGTCTATCATGCAATTTTTTAGGGTCTTTCCTTTTATAATTAGACTAAGAAAGAATGGGTCAGTATCTTCTATGTATGCTACTGATGAGTCATCTAGGAACATTTTGGGAATTTGGGACATGATACCACTATCTTCTATTACTAAGGGGATTTGTTGGATAACATTTTGTTCTACATTGTTATTAATTTTTCCTATCCCTCCCAACCATGACAAGGCTTTACTCTTCTGCTCTTCAATTCTAAAAATTTTAAACAAAGGTACCTTAATAGTGATTTGGGATAACATGGATATCATATCAATTGGCTTAGACATAGTGGGTTTAACAATCATACATAGAGTGGGAGCCTTTTGAGTAGCAGGGATTATTATTTGCTTGGAATTATCATATCTTGATTCCTTCTCTTGCACAATTACTTTTGTTGTCTCATTAACTTGGAATTTCACTTTCATCGTAGTCTTAACATCTTCAACCTTGACTATCTCTGTACTAGCCTTCTTGTCTTCATCTTTCATCTTATGTGTGATATCCTTTATGATTATACCAGAAGGTTTCCCAATTTCATTGTTAACTATTTTTTCCTCAAATTATAATTGCTATGTACTTGGGAGATCATTTCTATAGTGATACTATCAATTTCTTCTTTGGAAGGCATTCTTAAACTCACATGACCTACTTCAAAAGTTGTAAAACACACCTAATCTTCATCATAGCTTTCATTATATGAAAAAAATTGTTGATGATGCAATTGATATGAAAATGAGAGGTCTTGAGATACATGGCCTTCTTCTCATTCATAGCTTGGATTATCATTCAAAAGCATTAATGAATTCTAAAGTCTTACTGAATACTATCCATTTCTCCTTTCTGAATTCTTTCTCTTGTAAAGAAAAAGCATTTCTAATAACATTCTCAGGCTAGTATACCTAGTGCACCATGCAGACAACCCTTTTCCTCTCTCTTGAGAGGTCATAGAATCCTTTAGGGTCAATAAATTTGGCATGAGATTCTACCATGTTGTATCTATCCAAGAACAAGTTGAGATGTTTCCACCCTTTCCTCACAAAAACAAAATCATGCACTACAATAACAATTGGAAAGAATGTACCTTTCTTTGGCAAATATCTTTCATGAATAGTGCTTATTTACAATAATAACTTTGTTATCCCTATTTTTAGTGGCACATGGAATGGTAACACATGAGGCTTTCCCAAGAAACCATACACTATTATTATTGTTGAAACATCATAAGGGATTATATCCCCCCAATTATGACTAACTAATAGCCCTTTTGCATGGTCCTTAGGTCTGACCAATTCTAAAAATGCTTGTGGAATTCTAGGGTTATCCCCTCTCAAAAGAAATCTAAGCTTTGATGCAAAGTATCTATCAAACCTCACATAGCTAACATCTATAGCTTTTGAATTCATATCCACACTCCATATTTGCACTTGATTCCTCTCTCTATCTCCGGTTGTTTCTAGCTCCATACCCTTGGAGAAGAAGGTATTTCCCTTGTACAAACATACATACATAAGCAATGAATACCAATAGAATGGTTTGTCCACTTTTCCCCGTGCTATCCCCACCAAACCATATGTGCATTTCCTTTGCAAGACAAGTAGAAAAATCCATAATAGTGCTCATCCCAAATTAAAGAGTTTGAGCCATAATAAGGATAATTGAGCCTAGGATCTGATCTACTTCATCTATTCCAAAAATTTTGCGAAGAAAAAAGTATAATGCCTAAGCCCTAAGGTTAAAATGTTTTCTTAGTAATGGCTCTAGGGTGCTGATAGTAATCACAGATAAAGTACCAATTTTAGCAGCATGCTCTTATAGTGGCCCTGTTCTTAAGTAAATCATTTGTGAATTATACATTGCTTGAAGGTCATCCATATCAATTATTTCATGCACGACATGGTTAGGGTTGAGATTGAAAACCTAACTAATTAGTTTAGGGAAAACTCTAAAAAGATTTACTCCATCATGGTTCTTTACCCACCTTGTAATTGGATCATATTTTTTGGCCAAATCCATCATTAAGTCACTATCAAAGAAAATTGTGGGGACTGTTAATTTCTGATGGAAACCTAGGCATCTCCTACCAAGTTAAGTTTTTCTTAGAAAGAGTTTGCTACAACTATCCTAGGGTGTTTAGGAATCAACTCACTACCCTTAGTTATTTCATCTACAGATAAAGGGAATTGTTCTAGAAAATCATCATGCACAGAGCACTTTAGATAACCAGTCTATGCTATAAACTCTTTTCATGGAGGCATTTTGAGATTTAAAATTTCTAGCATAGAGCGCTTTAGATAATTAGTTTATCCATTAAACTCTTTTTGTGGAGGCATTTTGAGATTAAAATTTCTATCACACCAAATTCTTGGTACTCAGAAATTTTAAGAGCACTTACCTACAAAGTCCTGCTTCACTCTGTGAAATTCTTTGCTACAACTCACTGGTATTCTCTACAAAATTCTTTGCCCCAGCTCCAAAATTTTTTTGTGCTCTGATAACCTTTTGCAATTTTGTAGTTTAGTAATGGTAAGATTATGAATTATATTCAAGCATTGAAATCACACAAACGAGTTCTAAACCATATTAACTTCTAGTAGCCATTATTCTCAAGTTGCAACAAGGATTCAAATCTTATCCGTCGATTTCACTAGATTTGACAGATTTAAATAAAAAAAAGTAGCAAGCTTTATGACCTTGACAACACGGCCACATGTCACATTACCACTTACCCAGATTCCTTACATTTCTTGCATCTTAAAATTTCAAGTAAGTGCTATCCGTTGATCAAGATAAGATCAACGATCACACAAGTTTATAATTGAAAAAGGCCCAATCAATTATACTAACTAATAAGAAGTCTCTATGTGAATCCATTCCTCCTAAAAAGATCCATGCAAGTGGGTCCCATATTAAATTCGAAAGAAGTGGAGCTTGATGTCATCATTTTCACATGTCAAGTTAGTGCATCCCCACTTTCCTTATTGGTCAAGCATCTTTAAATTGTGGGCTTGTGCCTCTCATTGATCTTGGAAAAATAAATGGTGACACTACTCAAATCCTAAAAACCTTCTAAGATGTGGATGGTAACATCACCAAGGACATGTGTCCAGATGGCACATACCCACTTTGCTTAAATTTCTTTCAACTTTCTAGTGTGGGCATGTTCCTCTCATTGATCTGATCAAGATTGATGGTAGGTGAAACTTTGAACTTTTATGGTTGCATCATCCACTTGGACTAGTGAAATGACATGCCTCAACCCTCATACTTTGACCAATTTGACTACTGCATTAATTTCTAGAATTTTTGTGCTCATAGCATAAGTACTTCTAGCTACGCACATCTGACATAATCAAAGCATTATTCAACATTCTCACCTAATCTTGGCCCCAATATGACATACAGTGCAAAGGTGCATACTCGCATTCTTTATTGGATGAGTAGTTTCAAAATGTAGGCTTGTGCTAGCCCTCGATCTTTGAAATACCTATTGTTGATCAAACTTCAATCCTATCTAGCAAAGAAACTTCTTCATTGGCAAAATTGGTAGTACATATCAACAATCACCTTATAGCTTTGCACGCTACATCACACACTAAAATTTCTTGACCCCACCTTGCCACATGTCAAAAAATTGCTTGCCTACTTTATTTATCTCTCATGTAGCTTGAAAATGTGGGCATGCACTAGTCATTCATCTCAAACAAATCAATGGGCATAGAATCATGTGTCTTAAATACCACATCACCTAAATTGACCACTAAAATATTACCCTCCAATCCAACTCATCTGACTCTACCACATAAGACATTTGAACATCATCCTTGGAAATAGTGGGCCCATGCTATCAGACTATGTTATGTGTCCTATTTGCACTTCCCTGCATGATTTAATTCTCAAGCATCTCCTACTTGTTGGAAAGTGCTAGCCCTTGATTTAAATGAAATCAATGGCTGATGAATATTGGTGATAAAGGAATACCTCTATTAATAACTCAACCAATGACATCGTAGGAATTCCAAAACTTGCATGAAAAGTACTAACAAGTCTGCAAAGGGTTTTGACAACTTATGACTTATCACAAACTTTATGGCTCATAGAGACTTTTTTTTTTAAAGTAAGGGCTATATGTCATCAAAGTGCAAGCCTGCATTATTTAAAAATCTTACATCGCAACATTGCGGGAATACGATATTGATTGATCTAAACAAGATCAATGGTCATATAAAATTTGCATCACATAGGATATTTCTCAATAAAATAATCAAGCAAATTGCAGGCAAAGCATGGCCAATAAAGGTTAAAATAAGATTTTTACTGAAGTGATGCTTGCTTGAGCCCAACTTTAGGGTAGAAATAATATGCCTTAAAATCATTTTTTTGCAATATTATTTTCAAGGGTTCTCAAAAATAAGGTAAACTAAAATAAGGAATTAGGGTTTCCTCATTTAGGGTTTTTCAACTAATTTCTCTGATGAAAAACCTTGAGAATTTGATAAAATTCCAATGACACAGAGAACAAGACATAAACTAGGGCAAGCTAAGCATTTGAAAAGTACAAGAAATGAACCCTAATGTACATGATACAATGCCTTAAAAGATTTTTAACTAAAATTTTCAAAAAAAATTATGCATTGTGTAAAATTAGACCAACATTGAACAAATGACCTATCCATAATTCTTATCAACAATATCTTTTACCAAATAAATTTTGTAGAAAAATGATAAAATACCTCTTTCTAAAAATAGGGTTTGCATTGAAATCACTCTTAAAGGTTTCCTTAGAATTCTTTTCACTTTGAATATGTTAACAATGAAGTAACATCAATTATATACTCCAATTATGCATCGACTTGAAACTACATTAGTTGCTTACTTCACAAATATGAAAAAGATGTCATTTGTGTTCTATAAGTAGATAACTTGTCCAAAATCATTTGTTTGATCTTTAAATGTTTCCTAAGGTTTGCTATAGCCTCCTTTGATCATAAAAATCATCCACAAAACTTCACATCATGAAATTCTCTACAAAAATGTACTTTTCATCTTTTGTTATAGAATTAACTCTTATTGTAATACCAGTAACTTTGAATTTCATCATAACTTGTTTATATGAGCTCCAAATCACAAGCAAGATTAGGTGCCATCAAAATAGAATTGGATACACCATTTCCCAACTTTGCTACCTCTAATTTGGTCTCTAAATGAGGTTCTCAAATTTTGATGTTGTAAACAAGCTTGATTCAATTTTATTGAATCAAACTCAACAACTACCTTCAATCTTTCTATCTCATCATCATCTAACTTTTCTTTTGAGATATTTATTCCTTTCATGAATTCTTCATTAAATTCTTCTCAAAGTTTAGTAACAATGTTTCTTTGTTCTTAATTGCTTCTCCTAGTTTCAAAGTTCCTTTCCTAGTTCCTTCTATAATTTTTGAAGTTTCTTCAATCATTCCTTACGTTCCCAAAGTTTATTCCATTGTTCCTTCTATCTCAAAAATCTCTATCCATTTTGCAGTACCTTGCTATGTGTCCAAAGTTATTGCATGACTAACATATAGGTGCTATACTTCCAGGATTATTTTTATTATCAAGTGCATGAAAATTCCAATAAATTTATCCTAACTTGTTACACTTCTCACACATGATCTTTCTTCTATCATGTCATGTCCCCTTTTCAAAAAATTAAAAATAATAAACTTTGCTAAGGCAGGTAGGCTCCAAAAAGGTGAAGTTTCGACAAAAGGGGCTAATATTTGGAAACCAATGGATTAATAAATAAAAATTATTATTAAATTATATTTTATTAACTCCTCTTTGATGTGAGTTAGGGTTATGCCCTCTTTTAAGGGATTTGGAGGTATTTTGGGCTAATTCCATAACTTGATTTTCGCTTATTGCTTTGTTGTTCTTCAGAGGCTGCCAAACCTGTGGAGAAGGAGACACAAGGACAGGATTTTTCAGCTTTCTAGGAAGGATAAGGATGGGAATTTTAATCCATTCCATGTTCAAGCTCATGCAAAGTTTGCCTTTGTGCTGAACAGTGCAGATTTGTGGGTTTTTGGGTGTGTTTTTTGTAAGAGTTTGGTGTTTCCGGTTGAATATTTCATATCAGTTTGGGTTGCTGATATATTTCAGACTTTTAGATGTTAAAATAGAGCTGAATATATGTATTGGGTCATGGTTAAACTTATTTGATAGATTATTAGTGTTTTGTGGTGATTTCAGGCTATTTTGTGTTATTTTTGGGAGCTCGATGAGCATTGTTTTTGTCCTCTGTTTGGGAGCTGTTGTGTAAATGTTATACAGATCTAGAAATTTCATTTTTTAGGCTTTTATTCTGCTGAAATTTTTGTTAAAAATTCCACTTACATATTTATTAATAATATGTGAAGTTGTGATGTTTTTGGCACGATTTCGGGCATACCCGATTTGGGGTTTATTGAGAAATTGTTGGATCTTTGTAATATTGGTTGTTTGATTTTGAAAATAAGATTAGAGGCTTTAAATATCATATAAAATCAGAAAAAGAGACATTAAATATCATCATAAGATCTTCTTTCTCTTGATATCATTTCATTAGATCTTCTTCTATCTATAGGGTTAGTATTTCTAGACATTCTACTATTTCTTCTATTGTTATCATACTTAGGTTTCCTATAATAAATTACATTATGATCCATACCATGAAAATTATGACAATAAAATTCCATAACATGATTAAATGACTTATTAGTACAATCTTTTTTCGTATGACCTATTTCATTACATAAAAAAACACTTACCTCTAAATTCTTACCTAGTTGTCTTGGGAGTTTCCACTTGATTTTGTTCATCCAAGATTTAAACTTCCTTGATTTGTTCAATTTTTTTTGGTTTCCTAGAAGATTGAATTGACTCAATCTTATAATCAAATTTGTCTTTTTCTTTCAAATCTAATCTAATCTCAGGTTTCTTCACAGACATGTTAATTAAATAACCAAGACTAGTCTTATCATAAGAAGGTCTCAATAAAGACATAGAATCATCAAGCTTTTCTCTACTAAAATAAAGTTTCTCAAGCTGTTTTCACTATGTCAATTGACCTTTAATAGTAGTATTGCACTTATGGAGTTATTCACGATCTTCATTCAATGCTTGAAAACTACATTCTTAGTCTTCAAATAAAATTCAACTTTGCTAGATCATTTCTCATAGTCAACTTCAGATTTGTAATCTTCAATTCATGCCTCAAGATTTTGTACTGTATCTTCAAATTTCAATAGTCATCATCAGTAGTTCCAAATTTAGTAGATTTAGGCTTTGATTTTAGATTTTCAATATTTTCTTTCTTCTGACCAATGTATACTTTGGAATCTTCATATCTTCCTTCAACTTATCTCTTTCTTCAGTAAGGAGATCAATTTTTTCAAGAGCTTCTTTGAGGTTCTTCTTCAAATGTTCGATATCCATAGGGATCTCACTTAAGCTATTAAGCCTCTTCAAAGTAACTATTCTTTGATACCAATTGTTAGAAATAGGGATTGCTAAGAGGGGGATGAATTAGTTATCTACAAACTTTAGTTACCAACTAGATATTATTACTTACTTTAAACAATGCATAACAAAGCAATGAAGTAATGTTGAATAGTAATAGTAAAAATGCACAAAGATAACTCATAACACCATGTTTTTTTAATTAGGGAAACCTTAGCCAAGGGAAAAAACCAATGGGGATGATACCCACTAGATAATTATTGATATACTATCAGGAGTCAATGAGAAAATTTAGTATAATAGACCCTGTTACAAGACCTTGAATCACTATTAGGAGATTCCAACCCTATTAGGAGTTTTAGTTTAATGTATGGAAGATGATTCCACTGTCCAAACATGCAATTTAAACTATATGAAGAGCTCACTGCTCAATCAAGTAATCTTTCTTTATTTTCCTTCCTTCATTGATCTATAATCTTTAGCTTGATCTTAGATCACTAGATAGTTCATACAAAACTTTGCATATACCTCTTTCACAAAAGTTTGCTCACAACTTTGCACACTTGATACACAATAGCACACTTCTTATCAAAATAATTTATTTGCATAAATACCATGCCTTTACATAAAATATTTCTAGGTTAGTTAGGAGCACAATTCACTTTTTCATGTTAGAGTAAACATCTAGGATGTCGACCCTAATTAGACAAGTCATTGTTTTGTAACCAAAACAATTTTTTCCTTTAATTTTGTTCTCCTGCTTTGATCAAAACACAATTAACTCTAATTCATACATTTCATACAAAATTCAAAGGTTATACACATCATCATGAACATGTACACTATCTCCATGTAACTTTTCTTTTCATAATATGATGTCTGCAACATGTTATAGACAAAACAATAACACATAGTTGTAAACCAAATTCTATATTTAGACAATTTTCTAATAACCAAACACTAAGTATCTTTATTTTTGAGGTTTCCTATCAACATGTACATCATGTGTTGACATTAATGATAACAATTATATATTAAAATTAGCCAATTATCAATAGGTTTCTAGTTGTAGGACCTTTTTTGACTATTGATTTTACAGATTTGTTGAGCTAGGAAGGAGAAAGATAGGGCTTTCTTGCACAATGTAATATTTTTGGTCAATCCCAAACACCCCAGAGGACATTCCTTCCACCACTTGACTATCCATTTTTAGGGTTCTATCATTGATTGGTGTGATTCCTATCACTTCAGGGTTTCTTCCATGTTAGGGTTTCATGATTCTCATAATCTACAAGTGTACCTATTGAAATCTATTATTTGTATCTCCTTGATTGTTATTTGAACACTTAATAGTAGTGATTGTTGAGTAACTTTTAATTAGAAATATCTCAGCTATGCTTGAACTATGAAAGTAAAATTGTAATTCTTTGTTATGGCCAATTCTCCTCTATTTTACTTGGCATGTTTTGGCATGTTTAATGTAAATTCCCTTTTCCTCTCTTCAATGTATTCTGGATATCTCTAATTTGCATGACTATATCTCTTTTTTCCTATGAATTATATATAGTGAAAATATTCTTCCTTGTGTCACTCATTTTTTTTTAAAATCTGTATGTGATTGATAGGTTAAAAAAGTATGAATCTTTATATCTTTTGGTGTCACAATTGTTAACTATGCATCTATAGGCATAGGTAGGATTGAACACTCCATTTTGGTGCATCACCTCATTAGAATAGATTAGGTAGTTTCTTTCATGTGTTCCTTTTCCCTTTTCCTCTCCAGGTGTAGTTTAGGTGCATCCTGATAGAAAAGGAAGACAGCCTTATCCTAAAACTCAACCTCATAGTTCAAGTCCCACAACTTGGAGGTTTCTTCCATGTTTCACAAGGTTGTGCTTAGGTAAAAAAAATTGGACAAGGGTCCAAAATTTTGTGACAACATATATCACTGAAGAAAAGGAGAGGGATAGTAATTTAGCAAAATGACACACTATACAAAGAAGTAGACACAAAAGGAATAGTTGATAGTGGAAAGGCTACACACAATGGTAAATGAATAGAAGAAACATTGAAGAAGAATAAAATTCCAAGAAAAGAGGAAAAAGAACTCAAGAGAGAATAGGAAACTCAGTTAGTAATACTATGTGAAATAATAAAGAAAAAGAAGAAATCTCAAGAAGATAAATTTGTGGCTAAAGAAGATAAAAGATAGGTGGAAGCTAGACTTGAAGAGAGCTCATTTGCATACAAAATCTCACAAATAATCAATTGGATATGAAGAATCAATCAATAATTACAACTCAAGAAACAAATAAAAAGGACATGGAGATCACAAATTCTAGGTCACAAAATGAGCAACTGGAAAAGGAGCTAAGGATGAAAAGGAATTTCTAGAACTAATAAACATACAAAGTGAGGCTATCAAATACTTTGAAGAATTGATAAGATCAACTAGATCAAATAAGGATACTTCTAGACTAGGATATAATAAGCAGTTTTCATCTACTGAAGTAGGTGAATCGTCCAATAGTGGAGAACAAAGAAATTCAAAATATAAAGACAAACCTACATGTTATCATTGTAGAAAACTTGGACACATAATGAAAACATCTAATCCTAATTTTTCTAAATGCAAGAAGTTAGTGTTGACATTAAGCTCAATTTGTCTATTAGTGACTCAACACTTAGTCAATCACTTACATTGCTACCAAGTTGTACAAGTTGCTACCACACTTATCATTTAGTTTGCAATATTAAATAAGTGTTTCAGTTGTTACTAAACTAAGTAGTTAGTTTAAAGTGCCTACTAAGCTACACAATATTTGCCAAGCTTTTGAGACAAAGTTCAATATAAACTAAGCGTAGCAAAGGCTACTAGGCTAGTTAGTGAAAGTGAAGAAGATCATAGTATTATCCAAGATCTATAGTATTAATTGAGTCAAATAGTATCTAACAAGCTCTCAGGGTTAATGAAGTGGATCTAGTGTTGATCAAGTTATACAGTGTCAACCTAGTGATCTAGTTGCTACCAAGTTACTTAGAATTCACTAAGTCACATAGTGTAGACTGAGTTCAATCTACTTAGAAGTGATTAGTATGGACCGAGCTTCAAGTTCAACTGAGTGCCAAAGATTTCTGAGTGTTGACAATGTTTTTTGTGTATTAGAATATCACCAAGTTTGTCTTCAAAAACTAAGTTACAATAGTTGGGCCAAATTTTTAGATTATGATGTAATTGGTATTGTAGCCGACTCAAGTAAGTTTTAATTTGGATTGGTATATATGTAATACATTGTATCATATACAAATATATATATGTGAAGTTTATAAGATGAGTATAGGTGAGAATTAAAGAAGGCTACAAGGAGTATAAGGGATGTCAAAGTATTATCTATCATAGTCAAGTGATCTTTGTAAGGCAAGGAATCTCAACCAAAAAATTAGAGTTATAGATCAAAGATGAGCCATTGTTTCCTATAACAGGTGCATTAATCAAATCCTTTAACATGGTATATTAATAGTCTTTGATAAGTCTCTTAACTGAGTGCATAGTTCATTGTATGTTTGTATATCCTTATTGCTCTTAATAGGGAAGATCACCATAAGTGTTTAATTATAAGCCTTAACAAGTTAACTTTATACTATAGTACTAAAGCTTGTGGGTATCATCCCCACCCTAGCTTTACTTTCTAATTTGAAGGTTTCTAGGTCAACATATCTTGTGTCAAATTGCTATGAATGTTTATTTTCCTTGATTTTTTCATGCATGCAATTAGATCAGAATATTATATGAAGGATTAACTGGTGAAGTGGGATAATGTTTAATTGATTCTTGATTCACCCCTCCCCTCTAAGCAACCTTGCCTACCTCATATTTCCAACAATTGGTATCAGATATTTTCATGTTCTCACATCAAAAGTCTCACAACTTGATAAAATATCAAAGCCAATGGAGGTATATAGGTTAGATAATGTTATTGACAATGAAAAGTTGGATCTTGAATTACACATTGGGCAACTAAAGAAGGTAAAGGAGCATATCTCTAAATCATTGAAAAGAAGTAAAAATCTTGCAGTACAAATGAATGACAATCTCTACACTAAAGAAAGATTGGAAGATATATATCCTAAAAGAAATTTAGATGAAGCTAATGAAGCAATCAAAGATCTATTAGAAAATAATTCCAATCTTCAAGAAGAAATCAAAAAGTTGAAAAGAGAACAAGAAAATCAATCTATCAGATTATGTGAAGTCATGTAAGAAAAAGACAAAGCTAAAGAAGAGATAGAAGAAAAGAACAAAGAAATCCAACAACTATCCCTTCAAAAATAAGACTTAATTGATCATCTCACAAATTTGAATGAATAACTTATGAATCTAAGATCAAAGAATGAAAGTCTACAGAATGATCTCAACACTAAAAAGAAATGCTATGAAAGAATGATGAAATCTCAAGAAAGCATGAATCAATTGAATGAACAAATTTGGTATAAACACAAAGGAAAAGATGGAATAGGATACACAAAAGAAGGTGAATCATCTCCACAAAGATCTCAAAAGAATCAAAGACCTACTTGCAGTCATTGTGGTAAGATAGGTCATACATAAAATAAATGTTGGATTAATGTAAAAGGAATATTCAATGGAAATTGTTACTGATGCAACAAGTAGGATCATAAAGCAACTAGATGCGTAGAGAAACCTAAGTTTGAAGGTAAATGTCATAATTACAAGAAATAAGGAGACAAATCTTCAGAGTGCAAAACCAAGTAGCAGAACCTAGTAGAAAAAATTGTAAAAAAATATTTTGATGGGATTACAATACATGGTACAAATGTAACTACTATCATCAATTTGGGCACATTGGAGCAATCTATGTAAAACATCATATGACGAAAAGAGAAACTACAAAAAGATCTTTTATTTGTACAGAACTTGGACATCTTGATTAGAATTGTATGAACAAAGCTAGAATTGAAGATGATAAGAAAGGAAAAGACAACAATATTAAAAATAAAATTAGGTAGCAATGGGTACCAAAATTTCTAGAGAATGCAAACCAAGATAATGAAGTAAATGAAACCCAAGTCATTGAATTGGGTGGTCCAGACACTTTAACTTTGTTTACTATGGAGATCACTAGAGCTGTGATTTGAAAGAAGAAATCTAACACTAGTTCCACCCAGAAAGAAGAATGATCCAATTAGCATTCAAGATGTATAGGGATTACCAAGCATAATGGAAAGTAGGAGACCTTAGTGAGCAAGGTTGGGTCGCAAGAACCTACTGAGCAATGTTGGGTTACCTATTGTTGTAGAATCAAGTTGATACTTCCTACTGAGCTGTTGGTTACCCTACCAAGCTGAGAATATATTCTAGACATTAAAGGCCAAACTAAGTGGAGGATAGTTTGTGAACAAACAAGTATACATACTAAGCATTAAAGGCAATTAAAAAGGGGAAATCTTCTAAAAGGAAGAAATTGAAGGCATTGTTTAACCACAGATTTCTAGCACTAGTTGAGAAGAGAAAATTCAAAGCCCTCAAGGAATTTGAATACTTGTTGAATTGTTTCAATTTTTTTAGTAAACTCTATTGAGAAATGGCATCTTCCAGTAGAAAAAATGAGAAAATATCTGAAATGTTGGTTGAAGGAGTCAATTGCAAGGCATGAAACTTCAAGTTGAGTCAAAAAATTGTAGAAGAACTTGACCCAACTAGTGTACAATCAAAAATTCCATCTATGGTATTACTCATGCATGACATCTATTATTTTTATCACTAATCAATCAAGGAACTTGCAACCCTAGAAATGAATGAAGCATTCATAAAATTATGTGTGGATGGTGCATTAGAACTCAAACATCATAATTTGAAAACCAAGGGTTTAACTCACATATCTCATATGCCAAGAGGCTTCCAGATCAAATGGATGAAGATATATTATGAGTTGTGTATGTAATGGACAATTATGGTTGGAGCAACCTGTTTAGATAATGAAGAAAATGATCCATAGAATCCTTGGATTCCAAATGCTTAATAAAGTAAAGATAACCAAAACCCTATGTTGGTTCAATCAAGAAAAGAAAACTCTTGTCAAGTGGGATGGAAGAGGGATGAAGATTACCAATGTAACTGAGATGGAACTAGATTTTTTCATTCATATCATTGTACATAAGTTCTTTAATTCAAGTAGATTAAACCATGTATCATGTCAAGTTGTCGATTTCAATTACAAGGTTATGAAGAACAATCTATCCTTTGACCTTGCCAAGTTACTTTTGAACTAGTTCAACAAGAATATGGAGAGCATCAAAGGATCAAAAAATAACTTGTGTAACTTTGGATCCCTTCTTATTATTGGAATTCTTTAGAATAATTGAGAGGGGGTGGGGGTGAATCAATTATCCAAGGTCCAGATGTACAAATAAAAAATTTCATAGTTTAGTCAACCCATAAAATATTCATACCTTTCCATGCATCCATGAAGATTATGCAATCCCTAAAACTTGTAGATTACTATCAAATTAACTTGTAGAAATGTAAAAAATGAAACATAACCAATTCATCAACACATTTGACACAATGATTTATGTTGAAAGCCAATTTGGGAAAAACCAATAGTAACATGCTACTCCTTTTAACTCTTCTATATTGATGCCTAATGAAAGGCCAACCCTCTTAAAGATTATAATAATGATGCAGGATCATCTAGAGGTATAAGGGCAATCCTGTGTCACCTAAAAAAAATACTTAGACTTAGTTTCTATTTCATGTTTTTTCATTTTTGGATACCCATTTGGGTCAAATAAAGGTTCCAACTTTCACAGTTCCACTATCAGTGTCCGTGTAAATCCCAAAAAAATAGGAGTATGTAATTGAGCAATCATTTTGGTGAACTAGGAGGTGTAAATTGGCTAGATGAATGTAATTGTAATTTAGAGCATTCCAGAAAAAGAATCAAGTCAAAAGGCCTCACGGTTTGAGAGTTATTACAGTTTTTTGGGTTGTGGAGACCTCCTAAGAATGCTTCAAAGTCAGGTTAGGGGCATTAAATGACTTTAAAAAGGGCCAAAAATGTGGGACGAATGAAGCTAGTCCATAGGGCTATAGAGCACTTCGAGAGCTTTCCGAAAATGTAAATGGTTCATCAATCGGAGCTACAGTTCAAAAGTTATGCCTCCTGAAAGTTCGGTTACCATTTCTGGATCCTTCTAGATTTGCGTCAACTTCTAATGCAGCTTTTGGAACCTTCTATTTGGTCAGTGGATGCCTACTAGCACTTTCTAGAATGTAATCCTAGTCCTTAACCCTCTGGGGTCTATTTAAGGAGATTTCTAGCATTGTAAAAGGCAGTTCAGAGTGGAGTTAGAGAGGAGGTACTGAAAGCAGAAATTATCTCCACATTTGTGCTATTCTAAGCCCTTAGGGCATGTTTTGAAGTTTATTTTCTCTGTACTAAATGTACTAGCTTATTTTTTAGTTAATACAATTTCCCTTTTTTGTTGTGTCCATTCTGTTCTTGGGTTGTGTCCCCATCAAATAAACACTGTTTAATGTGACACAGTTAAGAGATTTCAATCACCCTATTAGAAGTGAGCCATGTTAGAGGACTTTAGGCCATTCACTTGGAATTCCATGCAGTTAAAGGATTTACAAATGAATGTTAGGTCAATCTTAATCCAAAGGATTTACCCTAGGTTGATACACTTGTTAGAGAGTAACAATAGAGATTTGATCTGATAAAACTTACAACTTTTCTTGCTGATTACATATCTTATTCAGTCCTCAATTCTTCTTGGCCTTCATACTTTGCAACTCTAATAGCTTGTTTACCCTTCAAGTATTTATCTCTTTAAGCCTTCTTTCTTAACATACCATTACAGAATATTCTCTTGGGTCACTTGATGAAGCAAAACCCTTAACTCCTTCTCCTCCGTCAGTTCTCACACATGAAAACTTTGCTTCATGACTAGAGATTCCTATAAATAGGAAATTAGGACATTTTCTCGCTCATTTTCCATTATCAAAATTTAGGGTTCAAATGGATCAGGTAGGATACAATGCATCTAACCCATATATCATATCTCTTCTAGAAACTTCTCCTAGAATCCATTTGAATTCACCTAAAAAATGTTTACATTAAGTTATGTGCCACTAGCTCATCAACCTTATCTTTCTCCTGGTACACAAGTTTCAAGAAAACAAAATTGTCAACTTAGATTCAAAAAATCTTCAATTTTTAACATAATGAAACAACTTGGCACTATTTACCTTCTAATGCTTGGAACATGTTGCATTTCTCAACATCAACTATAAAATCACTCGGCCTCAAGTAAAGTTTATTGATTCTTGACATCAACTAAACTTTACTCAACATCAACTGTGTTGCTCAACATCCACTAGAATTTTCTTTCACATGGCTCCAACTGACTTTTTGCTCAAGTTGCACTAACTTTTCTTGACACCTACTATGTACTCAATCAAGCTTGGTATACAAACCTTTTGTAACTTGTTCTTCTAAACTTTCTTTAACCTTAAGTAAATTATCAATACATCATATCATCACTATATTAATTGATTCTTGTACTTCATTACATAATCATAACTCAACCTTTCTTCTAGGTGCTTTTGTTACATCTTATTGATCAAATCCTCTTCTTCAATCAACTAAGTGATAGTACTTGAATCTTATAACTATGTGTCTTACCAGCAAATAGAAAGTTTGACATTAGTGAGAAAATAATGATTAAAACTCACAGCCTTCTTTAACAATCTCTTTCTTTCAATAATCTCTCTTAGCAATGATCTTTTCAATCATATTTCAACAATCTCCCTTTTTAGCATTAATAGAAAACTAAACTAATCAATCAAGTCAATCAAATGATGATGAACATCTTTTTCAACCAAACTAACTCGATAAAAATAATAATTTAATATCAAAAAGAAACTTGTATCAAATTTCTCCCTTTGTCGGCAACTTCCATTTTCTCATTACATTAAAAAAATCTTTCTAATAACTCCCTCTGAGTTCCTTCTTGTATCTCCCTCTTACTAGGTAGAAAAGGTTTTTTCCCTCTTACTTACATCATTCATGTGTCCTCTTCTAATCAGCAACATTATCATTTATCTAATCTCCCTCTAAGATCCATAGTAATCTCTTATACTTTTTCCCTCGGCATTTATAAGGAATATCTCCCTCTATGATTATACATTATCGCTCTATGATCAATATCTCCTTTCTCTGATTACACTTTCTTTCTTTGATGTACTTTCACTTTCTCTAATCAAAAAATTTCCTTTTCTAATTGTGATTAGTTTAATGTACTTTCTTCCTCTTTGCAAACAATGCCAAAGAATCATACAAAAAACTTGTCATCTTAAAACATGCATATATAAGCTTTTATAGTTTCTTTAGCTTCTCCCTCTGTCACCTTGCTTGTGACTCATTTCAAGTTTTCACTTTGTGATTACTTTAGGCAACTCCTAAAGTAAGATCTTCTTCATCAATGTGTGTGTGTGTGTGTGTGTGTGTGTGTGTGTGTGTGTGTGTGTGTGTGTGTGTGTGTTTGTGCGTGCTTGTTATGCAAGGCACTCCTCTTGTTGCTTAGATAGTCTTTGATAAGGGTATCAACTCTAGTTTACCTCTTAACTATTCATAAGCACCCTTAGGTAATGGTTTTGTGAAGATATCAGCAATTGGCTCCTTCATGTTGACATATTCCATCTTCACCTCTTTATCTTAAACTAACTATCTCAAGTAATAATACTTGATTGCAATGTGCTTAGTCTTTGTGTGCATCACTGGATTCTTTGATATATTGATAGCACTTGTGTTATCACAATAAAGTATCACTAGTTCTATTATTTCTTCCTTCATTCCTTAGAGTAGCTATTTGATCCATACAATGTTTGTACAGTTTACAACAACACCAACATATTTAGCTTTGGCAATAGATTGTGAATTACAACTCTATTTCTTCCTAGTCCATGTAACTAGTCTTTTGCATAGGAAAAATGCTCCTCCACTGGTGCTCTTTCTATCATCAATGTTTCTAGCTCAATCAACATCAATGTAGGCTCTTAGTTAAAACTTTTCATTCTTGTAGTATAGACCAAACTCTTTTGTTCCTTTCAAATATCTCATTGTTCTCTTTACAAGCATTAAATGATTCTCCCTGGGATTAGTAGAGAATCTTCAAACTATCCCTAAAAATAATTTAATGTCAAGTCTACTATGTACTACATATTGCAATTTTCCAATCATAGACCTACATAATGTTTGATTCACCTTAGCAAAATCATCATTCTTTAACAACTTGTGTCTTATCACCATAGGTGTCCTTACTGGTTTGGAATTTTCTAATCCAAAAGTTTTCAATATTTCTTTGTCATACTTTGAATGAGTGATGTATATACCATACTTCATTTAATAAACTTACAAACCCACAAAAAAATTGATTTCTCCAAACATAGATATTTCAAATTCTTGCTTCATCTGATTTGCAAAATCCTTACATAAAACATCGTTTCCTCCAAATATCATACCATCAAAAAATATTTTAGATATCCAAATAGCTTTACCTTTTTCTATCTTTATGTACAAATTATTTTTATCATTAGTCTTTTCAAATCAAATCTTCACAAGATAAGTATGAATTCTCTCATACCATTATGTTGGTGGTTGTTTCAAACCATATAGAGCCTTGTGTAGTCTACATACTATGTTCTTATTGTCATTATCAACAAGACCTTCTAGTTTTTTCTATGTAAACTTATTCTTCTAGTATGTCATCTAGAAATGTAGATTTAACATCCATTTGATAAACTTTGAAACCTTTGTATGAAGCATAAGCAAGTAGAGTTCTTACTCCTTCCATTCTAGAAACAAGAGAAAATGTCTCCCCATAGTCTATTTTTTCCTCTTGTGCATATCCTTTGCAAACTAATCTTGCTTTATTTCATGTGACTTCATCATTCTCATCTAGTTTATTTCTGAATACCCACTTGGTGCCAATCACATTCTTGTCTTCTAGTCTAGGAACTAGACTCCAAGTTTTATTCTTCTCTATTTTTTCAATTTCTTCTTCCATGGCTTTGTACCAATCCACATTTGCTAATGTATCTGACACTGTTTTGGGTTCCTTCATGCTCAGCAAACATGATTCATTTCTCAATCTATTTCTTTTCATTGGCCTAGCATCTTTGTTTCCAATTATTTGATCAACAAGATGATGTCTTTCGACATATTTCAAAAATCTTGGATGAACTCTTGTTTCTTCATTTTTTCTTTCAACTTTTGAATCATTATGTACATCTCTGTCAGTTATTTCAGCATCTCTTTCATGCGTACTATTCTTAGAACTAAATTATGCATTTTCTTCATTCTGTAACTTGACATTTGAATGTAGCTCAATTCCTGAATGTAACTCAGCATTCATAAGATGTGACTCAACAGTTACTGAAACTTGCTATTGGTTTGCAACTTGATTTGCTACATCTTCTTCAACAGCCATTCCCGCATAAAAGCATACAAATGATTTGTATCTTTCTAGTTCTTTCATAGGTTTAGCCTCATGTACTTCTATACATTCATTAAAATTTACATTTTCACTATCCACAATTTTGTTAGTGTTAGTATTCAAACACTTGTAAGATTTACTTTTTGTGGAGTACCCGAGGAATATACCTTCTTCACTTTTTGCATCAATCTCTCCATTCCTAACATCTTAAAGAATGTAACATTTACTTCCAAATACCTTAAAGTATTTAATGTTGGGTGGATATCCATACCATAGTTCAAAAGGTGTTGAATGAGTACTTTTCTTGATTTGCACATGGTTCAAAGTACAGACAACTATACTTATAACTTCTCTCTAGTATTTTAGAGCAACATTCTTCTCCATCATGAGTGTTCTAGCATAGTCCATTATAGACCTATTTCTCCTTTCAACAATTCCATTTTGTGGAGGGGTCCTCAAGGCAGATGTCTACATTTTGATTCTTTTTTCATTACAGAACATCTCAAACTCATTTGATGTGAATTCTCCTCCTCTATCAGATCTCAAACATTTTAGACATTTTCTGTATTCTTTCTCAACTCTTTCTAAGTACCACTTAAACATTTGAGAAGCATCAGATTTCCATTTCAGAAACATGATTGTCATCATCTTAGAATAATCATCAAAAAATAACATTATGTACTTATCTCCTCTATAGCTTTGCACTTCAATTGGTCCATAAAAGCCACTATGAACAATCACTAGTATTTCTTTAGTGGTATAAGATTTACTCTTAAAGCTTGACTTTGTCATTTTACCTAGTTGACATTATTTACACACTACATTGTTAGGCTTCTTCAACTTAGGCAAAGCCCTAACTTTCTTCATGTTACTGATACTAACCAAATTATTATAATTAATATTGTATAAAATTTTGTGCCAAAGCCATACATCATCAAATTTTGCAACAAAACAAGTAGCATCCTCTATATCAAGATAGAATAGATTACTTCTAATTTGATCACCTTTTCCAATCAGTTTCCCATTTGTGTCAAATATCTTAGCATTCTTGTTTCCAATTTCAACCTTGCATCCCAAATTATTCAATTGCGATACACTCAACAAGTTATAGTTTGGTAGTTGAACATAGTAAGCATTGTCACATGAAATCTTTTTTGTGATTTTGATATAACTTATTCCTTTATCATACATGGTGCATCATTACCAACAATATTGCCATCATAACAATTTAGGGTAATGAACTTACTTTTGTCTCTAGTCATGGGATGTAAGAATCCACTATCAATGATCCATTTATCAATTTTGTTCACACAAGTCACAAGTACAATTACCTCATCTTCATCAGATTCAGCCTTCATTAAAACATATAATACTTCATCATCATGTTCTTCACAATCATCCCTAGTTTCCTCTTCAGCAATGTAGCATGACTTGTTGCCTTTGTCTTTGTAATCATTGCTATCATCTTCTCTTCTATTTTTCTACTTGTTACCATCTCTATATGTTCTTCTTCTATGTACATATTGCAACAACATGACCAACCTCATTGCAATTAAAACAAATAATGGGTAACTTACATTTACCTCTATAGAATCTTCTTGCAAGTAGTGCTTCTAATTGTTCAACATCTCCCCCATCTGTATCACTATTATTAGATACATATTTTATCTTTCTCTTCTTCTTCTTCTTCTCCTATTCTACTTTGTTAGAGTCCTTCAATAAAAACTTAGCTTTGAAAGAAGATTGAAGACTCTCAAGTTTGTAAATATTAAAGTTAGCTAGCTCGAAAGTAGCAAGTCTACCTACTAGACCTTCAATAGTTAGATAATTTCCTAAAATACATCTCAATTCTTGAATTGTAGAAACTCTAATAGCATAAAAGTGTTCTCAAGAATTTTCTTAACACAATATCATCATCTATATGACTAGTAGCTCCTCTCATTGCACTAACAACTTCTTTTATTTGAGCATCATATTGAGCAATATTTTCACCTTCTTCCATTCACATACCATCAAACTTACCTCTGATACTCTTAGATTTGGATCTTTGGAAATTTTTTTCTCCTCCATAGGTTGTCTATAGGGTATCCCACATTTTATTTTCAATGTCATAGCCTTTGATATCATCAAATTTTACATAGCTTAGAGCAGAGGCAATATCCAACATTGCCTAATTGTGTTTTTTCTTCTTCTTCATATCTTTAATAGTTAGGGCTCCAACTAGATCAACATGTTCCACTGCATTGGTAGATTGCGCATGATCTTCAAGTTCTCCAAGGTGTAGCTTCATCAAGCTTTTCCATGCAGGAAATTTATCTCTATTGAGCTTGGGCACTTCTCTTTTTGACATATCAATCTTTATGCTTCTAGTACCTTGAAACTAGTCTTCTTAAGCAAATAGCTTTGATACCAATTATTGAAATCCTTTAGAATAACTATGAGGAGGGGCATTAATTAGTTATCCAAGGTCCAAATGTATAAATAAAACTTTTCACAATTTAGTGAATCGATAAAACATTCATACCTTTGCATGTATCCATTAAGATTATGCAATACCTAAAACTTGTAGGTTACTATCAAATCTACTTGCAGAAATGTAAAGCATGAAACATAACAAATTCATCAACACATTTAACACAATGATTTATGTGGAAACCCAATTTGGGAGAAACCACTAGTAACATGCTACTCATTTTCACTCTTTTGAAGTGATGCCCTGTGAAAGGTCAACCCTATTAAAGGTTATAATATACACTATTAAATGTGATCCAGTCAAGGGATTTCAATCACCCTATTAGAAATGAGCCTTGTTAGATGACTTTAGGCCATTCACTTGGAATGCCACCTGGTTAAAGGATTTACAAATGACTATTAGGTCAACCTTAATCCAAAGGATTTACCCTAGACTGATACAATTGTTAGAGAGCAACAGTAGAGCTTTGATCTAATAAAACTTACAACTTCTCTTGTAGATTACAAATCTTTATTAGTCCTCAATTTTTCTTGGCCTTCATACTTTGTAGCTTTGATAGCTTTTTCACCCTTCAAGCATTTATCTCCTTAAGCCTTCTTTCTTAACATACCATTTTAGACTCTTCTCTTGGGTCACTTTATGAAGTAAAACCCTTAACTTCTTCTCCTCCTTACATTCTCACACATGACAACTTTGCTTCATGAATTGAAATTCCTATAAATAGGAAATTAGGATTTTTGGTGCTCATTTTCCATCATCAAAATTTAGGGTTCAGATTGATTAGGTAAGATACAATGTATCTACCACATATCTTGTATCTCTTCAAGAAACTACTTCTAGAACCCATTTGAATTTTCCTAAAAATGGTTTACATCAAGTTTTATGCCACTAGCTCATCAACCTTATCTTTCTCCTAGTTCACAAGTTTCAAGAAAACAAACTTGTCAACTTAGATTCTATGAATCCTTTAACATAATGTAGCATATTGACATTATCAACCTTTTGATGCTTGACACATACTACATTGCTCAAAATCAACTATAAAATCACATAGGATTAACTAAAGTTTACTGATGCTTGGCATCAACTAAACTTTACTCGACATGAACTATCTTGCTTGACATCCACTAGAATTTTCTTTTACCCAGCTCGAAAAGACTTTATGCTTGGCTTGTGCTAAATTTTCTCAGCATCTACTATCCACTCAGTCAAGCTTGGTAGAAAAACTTTGTTTATCTTGTAGATTATCAATACATCATGTCATCATTGTCTTAATTGATCCTTGTACTTCATTACATAGTCATAACTCAAGCTTTCCTCTAGCTACTTTTGTTACATCTTATTGAGAAAATCCTCTTCATCAATCAACTAAATGATAGTACTTGAATCTTATAAGTAGTTGTCTTACCAGTAAATAGTAGGTTTGACATCCATGACAAAACAATGATTGAAACACAGAGTCTTCTTTAATATTCCCTTTCTTTCAATAATCTCTATCAACAATGATCTTTTTGATCAGATTTCAACAATTACATGTTTATTTTTCTTTGTTTAGAAAATATTCCCTTGCAAAGGTACAGTAGTTTGCAGAAAAATTGTTCTTGTTTTGTATAACATTAATTATTATATAACATAGATGGGTAAAACTTTTTGAAAGTATCATTGATAGCTACTTTGGAATATTCAAAGAAAAGATGAATAATAGATTTAAGATTCCAAAAAATCCTATAGAAGACTACAAGGATGGTATCTATTTCATGGTGGATTGTGACAAAGTGTACATTCAAGAAGTTAGACCTAGATTGCATGGGTTAAGCCTTTAGAGCATGAGGTTAATATTGATGCCACCAAGGATATCATAGAAGCTCTACGGAACAAGCATGTGGATCCTAGAGATACATACTTAGAAACCTATGATGAAGCTAAGGAAAGAATAGACCTTGAGATTAAGTTACCTCGAGTAGTTAATAAAGGAAGGAAAATAGTAGAAAAGCTATTGAAAGGCACTAAGCATATAGGTTCCCCTCTAATTCTTACCAAGGAAAAAGGTAATGGCATTAAAGAAGATGATGTAGAGGATCAAGAAGAAGAAGCAACATTTGAGGAAGAAGGGCCTCTAAGGAAGAAATGAAACATTATAATAACAAGACTTGCCAAGTCATCCCCTACCGTGTTCACTAGAAGGGCATCGAAGTCAAGAAAGAAATCAAACTTAGGTGAAGATGAAGTTGAGAATGTAATCTTGAAGAAATATCCACCTACACTTCAATAAAGAATAAATAAAATTAAAGAAGGAGCTAGCATGGAAAACTTCAATTTTTTAAAATATGAGACAAGGAATGAGGGTGAGAAAAGGAATATTGAAAATATTGTTATGACCAAGCTAGGAAAATGGAAGTACTAACCTAATAAGCTCACACAACAGATTCCTGCTGAGGTTATGTAGGCAATTAAGCCTAGATGGGAGCATGAAAAGATGATAGTGAAGGATATCTTTGAGTAGACCTTGATCAAACTCATTCGTAATCATAGTAAGAAGGAGGTCGAACAATCAGTGAAATAAAATGAGAAGAAGTTCACTCTCAAAATGAACACATATGATATTGATAAAAGATATTGAATATGTAGCTAAGGCATCAATAACTACATGGAAAAATGTTTACAAACTACATCAACCTAGTGACTTTATTGTACATGTTGATGACAAAGATCATAATGAAGAAGAGAAAGGGAATATAGAAATAAAAGACAATGAGATTGATGATGTCAATCTAGATGATGAGAAAGAAGTACATGAAGCTACTCGAGAAAATTTTCTATAGATAAAAAGTATTGATACTGATGCAAAGAAAATTGCAGCAATAGTCATGGCCACATTTCTTCACTCTCTGAGCATAGCCTTAGTGCAATCTAGATCAAATATATCTTCTACAGAGTTTGTTGTGGATACAGCTACTACATCCAACACCCAACCAAGCTCTATATCTGTTCACCTGAAAGTATTAATGATTGAAGTGCCTAGCACTTCATTTGTAGAGTAGCAAGGTCCTCTATCATGAAGCTTGAACCAGAAACAATAGGGTATTCATGTTGTTAGTATGTTGCTAGTCCATTAATTTTGTATAGTTACTTCTATTCCAAGTATATGTACAGATAATACAAGGACAGTTGAGGAGTAGTCTTAAATGAGTACTAAAGTCCTAGACAAGGGGAAACAAATTATTTCTAGAATTCTAAATTAAAAAGTCAAAGAAACAAAAACAATTGATATGGATGAGGATATAGTTATTTTGAATTGTGATATCTCTACTCTCACTCCTAGTCAAATCAAAACCATGGGTCAATTACTGAAGAAGAGAGCTAAGTCGCAGAAGCTCAGAGAAGAAACAAATAAAGAGAATCAAATTTTTGAAGACATAAAGAGAATATTTATTGATGCTTTGAGTATTGAGGTTGATGGCAAACAACCTATTTTGGGTCAATCAATAGATATCATCTACAAATTCAATGAAGGCTTCAATGAATAGGAAAAGCTAATTTAGATAGAAGAAATAAAGTTTGAAGATAGAGTCTTAGAACAAGTTGCACAAAGAGTTAAAATAGACCTAGTAGAGTTAGCTACTATTCTTTGTACACTACAAACATCTATTAATTGTATGATTATTTGTCAAGTTATGTGACACATATATCTTTAACAAGGGTATCAAGGAAAAATTGTCCAAGATAGATGATGATATGAAGGAAAGTGCACACCAATTGTCACTTGACCCAAGCCATAGTTCTACACATTATTCAAAGATCATATATTTAAAAAACTTGCATGCATAATTATTGAATGAACAAGCCAGGATCAAGGCCCCACTTGCAAAAATTTGAGGCATGATTCTTCTAAACATGGATGCTTTAAAAAAAAATATTGCACATCCAGAGACACTCATCCATGATAACAACTTGTCAATAGCTAATCACACAATGGAATTATTAGTAAAACTTTAGATTGCATAACATACAAGCAAGGTGCTACATGAAAATTGGTAGAAGACCATGGTACTTATTCTAAAGGTACATTATGAATTCTTGTCACATTTTCATATTAATGTACATATATTATAAACCTTTGGCATTTATGTCAAAAAGAGGCATAAGTGTATATGTATAAGAATAGGAGAAGTAATATGTAAAGGAGGAGAAGTATACTATACTCCATTTGTATATAAGGGAGATATATGTATGGAAGAATAGTGTAGTGTAGTCTGAATATATGCATAAAATACTTTACAAAAGCAATTTTGAAAAATTAGCAAAATAGAGCATATTAAAGAGGTATTATAGATGTAAGTCAAAATCAAGTTAAAGATACAAAACAATGAAAAAGGACATTTTGACCTATAGCTTTTATTGATGAGATTTTTTGTTTTGATGAATGTTTTTGTTAGTAATACCAAAGGGGGAGATTGTTCACATTAAGGTCACTTTGTCCATTAGTGACTCAACATTTACTCAATTGGTTACATTGCTCTTGAGCTCTACAAGTTGCTACTAAGCTTATTGTTGGTTTGACTTTTTGTGTAATAGAAGTTTTCTATTAAATCATAGAAAAGTCAAATGTTCTATTCCTAAGTGAAGCATAAGGTTTTGGATAATTCATCCATAAGAAATAATCATCATGTAAACCCTATATCATCTCTATTCATAAATTGTCGAGCGCGAAATTTTGAATTTTCAAAAGAGACGAATATGCTGTCATATTCCTTTTCCTTTCTGCCCGGGTTACCTTTTCTTCCTTTTTGTCCCAACCGTCAGATCCGACTAGATCTACCATTTTTGTTACCTCGCTATGACAAGTTGCATGCTTATTAAGTATGGCGAGGTAATGAGTGTTGAGTATTTTAAGAGGCGGAACCGTAAAGTGAAGATACGACGATTGGAGATTTTCTTATTAAATGATTTATTGTGCAGTTACACTTTGCAAGTTACCGTCCAAAAAGGATAGGGACCCACTAGAATATTTGACATCAGAGCCAGAATGATGATTTTATCGGACGTTTCACCACCTCGCTATCGGAAAAATCAGGCACTTCGCCGTTAGCAAAGTAGCGAGGCCGCGTGAAAATCTGAAGATGATGACATTGCATATTGCTTGTATCATAATTACACCAGCTGGCATGACCAGTCATAAATACTATTGTCAGCATCAATTTTAATTAACAGAAGTGATTACTAGGTAACCCTTGCATTTTTAGGCATGGAATCCTTTTGAGTGCCGGAGCCCGCTACCTCGCTATCGGAAAATTTAGGTGCTTCATCGTTAGCAAGTTAGTGAGGCCTCGTAAAATGGTAAAAGATCAAAAATATCTTTGGTGATGTGGAATGATAAATGACTATGGTAAATTTTGACATGTGCCAACTATGCAGAGATCTAATTCTCATTAATACCTATCTGATTGAATGTACAAAAAATCCTGAACGTCAGCTTGAAGTGGATCAACGGAGCTCGCTGCCTTGCTATGACAAGTTGCATGCTTGTTAAGCCATGTGACATAGAAAATATAAATCAGGAGATCCTGTGCTTTTTCCTCACCTTTGATTTGGTAAGTGATCAATGACTGTCATCTCCTCGCTATGAAGAGTTTCGAGGGAGATAATTATAGCGACATAGCGAGTTGCACCCATCGCCTTCCTTCTTAAGAAGCCCTGTAGCATATCTTTTGATCATTTTTGGATCAGATCAACGATTGTCGCCACTTCGCTATGGCAAGGTGCTCGTTCTTTATGCATAACGAAGTAGCGACATGCTGACACATGTTCTTAGTCGTCAGTGGGTCCAAATATAAGCACCATCAAAGAAAGAATTATGTACGTGGCAAGTTCTCATTTGGTAAAATAACTAACATGGCAAATATAACTCCTAGTTGTTCTCTCTGTACCACATGATTGTAGGATCTTTGAAGATTGACGATGCAGTTTTAAATGAAAACTGTAGTGCCACTCTCTGTATTAATTAGACAAGAAAGCTTCATTCGTGAGGAAAAGCAAAGTATAATACAGAGAGATTTCATAAGTTTCATTTCACGCGAGAAAAGATTTGGAGCCATTCTTGTGCAGAAGCCATTACTGAAACAAAAGCGTGCCAAGCTTTGATAAAAATTGTCAAGTTGTCTGTTCGTGGAAAATTTGCAGGAATACAGAGGAAAACAAAGACAAAATTCAAGTAAGTAATACTACCATAATCTTCGTGAGCTTTTAAGTTCTAAAAAGATAGCCCAAGATGCCTCCGAAGAAGGGATTTTCAGGTGCAATAAACTACTTGGATAGAAATGTGCATGATGATTTGCTTGAGTTGCTTCCTGAGTCTACTGTAGAAATGGTGCAAGTTAAGAGGTCAACCTCACTGAACCCTAGGCTAAGGATAGCTGATGGATTGTATGATAAGGGTAATTGGGTTCAGGATGCTCAAACTTCTCAAACTGGTTTGAGTTTATTCAAAAAATGGTTTGCGAAAAGGAAGTTATATGCCCCTCATGCCAATATATGGAATTTTGATCTTGGAAAGCTTGTTGTCCCCAGTGTGTTTATGGATTTTGACCTGCTTGAAGCTATAGCAAAAAATTATGACCAAGCCACTAAGGTAGTGAGAAGAATGGATGGTGAGGCTCTAGTTACCATCAATCCCGAGGAGATTAGGAAGGTTTTCAGTCTGGGACCTCTCACTATGTATCATGTGCCCATTAATTTGATAGAGTTAGAAAAAGAATATATATCCAAAAGGGATGTAGTTAGACAAGGTGCACTTAAAGCCCACATAGGCCAGATTGGAGGCCTCCCAACCATAACATCGTCTTCTAAAGAACCATTCAAGAAATCATGCTTTAATGCCAGGGCATTAGAGATATATAGGACCCTATGCAGAGTTTTCGGAGAGGGCGAAGAAGATCTTATTCCGGCGAGCTTCATGTATATGATCACCCAAATATCCTCTTTTGGTGTGGAAATAATTTTTAATTTTGCATCTTACTTGGCTAATGATATTCACCAGGGATTGGTGGGGATTGCAAAGGGCAAGGTGGAAAAGGTTTGGGGTCAGTACTCCCTATTGATGCATATGTTTCTTTTTAAAGGGGCCACTTATTTTGGTAAAGAAATGGTTTTAAATAGGGAACAAGAGGGGGAGGCACTGCCAGTCCAATTATGGAGTGTAGACATGACTTGGGAAGCAGAAAATGCTAGCTTTGTTAGAGTTGATAGGCACTTTGCCTCCAAACAAAGATGCCTCATATTGAGTGATAATCCTAGAATTCCTAAGGCACTAATGCATCTTGTTAGGCCTATGGACAAACCCCATAATCTAAAAGTTTCACATAATTGGAGAGATATTATCCCATATTCAGTCTCAACTGTCATTAGGGTCTATGGATTCAAAGGAACACCCCATGTACTATGCTATTAGGTACCTTTAAAGGTAGTGATAGCTGAATTTTTATGGCAGTTAGGAGGAGTGGAGGAGGCCTTTTTGCACAAAAGGGGGACAGGATCAATTTTTCCTACTTGCACTATAGCCCACCAGTTTGTGATAACTAAAGAAGGGTGGATCTTTCTCCACAAAATTTTGGATCAATATAAGATGGAAGTGTCTCATGCTCATTTTTGTGATACAGAGGGTTTCTTTAACTCTGCTCTTAGACTTAGAATCAAGCTTCGTCCAGTTCAACATGAATTCAATTTTCCTGAAGATATAATAAGAAATGAATATTCTCTCCATGAGCAAGAAATAAAGAAAGAAAAATGGAGAGTCTATTCAAAAGTTTTAGAATTCATTAATTGTTTTGACAAAGATTATAGTCCTCTTAGTAATGCTGCAACCAATGCAAATAAGATAAATAAGCTCATGAGTACTTTCTCTGAGATAATGGAAGTAACGAATGAGAAGAAACAACATTTTATTGATTCTTTTCTAGATAAAGCCAGAGAGGTTATGAGAAAATTGGGTTTCACCCCCAACACTGGAATGGGTCCACTGGTGGTACAAAAGAAGACAGGATATACTATTGTTCGGCAGCAGATGCCCATTGTACACAAAGAAAAATAGGTAGTTGAATCTACTAGTACTGTCCTGGAAGAAAGACCCCCTTAACCTTCTCCTAAGAGAAGAAAAATAATAAGGGAAGAAGAATTCCCTGATGAAGGTTACTCACCTTCTCAAACTCCAATGAGAATTGAGGAAGAGTAGCTCACCAATGAGCAATTTGAACAAATGGGGTCACAAGGAGAAATTTTTGATACACAAGCAAAAATTGATGAAGGGAACCCCCAGGAACCTCTTGTGCCAAGTTTTGAATTAACTGTAGTAGATTTTAAAGGAAGGGAATTGGACCCTGTTTTGGAACAAGCCAGTCAGCAATTTTTGTCTGATAACAGTTTTGTAAGATCTAGGGCTTTCCATCAGTTTGCATGGAGGGTAAACATGCACATTTTTGAGCAAAGGTGTAAGAATATGAAAACAGAGCATCCAGAAATGGATGAGGCCTCCATTCAAAATCAAATAAAGGAACAAATGATGCAAGAGTTCCAGAATATAACCCCTGATGAGGGTAGATAGATGTTAAAAAGTGCAAATATTTTATTATTGCCCAATTGGGATATTGCTGATGCATTAATTTTTAATTCTGTATCAAATAATTTAGGACTACAGGACCCAAATAAAGAGGAATTCTTGGGTACAACATTCAGTAATGATCAAGATGCCCTTGTTATGTGGTCCCTGAGAAGAGGATCCAGGACTACTGCATCACAACCTAATGATTCAGGACTAATAGGGAGTATCATTGTAAGGAGAGTTGCTGATACTTCAAATGTACAGGCAGCCCACATGAATGTGGATTATTCTAAATTTGCCTTGGCCACTACAGAAAGAGAAGAGAAGGAAATGATTGATTTGCACAGTAAATATGAAATAGTGGTGGATGCTTACAATCAAGAGGTAAAAAAGAGAATTGAGCTTGAAAACAAGGTATCCCAATTGGAGAAGATACTTGGAAAAAGGAAAGTGGGAGAATCTAGTACACTGAGAATTACATATCCTCCATAGTCATCTATTGGATTAACCCCTATCATTGAAATACCAGACACCCCTGAAAGACCCCAATTCTATACTACAGAGGAATTTGAAGCAGAAAAAACCAAATTACATGAGTGGCAGATAGAATTTAGAAATCAGCAAGAAGAAAAATGGAAGCAGGGTGTGATATATTTGAGGGATAAAATACAATGGTTGAATTTTTATGATCAGTTGACAAGGATTGTAACCCTCATGGATGAGTTGAATAAAGAAAAGGATGGACTAGATTCTCTTGCATAAAAATGGAGACAGAGAAATAATGATGTTACAATTATATGTATATCTGCAGTCCAAATGCCTTATCATCAAGTTGAAAAGATTTTTGATTTATTGAATAAGTTAGAAATTTTTGAAAATGAAAGAGATTCTTTACAGAGAAGATTGATACTCTATTTTTCAAAATATCTTGCTGAAAAATTCACCCTATTTCCTTGTGCTTTAGAATCTGTTGATACAGTAAAGGAAAAAGAAAAATGGAAAAAGGAAATGGATCAATTATTCAATAACAAAATAATAAACATCATCAGTGAGACTGGCCATTGGTTTTGGGTAAAGACAAACAAGGAGCTTGTAAAAGTACAATTGTATTATACTGCTATGATAAAAAAATTTGATGATTTAGAGGAAAATTCAAATTCTTTAATAAAGATACAAAGAGAAACTCTAAGTTTTGATTGGCCAGATGATGATACTTTTAATAAGTGGAAAAATTAGTTTAGTGAACAGATGTCAGGAGACAATGAGGAAGAAGATGCAAAAGTAATAGTTACCCTTGTAATCACCAACGATGACATGGAAAATCCCCAGGTTAAAGTGAGTTTGTAGGTAACAGAAGATGATACATCACTTACAGACCTCATGGTTTTGTACTCTGAAAGTGAAGAATGACTGCAAGGTCAGATCGTGTTCTTGTCTCAACAATTCAGAAGCATAACATAAAGGGACCCACCAAGAAATGTTGTTAATCTTTCTGTTATTTTGTGTTTTGTCTTTCTTTTGAAAGGACACCTGTCACCTTCTTAGCCTGAAGCTTGTTGCATCTCACACTATTTAAGTGAGATCCCAAGGCTAAAGAATGGTCTGAATTCTGTGTTTACTAAGTATTGAGCTTAGTCCTGTTTTTGGTCCAAACATTTGGAAAGCAAGTTTGTAGCATACTTTTCTGTCAAAATTTTTGAGAATACATGAATGTAGAAAGAACTATGCTTCTTTTCTAAAGGTCTTTCTGGGTCTATTGTAAAGGATATACCATTTTCAAAGGAAATGAATACAAATTATGAACTGTCCCCATATCAGTTCTTTCTAAATTCTGTCTCCTTTTAAATACTTAGCTACCTTGATGTTGTGTGAGTAAAAGCTTATGCAATTGATTGCAATCTAGTAGGGTTGTACATCCATTTGTTATTGCTGTTAATTCAATGGATTAAATAAAGGCTCTGATGAATGTGATGAGATTTCTTAGGTATTGAAAAGGATTTTTGAATGATAAATTCTGATAAGAATTGCTGATAAGAATTTGTTGCAAAGCAACAAATTAGATCTAAGAATTTACTATAGACTCTGAACCCCAATGGATTAGGCACTGATCGAAAGTTATTTCAGTCAAAAGAGAAGTATATTATGACTGGTTTTTTCAAAATACATCATAAAATCAAATTTTACTTTTATTTCCTGTAAGATATTCAAAGTTGGCCAACACTTGCCTGCATGGAATGTTTTAGCCTCATTTAGCCATTGCTGTTGAAAACATATGCAGATCTATAGAAGATTTCTTGGCCATATCTATTCAAGGGATGTGTTTACCAATTTGGTAAGAGTTATGTAAATGTTTGAGGATTTAGAAATGAGAATCAAAATGAAACTAAGAATAATTCTCATATAATTGTTCCATTTTTTGAACCATCCCCGGGTACACCCGCCCTGGTCTTTATAGAGCCAAAAGAGTAGAAAACCGTCTGAGGTTTTGTTGAAGTTGGGTCCTAGTACTTTGCATAGGCAAGTGACAATGAGAATTGGCTATTCTTTAGGTTGTGTATGTACTAATATCTAGGTATTAAGCCTTTTGTTGCTTAGTAGTTTTAGCACTGTTTTAACATTTTCAAACACCAACACTTATCATTCAATTTTTAGTATTAACAAAGTGATTATTTCTCAAGTTCAAGCTTATAAACCCATTCAAGTTGATCTGGTAGAGCCTACTGGAACAGTTCCAGATAAAGGGAAAGGCAACGCTATAGGAATCCAAATAAATGAGCCTCAAGCTATACCGAGCAAACCTGTACAACCCTCCATATCTAAATTAGATCTAGATCTAGAGAAGGCTCGGAAAGAGAGGGAAGACCTTGCAAAAGAACTTGAGAAGGTTGAGAATGAAGCTCAAGCTGCAGAAACCAGAAGGAAAATCCAATTCATAAAGTCTAATTCCGCATTGAATTCATGGCCTAGTTTGTCTATCCCACCTACAAATCTTGCACCAGTTAGTGGTCCCATAATGTCAACTCAGAAAGTACCCCAATCTGCTCCTACCTCATCTTCCAATATTGGCACTCAAGTCCCATTTGTCCCACCACAGCTGTCCCAAGCTGCTCCCCTGAGTCAAGCTAATAAAGCTAGTACTTCTAATGTTCCTGGTTTCTAGAAGAAACCTATATACCTCGAAAAATATAGACAAATATCATTTGCCGGTATTCCTGGTGCCCCCCATCCCATATCTTTTAATTTAAGGGATAAAGTGGTTAAGTTTTTTGGAAATAATGCTATTACCGGTGAAGAACATTTGAGGACTTTCATTGACATGTTGAAAGATTATAAAGTTGAACATGAGGACATGGTGATGAAAATATTTGTGCATTCACTAACAGAGGATGCAAGGGATTGGTTCAGGAGGTTGCCTGATGATATAATTACTTCATAGAGTGATTTGGAGAAATGGTTCAAAGAGCAATATGGGGACAATACTAATGCAAGATTCATGTTGAATGAGTTCAACAATATCAAGAAGAATCCAAATAAATCCACATTTTATTTCAATGTGAGATTTCAAAAGGGGATGTACAAACTTTTTCAGTTTATGAGGTTAAATGAAGACGTCTGTCTCACAACCTATTTCAATGCTTTTGATAGCAAAATGGCCTATCAACTAAGAGATAAGGATCCTAAAACTTTAAGAGATGCATATAGAGTTGCAGTGAATATAGAAAATAATAGAAAGGCATCTGGCAAACTAGGGAGGAGGGATGATCCTAAGCTTTTTAATCCTAAGAATAATAATAAAAGGGAGGGTGACAAAACTCCCATAGGAGAAAAGCCTGAAGAGCCTACTATAAGCCAAGTTTTAGAAATGCTCAAGAAGATGAATCCCACTAGTTTCAATAAGCCAAATGTTGCTGAGAGAACCCCTGTGAATAAAAAAAATTTCAATAGATAGCCTAGGATGCAGAATTACCCTTACACCACTCAGTGGAAAGATGGTAAACCAGTTCCCAACCAGACCCAAAATATGAAAGATAAGGGTACTCCAGACCCCCTGCAAAGGAACACTATAAAAATGAATGATTATGTACCATGGTGCATTATATGCGGATGATTATGTACCATGGTGCATTATATGCCAATCACCTCATTCTGCTGATTATTGTGTTGTTGCCCAGTCGTTCGCCCAAGCTCAAGGAGTGCAGGCAGAAGAAGAAACTGAAGAGAAAAACCATGATGATATAAGCTGCAATATGGTGAACACATGTGATGATTTGATAGATTTTGATTCAGAAGAACTTGAGAATGATGTTACTAGCCAGAGAATTGCTTACCAATTACATCATCAGCAAATATTTTCAGATGATGAAGAGAATGATATAGATAAGTAATGATGTAGGAAGGCCATCTAGTGTGTTCATCAAAGACACCACTCATAAGATGAATGATCAACACAAGAAAGTCAATATAGATGTGCCTAAGATCAAGGAGAACAAGGGTCAGAAATGGAAACCAAAGAAGAAGGTTCAATTTCAGATAGGTGAAGCAACAAAAATGATAGTGCAACCAGAGAAATTAGAACTGGATGTTGCCAGGCAAAATTTGGTGCTTACTACTCAAAAGACTTCGATTCCAGGTACTATTGTAAAACCTACTGTGGTTGAACCTATTGATATGATTTCCATGTTATCTCAAATTACTATAAAACTGCCCTTGTCTGAGCTTTTTAGAATTGAAGAGCATAAGAATAAGGCTTTGTCATGGTTGGGTGGAATAGCAAACAAAAATATTATTGATGATCAAGCTGTAGCCCAACAGACCCCATTAATAATGGAGGACAATGGTATTATATCCCAGATTCCTCAGATGTTTTTAGATGATTCATCAGTTGCATTCATAGAAGATATTGATCCTTTTTTCCTTAGTCTAATCATAAAAGGGAAAACCTTTAAAAATTTTATGATAGACTTTGGAGCTTCCAGCACTATAATGCCTTTCAAAGTAATGGAAGCCCTAGGATTGAAGGTGGATACTAAGCAAGGCAGATGCCGAGGGATGGATGCTAGAGAGGTTCCAGTAATAGGTACTATAAATGCCTTACCATTCAAACTGGCTGCATTTCCTGAGGTAGAACTAACCATGTCTGTCCTTGTGGTAGATATACCTCCACACTACGGGATGCTACTTTCCAGAAAATGGAGTGCTGCCATGGGGGGGAGCCTACAATGTGACCTTACTTATGCCACCTTCCATATAGGGGACAAAGCTATTAGGGTAAATAGGGAACCAAGGGTTAACCACATCTTAGGTGAAGAAATCGACAAAGATACCACTTGTTTCCTAGACATTGGGATTAATGCTTTTAGGGCTGAATTAATTATTTAGGAAGTGGAAAACTTGCCTGATATCATTGAAAATGAGGTTGAATGTTGCATAATTTCACCAAAATTATGGACAATATTCTTTGATGGGGCTAGTTCTAAAGTGGGTGCAGGGGCAGGTGTAGTCTTTGTGTCCCCTGAAAATAACACCTTCAGGTATTCATTCACCTTGAATTTTTCCTGCACTAATAACATTGTTGAATATGAAGCATTGCTGCTAGGACTCAAAGTGGCCACACACCACAAAATTAAGAAATTGTGTGTCATAGGGGATTCTGAACTGATCATCTCTCAGATCAAAGGAACCTACTCCTCAAAAAATAGGAGATTAAAACAATATAGAAATGCAGTCTGGGATCAAATAGAATTCTTTGATGCATTTGGGATCTCATGGAGAGATAAGACCCAGAATAAAATGGTTGATCTTCTAGCAAATGTAGCCATCAAACCAAAAGAAATATCATTTGCAGGAATCTCCCAGATTGAGGTCCAAAAAAGACCTTCTATACCTGACAACATTGAAAATTGGCAGGTGTTTGAAGATGACAAAGATATTACAATTTTTTTGCTAAAATAGGACAAATACCATGGTCAGGAGATGGACTGCAATGGACTGATTGAAACCATAAATGGGAAAGAAACCATTTTTGGTCAAGAAATAATGCAATTAAAAACAAATAAGATGCCGAAGGGGTTGGTTGTCTTCGAGAATATTTTTGATAACCAAGACAGAGTAAAATTGGGAGTAAATGACCCCAAACCCTAGGAGCTAGAAGAAATGAATTTGGGTACGGATGAAGTTCCTAAAAGGGTTTACATTGGCCAAGATCTACCTGTTCAAATCAAAAAAGCATTGATTGACCTACTTAGAAAGTACAGGCATGTTTTTTCTTGGTCATATGATGACCTTAAAGCTTACAGGGAGGATCTTTTCTAGCATGTCATACTGTTGAAAGAAAATGTAAGACCTTTTAGGCAAAAACAGAGGCCAATCAATCTTACCCTTGCCCCACAAATGCAGGAAGAACTGACAAAACTAAGAGATGGTGGAATAATCAAACCAATTAGGCATTCCACTTGGGTTTCAAACCTTGTTCCTATGAGAAAAAAGAATGGAGATATTAGGCTTTGTGTTGGTTTTAGAAATCTAAACATTGCATCTCTAAAAGATAATTATGGCTTACCTAATATGGAAGCCATGTTACAACAAGTGACTGGCTCTGAATTGATGTCAATGATGGATGGCTTTTTTGGATATAATCAAGTTCTGGTAAAAGAAAGTGAATAGTTCAAAACATCCTTCACAACCCCTTGGGGAACATATGTGTATGTGAGGATGCCTTTTGATTTGATTAATGCAGGAGCTACTTTCCAAAGAGCCATGGATGCCAGGATGATCTTACAGCATATTCTAACAAGGCTGAAGATCACTGTAAACACTTGGAATTTTTTTTTATAAAAGCCTTGGAATATGGGGTATCATTAAACCCAAAGAAATGCTCATTTGGGGTCACAGAAGGAAAGTTATTAGGACATATAGTGTGTAAGGATGGGGTAAAAATAGACCCAGAAAGGGTAAGAGCTATTGATAAAATCTCCAAACCTAAAAATGTGAAAGGTATACAGTCCTTTTTTGGCTAGGAAAATTTTCTGAGGAGGTTTGTTACCAATTTTTCTGAAATTAGTAGACCCATTTCAAAAATGCTCAAGAAAGGAGCTGTCATAGATTGGAATGGTGAACCTTTACAAGCATTCCAGGATATAAAAACTACAATAAAGAATGCTCCAGTGTTGAGGACCCCAGATTATGCAAAACCCATGCATATTTTTTCTTTTGCATCATTCCATACTATAGCTGCAGTTTTATTACAGAAAAATCAAGAAGGATATGAGCAGCCTATTGCCTTTTTTAGCAAATCCCTGCAGCATGTTGAGCTGAAGTATGAAATAAATGAAAAACAAGCATATTCTTTGGTAAAGGCTGTAAAAGAATTCAGAAGTTATTTGGTAGGTGCTACTATTATTGCCTTTGTACCTAGTGCTGTAGTTAAGGATATATTCTCTCAGCAGGAAGTGTCAGGAAGGAGATGTAGATGGATCAATAGAATCCAAGAATTTAACATTGGTATGCAGATAACTAAGTCAGTAAGAGGTCAAGGTTTGGCCAAACTCATGGCTGAAACTAACCTAGAAGCTAATCAGATAAACCTGGTAAATGATGATCTCAGAGCTGATTTCTGTGACATGGACCAGTGTGACTTGTACACCAATGTTATACATTACTTGCAACATATGGAACTCCCCCCCCATCTGCTTGATAATGAAAAAAGGAATACTAAATTGCAAGCCATCAGGTATGTAATGGTTCAAAATAATTTATGGTGGAGAAACTTTGAGGGAGTTCTGTTGAGTTGTGTTGACAAAGAAAGGGCAAAAGAGATTTTGAAAGAAATGCATGCTGGAGTATGTGGAGGACATTACATGGCCAAAACAACTACGCATAAGATAATTAGGGCTGGATTCTAGTGGCCTTCTTTGTTCAAGGATGCTCAAGTTATGGTTAAGAAATGTGATCCTTGTCAGAGGTTTGCTAGAAAGCTGAAATTCTCAAGAAATACTCCACTGAAGCCAGTTGAAACTCAAGCACCTTTTCAAAAATGGGGTCTGGACTTCATAGGAGAAATTTTCCCCAAGTCTAGCACTGGCTATTCTTGGATTCTGGTTGCTACTAACTACTTTACAAAATGGGTAGAGGCTATCCCTACCAGAAATGCAACAAGTAAAGTGGTAAATAATTTCCTATTGAATAATATTATTTCTAGATTTGGATGTCCACAGAGAATTGTCACAGATAATGCTATGTGTTTTAGGTCTGAGGAGTTCATCAAGTTTTATGATAAATATGGAATGACAAGATCATCAGCTGCTCCCTATCATCCACAAGGGAATGGACAAGCTGAGTCCACAAATAAAAGCCTGTTGAAAATCATTAAGAGAACCTTGGATGATAATAAAAGGGAATGGGATTCCAAGTTAAAATTGGAAATATGGGCTGACAGAGTAACTGTAAAGAAGGCAATCAGGGTAGCTCCATTTGATTTAGTGTATCGAATTCAAGCTAGAATGCCCCAGAACAACTTGATGGGACTATACAATTACATCCAGTCATATGATGAAGATACTACTGATGAAATGAAAGAAAGAATGGATGAATTGGTAGGATTGACCGAAGCCAGAAGAGAAGCATCTCTGAGGAACCAAAAGTTGCAGTTGCAAGTCAAAACACTCTATGATAAAAGAACTGTAAACAAGAAATTTGAAAATGGAAACCTAGTCTTAATGTGGAATGCCAGAATTGAAGATAAAGGAAAACATGGCAAATTTGATCCCATTTGGTTAGGCCCATATCTCATTGAGAATGCTTGGGGTGAAGATTCTTACATAATCAAAGATATATTTGATAATATTCTTGAATTTCCAGTTCATGGACAGTTCTTGAAGAGGTATTTTTCTTGAAAAAATACTTATTTTCTTCCATGAACAGTAGCTTTAGGGTTTCCTGTCGCCTTGTTTTCTGTAAATCCTTGTACAATCTGGGTCTTTATTTTTGTATGTTGCCTTGTGCTCTCTGAAGAAGTTGTCACCTTACTGGATGTGTGGTCTTCTCTCCCATAGATTCTGAATTCTTGCATGGACTCAAGTAGTCTATCATCCCCAGACAGAGCCACTGTTGGTCTGACTTTTTGTGTAATAGAAGTTTTTTGTTAAATCATAGAAAAGTCAAATGTTCTATTCCGAAGTGAAGCATAAGGTTTTGGATAATTCATCCATAAGAAATAATCATCATGTAAACCCTATATCATCTCTATTCATAAATTGTTGGGTGCAAAATTTTGAATTTTCAAAAGAGACAAATATGCTGTCATATTCCTTTTCCTTTCCGCCCAGGTTACCTTTTCTTCCTTTTTGCCCCAACCGTCAGATCTGACTAGATCTACCATTGTCGTTACCTCACTATGACAAGTTGCATGCTTATTAAGTATGGCGAGGTAACGAGTGTTGAGTATTTTAAGAGGCGGAACCATAAAGTAAAGATACAATGATCGAAGATTTTCTTATTAAATGATTTATCGTGCAAGTACACTTTGCAAGTTACCGTCCAAAAAGGATAGGGACCCACTAGAATATCTGACGTCAGAGCTGGAATGATGGTTTTACCGGACATGCCGCCACCTCGCTATCGAAAAAATTAGGCACTTTTCCATTAGCAAAGTAGCGAGGCCACGTGAAAATCTGAAGATGATGACATTGCATCTTGCTTGTATCATAATTACACTAGGCGGCATGACCAGTCATAAATACTATTGTCAGCATCAGTTTTAATTAACAGAAGTGATTACTAGGTAACCCTTGCATTTTTCGGCACGGAATCATTTTGAGTGTCGGAGCCCACTACCTTGCTATCAAAAAATTGAGGTGCTTCACCGTTAGCGAGTTAGGGAGGCCCCGTAAAATGGTAAAAGATCGGCAAGATCTTTGGTGACGTGGAATGATAAATGACTATGGTAAATTTTGACATGTGCCAACTATGCAGAGATCCGATTCTCATTAATACCTATCTGACTGAATGTACAAAAAATCCTGAACGTCGGCTTGAAGTGGATCAACGGAGCTCGCTACCTCGCTGTGACAAGTTGCATGCTTGTTAAGCCATGCGACATAGAAAATATAAATCAGGAGATCCTGTGCTTTTTCCTCACCTTTGATTTGGTAAGTGATCAACAACTGTCATCTCCTCACTATGAAGAGTTGCGAGGGAGATAATTATAGTGACATAGTGAGTTACGCCTGCCACCTTCCTTCTTAAGAAGCCCTGTAGCATATCTTTCGATCATTTCTGGATCAGATCAATGATTGTCGCTACTTCGCTATGGCAAGGTGCTCATTCATTATGCATAACGAAGTAGCGACATGCTAACACGTGTTCTCAGTCGTCAGTGGGTCCAAATATAAGCGCCATCAAAGAAAGAATTTTGTACGTGGCAAGTTCTCATTGGGTAAAATAACTGACATGGCAAATATAACTCCTAGTTGTTCTCTCTGTACCACATGATCGTAGGATCTTTGAAGATCGACGACACAGTTTTAAATGAAAAATGTGGTGCCACTCTCTGTATTAATTAGGCAAGAAAGCTTCGTCTGTGAAGAAAAATAGAGTATAATACAGAGAGATTTCATCAGTTTCATTTCACGCGAGAAAAGATTTGGAGCCATTCTTGTGCAGAAGCCATTACTAAAAGAAAAGCGTGCCAAGCTTGATAAAAATTGTCAAGTTGTCTATTCACGGAAAATTTACAGGAATACAGAGGAAAAAAGAGACAGAATTCAAGCAAGTAATACTACCATAATCTTTGTGAGCTTTTAAGTTCTAAAAAGATAGCCCAAGATGCCTCCGAAGAAGGGATTTTTAGGTGCAATAAACTACTTGGATAGAAATGTGCATGATGATTTGCTTGAGTTGCTTCCTGAGTCTACTGTAGAAATGGTGCAAGTTAAGAGGTTAACCTCATTGAACCCTAGGCTAAGGATAGCTGATGGATTGTATGATAAGGGTAATTGGGTTCAGGATGCTCAAACTTCTCAAACTGGTTTGAGTTTATTCAAAAAATGGTTTGTGGAAAGGAAGTTATATGCCCCTCATGCCAATATATGGAATTTTGATCTTAGAAAGCTTGTTGTCCCCAGTGTGTTTATGGATTTTGACCTGCTTGAAGCTATAGCAAAAAATTATGACCAAGCCACTAAGGTAGTGAGAAGAATGGATGGTGAGGCTTTAGTTACCATCAATCCCGAGGAGATTAGGAAGGTTTTCAGTCTGGGACCTCTCACTATGTATCATGTGCCCATTAATTTGATAGAGTTAGAAAAAGAATATATATCCAAAAGGGATTTAGTTAGACAAGGTGCACTGAAAGCCCACATAGGATGGATTGGAGGCCTCCCAACCATAACATCGTCTTCTAAAGAACCATTCAAGAAATATGCTTTAATGCCAGGGCATTAGAGATATATAGGAACCTGTGCAGAGTCTTCGAAGAGGGCAAAGAAGATTTTATTCCGGTGAGCTTCATGTGTATGATCACCCAAATCTCCTCTTTTGGTGTGGAAATATTTTTTGATTTTGAGTCTTACTTGGCTAATGAGATTCACCAGGGATTGGTGGGGATTGCAAAGGGAAAGGTGGAAAAGGTTTGGGGTCAGTACTCCCTATTGATGCATATATTTCTTTTTAAAGGGGCCACTGATTTTGGTAAAGAAATGGTTTTAAATAGGGAACAAGAGGGGGAGGCACTGCCAGTCCAATTATGGAGTGCAGACATGACTTGGGAAGCAGAAAATGCTAGCTTTGTTAGATTTGATAGGCACTTTCCCTCCAAACTAAGATGCCTTATATTGAGTGATAATCCCAGAATTCCTAAGGCACTAATGCATCTTGTTAGGCCTATGGACAAACCCCATAATCTAAAAGTTTCACATAATTGGGGAGATATTATCCCATATTCAGTCTCAATTGTCATTAGAGTCTATGGATTCAAAGGAACACACCATGTACTACCCTATCAGGTACCTTTAAAGGTAGGGATAGCTAAATTTTTGTGGCAGTTAGGAGGAGTGGAGGAGGCCTTTTTGCACAAAAGGGGGACAGGATCAATTTTTCCTACTTGCACTCTAGCCCACTAGTTTGTGATAACTAAAGAAGGGTGGATCTTTCTCCACAAAATTTTGGATCAATATAAGATGGCAGTGTCTCATGCTCGTTTTTGTGATACAGAAGGTTTCTTTAACTCTGCTCTTAGACTTAGAATCAAGCTTCATCCAGTTCAGCATGAATTCAATTTTCCTGAAGATTTAATAAGAAATGAACATTCTCTCCATGAGCAAGAAATAAAGAAAGAAAAATGGAGAATCTATTCAAAAGTTTTAGAATTCATTAATTGTTTTGACAAAGATTACAGTCCTCTTAGTAATGCTGCAACCAATGCAGATAAGATAAATAAGCTCATGAGTACTTTCTCTGAGATAATGGAAGTCACGAATGAGAAGAAACAACATTTTATTGATTCTTTTCTAGATAAAGCCAGAGAGGTTATGAGAAAATTGGGTTTCACCCCCAACATTGGAATGGGTCCACTGGTGGTACAAAAGAAGACAGGATATACTATTGTTCGGCAGCAGATGCCCGTTGTACACAAAGAAAAATAGGCAGTTGAATCTACCAGTACTGTCCTGGAAGAAAGACCCCCTGAACCTTCTCCCAAGAGAAGAAAAATAATAAGGGAAGAAGAATCCCCTAATGAAGGTTACTCACCTTCTCAAACTCCAATGAGAATTGAGGAAGAGCAGCTCACCAATGAGCAATTTGAACAAATGGGGTCACAAGGAGAAATTTTTGTTACACAAGCAGAAATTGATGAAGGGAACCCCCAGGAACCTCCTATGCCAAGTTTTGAATTAACTGTAGCAGATTTTGGAGGAAGGGAATTGGACCCTATTTTGGAACAAGCCAGTCAGCAATTTTTGTCTGATAACAGTTTTGTAAGATCTAGGGCTTTCATCAGTTTGCATGGAGGGTAAACATGCACATTTTTGAGCAAAGGTGTAAGAATATGAAAATAGAGCATCCAGAAATGGATGAGGCCTCCATTCAAAATAAAATAAAGGAACAAATGATGCAAGAGTTCCAGAATATAACCCCTGATGAGGGTAGACAGATGGTAAAAAGTGCAAATATTTTATTATTGCCCAATTGGGATATTGCTGATGCATTAATTTTTAATTCTATATCAAATAATTTAGGACTATAGGACCCAAATAAAGAGGAATTCTTGGGTACAACATTCAGTAATGATCAAGCTGCCCTTGTTATGTGGTCCCTGAGAAGAGGATCCAGGACTACTACATCACAGCCTGATGATTCAGGACTAACAGGGAGTATCATTGTAACGAGAGTTGCTGATACTTCAAATGTACAGGTAGCCCACATGAATGTGGATTATTCTAAATTTGCCTTGGCCACTGTAGAAAGAGAAGAGAAGGAAATGATTGATTTGCATAGTAAATATGAAATAGTGGTGGATGCTTACAATCAAGAGGTAAAAAAGAGAATTGAGCTGGAAAACAAGGTATCTCAATTGGAGAAGATACTTGGAAAAGGGAAATTGGGAGAATCCAGTACACTGAGAATTGCATATCCTCCACAGTCATCTATTGGATTAACCCCTATCATTGAAATATCAGACACACCTGAAAGACCCCAATTCTATACTGCAGAGGAATTTGAAGCAGAAAAAATCAAATTACATGAGTGGCAGATAGAATTTAGAAATCACCAGGAAGAAAAATGGAAGTAGGGTGTGACATATTTGAGGGATAAAATACAATGGTCAACTTTTTATGATCAGTTGACAAGGATTGTAACCCTCATGGATGAGTTGAATAAAGAAAAGGATGGACTAGATTCTCTTGCACAGAAATGGAGACAGAAAAATAATGATGTTACAATTATATGTATATCTGCAGTCCAAATGCCTTATCATCAAGTTGAAAAGATTTTTGATTTATTGAATAAGTTAGAAAATTTTGAAAATGAAAGAGATTCTTTACAGAGAAGATCGATACTCTATTTTTCAAAATATCTTGTTGAAAAATTCACCCCATTTCCTTGTGCTTTAGAATCTGTTGATACAGTAAAGGAAAAAGAAAAATGGAAAAAAGAAATGGATAAATTATTCTATAATAGAATAATAAACATCATCAGTGAGACTGGCCATTGGTTTTGGGTAAAGACAAATGATGAGCTGGTAAAAGTACAATTGTATTATACTGCTATGATAAAAGAATTTGATGATTTAGAGTAAAATGCAAATTCTTTAATAAAGATACAAAGAGAAACTCTAAGTTTTGATTGGCCAGATGATGATACTTTTAATAAGTGGAAAAATCAGTTTAGTGAACAGATGTCAGGAGACAATGAGGAAGAAGATGCAAAAGTAATAGTTACCCTTGTAATCAGCAATGATGACATGGAAAATCCCCAGGTTAAAGTGAGTTTGTAGGTAACAGAAGATGATACATCACTTATACACCTCATGGGTATGTACTCCGAAAGTGAAGAATGACTGCAAGGTCAGATCGTGCTCTTGTCTCAACAATTTAGAAGCATAACAGAAAGGGAGCTGCCAAGAAATGTTGTTAATCTTTCTGTTATTTTTTTTTTGTCTTTCTTTTGAAAGGACACCTGTCACTTTTTTTAGCCTGAAGCTTGTTGCATCTCACACTATTTAAGTGAGATCCCAAGGCTAAAGAATGGTCTAAATTCTGTTTTTACTAAGTATTGAGCTTAGTCCTATTTTTGGTCCAAACATTTGGAAAGCAAGTTTGTAGCATACTTTTCTGTCAAAATTTCTGAGAATACATGTATGTAGAAAGAACTGTGCTTCTTTTCTGAAGGTCTTTCTGGGTCTATTGTAAAGGATATACATTTTCAAAGGAAATGAATACAAATTATGAATTGTCCCCATATCAGTTCTTTCTAAATTTTGTCTCCTTTTAAATACTTAGCTACCTTGATGTTGTGTGAGTAAAAGCTTATGCAATTGATTGCAATCTAGTAGCGTTGTACATGCATTTGTTATTGCTATTAATTCAATGGATTAAATAAAGGCTCTAATGAATGTGATGAGATTGCTTAGGAATTGAAAAGGATTTTTGAATGATAAATTCTTATAAGAATTGCTGATAAGAATTTGTTGCAAAGCAACAAATTAGATCTAAGAATTTACTATAGACTCTGAACCCCAATGGATTAGGCACTGATCGAAAGTTATTTCATCCAAAAGAGAAGTATATTATGACTGGTTTTTTCAAAATACATCATAAAATCAAATTTTACTTTTATTTCCTGTAAGATATTCAAAGTTGGCCAGCACTTGCCTGCATGGAATGTTTTAGCCTCATTTAGCCATTGCTGTTGAAAACATATGCAGATCTATAGAAGATTTCTTGGCCATATCTGTTAAAGGGATGTGTTTACCAATTTTGTAAGAGTTATGCACATGTTTGAGGATTTAGAAATGAGAATCAAAATGAAACTAAGAATAATTCTCATATAATTGTTCCATTTTTTGAACCATCCCCGAGTACACCCGCCCTGGTCTTTACAGAGCCAAAAGAGTAGAAAACCATCTGAGGTTTTGTTGAAGTTGGGTCCTATTACTTTGCATAGGCAAGTGACAATGAGAATTGGCTATTGTTTAGGTTGTGTATCTACTGATATCTAGGTATTAAGCCTTTTGTCGCTTAGTAGTTTTAGCACTGTTTTAACATTTTCAAACACCAACACTTATCATTCAATTTTTAGTGTTAACAAAGTGATTCAATTATTACAGAACTAAGTAGTCAATTTGCAGTGTTTAATGAGCTACATAATGCTTATCAAGTTTCATAGATAAAGTTTATTGCAAAATGAGCATAGTAGAGGCTACCAAGATAGTTAGTGGAAGTGGAGAAGATTGTAGTGGTAAATGAGCTTGTTAGTGTTAATGAAGTCCAATATTATCTACTGAGCTCCTAGGGTTAATGAAGTGGATCTAGTGTTGACCAAGTTATGTAGTGTTAAAATAGTGATCTAGTTGCTACCAAGTTACTTAGAGTACACCAAATCACATAGTCTTGACTCAGTTAAAGCTACTTAGAAGTGATTAGTATGGACCAAGCTTCAAGTTCAACTGAGTGGCAAAGATTGCTGAGTGTTGACAATATTTTTCATGTATCAAAACATCACCAAGTTTGTCTTTAGAACACAAGTTACAACATTTGGGCCAACTTTGTGGATTATGATGTAATTGGTATTGTAGCCAACTCAAGTAAGTTGTAATTAAGACTGGTATAGATGTAATGGATTATATCATATCCAAATATATATTTGAATATTATATGATGATTAGAAGCATGAATTGAAGAATGCTACAAGTAGCATAATGGGCAACAAAATATTATCTATCACAGTCAGGTGATCATTGTAACACAAGGAATATCAATGAGCAAATTAGAGTTGTAGATTAAAGATTAGCCACTATTTCCTCCTAACAGGTGCATCAATCAAATTCTTTAATAGTGTAGACTTAATAGTCTTTTCTAAATCTCTTAAGCAAGTGCATATGATGAAGGGTGCTCCCCTTAATACCATAAACCATAATAGAAAACAAAGAAACAATAGAAAATGTGAGAACAAAATATGGAGTTCTTATTTGTGCCACAAGTGAGGAATTATAGAATTCACAAGTACAATATGCTAACCCACATGGTAACCTTCATTACAATAATTTGCAAGACAAGCTACAAACTATCACCTAAAGTTGTCCTAGACAATATTTAGGCCTTTCTTAAATAGGCAATTTTATGCTTCCTACGAAGGTTCTAGACATTGAAACATAATACCTAGGGCCAACATACCCTAACAATACATATAGGGTCAGCCAAATACATCTTTGATAGTTATTTTAGATATTTTGGGTAGCCCAACTTTGGAAGGCCATAACTCATCAACTGTTGCTCCAATTGGCTATCATAACCACTTTTTAAAAATACCAACTCCTGATCTATAGGCTCAAAATTGTGCAAGTGCCCTTTTGTTGATTTTTTAGATCTCATCTAAGCACTATAAGGCCTCTAATGGTGATCCTAAAGATTTTTCTAGAAATATTTCTATCAAAAATCTGTAATAACTTCTCTAATACTTAAGCTAGAGCAATGTGATTTTTATGGTAGGCTTATAGCTTAAAAATGAACCTTCATGTAGAAAATGAGAAAATTCCAAGCTCATATGAAAAAAATACTACAAATAGAAAGTTCCCATAAATACTAACCACCCTGTCTATTAGTCCTTATTAAAATAAAAAATATTGAAAAGGAAAGATTTTTCGATGGTGAAAGATTGCTCTTACACGCAAGGTGCTCCTGCATTAGCATACTTCATTGTATGTTTATAAATCCTTCTAGAAGATGGACCTCACAGTCCTTATTTCTCCTAATAGGGAAGATCACCAAAAATGGTCAGTTGTAAGTTTAATAGGTAAACTTTATACTATAGTACTAAAGCTTGTGGGTATCATCCCCAACCTAGTTTTACTTTCTAATTGGAAGATTTTTGGGTGACCATATCTTGTGTCAAATTTCGATGAATGTTTATTTTGTTTTATTCTTTCATACATGAAATTAGATCAAAACATTATATGAAAGATTAATTGGTGATGTGAGATAGATTTTTATTGGTTCTTAATTCACCCCTCCCTTCTTAGTAACCTTGCATACCTCATATTTCCAATAGGTAGCATGCCAAGTACATGAATGAACATTTGAAGGATACTTCTATAACTATCATAAATATGGACATAAAGGTTCATGAGTGCTAATTCAAGACAAAATTTAACATGACACTTAAAAAACTAGCACATGCACCAAGAAAAGGAAATTCCTACAATTGGGATTATAACACAAGATATACTTGTCACTATTGTGAGGAGTATTGACACACTCCAAAGAATTAGGATACATTTTAGAGGAAATTACAAGAAATGGATGAATGGAGAAGTAGTATGTTTTAGTTATCTCAAAGTTGGATATATCAATAGAAACTATAGAATAAGAGCACCATCACGAAGAAATGAAAATGATAAAGTTGATTTAAGGAAGAAATGTAAAGAAATGGTGAAAATTGGAAGTAGTGGAGAAAGTGGAGTTGTGATCACCCAATCCAATAGATCAAGTGATCATACCACATCTAAAAAAATAAGGAAGGCATGTAGGAATTTTATATTCAATGATATATTTTACATTAGTTCCTAATAGAGATGTGCTAAAATTTCATATTTGCATAACTGAAGATGTATCAGGAACAATTTTATAGAGAGAAAAATAAAAGAGAATTATTTTCTACATAATGTACCAAGCATCAATCATTCTATATTGATCATTCTTTGCAATATAGCTAGAGTAAGTATGAAGACCAATCCATCTATATGAGGACATTTATTGCTGACCTAAAATATAAATTTTAAGGTATTTATTAAATTTTAATATTAATACTTATTCAACAGGAAATTTCATAGCTCACAATTTATTTAAAGGTGGTTTGAGTGACAAGGCAAGAAAATCATAGTTGAGCATTGAAAAACTTGATAACATTTGTAAGTGTTACTTTGGATGTCAAGTAAATTTCTTTTTCTAAAGCCATCATAGAAGATCCTGACATCAAAATATTAGATTGAAATGGCATAAAGGAATGTCCAAATTCTGAGGAATGACCAATATCCTCAACCAAATGTTATAAACAATGTAAATATTGAAAAAATTGAAGATGATATTCATGCCTTGATGCCAATCCTATCAATAGTTTTAACTATTCAAGATAAGATCTTAATAGCTATACAAAGTAGGAGAGGTTGAAGATTTAAATATTAGGGCAACTAATGAGAATATATGGTACAATTGACTATTGAAATATGAAAACAAATCATTTGTGAGAAAAGGGCTTCTAGGTTTTCCAAGGGTTTTCAAGGTTGAATGGATAAAATTTGTTCTCAGCCATATTCATGACATGAAGATATGGTTAGATGGAGGACCAATCAAAATCCACATGGCCATAATACACTAAGTTACTAGGTATCCCACCTTGGATTGACCAAAGATCATAAGGAGTGTAGTAAGGAATTAAATTGAGAAGTTAACCAAAGAAAATTGGAATGGTAGAGGGATGTCAATTGATGGAATTAAAGATCATTTAACTAAATATATAGTTCATGTTATAGCACACAAATTTTACCAATCTATCATATTGAATGACATGTAATGTTTTGTAGTAGCTTTGGGATACAAAATTCTCAAGAAGGATCATGCATATGAGCTAGCCGAGCTAAAGCTACAACAATTGTCTAAGAACTTAGAAGGAATAAGGAAAAAAATAATACATCATGTAAGTTCGAGCCTTTTCTAGTATGTATTCCTTTATATGTACAAAACTCCTACCCTACAATTGGGATAGTAGCATGGGATAGGAGCTAACCTACTATGGAGTAGATAAATGACTTGATGAATAGGTTGGGAGAAAATTTTGAAGCCAAAATGGATAATTATTTTTAAAATTCAAAATCAAAATGAAAAATAGATGAAGTCAATATTGATGAGGTTGTAGTAGAAGTAAACACACTTTTGACTATAGATGTTGATGCAAATGGTGAGTAATTTGGCACATATGAGATAATAATGGCTAAACTAACTACAAAATCCAGCATGCCTAGGATAGAAAAGAAAAGACAAGAAAAAGGAAAAGCCTTGATGGAAAATATAAAGAAGAAGGAGAAGGATTAGGACAACCTATAGAGGAAGATGAAGGAAAAGGAAAAGAACTAGTTGTTTTCAAGCCGAAGGTAACCAAGTAGATGAAGATAATAGTTGTTGATATAAAGGTGAAATCTGATCTTTCTAGAGATATGTAGAAGGTTATCACACCTCAGATTCCAAAAGGAAAGATTGTTACAAGATATAAGACAACCCAACCCATAGTTATAACAACAAAAGGAAGTCCATCTAAGAATAGACCAACCAGCTCACCCAAGAAGAATATACAATAGAGAGCAAAGAGAAAATTGATTGTAGAATAAGAGGAGGATAAAGATGATCAAGAAACTGAGTTTGATGAACCAAGTAAAATAAAAATATAAAGAGATTCCCTCCAATGAACATGGATCAGGTATGTGAAATTATTAGAGAATTAAAAATTATTCTAGCATTTAAGGATATTAGTTATTATTCTTTAAATAATGTTGATAAAGTTAAGCTGGAAGAAACTATGATTGATATGATGATAAAATCTAGATATACACCCTTAGAACTAGGAGATGGATTCCCAACAGGTTTGTATAAATGGATAGATGCTAAATGGAAGTGTGCACTATCTAAATTAAAGAAAATAAGAGAAACTACATTAGCACAAGCTATGCTAGATTTAAGGAAGACACATATGTATATAGCCCTAAAAAAATTTGTAAACAAATTCATGTGAAAGGATAGGGTATATAAATTTTTATAAAATAAATCTCATGAAGTTGGTCAAGATGGTACTCAAAATTGAAACATTTGGCTGGCTTACTCCAAAAGAAGAAATTGGATACGGTAGGGATGCAATTGAATTTGAAGATGCATGTAAGGAAGAAGTTGCTAAGCTAACATAAGGAATCAAGAAACTAGTAGGTTGATGTGGACAACACATGGTTGGTACCATCAAAGATATATGTAACACACTTACATAGAATCCAAATGTACCAATTAAGGAAGACATGTAGAGTCTAATATTAGACAAAACTCTACCTTGTACAAATTCAATTTTGTTGTAAATTGTAGATTATCCAAATGTTGACAAATGAAAAAGACTAATAACATTGAAGTTAAATCAGTTGCATAGGATAAAAGGTCAAGAAATAGGGAAAGGCTATAATTATATTTTCATATTTAAAAAATATGCCTATTCTTTAAACTAGGGTCAAGAGAGTAGATGTCAAAGGCATCGAGTTAGTAGAGGACTGGAAGACACCAATAGGGAAAGAAGCTTCACAAGCTCTTGTACACGTGATGAGTGTAAATCATTCAAAATCATTAAAAATAACACTTGAAGAGAAGGTAACATCTACTCAAGGAAGGCATCAATAGATAACAAGATCAATTGAGAACTTGGTAAATAATTGAAAATATCACTAGCTAGTGATACAACCACATGATTTTAGATAATAACTCAATCAAAAGAGATGGAAGATGAGTTAATAATTCTAGATGTGGTGATCACTTTACCCATGTATGGTTTGAATAATTTTTATCTAGAGAAAATGTAGGAACTGCCAACCTTATTGAGTTGCAAGTCAAAGAAAGATTAGCTAAGAATAGAGTAGAAAAAAGAAACATGTATTACATATTGTCAAGGACATTTTTGTAAATACATTTGGCATAACTAATTTAGATAAATTTTAGAATCATATCTTTTATGAGCTAGTGTAGATAGGTGATAAAGTTCAAGAAAAATATATAGAGACCAATGATAAATAGATGTAGTGGTTTGATAGAAGATTTGAACATAAAGTGTTGGAAAAAGTCTGTAATGAACTTGTAAATAGACAAGAAAAGCTTTCCAATCTAGACACCATTTTGAAGACTATTTATTCAATATACATGGAGTTGTCTTATGTTGAGGTTTTTAAACTAGAAAAACAACATTCTATTAATTTATTACATGTCAATATTAGGGAAATTGTTATTTCATTGGGAAAGAATACAAGTTAAAGCTCACTCTCATATAATAAGTTGACATTTGGTCAATAGAGGTTAGTCAAGTTTACTACTAGAGATAGCTAAATAAGAAATAAGTTGATATTAATTCAATTCTAGTTGTTACCCCATTTGGAAATAATTAAAAAGAAGTGCCTATACAACATAGTATTTTGACAAAAGAAAAATTCGTAACATGTTGATGTTTAATTGATCTAGCTACTGAGTTAGAAATTTAGTTTTAAGGTTCGAAGAAAGTAAAGGACCAATGGAATAAATACTATGCATAATTTTTTCCAAGCCATAAATAATTTTTTAATAAGCACAAACTAACCTCAACTAACCTAACCCATCAGTGACAAATAGAAGGGGGAAAAATATTGAGAAATGATGATAAGGGGAAATGAAATCACAACTAAGGGAAATGAAAGAAAATATTAGAGTCAAAGATATCAGATGTCAAAGCATCATTTCTTTTGATACTATAGATTTAGATTCTAGTCTCAAGGGGAGAATTTTTTTAATGTAATGAATATTCATGAATTTTTTTTTCCACTAAAGTCAAAGGGGAAGATTTTTGATCTCTAAACCTATGTTTCCTATTAGTGTTCAAAAACATAATCATTTACTAGGCAAGGATAAATGATCATCATTGTGAAAGAATCATAAAGTAAAGGTTGAGCATATATAAGGAAATATTTTTTTTCCATTACATGTTAAAGAAGTCAATAATTTCTAGGCACTCGAGTTGAGACTAAGCACATTTATAAGAAGATATATTATAATAGAGACCAAGTAAACTAAAAGATATTTTTTGTTGGGAAAATAGTAACAAACATGTATATAGGATTTGAGTGCCAAGATAAATGTTAGTGATGATCGAGAGTCAGAGCATTCATATGTTGAGCAACCCAGTTTTGTCATACGAGATTGTAATTGCACAAACAACTATATAAATCATTTTTTCTATCTTCTATATGATATATAATGTGTAGAGAGACAATTAAGATGGATTTTACGTGTCATTTTAGAAGGAAATAAGTCCTATGAAAGCCAATCTACTAATTAAAAAATTAGAAAGAAATGAAAAAGAAAAAGAATTATAAATTGTTTATTGCGATCTAGAAATTTCAAAGAATATCTATTTAAGTAGGGTTCTAACTATAGAATACGATTGTGATGAGAATAGGAAGTGTGCAAATAGAGAGAGATGGAATGTGTGGATGAACAAAAGTATGAATGCACAAGTGAACATGAAAATAATGATAGAATAGAGAAAGAAAGGCTAAGTTTGGAATTAGATCAGATAGAACAGCCCTTGAGCAATGAAGCACTGAAAGAAGATATCAAAACAATACATTATATAGAGAAGATTCAAAATCAGCTTACAGAGAAAACTGAGGATCATTAACTGAATCAATTTTTGACTATATTTAAATAGGGGAAATCTATTAAATGAGTGATCCTAACATAGTATTACTTAATTGTAAGTGTGAAATCCTTTAATAGTGTAGGACTTAACGATCTTGTAGCTTTTAATAGGGTAGACCCCTCACATGGTAGATCATATATTATGAAAAAAATTTATAACCCTAACAGGTTAACTTTATTGTTGCAATAGGTAAGATTTGTGGGTTTCATCCCCACCCCCATTTTACCTTCACATTGAAGTGTTTTTGGGTTACCAAATCAATAGTGTTATGTGTTGAATCTTTCATGGATGTTATATTTTCAGCATTATAATTATATCGTACATTTGAGATATGAGATGAATGAGGTGTGAAATTAACAATTTGGTTTTGTAAGTAAATTTTTAAGATTTTGATTCACCCCACGCCCCATTTTAGAATCTCTTTTCCCAATAAAGCCTTCCAACAAGTGTTCTCTACAAATCCTAAAAGAGTAGTAAGTTTAAATATTTCTTACCCTGGTCAAAATTTATAAGCCAAAATTCTAGTGAAAGAGGACACTAGGGTTAAAGAATATAAAAATGAACATACAGAGAGGTTAATATAGAAAATGCTATAAGAGATATTGATTGAGTCTTCTTCTAGAGGTAAAATGTTGTTTTCTCTAATGAATTCAAAGAATATAGGTATGTTATCCTTACATTACATGGTAGATCCTTATTTTAGTTTTTTCACATAAATAAGGATGAAATATAACCTAGGAATAACCCATGGAAGCTAGAGCTAGGTAATGTTTTGAAACCAAATGTTTTTGTAGACATAAACATCATAAATATTTTGGTCAATCATTATGATCATTCTACCAGAAAAATCAAAAAGATGGATGGTATGATACTACTACTTATCCCAAAATTTTGTATTGAAGAATTCTTTGGGCTTAGTACTCAAGCCCTTACTAAAATAGATATAGAACATTTTAGGAATGAGAACTAGAGAAAAATAAAGTTAAGGAAGTACAAAGAGATTACACATTTCATGTGTAGAGGCCACAATAATAAACTAATGTATGGTGATCATATGGGTCCTTACCCTATAAAATTCATTATGCATTTCTTCAAGAACAACTTTTATGCCTGGTCACAATTGTTTAGAGAAGAGTAAAAGTAGAAAACTCCACTAGAATATATGTATATGTGCATGAAAATTCAAAACCCTCACACTTAGCTAGAATTTGAATTTTGAAACAAAATTATGAAAATACTTCATAATCAAATGGAAGACTTTTAGGTATTTTAAGAATTACTCTTTTCTTTTCCACTTAATTTTCTAGAGGAATTTACTCAGATTAGAAATTCCATTAATATGGCCTCACTTGTTGAGGAGGGTAACAAAAAACCCATCCAATTGTGGTACCCTCACTAGGATACACATGGAAAGAATGAATATTTCATATTATTTAGAGATTTATTTGTGTAGTGGATAATAAAGATGCTTGGAGGTACGATGAGAATGTTAGCAAAACAAGTTAAGTGTTGGAATTGACAAGTGGGGAGATTTACTTCTGAGAGGTGGGGTCAATCAAAAGTAACTAAATTTAACCTCTAAAACCTTTTTAGCTGAAAACATTCACATGCATCTAATCCATCTAATAAACATGAAAGTAAAGACATGCATGAAAATAGATAACACAAGATTTGGTAACCAAGAAACCCTCCAAGAATGAGAAGGTAAAACTAGGGTGGAGATGAAACCCACAAAATATCACTAAAACAATGTGTAACTTTTCAAGGTTACAATGTTTGACCACTTTCAATGGTCTTCCCTATGAAAGGCTTGTCCTATTAAAGACTTTTACACCCTATTAAAGGTGACCTAGTTAAAGGATTTCACTACCCTACTAAAATTAGGCTTTGTTAAAGGACTTCAGTACATTAACTTGGAATGCCACCCTGTTAAAGTATATACAAATGGCTGCTAGGCCAACCTATGTCCATAGGATTTTCATTATCTATTATAATTGCTACAGAGTATTAGAAAATATTTGATCTGATAGCTTTGGAATCTTCAATTATTGATTCTAGATCCTTGTTCTACTCCGACTGACCTAATCCTTGTTTGATCTAATATGTCACTCTTTGATATTCTAATACTCTATTCTTGATCAACTAAATGTTGCAATGTTGCTCTATTCTTCTAAGTCTTTTCACACTTCCCTCTATATTTTTCTATAGTTAACCCATACACTTCTGTCATTCACTCAGACAATTGGGTTTCATCCTCCTTTTAAGGATTTCAAAGACTTAGGGTTAGGTATGAATCTATGATCCATATTCATTCTTTATTTTCCCGCTCAATTCTTGCACTTTCCTTATTGGTTATAATGCCTTCTCCATTTTCCTTATTGGCTACATGTTGATTGCATAGGTAATACAAAAACATTTGTTCTTATCTTTAATATCCTTAAAAATTCATCTATGTAGGCTCCGAAAATGGTTTGCATTTGAGTTTGTGAAGGCACAAACTCATATGCTAATTCTATGTTATTTAGCTCATACTATTTGCTGATTCTTGGCACATATAGGAAAACTAGCTCACTTGGCTTCTATAGTGATTTTTCTCAACTTGGAATCTATAGTGTCTCAGCATCTTATACTTTTCTTGGCACTTGAACTTCACTCAGTACCTAAAGATTGCTCAGCACCTGAAGTTCACTTGGCACCTATTCAATTTACTATAGCTCGACATCAACTATTTACTCAACACTTATTGTAGCTTGACATCTATACATATTTTACTTGGCATGTGTTACTAGCTCAACATGAACTTAGTAAACATCTTAAGTGTGTTGACACAAAATAGTCAAAACCAATCTTAGATTCAAGAATCTCCCCCTTTGGACATTAGTGTCAAAAACACTTAGTAGTATATCAAAGTCTAATCTCCTCGAGTAAAATATGCATAAAATTTCAGCATATACACAAAACATCAAAACTTCTCAAAAAATTTGTATACCTCAAAGTCTTGTACCTCCCCCTAAGCTGACGTGCCATTACCATTCCTATAACCAAAACTCTTGTGCCAAATTTTTCTAATACTCTTTGCCTTATTTGATTTTATATCTATGTACCCTATTTCTATTTCTTGTATTTTGTATTTGAGTTATCTTCCATTCTCATTTACAACTCACCCAAAACATTATATCTCCCCCTTTCTAATTTCTCCCCCTTAAGTATATCTCCCCATTTTTGACACTTATGTCAAAGGGTTCTAAGGATTAAGACCATATTTTACCAAAAATATTTTATCGACCTCCATTATCATCTTGAGAGATGCATCCCAATTATCCAAAGAAATTTCCAATGATTTATGCAGGATAGTTGTCTTTCCTGAAAGATGAACATGTCCTTCTAAAGTAGAAAGATTAGGATCTTTCTTTAGAAAAATTTCTAGATAGGCTTGTTCCTTATGGAGTACTTCTAGATTTGGGGTAATGGAAGACTGAATTTGCATTAGGTTGGCCTTGATATTGGACTCTTCTATTGTCAACATAGCTAACTCTTTCTGTGTATGAAGTGTTTGGGAAAAATGCTTCTCACTCTAAGCTAGATCTTTTGGTAGCTGACTGCTAGAAATCTTTATATTTTTCTCCAAGCTCAGTATCCTTTGGCTTGTTTCATGTGTAAAGTATGAGAAATCACACAAATTTTTGTACAATGAGAATATATTCTCAAGTACATTCTTTAATTTTTCAATCTTTTTTGCCAATTCAACTTGTGAGAGTTCTATTTCACTTGATATCTTCTCATTAAATTTTTCTTGAAATTTCTTATCATACCATTCCATGAGTTTCACATTGGTTTCCTTATCCTCATTTGTCAGTTGTTCGACAATATCTGTTAGTTGTTCCAATATAGGCTTGGTTTCATCAAGTGTTTGCAAGCTAAATGCATCAAGAAATATTTCTCTAATTTCTATTAATGCTTTCTTCTTCTTATACTCATTTCTGAGTATCTCTTGTCTTTTCCTCCTTTCTAGTGCTTGTTTAACTTCATTTATCTATTGTAGGTTCATTATTCTTGAGTCATAAATTGGTATGAATATCTCTTCATCAAGAGTAGGGTCTCCATAGTGAAGTACCCTTGCAATCTTGGTAGAGCTTGAGCCTGGTTTAGAAATTTGCAATGGTGTTGCATCAATGCACAGCTATTGAAGGACTTTTGTAAGAGTGCCAGTAGTTGGTAGATTTACTAATATCTATATGGTCACATGCTCCTTCTCTTTTCGTGTTTCCTTTTCTTCATATGATCTCCTTGGATTGATTATAATTATTTGAGGTATACCTTTTGTTTTTACTATAGGAATAGATGTAGAAATCTATCATGTTTTCCTTCTTGATGTGTCTTTATGATCTATTGTAGTCAGCCTCTGTAGCATGGTATCAACTATTTTGGATGTGTCAATTTTGGTTGATGGAATTGGTGATGTAGGAAGTAGAATTTTAAAACTAGTAACTATAGAGATGATAGAAGGTGGTTCTTGTGTATTCACCTTATATCTAGATGAGTCGGCTACTACTTTCTACAACTAATCCACATTGACCAATACTGGATTAGTACATAACTTTTCTTGTTGAGTGGATTGGTCAAGGATCTTTGTGAGATCCTCTGTAGTCAATGGATTGATGTTTTAACAAGATTTTCTAGAAACATCCTTCAAATTTATGGTATCTATAAGTGTAGAGATGACATGTGGAGGGCTAGGAGGTGGCAATTGTGTGTCTTGCACACACTGATGTATTTGCTGCTATTCAGCTATTGCCATTCCATCTTAGTTTTGTGTTTCCTCCTCCACTATTTTATCTTCCTTCTCTTTCTTACTAGGATTAGCCTTATTTATATCTTCATTCTCTTCAGTGTTATTTCCCTCAAAGGGATCTTCTTCTCCATCCTTGACAATAGTCAAGCCATATATCAACTTCCAGAATCTTGTTGATGTATTGACAACTTCTTCAATTTTACTCTGCAAGATGCTGAGGGATCTATATTTTGGTGCAAACTTGCTCCCATGTTTCTTATTCACCTTAGTTATTTGACCTTTAGTCAAATTTTACATTACTTGTGATAATGTGGATTCTCTTATTTCTTTTTCCATTTTTAAACAATAATGCCACTTGTTTTAAAAAATTTCATTTAACTCCTTGGGTATTGTATTGTCTAATTTAAGAGGAGTGTTCTTGAATTCTTCCATCATGGCATATATTTATTCTTCAAATTTATTCTGATCTTCTCTACTCAATTTATTAAAACCAATATTTTTCAATTCAGAAAATATGCATCCTTCCTAACATTATCACAAATTTTATCAATATTTTACATAGGAGCATGGCTTACCACTCTAAATTGGTTAATCGCTTGAAACTTTTTCATTTCCTCATCATCTAACTTTGGTTGTACAACATATCTTCTCTTTGGTTTCTTCTACACAGGACCAGTCAGCTCAATAGTCTTCTTCTCTTTGTCTTGCTCCTTAGCCTTTTGAGTTGATGCTCTTGTGGTGGCTCTTATCACTGGTATAGTTGGCTTGGCTTGGGTTGGCTTTGCAATCTTCTTTGCTTTAGGTTGGGCTATTGGCTTAGCTTTGGCCTTTCTGTTCTTGGGCTTAGCTTGAGCTGATGCTTCCTCAACTTCTTCTTCCTTGGCACCTTCTTCCTTTTCTTCATCCTCACCTAAGCCTTGTGTCAATGCAAGAGGTCGATGTTCCTCACCATCATCATCATCATCTTCCTCTTCCTCTACTTCTTCTACAATGCCTTCCTCAAATTTTTCTTTTAGATTCTTAGCAAGTTTGTCTTTCTTCTTCAAAGTGGAGGTAGTCTTCAACTCCATATCTACTTTGGACCTTACAACATCATATGTTCCAAAAGGTTGGGCACTTCTTGTACCAATCCAGGGTTCAAAACCTATAATCCTATACATGATTCTCTTTGTTATTTTGATAGGTCCTCCTTCTAACCATAAGTAACCATTATGTATTCTGCTTAGGAAAATTCTTATCCATTTGGTTTTAAAAACTATGGGGAAAACTAGGGCATGAGTTAAGCCCTTTCTTTCAACTATTTGAAATTCTTCTTTTAACACTCCATTTTCACATATCTTATCATATGTTCGATGAATCTCCATATCTCCTATTGCTCCTATCTTGCAATTGTAACATTTCCTAACATCTTTCACCATCATGACTTTGGGTGGAATAATGGATAGAGCACTGACCGAGTCATTGTTATATGCAACTTCTAGAATTGGCCTAAAATCTGGTTGTTTAACCTCATTGCTAACTAACTAAACCTCAAAATATTCCTTTTCCTTAGGGTTTTTAGAACTAGAAGCCATATTAAAAATCTAGGGTTTCAAAATATATTAAACTTTATAACTGCACAACTTGGCACTTGAGGAATACCTTAGATCGATGAAAATGGTGCTCGATCTTTCTCAAAATCTATATAAAAGCTTCAATTGTTGTTCGTCAATAACTTTTGTTCTCTTCTTATTCTTTCTCTAAGTTTGAATTACAAGAAATGAGCAAAAAATTGACCTTATACTCTTCAAAACATAGCATTAAATGCTTAGTACATATACAACTATACACTGAGCTCCTTAAAGATTTCTGCATAACTTGGCCTCCATTGGCTTTTGGTCACTCAACTCTGACTAGATTTCCTCTTCACTCAACTTCCATTGCCAACTTAACTGTGACCAATCACTTAGATCCTACTAGTAACTCAACATGTACTGACATTCACTAGCATCTAAGGACAACTCGGCAACACTAGTGAAAACTTGAATTGTCAACTTTGCATCTCTGTTCATGCTAATCTATTCTTTTCCAATTCTTTCCTTTCTAGGAACTAATGTATGATAAAACTTTGTAAATCAGTCCCTTATGCCATCTCCTACTCAGTTTGATGAAGTGTGATCACTTGACCTATTAGGTGAAGTGATCCCTTCATTTGATGAGTTACACTCATATTTCTTCTTCCATCTCTTATTCATTTCTCCTCTAATGTGTTCAACATCTACCTTCTATTTTTCTTTGTTAAGTTATGACTTGGGTGCCTTTGAACTTGTTGGGAAATTCCTATTGATATGACTAGTCTTCAAGCAACTAAAACATGTGGTTTGACTTAACCATCTCCTATAGTTCCCTCTGAAATGTGTTCTTATGCAATTTTTAGGAACATGTCCATATTCTTGAAAGTAAGGATAGCTATACATGGTTTTGTATTCCCAATTTTAGTGACATCCATAGTTATTTTCCTTTTTAGGTTTATTAGATGTCCATGTAGGCTTTTATTTGTACTCAAAAGTTCTATGTCCATACTTTTTGCAATTGTAGTAGTGACCTTCAAATATTGGTGTTTTGATAGTCTTAGTTTTGTAGTTTATGCTTGATGTCCTTTCTTTTTGCACTTAAGATAGTGACACACATTCTTAGGTTTTTCATGTTGATGGGCATTCTTACTCCTACATAAATTAGAGGTATGTCCCTTTTTACCACAAAAATTACAAGTAGATTTTGTGTTCTTACCTTTGTTACTCCTTTCTTTAGCAATCTTGGATGACTCTCCTTCTCCAATGCTTGTGTATCCTAGTCTTGAAGTTTCATTGATGGACCCTGGTGATTTCAATAGCTATTTAAAGTACTTGATTTCCTCATTAGGTTTATTCAAGCTCTTTGCAATTTCCTTTTCTCTTTTCAAGTTAATTTCTAGTTGTTCATTTTGCATTTTCAGTGTAGAGATCTCATTGTCTTTCATATTCAGCTCATGATGTGCATTCGTCATCTCACTTAAGATGTCTACCTGCATGTTTGAGATTCTTCTAAGATCAATTAACTTTTCTACCAGTCTATTGGCAAGATTTCCCTTGTCTTCTTCTAGCATAGCTTTGTCTTTAATGGCTCTTTTCTTCTACTTAGTCACTTCACAAAGCATTATGGCTTTTGATTCTTGTTTAAGCTTGAGTAATCTCATTTCTTTTGCTTGAGTTCTATTATTCTCCATTAGGTCTTCTATTGCTGCATAAAACTCTTTGGAATCTCCATTTGAAAATAGATTTGAGGTGTCAATCTACTTGTATTGTGTATCATTCTCAGCTATGGCAATGCCTCTTCTTCTTTTTAAAGATTTTCTCAGTTCCTCTTAAGCTTCTTCTAGTGTAAGTAAAGAAAGTTCTATATCTATTGTTTGATTCTCTATGATCTTCCCAAGTTTGTATACTTCCATTTTCCAAATATTTTCTCTAGGCTATAAGGCTCCTTCTTGAGATAACTAGGCTATGATACCAATTTTTGGAGTTAACAAGTGGGAAGATTTACTTCTGAGAGGGGGGCGGGGGGTGAATTAGAAGTAACTAAACTTAACCTTTAAAACCTTTTTATTTGAAAAAATTCACATGCATCTAATCCATCTAATAAACATGAAAGTAAAGACATGCATGAAAATAGATAACACAAGATTTGATAACCTAGAAACCCTTCGAGAATGAGAAGGTAAAACTCAGGTGGAGATGACACTCACAAAATATCACTGCAACAATGTGTAACTATTCAAGGTTACAATGTTTGACCACTTCCAATGGTCTGCCCTATGAAAGGCCTATCATATTACATACTTTTACACCCTATAAAAAGTGACCTGGTTAAAGGATTTCACTACCCGATTAAAAGTGGGCCTGGTTAAAGGACTTCAGTACATTCGCTTGGAATGCCACCCTATTAAAGGATTTCAAAATGGTTGTTAGGCCAACCTAGGCCCATAGGATTTCCATTATCTAATATAATTTCTAGAGAGTATTAGAAAATCTTTGACCTGATAGCTTTGCAATCTTCAATTGTTGACTTTGACTAACCTAATCCTTGCTTGACCTGATATGTCACTTTGTGATATTTTGATATCCTATTCTTGATCAATTGAATGCTACAATGCTACTATGTTCTTCTAAGTCTTTCAACACTTCCCTCTAAATTTCACTATAGTTCACCCATACACTTCTCTCATTCACTCATACAATGGTGTTTCATCCTCCTTTTAAGGATTTTAAAGACTTAGCGCTAAGTATGAACCTATGATCCATATTCATTCTTTATTTTCCCACCCAATTCTTGCACTTTTCTTATTGGTTGCATGCCTTCTCCATTTTTCTTATTGGTTGCATGTTGATTGCGTAGGTAATACAAAAAGATTCATGCTTATCTTTAATATCCTTCGAAATTCATCTATGTCAGCTCCAAAAATGGTCTACATCTGAGTTTGTGAAGGCACAAACTCATATGCTAATTTTGTGTTACTCAACTCATACTATTTGTTGATGCTCGACCCATATAGGAAAACTGGCTCACTCAGCTCCTATAGTGATTCTATTCTACATGGCATCTATAGTGACCTGACTCATTATACTTTGTTCAACACTTGAACTTCACTCGGCAGTTGAAGATTGCTCAACACCTGAAGTTCACTCAAAACATATTGAATTTACTATAGCTCGGCATCAACTATTTACTCAAAACTTAGGTTAGTGCAAGAAGTTGGGTGTCAGTTTTGGCCAACAAGTGGAAGTTTTTTTCCTATTTTAGAAATTTCTTGTCAATTGAAGTCAAAATTTGATGTATTTAGAGATTAAATATAAAAAGACATCAGAATTAAAAATTTTAGTGTTTCAAATCTACTTTTTGAATATGTAATTTATTTTTGCACCCATATGATACATTTTGTTTTTGCTATGGATCTTTAAAAACCATCTTTTCAAAATGCTTGTTTTAGGTTCATCCCAAACTTGTGTATAGACACCATAATTTGACACAAATAAATGAATTTTTGTATATCCTTTTAAAGGGAGTTACGTAATACATCTAAGATTGATGACAATATGTTTCCTTAATTTTTTATTGAATAATATTTTTTTATTAATTATGGTGTACGGTCACCATAATTTGATCAAAATTTCACTTTTTTAAAAAATTCTTTTTTTTTAAACGTCAAAAGAATTGTATGTAGATTGATAAAATATAAATTAATTTAAAAAAAAAATAAAAAATAGAAAAGTTATCAAAGTTTTAGTGAACTTCACTAGTTTACATTTAGGTACTACCTTTTACTAAAAAATAATGCAACAATATTAAATTAAATCATAACAGTATAAAAATTATATGTTTGAAATTAGGAGGGTGAGAGTTCTAATGGGTTTTTTTTCATAAAAAAATTTGATCTAGAAGACCCTCCTAAAATTATGGCAATGCATGAATTTGTCAGTTTAATGCCTTAGCCAAATCTTGAGAGGTCAAGGCATAGGCTTGGTCTCACCAAGCCTATTCCAAACCAAAATCTGAGGTAGGAGGAAAAAAAAACACCCAATGTTATAAGAAATTGACACCTATTATTTAAATTCAAAAAATGGGTACCCATTTTGAAAATTTCAAATTGACACTTAAAATTCTCCTCAATTTTTTTAAAATTTTTTTTAGAAATGGGTACCCATTTTAAAAAATTCAAAAATGGGTACCCATTTCTAAAAAACAAAAATGTTTTATGTTTTCAAAAATGGGTACCTATTTTTTGAAAATAAAAAATAGGGACCTGATTTTTTAAAAATTGGCTATCCATTTCTAGAAGAGCACAATTGCAATCTACAAACTTCCATGGAATTGTAACCCAATTTTGTTCCCTTACCTACTTATTGCAGCTCGACATCTATACATATTTTACTCGGCATGTATTACTAGGTCAACATTCAAACTTAGTAAACATCTTAAGTGTGTTGACAAAAATAGTCAAAACCAGTCTTAGATTCAACATTAAGAACATTCTAAGATCTACAAAACATATAGTTGGTAAGTATTATGAGTTTTGTTAGATAAATAAGAGAGTGAAGGGGAGCGGGGTCAAAACAGTTAGGTTCAGTTATCTCACAAGTCCTTGGTGAGAGTACAATGTTGTGCCACCTTTCTTACTGACATATCAAAATAATTGAATTTGACTATTTCTATACAAAAATCACTTTTATTTAAATATATAATCTAGATAAATCCATTCTAGCTCATGGAAATGTTTCTCATGTGTTCTTTATGATGCTCAAAGATTTTATTGAACTTCCAAAGGTGCAAACAAGGAAGGAGATACCTCCCCTGATTAATAATTAGGTGGTGCCATGCATGGTGGAGGTCCCTGGTTTGAACAATGTTCCATCTAATGTTCGTGGTTGGCCTCAATCTTCTATAAAAACATGTTAACATAGTCATAGGGGGTGAGTTGGATACACATGGATGGGTTGTGACTGCTTCTGTGTGTGATCATGTATATAGTTGGATGGCTGAGAGATCTTCTTCATCCCCTCATTCTGCATATTTTGAGGTGTAGGGTTTTCGTGCGATAGAGGAGTAAGAGTGTTTGAATTGTAGAAATTTTATTACGTTATACATGTAATTTTTGTTTAGGTATACTCAAAACGAACATATTACTTTAGTTTTTTTCATGCATATTAGTATGAAATAGTGATATCAAGTTTTCTTTCTAGTTCTTTCCTAATTGAGTTTTTGAACCATTTTATTATATAATAATATATAGTATCACATCCACTTTTTCTTTAAAAGTAAATAAATTTTTTCTAGCTAGGTTATATATATTTTCACACTTTTCAACTTACAAATGTCTATTAAATGAATGTTTTATGCTAGTTTGTGTCTAATTACTAAAACAGTAAAACTATTTAATAAAACTAGCATTTTAATAACTCTTACTCCTTTTAATGAATTTTTTTTAATAACATATAAACACTATGTTATAGAGCTCAAAGTCAAGAATATGCTCATATAGGGTATATAGTATTTTTATTATAAAAACTATATTGTATTTAAAAAATACTACAAGTACATATGTTAACACTCAAGAAGATTTTGGTTTTGAGAAAGAAATAAATAGTAAATCACATCTAATTGTTTTTCAAAAGCATATATGACATTCTAGATGAGAGAATCCTCTTCTAGAATGTATAATTTACTATCGATTTTAGGTGTGTTGAAATTTGAATTATTATAAAAAAGAAATATAAATCAAAAGATCATTTTTACTTTTGATTGATTTAGACATATATTTCACCTATAACATAATCTGAGATTAAAGGGAAAAGGTTTTATTTCCATATTATTTTTTGGTGGCAACTAGACCCCTTGTTTTTAGCATTTTTAAGCAACTAAAAAATCATCCTTAAAAGTTATGAAAATATATCAATATTTATTCCAAATAATCATTAAAAATAATAATCCTAAACTTTATCCATTTCTACACATTTCATTAGTTTATTTCATCTTCAAATTCTAATTAAATAGTACAAATTTTATGTTATTTAAGTTGAACAATTATACTTTTGTTAGCTTTTTTCTGAATAAAAGGGTGATATAAGTTTGAGCTTTTCCCCCCTTCAACATTTCATCACCATAAAAGAAACATAAGCATTAACAAAAATAACTTCAATACATCCAATCACTCGGTAGACAAATCCAAGATAAAACATAATTAATAAATCAACTTCTTTTAAAAATATTAACAAATTATTCCTTGCATTACCAACTATCATCAAATTTCCAATTATTACCTAGTGATAACTTAGTTATTATCGAGTTGCATTAAACTATAAAAGCTTGTAAATCAACTTGCAACACAAATAACATTCATACAATTTTCACACCAATATTTAACATGGAAACCTTGTTAAGGAAAAAACCACCTCAAACAAACAAATCAAAAATCTCACTTTTCTGAAGTGATCTGTATTACGAAACTACCTTGTTAAAGGTCACATACACTTGTTAAAGTGACCTTGTTAGACAATTTATCAAAAATATCATCTAGACCTTGATACTCTCTATCTAGAACCAAAAAGTGTGGCTTGATTTAAAGGACTTATGAACACCACTAATCGATGTTACCATATGGGATTTCACAGATCTAATAGGTCAACTCAATTCTTTTGATTTTTTTTCAACAATGGTTAAATTATAAATGGGTAAAAGCACAAACCTGTGTCACACTTTTGTAAAGGAAAAAGGCTAATAAAAGTATAACTATTCACCTTTAATGACATAAACTGTGTATTATTATTTAAAATTTGAAAATGAATTACACTAATGAAATGTGTAGAAATGGTTGAAGTTTAGGATTATAACTTTTAATAATTTTTTTGGAATGAGGAATGATATATTTTTCTATTTTTTATAGACAATTTTCTAGTTGCTAAAAATGCTAAAAATTAGAGGTTTAATTCCCACCACAAAACTATATGGAAATACAATTATTTCCATTTAAACTCAAACTATGTTATAGATAACACATATAGCTAGATTAATTAAAAATAAAAATTGAGTTTAGACCTATATTTTTTCTTTTATAATGATTCAAATTTCAACTCAACTGAAACCGATAGTTTTCATCTCCCACCTCATTTTTCAAAATAAATCTATTCTAACCAGAAGAAAATTTATACATTCAGGAAGAGGACTCTCTCCTCTCGAATGTCATATAATTTTAAATTTTTTTAAAATATGAGATAATATTTTTCTATCTCAAAATTGACATCTTTTTGAGTCTTAAAATATGTGCTTGTAGAATTTTTTAAATACAATTTATACTATATCTAACTAAATCACTATAAACTCCATATGAGAATATTCTTGGCTTTGAGCTCCATAAAATGGTATTTATATATTACCAAAAAAATCATAAAGAATAGTAAGTGTTATTGAAATGTTAGTTTTCTAAAATAATTTTATTTCTTTAGTAATTGGATACAAACTAGTATAAAACATAGATTTAATAGACATTTCCAATTGAAAAAGTGTGAGGCCATATATAACTTAGCTAGAATGAATATAGTCATTCTGATAAGTCAAACTAAAAGGTGACACAACTTGGCATGATTCATTATGACATGATTCTGAATATGTTCTTCCTCTATCTCCGTTGTTTACTCACTCAACAACTTCCTTTTTTCTTCTCTTTTTTCTCATCTCATTTCACTTGGCTCTCTTCTCCATTAAGAACTTTGCATTTCATAGTAACTTTAATCACATCTCTTTTAAATTCATCAACTCTCAAACAACATCACACTAAATTCATTACCCAATACTAAATTTTTTCCTCCTTAAATAAATATCTCAATGCTTCTAGATCCTTCCATTTTTTGTCACTTAATCAAAATTCTTGATCTTAGGTTTGCATCTCCATTCATTCATACAATGAATTTAGACACATAGAAAATATAACTTTACATATAACATTTTTTTGGTCCTTATCATTGTTCAAATTCCTTTCTTAGATACTTATTTAATTTTTTCCATCATTGATCTAGCAAAAATATTTGTTTCACATGATAGAGCTTTTTGAACCTTCTAAATTTCTATCAAAAGTCAACCTTAGATTCCAATTTCTGAATCATGTTCATAAGGTTTTCACTTAGTAAATATTAGATTCACTAAAGAAACATATAAATTGGTTAACACTATCTTGCTCAAGTAATATTATGTTCTTCATCTTTCTCGTATATTCTTACAAGCATATCTTTGTACAATTGCCCATATATGGTGTTCTTCTCAGTTTGATGAATCTCCTCATTCATAGCATTAATCCAACAATCATCATGCAATGCATCTTTAACTAATCTAGGTTAAAGCCAACAAGTAAACATGTATCAACCATAGGATAAAGATAGAAAATTGTTACCTTTGGTTTTGTTGGCAAATGGATTTTTCTTTTCTATAAAATAAATGATTAAAACCCTTTGTGCCCAATTCTCAAAAACAAAAACAACTTTCCAATAGTTGAAGAATTATTATTACCTATTTCTTCTAATTTCTTTTACCAAGGTTCAACTCCCTTGTAAGATGTTCAACATAAGTACTTTTAAATGTGAATTACTTTTAACTAGAAATAATTAAGGCATCCTATCTATTCTTGGATAGATGGAAAATCAGATAAATAAAAATGAAGTGTAACTACAACACACGTAATAATGGAAATACATAGTTTTTCCATTAGCACATGCATTCAAGAGAAACAATAAAAGATTAACTAAATACATATGGAATCTGCAATATTTATGGATCCAATAAAATAAACTAACTCCAAAATTTAATATTCATTCAAGAATAAACCAACAAAGAATAACCCAAAGCATGATATCTTTGAATAGTTTATGAGATCTTTTATTCATTCAAAAATGATTCCATATTTATGTAACTATAGATTCAAAATGTTAGACAAAAAGGATAATTTAATTTCATTTATTAAATTTCCTTTTCTCCCTTCCTAAGATTTCATTTTATGCATTTTTTAGCTTTCTCTATTTAATAATTATTAAATAGATTTCACCTTTAGGTTACCCTTTGTAACTTATTAAATTACCTTTTTGGGTTTTGATCTCCTTTTATAAGGATTGATCTATTCGTAATTACTATCTCTTGAATAATCTCTTTTTATTTTGAATATACAATTTTCGTGCTTTCAGATCAAACCATTGCCTCTTCTTGTCTTTTTCTTCTCTATGATAGGTTTTTTGCATATAAGACTTTATGGATTTAATTTGCATATTTTCTCAAATTCTACATGGTATTAGAGTCATATCGATTGTAGCTTGTTTGGTATTTGGAGAAAAAGGGAGAACAAGGGTTTGGTGGATTAGATCTAGTATTTTTCAGGTATTTCTTGAGAAAATAGGAAAATAGGTATCCTTGTTTCCATATAAAGTTTGTCCAATGGACAATGTTAATTTGGGAGGCAAAAAAAAATTCCCAAGAGGGTCGTTAAGCCTTTGCATATAGTTCAAGACAAGTTTTTATTAAAAAATACAAAAAGAATTAAAATTTGGGCCTTTTTAGGCTACCATGGTCTACTAACCATTGTAGCACCACTAGCAATCATCGCTTGTAGTTACCACTTAGAGGTCCACTAAGTGGCTTCGCTAGTGGCTCTGCAGTGACTACACTATAGTAGACCTCCTCCCACTCGCCACCATGGCCGTGGCTTCACCTTAAAGTGTTGCTTCACCACCACTCATGTGGTGGCACATTTTTTGTTTTTAAAAAAAAAATTATTTTAGTGCATTTCCAGAGGCCCTATCAGTTATTTCTCTGTAACTTGAGCATATGTATGTATTTTTTTAATCTAAAAAATACACCAAAAATCTAGTTCTAAGATGAAGAAATTGGTGTGGGTATTTTCTTATTTTGATGTAGTTTGGTTGCCTGTTTTAGTAGTTAAAGATTTTTGGCCGACTTTCTCAATTGTCTATCAGCTCACCCTGGTTTGCATTAAGTGGGGGTTCTTTTGTTGTTCCTAATTCTTCCATGGTTCATTGTAGTTACCTATGTATTCAATATTTGATCCTATGTACTAGGTGATTGTAGTGGCTAGATACCTATGCATTTTAGTGAGATGGATCACCTACCATCTAGACACTCTTTTCATTTTATTTCAAAGGAGGTTCTATAGATCAACAATTTCTTTCTGAAAAAGTTTGTAGATTCTTCATGCTTCTGTGGTTTTCTTCATGATCACTCTTTGTTCCTATTTTCTAGAATATTCCACTAGTTGGAGGCTTCCACAGTCCTTGACTAGATTTTTTTCTATCTCTTTTTGGAGTAGTCCCACTGGGTTTTTTCTATTTCTCCATTTTATAGTATTTTTTTGTGATTGGGTACCTCATCAGACATTGTTTTCGGGACCCAAGTTTTCTTTCTGCATTGTTTGTAGCTATATTGTTGCTCATCTTAAGGGGGGTGTTAGAGAAAAAGGCTATTTTAATTTCATTTATTAAATTATCTTTTCACCCTTCTTAAGATTTTTGTTTCTGCATTTTTTAGCTCTCTCTATTTTATAATTATTTTATAATTACTTAACAACTTTCACCTTTAGGTTACCCTTTTTGGGTTTCGATATCCTTTTATAAGGATTGATCTCTTTGTAATTATTATCTCCTAAATAATCTCTTCTTATTTTCAATATTCAATTTTCATGTTTTTAGATCAAACCCTTGCCTCTTCTTGTGTTTTTCTTCTCCATGACAAGTTTTCTACATGCAGTTATTCTTGGGCTTCATGGATTTGATTTGCATATTTTCTGAAATCCTAGACAAAATACTTGAAGAAAAACAAAAATTAAGTACTAAACTAAAGTTTTTAGTTTAATATCAATCAAAAATTGCCAACCCTTACTACTACTGAGTTTCATGCATATATAGAGCATTGTCCAAGAATCTACATAAAAGCTCAATTCTTAGTTTAAGAAAGTTGTTGAAATAACCAATCCATAGGTACACAAACCCAAAAGATAATTATTTAGTTTTTATCTCAAATAAACATAAAGCAATATTTTTTTAAAAGCTACTCATTTCCTTTCTCCTTAAGTGGCTCCTATCCTTCTTCATCATCCTTCAGGTTGACTAGTCCTCATGCCAGTTTCCATCCTCTAAATGCATCCATGAACTTGAACCTCATAGTCATATTTTGACTCTTTATACTTTGAAGTTAGTTCTTCCATGTGTCCCTATCTTGTTTCATATTGATCACAATGTTTAAGTACTTAGGAAGTTGGTGATTGCACATGTCTATCATTCCCTCAACCTTGGCTAATTTAGTAAGATCAGATGTGGTAAGATCAATATTATTTTTAAGCTAGTTTAGGGGTTCTTCATACTACTTAATTAATATATCAACATTAGAACCTCCTTATTTGAAAGGTGTAGAACTAGTTGAACTAATTGTTGGAAATTCTATATTAAGACTCTGCAGTGTACTTTTAAACTCTTGCTTGAAATATTGCATACGAGAGATGGTTGAACCATAATTAGACACCCTCCAAGCTATGTTTTTTTTGCATAACATTAATCAACTCTATATCGACATGTTGCAACCAATTCTCCTCTACAAATTTGCTTGAACCATATTCTTCTACCTCTATCAATTGGGTGACCATGCCTAATAACCTTTCAACTTCTATTTTCCAAATAGTCACTTGAAGATGAGATTCATTTAGAATGACCTCAACAAGAGTGAAGGTTTTGTGAAAATATCATATGAACTTAGAATCAAGGATTACCATTTGATCAATCCAATTATAGACAACAACGATCACAAATTCCCCCTTTTCAAATCATCCATGAATTGTTGATACTCAGGTGAACATGGATCAAATGTGAGTCATGTTTGATCATTGGATGTCAAACTCTATCCTTTCAATGAAATTATATATTCAGCCATTGCATTTATTTTTTTGTTCAAATTTTTCTTCTCAATTCCATCTTTTTAAGATTGCAAAAGAATTTGCTTCATCAATGCTTCCACCCAATGGTCTTTTGTTTCATAGTTGATTACTGCTAGGTCTATGTGAGTAACTTCAAATTTACTCAAAGCAAGCTCATTTGTACCCTCCTTGTGAAATCTTACGTGTAGCCACTTTTGCAAAGCTTTTACCTATGATGTTGTTAGACACTATCCTAGCTAAGCTCTTAGTTCTCTTACATTTTGGAGTCCTAGTAGAAAACTTTCTCACAATATCATCTATAGGAAAGAAAATAGGTACCAAGATTTTTTTGTTATTTATTGTAGTTACTAACCAATTTAGAGTGTAAGAAACATTTTGAGGTTCATTTCTCTTGACTAGAGTATTCATAATTTTTATTCTATAAGGATATGTACCCAGTGTAATCTAGACTCATTGACTATTATCAATAAGTTTTCCAACTAGTTCTTTTCCATGTTCATTGTCAACCTCAATGACTTTATTAGATGCTACTTGCGTTGACATCCTAGCTTTACTCTTGGAACAAGATTTACGTACTAAGGAAGTATCAATACCTTTCACATTGCTAATTATTGTAGATCTCCTATCACTTGAGGAACAACAACTAGAGAAATTGTAAAAGTTGATTCTCGCTCTAGACTTATGTAACAAGCATTTAAATCACTTGAGGAAACTTATGATTTCTTACAAAGGATAAATTACATCATATAGAATTCAAAAAAAGGACAAGGCATTGATTATGAGATGATCATAATGAATCATTACATGTCATGAGGAAATGGAGGATGGGACTACTACAATGTCTAACATTAATTACAACAAAAGAAAATGTTTAAAAGTTTCATCAAAAATCACTAGTCTAAGACGAAATGTAGCTAGCTAAGGTTTACCCATGAATAATTTGTATTTTTTATAGTCCTTAACATATAGATAAGGATTTAAAAATATTCCAAGCCAATAGAAGCAATTTTTGAAGATTTTATAAGAAGTGAAAGAAGAAGAGAAATGAGCCCCACATGCTTTGTTGTGAAAATCCTTCAGAACTTTATTCTACTGAACTTCATCTACACATCTTAAGTAAGTTCCATCCAAACCTCTTTTATAAAATATATCTTGATCAATTAAATAATTCACACCTTTTAGTTTCAAAGCTCTTTTCTCCTTTGACATCATTCCCAGTGGACAATCTCCATAAGTCAAGTAATAAGCCACCTAGGAAAACCATGAATTGGTGAGACTTACCAATAATACTTTTTTTTATTCTTCATTTACTAGTGGAATGAAAATTCTCTTAGCAATTAACTTAGATAAGCCTTTTCCTCTTACTAATTTTTTTTGTCTTTATATCGATATCATATTCTTTATTTACCTTAGCATCAGGGTCTTTCTTTGATATAAGATCTTCATTCTTCTACAAAAATATATTCTCAAGGGAACTAGGCCATGAGGGATTTTATTTCTTTTTAGCTAAAATATCTCATATTCATCATTGGGCTCCAAGTGATCTTCATTTTGTATTTTTGAAGAACCTTCAAAAAAAGATTTAACAAAGTACCCTACAGAAGACATGAACTGTTCAATTTTTTTATTATTATCAAAAACCTTTTAGTGATTTATATTGTTAGGTACACTAGGATGATAAATAATCTCAATCTACTATTACCTTTGATCAAATTCAAGATATGGAAGAAATATTGAGGTCGATATCGCTAAAGAGTCCCCTCAAGAATTTATACCTTTAGGGACTAATTTGATATTAAATTTCTTAAGAAACTTGATATTGTCCAACACTAGGTTTTGGTATTACTTCAACTGATCATTCTTTATAGAATAGAGACCTTAAACTTGTTTTATAATCAATTCAACATCCCCTTTCATTGTGAGCAACTTTATACCCTTCAAAATTTATTTAGACAACCCCAAAAGAAGAGATTGATATTCAAAAGTATTATTGGTGTTAGAAATATCTAATTTAAATTAATATATTGACATATATCCTTTAAGAGAAAATAGTATGACTCCCAACTCCTAAACTAGAACTAGAAGAACTCTCATCAAACTGCATACTTCACATTGCATCTTCTTTTGAAGAACTAATTTCTTCATTAGATTTGATAAAGTAGTTGCCAAATTGATATTCTTCATACAAGATATGGTATTTGGGATCATCTGAAGGGAGTATCATATATTTATTTTTCATTTTAGGATCCCAATGGACCTTCTTATCACCAAATAGATTCACCACTTTGGGCTAGTCCATTTTTTATCTCTACTCCCATGTCTTTATAAAAGGTTTAGCTGAGAAACATTCCATAGCTCGCTAATATATCAGCTACTAGAATGGTTAAATTCAATCTCTTGTTAGGGTACACCACAAACACTGCTCATACATCCCTTACAAGTGACCTATTAGAGGAACTTTCTTACCATCCATAAAATAAAATTTTATAAATTTCTAGTAAGGGTTAGTTATAAAGATTTAGCAATGGAAGATAACATAATGTTGTCAGATGCACTGGAATCAATAATAAAATTATTGAGTTTTCTTCCATTTAGTAGCAATGTGATGTAGAATAGATTGGTCTTTGTATCCTGTTTATCTTCTTTAAGAGCCATTAAACTTTCATCATCTACAGGTTTCTTTGGAGCATGTTCAAGAGTTGGAGTAGGAGGTTCAACAGAATAAGAAGTTTCTCCTATAAGCTTGGAATTATTACAAGGTTCACCTTTAATAAATTCAACTAGTTTATCTAATTATTTGGGATTGAATTTCAATTAATCAACAATAGATATAGTAAGAGAAGAAGATTTAAAAAATTGAACTATATCATAAGAATAAGATGGATTTGGATTTACAACATTCTTTTCAAGAAAAGTATTTTTGGTACCTTTAGGGGTATCTCTATTAGATTGAGATGGGTCTTTCCCTTTTGTACTTTGTGAACTTGAACTTGGTCTAGGGGTGAACTTCATGTTTCTTTGACTTGTCATTACTAAAAAACATGATAGATCATTTGTGGCTAACATAATATCCCCATGTTTTTAATATTTAGACTCATATTTTAAAAAGAAGTCTACTTAGATACTTCCATCAGATGGATCAGATTCCTCTTCAATAACAATCTTGTGCTAATTTTTAGTTTCTTTCATTTGCAAATGCCTTAGCTAATCAGTGAATGTTTCGCCATCATGATATTTGGTAAGGTGAAATTAACACATTACCTCTTTCCTTAGAGGAGTTTCTAGCTACATTTTTTTTTTTGTGCTAGGTAACTAATAACCACCATTACCTTGTTGTATAGGAAAGTTATCCTACTCAACCTAATTTTGGTATTGATTTAGATAAACATTAGGTCTGATCTTTTGTTTCTATAAGGTGATAACATTGTTTACTAGCCTTCCAAGCATTGGATATGTGCTCATAGAGGTTTGAGCACCAAATGTGTTGGAGGAGCATCCTAGGTGTAAGACAAATCTTCCATCATTGAAAAAAAAAATTATTTTAGTCTTTTCTATTTTAATAAGGGCTAGTAGATAGGGGGGTTGCTATTTTTGGGAGCCTGATATTTTTAGTAATTTTTTTGTACAAGCTTGAAATGTTCTAATTTTCTATAGGATGGTTCATTTTAGAGTTGTAAGCCTGCCATAAATAATATCATTTCTCAAGAATAAGTATCAAAGAAGTTATTATGAATTTTCCATGAAATTTTTTGTAGAAAAATATTTAGGTTCACCACTAGAGGCCTTAGAGTTCCTAGATGAGGCTCAAAAACTCGATAGAGGAGCATTAGTGCCATTCTAAGCCTATAGATAAAGAGCTATCATTTTTAAAAAGTAGTTATAATAGCCAATCCGAGCAATGGTTCATGAGTTATGGCCTTTCAAAATTGTGCTACCTGACTTTTTACTTCCTTATCTCATCTTGATGATGGATCACAGAGTGTGATCCAAAATGTTGATGATAAAAAAACTTACACAATCAAATCCAGAAGCAGCATCATCATTATAAAATAATTGTCAAAGATGTATTTGGCCAACTCTATATGTATTGTTAGGTTCTGTCAATTGTAGGTATTAAGTTTCAATGTCTAGAACCTTCTTGGGCAGCATAAAATTGCCTTGGTGATAGTTCATCACTTGTCTTGCAAATTATTATAATGAAGCTTCCCATGTTGGTTAGTATATTGCACTTGTGAATTGTGTAATTTCACATTCGCAATGAAAATAAGAAGTCCAAATTGTGTTCTCACATTTTTTGTTGTTTCTTTGTTTTTGTTATGATTTTTTAGTTTTAAGGGAATCACCCTTCATCAACTGGTATCAGAGATAGATTTCTTGAGTGTGTATCTAAACCTAGAGGAGCTAATCGATTGGATCAATGAACTGGAGGAGTACTTTGAGTATGAAGATATTGATGATCCTAATAGGTTCAAGTTTGTGAAGGAAAAACTAAAGGGATATGTGAAGATCTGGTGACAAGAGGATCAACTAGAGAGAAATAGAAAGGGAAAGAACAAAATCACTAGATGGGATCAGATGATAGATAAACTAAAGAAACAATTTATTAGCATGGATTATGAGCTTGATCTGTTGAAGAAAATGCAAGGGTTGAAGCAAGCAAGAAAATATATTCAAGAGTATATACCAAGGAATTCTATCGAGTTTTCATTAGAATTGGCCATGCAAAAGCTAGTAAGGAGAAAGTCACCTATTATCTTAATGGTTTAAGCCAAATATTCAGAATGAGCTAAGTCTAGTTCAAATGAAGAGTATTGAGGAGGCATATCAGTTTGCCCTAAGAGTTGAGGAGAAACTAAGAAAGAAGTTTGATAACAAGAATAATGGAAGATCTGGTGGATGATCTTATGGAGGCTGTAATGATGATCAAAATAATAATGAAGAGGATGGAATTAGTAGTCAGAACCAGAGGAGAAATAGTTCCAACCATTTCCATGATTAGAATAATAGTGATTAGAGAGTAAGAGGTAGAGGACAAGGATCTGGAAGAGGAGGGTTCCATGGGAAATTTTTCATTGTAGAGAAGGTCATAGAGCATTTGAATATACCTAGTGCCAAGGAAGTATAGGTTGAAGAATAGAAGGCTAGGCAAGAGTTGCACATGTTCATGAAGATGCTAGGTCCTCACATTCTAAATATGTTGAAAGATGAGAAGTCGTAGTTAAGAGAAGAGTCCTACTGAGTTGTGAAAATGCACCTGATCAATGAAGGAGCTTGTTTCACACAGATGTGTATGTGAGGATAAGTATTGTGATGTGATCATTGATGGTGGGAGTATTGAAAATTTGGTGTCAGAAATGATGGTCACCAAGTTGAAGCTAAAGAGACAAAAACACCATGTGCATACCATATTTCTTGGGTGCAAGATGACCACAAGGTCATGGCCAATGAGCAGTGCTCAATGAAGTTCAAGATTAGAAGCTATTAGGATGAGGTACCATGTGATATCATACCTATGGACATATGTCATATGTTTTTGGGTAGGGGATGGAAGTTTGATAAGCATGTTGTAAATGATGGGTGAGAAAATACGTAAACTCTAACCAAGGATGGAGTGTGTTGGCGCTCAAAATCCCAACCTCAATTTTGAGAACCATTGAAGAATTTAAGCCCTATAAATGCTTTTGATGTCTATGTACCTAGCTATACCTTTGAGAAAGGTGTGGTGTTTAATATTTCTAACACCTTCCATTCAGCCTATTCACTTGTTTCATGAATTCAAATTGATGTTTCGAGCCATTTCATGATGGCCCATTTTGAGCAATTATCAAATCCTCATTTTCACCAAGTGTCAAATAGTGATAAGAGGCTATGTTCGCAAGTGAATATCTCACACCCAGAAATGTTTCATGACTTGTTACTTTAGGATCATTTAGTGTCCATACTAGAGAGTCTATGTTTTAGATTTCAATTTTTTTCAAATCCATTTGAATAGGTTTTGAATCCATCAAAGTTGGTAGTTTATTGTTTTCATGCATTTGAAAATTGTGCAAAATTCTGGGAAGCCCTGTTTGTCATGTTCTAACTTTGACCCAGTTGACAAAAATGGTGAAATTCCTTTTGTATTGCATTGTAGAGGTTAGATAATTGTTATGTTTCAAGTTCTACCTCATGAAAAATCTATTTGATTACTTTCCAAATGCGATTCCAAACACAATTTCTAACTTTTCACTGGTGCCAGTAAGTGCAGATTGATCAGCACCCCTATTAAGGATGTTATAACTCAAAATATGCGATAGGTGAGATCAAATGGATTGTACCACTCTGTTGTCCTCTAAAAATAATTCAAGTGTGCCAATTTTTAAATCTTGACGAATCAATTTGCACACTTTTCCAAGTCCATTCCATTTGCAAAAATCACTTTTTTGTCATTGTTTCAATCTGCAAAATCCAAGTAGCTCACTTTGACTGCTCACCATTTGCATCCTATTATTTTTCATGAGCCCAAATTGCAGATCCATACTCTCCTCATGACAGTGGACCAACACCCTAGTTTTTAGTTTCCCAAGTGTCTGTTTGCCTAGTTTTCAAAGCGAATTTTCTACTCAATTTATGGTTTTCTAACATGTTTTTGTGTAGGCAGTTCTGAGAGTTCAACTTTGATGATCATTATCTTTTGACCCTAAATTTTTCATGAGACAAGATTTGATGGGATGCATGTATGTAGAATAGAGAATCAGTGGGTTGGTTTTTAGAGCTTGGTCAGGTGTTTGGGTCAATTTGTAAGGCCAGTCCAAGGACCCCCTGACGCAAAATTGATAGTTTGCAAAATGATGTCAAATGAGTTTTCAAATTTTTTTTCAGTGGTCGAACTTGATTCTAATTAGTCTGACAGGTCTAATGTATCATTTGGAATGTCAGGTGTTTGAAAATGAATTTTCTTTTTAGCCGAGCCCACTTTGGGGCTCGACTAATTCCATCAAGTTGATAGGTTCTAGAGGTGAATAAAGGATGTTTTGAAGGCTAAAAAAGTGATGCAAATTGACCATGCTTTTGAGGTTATGGAAAAGAGGGATAAGAAGCTAAATGATTTGAACAAAAGGTTGATTGGTGAAGTCTGATTCAATGCAAGACATGAAGACAGTGCAAAGGTTCAGTTTTGTATGATGTTGTTACATTATGCGAAAATGGTTTTGTGAAAGTGACAAGGTAGGGCAAATGATAAATTTTTCTTAGCATGAGTTAGTTTTTATGAATGATTTTGGTGTTTTCTTTGGGGGACCTATCATTCTTTATTTTCGTATTCTAGGCCTTGATTGCTAATGAGGATTTTTTTTGTTAAGCCTCATTATGATTTTCAATTAGACTTGGAGAGTCCATGTGATCTGTTGGTGTTTTAAAACTAATAAACAAAAAAATTTCCAATACCAAAATGATAATAGTCATACAACCTAAGGATCAACTAATTCCCACTATCGGCTACATGAGTAAACCATTTGGACCCATCTTCAACAAAACCAAAGGATGGTTTCCTACTCTTTTGGCTTTGCTAAACCAAGGTGGGTGTACCTAGGGATAATTTTAATAGAAACTATTGTGTAGAGATTCTTTTAGTTTCATTCTGATTCTCATTTGTTACCCACTAACACATGTGCAATTTATTTCAATTCTTTCAATATTTTCAAACTTGTATGCATCCCTTATTTGTAGATCTAGTCCTAATTCTCCTAGAATTTACTAATATTCTTGGAAATAGTAGCTACCTAAGACTTAGAGAATAGATATAAATGAGTATTGACCAGCATTCATAACTTTGAACAAAATGGAAATATGATTTTGATTTTATAATAAAATGATTTGACACGCAACATTAAAATTCATCCTTCTTACTTCTGACTCATGAGACCAGTGCCTTATCTATTGGGCAAAGAATTAATTATTGGTGAGAGATCTAATTCATATAACTTGTAAATGAATTAATCAATTGTAATCACCCATTTCCATTCCTATGAAATATCCTTTTATGAATTTACAAACCCTACTGATTTACTGAAGCATTTATATAATTTCTCAAATTAAGAGCAACAATGAAATCAGTATACAACCCATCCAAATTGCATTCAGCCAATTAAACCTTATTTAAATGACTTCAAAGTAAACAAACCCATAAATTGGAGATAGAAATTGATGACACAAATATAGTGTAAATACCATTTTTGTATTATCCTTTTCATATGACTAATATAGTGACCAATAGAAAACCAATTGAAAACCCAGAATAGATTGTTGTTTTTGTCATTCAATATGTTATTAGAAAGTATAGTGGAAACAAACTCAAATCAGCTAGACTCTATTGGACTGACTGAATGTACTTTTCTTGAGAAACACCAAAATTCTACAAGTTTTGGACCCCCACAATACCTTGAAAACTCATTTATATAGCATGATTTGCAACAAGCAAAGGGAAATTTTGATTTGACAAATGTCCAAGAAAAAAAACATCACACAAAAGACAAAATGGTTGCAACAAAATGCTAGGTACATCAAATATTCTTTTAGGTAGGCCCATTCCTATTACTGCTATAAATCATCAACTTTTGATTTATCTCTCATTATTCTAAATCCATTGAATATGTGGCTACCAAGCTAGCCAATGAGGGGTGATCTTGTGATGCCTCCAAATAAGTTTTTTCCTATGGGTTTTCACTACTTTCACCCTAAACAAGCACTATTACTTTTTCACCTTCTTCTTTCTTCAGTTCTAGTGCTGAAGTGTCAATGACTTGCACTTCACCTTCTTGTTCCTTTTCATCATCTGAACAACTTTCTCCTAACTACTTGTCCAAAGGAATATCTACCATCTAGGTGTTAAATTGTATATCATCCGGCCAGCGAAACTGCAAGATATCATTTTTTTTTTTTTACTATATAATCAACCTCCTTTTCAAAACCAAAAAATTATTGCTTCAAAGAATCAAAAAATAACTAGACTTTAACCAATTCTTCTATCATGGTGGCCCACTAGGCATGCCCCTTTTCATTAACAACTTTATTTATCCTTATGCAAAAAAGGTCATCTAGTTCTTTACTCAATTCATCCTTATTTTTCAATTGATTCTTTCTATCCAAGGCATAAGGAAACAAATCAAACTAACAATTTTCAGTTGCAGAGCAACTCTCCTATTATCAAAATCTAGTAGGTCATTAGCAATATCATACAATTTTCCAATATGGTCATTGGAAGACCCTATAACTGAATAACATAAAATGGTGATTTCTTTTTCCCTTTTTCCCCACTTGTTAACAATATGCTTGTGGGTTTCATCATGGGTTTTTAGTTCCTCCCATATACTTATTACTCTTGCCAACTGATCCAAGAACAAGAGCCATTTAATCTTATCTACTAAATAGATTAGGGCCTTTCTAAGGTTATCCTTATATTGCATATTTAACTCTACATGTAAGGCCCATAGCTTATTTTTTTCTTCTTCAAAATCCTCAACTATATAATATTCTAGCCTTTGAGGTGTGTCTGGTATTTCTACAAGGGGGGTGGATTTAAAAGGCTCCACTGGAGGATGGGGGTTTGTTATTCTAGGCCTAGTAGATTTCGCCATTAGCTTGTTTTCAACCTCAACTCTCCTTTTTGCCTTCCTATTATAAGCCTCAAGAATTGTGTCATACTTATTTTATAACTCCATCATAACCTATTCCTGCTTTTTGGCAGTAGCCAATAGAAACTTGGAAGAGTCCACATTCCAATGTGTTGCTTGCACATGTGAGGTATTAGCAACTCTTCTCACAATTAAGCTTTCCATCAACCTAGACTCATCTAACTATGATGATGTGGCTCTGGATCCTCTTCTTAGTGACCAACTGACCAATGCAGCTTGATCTTCAATGAATGTAGTGCCTTGAAAGTTCTCTTTATTCTAGTCTTAGAAAGTCAATTTATTTGAAATAGAACTGAAAACTAAGGCATCAACAATATCCCAATTTGGCAACAATAAAATATTAGAGGCCTTGACCATTTTCCTCCCCTCCTCAAGGCTTATATTTTGAAATTCTTTCAGCATTCCTTCTTTTTTTTGGTTTTGGATGTAGGGTTCATCCATTTATGGATGCTCTATTTTCAACTTTTTACATTTTTCTTCAAAAAAATTAATGGTTTCCCTCCATGCAAACTACTGAAAAGCCTTAGATTTCACAAAATTGTCATCAGCAAAAAATTCATGACTTGCGTGTTCTAATACAAGGTCCAATTCTCTACCACTATAATCTGCTATAGTTAGATCCAAACTTGGGAGGGAAGGTTCTGGAGGGTTACCCTCATCTAATTTTTCTTGAGTAATAAAAATACCTCCATGTGATCCCGTCTATTCAATTTTTTCACCAGTGAGTTGTTCTTCTCCAATCCTTAGAGGGGATTGAGTGGGTGAATATTCCTCGACTTGAGGCCTTTCTTCTATTATTACCTTCTACCTCTTAGGACTAGGCTCATTAGGTCTCTCCTCTTGGGCTATGCTGGTGGATCCTATTATTTGCTTGCCCTTATCCATAGAAGCCCTTTTATTTTGAATTATAGTATACCCAAGCCTCTTTTGTATAATTATTTGACCAACTCCTACATTAGGAGTAAAAACCAACCTCCTCATGACATCTTTGGCCTTATGAGGATAAGAATCAATACAAAAAAGTTTCTTTTCATTCATAGCTTCCAATATTCCAAGGAAGTTATTCATGAGCTTATTCATTCGGTCAGCATCGGTATTAGCATTATCTAAAGGACCATAATCCTGATCAAAACAATGAATGAATTCTAAAACTTGTGAATAAACTCTCCATTTTTCTTTTTTAGTTTCCTATTCTTGCAATGAGAATTCATTCCTTATAATATCCTCTAGATAATAAGAATCATTCTTGACCTGTCCCAGCTTAATTCTATGCCTTAATGTCTATTTGAGAAATCCCTCAGAATCACAAAAATGAGGATGAGAGACAACCATCATATACTGTTCCAAAATTCTATACAAAAAGAGCCAACCTCCTTTGGTAATCACAAATTTATGGGCCACTGTACAGGTGGGGAAAATTGACCCTAATTGCCTTTTCAACAAAAACATTTCTTTTACTCCTCCTATTTGCCATAAAACTTCAGCCATTCCTACTTTCAAAGGTACTTGGTAGGGAAAGACATGAGGACTCCCTTTAAAACCATAGATTCTAAAAATAGTAGAAATAGAGTAAGGGATGATATCTCCCCAATTATGTGAAACCTTCAAGTTATGGGGGTTATCCATAGGCCTGATGAGACTCATTAGTGTATATGAGCAATGTTAGTATGCTAATAGAAACCAAATTTAAATAAAGCTTCTACAAACTAAAAAAAATTCATAAACTTCAAGATAGACTAAGATGAGCTCTCAATTGAGAATATGAGCCATTAATGGGCTCTCTCAATGAGAAGCTTTATCTAAATGGATAGGATGTATGCTCAATATGCTTTCAAAGGCATCAATGGATGATTGTGGATTTTTGGTGTGGATAGATGGCTTTAGTATGGATTTGGCTCTAAAAATAGCATTATAACTTTACTTCATGGATTGTGTTCAAATGGCTTGGGAGAGGATCCAATTTATAGGCAAGAGGCTTGAGAGATTGAGGGCTAAGTTGCAAGGATGGGAAAAAGCTCATGGAGAGCTCAGATTGCATGAGAAAAGAGCACATGGATTGTGCTTCCTTACAGCCAATCAGGGAGTGACACATGTCACAAGGTGAGAGGATGGAGGAAAGGGTAAGGATGAGTCAACAAAGGAGGCTCATGGGATAAAATTTTCATAAAGACCCTCATAATGGCTTGTAAGAGCAATAAAAGGGCTTGGAAGAGTCATTTATGGCCTAGTGGGCTTCATAAAGTTTTATGGTTGAGATATTTTGAGGGAGATGAGAGCAATTTTGACTTGGGATTGATTAGGATGGTTTTAAGCTTTCTTAGGATTGTGCAAATGATCAAAGGATGAATTAGGATGGTTTAGGATTAGCTTAGGGATAGGCAAGTGGATGGCATTTAATGAGGGTGGGTGAAGGAGGAGATATTTGTTAACTTTGGCTTGGGTTAGTAAGTCTTAACCCATGTTTAGGGAATGTGACAAGGTTAGGAGGGGATTAGGATTAGGTTTAAAGACATCTTCTAGAAGAGTCTAGACTTTGGATGAGGATAAAGACTTTCTAGAATAGTCTAGAATTTCCTAGGATGAGGATGAAGACTTTCTAGAAGAGTCTAGAACTTCTTAGGATGAGGATAAATTAGATTTTTAGAAAATAAATAAAGTTTTATTTATTTCAAGGGTTTGGGTTGAGGAGATATTTATTAAAACTTTTTTAATAAACATGAGGATTAATATTTAATCTTAATTAAATATTTTGAGTTGGGATTAGGGGTAGGAAATGATGGGATTAGCCTTTAATTAAAATTAAAGAAGGATTAGAAGATTTTGGAAGAGGTTAGTGGTCTTAAGGAAATTGGCCAAGTTTTGGGCAAAAAATTTTTTTTTATTTATTTTGGGTTTTTTGGTCAATTTATTAATTAAATAATTAATAAATAAGGAAATAATGTTTAAATAAGATTTAAACATTTTTGGGAGGGATTCCTTAATTAAATATTTTTAATTAAGATAAAGGGATTTAATGGCATAAAAATTAATTAATTAATTAATTAGTTAATTAATTAATAAATGATGATGTCTTCAGGACTTTTTCAGAAAATAAAAATACTTTATTTTCTACAAGTTTTTAGGTGTCTACAATTAGTACCTTAGGGATTCGGGGATTGCCACTCAATATGAGGCATCTCAATTTAGAACCAAAATGCCTATCAAATCTGACAAAATTGGCCTTACTTTCATCGCAAGTCATATCTGTACTCCACAACTAGACTAGTAGTATTTCCCCATTCTCCTCTCTATTTAGTTCCATATCATTACCAAAATATGTCACTTCTTTGAACAAAAAATATATGCATTAATAAAGAGTAGTGACCAAAAGTTTTTTCCACCTTTGCGCTTCGCAATCCCAACTAAACCAATGTGAATCTCTTCAACCAAAAAGGAAGAAAAATAAAAAATAACATCTACACCAAAGAAAGCAATTTTAACCATTATGTACATTAGGCCAATGGGCATGAACTCCTGTTCATCTTAACCAAAAACTTTGCACAAGGTCCTGTATATCTGTATAGCCCAGGAAGTGAAAAGACTCTTCTTAAAAGGCTCTCTAGAGCTTGCACTAATTACTAGCAATGTTCCTATTGTACCAATATGTGCCCTCAATGCACCTCCCCTAATTGCATCCTTCTTTTCTTTGTATTCATTCTCTAATTCTGGTAGATTTATTTGCACATGGTAATCTGACAAAGGTTCTAGGTGAAAAACCTCTTGAATTTCTACAGGACTAATTGAGACTAGAGGCACACCATCCTTTCTTCTCACAACCCTAATGGCTTGGTCATAATTCTTGGAAATGGCTTCAAGAAAATCATAATCCATGAAAACACTTGGAACTACTAACTTTCCCAAATCAAAATTCTAGGCATTAGCATGCAGGGGAAACAACTTCCTTTCTAAAAACCACTTTTTAAACAAGATAAGACTAGTTTGAGTAGTTGTTGCATCCCTAACCCAGTTCCCCTTGTCATATAAGCCATCAAAAATTTTAAGCCTAGGGTTTAAAGAAATTAACCTTTTAACTTGTGTAGGCTATGTAGTAGATTCTAGGAATATTTCTAATAAATCATCATGGACATTCCTATCCATATAATTAATTTTCCCAGAAAATGCTTTCTTAGGAGGCATTTTGATAGTATTGAAAGAAATGGAATGCCATAGAGGTTTCAATATGAATACTTACTTGAGTTACTTAACTTGTTCCTCTCTGAACTTCTATAATTGATCTTGAACAATAGAGGAATAACTTCATGTCTTTACCAAGCTTAACACAATACAATCAACAGGCTCTTGTGTTCAGAAAACTTGAAATTTTTGTTTGCGTGGGACTGGAATTAATGAAAATCTCTTATGTTATACTTTTTTTCACGCACACACAAAGCTTTCACTTATTAGAAATGTGCAAAATAGAAAAATAGAGTGGCATCACAATTTCTTTTTAAACTTGCAGCGTTGATCCTTGAAAAATCCTACGATTTGGGAATGAAAACTAAGCTGACTCAATTTTATTCTTAACACACTGGCAGTCAAACTAATAAACTACCTCCATCTGTACCTTTCCTTCAAGGCTGGCATTTCACAAATGTCCAAGGAAACATGTCAACAACTCACTAACTCACTATACATAACTCTCGAGCACCTTTCCATAACGATCTAGCAATAACCACAGATTTTGCATTGATTGCACGGAAGATATTTGAAATGTCCTTTGGAGGAAATAGTGGTGGGCCCCTTGTTCATTAACTCGCTATACTTATTCATCCCACATCTCTTCATAGCGAGTTAACGAGCATCATTGATCCATACTTGATCTTGTGGTTAGCAATTTTACTACAGTAGTGGTCGGTCATCATTCACTAACTCGCTATACCTAACTTCCAAGAAATTTTCCATAGTGAGTTAACGATGGCCTTTGATCTTGGTTTGATCTCATGATCAGAAATCTTTGCACTTTATACATGGGGAGTGGGTCCAAGATACTACTGTCGTTGAGCTAGCCCAACATGCTAGCACACATACATATTTTCTAATCTTTTAATGATATCACATGTCTTTGACCTTGCTGTGTTTATGACTTTTAGGCAGGTCGCTACATCACTACCACTAAAAATACCAAAAATTTGGCTAGTGATATGGCAAGCTCTAACGAATCAAAAATTTTCAGATCAAAGATGCTCAATAGGATGCCACCATTTAATTTGAATTTCCACAACTCAACCTTATCACATCACTCATTTGGGGCCCACCTCTAAAAACTTTTAGTTACATGACAATTTTTTGACCATTCGCTACATCACTACTGGCAAAAATACCAACTATTTGGCTAGCGATATGGTGCGTTTCAATAACCATTAAAAATGATGCCCAAAAAATGAAACTACGAATGACATTAACCTGCAGAGAAATAAAAACAAAAGCTATGCCATATCTTCCTCAGGATCCTCCAAATCACCTCTTACTTCAAAAGAATGCCATCTTTTACAAACTCTGCCCATTCACTATATCACCACCAACAAGTCGCATGGATTTCTCGGTAGCAACTTGGCAAATTTTGGGATAAATTTGAACTCTGGTGACACCACTTGTAAGTTTTTTCATGTGCTTTTCTTCTTCAAGCTGATAGACCTAGGATAGAGCACATGGTCAAAATGTTTTCGTGTTAACACATTTTGTGATGTTGGATTTCACTTTTAAGTATCACAGATAATTCTCCAATGATTGCTACCTTGCTATGTGTAACATGTGAGCATCTTGCCATAGTGAATATGTGACAATTATTGATTTAAATCAGATCCAATGATAGGATTAAAACCCCCTTTTCAAAAGACTCAACAACAACACTTAAGCAGGCAGGAAAAGAATATTCGCTCCTTACCCCTTTTTAAAAAAAATCCGTGCTAGGATAGAACTTAATAAGCCAAACCAAGGGTTTTTGACTAATTTTCAAAGGTATCAAAATATACTAAACCAAAACCTAAAACCCTATGATTTAATAGGAAAACTCTCATCTAATTTTCTTTTTATGATTATAAGAAAAATTGATACATAAAAAAACAGACCAACACAATCAAAGTATATAGACCAGTGTTCATCTAAACATTCTTTATTGAATATATAATGGAATTGTAATGTGTGCTGAAAGTTTGAGTTAATACGAAGGAAAACCACATAGAAATGAAAGTAGCTAACTCATGATCAAAGACTCCAAGGTCCCACGCATGAAGAAAGAAAGGACACAGGTTTCAAAGTTTCATTAAAAGTTAGGCATAGAAAATTGCACGGAGTAGCATATAAAACATCTAATGATGATGACAAACATCCATCTCAAGCTAAAAGGAATAGAGGATAGTTGGATATCTTTATAGCATGGGGAGGAGAATTCTATAGTGATAGAGGCATGAAGAATGAAGCCACATGGAGTTTAAAGTTTCTTTTTTAAAAAAAGTGGCCACATGACAACAAGCATAAAGAAAGACACCTCTACAATTAAAAGGAAGCCCATGTGTTTAGAGAGCCTCACACATTAGAGGTACTCCACCTCAAAAAAGAAGCCACAGCCTCTAAAGGGGATTCCAACTAATGAAAAATCCACACAAGGAAAGAAAACAACAATCAAAAGAGGTCCGTGAAGTGGCAGCAAGGGCAGGGAAACCCAAAAATTTGAAGGGGAGTCACCAAGGTTAGAGGTAGTTGCACTACATTAGACAAGCACTCCAATGCAACAAACAACCTTACACATTGAAAGAACGAAGCACTAAGCAATAGAGAGAGCTTCAAAGTAAGAAAGACACCCATATGTGAATAAGAAATGTTTCTTACTTTGATCTTGTGACCAGAGAGATTCTCATGACTAGGAATATTTCGTCTATCACAAAAAGAAAGAAAGCACTACCAAAATAGAGCAGACACTCCACATTGAGAAAATAAAAGCTCACATAATGAAAAAAGATACTTCATGCCATATAGTCAAATGTAATAGAAAAATGACCAGTCCATGAAGGAGAAAGTGCACATGCAAAAATAAGATCAGATAGCATGAAGGGACCAACGCGAGTATTGAAGGATGCCAAAGTGGCAGTCACTACACATTCAAAAGGAGAAACATGAGGAATGGTAAGAAAATCATGCCAAAAAATTAGAATAGGGCATAGTTTGAGAGGGGAATTGGAAACCCTCGCAAATAAGAAAGAGACAACTTACACCTTTTGAAAGAAACCCACACATTGAAGAAATAAGGTAAACCCACACCAAATGTAGTAGCAGAGAGGCATTTCAAAACCATCCACACCAAGAAAAACAAAGCATCCCAATGCTAAGGTAAAGTTGTCATTCATAGACCCACGCAAAAAAGCATAGAATGAAGACCCTATAGATCAAAATAGGGGAGTCACAACATCAAATCATTTAATCCCATATTGCTCACAAGAGAGATGTTGTATGTCTTTAAATACAAAAACAAGCAATATGACTTGTGTCTTAAGGGACACACCCTTTTAAAAGGGCAAGTGTGCCGTGGAGGGTCCTAGTCAGCTGGAGACATCGGTAAAATTTTGAACTAACACGCATGATGAATTGATGACATCACCAAGATTGGAAAAGTCCTAAATCTAGCAAGTCACTACCTTGCTAGCCGAAAAATTGAAGGTTTTCTGCCATGCAACATAGTGAACTATTGAAAAACCTAAAAAATTTGGCAAACATAAAATGCAACATTGGTCCCACTTCCAATATAGTCAACAAACCATAAATTGACAAGTGGTAGCTAGTAGTGTGTACAAGGTGACTCAACAATAATTTAGTTATCTAATGGTGAATCACAAAAGGAGAACTAGCACTATGGCAAGAAAATCTCAGAGATGCACCAAATTGTGCCACATGGTAGATTAGAGGGTTGTCGCTATGTCGCAAAGAGGAAATTGCTCAATAGATAACATGGCAACATAGAAAATCACAATAAGAAGTTGAAATGTGGCACTGACATCGTAGTGAGGTGGACAGATCTCATGCTGACACATGGCACCCAATTGGGGAGGTTTGACAATTGTGCAGGATCAAACCAATCATGTGTTGCCAAGTGTCAAAGTTGGTCAAACTAGCTTCGACTTGGATTGAGAAGGTAGAAAATTTTAAGATTTCAAATATAAAATTTATTTTTATATTTAGGTTGGTTTCAATTGTAGTCAAGAGATCTTTTAAATAAAGTCTCAAACTTTATATAGTTTAAACTTTTATGAAAGTTTAATTTTTTGCAAAATAATGTGCAAACTTGTGAATGGAGGCCTAAACTTCAAATGGCCATAACCGGAGCAATTTTTAACCAAAAATGGGCACTCCAATATACTACCAGAATGGTGAATATATGAACATTCTAAATATGAGGTTGGTTTCTGTATAGCTATTCATGGATTCACGCTCTATGCCAATGTGTAAAGTCCAGGGCATTCTCATTAGAATGGGTGTTTTTCACCATTGATCATCAAAACTAGTTAGAGGGCATATTTGAAAACCTTTTGAAGCTTAAATGTGGAAAAAAAAATTTGGAAAAGACTATCTTGTCTTCTAGAGGTCATTTTTACATAGCTTTTCACTTTTTCCTTGAGTTAAAATTGGGCATCAAAATCAGTTGTGACGGTGAATCAAATATCTTAGATATTTCCTTCTTGAAGAAACCAAATGATGAGGATTTTGTTCTAGTAGTTGAGGAGAGAAGGTAGAGAGATTCTTTTTAGCTTCTTGAGGGAGAATTCTGAAGGGATATGTCAATTGCAAATTCAATCTCGGAATTGCCCTCTTGATATTTATTCTTTCTTCTTTCTCATTGTAGGGGTTCTAGTTTTTCACTATGAGACCATTATTGGTTCTAGTTTTTGGAGAAAAAATGCTCATTATTGTGATACCAAGTTTTGGTTCCAATCTTGATGTATACTCAATACGGTGACACCATTCTTTCAACATAATTCTCTCATATGAATAGCATTAGGAAGGATAATATTGATGGTTCAAATCTATTAGGTTTTTCTATGTTTTTCATTTCATGCATATGAATGTATTATTTGAAGGAAATTAGTACAAAGAACACCAAGTTGAGTTTCATCTTGAATCTTGTCTCCTTTATTAGGGATCTTCAATGTTTTATAACCTTTAAACAAAGAGCTTAGGTTGTAGTTGCAGTACCTTAAGGTTGTATGTTATTTCATTGTTTCTTATAACTCAAGGGGTTATGTAAATGCTTTAGGGAGATCAATAGGGCTACAAGCTTACTAATGGGGATATCATGTAAGAATGAGGTTTAGATTGAGCATAGATGTCTATTTACAAAGTTAATGAATAGATCAAATATCTAAAGATACATATGTATTAGATATCAATATGTATGCATTCAATTCATGGATTTTCCCAATGGATTAGGCACTAGTTAGCTACAAGATCATTAGGTCTTAATACTGCATATTTAATGTTTTGTTGAATCAACATTATTAATCAAACATTATTTCCCTTTCATTTTGAAGAACCTAAATGTGATGCCCTCACTCAGCTTGTGAATATCATAGGATTTCCATTCAGCTATAGAAGATCTATGCCATTGCATAAGTGTCAGGAGATATAAAGGCTTTTATCTGCTTTAACAGATTTATGAATATGTTTTTGCACTGGTACCAGATTGATTAAATTTGAGGTCCACCCACCTAGATCTTGTAGAGCCTAAAGTGAAGAAGTGTCTAGCCTTATGGTTGGCCTGCTGTCTAAAATGATGTGTTAAAGATGGGAGCTAGTTGCCCCTAGATTTTTCATATTCTCACCGGGGTAATTGGAAACCTAAAATGTTTTCAAACACCAAAAGTGTGAAACATAAGTTGAAGTCATTGAAGGAGAAAGAAGAAAATGTATGTAATGTTGCTAGAATATGTTTTATTTACAAAAAAAGGTTTCTCAAAGGTATAAAGTGTGAGAATGTGTATTTTTCTATAATTCCAAAAGATGTAGAAGTTATGGATATTTTGGGAAAGTTTTTTTTGATATTGTAACAAATAATGTACTTGATGGATTTCCCCCAATGAGAAACATCATTCAACAAATGGATTTGGCTCTAGGGCCCAATTTTCCAAATAAGATGGCACACAAAATGATACTAGTAGAAAGTGAAGAGTTGAATAGGCAAGTTCATAAGTTGTTGTAGAAGGGGTTGATTTCAGAGAGTCCAAGTACATATGTTGTACCAATCATATTAGCACCAAAGAAGAATAGAGAATGGAAGATGTGCATAGATTCTCATGCTATCAAAAAGAGAAAAATCAAGTACAAATTTCCATTACCAAGGATAGATGATATTATGGACTCTTTGAGTGGAGTTGTCTATTTCACAAAGATAGATCTAAAGTGTGGATACCATCAGATTCATATCTGAGAAGGTGATGAGTGAAGGACTACCTTCAAGACCAAAGAAGGACTGTACAAGTGGTTAGTCATGCCTTTTGGGTGAACCAATGCACCAAGAACTTTCATGTAGCTCGTGAATGAGTTACTAAAAGAGTTTTTGGGTAATTTTTTCATTGTTTACCTATATGATATATTGATCTTTAGTAAGACTTTGGAGGAGCATTTGATTCATATTCACAAAGTTTTTGATAATTTGATGGAAGAAAAGTTGTTGATAAACGTGAAAAAGTGAAATTTTGTAAAGGAGTTGGTGTACCTTGGATTTTTAGTATCAATAGAAGGTTTGAAAATGGATTCAAAGAAAGTGAAGTTTACCCTTGAATGACCTACTCCAAGGAGTGCGACATGTTGGTTTGATTTTTCACAGTATAAAAATATTCTGATATTTAGGGTAAAAAATTAGTTAAGTCTTTGAGTCTTGCAGCTTAGGGTTTTATTTTGTGAAATCCTAAAAACTGTTAGATTACCCTAATTATGCCTTTCTATGTAAGTTGTATCTTCCTTTCAATTTCTCAGGGTTTGGCTCTAAAATTATCCATGAAAAAGCCCTAAGTGAGTGAAAAACCCTTATACCTTCATTTTGTGTTGCCCTAGTTTTCAAAATTTTCAAAGGGTATTGTTCCAAAACATTTTGGCATAGTATTTTATCTTAAAGATTTTTTTGCATCAAAATACCTTTATTCCTTATGATAAACCTTTTATGCCCTCTAATTGGATTTTTTTATTACAAAAAAGATGCCAACTTGAAATGTTTTTCAATGCCATTGATTTTACTTAGCTCAATGGATTCCCACATTCCCATATTATCAAAGTGTGAGGTCTTTAAATAATGCGGGGAAGCAGATTTGTGACACATAGCCTCGGATGGTTTTCGAGATATAGTGTGCCGCAAAAGGTCTGGTATGTCAGCATGGGTCAGGACACTTTTGCAGATTTTTTATATTTGCCAAGACAAGTTTTATTTTCCTATACTATCATTGATTGTCTAAATCAATAAAGCTTCACCTTATGAGAAATATTCATCAACCATGGATCTAGTTTAGATCTACGGTTCCCACATTCTGGCATTATTAAAATGTGCGATCTTTAAATAATGCGGGGAAGAGGGCTCACGATGCGTGGCAATGCTGACATCATGGGCCTGCCTTTTGGAGAAAGGTAATTACGGTGTGTCCTCCATAGCAATTGTCAGATGACATGGAATGAAGAGAAAACGTTTCATTGATCTATTCGGATTGAATGAATGCATAGTCATCACAAGTTTCTGATCACTGTTGATTAAAGCAAGATCAATGGTTCCTACATTCCTACATTATCAAAATGTGTGATCTTTAAATAATGTGGGCAAGCAGGCATGGTGGGACTTGGATAAAGCTTTAAGAATTATGCCGAGTCATGCCACATTTGAAAAGACTAAACAAAATGGAACATGCCCATTGGTGGTGGGAGACAGGTATGCCAAGTCAGAAGTGGCAATATCATGGGCGCAGAAACTTTAATTGCTGTCAAAAAGCACATGGACAAAAGAGTACATTCTCATTGGTCAAGTTGATCTAGTGGGCTGCCAAATTAAGAAATCTTAGTTTGCCGTTGATTAGAGTAAAATCAACAGTGCTCGCTTTCCCGCATTATCAAGATGCGAGGGTTTTAAATAATGTGGGCAAGCGGGATTCCAACACGTGTCCAAGGATCCTAAAGTTTTAAAAGGTTTCTTGTTTTTGAAATGAAGCCATCCGATGCATGGGAGATTAACGGGTAGAATTAAAATTCAAGATACAACATGAAAATAGCAGTTGCAGAAATAAATATGATACAGAGTTTCCCTTGTGCGACCTGAATACTCTGATATAGCACACAAATTTTCTTTTGTTGAAGCATAGTTACAAATTTTTGTTGGCTACAAGAGGATTTCCAAAGCTAGGGCATAGAATTTTTCAAGGGTTTTAGCATAATTCGTAAAAGACATTGCAGAGAAAGGATGGAAAATTTGGCGAGTAAGTGATCTATAACTAGTAGAAATAATAATTTGCTATTATAAAATTTCTAAACTCTTAAAGATGCCTAGACGAAAGGATTTTTTCAAGAAAACTAAATATTCAAAAAGGGGTGTGTGTGATGATTTTCTAGAACAATATCCTTTGTCAGTACATGAGATAACTAAAGGGAGGGAGTTAATTCCTAAAAACCCTAGAGTAGCTATAGCAGAGGGTTTTGATGACAAGGCCAATTGGGTATGAGATGCTTAGGTATCCATGGGAGGTTTGGAACTATTCAAAAAGTGGTTTTCAGAGCAAAAATTGGATAATCCTTTGAGCCATGTTTGGGAGTTTGATATTGGAAAGTTGACAGTCCCTACAGTTTTCTTCGACAGTGATTTATTAATGGATTTGGCCAAGAAGTATGACCCAATTACAGGGTGGATAAAGAATCATGCTAGAGTAAACCTCTTTAGGGTCTTCCCTGAATTGATTAGAGAAGTTTTTAATCTTAACCCTAACCATGTTGTGCATGAAACCATTGACATGGATAACCTACAAGCAAGGTATGATGCACAAAAAATCTACTTGAAAAAAGGGCCACTGCAGGAGCATGCTGCCAAGGTTGGTAATTTGTCTATAATTACTATCAACACCCTGAAGCCTCTATTAAAAAGACATTTTAACATTAGGGGTAAGGCATTATATGTTTCCCTTTATAAGATTTTTGGAATAGATGAGGTAGAACAAATTCAAGGCCCAGTTGTCCTCATCATGGCACAAACTCTTCAATTTGGAATGAGCTCCATCCTAGATTTTCCAACATTTCTTGCAAAAGAAATTCACAATGGTTTGGTTGGGATAGCAAAAGGAAAAGTAAATAAACCATTCTATTGGTATTCATTGCTTATGTATATGTGCTTGTACAAGGGATTTTCTTTTTTCTCCATGGGAATGGAATTGGAAACAACCAGGGAAGGGGAGAAGAATTTAGTACAATTATGGAATGTAGATATGACCTCCGAAGCCACAGGTGCTAGTTATGTGAGGTTTGATAGGTATTTTGCATCAAAGCTTAGACTGCTTTTAAGAGGAGATAGACCTAGAATCCCACAAGCATTGTTAGAATTGGTCAGACCCAAGGACTATGCTAAAGGGCTACTTATCAATCATAACTGGGGGGATATAATTCCCTACAATGTTTCAACAGTAATAAGAGTGTATGGTTTTTTGGGAAAACCTCATGTGCTTCCATTTCATGTGCCTTTGAAGATAGGAGTTGTTGAGTTGTTATGGCATATAGGTACCATAGATGAGAGGGATTTGACCAGGAAGGGCACATTTTTTCCAATTGTCATTGTGGCCCATGATTTTGTTTTTGTAAGGAAAGGTTGGAAACATCTGAACTTGTTTTTAGACAAATATAACATGGGAGAATCTCATGCTAGATTTATTGATCCTGAAGGTTTCTATGATATCTTAAGGGAGAGAATAAAAGCTTCTTGCATGGTCCAACAAGTTTATTATCCTGAAGATGTGATTAGAAACATTTTCAACTTACAAGAACAAGAATTGAGAAAAGAAAAGTGGATGGTGTTTAGCAAAACTCTTGAATTCATTAATGCTTTTGATCCCCACTATGACCCATTGAAAGAAAAGAAATACTGGGGAGCCAAGATGTAGGCCTTGATGAATAATTTTGCTGAGATAACATAGGCTATGAATGAAAAAAGGGCTAGATATATTAACACATACCCAGACAAGGCTACAAAACTGCATAAAAGAGTTAATAGTAAAAAAATTGTGGCTCCTGGCCAATATACCTTGCGGAAAAGGTCAGGTTATGTAATGATTTAGAGTGTGCAATAGGGTCCTCCTCATCAAGGGAAAAGACCAAGAAGTCCATCTACAACCAGTGCTCCAAAAAGGCAAAAATTAGAATAGGGATCTTCTTCTTCTCTGCCAGAACAATATTCCCTGAGCCAATCCCCAATCAGGGTAGATGATGAAGCATCTTTAGGGGAACAATTAAGATAAATTGGAGGAGAAGGGGATATAATTGTTACTTCCACAGATTTGAAGATTGGGGAACCACAAGAACCCCTTGTACCTTCCCTGGAGCTTACTATTGCTGACTATAAAGGTAAGGAAATTGATCCTATAGTTGCCCAAGCCTCTGAGAGGTTTGCAAATGATGAAAACTTTGTGAAATCTAGAGCATTTGCACAATTTTTGTGGAGGCTGAATATAGGTAATTTTGAAAATACTTGTAACAAAATAAAAGAAGAGCAACCAGATAAACCAGACTTTGTTATCAAAGAAGAGGTAAAATCTACATTTTTGAATGATTTTTCCCAATTTACACCTGAGGCTAGGAGGCAATTAGTTAAACAATCAAGAGTTCTTATCTTACCTGAATGGGACATAGTGAATGCTACGGTTTTTGATTCAATAAGAAAACAAAAGGATGTCCAGTCACAAACTAAAGAAGAAATTTTACAGGCTCATAAAGGAGTTAAATTTAGTGATGATCACCAAGCCCTTGTAATTTGGTCAATTGAGGAAAGGGATAAAACTAGGATGCAGGAAATCTCTACTATAGAACATATTGGTACATTGATAGTATACAGAGCTAGTGAAGTAAGTAGCAAGCAAATAATGGGAATGGCCTCAGAAGTGCTGAAATTTGGTGGTGTTGTATCTGGCAAGGAAGAAGATAGATTTACCCAACTAATTGATAGATTTGAATAAGTTTTAAAAGCATATGAGGAAAGGGGAATACAGATACAGTCACTAGAAAACAAAATGTCTCAAATGGAGAAGATACTTGGGAAGAGAAAAGTAGGAGAATCCAGTGCACCTAGGATGGCCTACCCTTAACAATCACTTGTTGGAGCAACCCTTATAGTTGAAATACCAGACACCCCTAAAAGGCCCAAATTCTATACTGCAGAGGACTTTGAAGAAGAAAAAACCAAATTACATGAGTTGTAGGTAGAATTAAAGAATCAATATGAAGGAAAATTGAAGTAGGGTGTGATGTATTTAAGGGATAAAATAAAATGGTCAACTTTCTTTGATTAGTTGACAAGAGTTACAACTCTCATGGATGAGTTGAGCAGAGATGAGGTTGAATTAACTCCTCTAGCACAGAAATGGACAGAGAGAAACAATGATATCACATTCATGTGTATATCTGCTGTCCAAATGCCTTGTCATCAAGTAGAGAAATTTTTTTATTTTTTAAATAAACTAGGAGATTTTGATGATAAGAGGGATTCTTTGCAAAAAAGATTAACACATTGTTTTTCCAAATATATTGCTAAAAAATTCATTTTATTTCCTTGTGCTTTAGAATTTGTTGACACAATAAAGGAAAAAGAAAAGTGGAAAAAAGAGATAGACAAAATATTTCATGAAAGGATCAAGAACATCATGAATGAAACTGGTCACTGGTTTTGCGCAAGAACAAATGAAGATTTGCTAAAGATACAGTTATTCTATAATGCCATCAGAACAGAGCTTGATGATTTAGAGGAATTGGAAAATTCTTTAGTGATTATACAAAGAGAGGCTCTAAATTTTGATTGGCCAGATGATGCTGCTTATAATGAGTGGAAAAATTAGTTTTTAGTACAAATGTCAAAAGATGATGAGGAGGAAGATGCAAAAGTAAAGGTTACCCTCATAATTAGTAATGAAGACATGGAAAATCCCCATATCAAAGTAAATTTGGTAGTTGAAGATGATACATCACTTTTTAACCTTATTTCCACTTACTCTGAGGATGAAGAATAAATGAAGAATCAGAACATATTCTCCTATTTCAACAACCAAGAAGTATAACAAAAAGGGACCCACCAAGGAATGTTTGATGTAATAGCTTTTCTATTGTTTTCTTTTGTCTTTTATGGCAGACATTTGTCAGTATCTTTTAGAAGACACATGTTACTTTCTTTTAGCCCGAAGCTTGTTGCATTTTACACTATTTAAGTGATATTCCAAGGCTGAAAAATGGGTCCGAATTCTATTTTTCTAAGTAATATCCTTAGTCTGTCTTTGGTCCAATTTTTTGAAAGTAAATCCATGATGTATTTTCTCTATCAATTCTCTGAGAATACATGAATATAGAATGAATTATTTTTCTTTTTGAAGGTCATTCTGAGTTTATGGTAAATGATATACCATTTTCAAAGAAAATGAATACAAATTGTGAACTGTTCCCATATTATTCTTTTGTCTCCTTCCAATTACTTGGTTATCTTGATATTGTGTAAGTAAAGGCTTGTGCAATTGAATGCAATCTAGTTAGGTTGTATAGCTATTTATCACTGCTGTTAATTCAATGCATTAAATAAAACTTTTGATGAATTTGATGAGGTTTCTTCAGTAATGGAAAGGATTTTGAATGATGAATTCTGATAAGAGTTGCTGATAGGATTTGTTGTAAGGAAATGAATTAGATCTAAGAATTTTCTATAGACTCTAAACCCCAATGGATTAGGCACTGATCAAATTGATTCAGCTGAAGGAGAAATATATCATAAATGGTTATCAAAATGCATCATCAAATCAAATTTTACTTTTATTTCCTGTAGATCTTCAAAGGCTGGCCAATACTTGTCTTCATGGAATGTTTTAGCCTTAGTTAGCCACTATTCTCAAAGAAAATTTGCAGATCTATAGAAGAATATTTGGCCATATCTGTTATATGGGATGTGTTTATCGAGTTATGAAGAATTGTGTATGTGTTTGAGGATTTGAGATGAGAATTAGAATGAAACTAAAAATAATCCTCATATAGTTTCCCCAGTCTTGAATCATCCCTAGGTATACCCACCCTAGTTTTGTAGACCCAAAAGAGTAGAAAACCACCTTTGGTTTTGTTGAAGTTGGGTCCAAATGCTTTTCACATGCAAGTTTTAAATAAGAATTGGCTGGTCTTTAGATATTGTGAGTAATGTCATCTTGGTATTAAGCATTTTTTTGCTTAGTAGTTTTAGTGAATTTTAAAACTCCAACAAAATGGTGACTCTACTGGGGAGTTGTCCAACACATCTGTGAGAAAGTACTATAGTTTCTGTGGTTTTGTTGTGTACATGTGTGTCGTGTTATCTATTTTTTACCCATGGTTGTAAGGGGATATTTTAGTGACAAACCTTGAGAATTTAAAGAAGATAAAGCCCAAGTACCATAGCTACACACTGACGTATCCGGCTTATCCAAGTGTCTTATCTAACAAGCAAGAGTTGCAGTCTTATGACATCAATGATTGGTCTGTCTGTGCCATATATTTTTGTTTCTACTTGTGTATTTTTTTCCTTGAGTCAGCAAAAAGTGTCATTACATATTTTCCCAAAATAGGGTGGCAACTCAGTCAAGGTTTTGAAGCTAGTGCTTATTGTAACATAAGGTGAATATGGCTGACAAGAGAAAGAACACAAGAGCTTACATGAGAGCTAATCCTGATGTATCAATGTATACTAATCTACCTCAAGGTGGTAGAAAGAACCAAAATAAGAAAAAGACAAATCCAAATCCCACCTGGAAACCCAGAGGCAATGCATCCATCAATTCCCAGTATCAACCAGTATTAGGAAGAGAGTCTTCTTCACTTAGTTTTGAATATGAAACTACAAGACTCTTAGGAGGCATTTTCAGTACCCCATTACCTGATGAGAGAGTTTTTTAGGATAAGGATGTGTCTACTATAGGAATTTCTTAGTCAAGGCCAGATCCTGTAGCAGATATGAGTTACAGACTAGAATTTAGGAGTTCATTTGATAACCCTTTTAATCCCAAAACAGCCCCATACATGGAACAAAACCTTATAGATGTAGACGATCCTGCTGATTTAGAAGCTACTTCTGCTGATCCTAAAGAAGTGCACTCTAAGATAGGATTTTTGAAGAAATGGATTACTAAGGAAGAAGCTAAATGCATTCGTCTTGAAAAGGAGAAGAAGCAAGCCACCTTGGATGCCATAATAGAAAGGGATGCTTTGCTAAGAAGGATGTTTGCTTTGAAGAATCAAAATAAAAAGTAAGAAGAAAATACCACAACTCTCCATATAGATGTATTTGGAGATGTAGACAATCTGAGAGCTAAAGTTTTGGAACAAGAAAACTGCCTGAATGAAAGGCAAGAACCAGTCATTGCTCAAGTCCAAGCCTATAAACCTGTTCAAGTCTACCCTATAGAGCCCATTGCAAAAGCTCTAGATAAAGGGAAAGGAAAGGCTATGGGAATCCAAATAAATGAGCCTCAAGCTATACCAAGCAAACCCTTACAACCCTCCATGTCAAAATTAGAATTAGATCTGGAGAGGGCTAGAAAAGAGAAGGAAGATCTTGCAAAAGAGCTTGAGAAGGTTGAGAATGAAGCTCAAGCTACAGAAACTAGGAGAAAGATCCAATTCATAAAATCTAATTCTGTATTGGCTTCATGGCCTAGTTTATCTACCCCACCTATAATTCCTGCACCAACTAGTGGTCCAATAATCTCAACTCAGGCATTACCCCAATCTGCTCCTACCTCATCTTCCACTATTTGCACCCAAGTACTATTTGTCCCACCTCAACAATCCCAAGCTGCTCCTCTGAGCCAAGCTAATATAGCTAGTACCTCAAATGTTCTTGGTTTCTAGAAGAAACTTGTATACCTAGAAAAGTATAGACAAATGTCATTTTCTAGTATTCCTAGTGCCCCACATCCCATATCATTTGATTTAAGAGATAAAGTGGTTAAGTTCTCTGGGAATAATGCTATTACTGGTGAAGAACATCTAAGAATTTTCATTGATATGTTGAATGATTATGAAGTTGAACATGAAGATATGGTAATGAAATTGTTTGTGCATTCACTCATAGAGGATGCAAGGGATTGGTTTAGGAGGTTGCCTAACAATAGTATAACTTCTTAGAATGATTTGGAGAAATTATTCAAGGAGCAATATGGAGACAACACTAATCCAGGATTCATGTTGAGTGAGTTCAACAACATCAAGAAGAATCCAAATGAGTCCACATTTGATTTCAATGTAAGATTCCAGAAAGGTATGTACAGACTATTTCAAGTTATGAGGTTGAATAAAGATGTCTATCTCACAACATATTTCAGTGCTTTTGATAGCAAAATGGTTTATCAATTAAGTCATAAGGATCCTAAGACTTTAAGGGATGCCTATAAAATTGCAGTAAATATAGAGAATAATAGGAAGACATCTAGCAAACTAGGTAGAAGGGATGATCCTAAGCTTTTCAATCCAAAGAACAATAACAAAAGGGAGGGTGATAAAACTCCTATAGGAAAGAAGCCCGAATAACCTACTATAGGCTAGGTTTTGGATTTTCTCAAAAAGATGAATCCCACTAATTTTAATAAGCCAAATTTTTATAAGAGAACCCCTCTGAATAACAACAGTTTCAATAGGCAGCCTAGAATGCAAAGTTACCCCTACACCACTCAGTGGAAAGATGGTAAGCCAGTTCCCAACCAGACCCAAAATGTGAAGGATAAGGGTACTCCAGATCCCTTGCAAAGGACTACTATGAATATGAATGATGATATACCATGGTGCATTATATGTCAATCACCTCATTCTGTTGATTATTGTGTTGTTGCTCAGTCATTTTCCTAGGCTCAAGGTGTGCAACCTAAAGAAGAAAGTGAAGAGAAAATCCATGATGATATAAGTTGCAATATGGTAAGCATGTTTGATGATTTGATAGATTTTGATATAGAAGAGCCTGAGAATGATATTACTAGTCAGAGAATTGCTTATCATCTACATCATAAGCAAGTGCTTTTAGATGATGAAGGGTATGATACAGATAAGGTATGAAGTACATTTTTTGATGTAGGTCTCACAAGCTTAAGAATGCCCTCCAAAGAGGAGATTGACAGAATTATAGTAGAAATGATTTCACAAGTCCATAGTAACTACAATTTGAAAAATAGAGTAGTAAATAATGATGCAGGAAAGCCATCTAGTGTATTCATCAAAGATATCAATTATAAGATGAATGATCAAAACAAGAAAGTCAATGTAGATGTACCTAAGATCAAGGACAACAAGGGTAAGAAGTGGGAACCATAGCAGAAGGTTCAATTTCAAATAAGTGAAGCAACAAAACCAGTTATGTAACCAAAGAAATTAGAACCTAATACTATCAAGCATATAGTGGTGCCTGCTGCTCAAAAGATTCCAACTCTAGGTACTCTTGTAAAATCCACTACTGTTGAACCTATTGATATGATATCTATGTTATCTCAAATTACTATAAAAATTCCCTTGTCTAAACTTCTTAGAATTGAAGAGCATAAGAACAAGGCTTTTTCATGGTTGGGTGGAATAGGAAACCATAATACTATTGTAGATCAAACTGCTACCCAACAAACCCCATTAGTAGTGGAGGAATGTGGTATCATATCCCAAATTCCCCAAATGTTTTTAAATGATTCCTCAGTGGAATTTATAAAAGATATTGACCCATTTTTTCTTAGCCTGATCATAAAGGGGAAGACCTTAAAAAATTGCATGATAGACTCAGGAGCTTCCAACACTATAATGCCTTTCAAATTAATGGAAGCCTTAGGTTTGAAGGTGGATCCCAAGTAAGGAAAATTTAGAGGAATGGATACTAGGGAAGTCCCAGTCATAGGTACCATAAATGCCTTACCTTTCGAATTGGTTGCATATCCTGAAGTAGAGTTAACCATGTCTGTCATTGTCGTAGATATACTTCCACACTACGAAATGTTACTCTCCAAAAAATTGAGTACTGCCATGGGGGGAAGCCTACAATGTGATCTAACTTATGCCACTTTCCACATAGGGTACAAAGCTGTCAGGGTAAATTGAGAACCAAGGGTTAATCACATTTTACGGGAAGAAAGTGATAAAGATACCACTTGTTTCTTAGATACTGGGACCAATGCTTTCAGGGCTGAAGTAATTATTCAGGAAGTTGAAAATTTACCTGCTATCATTGAACATGAAGTTGAATTTTGAATGAACTCACCAAAATTATGGACAATATTCTTTGATGGGGCTAGTTCTAAAGAGGGTGCAGGGGTAGGTGTAGTTTTTGTGTCCCCTAAAAATAACACTTTTAGGTATTCATTCACTTTGAAGTTTTCCTGCACAAATAATATTGCAGAATATGAAGCATTGTTGCTAGGACTAAAAGTTGCCACACATCATAGAATTAAGAAATTATGTGTCATAGGGGATTCTAAATTGAGTATCTCTCAGGTCAAAGGAACCTACTCATCCAAGAATAAGAGATTGAAGCAATATAGAAATGCAGTTTGGGATCAGATAGAATTCTTTGATGCATTTGGGATCTCATGGAGGGATAGGACTCAAAATAAGATGGTTGATTTGTTAGCGAATGTAGCAATCAAGCCAAAAGAGATATCATTTGCAGGAATCTCTTAGATTGAGCTGCAAAATATACCTTCCATACTTGATAACATTGAAAATTGGTAGGTCTTTGAAGATGACAAAGATGTTACAAATTTTTTGTTAAATGAAGACAAGTACCACGGTCAGGAAATGGATTGCAGTGGACTGATTAAAACCATAAATGGGAAGGAAAGCATTTTTGGTTAAGAGATTATGCAATTGAAAACAAATAAGGTGCCAAAGGGGTTAGTAGTCTTCGAAAATATTTTTGATAACCAAGATAGAGTAAAATCAAGAGTTAACGACCCCAAACCTTAGGAGTTAGAAGAGATAAACTTGGGTACTGATGAAGTTCCCAAAAGGGTATATATCAGCCAAAATCTGCCTGTTAAAATCAGGAAAACATTGATTGACCTACTTAGAAAATACAAACATGTTTTTGCTTGGTCATATGATGACCTTAAGGCTTATAGGGAGGATCTTTTCTAGCATGTCATACCATTAAAAGACAATGTAAAACCTTTCAGGAAAAAATAGAGACCAGTGAATCCTACCCTTGCCCAAAAAATGCAAGAAGAGCTGATAAAGCTAAGGGATGGCACAATGATCAAACCAATCAGGCATTCCACCTGGGTTTCAAACTTGGTTCCTGTCAGGAAGAAGAATGGAGATATTAGGCTATGCGTGGATTTTAGAAATTTAAACATTGCATCTCTAAAAGAAAATTATGGCTTACCTAATATGGAATCCATGTTGCAGCAAGTGACTGACTCTGAATTAATGTTAATGATGGATGTTTTATCTGGATATAATCAAGTTCTATTAAAGGAAAGTGAATAGTTCAAGACAACCTTCACAACCACATGGGGAACATATGTATATGTGACGATGCCTTTTGGCCTAATTAATGCAGGAGCTACCTTCCAAAGAGCCATGGATGTAGCATTTCATGATTATATTGATAAATTTATGGTTGTGTACAAGGATGAACTTACAACATATTATAATAAGGCTGAGGATCACTGCAAACATTTGGAAAAAATCTTTATCAAAGCTTTGGAATATGGAGTATCTTTAAACCCAAAGAAATGCACATTCAGGGTCACAAAAGGAAAATTACTAGGACATATAGTGTCTAAGGATGGAGTGAAAATAGATCCTAAAAGAGGAGTAGCTATTGATAAAGTCCCCAAGCCAAAAAATGTAAAAGGAATTCAATCCTTCTTTGGCCAAGTCAATTTTCTTAGGAGATTTGTTACCAATTTTTCTGAAATTAGTAGACCTATCTCAACGATGCTCAAGAAGGGAGCCACTATAGATTGGAATGGTGAGCCTTCACAAGCATTCTAGGATATTAAAATTGCAATAAAAAATACTCCAGTATTGAGAACTGCAGATTATGCAAAACCCATGCATATTTTCTCTTTTGCATCCTTCCACACTATAACTGCAGTCTTATTGCAGAAAAATCAAGAAGGATATGAGCAGCCTATTGCCTTTTTTAGTAAGTCACTGCAGCCTACTGAACTGAAGTATGAAATAAATGAAAAGCAAGCATATGCTCTAGTAAAGGCTGTAAAAGCTTTCAAATGTTACCTGGTAGGTGCTACTATTATCGCTTTTGTACCTAATGCTGCAGTCAAGGATATATTTTCTCAACAAGAAGTATCAGGCAGGAGTTGTAGATGGATCAATAGAATCCAAGAATTCAACATTGATATACTGATAACAAAGTTAGTAAGGGGTTAAGTTTTGGCCAAACTCATGGCTAAAGCTAATCTAAAGGCTAATCAAATAAATCTGGTAAATGATGATCTCAGAGCTGACTTATGTGACATTGACCAGTGTGATTGGTACACCAATGTTATATATTACTTGCAACATATGGAAGCTCCTCCCCATTTTCCTAAAAATGAAAAGAGGAATACTAAATTGCAAGCCATCAGGTATGTAATTGTCCAAAGCAACCTATGGTGGAGAAATTTTGAGGGATTATTGTTGAAATGTGTTGATAAAGAAAAGGAAAAAGAGGTTTTGAAAGAAATGCATGCTGGAGTGTGTGGGGGACACTATATGGCCAAAACTACTGCACATAAGATAATGAGGGCTAGATTTTGGTGGCCTTCCCTTTCCAAGGATGCCCAAGTTATGATTAGGAAGTGTGAGCCTTGTTAGAGGTTTGCTGGAAAACTAAAATTCTTAGGAAATACTCCATTAAAGCCAGTGGAGATTCAAGCACCTTTTCAACAATGGGGTCTGGACTTCATAGGAGAGATTTTCCCCAAGTCTAGCACTAGCTATTCTTTGATTCTGGTGGCTACTGACTACTTTACAAAGTGGGTAGAGGCTATCCCCACAAGAAATACAACAAGAAAAGTTGTCAATAATTTCCTACTGAATAATATTATTTCTAGATTTGGATGTCCATAGAAAATTGTATAGATAATGCTATGTGTTTTATGTCTGAGGAATTCATTAAATTATGTGATAAATATGGAATAACAAGGTCATCATCTGCTCCATATCATCCACAAGGGAATGAACAAGCTGAGTCCACAAATAAGAGCATGTTGAAAGTCATTAAGAGAACCTTGGATGATAATAAAAAGGCATGGGATTCCGAGTTACAGTTGGTAATATGGGCTGATAGAGTAACTGTAAAGAAAGCCATTGGTGTAGCTCCATTTGATTTAGAGTATGGAATTCAAGCCAGAATACCTTAGAAAAACTTGATGGGACTCTATAATTACATCGAGTTGTATGATGAAGATACTACAGATGAAATGCAAGAAAGAATGGATGAATTGGAAGGACTGATAGAGACCAGAAGAGAAGCATCTCTAAAGAACCAAAAGTTGCAACTGCAAGTTAAGATACTCTATGATAAAAGAACCATAAGCAGAAATTTTGAAGATGGAGATTTAGTCTTAATGTGGAATGCCAAAATTGAGGAAAAAAGAAAACATAGCAAATTTGATCCTATTTGGATAGACCCATATTTGATTGAAACTACTTAGGGTGAGGATTGCTATATACTCAAAGATTTATTGGACAATATTCTTGAACTACCAGTTCATGGATAGTTCTTGAAGAGGTATTTTTCTTGAAAGATACTTATTTTTCTCCATGAATATTAGTGTTAGGGTTTCCTGGTGTTTTGTGCATTCTGTTTATTTTGTAAATCTTTGTAAATATCCTTGTGCAGCCTGTTTCCTTGTTTTTGTGTGTTGTTCAGTGCTCTCTAAAGAAGTTTTCATCTTTACCAAGTATGTGGTCTGCTCTCCCAAAGATTCTGAATTCTTGCATAGACTCAGGTAGTCTATCATCCCTAGACAGAGCCACTGTTTGTGTGATTTTTCACAATATAGATATATTCTGATATTTGGGGTAAAAAATTAGTTAAGTCTTTGAGTCTTGCAAATTAGGGTTTTATTTTATGAAATCCTAAAAACTGTTAGATTACCCTAATTATGCCCTATTATGTAAGTTGTATCTTCCTTTCAATTTCTCAGGGTTTGGCTCTAAAATTATCCACAAAAACGCACTAAGTGCATGAAAAACCCTTATACCTTCATTTTGTGTTGCCCTAGTTTTCAAAATTTTCAAAGGGTATTGTTTCAAAACATTTTGGCATGGTATTTTATCTTAAAGATTTGTTTGCATCAGAATACCTTTATTCCTTAGATTTTTTTATTACAAAAAAGATGCCAAGTTGAAATGTTTTTCAACACCGTTGATTTTACTCAAATCAATAGATTCTTGCATTCTCACATTATCAAAGTGCGAGGTCTTTAAATAATGCGGGGAAGCGGATTTGTGACATGTAGCCCTGGATGATTTTTGAGATACAGTGCACTGCAAAAAGGTCTGGTGTGTCAACATGGGTCAGGACACTTTTGCAGATTTGTCAAATTTTCTAGGACACATTTTATTTTCTTGTACTATCATTGATTGTCTAAATCAATAAAGCTTCACCTTATGAGCAATATTCATCAACCGTGGATCTAGTTTAGATCTATGGTTCCCGCATTCTTGCATTATTAAAATGAGCGATCTTTAACTAATGTGGGGAAGTGGGCTGACGATGCGTGGCAATGGTGACATCATGGGCCCGCCTTTTGTAGAAAGGTAATTACGGTGTATCCTCTATGGAAATTGTCAAATGACATGGAACGAAGAGAAAATGTTTCATTGATCCATTCAGATTGAATGAATGCATAGTCATCACAAGTTTTTGATCACCGTTGATTAAATCAAGATTAATGGTTCCCGCATTCTCGCATTATCAAAATGTGCAATCTTTAAATAATGTAGGCAAGCAGGCATGGTGGGACCTAGACAAAGCTTTAAGAATTACATCGAGTCATGCCACATTGGAAAAGAATAAATGAAATGGAACATGCCCATTGGTGGTGGGAGACAGGTATGCCAAGTCGAAAGTGGCAATATCATGGGTGCAAAAACTTTAATTGCTGTCAGAAGCACATGGACAAAAGAGTAAGTTCTCATTGGTCAAGTTGATCTAGTGGGCTGCCAAATAAAGAAATCTTAGTTCACCATTGATCAGAGTAAAATTGACGGTGCCCGCATTCTCGCATTATCAAGATGCAAGAGTTTTAAATAATGTAGGCAAGCGGGTTTCCAACACGTGTCTAGGGATCCTAAAGTTTTAAAAGGCTTATTGTTTTTGAAATGAAGTCGTCTGATGCATGGGAGATCAACGAGTAGAATTCAAATTCAAGATACAACATGAAAATAACAGTTGTAGAAATAAATATGATATAGAGTTTCCTTCGTGCGACCTAAATACTCTAATATAGCATGCAAATTTTCTTTTGTTGAAGCATACTTACAAATTTTTGTAGTATGAGAGGATTTCTAGAGCTAGGGATAGAATTTTTCATGGGTTTTAGCGTAATTCACAAAAGACATTGCAAAGAAAGGAGGGAAAATCTGGTGGTTAAGTGATCTGTAACTAGTAGAAATAATAATTTGTTGTTATAAAATTTTTGAACTCTTAAAGATGCCTCCCCGAAAGAATTTTTTTGGGCACACTGAATATTCAAAAAGGGGTGTGCATGATGATTTTCTAGAACAATTTCCTTTGTTAGTACATGAGATAACTAAAGGGAGGGAGTTAATTCCTAAAAACCCTAGAGTAGCTATAGCAAAGGGTTTTGATGACAAGTCCAATTGGGTACGAGATGCTCAAGTATCTGTGGGAGGTTTGGAATTATTCAAAAAGAGGTTTTCAGAGAAAAAATTGGATAATCCTCTGAGCAATGTTTGGGAGTTTGATATTGGAAAGTTGATAGTCCCTACAGTTTTCTTCGACAGTGATTTATTAATGGATTTGGCCAAGAAGTATGACCCAATTACATGGTGGATAAAGAATAATGCTGGACTAAAACTCTTTAGGGTCTGCCTTGAACTTATTAGAGAAGTTTTCAATCTTAATCCTAACCATGTTGTGCATGAAACCATTGACATTGATAACCTACAAACAAGGTATGATGCACAAAAAGTCTACTTGAAAAGAGGGCCACTGCAGGAACATGCTGCCAAGGTTGGTAATTTGTCTGTAATTACTATCAGCACCCCAGAGCCACTATTAAAAAGACATTTTAACATTAGGTCTAAGGCATTATATGTTTCCCTTTGTAAGATTTTTGGAATAGATGAGGTAGAACAAATTCCAAGCTCAATTGTCCTCATCATGGCACAAACTCTTCAATTTGGAATGAGCTCCATCCTAGATTTTGCAACACTTCTCGCAAATGAAATTCACAATGGTTTGGTTAGGATAGAAAAAGGGAAAGTAAATAAACCATTCTATTGGTATTCATTGCTTATGTATATGTGCTTGTACAAGGGATTTTCTTTTTTCTCCATAGGTATGGAATTGTAAACAACCAGGGAAGGGGAGAAGAATCCAGTATAGTTATGGAGTGTAGATGACCTCTGAAGCCATAGGTGCTAGTTTTTTAGGTTTGATAGGTATTTTGCATCAAAGCTTAGACTGCTTTTAAGAGGAGATAGCCCTAGAATCCCACATGCATTGTTAAAATTGGTCAGACCCAAGGACCATGCTAAAGGGCTAATTGTCAGTCATAACTGGGGGGATATAATTCCCTACAATGTTTCAATAGTAATAAGAGTGTATGGTTTTTTGGGAAAACCTCATGTGCTATCATTTCATGTGCCTTTAAAGATAGGAGTTGCTGAGTTGTTATGGCAGATAGGTACAATAGATGGGAGGGAGTTGACTAGGAAGGGCATATTTTTTCCAATTGTCACTACGGCCCATGATTTTGTTTTTGTAAGGAAAGGTTTGAATGATCTAAACTTGTTTTTAGACAAATATAATATGGAAAAATCTCAAGCCAGATTTATTTTTCTTGAAGGTTTCTATGATATCTTTAGGGAGAGAATAAAAGCCTCTGAGAGGTTTGTAAATAATGAAAACTTTGTAAAATCTAGAGCATTTGCACAATTTTTTTGGAGGCTGAATATAGGCAATGTTGAAAATACTTGTAACAAAATAAAAGAAGAGCAACTAGATAAACCAAACTCTGTTATCAAAGAAGAGGTAAAATCTAAAATTTTGAATGATTTTGCCCAATTTACACCTGAGGCCGGGAGGATATTAGTTAAACAATCAGGAGTTCTTATCTTACCTGAATGGGACATAGTGAATGTTATGGTTTTTGATTCAATAAGAAAAAAAAAAGGATGTCCAGTTACAAACTGAAGAATAAATTTTGCAGGCTCATAAAGGAGTTAAATTTAGTGATGATCACCAAGCCCTTGTAATTTGGTCAATTGAGGAAAGGGATAAAACTAGGATGCAGGAAATCTCTACTACAGAACATACTGGTACATTGATAGTATACAGGGCTAGTGAAGTAAGTAGCAAGCAAATAATGGGAATGGCCTCAGAAGTGCTGAAATTTGGTGGTGTTGTATCTAGCAAGGAAGAAGATAGATTTACCCAACTCAATGATAGATTTGAAGAAGTTTTAAAAGAACATGAGGAAAGGGGAATATAGATACAATCACTAGAAAAAAAATGTCTCAAATGGAGAAGATACTTGGGAAGAGAAAAGTAGGAGAATTCAGTGGACCTAGGATGGCCTACCCTTAACAATCACTTGTTGGAGCAACCCCTATTTTTGAAATACCAGACACCCCTTGAAAGGCCCCAATTATATACTGCAATGGACTTTGAAGAAGAAAAAACCAAATTACATGAGTTGCAGGTAGAATTAAAGAATCAATATGAAGGAAAATGGAAGCAGGGTGTGATGTATTTAAGGGATAAAATAAAATGGTCAACTTTCTTTGATCATTTGACAAGAGTTAGAACTCTCATGGAAGACTTGAGCAGAGATGAGGTTAAATTAACTCCTCTAGCATAGAAATGGATAGAGAGAAACAATGATATCACATTCATGTGTATATCTACTGGCCAAATTCCTTGTCATAAAGTAGAGAAAATTTTTTATTTTTTAAATAAACTAGGAGATTTTGATGATAAGAGGGATTCTTTGCAAAAAAGATTAACACATTGTTTTTCCAAATATATTGCTTTAAAATTCATTTTATTTCCTTGTGCTTTAGAATCTGTTGGGACAATAAAGGAAAAAGAAAAGTGGAAAAAAGAGTTAGATGACATATTTCATGAAAGGATCAAGAACATCATGAATGAAACTAGTCACTAGTTTTGGGTAAGAACAAACAAAGAGTTGGTAAAGATACAGTTATTCTATAATGCCTTCAGAAAAGAGCTTGATGATTTAGAGGAATTGGAAAATTCTTAGTGATTATACAAAGAGAGCCTCTAAATTTTGATTGGCCAAATGATGCTGCTTATAATGAGTGGAAAAATTAGTTTTTAGTACAAATGTCAAAAGATGATGAGGAGGAAGATGCAAAAGTAAAGGTTACCCTCATAATTAGTAATGAAGACATGGAAAATCCCCATATCAAAGTAAATTTGTAGGTAGTTGAAGATGATACATCACTTTTTAACCTTATGGCCACTTACTCTGAGGATGAAGAATAAATGAAGAATCAGACCATATTCTCCTATTTCAACAACCGAGAAGTATAACAAAAAGGGACCCACCAAGGAATGTTCAATGTAATAGCTTTTCTATTGTTTGCTTTTGTCTTTTATGGCAAACATTTGTCAGTATCTTTTAGAAGACACATGTTACTTTCTTTTAGCCTGAAGCTTGTTGCATCTTACACTATTTAAGTGAGATTCCAAGGCTAAAAAAGGGGTCCAAATTCTATTTTTCTAAGTAATATCCTTAGTCTGCTTTTGCTCCAATTTTTTGAAAGCAAATCCATGATGTATTTTCTCTGTCGATTATCTGAGAATACATGAATACAGAATGAATTGTTTTTCTTTCTGAAGGTCATTCTAAGTTTATTGTAAATGATATACCATTTTCAAAGAAAATGAATATAAATTGTGAACTATTCCCATATTATTCTTTTCTGAATCTTGTCTCCTTCCAATTACTTGGTTATCTTGATATTGTGTAAGTAAAGGCTTGTGCAATTGAATGCAATCTAGTTAGGTTGTATAGCTATTTATCACTGCTGTTAATTCAATGCATTAAATAAAACTTTTGATGAATTTGATGAGGTTTCTTCAGTAATGGAAAGGATTTTGAATGATGAATTCTGATAAGAGTTGCTGATAGGATTTGTTGTAAGGAAATGAATTAGATCTAAGAATTTTCTATAGACTCTAAACCCCAATGGATTAGGCACTGATCAAATTGATTCAGCTGAAGGAGAAATATATCATAAATGGTTATCAAAATGCATCATCAAATCAAATTTTACTTGTATTTCCTGTAGATCTTCAAAGGCTGGCCAATACTTGTCTTCATGGAATGTTTTAGCCTTAGTTAGCCACTATTCTCAAAGAAAATTTGCAGATCTATAGAAGAATATTTGGCCATATCTGTTATATGGGATGTGTTTATCGAGTTATCAAGAATTGTGTATGTGTTTGAGGATTTGAGATGAGAATCAGAATGAAACTAAAAATAATCCCCATATAGTTTCCCCAGTCTTGAATCATCCGTGTGTATACCCACCCTAGTTTTGCAGAGCCAGAAGAGTAGAAAACCACCTTTGGTTTTGTTGAAGTTGGGTCCAAATGCTTTGCACATGCAATTGTTAAACAAGAATTGGCTGGTCTTTAGATTATGTGAGTAATGTCATCTTGGTATTAAGCATTTTGTTTCTTAGTAGTTTTAGTGAATTTTAAAACTCCAACATGACAAAGGTAAGATCTTTTCATGGACTTGCTAGTTTTTACTAAAAGTTCATAAGAGGTTTTAGTAGTATTTTTGGACCCTTTACTAAAATAGTGAGAGGGGATAGGAAAGAGTTTAAGTGGACTATAGGAGAAGATAAGTGTTTTAATCTATTCAAACAAAAAGTTATTGAGCAACCTTTTTTAGTACTTCCTAATTTTAACGAGGTGTTTCAAGTAGATTGTGATGCTAGCGGTACTACAATAGGAGCTATTATGAGCCAAGAAAGTAGACTTAATACTTATTTTAGTGAGAAATTGAATGATGTAAAAAAAAATTATTTTGTTTATGATCAAGAATTTTATGCTATAGTTTAAGCATTGAAGAAGTGGAGACACTATATTCTTCCTAAGGAGTTTGGTTTGTATACTGATCGTCAAGCTTTGCAATATTTGAATAGTCAAGGAAAATTAAACCAAAAGCATTTTAAGTGGGTTGAGTTTTCGTAGAGTTATGCATTTGTTTTAAAACATAGGAGTGGGAAGTCTAACAATGTTGTAGATTCTCTTAGTAGAAGACAACTTTTGCTGATAGAAATACAGATAAAGGTGGTTGGGTTCAAAGAACTTAGTACTTTGTATCCAAAGGATGTTAATTTTACTGAAGCATGGAAGGCTTATACAAAACCTATTAGACTTGATAGGAAAAACTGGTAAGATTTCATCATCCAAGATAGTATATTGTTTAAAGGAAGCTAGCTATGCATTCCAAGAAGTTTAATGACAGAATCTCATCAAGGAGAAGCATAGTGGAGGATTGGTTGAACATTTTCTCAGAGATAAAACCATAGCTTTGGTTGTGAAGAATTATTACTAGCCATAGCTATAGCAAGATGTGAAGAAGTTTGTACAAAGTTGTAGAGTATGTAAGATGGTGAAAGGAGTGAAGCAAAATATAGGGTTGTATCAGTCATTAATTTTACCAAAGAAGTCATAGGAGGATATTAGCATGGATTTTTTTCTTGGATTACCAAGGACACAACACAGGCATGATTCTATTTTTGTGGTGATTGACGGGTTTTAAAAGATGGCACATTTTATTCCTTCCAAGAAGACTAGTGATGCTATTCATGTGGCAGAGTTGTTTTTTAGAGAAGTGGTGAGACTACATGGTCTACCAAAGAGTATATTTTTAGATGAAGATACCAAATTTGTTGGGTATTTTTGGCATACATTGTGGAAGAAGTCGAAGAAAAATCTGAAGTTTAGTTCATCACATCATCCACAGACTGATGGATAGATAGCAACTGTGAATCACAATTTGGGAAACTTGTTGAGATGTTTGGTTGGAGATAAACAAAAAGGATGGGATATGATTTTACCACAGGCAAAATTTGCATATAATAATTTTGTTGATGGGAGTACTGGTAAATCACCATTCTAGATTGTATATGGTAGTAGTCTAAGAAATCCTTTTGAAATGAGGCAGTTGGACAAAGGAGAGATAAGTAGTGTTGAAGAAGAATATTTTGCTAAACATTCGAAGAACATCCATGGGGACATGAGGAAGCACATGATAAAGATGAATACATAGTATAAGGCTAAGGAAAATGTGAAAAGGAGGTATAAAATTTTTTAGATTGGAGACAAATTCATGGTGCATTTGAGAAATGAGAATATTCCAATGGGTACATATAATAAGTTGAAGATGAAGAGGTTTGGACTATGCAAGATAGTGAAGAGGCATGATTCTAGAAATGCATATGAAGTAGAGTTTCTTGTTGAACTGAATATTTCATTAGTCTTTATCATTTTCAATTTGATAGAGTATTATGAAGGAGGTGATGAAGATGAAGTTGCAAAAGTGCAGTGGAGTATTCCAGCAATAAGTTTTGCTACAAAAGGAGATTGATGAGATAATCGACAGTCATGTTGGAAAAAGTACCAAAAATAGAACTTATGAGGAATATCTAGTCAAATGGAAAGGGAGGCCAGTTAAGGAAACATCATGGCTAGGAAAGGAGGATATTGATTGTTTTGTTTTTCCTCTATACACCTAAGAGGTGATGGGATCACTTCCCAAAATACATCGGGTGTCTGATGTAGGAGCATCCTAGATGTAAGAGAAATCTTGTATCACCCAAAAAATATATTTATGTCAGTCTTTTCTATTTTAATAAGAACTAGTAGATAGGGGGTTGCTATTTCTTGGAGCTTGTTATTTTTAGGAAGTTTTTCATACGAGGTTAGAATATTCAAATTTTCTACAAGAAGGTTCATTTTAGAGTTGTAAGCCTACCATAAAAAAATCTCATTGCACAAGCATAAGTATCAAAGAAGTTATTGTGGGTTTTTGGTGGAACAAATTACAAAAAAAAAATTTGGGCTCACTTTTGGAGGCCTTAGAGTGCTTGGATGAGGCCCAAAAAATCAATCAAAGGACTCTAATACCATTCTAAGCTTGTAGATTAGAAGCTAACATTTCAGAAAAGTGATTATAATAGCCAATCAGACAAAAAGTTCATGAGTTATGGCCTTTAAAAGTTGGGGTACCCAAAATATCTAAAATAATTGTCAAAGATGTATTTGGTTGACTCTATATGTACTATTAGGGTCTGTGGGCCCTAGGTATTAAGTTTCAGTGTCTAGAACCTTTCCTAGTGATGTAAAATTACCTATTTAGGAAAGGCTTGAACATTGTCCAAGACAACTTAGGGTGTTAGTTCATAGCTTATCTTGCAAATTATTGTAATGAAGGTGCTCGTGCAGGTTAGTATATTGTACTTGTGAATTCTATAATTTCGCATTTGCATTGCAAATAAGAAGTCCATATTTTGTTCTTACATTTGTTGTTGTTTCATTGTTTTTGTTATGATTTTTTAGTTTTAAGGGAAGAACCATTCATCAAGATGCTTGAAGACCTTTCCTCCACTTCCTTGCAATTATCATATCATCCTCTAATTCAATGGTTAATCTTTGAGCCTTTTCTAAATCAACAGGTACATTTATCCTCATTTGAAAGGAAATATCTAGGAGCATGACACCTAAAAAGAATCCTTTTTTATCCTTAGCATTGGATCTTGAGGTTGGAAGAATACTCAAAAATCTTATTTTATTTAGCCACAAATTCACTGATAGGCTCCATTGGGACTCACAATTGAAGCCCTAATTTTGAGTACCATCCTAAAATCTAGCCCTATAAGTGCTTTTTAATGCATGTGTAACTATCTATCCATTTGAGGCCTAAGAGGTGTTTAATGATTTTATCACCTTGCATTAAATATATACACTTGCACAATAAAGATAAATTTCCATTCTAAGTCATTCTATGAAGTTTCATTTTGAGCAATGTCCAAATCTGCATTTTTGCCTTAGTGTCAAATAACAATCAGATGTCATGCTTGCAATTGAATATCTCACACCCAGTAATGTTTCATGACTCAATCCTTTGGAAGTGTTTAGTGTACATACCAAAGAACTTATATTTCATATTTTGAGTCATTTTGATATTTTTTTACTAGCTTTTGAATCCCTCAAAGTCAGTTGTTTAGTATTCTCATGTTGATGCAAATTGTTTAGAATTCTGGGAGGCCCTATTTGACCAGTTATAACTTTGACCCAATTGAACAAAATGAGAAAAATCCTTTTACATTATATTTTGGAGGTTAGATACTTGTTATGTTTCTAATTTGATCTTGTGATGAATCCATTTGATCAGTTTTCAAATGTGATTCCATATAAAATTTGTAACTTTTTACTGGTGTCATAAAGTGCAGATTGGTCAGTACCCTTGTTTGGGATTTCATAAATTGAAATCCATGATAGGTGAAATTAAGTGGATTTTATTTTTGTGTTCTAATCTAAAAGTTCTTCATGTATTCCAGTTTGGAAATCCTAGTGAATCTGTCTACACACTGTCCTACGTCCATTCTGTTTGCAAAAATTGATTTTCTACCAGTGTTTCAGTCTGCAAATTCTAAGTATCCCACATTAACCACTTGCCAATTTCACCCCATTATTCATCATGAGCCCTAATTGAAGATTCATATTCTTCTCATGATAGTGAACTAATTCCCTAGTTTTTGTGCCACCAAGTGTTGGTCTACCCACTATTCAAAGCAGAATCCAAATGTAATTTAGTATTTTCTAACATGTTTTCTTGTAGGCAATTCTAAGAGGGAAACTTTGACATTCAATATCTTTTTAATGAGAATTCATCATGAGATAATATTCTACAAGGTAAGATTATGTGGAACAAAGAAGTAGTGTGTCTAATTTTAGAGCTTAGTTAGTTGTTTTGGCTAGTTTTTAAAGCCATTCAAGGGACCTTAGGGGCAAAAAAATTGGTAATTTACGGGAAAGGTTGAAGATCAATTTTAAATGGTGTTCTAGTGGTTGATTTTGATATTAACTACTCCTTGATGTTCAGTAAGCCTATTTGGAATATCAATTGTTTGAAAATGAAAATTATTTTAGCCAGACCCACTTTGGGGCCTGGCCATTTCCACCATGACTAATAGATTTTTAAGGAATAGTGGATGTCTCAAAAGGAGGTTATGATGATGATTTCTAAAGGATAGGGAGAAAACACCTTTAGATAGGGCAAGGGTTTTTCATGTAATATCCCATGCATCAGTGTATCTTCTATCTTTCTCTACAACCCTACCATGCAAACTTCATTTCCAATGTGTTGCACAATTGGAATAGGGTCTAGATGTGTTATTAAGTTATATATTGACATAAGAATTGTTAGATATTACAAAAATATTGGTTTTGGAGGGTCAACAATGGCTTCAAATCTACAATAGCCAATATTGGGCAGGCCTAAGAGGAATAAAATTTGGTTGGACTACTTTGTGAACTTTAGATTGATCATAGTCATATTTTTTGTGTTGCCTCTTTCTTTCACTTTCTATTTCCTAACCTACTTGGGGGGTGTCTAGTCTAATAGCAAGTCTTTAAAGAGGATGCAAAAAGAACATGATGAAAATGAGGAGAAAGTCATGAAGCACCTTAAGCAGAGAAATCCATCAAAAGATGGTCTCATTTGCATTGCTAGGAAGCCTTGAGTCGGTATGCACAATGTGAACTACAAGAGAGCTAGGCATTTTGAGGTGGATCTCCCCACTTTTAGAAATGTACTTGAAATTGATAAGAAACATATGGTGGATAGAGTGGAACCTCTTGTGAACATGGGCTAGATTACAAGGATGACCATGCCCATGAATCTGGCCCTTGTAGTTGTGAATGAGCTAGATGATCTTGCTGTTGGAGGTTTGATCAATGGGTATGGTATTAAGGGGAGTTCCCACCTTTGTGGGCTGTTTGCTAATATTTTTGTGGCATTGTAGATTTTTTTTATAGATGAAAGATTGGTTAGAGGTACAAAAGGTAATGATTTTTAAAATATATTCTATGCAATCCCATGGTCTCAGGATACATTGAGTTTACTAGTAGTAGTTGAGATAAAACTCATACCAATCAAAGAATACATGAGACTGACCTACAATCCCATGAAGGGAAATCTAAGAGAGTTAGCTTAGGATTATATTGATTCTTTTTCTTCCAAGGGTGGATATTAGGACAAGTTCCATCATTTTATAGAGGGCTCTATCTATAACCCCACTGACAGTGTGTTTATGATGGGGTAAATGCCTCGAAAGACGAGGCAAAGAAAAAGGGAAATGTAATTGCTTGCATTGGAAGAGGTCCATAGTTATGATTTCCTATAAATATATATATTGTGTCTCCATCACCAACAAGCTTGTTAGTAGTAGTGACATAGCTCACCTCTTCAACATTTAAACTCTATTGCTATTCCCACCACCGACTACATGCAAGCTCGTGCACAAAAATTTAGTGCAAAAAAGTGAAGAAAAGTTATAATCCCACATTCATGTGATGAAATATTATTTTTTTCTCTAAATACAAGAGTATACTAGAACATACGTATCTTAAAAACACAAGTTCTTTTGGAAGCACAAGCTTGCGTAGTGGACCCCAGCCAGCTAGATTTGGAGGGAAGCAAATTCTAAACAAACACACATGCTAAAGAAATGATGTCATCTAATGATGTGGAATATGCTGACAAGTTGAAAATCAACATGTGGTATGGATTTCAATGATGCACAAGATGGTGACATGTGGTAGATCAAACGATGGTTGCCATGTTGCCAAGGAATACTTGCAAGGAAGATAAACATTCAACATGGTGATCAGTGATGTTAGTAGAACACATGGACCCACCTACCAACCAACAACTGATACATGGCATTGAGTTGGCAATAGCTGTAGTGAGTTGGATGAGTTAGACATTGACACATGGTAGATGCTTTACATGTGGCATGCAAATTGAGGTGCTGACATGGTAAAAGGTTACCCATGTCATATGGTTGTTATGTCATGATGATATGGAAAATGCTAACTGGGATAGTGACATAGTGACCGATGACATGGTGGTGACATGGCCCAATGACATCATGGGACAAGTGACTAATGAGATGATTCCATGTAGCACCTAGGTCATAGGTGTCGGGTGACTATGTAGGAATCCAATGAATCAAAATGTGGCATGGGGCAAGGTCGGTCAAACCAAGTTTGACCCAGATGGAGAAAAGGAGGGAAATTTCAAGGAGGCATAAAAAATAATTTTTAAATTTTTCTTCTCAAAAGCATGTGCAGGTCAAATTTTAAATAAAATTTCAACTTATCCTATAGTTGAAACTTTGAAAAATATTTAATATTTGCAAGCAAGTGCAATTTTAGAGCCTTAGTAGGAGCATGTTTTTCAAACTAAGATCTTAGGAGTTTATGCTAAGTCCATATAGGAGTATTATATATCACTGAAATTGAGAGAAAACAAAATTTTCATTTTTGGAGTTTTATTTTACACAAGAGGTCACTAGTTAGAGCTATGCAAGGATTTTTCTTAGGTCCCAAATTTTTAGTTTGATTCAGTTAATACAATTCAGATTTGATTTCCAATGAAATGATGAACCGACTGAATGTAAAAGGTAGCATGAATGCAGTTATGGGTGAGTTTTATCATATATAAGTTAGTTAAATGGAGGTTTTATCAGCATTAAAGATGAATTTTAAACATTTTGGAATCATAAGGCTTTTTATCATGGAAGGAGACATATTTTTTGTTTATTACAAAACAATGATGAAAACCAAATTGGATTTCATGTTTAGAAAGATGAGAGATGTCCTACAATAGAAAAAGGAATGGAGATTTAGGTGGACACATGTCACTTCTAGATCAAATCTAGGATTTCATTCTTCTTCTATATCTTTCTCTTTCTCATCTATTTTAGGGGTTCCAATTTTGGAGAAAATTTCTCACTACTGTGAAATCAAGTTGTTGGTTGGTTTTACTTCTTGTCTATTGAGCAGATCTCAAGTAGTGAAGCCCACACATCCATTCCTATGTAGTTTTTAGAGTTTATTTCATGTCTTGTTTCTCTGAGATAATGAACATTTATGATAGATAATCTAATATATCCTTAGTTTCATTTAGTGTTACCTGTTAATGTATTCAATGTTTCCAACAAAGAATACAAAAGGGGATTTACAATGAATTATATGTGTTCTATTCTTTTATCTCCTAATTCTTTAGATGTTGTTAACTTTGTAATTGAATGAATAAGGTTCATTTTAATTTAAGATAGCTTGGGTGAGTTGTGTGTCAGATCTGTTGTTTCTTTTAATTCCAAGAATTAAGTAAATGCTTCAATGATTTGATAGGGTTTTTGGGTGTGTAGATGGGATGCTAGTAAGAATGGAGTTTGGGGATTTCAGTTGATAAACTTAATGTTACTAAAATTTTACACATGCTGAAAATTTTACTTTAAATAACATTGCAGAAAGAAAACATTCATTTTCTATTCATTTACATTCCATCATTTTGCAATCATATAACAATCATGAGCAAATGAGATATAATGTTCATTGTATAAATGATCACTGATATGTACAATTTTCATGTTTATAAAGTATGAAATGAATAGAAAAAGTGTTGAAAATAATGCATCTCACACAAATCATGAGTACAAGTATTGTCTTTCATATGTACTAAGAACAAGAAAAATAAAACATATGGAAGAAACAAAGAGATAACCAGTCATTGCCTTTCATACTTTGACTGGTTAGGTGTTCTCTATTTTCACCTTGTCACCCCTAGTCCAACTCTCGATCTAGCAAATTCCTAGTTCTTCACTCCCCTAAAAGAGAAGAGGTGGGGTTAGATCTTTACGATCTAAGCAATGAATGATTATCTATAGCTCTATACTCACACATGTCATATTTCCCTTATTTTGAATACATACAAAAACAATAGAATGAATTCCTAGTGCTTTAATGCAAAAGAAAAAAATATAATGTTAAAGGGACATATTAACTCTAGTATGAAAACTTTTATTATAATCAAAATTAAATGCAGATCATAGAAAGATAATTTTTAGTGTCACAAGCCTGTGCTCAAACCTCATGAAATACCATTAAAAGAGTGAGCTCCTAAAAATAATAGAGGATTAATGCAAAGAGAAGTTGGGATTTTTGAAAATAAATATTGGGTAAAATATGAAAATAGTATTATTGATGTGGAGAAGTTTTATGGATTAATATGTGGTTCAGGAACTTGCATCCATGCTACTCATACAAGATAATGGAAGGAAACAAAATGTTGTATTGGAATAAGGATAAAATTGAAGTATCATGAAAAAACATTATGGAGGATACATAACATTAGATGATGGCTTATGAGAAATATCTATATTATTATTTTGTTACATCACAAAGAAATCCAACCAACAATCTTATTGTCTTGTAGTTGAATGGTAGCCTAGGTTGCTCAAAATTTGGTAGTTATGTTTATGAGCATGGTCCTTTTAACTTTGAAGCTAGAAATTCTAGAAATTTGGTCTCAAGATCATATATTTAAATTTTCCTTCTACTTTTGTTTTCTATTTATACTCTACAATAGTCAATGACTATAATACTCAAGACTTCCACATAGCTAAAGTTACTCATGGTTTCCTTTTAAAGTGTTTCAAAGAATATTCATAGTTCCTATCAAATCCATTCTTTATTGTTGGAAATCATTTGTAGGATTCTATGTTCCAACTCTAGTATCAAAAGTTTCTAAAGGAAATTTAGCTCGTGTAAAATCTATTCTTAATTCTCAAGGTTATGCTAAGGGTTATGAAGACATCTGTGGATTTAAGATTGGTCAAGAATGTAATCACTACAAATTGGAATGATAGGTTGTTAAGGAAATTGTGGCTTTGTTAGTAAAGAGACACACATCAAAGGGGGGCATACTATTCTTATGTTTGAATAATATTTATTGGAGTCATGGTATTTATAGAATAGAAAGAGCCTCAACATTCTACTTTGGATAACACCTTTCCCTTCTTACATTGAGAGAGTGTGCTATATTAGCCAGCATTATACCGATACCAGAACTTCTTTCTCCATATAAGGATTCTAGCATGGATTGAAAAAGATATATTGCTTAAAGATAGTATTTGGCTTTGAACAAGGAGCAATAGCTATAAAAAAACCCTATACAAAAAGTATCAAGTGTTCAAAATATGCTATTAGCTAGAGAAAATGGGAAGTCAACTTCAAATAATCGTAGGCCTAAGACAATGCAACTTCGTGTAATGGCTAGTAAGCAATAGAACATCATAAATTATTGTCCACACCCAGCTATGAAGACTAGCTCTTAATTCTCAAATTATTATAACTTGGCTAAATTCATTCAAAATAGATATATCAAAATGAAAACATAGATGGCTTCATAAGAATTGACTGATTCAAAGAAAATTGGAACCTCCCTTTCTACAATTAACATTCTTTCTATTGAATATAAGATTCATAAAGGAACAAAAGCTAGTAAGAAGAATAATTAGCTAGCTGAAACATAAAGAGGAAAACGCATGCAAAATTGTAATGAAATATTTTTGGAACATTAGAATTTAGAACCTTACTATGTATAATTTTCTATTTTTTCTCCTAGATTATGACTGGTTCCCTTTTATTTCCCTTCTTATCATATGAATGAGATATACTAACCGTTGTTTGATCTATGAATTCTTAATATAAGAGTGATGATGTTCCTATTAACACTACATGTAATTGTGTAATTTATTTTCCTTAGTTCAATCTAATTGCTAATCTGATATTCTCGTGAAATAGGAAAATACTACTAATTCATTCATCACTATTGACTATCTTGTCTGGTATGGCTTTATTAATAAGAAAATATGAATTTGTTATGGTCTAGGATGACCTTCCAATGTTTTTGATGTCCTACTTGATATGTTTTATTATGATGGCAATAGACTATGGCATTGTTATTGTTTTATGACACTTGTAATTGTATGTCCAAGCCAAGGCAACTGCTACTCCTTGTTTCTATGTGCTTGGGTCAATAATGTCGGTGATTACCTGTCTCTACATGATTAGCTATATATCCTTCCCTCCACATTTTGTTTTAATTTTTTTCCATGATTTTTATTTTGTGAATGGGATCCGGTGCTATCACAGCCGATACTATCTCCTTCTATTCCTCTGATGTGGCTCCTTACTACTCGCGACTTGGTGGATATCCTGATTCGGTTATCATTCACATCTTTGTAATTGTGAATGATTTATTCCATGGTGTATAAAATGCTCCTCCTCCTTCTATGTTTGTTCTTTAATATGTGTTTTTGAGAGTGGTCAATAGTCGCGACTTGTAGACATTAATCAATTAGTTATGGTTATGCTTAATATATATGTTATTTCATATAATAAATATATATTTATATGTTGCTATGATATTTGAATACATTTAGACTATTACTCTTATATTTATATACTCATACTTTATTATCACTATTGTATCATATGTATTAATAGATACAATATTATATTAAATTTAGTAATCAATTCATTAAATCATTTTTAAATGTGATAATAGTTAGATATATTATTGTCATATTGATTTATATTGTAATTATAACATTTATTTACTTTTATATATTGATATTATTATTATTAATAATATAAATAATTAATTAAAATAAATAGATCATATTTATAGTTTATCAGTATTATTTCTGTAGGAATAGTGTATAGTGATCAATGAATTAGTAGTATTTTCCTATTTCACAAGAATATTAGATTAGCAATGAGGTTGAACTAAAGAAAATCAATTACACAATTGTATGTAGTGTTAATAGGAACATCATTACTCTTATATTAAGAATTCATAGACCAAACATGGGTCGGTGTATCACATTCATATGATAAGAAGGGAAATAAAAGGGAACTAGTCATAATTTGGCAGAAAAAAGAGAAAATTAAACATGGTAAGGTTCTAAATTCCAATGTTCCAAAAATGGTTCATTACAAATGGTATCAGACTAGAAATCATGCCAACCTCTGAAGGAATACCTAACTTTGGGGCGCACTTTCTAATTTTCATAGGCTGCTTACTTGGAGGTGCTGTCAGATTCTATGTGAGGCATCACCCTGAACTTCATTATAAGGAAAAGGTCAGAGAACAAATAATCAAACACATCAAAGAACAACTGATAAGTGAAAAGGATGTGACTGATACATCTGACCTTTTATCCGATTATTGAAATATTTGAAAGGAATTATAGTGCACATGTTTGATCAACAATCTTGCGCAGTGTCTAATGAACTCATTCATACATCTATAAAGGTTTATTGGGCAGCACATAGGAATTTTTAGTTACTAGTCTAGGAAATGAGGAAGCAAAGGTACATGCTAGCTATGCTAGAGATGGTTTCTATGATAATAAAATGTTGTTACATTTTCACGACCCTGCAAAGATGAAAACAAAAAAAGGTTGTGTATGAAGAAATTTACTATCGCTGAGATTTTGGCACTTTGCAATAGCTGAAGGAACTGAGTTAAAGGTGAAGAGCAGTTGAAGAATCTATCATGGTAGTGTTAATGCATTTGTAGCAGATCCTAGAAAATCAACATGGTATTAGTGGTAGTAGTTCTATCACAACAACAATTACAAGAGAAGTGCTAGCTAGAACAACTTCTAGAGTATAGCAGGATATTCAAAAGGTGAAACAATATTTTCCTTTGTTGGAAAATTTGGTTTCAAGTATTGAATCAGTTGGAGACAATGATCACATTCTTCAGTGGACTATAGATCTTAGAATACATTGAACTAGTGCTTTAAGCGTGTCTTCTCCATTTAATCTTGGGGGTCCCAAATTCTTCCATTGGATAACTTAGAATTTGAATTTGGAATTACCATTTCTCTGTATGGTGCTCTCTTGAGGGAAAGGGCTTTAGAATTCCTGTATTCAAATTTAGTTGAATCTACAACTCTTTTTAGAAAGGCATCATTCAAGAGCCTATCAACATCCAATTGACTATTCAGGAGAATAGTAATAAGTCATCATGTTCTGATGAAAGTTACATCTCAGAGGCTTTTGAAAAAATGTAGATAACTGGTGTGTAGAATTCTTAGAATGCCGAGGAGCACATGAAATTAGAAGGTAAATATGTGGAAGAGAATACTAAAGTGGGTGAGAGAAACATTGAAGATCCTTTTTCACTGTTGTCTTTAGAAGAAGAAGAGATATGATCAAGGGAACATAAATAACATTTAGTCAATGAATAGGGAGGGAAGCCAATGGAGCTTCGAGGAAGTTCAACCATAGTTAAAATATGAAATTGTAAGTTTCTTTAATTAATGTAATCATAAAGGTGTAAAATTTATTATTTGAGAAATGATTTAGGGATTTCAAATAGCTTTTCTATGGAGTCTACAATCAAGGAAGGTCTATAAGATGCCTTATTGTAGTGCTAGTTAAGGGAAAGAATATATAGAAACCCTACTGTATATAACTTTTCTATGGAGTTTGCAATTAAGGAAGGTCTATTAAGACACCTTATTGTATTAATAATTAATGAAAACTCAAATTTAACTTTCCTATGGAGTCTGCAATTAAGGGAGGTCTATTAAGAAACCTTATTGTAGTACTAGTTAAGGGAAAGGCCATATTTAACTTTTCTATGGAGTCTACAATTAAGGGAGGTCTGTTAAGATACCTTATTTTAGTACTCGTTAAGGGAAAGGCAATATTCAACTTTCCTATGGAGTCTATAATTAAGGGAGGTTTGTTAAGACACCTTATTGTAGTACTAGTTAAGGGAAAGGCCATATTTAACTTTCCTATGGAGTCTGCAATTAAGGGAGGTCTGTTAAGCTGCCTTATTGTAGCACTAGTTAAGGGAAAGGCCATATTTAACTTTCCTATGGAGTCTACAATTCAGGGAGGTCTTTTAAGACACTTTATTGTAGTAATAGTTAAGAGAAAGGCCATATCTCACTTTCCTATGGAGTCTACAATTAAGGGAGGTCTGTTAAGATACCTTATTGTAGTACTAGTTAAGGGAAAGACCATATTTAACTTTCCTATGGAGTTTGTAATTAAGGGAGGTTTGTTAAGACACCTTATTGTAGTACTAGTTAAGGGAAAGGCCATATTTAACTTTTCTATGGAGTTTGCAATTAAGGGAGGTCTGTTAAGAAACCTTATTGTAGTACTAGTTAAGGGAAAGGCCATATTTAACTTTCCTATGGAGTCTGCAATTAAGGGAGGTCTATTAAGACACCTTATTGTAGTACTAGTTAAGGGAAAGACTATAAGGGCATCTATCCTTCCTATGGAGTCTACAATCGGGAAAGAGGTGCTATGATACCCTATTGCAATACTAGTTAAGGGGTCTATGATACCCTAGTGCTATAATAACCTACCAACTTTCCAATGGAGTCTGCAATCAAGGGAGAGCGGTTAGGGCAACTTATTGTAGTACTAGTTAAGGGAAAGATAGTAATGGAAAATTTTCACAAGAATCTTTTTAGCCAAACAAGCAATCCACTAAGTAGACCACCCCATGCGGATGCCTAAAATTTGCCACTAGGGCCAAGGGGGCTAAAGTTCTACTCTTGGGCTTAGTATGGAACTGGCTTGGATTAACTTATGATTATTCGAATTTCTTTGAAGTTTATATATACTTATATGCATGTATTGATGCATATTTTATGGTTGCAGGATTTATAAGCCTAATGAAGATGTATAGTCATTGTGCATTATTAATCTAAGGATCTATTCAAGACTATGTATGATCTGTCTACATCGTATCTACTTCATGTCTTCATGTATATATTTATATGCTTCGTGTTTTCATTATGTCTTCATACATTCATATGTATACTTTGCATTCAAATGCATACTACATGTGTGGCTCTTTTATAGAATAGAATGAAGTAATCTGACAAGTAAAAATTTGAATGGGATCTAGTAGTCAATTTCGTTATATAAGGTGAAACAAATGGGTATGTGCAAGATCATGGTGTATCAAACTATGGCCTTAAGTGGAAGTGAAAAATTAGAAAATTAGGGTTATGTCAACTTGACACATAATTTTAAAGTGGTTATGAAATTTATATCAAAAATTTGTAAGAAAATAATCTGTAGGAAATTGAATGTAGTTTCTGTTACCTTTTTCTTACCCGCCAAAGGTTTAAATTTTAAATGCTCAGCTCATCTAATGGCTAGCCATGGAAATATTATTTTTTATGCCAAGATCGGACCTTATGATGTATTTCGCAGCCTGCAAGATCTTCTCCATTAGATTTCAGCAAGATCGACGGTCGGCGCGATCTCGCCATTAGAGATGTAGGAGAGTTACCATCAGCGACATCGTGCCCAATTGACAAGTGCCTAGTGGGTCTGACGAGCAGGCTACAACGGACGGCAGGTCGGGAAAGTTTTCTGGCACCGCAGGTGCTATGTCGCTATCGCACACCGGTCAAAAAATCTCCATGGCGACATAGCGCCCGACGGAGATGCTCATGTCGGTGGGCGACACATTTCCATGGACTGGAAATTTCAAAACACGGCAAGGCACCATGGCGCCAACGGAAAACCAATGCATTTTCTGATGGCGACATAGCACCCAATCAGAAAATCCACTATGGTGAGGAAGGGTTAGGCAAATGGGTCCCGTCGGTACTCTGCAATGCAATTTGCCAGCCCGGCGTCAAGATGGTGAATCAGATGTAGCCACGTATTCATCAATGGGGTCAACGTGATATGGACCCTTCGAGTTGGAGCTTCGTCAGACTAGGGAGGTGTCTCATTGGGCCAATAAAGAGCGACCACGTCCTCCAAGTCAGAGTTCAGTCAGCGTCACCGGTACATGGAAGGGTAGGATCTCCACCGTCAGATTGATCTAGATCAGCGGATGGCGCCATCTCGCTATGGCAGAGATGCACGGGTTTTAACATGGCAACATAGTGACCATCCACCACGTGTCAGCGAGAATCAGGTCTTACCCATCGGCGTCAGGAGAATGAATCAAATGCTGACACACGTTCAATAGGCCCAATAGTTTTGGGAGGAATGGTGAGTCTTCACGATCGTCAGATCTGTAGGGATCTAAGGCTGGCGCTATCTCGCCATCGACAACTGCCCGACAGTTAACGTTGGCGACATAGCGCCCAGGTGCCACGTATCTTGATGGAACCAAGTTTCATGTAGCCAGCACGGTAAGGATTAAGTGATTGTCAGACCAATAGGGAAGTGCCATATGTGTCGCGAGCCTAGTGACTTACAAGGGAAGGGAGTTGCGGAACTCCATGATCATTGGATCGAGGCCAATCGACGGTAGGTGCCATCGCGCTATGGTGGAGATGTACGAAGGTTATGTTGGCAACATAGCGCCCGGCCGGGAAGTGTGACGGAAAGCAAGTTTATGACAGGCCAGTTTTGCGGTGGGAAGAGGTCAGGCAGTTGAAAAGTTTAGAAATGCTGGTGGGGCGCCATGGCGCCATCGAAAAACTCACAAGGTTTTTTTTGGTGACATAGCGCCCAAACAGAAAACAGACCATGACGGACTCTCAGGCCTGGTGGGATCGAAGGACGGGACAAGTGGGATGAGCTATCTAACGTCGTGGCCTCGTGATTGGTCTGGGTGGTACCTCATCTACCATGGTGGCATTTCAGAATACACCACGTTTGCATCAAAGGGTGAGATGGAAGTTGGGTGCTCTCTCACTATGGGAAGGTTGCCTCAATTTTCCCATAGTGACATAGCACCTTAGTACCATGTGCCAGGTCAGTGGGGCCAAGTGTTAGGGAATTTGCCAAAATGGTGCTACGTTAGGCCAATGAAGGACTGCCACATATGCCAGATCAGAACATAGACATGAGGTGGTACTAGATCTTCAACGCAACCAGCATGTTGTAGGGGCGAGCTCTACACCGTCAGATCTGCAAAGATCAGCGGCGGGCACTATCTCGCCATGGAGAAACTGCATGAATTTTCTGATAGCGAGTTAGCGCCCATGCACTGCATGTCCTCGTGGGTCTGGATTTGGATGCGTAGTTAACATCACAGTTACGATTGATAGTTAAGTTGCCAAGTCAATGATATAGTCTGGTTGGGGCATCGCAGTCATAGTTTGGTACCACCACGGATAGAGATAACTGTTGGGCGCTATGTCACTATTAGGAACTTCAGGGCATGGCACCCATAGCGACATAGTGCCCAGTCAAACATAAAGGTGTGGTCAGCGCGTGAAGAGGACTGCCAGGGTGGCAAAGGGGAGGAAAGTGATTGCCCCACGTGGCCCAGTCAGCATGTGGACCTAGTTGACCTTTTTTGACCCTGTTGTTTTGTGAACCAAAAAGGATAGAAATTATTTATTTATTTTTGCCGTGGATCTGATTTGATAATCAATTGCCACCAACTTAGAGTGAATATCAGGTGTAGAGGGACACTCCATCTATCCAGTCGATCCATCTACCATGTTAGGGAATGTTTTGGTGCCATTTCTATCTTCTCTAGGCTCTTTCTCAGAAAGATATGAGATTTCTTGGTATGCAAGCTAGGATTCAATCAGATCTTCAATTGGATTCTCAAGATGGGAAGTTAATGCCAGTAGGTAAGAAGTGAGTGTGACACAGAAATCTTTAATTATGCCTGATCTATAAAGACAATTTGGTGACTTGTTCTTAGGGTTGCATCTTCCTGATTTTCTCTGTTACTGCTTGTAGACTTGCAGTGTAGAATCCCTGTGTCTCTGAGCTACATAGCATCCTGTGTCATTCTCTTCAGTGGTCAATGTGTATGTGCTTCATTTTTCCTCTCATTGATGCATTATTGAGATTAGTGGTCCACATATTGTATCTACCTTTGGCCTATTGGATAATATACAAGTGAAATCTTCTTTTCCTGGTGTCATTCAGTTGGTTTTCTGCTCCGTATGTGATTATTGATCGATATAAGTCTAGACGTGTATGACTTTTGTATGTTACCCTAGTTCTGTAGTGCATATATGGGCAGGAATGAGTCTGAACACTCTGTTTTGGTGCATCACTGCCTTAGATTAGACTAGGCAGATTTGCTTTAACGCTCTCTTTCTCCCTTTCCCTTTTGAGAATAGATAGGTGCGCCCTGATAGTAAGAGGAAGCCGACCTTCTCCGGAGACTCAACCTCGTAGTTCAAGTCCCACAGCTTGGAGGTTGTTTCCATGTTTCTAAACTACTAGGCCTTATCAGGAGAAAAAAATAATTGATTGGTCAAAAGTTTGAATTTTAATGCAGTACTACAAAAATTTCAGGGTAAAAATAAAAAGTAGGTGTATGTCTAACTACCTTAATCAAAATCAAATGATAATATTTTTTTAATATAATTATAGATATGAAAAGTAGACTCATGCCCAGATGTGATGCATATTTTTTGGTATTTTTATTCCAACTAAATAAATAAATATGAATTTTCTACCAAAACTTTTTCGAAAAAAAAGTCCTATGTCTGACCACCTTAACTAATAGAAAATTTTACCAAATTAAATTTTTTTTTTCTTATACTAGGCGAAGCATAGAATGTGATGCAACTTTTAGATTTAAAAAATGTTATACCGTTTAAAAATTATAGCTATTTTTCAATCAGTATGTCAATCAACACTTTACAATAATCTTCATTGATAATTAACTAATAAATACTTATCGATCTCAACATTTGACAAAAAATATATTGATAAAATCTCGAGAGTGTTATTAAAAAACTCTTTTCGTTTCATTCAATTTCAATGAAAATAACATTGTCAGATGACTACTCGAATTCTGAGTATCACTAAAACCCTCTTCAAACACATCTTTTGGGTTGATCGGGTAGGCTTGGTAAATACAAAGCCTAATCGGATATCGGATTTGAAATTGGATATCGGATTTGAAATTGGATATCCGATATGGCTAGGTGAATTTTTGTGAGAAATTTGAAATCCCAACCCATTTTGGAGGGAAAACCGGATTTAAGACTTATACCTTATGATTTATAAATTATTTTTGTTATATTACTATGTAAATATGTATTATAATATGTTATAAATATATAATAACGTAATGTAAAGATATAAGATATAATATATTAATATATAATAATATATTATGTTATTCTCATTATAATCTATAAATATAATTTAAATTATTATTATTTTTTCTAAATATAATAACGTAATATTTTTATTAAATATAATAATCATATATATATATATATATATATATAAATATATGTTATTAATATATATTATTATATTAATATGTATGTTATTAATAGATATGTATATTATTAATATATATGAGTCAAAGGGGGTCATAGGTCACTTCGACACATTACATAACATTATATGTCCCTAGGGGTCTTAGGACCCCTAGTGACATATTAGAATCATTCTTATGGGTCGAAGGAGGTCATAGGTTGACTTATGACCCCATTCGATGCACTACACGATGACATATGTCCCTAGGGGTAATAAGACCCCTAAGGACATATTAGAATCATTCTTATGGCTCAAAGGGGGTCATAGGTTGACCTATGACCCTATTCAACCCATTAAATGATGACATATGTCCCTAGGGGTCTAGGACCCATAGGGACATATTAGAATTGTTCTTATGGGTCAAAGGGGGTCATAGGTTGACATATGACCCCCTTTGACCCATTACATGACGACATATGTCCCTAGGGGTCCTAGCACCCCTAGGGACATATTAGAATCATTCATATGGGTCGAAGGGGCTCATAGGTTGACTTATGATCTCCTTCGATACATTAAATAATGACATATGTCCCTAGAGGTCCTAGGACCCCTAGGGACATATTAGAATCATTCTTATGAGTCGAAGGGGGTCATAGGTCTTATGAGTCAAAGGGGGTTATAAGTTGACCTATGACACCCTTCGACCTATTACATGAAGACATTTGTCCCTAGGGGTCCTAAGAACCCTAGGGACATATTAGAATCGTTCATATGGGTCAAAGGGGGTCATAGGGGGTCATAGGGTGACCTAGGACCCCCTTTAACCCATTAAATGACGACATATGTCCTTAGGGGTCCTAAGACCTGTAGGGACATATTAAAATTGTTCATATGGATCAAAAGAGATTATAGGTTGACCTATGAACCCTTTCGACCCATTAAATGATGACATATGTCTCTAGGGGTCTTAGGAACCCTAGGCACATATTATAATTGTTCATATGGATCAAAGAGGGTCATAGGTTGACCTATAACCCTCTTCGACCTATTTAATGATGACATATGTCCCTAGGGGTCCCAGGACATCCAGGGACATATTAGAATTGTTCATATGGGTCAAAGGGGATCATAGGTTGACCCATGACCACCTTTAACCCATTACATGATGACATATGTCCTGAGGACCCCTAGGAAGATATGAGAATAATTCTTATGGGTCAAAGTGGGTCATAGGTTGACCTATGACCCCCTTCGACACATTACATGACAACATATGTCCGTAGGGGTCCTAGGTCTCCTAGGGACATATTAGAATAGTTTATATGGATCGAAGGGGGTCATAGATTGACCTATGATCCCCTTCGATCCATTAAATGATGACATGTATTCCTAGAGGTCCTAGGATCGCCAAGGACATATTAGAATTGTTCATATGGGTCAAAAGAGGTCATAGGTTGACCTTATGACCCCCTTTGACCCATTACATGATGACATATGTCCTTCCGACCCCTAGGGACATATGAGAATTTTTCTTATGGATCAAAGGGGATCATAGGTTGACCCATGACCCCCTTCAACACATTACATGATGACATATGTCCCTAGGGGTCCTAGGACCCCTAGAGAAATATTAGAATTGTTCTGATGGGTCAAAGGTGGTCATAGGGTGACCCATGACACCCTTCAACCCATTACATGAGGACATATGTCCCTAGGGGTCCTAGGACCCCTAGGGAAGTATTAGAATCATTCTTATGGGTCAAAAGGGGTCATAGATCAACCTATGACCCCTTTTGACCCATTACATGATGACATATGTCCCTACGGGTCATAGGACACCTATTGACTCATAAAATTGTTCATATGGGTCAAAGGGGGTCATAAGTTGACCTATGACCCCCTTTGACCCATTACATGATGACATATGTCTCTAAGGGTCCTAGGACCCCTAAGGACATATTAGAATGTTTCTTATGGGTCAAAGGGGATCATAGGTTGACCTATGACCCCCTTCGACAAATTACATAATGACATATATCCAAAGGGTTCATAGGAACCTTAGCGACATATTAGAATCATTCTTATGGGTCAAAGGGAGTCATAGGTTGACCTATGACCCTCTTTGATCCTTTACATGATGACATATGTCCCAAGGGGTCCTTAGACAACTAAGGCCATATTAGAATTGTTCTTATGGGTCAAAGAGGGTCATAGGGTGACCTATGACACCCTTCAACCCATTATATGATAACATATATCCCTAGGGGTCCTAGGACCCCTAGGGACATATTAGAATCATTCTTATGGATCAAATGGGGTCATAGGTCAACCTATGACCCCCTTTGACACATTATATGATGACATATGTCCCTATAGGTCATAGGACACCTAGAGACATATTAGAATTGTTCATATGGGTAAAAGGGGTTCATAGGTTGACCTATGATCCCATTCGACTCATTAAATGACAACATATGTCACTAAGGCACTTAGGACCCCTAGGTACATATTAAAATTGTTCATTTGGGTCAAAGGAGGTCGTAAGTTGACCTATGACCCCCTTTGACTTATTAAATGATGACATGTGTCCTTAAGACCCCTTGAGACATATTAAAATTGTTCATATGAGTCAAAAGGGGTCATAAGTTGACCTATGACCTCCTTTAACCCATTACATGATGACATATGTCCCTAGGACCCCTACAGACATATGAAAATTGTTCTTATTGGTCAAAGGGTGACATAGGTTGATCTATGACCCCCTTTGACACATTACATGATGAAATATGTCCCTATGGGTCCTAGGACCCCTAGGGACATATTAGAATCATTCATATGGATCGAATGGGGTCATAGATTGATCTATGATCCCCTTCGACCCATTAAATGACAACATTTGTCCCTAGGGGTCCTACGACCCCTAGGGACATATGAAAATCATTCTTATAGGACAAAGGGTTCATAGGTTGATCTATGACCCGCTTCGATGGATTAAATGATGACATATGTCCCTAGGGGTACTGGGACACCTAAAGAAATATTAAAATTATTCTTATTGGTCAAAGGTGGTCATAGGTTGACCTATGACCCGCTTCGAACAATTACATGATTACATATGTCCCTAAGGGTCCTCAAAACCCCAAGGACATATTACAATCATTCTTATAGGTCTAAGGGGGTCATAGTTTGACCTATGACCCGCTTTGACCCATTACATGATGACATATGTCCCTAGGAGTCATACAACCCTTTAGGGACATATTAGAATGCTTCTTATGGGTCAAAGGGGGTGATAGGTTGACCTATGACCCCCTTCGACACATTACATGATGACATATGTCCAAAGGGGTCATAGGACCCCTAGAGACATATTAGAATCATTCTTACGGGTTAAAGGGGGTCATAGGTTGACCTATGATCCCCTTCGACCCATTAAATGATGACATATGTTCTTAGGGGTCTTAGGACCCATAGGAACATATTAGAATCATTCATATTGGTCAAAGGGCATCATAGGTTGACTTATGACCCCATTTGACCTATTACATTATGACATATGTCCCTAGGTGTCCTAGTACCCTTAGAGACATATTAGAATCATTCATATAAGTCAAAGGGGGTCATAGGTTGATTTATGATCTCCTTTGACCCATTACATAATGACATATGTCCCTATAGGTCCTAGGACCCTTAGGGACATATTAGAATCATTTTTATGGGTCAAAGGTGTTTAGAGGTTTACCTATGACCCGCTTTGACACATTACATGATGACATATCTCCCTAGGGGTCTTCGAAACTCTAGGGACATATTAGAATCATTTTTATGGGTCAAAAGGGGTCATAGGTTGACAATTGAGCCACTTCGACACATTACATGATGACATATGTCCCTAGGGGTCCTAGGGCCCCTAGGAACATATAAGAATGGATCATATGGATCAAAGGGCCTCATAGGTTTACCTATGATGCGCTTCGACCCATTAAATGACGACATATGAACCTAGGGGTCTTAAGACACCTAAGGACATATTGCAATCATTTTTATGAGTCAAAGGGGGTCATAGGTTAACCTATGATCCACTTCAACCCATTAAATGATGACATATGTTCCTAGGGGTCCTATGACCCCTAGGGACATATTAGAATCACTCTTATGGGTTAAGACCACATATGTCCCTAGGGGTCCTAGTGTAGAACCAAAATTAGTATGCAAAGAACATTAACAAATAAAGTAAACATTCACAAACCAAAAACTAAATTCACGTATATGCTTAGACAAAGAAAGAAAACAAGAAGTGCAAACCTCACAAGAGAAAAAACTCCATGCTTTCTTAATTCTATAGATGTGTCCTTTTGCTGTGGTTGTATGCTCAAGATGCTCAAAAGCTACTTTAATGGAAATGGGTAATGGCAAATTGGTAGCTTTGTGAGCTCTCAATTTGGCATTATAAGGGTATGGTTGATGGCTTTGGTTCTCAAAATAGCATGGTAACTTTAGCTCAAAGATTGTTGATGAAATGGCTTGGGATGGGATTCAATTTATAGGCTAAGGGGTAGAGGGATGGAGGGCTTAGATGCAAGGATGGATGAAGGCTTAGGGAGGGCTAGGATGCACTCAAAGGAGAGCACATGGATTGTTCTTGTTTAGCACCAATGGGAAGGTGACACTTGTCACAAGGAGGATGAGTGTTAGAGGGTAGGGTAAAGGGTTGGTTAAAGTCATGATGAGTGGGGTTGAGTATGTAAGAGGGATGTAAGAGGAATGAGTGTGGAAGATGGGTGTAAGAGTTATGAGTGGGCTTTTAAGAGTCTTTTATGTTTTGTAAGAGCACTCATGACTTAGTGGTTGGGTTTTTTGAGGGGAGACTTTGGTTTGGATTAGGAAAGTCTTAAACTTGTTTAAGGAATGTGACAACATTAGGGGGTGGATTAGGCTTGGGTTTAGGATTAGCTTAGGTATGTTAGAGATGTGCAAGTGGATGGCATTAGTGAGGGTGGGTGAGTTAGTGGCTAAGCCTGGTTAGTATGGGTGGATGGGGTGGATTAGGCTAAATGGAGGATTAGAGATAGGTTAGGGGTTTTTGAATTTGAGGATTTCATTTATCAAATAGATTTATTTAATAAATGGGGATTTTTGGAATTATATAGAAGAATAGGATTTAATTAATAAATAATAGATTATTTGATTTATCAATTAGGACTATAGATGATTAATTAAATTAATCAACTAGGGGATGACAAAGGATTAATTAAATAGAAATTTAATTAATAATTCCTTTTTAGATAACTAAATAGGATTACTAAAATAGTGTAATCAAATTTAGGTGTCTACATTTTGCCCCTCTTTGACATAGTGTTGAGACAACACTATTTCAAAGAAGTTTGAATGAAGACGACACGAAGAAGATGTTTTAGCAACAAGGTTACCTCAGTCTCGGATAAGAAGAGGAGAGACTAGACTTAGATGATGCCCCCTCAAGAAGGCGGCGGGGAGAGAAACGAGGCTCGACGACTTCTTGAAAAGTACAAGAAATTAAGATCAGCTAAGACACAAGTTGGCAAAGAGAAGGGGTTGAATTAGGTCAAACTCTCACTATGGGAGAATGATAAAGGGAAATCAGAGGCACAAAAGTAAAGCAAGCTTAAGACTTTCCAGGATTGGGGAGGGAGATGGAGGAGTGGAGCGCTATAAAAGGAATCTGTGGTAGGGAGATAGAATGATAAAGTTGATGCAACAGGATTTCAAAGAGTCAGATTGGCGAAAGATGGGTTTCGGAGATCCCTAGGACTAGGATTGTGGATCTCGAAAGATGAGGCTTGGTGGATTGATTTGATTGGTGGATCCCTAAGACTAGGATTGTGGATCCCTAAAGCTAAGCATGAGGAGTGATGCAAAGAGATACTGATGCATAAGTTGGGATAGGTGTTGGATATGGATGGGGGATAATGGAGATGAAGGGAATGCATTGAAGCTTTTTGAGCGGGGGGATACTTCAAAGAGAAGTACCACCATGTAGTTGAGCACTAGATTTGCTATAGGACTATTGGTTAATTGCCAAGGTTACCAAGAACATCAAGGCCTTTTCACCAACCATCCAGAGGACTGACGAACTGACTCGAAACAAACACGCAAGGATTGCCCCAGTATCACACATGAATCCTAGAGGAAGTAGCGTAGAAACGACACTAGGTAACCCACAAGAAGAAAAAGAAAACAAGCAAAAGACCTAATCAAGACCTTACACTCTAATTGCCCCATTCGCAGCATACCATGATATGGAAGATCAGGGCAACCTTGAGGAGGGAACAAGGAGATTTCTTGGAAAAGATATTTCAAGACTCAAAAAGGGAAGATCCCAAATCAAAAGAAAGCGAAAATCCAAAAGAGAACTGTTTGCCAATGAGATGGATAGGATGAGGTACTAATGGACCAAGATTAGACATGAGGAAAGCTATATCCTGCAAAGATCTATTAGAGAGCACCTAAGCTGATGGATCTGGATGAGTGATGCATTTGGCAAGCTGAACTAAGAAGGATAACACTTTGGTGACAGAAGATCTAGCTAAAGGATGCATTGGAATATCTAACCAAGGTGTGCGATGTGTGCAATATGTTGACCAAGGATGAACTAACATGAAAGCCAGATAGATACAATGATACTAAGCTAAAGAGGATGTACAAGTTGACAGACCAAGATATATTACAAATCTACAAGTTTGTTCATGTTTTGGTTTTTTGTGAGATGGAAATGTTTGTGAAGGATGGGATGTCTATAATAGTTGATAGGTGGATAGGTAGATGGTTTGTGAAAAGCTTAAGGAAAATGGGATTCTGTTTGTGCATGTGATAGGATACAGGCTAGGATACAAGATTATTTACAAGCTGGAATATGGTACAACCTTTGCACAAGATTCGGATATATACAAGGTATGGTACAAGATTTACAAGGTATAATACAAGCTTTGGTACAAGATTTACAAGCTGTACAGGAGGTATTGACAAGCTCCATCAGATTTTGGATATTTGATTGGAACACCAAGGGAACAAACAGGTGTTTTATGGGATGGTGGGTAGATGGATGAGGGATAGGATAGTGATAGATAATGGATTAGTCTTTAGCACACAAGGCGCCTGAATTACCAGGTTTTCACCAAGGTACCTATCCAAGGCGCTTGAATTGCCAAGTTTTCACCATTGGACGCTTATTTCTCTTTACTATTATTTTTTTTTTGTATTTTTTCAAAAGCTGGGTATACCAAGGATCTTCAAACATGGAACTTCTTGAGATGAATGATGTTAGTGGGATCATTCAAGAGTTCTCCTTCTGGTGTAGATAATTGATAGGCTCCGAAGCCAAAGGAGGCAGTAACCACATAGGGACCAAGCCATGTAGGTTCAAACTTGCCTTTCTTTTCTCGATCTGCTTGGACTTTCATATTTTCTTTGAGGACCATTTCACCTGGCTAAAAGTGTTGTGGGAGCACCTTCTTGTTGAAATTCCTTTTGAGATGAGTTTGATAGACTGTGAGATGGTCATAGGCTTGTTGTCTCTTCTCGTCTAAGAGATCTAGCTGGGTGAGTCGAGCTACTCTGTATTCTTCATCTGAGATTTTCCCTCGCAAAGATATGCGTAGTGACGTAAGTTCAACTTCTATAGGTAATACCGCTTTGGCACCATAGACTAGGGAGTATGGAGTTGTGCCTGTGGATGTACGGAAGGAAGTTTGATAGGCCCATAGAGCCGGATTTATTTGAAGGTGCCAATCACGGCCGGAATCATTGACTACTTTCTTTAGGATTTTGAGGAGGGTTTTATTAGTTGCCTCTGCCTGGCCGTTACCTTGTGGGAAATATGGGCTAGAAAAGCAGTGATGGATGCGGAGGGAAGTGCATAATTCTTCCATGTTGAGATTTTCAAAGTTACCTCCGTGGTCAGTGAAGATGGTGGATGGGATGCCGAAGCGGCAAACAATGTGGTACAAGATGAACTTGGAGACTTGAACTCCTATAGCTGAGACTAGGGGGACTGCTTCCACCCACTTAGTGAAATAGTCTATAGCTGTTATTATCCATTTATGTCCATCAGATGAGAGAGGTGTGATAGTTCCAACTAGATCAAGGCCCCAACAAGCAAAAGGCCAAGCTGGTGCAATAGGCTGTAGATCCTGTGCTGGAGCGTGCACAAGATTTGCATGCTACTGACATGGGAGACACTTTCTGACAAAGTCACAAGAGTCTTCTTCAATGGTAGGCCAATAGTAGCCTGCTCTAAGGATTTGTCATGCTAGGACAATACCACTCATGTGGGCACTGCAAAGTCCATAATGTACTTCTTTTAATGCCATCGCGGCCTCATTTTCATCTAAACATCGAGAGAGGGTATCATGATAACCCCGACAATATAGGGCATTGGCTATGATAACATAGCGGGATGATTTTTGAATAAGGTTCTGGCATTGGGTGCGTGTGAGGTGAGGGGATATGATACCATCGTTAAGGTAAGCGTGAATTTCATGGTACCAAGGGGATTGGGGACCAACCAAGATACAAACACGGTTTGAATCCTCATTCGCATAAGTGGGTGTGAGGAGCTGCTCAACTAAAAATTCATACTGCGTAGCTTCTTGGGGAATTTCCAAGAGTGAGCCGATAGTGGCCATGGCATCTGCTGCCTTGTTCTAGATTCGAGGCACTTGTGTAAATTGAAGCTTTGTAAAATGCTGGGTCAACTGATCAAGTAGCTCTTTGTAGGGTAATAGCTTTTCATCTTTGGTTTGATATTCATTTAAGACTTGTTTGATGATGAGCTGGGAATCACCAAAGACTTGTAACTCAGTGATATTCCATTCTGCAGCTATCTTTAATCATGCTACAAGAGCTTCATATTCTGCTATATTGTTGGTGCTAGGGAATTGTAGCTTGAAGGCTTTTGGAATGTAATCTCCTTGAGGTGTAACTAATAATATTCCTGCCCCTGATCCATGAGAGGTGTATGAGCCATCAAAATAAAGATTCCATGGGGGTTGTTCTTCAATTAGGCAGATATGCTCATTTGGGAATTCTGTGAGCAAAGGATATGCATCTACTAGAGGTGCATCAGCTAGGTGATTTGCTATAGCTTGCCCTTTGATTGCCTTTCTGTCCACATACTAGATGTCAAACTCACTTAGTAGCATAACCCATTTTGCTAGCCGACCTGTGAGTGCTGTTCTAGAGAGCATATACTTGAGAGGATCAATCTTAGAGACTAGTTGGATGGTATGACTTAGCATGTAGTGGCGAAGCTTTTGAGTTGAGAAAACGACTGCTAAACAAGCTTTTTCCATAGGAGTGTAATTGAGTTCATAACCAACTAGGGTTCTACTGATATAGTATATGGCTCTCTCTCTGCTATAATCATCATGTTGTGCCAGAAGTGCCCCTAGAGCAGTAGGTGTTGCTGATATATACAAGATCAAGGGACGACCAAGAACTGGTGGAACCAAGATAGGGGGATTGGTGAGATACTGCTTGAGCTGATCGAAGCTGCGTTGACATAAAAGATCCCACTTGAAGTTCTCATTCTTCTTTAGCAAGTGTGAAAATGGTGTACACTTATCTGCAAGTTGGGAGATGAAGCGTCGAATAGATTGAAGTTTTCCCTGAAGAGAGCGAAGCTGTCGCAGTGTCTGGGGAGGAGGCATGTCTAAGATAGCCTTGACCTTTTTGGGGTCGATCTCTATACCTTGTTTAGAAACTATGAAGCCTAGAAGCTTGCCAGATGTGACCCCAAAGACCCACTTCTTGGGATTTAGCATGAGATGATATTGGGCCAACCTATCAAAGACTTTTTCCAGGTCAGCAATATGATCCATGAAGGTGTGAGATTTGACCAGGATATCATCCACATAATCTTCCAAAATGCTATGGATAAGATCATGGAAAATGGCTGTCATAGCTCTTTGATAGGTAGCCCCAGCATTCTTTAGGCCAAAAGTTATCATGGTGTAGCAAAAGGTTCCCCAAGGGGTAGTGAATGCTGTCTTATGCTGGTCCTCTTTTGCAATCTTGATCTGATTATACCCAGAAAATCCATCCATAAGGGACAAAATTTCATGTCCAGCTGTAAGATCTACAATCATATCTATGTTGGGCAAGGGAAAATCATCCTTTGGACAAGCTTTGCTAAGATCTCTAAAATCAGTATAGATTCTGATGTCACCGGAAGGCTTAGTGACAGGGACCATGTTGGAGATCCATTCTGAGTAGTCGATAGGTCGGATAACCTTAGCAGCTAACATTCTTTCTAGTTCATCTTTGACTAGTAATGCCACCTTGGGGCGTATTTTTCTAAGCTTTTGTCTGACGGGCTTGATCTTTGGATCGACTGCAAGATGATGAACTACAAGCTTTGGATCAAGTCCTGGCATGTCTTGATATGACCATGCAAATCGGCCAATGTTCTCTCGTAAAATCTCAAAGAGGAGGTCAGCTTGGTCTTGTGATAGGGATGCAGCAATGTGAACAATTCTAGGGATCTCTGAAGAACCAATGTTGACTTCTCTAGTATCCTCTATTAGAATAGAAGACACCTCTGGTCGATTATCTTGAGGAGGCAATACTAAATCTTCATGTTCTGCTTGTGGCTCTGGATTTTCTTGCTGAGGGGTTGTCTTCGCTGCCTTAGCTAGTCCCAGATTTACCTTAGTTCCAGTTTTGGGTGTATCGAAACTAGGTTGGGGATTTTCTCCAAAATACCCCTTGGGATCTAGCTTGTAGATGTAGGCAGAATCTGGCTTTTTCTTCTTATGAGGAGTTTTAGCTCCCATGAATCTTAGAAGCACTTCCTCTAATGCGAACTCATCAATATGTATGACACTTGGTTGGTCCCAATCTATGAGTTGTGGATGAGCAAGTGGTAGGTCAATGAGATGGATGGATAGTTCTCGAAGAACAGAGTCTCCTAGGAAGATTTGGTCTGGGATATCGTTGTAGGCTCTCTTTTCAACTTCCTCAGGAATGTCTTCGATTTCGACAAGGTCGCGGTGGATGTTCGAAAAAGTGTGACCGTTCTCGTTGGTGCCCCCAGTTGTGGGTATGCCAAAGCCAAGACCTGACTTTATTTCCCAATTATGTGCTTCGATGGGACATTGCATGCCCCTTTCTTCTGGTCCTAGTCCACCTCCTTGATAGTTCCATTTTTCAGTGATGAGCTTATGTTGTTGGGGATACTTCTGGCTGAAGTGATCAAGGCATGCTTGATTTCTTGGAGGTGCATCCTTATGTAGCCAATTGTTGATATTTGGAGTGAGCTCCTCATGAAGAGGGGTTTTTGAGGACACAAAGGTGGTTGGGCCAAACTGTTTATATCAAGGAGGTGGAATCTCCTTAGCTTTGTGATATGTTGGTCGTCCATGGGTATGTGGATCAAGTGGGATTTCTCTGACAGCAAATGCATCTAATAGAGTATATTCTCCACAACCTTTGTTGTTGATCTTTACAGTAGATAGGGTGGAGGCAAGGATGGTTTCTGCATCATTACAAGTGTGGGATGAGTTGGCGATGGCTGTGCCAATGTCTATTCCAAGGCAATGGTTTGTATATGAAGCTTCAACCGCATTGCAGTAAGCAAAGGGTTTTGGATCGGCATGGATGATTATCTCAGTGCCCTGATGCAGAAATTTGATGCACTGATGGTAGGTGGATGGAACGGCCTTCATAGCATGAATCCATGGGCGACTGAGGAGGATGTTAAATGGTAGGTTTAGATCAACAACATGGCAAACTGTCTCTTGAATGACTGGCCCAACCTTGATTGGTAGCAGAATAGTCCCTTCTGTGGTCCTTTCCAAGTTGTCATAAGCTTTGATGGTGATAACCTCACTGATCATATCTGCCTCAGTATACCTAGCTTGTTTTATGAATTTTAGGGTGCAAATGTTTAAGGCTGATCCATTATCTATCATTACTCTTTTCACAGCAAAATTGGATACCATGATGGCTATGCAAAGCGGAAGGGTGTGATCTGGCTCAACCACGGGTATGTCGGTGGGTTTGAAAGATAGGGCACATGAGGATGAAAGGTGTCCAACAAGATTACGAAAAATAGTAGCATTGATATCAGAAGGGACACAAGATTCTATGAGAGCACTGTCAAGGATGTCTTTGTACACAGGACTAGTGCGGAGAAGGTCTAAAATGGATATTTGGGCTGGCATGTTCCCAAGGTGTTCCAAGATATTGTACTGGCTTTTTGATGGAGCTGATGGTGTTGATGAAACTGGTGGGCCTGTGATGTTAAATTGCGCTCTTCGAGTGGTGACTGCACACTCATTGTCTGGTCCTCAGATATTGATAACATTGACAGAAGGCTCTTTCTCAGATATACAACCTATGAGGCTACCATAGTCTATATAGGATGAAGTGTGGTCATTGTTCTTCCCATGCTGTTGGTTTGGCTGGCGGTTGTTGGTGTTGTTTTGGATAGGTGCTTTTCCAGGATTTTGGTTGTTGTGTGGAGGAAAAGCATTTTGATAAATCTGTAAGCCTGCATTGGGAGAGGTTTGGGCACCAATAGTGATTTCCTTCCAATCAATGAGGTCTTGCACATAGTCTTTCAGTTTCATGCATCTGAGGGTGGTGTGACCCTTTACCCTATGGAACTTGCAATACTCATTGTCCTTTTACCATGCAGCTTTGGATTGGCTTGGATCAATTTTCTGGGTAGGAGGAAATTTGATGAGGTTTTCCTTAGCCAATTTCTCAAAAATAACATCCAATGGCTCACCAAGGGGTGTATAGTTTCTAGGTCTAGGTTGGAATCTAGGCTTTTGCCCTGCAGCTACATTGATGGCATTAGCTTGATTGTTAGACCCTTGAAAGTTGGGTCTTGTATTGTGGTTTTGATAGCTTTGGTTATTTCATTGTTGGTAATTGGTAGCTTGTTGGTTGTTTGTTTGATATGGTGGGTTAGACTAGTTTTGAGAACGACCAACGATATTCACATGTTTGGTGTCAGTAACCCCATCTGTTGCAACATGCTTGTTTTTGTTCCAATACCTAGACTTGTCATTGGAATGTGATTGATTTTGGTTGGCCTCTTTGTAAATCTTTACCACACCATATTTGATGAGTCCTTGCTCAAGGATCATTCCTTTCTCTTTGATATCCTTATAGGTCTGCAAACAGTTCATGGTCATGTGGCGAGCCAAGCTGGGATGTGCATTATCAATAAACATTTTCACCACATGGCGTTCTAGCAAGGTGCAGGATATGCGGGTGGTAAGGGTTTTCCATCTTTGCAGGTATTCGGCAAGGCTTTCTCCACCTTTTTGCTTGGTGTGGACAAGATCAACTATTGATAGCTCTGTTCCAACAAGATGGGCATATTGGGCTACAAATGCCTCAGATAATTCAGCAAAGTTTTTAATTGTGCCATAGGGGATTCTATAAAACCATTCAAGAGCTGGTCTAGCCAAGCTTTTGGGAAAAAGGCACAAGAGGAAGACATCATTGTATGCCACGTCCTGGCAATGCATGTAAAATTCTTTGATATGTGTGACAGGGTCTCCTTTTCCTCTGAATTTGTCAAATTTAGGTACCTCAAAGTGTTCGGGAAATGGTGTCGTGGTAATGGCTCTGTCAAATGGGTAAGGACACACATTCTCAAACTTGAATGTCTTTGGATCATTCCCTTCTTGGATGGCTTTTAGAGCTATCTTCATTTGCTCCCACTCTTAATTGATAGGTGATGGTTGGGGTTCCCCCAATGTAGGAGTGCCTTGAGGTAGGTATGTGCTGGATGGGGCCACTGAATATGGATGGCTGTGAGGGATTTGCTGATAGGGATTATACATTGTTTGGGTAGCTGCATGGTGGATGACGGGTTGTTGAGGGGGAGGTGGTGCATATTGCTGCATGTGCTGCAAGGCTTGCTGTTGATATGGGATTTGAGGTTGGGATTGAGGAACATAAGCTGGTTGTGGGATAAATGGATTGCTTTGTGGAGGTAAGGTATAAGATGGTTGTGAGGCTTGGGGAAAGGATCAGAGGGCTTGTGGGGTTTGACCAATATATGTGGGTTGTGCCCCCATTTGGGATGGTATCTGCAAATAATTGGTGGTTGGTTGGGGTGGTGGATTACCTCCTAGAAGTGGCATTTAAAAGTAGTTGGTAATTGGAGGTAATGGATTAGTTGGTGGTGGAGGTGGTGGGAATTGAAAGCTTGGGAATGGAACTGATGGGGTTTGATAGCTTTGTGGCTGGATTTGGAAGCTTGGTAGAGTGGTGGTGGGAGCTGGGGTCACTTGGGAGCTTGGTAGAAGATTGGCAGTAGCTTGTGGGATTTGATAGCTTTGTGGAGTGAAGGTAGTAGCTTGTTGATTTGTGGCTGGTGGTATTGAGCTCTCAAGACCCAATGGAAATGATGGGATTGTGCTTTGGGCTGTGGTGAACACGCTGGGGGTGATAAAAGGTTGATTACTTGGCCCCATGGGTGGCATCCCTATTGTATATTACTGAGGTTGGCCAAAGATGCTAGCACTGATTTGGGAGATGGGTAAATTTGGAAGGCTGGGTTGGGGAGCAGTAGCAATAGTGAAGGGGGTGAACGGTGAGATGTTTTGGGTAAAGGGGGTTTGGAGCGGAGAGGTATGAACCAAGGATGGAGTGGTGGTGGCTGGGTTGGCTTACGGCATGGAGATTTCAACTTGGGTGGATGATGATATTTTTGGGTCTGTTAGGTCATATGGATTGGCTGGAGGCTCTTCTTTTGGAATATATTGAGGATAATTTGGATCATAAGAGCCTATGGGTGGTGGTAGCTACCCAAACAATAGGTGAGATGGATCTGATAATGGAGGGGGTCTTCTAAAGTCAAAGGTTCCTACATTGTCCCTTCAAAAATTAGCCATGATTATCTCTTTATTTTTGTCTATAATGGCATTTACCAATACTGCATTTCCTGGTTGGTTCATGAAAGCTTCAATGTCAGTAGGTGATGGCATAGCTTGCTCTGGGCTGAAGGATGGCTGAGTGCTCAAGGGGGGTGAGGCTGTTCGATCCAAATGATAGGGCTCCATTGTTTCTTTCTTCTTTGCTAAGCGAGTGACGGGTGGCATGAAAAATGCTCCTAGGGATGAGATGCAATAATGCTGATGGATGCAAAAGGGGGAAGGCTTTTCTATGCAAATGATTTCCTAGGTTGAGGTAAATCTATATGACAAAACCTAAGGAGGATTGGGTTGGGGATTCTAACTTCAAAGATATGTTGTCAAAGCACAAAAGGTCTGCTTTCCTATGTGCAAGCTTGGTGGTGATTGTGTCAACTTAAGGATAGACTGATGATCCTTTAGGAAGAACACGAGATTGACCACTTACGGATCCCAACCTTTAGCTCAAGGTGATGAGGGATAACAAGTGACAAAGCTAGATTACCCTAGACAAAGCTCTGTCAAAGGGATAACCTTGGTGAGATTGGTGGATTTGGAAGATTTTAGGAATGGCAAACTTTTAGCAAGGTGACAACAATTTTGAAAGCTTAGATGTGCAGATTTTGGATTGCTAGCTAGATGGTTTGATTCTAAATGAGATGGATGAGCTAATAATGCTTAAGGGGATAACTTAAGATGGCTGGATTTTCTACAAAGATGACTCTAAATTGAAGCTTATCCAAGAAGATGTGGAGAAACAAGGGTGTCTAATCATAGAAATCATGCCTAGTTGGTAAGGCATAAGCAGGATTAACTCCTGGATGTTGGCTAAATTTGATGGTGCGCTCTAACCAGGCCTCTTGAAGTGCTTCGTCGGTAGCTTTGTCCTCTGCTTTGTGGAGTTTGGCAATTTGTGGGCTTGGTGTTATTTCTTTTCTCTTGGCTGAAAGTTCTTGGTATGCTAGAGATGGCTTGAGTTTGACCTTGTGAAACTTTTGTTTGGGTTTGGGTTGTTCCGACATAAATTTCTGAATTTGCTTGGCTTTGGAAAAAATCTCAGTTGTTTTGCTTCAACTTGTTCAACTTCCAGAATAGGCAGTGACTACGCTAAGTGTGCCCTAAGCTAGGATTGACCAAGTTTGGCAAACATTCATTCAACAAGTAAAATAAAAACAAGCAATAGATAGGAACACCCAGATAGAAGTTTGTGGTTCTCAGAATGTGATACTTGCGCCAAGGAGTGTGTATGTTCTACAAATGTTTCAATCAGTCACTCCAAACACATTAACATCCTAGATGGTTTTCTGCAAGGCAGACAATTGGTTTAGCTAGGGAGTCCTCGATATACGCAAGGTACGTGAGGCCCAAATCCGTAGATGAGACCAAAAGGATGTCACACAGCCAAGAGGAGTGGTAACCTACTTCTCCTCTTTCACTTCTCAAGGGTATAAAGTTCCTTGAGGCTTAGCCCGAATGACAAAATCTTGATCCCAAGAGAGGTGTCTTTCGATTCACCTCCCGATTCTTATACTCCGTAGGAACGCTGGAGTTGAGGTCATCCAAGGGATGATGAAATCCCCAAGCAGGCCTCCTAAAAAGAAACAAGGTTTTGGATCCTAATCTTATGCACCCAAGATGGCCTCGAAAGATGACAAGGGGAGAGAAGACTTGGATGACCTTGGGCTAAAAAACACGCTTGTTCTTTTACCAACTGACTCTTATGTGTGCTAATCTAGACTTTGCAAGCACTCATGTTTAAGAGACAATGTTCAATTCCAACTTGAAGTGCCAACAAAAGTAAATCGATTGAAGAATGAAAACAGTAAGAAGAGTTAGGGTCAACAAAAGCAAACTCGCGTGCCCAGAGGCCCTCCACGTCAAGTATCGATTAATTTTCTTTAAGGCATTCAAGATTGAGTGTGAGTTTGTTTTAAGCCCAAAACAAAAGTGTGTGATATTCGATTTCAAGCGTGCGCCCGGAGGCTCTCCACATCAGTTGTTGTTTAATTTTAGTGCCCAAACTTGAAGTGTGATCAATTTAATCTAGAGTTTTGGCCATTTAAGAATTTTGATAAAGTTAAAGCAAACATTCAAAGACCAAGTGAGTGAGTTAGATTGTGGAACATTTAACACCTTTTTCAAGTAGACCCATCCCCATAAATGGGGCTGAGATTGCAACCAATGGTTAATATTTGATGGGTGATTAGAAAAGAGGTGAGTCCAAGGAACTACTCAAATTGATTTTTGTAAATTTGTATTTTAACTTAACAAAGTTTCTTAAATGTCCAAAAATCAAACTTTACCTAGATTGCATGTGAAAAAGAGATTTGTTTTGTTCAATTTTAGAAGCTCCAAATGAAGTGTTTGATATTGTAATGGTTAATTGATCCTTGGCATTCAAGATTGGATTTTTTGTTTTAAGCATGGATTCCAACGAAAGTTGATTTTAATCCATGACATTCAAGAGTGTGTTTTGAGAAACATTCATTCAATGGAAAATGTGTTTAACCATTCAAGTTCATTTTTTAGCAACATGAAAACCTGTAAGAAACATGGTTAGTGGTTCCATATGTGCTCCAACCTGCAATGAGACAAAAAAAAAGCAATTTAGTTAGTTAGCCAAAATCTTCAAAAATGAGAGCTTAACTATGGAAATTTTTTTTTAAACTTTTATTGTTTTTTTTTCTACGCGTAAAAATGCTTAAAATGGTCTAAATCCTACGGAACCACTAAAAGTGCAGAACTAATAAAGTAGAAATGCAACATAAGCAAGAAGAGAAGACAGTCTGTCAAAATACAAAGACGTTGAAATACAGAGACGCCAAAATACGAAGAGGACAAAACAGATTTGCAGCACAGAACACAGGTGACAAGCAGAGACGCCGATTTGCGCAGATGCGGATTTTTGCAGACAACGATTTTTGCAGACGCAGATTTTCGCAGATGTCGATTTTCACAGCAGCAGATTTTCGCAGATGTCTATTTTTGTAGACGCGGATTTTCACAAATGTCGATTTACGCAGACGCGGATTTTTGCAAACGTCAATTTTCATAGACAGAACAAGTTGCAGACGCCAAAACTGCGCCAAAAAAGCTGAAAAACACGAATTTTTTTTTTTTTTAGATGGTATTTCTTCTTCCTAAGTGCGTTCTTTAACCTGCAAAAACAAGCAAAACACCCTCACAACACACTCAAACAACAAAAAGCATTAGATGGTTAGAAAAATGACATATAGATGAAAATAGATGATTAAATGACCCATAGTGGGGTCCCACCAGGCGTGCCAAAATGTAGAACCAGAATCAATATGCAAAGAACATTAAAAAATAAAGTAAATATTCACAAACCAAAAACTAAATTCACATATATGCTTAGACAAAGAAAGAAAACAAGAAGTGCAAACCTCACAAGAGAAAACACTCCATGCTTTCTTGATTCTGTAGATGTGTCCTTTTGCTGTGGATGTATGCTCAAGATGCTCAAAAGCTGCTTCAATGGAAATGGGTAATGGAAAATTGGTAGCTTTGTGAGCTCTCAATTTGGCATTATAAGGGTATGGTTGATGGCTTTGTTTCTCAAAATAGCATGGTAACTTTAGCTCAAAGATTGTTGATGAAATGGCTTGGGATGGGATTCAATTTATTGGCTAAGGGGTAGAGGGATGGAGGGCTTAGATGCAAGGATGGATGAAGGCTTAAGGAGGGCTAGGATGCACTCAAAGGAGAGCACATGGATTGTGCTTGTTTAGCACCAATGGGAAGGTGACACTTGTCACAAGGAGGATGAGTGTTAGAGGGTAGGGTAAAGGGTTGGTTAAAGTCATGATGAGTGGGGTTGAGTATGTAAGAGGGATGTAAGAGGAATGAGTGTGGAAGAGGGAAGAGTGTGGAATATGGGTGTAAGAGTCATGAGTGGGCATGTAAGAGTCTTTTATTTTTTGTAAGAGCACTCATGACTTAGTGGTTGGGTTTTGTGAGGGGAGACTTTGGTTTGGATTAGGAAAGTCTTAAACTTGTTTAAGGAATGTGACAACATTAGGGGGTGGATTAGGCTTGGGTTTAGGATTAGCTTAGGGATGTTAGAGATGTGCAAGTGGATGGCATTAATGAGGGTGGGTGAGTTAGTGGCTAATCTTGGTTAGTATGGGTGGATGGGGTGGATTAGGCTAAATGGAGGATTAGAGATAGGTTAGGGTTTTTTGAATTTGAGGATTTCATTAATCAAATAGATTTATTTAATAAATGGGGATTTTTGGAATTAGATAGAAGAATAGGATTTAATTGATAAATAATAGATTATTTGATTTATCAATTAGGACTATAGATGATTAATTAAATTAATCAACTAGGGGATGACAAAGGATTAATTAAATAGAAATTTAATTAATAATGCCTTTTTAGATAACTAAATAGGATTACTAAAATAGTGTAATCAAATTTAGGTGTCTACACCTAGGACCCCTAGGGACATATTACAATCGTTCTTATGGGTCAAAGGGGCTCATAGGGTAATCTATGACCCCCTTCGACCAATTAGATGATGACATATGTCCCTAGGGGTCCTAGGACCCCTAGGGACATATTAGAATCATTCTTATAGGTCAAAGGGGGTCATAGGTTGACTTATGACCCTTTTCGACAAATTACATGATGACATATGTCCCTAGGGGTCCTAGGACACCTAGGGACATATAAGAATGCTTCATATGGGTCAAATGGTGTCATAAGTTGACCTATGAACTCTTTCGACCCCTTAAATGATGACATATATAGTTAGGGGTCCTAGGACCCCTAGAAACATATTAGAATCGTTCATGTGGGTAAAAGGCAGTCATAGGTTGACCTATCACCCCCTTCAACCAATTACATGATGACATATGTCCCTAGGGTTCCTAGGATCCCTAGGGACATATAAGAATCATTCTTATGGGTCTAAGGGGTCATAGGTTGACCTATGACCCCCTTTGACCCATTACATGATGACATATGTCTCTAAGGGGTCTTAAGAACCCTAGGGACATATTAGAATCTTTCATATGGTTCAAAAGAGCCCATAGAGGTACCTATGATCCCCTTTGACCTATTAAATGATGACATATGTTCTTAGGGGTCCTAGGACCCCTAAGTAGATATAAGAATCATTCTTATGAGTTGACGAGGGTCATAAATCAACCTATGAGCCACTTTGAACTATATGAACAATTCTAATATGTCCCTAGGGGTCCTAAGACACCTAGGGACATATTTCATCATGTAATCTATCGAAGGGGGTCATAGAGGTCATAGTTCAACCTATGACCCCATTGAACCCATTAGAATGATTCGAATATGTCGCTAGGGGTCCTAGGACCTCTAGGGACATATGTCATCATTTAAAGGGTCAAAGGGGGTCATAGGACAACCTATGACCCCCTTTGACCCATAAGAACAATTCTAATATGTCCCTAGGGGTCCTGGGATCGCTAGGTATGTAGTCATAGGTCAACCTATGACAACTTTTGACTCATGTGAAGGATTCTAGTATGTCCTTAAGGGTCTTAGGACTCCTACAGACATATGTCATTATGTAATGTGTCGAAGTGGTCATAAGTCAACCTATGACCCCATTACACCCATAAGAATGATTCTAATATATCCTTAGGACATATGTCATCATGTAATGGTTCGAAGAGGATCATAGGTCACCCTATTAGCCCCTTTGACCCATAAGAACTATACTAATATGTCCCTAGGGGTTCTAGGATCCCTAGGGACATATGTCATCATGTAATGTGTCCAAGGGGGTCATAGGTCAAGCTACGACCCCCTTTGACCCATAAGAATGATTCCAATAAGTCCCTAGGTCCCCTAGGGACATAAGTCCCTACGACCCACTTTTACCCATATATATGATTCTAATATGTCCCTAGGGATCCTAGGACCCCTAGGGACATATGTCATTATGTAATGGGTTGAAGGGGGTGATAGGTCACTCTATGACCCCTTTTGACCTATTAAAAGGATTCCAATATGTCCCTTAGGGTCTTAGGACCCCTAGGGACATATGTCATCATGTAATGGGTCGAACGAGATCATACGCCAACCTATAATCATCTTTGACCCATAAGAATGATTCTAATATTTCCCTAGGGGTCTGAGGACCCCTAAGGATATATGTCATTATGTAATTGGTCAAAGGGGGTCATAGGTCAACCTATGACCCCCTTTGACCCATAAGAATGATTCTAGTATGTCCCTAGGGCTCCTAGGACTCCTAGGGACATATGTGATCATTTAATGGGTCGAAGCGGGTCATAGTTCAACCTCTGACCCCCTTTGACCCATATGAACGAATCTAATATGTTCCTAGGGGTCTTAGGACCCATATCTCATCATGTGATATGTCGAAGTGGGTCAAAGGTTAAGATGTGACCCCCTTTGAGCCATAGAAATGATTCAAATATGTCCCTAGGTGTCCTAGGACCCCTAGGGACATATGTCATCATGTAATGTGTCAAAGGGGGTCATAATTCACCCTATGATCCCCTTCAAACCATATGAAAGATTCTAATATGTCCCTAGGTTTGTTAGGACCCTTAGGGACATATGTCATCGTGGAATATGTCGAAGGGGGTCATATGTCACCCTATGATCCCCTTCGACCCATATGAATGATTCTAATATGTCCCTAGGGGTCTTAGGACCCCTAAGGACATGTCATCATGGAATGTGTCAAAGGTGGTCATTGGTCACCGTAGGACCCCTTCGACCCATATGAATGATTCTAATATGTCCCTAAGTGTCCTAGAACCCCTAGGGACAAATTTCATCTTGTAATATGTCGAAAGGGTCCATATGTCATCCTATGATCCCCTTCGACCCATATAAACTATTCATATATGTCCCTATGGGTCCTAGGATCCCTTAGGGACATATGTCATCATGGAATGTGTTGAAAGGGGTCATAGGTCATCCTGTGAGCCCTTTTGATCCATATAAATGACTCCACTAGAAATAATATAGTAAAAATAATAATAATAACATAATATATTATTATATATTAATAGATTATATATTATATCTTTACATTACGCTATATATATAATAATATATTATATTATTATATAATATATAGATTATATATTATTTTATATATAATAGTTATGTTATTATATTATATATTTATAGGTTATATATTATATCTTTACACATTTCATAACTCAAATTAGGTATATCACTTACAAATTTGTTTTTCCTTCTAATTTTTGTGTCTTTTCCCTCCAATTTTTATGTCACCCATATCGGATATCGAATCTCATATTGGATATATCCGATATGAGATCCGATAGCCGATATGAGATCTGATATCTGATCTCATATAGGATATTCGATCTCAAATCAGATGTCCGATAAGGCTTGGGCCTTACTTTCCAGGTTTGGTACCTAGATAGGTGAAAAAAAGTCAGAGCGGATTTTCAAGCACTTTTAGACGTGTTCAAATTCTTTTTTTTTCACATTGCCACCTTTTGGCACACCATGATCCTGCACATATCCAAATATGAAAATGTTTATTGCTTGAGGACGAGAAAATTTGAGAGGGTTGGACTGTCATGACCCCTCCTAAAGAGAATCCTATAATCATTAGATAAAATATAATAACAATTCATATACTATTCCTAAAGAAATAATATTGATAAACTATAAATATGATCTATTTATTTTACTTAATTATTTATATTATTCATATGAATATAATGAAATTATTATTCCTAATAATAATATGAATATATAAGTGTAAATAAATGTTATAATTACAATATAAATCAATAAGACAATAATATATCTAACTATTGTCACATTTAAATACTATTTATTGAATTGATTACTAAATTTAATATAATATTGTATCTATTAATACATATGATACAATAATGATAATAAAGCATGAGTATATAAATATAAAAGTAATAGTCTAAATATATTCAAATATCATAGCAACATATAAATATATATTTATTATATGAAATAACATATATATTAAGCATAATCATAACTAATTGATTAATGTCTACAAGTCGCGACTATTGACCACTCTCAATAACACGTATTAAAAAACAAACATAGAAGGAGGAGGAGCAGTTTATACACCATGAAATAAATCATTCACAATTACCAAGATGTGAATCATCACCAAATCGGGATATCCACCAAGTCATGAGTGGTAAGGAGCCACATTGAAGGAATAGAAGGAGATAGTATCGATTGTGATAGCACCGAATCCCATTCACAAAATACAAAGCATGGAATGACATTAAAGAAAAGTGTACAGTGAAGGATATACATCTAATAATATAGAGAAAGGCAATCACCGACTTCATTGACCCAAGCACATAGAAACAAGGAGTAGCAGTTGTCTTTGCTTGGACATACAATTACAAGTGTCATAAAATAGTAACAATTCCATAATCTATTGCCATCATAATAAAACATATACAGTAGGACATAAAAAACATTGGAAGATCATCTCAGACCATAACAAATTCATCTTTTCTTATTAATAAAGCCATGCCATACAAGACAGTCAATAGTGATCAATGAATTAGTAGTATTTTCCTATTTCATGAGAATATCAGATTAACAATCAGGTTGAACTAAGGAAAATCAATTACACAATTATATGTAGTGTCAAAAGAAACATCATTACTCTTATATTAAGAATTCATAGATCAAACATGGTGTTGGTGTTTGGAAATGTTACCCATTTCCAATCACCCTGATGAGAAAGAGATGCATCTAGGGGCAGCTAACTCCCATTATCAACACATCCATTCAGACACTAGGCCAACTATAAGGCTATACTCCTTATGCACTTCAGGCTCTGTAAAACCTAGGCAGGTGAACCTATAGATTCCTTATATGGTACCAGTTATCAAAGCATACACTGAATCTAATACAAAGCAGATAGAAACTATTATTTCTCCTAATAACTTATGAAATAACATATATCTATAGTAGCTAGATGAAAAACAATGGAATTCATGAGCTGAGTGAGGGCATTCTGTTTATAGCTCTTCAACATTAAAGGGAGATTCATTTGATTAAAGATGTTGATTCAACAAATCCTCAAAAATGCAATAGTATAACCAATGATCCTATAACTGATCAGTGACTAATCCATTGGGCAATTCCATGAATTCAAAACATACATCTGTGACATCAGGACATATCTCATATACCCAAACATTAGATCTATCCAACCACCTTGTGATTCAGATATCAGTGTTCATTCAGGTCTCATTCTCACAAAACATCCTTCTCAAATAACCAGTAACCTTGTTCAAACATATCGAGCATTTACTTGGCCCTTTGGTCCAACAGCAAAATACATCAAATATACAACCTAAAAGGGATGCAAATGGGCCTCAAATCTTTGTTCTAAAACTACAAAAGACTTACAGATTGCTAAGATAGGAGACAAGAACCAGAACAAAACTAGTGAAATTGTTACTCATATGTATTCATTTCCTTGAAACTATACATTCAGATGCATAAAATTAAAACATCAAACAACCTAATATCTCAGAACTATCTATATTATCTCTACAACTGTTGTTCACATGAGAGTTTTGCTAAAGAAAATGGTGTTACAGTCATGGAAACATGTCAAAATACTGGAACCAATGGTCTTACAGTGCAAAAACAGGAATCTCTAATGGTATCACAACAAATGAACTTTTTCTTCCCAGAAACTGAAACCCCTCAAATGGAAGAAAGAAAGAATAATATAGACGAGAAAGAATTTTTGGATCTGATCTTTACTTGACAAGTGTCCACTTGAAATTCAATCTTTTGGAAACTGAAAACTTCATCCTTCCTTCTCCATCTTGATCTGATTTGATTTCATCATTGCCTTGTAACTGATTTGCAAAATATCCCCTCATGAATGATGAAATCCCTTATTTGCTAAAAATCTTATTTGCATCAAAATGCTGATAAAAATTGCTTTAACTGACTCAGAGATACCCCCAACTAAATTCTCCTTGTCTTTTACGCATATTCAAGCTATTAATTTGCCAAAAATCACAATTGAACTCCCTGGTCTGAAAATGGTTTCAATTCAGGTACCTGAAAGAAAACCTCCTATAGCTTGAACCAGCTACTACCTACACAAAAACTAACTCCAAAATCAAAAAGTTCATCTTCTCCCAGTTCCAACAGTATATTGGAGTCCATCTTTAGCTTATCAGAAACCCACTAAATCTTCGTTTGAAAATTGCCTCTCTGGTTGAAAGGTCAAGCTTGCACATCTTTAAAATTTTTAATTTTTGAAAAATTTTAAATAGTCTAAAGTCAAAATTTAGAATAAAATCCATTTGATTTTCAAAAATTTGACGTGCATCCATTTTTTGGAAATAATAATTTAAAATTATTATTTTTGCATTTCAATTTTTCTCTATGCTTTTCTGGGCCCATTGGGCGCCACCGAGGCTGCCACATCATCGCCTTGTCTACAGTGCCACGTCAGCACCGTAGGGACCTACCATGCCACATGGTGCCCAGGTGCATCCCCGCATTACTTAAATCCCTACAACTCCATATTGCGGGGATGCGCAGACTTTCGAATCTTGCCACGTGGCAAAATCCTGTGCCTCCGTTTGAAATGCTCATTTTGGCCATCGCATCGCCTGCGAAACCTGCCATGCCACGTGGTGCCCAGGCGCATCCCCACATTTTTTAACATCCTCGCAACTCTTTTTTCTTGGATGCGCACGCTATAGGATGTTGCCATGTGGCGCAATCTGTTGTGATCTGAGTTTTCGATGCCACATCATCGCCGACACAGCTTTGATTAAAAATTGGCTTTATTCGACCCCACTGACATCATCCACAACTGGCTGGGACCCGTGTAATCATGCCTTTCCTTCAAAATGCTCACGGTTCAATTCATTATATGTATTGCGTGCTTTACTATTTAAAGACTTAAGATTCCTTTCCCATGGCAAATGTGGGATAATGGGTTATACAACGCTGCTCCAGCGGCTTTCAGAATATGGGCGATGCTTTTGCTATGCGTGTATGGCATAGATGGCTTTTTGTATTACCTTGTTGAGAGTGTCTTTGCTTTGATGCAAGCTCCCTGGGTGTTAACTTTTGGCCAGCCTAGATTGATGGTTTCAAAGATTTATTTCCCTTGCTCAACCTAGAAGTTAGGATAGAGCTTCAGTGCCCGATGACAGGTCAATGCCTACAGAAAGACTATCTCTTATAAGATAGTAGGGTGATCTTCGCCTCGTTGCCTCAACAAGAGCACAGGAAGCAATTGATTCAGTAGAGATAGATTGACCGAAGATGGATACCCCCTGGCTAGGCCTACTAACTAAGACGTGGTGGTGTGTCAAGTGTTAGGCCGACCATGCGAATGGAAAAACATTGATTCTGGTTGTGCCCCTCTGCTAGAGTGGTATGTGGTGGCTTCACTTCAAGGACTCGTATCTGTAGGGATTTATAGCCCTACTATTTTATGGGGGACCTTCCAGATAGAAACAGAGGAGGGAGAGAGTTCAAGAGCTACCCACCCTTCATTCTTCTCCATTAGGCCATCCTAACTATTTTTTTATCCTTCCCTCACTGTACTATGTATTTTCTTTGGCTATGTTTTCATAATGCGATGACTCTTCCTTTTAGTTGCCACAGATCGACCCCTTTGGAATGGTGGTTTTCTCCTACCTTGTGCAAGGTGCTTGGATGTTAGTTTCTTTAACACTGGCAATTTTTTATTATTTGACCAGCATGGGTTCATTTCAGACCCTGCGTCGTCAGCCATTAGCATGAATTTCCTTAAGTGTGGGCATTTTTTACGTAATTCAGGCATGAGCTTCTTTGTTTGCAGGGGCAACTTGTGCCATGGACATCCTCCTCCTTTTGTAGAATGCCTTCAAAACAAGGGATCTTCCTTTTTAAAGGCATGATTCTAAAACCAACATGTGCATCCTTTTATTTGGATGCATTGATTGAAGCTGCTCCTTTTATGGCATGGATGGCTCCTACGGTTTAGCTTGAAGTCTGCCTTTTCAATGGCGTGAGGCTCTTGCTGTTGGTGAATTCCTTGTGCCATCAAAATGTAGGCATCTACGCAATTTTCCATGGAGGAAAACCTTGTCTCCATGCTATCATTTCACTCGGCGTCCTACTGCAGGGTTATTTCTATGTGCTGCTATAGACGTCTTGATTTATATTGTGCCTTTCCTTACTTGAGATGAATTTCATTCTGCCCTAGTGTAAGAAAATTTCCTAGACGTGGAGCTAGGGACATCTTTCCTGATGCCCGCCATGAACTGCCATGCTCATCTAATGCATAGGCTTTTTATGCCGTCCCCATTAAGTTGATTGGTACTGACAATAGGAATAAAAGCATCATTATATGAAAGCTATTCGATGTGTGGGGTCTTCCCTTTCTTGATGTCTTATGTCTTTGAATTGCCTCTTCTTAACATGTGCATTACCAGTAATACCCAAATCATTTCATTTCCAGAACACTGATCCTTCATATTAATTCATTTGGCATCTTGAACTAATTGAAAATAAACTCTATTACTGAAAAATCAATTAAAACTCATTTTACGACTTAATTGCAAACTGTGAAATTCATGTTAGGAGGTCCTTTGACCGGCTTTAAAAACTGATCCAAAGAACTAACCAAGCTCTGAAACTCAGGATCTATGTTCTCTCTAACATGTTCAGCAGGCCTGCCAGATCTTGTTGCATGAGGACATCAGGGTCAAAAGATATCGACCTCTGAAGTTGCTCACTTGAAATTACCTGCAATTAAACAAGTCAGAAAGCTAGAAATTGCATTTGGAAATGACCTGAAAATTGGATGAATGGGCATATGAGGTTTTGAAAACTGGGGTACTGGTAGATTTTCATGAGGTAAGTATGATTCTACAATTTTAGCTCATGAAGAATCAGAAGATACATTTGGAAAGCATGCAAAGTAGGCTATCTAGGTTAGCAGGACAGTGATCATCAGTAAAACAACATTTTTTGCGAATGGAATGACCTTGGAAAAGTGTGAAAATGGATTCGTCAAGGCTTAAAAACTGACACACTTATAATATTTTTTGAGTAGAATACAGGGGAACAAACCATTCAATCTAGCTGATCGTGGATGAGGAGTTATAATGCCACGAACAGGGGTCCTGAAAAATTTACAAATGTTGACACTAGTATAACTTCAAAAATTCCATTTTGAATAGCATTTGAAAACTGATCAAACAAATTCATCAAGAGATGAAACTTGAAACATGACAAGTCTCTGATGTCTACAAAGAAACGCAAAAGGAATTTTCTCCTTTGGGTCAACTGGTCAAAAGTTATTGCATGTCAAACAGGGCTTCCTAGAATTAGGTGCAAAGTGCAAAAGCATGAAAACAATAACTGACCAACTTTGAGGGATTCAAAACCTATTCAAACGGACTTGAAACAACTTGAAATCTGAAACATAGGTTCTTAGGTATGGATATTAGATACTCCCAAAGAGGTGAATCAAAAAACCTTTCTGGGTGTGAGATATTCAGTGGCAAACATAGCCTCTTGTCGTTGTTTGACACTTTGGTGAAAAAGCAAGATTGACAATTGTTCAAAATAGGACTTCGCCGAATAGCTCAGAATGATGATTTGACCATATGGAATAGGTACACAAGTTGAATGGAAGGTGTTAGAAACATTAAACACCTCTTAGGCCTCATACTGACAACCGTGTACATAGGCATATAAAAGCATTTATAGGCCTCAAATTTTCTATGGTGCTCAAAATCAAGGCTGCAATTTTGAGCGCCAACACATGGGTCAGTATATCTCATTCATATGATAAGAAGGGAAATAAAAGGGAACCAGTCATAATCTAGGAGAAAAAAGAGAAAATTATACACAGTAAGATTCTGAATTCTAATGTTACAAAAATGGTTCATTACAAAAATGTTGTTAGAGCAAGTTCATTATCTATTCTTACATGAGAATTTATTATTTTATTAATAAGGAAATCAATCTTCTAATTAAGAAAGATTAGTAATATACCAAATTGATAAACTGATTGAAAGGAACCTTCCATATCAAATGTCAAACAATGATCGTCGACCTTTTTATTATGATAGTTGGGTTAATGTTCTATCAAGAAATGGGCATAGTCATAGTTCCAAAGAAGAAAATGTACAAGTTTTGGGCTCATCTAGCAAGATGACCAAGTTTTTCGATAGCAAGGTAGCGAGGTATTGGACAAATCCTCATGCCAGTGCCGACTTCTAACTGCTTTCATCGGGTCCCTTTTTTGGTACTGACAGTACTTGTAAGGTGTACATGATTGCATGGTCGGACAGAAAACAATTCTTTGACTATCGTGTCTTCATTTTGTGGTCTCATCTTATAACTTTCTGGCACTTGCTACCGTGCTATACATAAAGAGTGCCCATGTTTTCATAGAGATAAAACAACAATGGTGATTCTATTTAGATCGGATAGCTGGGGAATCTAAGAGGAAAAGTAGCTCGGGGCACGAAAGATATAAAGGGAACAAAATATTCGCTCAATTTGAAAATTCAAACATTTCGTGTCTGAAAAATTATGAATGGAATGAAATGTAGGGTTTGCTCAAAAATTTTCAAAGGGTAGCAAACAGATGACTTATGTTTAAACCCTATTGTCTGTTAACGGGTACAATCAAACTTTTCTATATTTGGACAAAGGATTTCTATTATATGAAAATTCAGACCAATAGTGGCTCTATCTAGGGACATTGAATCCTATAGATTCAACTGAGGGCTCAAAATTTATGGGAGAAGTAGACCAACACCTAACAAAAAAATTTTCCTCTCAGATAGCTTTGCCAAAAGCAAGAAGCTACCTCTAAGATTATGCATAAATGATGGCCTTGGGCCACCGAAATTTAACAAAAACTTTTACCTCTGTCATAAATCTAATTCTCATCTGAATAGGCATGAGGTAAACTAAAAATATTTCTTCTATCAATTTCACCAATCAGCTTAGCATCATGAATCAACTCTCTTGGTAAAACTAGAACTACAACTTCACCTTCATAATGCATATAAAAATTAAATTCACTTTGAACCACTTGCTCATTATAAAGGTTCTGGTTAGCATTCTCAAACATATCAGACTAAAAATCCTCTTCATTTAATGACTTATGCATGCTATCAATCTCGAATATGAAAGTTTCATATTCAATTTGAGGAAGAGGATCATTCATACCTTCGAATTGTGTATCCTTGTGCATATCTAGATGGTACTTTGAAGAAAAATCTGAATGGTACTCACACATGTCATCAATGTCAAAAACTAAAACTAATCCAAGATTTTCAAATGATTCTCTAAGATCAGCAAGTGGGTTAGTCATCTCATTAGAATATTTATCATAAAATTTATTACAAGGTGCATGCTGATTTTCAAAAACACCTTCTTCAAACACCTTGTTATCAATTTCAAAAGATGCAATCTCATCAATACTTTTACCATCATATCTGAAAGAAGAACAATCTGATCTCTCACAATAGTAAGATAATGTATCATCATTAAACTCAGTCTCAACTAAATCTAAACATTTCATGTCTTCTTCAAATAATGGGTTAATGACTCCATGCATTGATCCCCTTTGAGTATTAGGACAAAACATGAGTTGCTCATCCTCACAAGCATCATCATATAAAGCATTATCATATACTTTAAATTCACTACCTAATTTATTCTCATGGAAATTGTTAGCGTATGAGGAAAAGTTAGAACTGTATGAAGACTCCCTTTCTATTTCTTCTACCAAACATATAGTGTCCATAATCACATCCTCTTCATCTGCTTGTTTAGGATAATTATTATGAATAGACCCTGATTCATTCCTAAACATTTCACTATATGCTGAATCTTTAGTGTCTAATATAAAAACACCTGAAAACTCTTCCCTAAAATCTTCATATTCAAACTCATTAGTATCAACTGACTTCACCATCTCTTTATCTTCATACTTTGCAGATAAATCACTTTCATATTTCTCATTGGCTAACTGATTAGTATAACACGAAAATTGAGATGCACTTTTTTTTTAGATTCAAAAGAAGAATTCATACCTTTACTGACAAAAGAGTACTCACTTTTGTCATTGCTTTCTTCCTCCCACTTTGCATTTGATTCACATGAAGATGAAAACACACTAGCACTTTCCTCTTCTTGACTTGAGTAATCTCTCTCATCATTTTCTTCACATGATGCCTCTTCACAATACACTGGATCAACATCTTTATTATCATCAATCGAAACATGACTTTCAGCTTCATCATACTCACAATGATATGACTGTCTTTCAAATTCAGATTTAATAATGTTCTCAACATGATGCACTATATGAACAAGATAAATCATTTCTTGCCTATTTAACTCATCAAGTGAATCTATATTACCATCTACTACTAAAACATTAGAAAAATGTGATCTATGTTCTTCTGACTATGACTGAGATAAGTGTGATTCACATTCTTCATTTTGTATCACCTTTCCATGGCATGTTGGATCAAAAATATCAAACTCATGATCATGGAGACAACTCTTAGCTTACTCTCTTGCACAAAACTATGATCTAGGTGCAACAACTTCATTAACAATAGAATCATCTATACAATCAACATCATGAGAACTTGCTAATGTAGCTAATTCTTGATCTACAATGTCAACACATTTCTAAACCCTATCAAAGTCTAAGATACATCCTACTATTGTAGCATCATGAACATGTGTGTCATCATTTGTAACTAGGCTAACCTTACCTATACACATATTCTGATCTAAATTTTCCACTTGATTAAAACCTACATCAAGGGTATTGACATGCTTATTCAAAACTGAAGCATCAACACCACATTCATCATTTCTTTGAAATACATTATACCGGCAGTTGTACATAGAAAAGTTACCTCTAGTCAATCCGTACCTCAAATTATTTTCAATATCCCTAGCAGTCACAAAAGCTTGATAGAATGTCTGTGGTTCTTTATCCCTTAGTAGATAATTCATTTTCTTGTCAAATGCATCAAAATACACTACTAAACACATTTTATCATTAGGTCTATAATTCTTAGGGATTTCATTCAAAACTCTTGCAAATCTGATGTTAAATTAAGAGACAAGTTCATCACTCTGAATATGAATATTCAAGAACTTGTCATAAGAATCAGATATGCTCACCCTTTCTCCAAATTGCTCCATGAAGGTAGAATGCAATTCACCCCAAGATGAAATAGAACATGCTAGTAGGAAAGAAAACAAATCTCTAGAATCACCTTCCAAGGTTTGAACAAGTAACTTCATGTGCACATCCTCATGAGCAATCTCATAGTCACCCATCAAATCAGCAAACAACTCAATATGATGACTAGCTGAAATAAGATGGTTCCCATTACAATTAGGCAAACTTTTTCTAACATCACTAGAAATGACATTCGGGAAACCATGAATACCATTGAAATCTAATGGAATATATTGCTTGGTAGAAATGGATCTAGGAACTTCAATAACTAGCTGCATCTAAAGTAAAATGAATCTTTATATTTTTTGAAAGATACAAAACTCATTCACTAGTAAGTCTGATTTACAACTTGCAGTAGATCTACACAACTCTGTACCAAAAGAACACTTCAAATACACTTCACAACTTTAAAATAATAAGCTAAAACTTAATCAATGAAGTGTATGAAACTTTTCAAACTATTCTCCTCTTCTTAGCGCTGAAACTCACTTGATGGAGAGCACATATGTAAAGCTTACTTTCATGGAAACAAAATCACATGAAATTGTAAAATACCTCAAGTGTTGCTGCTGAAAAAATTGATCTACTGGTTGGCATAGGTGCAAGATTGAAATTCCTTTACATCACTGATCAAACTTTGTAGAGTCACCATCTCCTTGAGGAGAACTAAATAAAATCATAGATGTGATTCATTTTTTCATTCAAATTTGTTATGATAGCAAATCAGACAACACTTTTAAATTTATTTGTCAAAAACTTATATAGATCTCTCTTTTTGCTTGAAAATTCACACAACTTTCAGATCTACCTATTTCGATTGAAAACTGTTGAAAATTTTTATAGGTAACTGATCTACACTGGTTTAGTGATCTTTTAGAGAGAGTCACCACTCACTATCATGAGAAATATTTTAAAACATAAATCATACATGATAGATTTGAACTGGAATTTCACTTTTTAGAATTTTGTAAAACTTTTAAAAACTTACAAGAGAGAAACTATTGTTAAACAATTCTAATTCTAAAATTACAATAGTACTTTGGAAATAAAAATTGGTTGAATCAATTGAAGATGAACACCTTTTAGCAATACAATTTACATTCAACCTCGAAGTTACTACTGCAAATGGATAAGACTTAACTGGGGAACATGAAACCTTGCATACAAAACTTGAATGTGCACAATATGTACCAGATATTTCTACCTCCTTATCATTGAATTCCTTCATTGACCCCCTAGTCGAGTTGCCATTTTGTTGGTGTTTTGAAAAACTACTAATCAAAAAAATGCTTAAAACCAAGATGACAATACTCACACAATCTAAAGACTAGCCAATTCTTATTAACAATTGTATGTGCAAACCATTTGGGCCCAAATTCAACAAAACCAAGGGGGTTTTTCTACTCTTTAGGCTTTGCAAAACTAGGATGGGTATACCCAGGGATGATTCAAGACTGGGAAAAACTATATGAGGATTATTTCAATTTCATTCTGATTCTCATCTCAAATCCTCAAATATATGCGTAATTCATGAAAAATTGCTAAACACATCCCACAAAATAGATATGGCCAAAATTGTTCTATAGATCTGCAAATGTTCTCAACAATAGTGGCTAACTAAAGCTAAAACATTCCATGCAAACAAGTACAGGCCAACTTTGAAAATCTTCAAGAAATAAAAGTAAAATTGATTATAATTTTGCATTTTTGACAACCATTTGTGACACATTTCTCTTTCAGCTGGATCAAATTTGATCAATGCCTACTCCATTAGGGTTTAGATTCTACTACAAACTTCTAGATCTAATTTTTGGCCTTACAAAAATTTTTATCAACAATTCTTATCATAATTCATCATTCAAAATCCTTTTCACTACTACAAAAACCTTATCAAATTCATCAGAGCTTTTACTTAATCCATTGAACTAATAGCAATGATGGACAGATATACAACCTAACTGAATTGCATTCAATTCCACAAGCCTTTACTCATACAACATCAAGATAACCAAGTAATCAAAAGGAGACAAATTTCATAAAGAACTGATATGGGGAATTTGTATTCATTTTTCTTGAAAATTGTATACAATATCTAGTAGACTCAGAATGACCTTCAAAAGAAACATAGATCATTCTATATTCATGTATTCCCAAGATCTGATAGAGAAAATACACCATGAATTTTCTCAAAATAATGGACCAAAAATAGACTAAGTATCACTTAGAAAAATAGAATTTGGACCATCACATTGACTTGAAAACTCACTTATTTAGGTGTGACTTGCAACAAGCAAAGGGAAAATGTGACTGACAGGTGTCTTTTATAAGGAACACTTACATTTGTCAAGAAAATGATTAACAAGAAGTTATGCAAATCATATATTCTCTTGCAAGCTTCTATCTATAATATCTTTTTACTGATTTAGCTCCAACCTTGATTCTGTCATATATGTAACTGCTAAGCTTGCCCATGACAAAATCTACTCTGTAGATTGCAAACTGAATTGAACCCATGGATTTTACCATCATTATGGTACTAGGAGAAACACCCTTACTTCACACTCTTCACTCATTAATACAACTCCTTAAGATAATGGGGTTAACCCTAAAGAAACAACACTCGAGCATGGAAGCAATGTGGTTGTCAACTATAAAAAAATGAGCAATTTTTTCTTAGCCAACCACATCTACATCCAAAACTAGCTTTTAACAAAAATTTGTCACCTACTGACACAAAAATATGTGCATTAACAAAAATTTAGGAGGACTATTCACACGAAACCCATGGGTATAAAATATTCTTCACCCTTTCCAAAAGCTTTGCACAGGGTTCTACATATTTCTACTACCCTAGTTCTTAAGTGTGACATATTGAAATTTTCCTTAGAGAAAGGTGTTACTGCTAATAGGTCTTTTTATTTCATTAGGTTCACTCTCTGCTCCCCTTGTTACCTTAGTAGCTTGATTACAACCCATAGAAACACCTAGGACTACTAGTCTTCCTCGATCAAAATTCCAAATACTGACATACGAGACAAATAACTTTCCTCTCTGTGAACCACCTTTCAAACAAACTTAAACCTATTCGAGAGGAAGAAACACTAGGGATCCAATTACTCTTGTCAAGTAATCCCTCTTCTATCCACAATCTAAGGGTCAGTGAATTATTTGGAGCCATTTCTGCTATGCCATGCGAGACTGTAACACTTCAGAGATTATAGTAAAATACACACTTGGAAATCTCTTATCTATAGTTCTTTTATGTTGTTTGGCACTCGCGCCAAAATCTACACAATCCTCTAAGTAAATGATCCTATTCAGAAAAGACTTCAAAATCTTTGTTTGCACAAGGTGCAACTAAGAAAATCTTATAAGTTACACTCTATTTTTTCTTTCACACACAAAAATTTTCATATCTCATTAATATGCAGAGTGCCACCACCTTCGGTATTTAAACCTGCATTGTCAATCTTTAAAATCATATGATCATTGGGTACAGAGAAAGACAACTTGGCATTCCACTTGAAAAGTTGGTGAATCAATCCAATGAAAATTACCCACGTATACAATGCCTTCCTTGATGGCATTCCCACCTAGACCCATTGGTGACTTGGGACATGTGTCACCATGTCACTACTTCACTGTGCATATCCTCCGAGCAACTCTTGATAATGAGATAGCGATGGCTGATGATCTAAAAAAAATTAAAGGTAAAGAAATTGTACAATGTATTCTATAGGAATGGTGGGTCCCATACTTGCTATGTCACATAGACTAAACATTGTGCAACTTTTAATAGCAAGATGGTGAGGATCATTGATTGAAACTTGATTTGACGATTGGGATCTCTTAAATGCTTTATGGGTCCGAGGCACTGCTAACGTAGGAGATCTACACTGTTGGAAATCAACAAAACTTTGCTTTGAGCCTGGCTAGCCTTCCACGCTACCTCAGGTCCCACTAGCTATTGATTTTATGGTGCCTCACTACTTCACTAATGGTGAGATGTTAGAATTTTTTGATAGCAATGTAGCAAGCTTCAACAACTTTAATGAATCTTGGTGCCGTAAAATACAAGGACCCATCAAATCGTTATCTCTACTATAAACTACTTCTGACAACTAGTTACTGCTTGTCATGCCACCTTGACAGACCATGGTTACCGATGATTTTTTGGGCCACTGTGTTTTGATTTCATGGCACCTTGCTACTTCGCTAACAGCGAGATGACTTTTGACTTCTTTTACTAGGTCCCTTTTCTAGTACTAATATTACTTGCAAGGTGTATGTGACTGAATGATCAGCTAGAAAACAATTCTCTGACTGCTGTGTCTTCATTTTTCAGTCCCATCTTACAACTTTCTTTCACTTGCTACCTTGCTATACATAAAGAGTGCCCATGCTTTCATAGCAAGGAAATGACAATGGCGGATCTATTTATATCAGATGGCTAGGGAATCTAAGAGGAAAAGTGGCTCGAGCCACGGAAGATATAAAGGGAATAGAATATTCACTCAATTTGAAAATTCAAACATTTTGTGCCTAAAAATTAGGAATAGAATGAAACATAGCATTTTCACAAAAAATTTCAAAGGGTAGCAAATGGATGACTTATGATTAAACCCTACTATCTATTAATGGGTACAATCATACTTATCTATATCTAGACAAAGGATTTTTGTCATACAAAAATTTAGACCAACACCTATGTTATTGCATAAGTATCAAAAGATATAAGGTTTCATCTCCTTTTAATAGGTTTAGATCTTATGTTTATTTACACTGGTACCATATATTAGAACCTCAAGGTTAACTTGCGTAGGTGTTGCAGAGCCTGAAGTCAAGAAGGAGTTATGCCTTATAGTTCACTCAAGATTGTAGTCAAGTGCTTTCATCATAGGAATTTTCTATTCTTAGATGTATTGATCTGGTTTCTTGGTTATTTTTAGATGTGTTAAATTAGGAGCCAACAAGCTTGTACATTTCTTTTCTAAGTTGTGCTAATTGAATGAGAAGGGAATTTCAATCACTAGGAGTTTTTAACTAATCTTCAAATATAAAAATCATGGTATTACAATTTTTTATGGAAGCATGTGGGATGTGATTAAACCAATCAATGACAACATCAGTAAAATTTTGAATGAAGATTTGAACCGCATCATTTTTAGTGGGAACATCTATAATTTTGCAAGCTACTTTGAAGGAACTTAGGTGATCTTTAGCTAAGGTTTTTCCATCTGCATTAAATTTATTAGAAAATTCTCTTGTTCCCTTAGGAATGGCTCCAATATTTTTTCCAAGGTGGAGAGGTCCATTTTGTTGTCCCCAAAAGGTCATGTTTGGATTAACAATATTTAAAGGTTGAATATCGAGGAATGAAGAAGTGAAAGTGCCAAGGGTAAAAAGATCCTTTAAAAAAAAGGGAATATTATACTGAAGGTTTTAGGGAAGTAGGTCTTGTAATAGACAAAATTTTATTTTTCCTTCTTAGAGTATGATCAAGTTTGAAATCAATCAATCTCAAAGTTTTGAAGTCATCATTAGTTCAACATTTATCTTCTCTCAGTGATCTTTCTCAATCTTTTATATTCAATTTTTTGTTTTTTCTTGGGCTAATCTATTTACCACAACATCTCCTTGAATTACATGGATTCCTCTATGTCCCTCACTAATTTCTTCTTTCCTTTCTAAGAATCTAGAAACTTGTGAGTATTGTTGATCACTTACTCTTTCTCTCCAAGCAACTACATTAAAATCAAATATTGTTGATGTTAGTTTTGTGCCACTAATAACATATAGCAATTGAATACATTATATGGAATATCAAACACTTAATTCCTCTCTAGAAAAGTTAATACTCATGAAGAGATGGGAAAAACACCAATTTTCCATACACCTATATATACAAATTCAATTATATCAATGTGATTTGTTGGTAATCATGTAGGTAGCTTTACATTGTTCATTCAAAGATAACTTGGATTTTGGTGGGATGGTGATGAATCTAGCTTTGTAAAATATATGAGTGCCAAATGATGCTGATGGTAGTGATGATGGAGGGTGTGTTCAAATGACTTATGCCTTCCTAACATTATTAGAATGAAATTTGACTACCTAACTACTTGCTATTTTACTCCTACTCCTATGAATGGAAAGATTAGCAAATGGACGAGGATTGAATCTGACGAAAGATTACCAACGGGTCTACCTCCATTGATCTAATGATTCAAGGAAAAAGACTAGTTTACCACATGAGCCTTCCTAACATGCAACTAGGATGCTAGTGGCCTAGTTATATATCCCTATCAAAAATCCACTAATATCACCATGCAACTATTCATCTACTCTTACTCTTACTTAGTAACTTTCTCAAAATGAAATCTACTTTAACAACTTCAAAGGAAATCTAATTCTAACTATTGGAAGTAGAAACAATGCAATAACACCAAATGTTCTTAACCACCATGCAAGTCACAACAATAATAAAGAGAGGCAATTTTGGTATTATCTTAACCAATTGTTTTCTTCAACCCTTTACAAATGAGAGAAAACGGCCTTATATAGATGCCAAAATTACAACCAATGGTAGAGATTAAGTTGCAAAATCAATGATCCATATCAAATCCTAGAAACCTTAATTAGGGTTTCCACCCCATTTTCCAATGAGAACATGCCACCTCATCAATGGACCAATGAAAAAAAATGAAAAGTGGCAACCTCTAATATATTTCTAACCTTTTCTTTCATCTTTTTAGCCAATGTAATGAACTTTGCTAGCATGTTGTTCACTTCCTTCATGGGAGGGTGAAGTGCATGTATCATCCCAAGCTTAGTTGAATTCATCATGCCGCTTGTTACTTGCAGTGTCTTCTCATGACCATTCTCATTTTTTTTGCATATCTGATAAAGGCTTTGAGGGAGGAAAGGTTTCCCAAATGTTTCTTCTTAATGGTAACCTTCCCCAACTCATCCAATCTTGATCTAAACTCTATCTCATTGATGTCCCCCTCTCTGATATCTTCAAAATCAAGTGCAATCCCAAGATTGCTCAACATGGTTGAAATGGAAGTGTCAATTCTTGGGCTATGTTGTGAAATCTCATTCTATATCTCTTCAAGTATCCTCAATCTAATTTTCAAGGAAACAAACCAAGACTCCACTATACTCATTCCTCCTTCATCTAGAAACTTGGCTCTTTCCAAATATCTCTCTAGTAGCTCAATAAATGCCTATAGCTTGGGAATGGAAAAGTTCGTGACTAGAAGGAAATCCTTCCACTCCCCTTCAAATGTTATAAATTTATCTCTAATAGCCACTACTGACCTAAATGTCAAGACAAAGGAAGGTGATAAATTTAACCCATCTTCAATTGTATCATGGATCTAATCGTTGACTTCATGCAATTGAGCTAATATCTCTTCTATGTTTCTCACATTAGCTTGAGGAAGGGAAGCCTAGTGCAACTATTAGATAGGATGGCAATCTCTCAAATTTATATTTTCAGCCTCCAACTTTACAATCCTTTTGTTTACCTTCCTCAACCTTTCTCTAATTGAAACCACACCTTCCTAAATCTCGTCACATTCCATGTCATCTATGATTCTTCACAAGTTATGCTCAAGTATCTCATACTCCTGAGGTACAATCTCATCCACTACCTTACTAACCTTTGGTATAGAAATCTAAACATTTTGCTGACCATCATCATTGTTCTTGATTACCTTTCCTACCATTTTTGCACTTTCCTTTTGTTTCTCACTATCAACCTTTTCCACTAACCCTCAAATATCTTCAATTATTCAGGCAGTCAATACCTTGCCTCTTGGAATAAAAATTTTCCTTAACCATAGTGGTGTAGTGCATCTCCCCAAATCTGCATTCAGTTTGACTAGTAAAGCATCACTAATGACCTCAAGCACATGGCTTATTTCCTCAATATCAATCATCCTATCTTCTTCTTCACTAGTGACTATCACATCATCTCCATGTTGGTTATTTGAGAGAGGAGAGTACTTAGTATTATCACTATAACCATTTGATTCTAAATTAGAGCTCACCTCTATCATGATCCCTTGGCTTCTTGCCTCATTTATGCTCTCCCTTGATGGTACTACATTTTTCTTCTTTGCTAGAGGCTCATGATGTTCTTTACTTTTCTTAACCTCCAAACTTCTCTTCATGCTCTTAACTACTCTCTGTTATTTGCTACTACATTCACCTTTTTGTTTGACTGACTTTGCTAGACCATCTTCCTCTCATTTCATGTTCTCATAAGTAAGGAATATCTTCTGACTTTTTAATTTTCTTAACTTCTATTTGTATAATGCCTTGGTGTGTAGATCAACTATCCTTGTAACTACCTCTAAGGAAGGATCCTAATGATCATCACAATCCACTAGACACAATTTTATTCCATCCACTATATCATATTCTTCTCTTAGTACATTTTCATCATCTTCTAGCTAATCAGGAAAATCAAGGCCCTCCATCTTATTTCCTCATCATGCTCACTGACAAGCTTGAGAAAGCTAGCTTCCTCACATGAAAGTCATCCTATGCATTTCCTCAAAAATCTTCTATAGTAGGAATATGTTTGAATGTATTTCCATGAGATGCCTTCATAAGACCATTAGGATTGAATCCTTGTCTTGCTCTTTTCCATTCTAGATGATGCCATTCAAAATCCTTCTCCATAACTACAAAGGTGATAAGATTGGGACAAGTATCATTGCCTATTCCAAATGAGATGGTAAACCTTGTCTCACCCCTAAGTTTCATCATTTTTTCATAATGCTCAAGTTTCCTAGAGAACTCCATTAAAACTACCTTTTTAGGTGGGTACCTTGGAAGTTTCTTGGGCTAAACTGTACTTCTTGCTACTCTAATATATGTAAATTGTGGAAATTGGATGAACCAACTCCCATTTTTCTAACTGTTTCTTTTGCTTCCATTGGGAGTCTCTTAGCAGGTGTGCCTTGTAATATCCTTACCATCATCATAAAACATTTAACAATCATTAGTGTTGTGCAAATGAAGTAGTGGATAGCACTCACGTACCTCACATTGCCCCATCCCATTTTTTATCACAATTAAATAGAAATGATAAGACCCCATATAGAATTGCTTTTGATTTTGCACAATCCTAAATTACAACTCTAAATTTTCTCTTATAATCCTAGCCTGATCAAATCTTCTCTTTTCATTTTTAATTTCATCAATAAAGAAATACATCCAGTTCTCAAATTGCATATCTTGAGCTACACCCATGATTTGGCCAAGAAGCACAATGAGATCATCGTACTATAATTTGAAATTTGACTTTGCAAGCCTTGTGACTTTGTAATTCCCTTCTTGCCTTCGTGTAACCAATTCTACTTTAGATGAATGAAATAAGCCTCCTAATTATCCTAAAATAAATTAGCCACCTAATCCATCATTACCACTATCATTCTTTTATATTGGGGAATATTAAATTCTTGTTCGACCACTTGTCTACTGATGTTGGCTAACACTCTCTTCCCTTCATCGAAAATGATGGAATTCTATAAAAGGCAAGGTAGGAGGGAAAACCACTACATGAGATATTCCATTCTTGTAGAACTCCTTTGCCATGGGGGATTGTCTTTCATTCAATCTATCTGTTAACTATATCATGTTCACCGTGCTCATATGGGTATCACTTATTCGGCTCACCTTTGAGAAGAAGGTGGTTTAGGCATCATGTCTTCTTTGTCCTTCTTGGTATTTGTTCCCTTTGGGTTCTTGCTTGCACTAACATCTACCATCTTAAACACTTATTTATGCCCCTTCATTCTAAATGATATGGACTACACTTATCAATCTCCAACCTTCTTTATATTGATGGAATCTAGTTTATTTCAGCCTCTCCATGTCCTATCTCTACACTTATCATTCTCCAACCTTCAACCTAGGGGTGGGACTATGACTCATTCCTACCTCTTAGTTTCCTTAGGATAGACTACACTTATATCTCCCAACTTGAATCCTAGGGTGGTCTAGCTTATTTTTACCTCTCCAAGTGTCCTATCATGAAATCTACAATTATATCTCCCAACTTCAGCCTATCAGTGTAATGATGAAGTGGTGGATGATGACTGCAAGAAGAAAATAAGAGAAATGAACCAAGTAAGAATAATGAATAGAATCCACCCTTAGACCAATCTTCACTTCTAAAAATGAGTAGAATTTTACCTTAAATCTGCCTTTACATATAATCCGGCCCTCCTCAAATTCAGAATAGATTTCAAAAATTTCAACCTTCCTTGCAAATAATGATGCCCTTGCAAAAGTTAGAATTTTGACTTCCTTGAAATCATCCACACACGCCAAAAAAGATCAAACCTGGAACATATATACTCTTCACCAAATAAAATCACCCAATTCTCAAATTTAACGCTAAGAAAATGCAAAAAAAATCCTTTAAAAAATCATCCTAGCTGGAGAAAATCAAAATTTCTCCAAAAATCACCCAAGGCAACAAATCTTCCCAAGCAAGGAGAAGAAAATGTCACCAAAAAAGGAAAAATATCTGCACCAAGAAGAAATTACCCAAGTTAGAAATTGACTTTAGAAGAAAACCGCTCACCCAAGGAGGAGCAGGACGAAGGAATGAGGAACTAAGAGGGGGTGGAGCCATTCTTATACCAAATTTTTTGGCGTCTCCAAGTGGGCGGACTTTTCCTAGAGGAAAGAAAAATTAAATTAGCTCCTTTATTAATGGCTCAAATTTAAATGCAATAGTAAAATTACCTAGCCCATAGTGAAATCAGCCCATTTAATTGATAGTTTTGATCAAAAATTGCAAAAGAGAACAAGGTAAGCCTAGGAGATGTCAGAATTTTCATTTAATAAAGTTTTGGTAATTAAAATATCATTAAAATTGAATTTAGCAAGCTAAAATTGATTTTTAGTTTCAATTGACCAATTTTGAATTGAGCAAGCTAAAATCAAATTTATCCATAGACCCATAAAACATTTTGTGCATCCTTACAAACCATTCCTTTATGCCATTTTAGGGTATTATGCTCTTATGCCAATCATAGAATGTTGATGCATAGATCTCAACTCAACACCTTTCTACTCCTTCGCTCAACTACTTACTCGTATTCTTGTAAAGTGGCATAACACATATCCTTCAAAACCTTTTATAATCACATTCTCTACACAATATTGTATGACCAATAATATCTCCTCAAACTTCTTCCGCTCACTTGTTTAACTATTCACTGTAAAAACCATAATAACACTTTCAAAGCATTAAAGCCTTTACATTTCTTTGCTCAAAGACCAAACACTATAAGACTGTAAAGGGAAAAAATTTAAGCGCTTTTCAAATCTTTTCAAAAATTTGAAAGGAGACCTAGGGTTTTTCACACTTAGGGTATTTTAATGGTTGGGTTGAGAGACAGACCTTGAGAATTTAATAGAATTTGACAACACATGAATCAGGGCACGAATACAGTAACCTAAAATCACAAAAATAATGAGGAATGAAACCCTAATCTACAAAATACAATGACCTAACTAATTTTTTGCCCAACATTTTAGAGCTTTTTCTGAACTGTGAAAAATCAGACCAACAATGGCTCAGTAGAATTTAGAATCTATGGAAGAGCAAACCACATACTTAACTTTGAAAATGACAATTTCTTTAGAGAGCATAGAGCAACACATAGAAACAAGAAACTAGATTGTATAGAGAAATTTACAAGGATCTACAAAATATACACAATGTACAAGAACACAAGGAAACCCTAAACTATTATTAATGGAAAAGAAGTTACCTTAAGAAAACTATGTCTTCAAGAACTGTCCATGAACTAAAAATTCAAGAATATCTCTAGTTAGATCTCTCAAGAAATATGAATCTTCTCAAGGAAACCCTAAACTATTGTTAATGGAAAAGCAGTTACCTTAAGAAAATTATCTCTTCAAGAACTATCCATGAACTAAAAAATTAAGAATATCTCTAGTTAGATCTCTCAAGAAATATGAATCTTCTAACATTTGTATCACAAATGTTATATGGGCCAAGCTAGATTGGGTCAAATTTACCATGCTTTCCTTTATCTTCCAACCTAGCACTCCACATTAGTACCATGTCACTTATTTCAAATTTCCTCTCAATGGCTCTTTTGTCATATAAGTGCTTCATTTGTGATTGTAACTTGGCATTCTGAACAACATACTCTCTCCTTTCTTCCTCTAGTTGCAATATATCATCCATTTTGAGTTGCATTTCATCAATGACATCATCTTCATACAAGTGAACAAATTTATACACCTCTTTTAAGTTATTTTGTGCAAGTCTAGCCTGAATAGCATAAACCAAGTCAAATAGAGAACATCCAATGACTTTTTTCATAGTAACCCTATCAACCCATAGAGCTATTGGTAATTTTGAATTCCAGGCCTTCTTATTTTCTCCTAAGATCCTCTTGATGATTTTTAATATACTCTTATTACTTGATTCTGCCTAACCATTTGCTTGGGGATGATAGGGTGATGATGTGTACTCTGTAATGCCATATTTCTTAAAAAAAGAATTATATTCCTTTGATCTGAAACACATAGCATTATCTGTTACAATCTTCTGTGGGCACCCAAATCTAGTCACAATATTATTTAGAATAAAATTAATCACCACCTTACTTGTTGCATTCTTAGTAGAGACTACCTCAACCCACTTGGTGAAATAAATAGTTGCTACTAAGATCCATGAATGTCCACCACTAGATTTATTTGTGATCTCACCTATAAAATCAATTTCCCACTATTGAAATGGTGCCTACACTTCAACTAGTCTCAATGGAAAATTCCTAGAGAATTTTAACTTTCCACTAAACCTTTGACAAGCATCACAAACTTTTACAAACTCATGAGTATCCCTGAAAAGTGTTGGCCACAAAAAACCAACCCTAAGAATCTTATGAGTAGTGGTTTTAGCCATATAATGACCACCACACACACCTTCATGCATATATTTCAAAATTCTTTTAGACTCAATCCCATCCACACACTTTAAAAGCATCCCTTCTATATTTCTCCACCACAATTGACCCTGCACTATAACATACCTTATGGCTTGCAATTTTAGGGATCTCTTATGGTTATTTGTTAGCTCTGATGGAGATTTCATGTTTCACAAATAATAAATTGCATCTTTGTACTAGTCAGAGGTATCGATATGACAAAGATAATCCTTACAACTATCATCAAGTTGATTAATTTGGTTTGCCTCTAGATTGGCTTATGCCATCAATTTGGCCAAACCTTGACTCTTAACTAGTTTGGTAATTTGAATATCAATATTAAACTCTTGTATCCTAATAATCAATCTACACCTCCTACTAGATACCTCTTGTTGTGAAAAGATGTCCTTTACAGTAGTAGTAGGAACAAAATCAATGATAGTAGCTCCAACCAAGTAACATATGAAAGCCTTGACTCCTTTCACTAGTGCATACGCCTATTTTTCATTGATGTCATACTTAAGTTCTTCTACTTGCAAATAATTGCTAAAGAATGCAATGGGCTGCTCATAAACTTACTCATTTTTTTTGTAACAATACTACACCAACAGTGTGAAATGACACAAAAGAAAATATATGCATTGGTTTATCATAATTTGGAGCTCTCCGGATAGGTGCATCTTTAATAGCATGCTAAACTTTCTTGAATGCAATGCTAGGTTCACCATCCCATTTTATCTCAAATCCTTTCTTTAGCATCCTTGATATAGGCCTATTAATTTCTACAAAATTTGTCAAAAATCTTCTAAGAAAATTGATCTGTCCAAAGAATGACTAAATGCCTTTAACACTTTTGGGTTTCTGAATCTATTGCTTCTACCCTTTTAGGGCCAACTAAATACCCTAGCAAGCTTCCTTTAGTAACACCAAAATTACACTTCCTTGGATTCAAAGAAATACCATACTTAAGCGCTCTCATCCTTGGAATAGGCAATGAGGTCATCCTGATATACAACCAAAAATTTGTCAGTAATATCAACAAAAGCCACATCCATAGCCCTTTGAAAAGTATTGCCAACATTAGTAAGCCCAAAAGACATCCTGACATAAACATAAGTACCCCATGGAGTAGTGAAAGTAGTCGTGAACTATTCTAATTCTTTAACAACCACTTGATTGTAACCTAAAAATCCATCCATCATTGATATTTAAGCTCTGAACCAGTGACCCTTTGCAACATGGCTTCCATATTTGGCAATCCATAAATATCTTTTACGGGAGATATATTGAGATTTCTGAAGTCAACACATAACCTCATGTCTCCATTTTTCTTCCAGACAAGAACTAAATTGGATACCAAAGAAGAATGTCTTATAGGCTTTATGATTCCTGCATATCTCAATTTGATTAGTTCCTCCTACATTTTGGGAGCCAAAGTCAAATTTATTGGTCTTTGTTTTTGCCTAAAACATTTGGCATCTAGTTTCAAAGGGATTTCATGCTGAAAAAAATCCTCCCTATAGGCCTTTAGGTCATCATATGACCATGCAAACACATGTCTATACTTCCTTAATAGGTCTATCAAATCTTTCCTGATTTTAGAAGGTAGATTCTTACCAATATACACCTTTTTAGGTGTTTCTTGAGTTCCCAAGTTCACCTCCTCCAAATCTTTGGCATTCTATTCATTTTTTACCTATCCTGGTTGTCAAAAATTATTTCCAAAATAACTAGACCCTTAGGGATTTTATTTTTCTTCAATTGCACAACTTCCTACCCAAAAACAATTTTTTTCCATCTATATTCTCTACATAAGTTGCACAATCAATTTTTTGTCCCGAAAACATACTATCATAGTTCAAAAATCTCAAGATATCCTTATCATCTTCAAACACTTGCCAATTCTAAACATTATCAGGGATAGAAGGTCTAGTTTGGATCTCAATCTTAGACATACCCGAAAATGTAATATCATCAAGTTTTATTGCTCTATTTGCCAATAAATCTGCCATCTTATTATTTTTCCTATCTTTCCAAATTATCCCAAATGCATCAAAACATTCAATCATATCCCATACTACATTTCTATACTATTTTAACCTTTTATTTTTTGACACATAAGCATTTCTTACTTGGGATACCACCAATTTAGAATCTCCTACAACATGTAAACACTTTATCCTATGCTTATGAGCTAATCTAAGACTTAACAATAAAGCCTCATATTTTTTTATATTGTTAGTACAAGGGAAACTTAAAGTAAAGGAGAATTTGTATGTTACCCCTGTTGAAGATATTAGTAAAATGCCTACACTAGATCCATCTTTGTAGCATGCACCATCAAAAAACATAGTCCGTAGATCACCCTTATCTATTTTTGTGTCAACTTCCATTTCTATTTGAGACTTATGCTTTGATTTCTTCAAAGTTAAAACTTTAGCTCTAAATGCATTAATATATGTATAAACAAACTTTTTCATATTGTCTTCTATATCTTCCTCTATCATGTATATACTTTTAGGCTTCCTGTTGACTTTTATCAAATTCCCCTCAATATTAAATGTAGAAAATGACAAATCACATTGTAGACTCCCACCCATGGAAGCACTCCACTTTCTTGATAATAACATGCCATACTGAGGTGGAGTGTCAACAACCAATACACTCATAGTAAGTTCTTTGTTAGGATAGGTTGTTAATCTATATGGCAAACAATGTATAGTGCCTATGATTGTAACTTCTCTTTTATACATAGCACAACATCTTCCTTGAGTAGTATCCACATTTAAGCCTAATTTCTTCATTATTTTGAAAGGCATCACATTATTGCAAGCACCAGAGTCAATCATGCAATTTTTTAATGTTTTACCATTTACTAAAATGCTTAAGAAAAATGGTTGAACATTTCCAAAACACTGATTTACAAAATTATCCAAAAACATTTGAGTAATTTGAGACACAACTACTTCAACTTCATTTTCCTTTACCTTTTCTTTACTTCTCTCTTTGGGACTATGGTTTTCATTGCACTCATGTCTCACATTTGTACTACTATTCCCCAACCAAGTTAAAGCTTTGTCTTTATGTTTATGGATTCTTAATAATTTAGACAAAGGAACTTTGATAGTGATTTGTGATAATATTGTAGTCATATCTATAAAAGAATCAGATAGGCTATCAATGACTATACTCCTCTTATCATGATGCTTATCAAAAATATTCACCTCACCTTGCTGATTCTTATCACTTTTAATGATTGCTTTCGGTATCTTTTCATCTAACTTCTTCGAAACACTATTTTGGGACTCAAAAACTTTAGGAATATTTTCCTTCTTTGGTTCCCACCTTTTATTTGTAATATTAACCTTCTTAGCAAGGATCTCTTTAGGCTTCATAGCTTCCTCTTTTTAAGGATTAACTCCCTTTATAAACATCCCAACCACCTTATCATTCCTTCCCTTTTAGCCATGTTTCTAGTCTATACTTGAGCTATCATGTTTGTAGTAATTTAGTCAATTTCTTACCTAGAGGGCTTCCTTAAAATGATTTTGTCTTTAGCACTTACCATGTTACACATAGTGTCTTCAACATCACTGTCATCAGAGAACACTTGCTATTGCACTTTATTCTAAAATTACCTTCACTCATTAACATCTTTGTCATGATCTTCATAGTCAAAATAATCATAATGTGATTCAAACACATGACATTCTACATCCTCTTGGTCTTCTTTATATTTTTGACATTTTTCTACTACATTCTAGTTTCTAGGGAAAGACAAGGCTACTGTACAAGATTTAGGAGCATGGAGCAATTGACACACAAAAAACCATATAGGTTCAATAGTGAATTTGAGTTCATCTACTACATTTACAAAGTTTTTAGATAAGGGATTAGGGGTAATCTTATAATTAATATTCTTAGGGAAAGGGACATTAGGCTGACCATCTTACCAAGTGGTAGTATACAGGAAATTTTGTAACTTTTTTTGTCTATTGAAATTTGATTAATAAGGGGCCCTACTTTCAGTGGAATTCCTATAATTTTTTGCCTCAGGGATATTCAGACTCTTTATAACATTTAGAACTTGAGCTATCTCACTAGGCTCTTGCTTCTTCCCACCTACACCTTTGTTATCCTCCTTTCTATTTCCCTTATTTCAAAACAATCTAGGGTCATCTCTCTTACTTTCACGCCCTCCTAAAATTCAAATTATTTTCCACATTTATGGTAATTCTAAAAGCATCTCTTAAATTCCTAGGCTCTTTATACCTAAGTTGGTATACCATTTACCATCAAAAGCATTCAAATAAGTAATCAAGCATACCTTATCATCTAATTACATGGCTTGCATTAGCTTTTACATCCTCTTCTAGAATCTAATGTTAAATTCAGTGATAGATTCATTAGGTAACCTCTTATTATTATCGAATTCATTCAAAATGTAGCTCTATTTTTTCTTGTCACCATGCTATTCCTTGAAACAATATTCAATATCCTTCCAATCAACAATAGATAATTTAGGAAGTCTCTTGAACCATTCTCTAGCATCTTCAGTTAAGAACTGAACAAACAACTTCATAGTAACATCCTCAACCTCAACCTTATAATCACTCATCATATCAAGAAAACTCCTCAAATGGTCTTCACAAGTTATAGCATTGTTCCCAACAAATTTAGGCAACCTTTTTCTCATTTCTTATGGAATAGGATTAGGGTAACCAGAGATTCCATAAAAATATATTTTTCTATAACCTTCTAACTGGATAGGTCTTTTGTTTAAATCAAGCTCAAGAGGTCAATATCTTTCCTCATGTTACCCACAGTATTACTAGTGCTAGCATCACCAATAGATTTGATAGGATCTACTTTATGTGAAAATGAGGATAAGAAAGAAGTAGCTACCGTAGTAGTATTTTGATTTACATCATTAGATCCACTAGCATCTTTAGGCATAGTTGCAGATTACCTTTCAAAATTTTGCAAGAATTTGATCTTCCTGTTTATCTCAGCTATGGTTGGTTCATTTTCTGCAATCTCCAATTTCTTAACCAAGGCATCCTTCTCTTTCCTTTTCTTCTCTAGTTCAATATCTGAAAGTGACATGGAATCATCGATCTGAACAACTTTTACTGGTTCGTTAATCTTAACACCAATCTCCTTTTGTTTCCCCTTATCTTTAACCTTAATAGTATGCCCTATATCCTTTTCTTTGTTGTTGTTAGCTTCTAGAGCACTGTAGTTTTTCATTTGTTGTATTACAAGTCCTTCTAGGTTTAGGTTCTAAGTTTCCAATAGCTTTTATTCTTGTATTTTAAGTTGTTCAACTTGACCTATAATCTCTAGTTGCCATGCCTTATCTACTATTTCATTTTTCCTCTTTGGGGTAGCAATTTTCCTAAGCAATGTCTATTTTTCTTCAAAGGCTTTTGTAATATTTTCCTCTGTTTCCTTTTGTAATATTTTATTTATGGCTTATTGCTCAGAAAGTTGCATTCTCAAGACTTCAATCTTATTAGGATCTCGGATAGTAAACTCAGAAGTAGTAGTTTTTTCATCATTGAAACTCTCAGGATCTAGATGTTTTGGTGCTATTTGTCCTAGAGAATAGTTAGACAGGAAAGGGTTCATACTTCATTGAAAAAGATTATTTCTATTCCTTTTGTCTAAACTAGGTATATTATGCAGCTCTACAGTTTCTTGGCATATCACTTTGGGTGTGCTAAAAATGTCATCACTAGATAGCCCAAGATGGGATCTAGAACATTGGCAAGATGATTCCCTTTCCATAGTATAAAAATGAGCATTCTCTCCCCTTATTTCTTTCTCTTGGGGATGGTCTTCTCTATGCATTTGAGATCTCTTTGCAACCCAATTCTATCTTGCCCTAGGAGGGAGATTAGTTTGTAATTTGATTCCTGGGTTTTTCCTCACATTTTCCTATGTGTTTCTCTTATTTTCCATGATTATGAGATAACAAATCTTCTAAATAATGAAACTAGTTAAAACCTTATGAGTCGCCACTCACCCTATCAGAATGGGGAAAAATTTTGAATGGATCACAATTCTTTCACTAAATTCTGTAGAAAAAATAAAAATAACCCTTGAGAAAACAGAAAATATCTTAATAAAAACATCTACCTAAGAATCTACCCAAGGCAAACATAGATCTTAAATGATACACTGGTTTATGACACATAAAGCATTATGATGGGCAAAACCCAACTCAAAATAGGACTGAAATATTCAACTTACATGAGAGATTCTTATCTTTTTAACAATGAATTACTTCATAGATCCCTAGCTGAGTCACCATTTTGTTGGTGTTTGAAACTACTGAGAAAAAAAAATGCTCAATACTAGAATGTAAGTGCTTAAATAATCTAAAGATTAGCCAATTCTCATGATAAGTTACACAAGTAGATCATTTGGACCCAACTTCAATGAAACCAAAGATGGTTTCCTACTCTTTAGGCTCTACTAAACCAAGGTAGGTATACCTAGGGATGATTCTAAAGCAAACTGTTGTATGAAATTATGTTAGTTTCACTCTAATTTTCATCTTCTACCCTTAGGCACATACATAGTTTATCAATTTCTTTGAAGCTCTCAAATCTATATTTATCCCCTATAGCAGATCTAGTCATAAATCTCCTATAGTTTACAAATATTCTTGGAATTAGTAGCTATCTAAGACTTAGAAAAATATATTTAAATAAGTGGTGACCAGCATTAAAACCTTGAACAAAAATTAGAATAAGAATGATTTTGAATTTATAATAGTTTTAACATGTAGAGGCAGAATTTACTCTCAATCATCTCTAATTTATAAGACTAGTACCTTATCTATTGGGCATAAAAAGTCACTTATGGGTAGGAGACCTTGTTCAATTAATTTGTAATTTAATCTATTAGCTATAATCACCCATTTCCATTCTTATATGATATCCTCTTCATAAACTCATGAATTCTATTGATCTATTGAAGCATATACATAATCCATTGAGTTATAAGCAACAATACAACTAATGTACATCCCATCCAGTATGCATTCAACCAAATGAACATTATTCAAATGATCTCAAAAATAATAAACTCATGAACAAGAGATAGAAAATGGTGACACAAATTTGGTGTAAATACCCCTTTGTATTATCCTCTTTGCTAACTAATACAATAACCAATAGAAACTTAGTAAAGAACCTAGAAAATTATATTGATTCTGTATTTCTATTTGTTATCATAAAAGTGCATGACTAAAAATAAACTCCATACAACTATATATGACTGGACTGAATGTACTTTCTTAGAAACTACAAGACATACACAATTTTTGGACCCTCACAATCCCTTGAAAATGCATTTATATAACATGAGTTGCAACAAGAAAAGGGGAATTATGATTCAAAGGTGTCTTTTTACAACAATGAATATAACAACCTTTTCCAAAATATCTAGACATGCTTTTTCAAAAGAAACAAAAAAAGTAGTTTAAAATTATATGTGGAGCATAAAATCTTCAACTTTTTCTTTTTCTTTAACTACTTCCTATTGGTAGGGCCTTGATTTCTCTAATTGCTTCCTAGACAATAACTTCTCATTTGCTGGGCCACTTGCAAGTCTTGATTGTTGCTAACTCACTAATAGATTTCTACCATGTAGCATTAGTAATCACTTTTCCTTATGTAGTAAACCTACTCATTTTAGTTTCAATCTTGAAAAGGGTTTCAATAAGTTCATTAAAAACACACTCATCAATATAATCTTGGAAAATGGATGTCACCTATGTAAAGTCTACAATATGGTCAAAAGAACTAGATCATTCATTGAAATCCCTTACTTTGCTTTCAGAATCAAGAATAGAATCAATCAAAGAATGAAAACCACTTTTTAATACTTTCATTTTATTTTGCATTGCTACCAGTTTCCTTGTGAAAAATTGCAATAGGTATTTCACCTTGTCTATACCCTCCTTTACAACACTAACTTTATTTGGGAGATCTAGCTTTTTGGCTGACAAGGGTATCAATCTATCAAAGAATTGCATATATGGTCCCCATTATTGAAAAATTGGCTCAAGCCATCCAATTGCATCCTTGCATACTAGCTCTACAAATTGCACACTTATGAATGTATTATAAGAACCTGTAATGTCCCTTTACTGATTTTTTATGATATTTCCATCCTCAAATCAGAACTTTAAAATCAAACAACCAATATTACAAAGATCTGCCAATTTTCCAATAAAACCCAAATCGGGTATGTCCAAATTAGTGCCAAAAACTTCACAACTTCACAAATTATTAATAAATATGAAAATGGACATTTTTACAGAAATTTCAGTGGCATAACAGCCTACAAAATGACATTTCCAGATTTGTATAGCCTTTACACAACAGCTCACAAATGTAGGGCAAAACTATGCTCAATCGGGCTCCCGAAATTAACACAAAAAAATGCCCGGAAACAGAACAAAACACTCATAAACTATCTCATAAGTTTAATCATGAACCAATACATATATTCAGCTCTATTTTAACATCATAAAATCTGAAATACTACAGCAAACCAAACTGATATGAAACACTCAACTAAAAACCCAAACTCAAACCAAAAACAACCCCGAAAACACCCAAATCGGCACTATTCAGCACAAAGGCAAACTCTGTATGAGCATGCACATGGAATGGCTTCAAACTCCCATCCTTAGCCTTCCTAGAAACCTGCAAACTCCTGTTCTTGGGTCTCCTTCTCCACAGGTTTGGCAGCCTCTGAAGAACAACAAGAAAATTAGCAAGAATCTAGATGTAGAATGAGCCCAAAATGCCTCCAAACCCCTTTTAAAGAGGGCATAACCCTAACTCACGTCCAAGAGGGGTTAATAAAATATAATTTAATAATAATTTTTATTTATTAGTCCATTGGTTTCCAAACATTAGCCCCTTTTTCCAAAATTTCACCTTTTTGGAGCCTGCCTGCCTTAACAAAGTTTATTTTATTTTTAATTATTTAAATAGGGGACATGACAAGTCCTCCCCTCCCAAATATTGCTTGTCCTCAAGCAATGAAGGTTGGAATTCTCAAGAATATGTGCTCCTTCCCAAGTTGCATCCTCTAGTGGTAATCCTTTCCATTTGACCAAATGCTCTATGATGCTCCTATTTCTCAACCTTTTCTCTCTTGTATCCAAAATATCTTCTGGTATCAAAACTAATTTCCCTTCATCATCAAGAGGTGGTAATTCTGTAGATACTATGGTTTGCTGGCCTAGAACATTCTTTAAGCAAGATACATGAAAAATATTATGTATTTTGCTGTTTGGTGGGAGCTCCAATTCATAAGCTACCTCTCCTACCTTCTTGATGATTTTATAAGGCCAATAGAACCTTGGCTTGAGTTTCTTTGCCCCACTTCTCTTCAAGGTGCTTTTCTTATATGGCTGTAACCTAAAAAATACCAAATCTCCCACCTCAAAAGATCTTTCAATCCTTTTCCTGTCAGCATATATCTTTTGTTGGTTTTGTGCATGTTGTAGATTATCCTTGAGGGACCTTATTATGTCTTGGCTTTGCTTGATGAAATCACTTGCTGCGGGTACTCTGCTATCGGAAAGTATTAGATCAACAAAGGAAAGGGCATCATAACCATAAAGAGCACAAAAAGGAGGCATACCAATAGACATGCGATGAGATGTATTGTAACAATACTCCCCTAGGTGTAACCATTTCACCCAAGCATGTTGTTGATTTGAAACATAGTTCCTCAAATATCCTTCTATCCATTTATTAACTATCTCTGTTTGTCCATCTGTTTGAGGTGATAGCTAGTACTGGGAGTGAGTTCTGTTCCTGCGAAATGAAAGAGCTCCTTCCAAAAAGAGCTGAGGAATCTACTGTCCCAGTCACTAACAATGTTTCTAGGCAAACCATGTAATCTAAAAATTTCCTTGAAGAACAATTCGGCCACTTGTGATGCCTTGAAATCAGATGTGATAGGAAAGAAATGTGCATACTTAGTTAGTCTATCTACCACCACATATATGCAATCCTTGTTAGATTAGGTGAAAAACTAATCTCCCAAGAACACTTGCATGCATAAACCTGTCACATGGATGAAGCAAAGAACAGAGGCAAGGAAAAATCAAGGAGGCCAAAAAGCGAGATCCATCTTATGGACATGCAAAGAGCAATATCTCATATAATCCACTAAGTGAATTAATAAAATACAAAGAGGTGAATCCTTATAAAGGAATCATGAAACCCGAAAAGGGAAACTAAAGCCTAAAAAAGCTAGGGTTGCACAATATAATTAATAAAATATTAATTATATGCACCTACAAGATAGCTTAAGAAAACTAGAGTAATAGGAAACTTAATTAATTAAATCAAAGTGATTTAATTAATAAGTTAGAACAAATAATTACTCTAACACCCCCCCTTAAGCAAAGCTTGGGAGGAAGCTAACCTAACACAGCTATGAAAGAGAATTAGGTCCCGACAACAAGGCCAGATCAGGTACCCAATCACAAAAAAATCTCTATAAAGAGGAGAAATAGAGAAAACCACATGGGAAAAACCCTACTCCAAAAAGAGATAGAAAAGAATATTCCAGAAGAAGGAATAAAGAGATCAGAAGAGAATCATTGAAGCATGAAGAACAGCAAAACTTTGTCAAAATGTTGATCTGTAGAACCTCCATGGAAATAGAAGGCACGAACCAAGCGTATCTATATGGTAGATGATCCATCTCACCAAAATGCATAGGTAGCCAACCACTGCAATCGCCTAGTATGTAGGATCAGGTACTAAATACATAGCTCACACCAATGAACCATCAACAAAGAAGCATAGAACAACAATATAACCTCCCCTTAAGGTAGGTGAGGTGACAGGCAGCTGAAAAGATGGGCCAAGAATCTCCTACAATAAAAGAGCCAAACACATCGAGAGTGAGGTACAAAGCACCAATAAAGGCTAAAACAACAGAAGGTAAAGCCCAAAATGAAGCAACTGAAGCAACAAAATCGATCTTCGGACCTGAAACAATCAAGACATCCACCAGAATGCTAAAATGCAAAAGACTGAATAAGATGTGTTTGGAACAGAATCTGGAACAACAACTAGCATCACTGGAAAGAGCATAGAAAGAGATTTCCAGCGATATAAAGAAGTCCAAAATCAGAGATCGGAAGCTCAAGATACACCTCCCGAAGTGCAAAATAGAACATCCAGCTTTGACTGCCAAAATAGGCAACCAAACTATATCAAAAACCAAAAAAACCTATACCAGCATCTCCGTCTCGGAACCAGCTTTCCAGCGCATTTTTCGGATTGAAAAAATACGTCCGTATGCTCAAATTACGGAGAAAAAACCTCCAGGGCCTTTGAAAATGCAAAAATTTATTTTTTTTTAATAAAAAAAAAATAAAAAAACAAAAAACTCCAAGAAAATCCCTCCACCGCCAGCGGAGCGGTGGCCGGGTGGCAGGAGGGTGGAGGGCCGCCTCGGGGCGGAGCTGCGGCGGAGCCACCGGTGGAGCCGCTAGCGGTGGCCGCTAAGCGGGCCACCAGCGATGACTGCTAAGTGGGCCGCCAGCGGTGACCGCCAGTGGTGACCGCTACGGTAACCGCAGTGGAGCTGCTAGCGGTTAGATAACCGCGGCAGCAAAAAAAAAGTCGCAGAATAGTTTTTTTACAATTTTTTTTATTTTTGCCTCGTACTGCATGCAGGGGGCCGTACGGCCCTGTCGGACAAAAAAAATTTGCCTTCCAGACCAACGGCTTCCAAAATGGAAAAATTTTATATAGATTCTGACTGCAAACACCCTTCCGTACAGCCTCCCACTGCTCTGAAAAAAGTAGCTTCTGAAACGCTTCAACAAACCATGAATAGCAAGCAGCAAGCTGGCTCTGATACCATGTTAGATTAGGTGAAAAATTAATCTCCCAAGAACACTTGCATGCATAAACCTATCACATGGATGAAGCAAAGAATAGAGGCAAGGAAAAATCAAGGAGGCCAAAAAGCCAAATCCATCTTATGGACATGCAAAGAGCAATATCTCATATAATCCACTAAGTGAATTAATAAAATAAAAAGAGGTGAATCCTTATAAAGGAATCACGAAACCTGAAAAGGGAAACTAAAGCCTAAAAAAGTTAGGGTTGCACAATATAATTAATAAAATATTAATTATATGCACCTACAAGATAGCTTAAGAAAACTAGAGTAATAGGAAACTTAATTAATTAAATCAAAGTGATTTAATTAATAAGTTAGAACAAATAATTACTCTAACAATCCTTACCTTGAACCTTGGGCAACCCAGTGATGAAATCCATGGAAATACTTTCCCATTTTTGTTCGGGAATAGGAAGTGGCTGCAACAACCCTGCAGGAAAATTTTGCTCACTCTTGCTTTGTTGGCATACCATACATTCCTTAATGTGTTTAAGGACATCCTCCTTCATACCCTTCCATGAAAACCACTCTCGAATTTTCTTGTATGTCTTGAAGTATCCCTGGTGACCAGCCAAAGGTGTGTCATGAAAGGCCCTCAATATCCTCTCCTTAGTTTTTGACTCGGCACTAAGAAGATTATGTTCTTGTAATAAATCAATTCATCAACAACCTTGTACCTATTATCATCCACTAACTTATCCAAAATCTTGGTGGCACATGAATCTTTAGCATACTCTAAAATTATGGAGACTTTCCAATCAGCAGAGATAGATGATAAGGAACACAAAGTGGGCTTTCTTGAGAGAGCATCAGCAACCACATTATTCTTTCCTTTCATGTATTCAATATCAAAATCATAAGCTTGCAATTTTCTTACCCATTTTTTTTGATGATCATTCAAATCCCTTTGGTTCAAGAAGAACCTGAGGCTATTATGGTCTGTCTTTACAATGAATCTCCCACATACCAAATATTGTCTAAACTTATGAAGTGCATGCATGATTGCCAACATTTCCTTATCATAGATGGAGTACCCTTTCTCTAATTGATTTAATTTTTCACTCTCAAATGCTATTGGATGTCCCCTTTGAGTTAGGACAGCCCCTATACCTTCTCCCGAAGCATCACATTCAACAACAAAAGGTAAAGAGAAATCTGGAATTGCAAGCACAGGGCATGAACTCATTACCTCCTTAAGCTTATCAAATGTTTTTTTGTGCCTCTTCTGTCCAAACAAAAGCTCCTTTCTTTGTCAAATCAGTCAAGGGGGCAGAAAGCTGAGAAAATCCCTTGGCAAATCTCCTGTAGTAGCTACACAACCCGAAGAAACCTCTCAACTATGTAAGATTAGTGGGTGGAGGCCAATCCAAAATTGCCTGGATTTTTTGTTGATCAACCTGTACTCCTTTAGAGCTTATAATATGTCCCAAATATAGGATCTCTGTCAAACCAAACTCACATTTAGATAGCTTAGCATAGAAGGATTGCTGCTCCAAGATTCCCAAAACAGTGTCTATGTGCTTTAGATGCTCTTCCCATGTTTTATTGTATATCAAGATATCATCAAAAAATACCAAAACAAATTTTTGAAGATGCTGACTGAATACCTTATTCATACAAGATTGGAATGTTGCAGGTGCATTAGTGAGTCCAAATGGCATAACAAGAAATTCAAAGTGCCCATAGTGACATCTGAAAGTAGTCTTTTCCACATCTTCACTCCTCATTCGGATTTGATGGTAGCCTGATCTTAAGTCAATTTTTGAGAAGTATACAGCACCATGTAACTCATCAATGAGTTCATCTATGCATGGTATGGGTTACCTATTTTTTATGGTCTTCTTGTTTAGAGCCCTGTAGTCTATACACATTCTCATTGTACCATCCTTTTTCTTGACAAGTACCACAGATGATGCAAATGGACTAGAGCTAGGCCTTATGAATCCCATGTCCAGGAGTTATTTAATAGTTTTTTCAATTTCTTCCTTATAACCTCTTGGATGGCGGTATGGGGTTGTTATAACTGGTTTGGCACCCTGTTCTAACTCTATAACATGCTCAAAACCTCTATCTAGTGGTAATCCTGGAGGCAAATCATTGAAAACTATACTATGCTTATCAAGAATATTTTGAATTTCAAAATTGAAATTACCTTGATTCTTTGGAGAGCTTGTTGGTTAGATTATGACTCCTGCTGCCCATGTTACTTGTCCTCTTCGAAAATTCCTCTCCATCCTCTTTGCAGAGACCGCCTTAGGTGCTCCATTCGATAACCCTCTCAATATGACTTCTTTCCCATTGGAATGAAATTTAAACTCCATAGTTTGATGGTTCATGTAATAGCCTCCGATAGAGTGCAACCATTGAACACCCAATACAAGATCTGTCTCCCCAATACCAACCACATAGAAGTCATCACATAACTCATAATCTCCTAAGGTCATCTTGAGTTGTTTCACCACCCGTGTGCAAGGCATAGTGAATCCATCAGCTACAGTAACATTGAATCCCTCAAAATCTTCTACTTTAAGCCCTCTTTTCATGACAAATCCCTCATCAATAAAATTGTGAGTTGCCCCACTATCAAGAAGAATAGTCAACCTTTGCCCTACTAGTACCCCTCGAATTCGGAAGGGATGGTATCTTGGGACTCTGGATAATGCTGCTAAAGTGCCATCCTTGCTAATTTCTTTTACTTTCTCTTCTTCTACCTCCTCCTTAGTATCATGAAATTCCTCATGCTCATCTGAATCAGATTCTAAAGCAACTTTAATATAGTGCACTTGACCTTTCCCCAAACATCTGTGTCCTGGAACCCATGGTTCTCTACAAGTAAAACAAAGCTTTTTCCTTCGTAATTCACTCCTAGTCTCTTCATCTACCTTCTTTTTTGCCACATTTTTCACATCTTTTGGTGGTAGTGTTGGGAAAGTCTTTTTCTAAAAATTTCCCTTATGTTGCCAAAGATTTGGGGGTTTTTGATTAGTGATTGATTTCATAGGCACGCAAGTTTCAAGTTGCAAGCTTCTTTTGATAGCTTCCTGTAAGGTTGAGGGTGAGAAAGCCTTAACGAAACCCTTAACAGAATCTTCTAAACCATCAAGAAAAAGATAAACGATCCTCTTTTCACTCATATCAGGTACCATAACAGCCAATATTTGAAATTCTTCTATATACTCATTAACTGATTTGGTTTGCTTCAACTTTGACAATTCTTTAAAGTACTCTTCATCATCCTTGAGGTCAAATCTATCTACCACCCTTTGACTGAAATCTTCAAATGTAGTTACCTGATCGTGACCTTGAGTAGTCATTCCATGATACCACCAATCATAGGCTACATCTTCCAAGTGTAGACTTGCAAATTGAATAGCATCACTTTCTTTCATGGGGTTAAGTGTGAAGAAAGTTTGTAATTTTTGTAGCCATGCTCTAGCTGAAATTTTATTTGTTCCATCAAAAGTAGGTGATGTAAACTTGCTTATTTTATTTTTGAGCTCTCTTCCACTTGTGTCATGCTCCCTCCTGTTCTCTTTCTTGGGCATCAAAGAATTCATCATATCCACACATTCTCTAAAAGGAACTGAACTACAAAAGTCATCATCTAAGCCATTGTAAGTAGCTCTTAATGTAATCAAATTACCTGTAACCTCTTCCACTGGATTAATGGCTGGATTTGGTACTGGTGGCTCATCTGCAGGCAAGAAAATAGATTTGGTTGATTTAGATGGTGTGGATCTCCCATTTCTTGGCTCCTCTGAAGTGCTCCCTTTCTCATTAATAGATGCAATTCCTTGTAATTTTTCTGTCAATATTCACAAAGCCTCTCTAGTTTCCACCAAACCATCCACTGTTTGCTTCTGCATATTTTGGATGTCTTGGAAGAATTTCTTTGCCATCTCATCTGGATCAGCCATACTTTTTTCTTCCTTGGATTTTGTACTTTTGCTTTCAACTGGGGGTTTGATCAAAATTTCTTTATTCTTTTCTCACTGCAAATATCTTTTTTCTCTTTCAATTAGTTGCATGCAATCACAAAATATGACATGCAAGATCTGGGTAGTTATCAAAACTTGACATGCAAGATCTGGGTAGTTGTTAAAACTGACATGCAACTTCTACAAACCCTCAAGCTGGCAAGATCACGGCTCTGATACCACTGTAATGTCCCTTTACTGATTTTTTATGATATTTCCAGCCTCAAATCAGAACTTTAAAATCAAACAACCAATATTACAAAGATCTGCCAATTTCCCAATAAAACCCAAATCGGGTATGTCCAAATTAGTGCCAAAAACTTCACAACTTCAAAAATTATTAATAAATCTGAAAATGGACATTTTTACAGAAATTTCAGCAGAATAACAGCCTACAAAATGACATTTCCATATTTTTATAGCCTTTAAACAACAGCTCACAAATGTAGGGCAAAACTATGCTCAATCGGGCTCCCGAAATTAACACAAAAAAATGCCCGAAAACACCACAAAACACTCATAAACCATCTTAGAAGTTTAATCACGACCCAATACATATATTCAGCTCTATTTTAACATCATAAAGTATGAAATATAGCAGCAAACCAAACTGATATGAAACACTCAACTGAAAACCCAAACTCAAACCAAAAACAACCCCGAAAACACCCAAATCGGCACTATTCAGCACAAAGGAAAACTCTGTATGAGCATGCACATGGAATGGCTTCAAACTCCCATCCTTAGCCTTCCTAGAAACTTGCAAACTCCCATTCTTGGGTCTCCTTCTCCACAGGTTTGGCAACCTCTGAAGAACAACAAGAAAATTAGCAAGAATCTAGATGTAGAATGAGCCCAAGATGCCTCCAAACCCCTTTTAAAGAAGGCATAACCCTAACTCACGTCCAAGAGGGGTTAATAAAATATAATTTAATAATAATTTTTATTTATTAGTCCATTGGTTTCCAAAGATTAGCCCCTTTTTCTGAAATTTCACCTTTTTGGAGCCTGCCTGCCTTAACAAAGTTTATTTTATTTTTAATTATTTGAATAGGGGACATGACAGAATCTTGAGATATTCTTTTCTAAGTGCTTATTCTATGGCTTAACACATTCAACATAACACTTTTCTTAGTTATATTGTCCAATTTAGGAGCCTCTATTTCTACATTTACTATAGGTCTTGGCACAATTATCCCTATAGGCATCTCCTCTATTTGGGCCTCTACCTTTGTAGTGTGCATTTCTTCTTCTATTTGCCTGGGTACATGTACTACCTCAACTATAGCCTTGAGCTGCTCCTTGAGGGATATTATTTCTACTACTAGGTTTTGAATTTTCCCCTCCAACTCTTCTATTCTTTATTTTTGTACATGGCTCATTTTGAGCTCTTCTTTATACAATTTTCTAATGTCAAGAAACTCATTGTATGTTGTAGCTAGGTTATCCTCAATTTCATTCACCTTTACCTCATTCATGAGAGCAAAGTGTTTAATCAAGCTAGAGATATCTTTCCTAGTAGTGTTCTCTAATGTCCACACAATAATATTTCCTAATGCAGTTTCTTGTATATCCATCATTTTTTACCTTTTGGTGTCACGGGAAACACTTCATACTACTAGGGTTTTTGTACCTATGTTAAATCCTCACCCTCTCTTAAATCCTTCACTGCTAGTGGCTTCATAACTTATAGCCTTGTCTTGTCTTCTCATTTGGTCTAGAAAAAAAGCCCTCTCAATATCCCAATGTGGTATTATAATCATAGCACTCCTATGTACCAACTACCTGGCTTCTGCAGAGGTCATTGTTTCACTCTCAGGATCATAGGTTTATAGTTTTTTAACTAACTCCGTATTCTTCTCTGGATCCTCTCTAGGCATGAGACTCAATGTGAGCTCATTTTGTTTTATTTTATAGAGAAAAAATTTAAACTCTGATGATTTAATAAAATCATCATTTTCCATAAACTTTTTAGATTGAATGAGCCTATCATCCAATGTTGATGCTACAATCTGGAGATTAATAGAAGCTTTCCCGTCTTCTATTGCCCTTTGATGTAGGTAATTTTTCCTAATATCAAAAAAATATTCACTATTTCTTGGCATTAGCTATAAGGCTCTGTTTACTACCCTCTCTGAGATGTTCATTGTCTTTTTCCTTTTATTCCCCTTAGGCACCCAAGCTGAAGTTGACGGTTGCTCCTCTTCCAACTCAATCTCCAACTGCACATCTACCTCAAGGGATTCTCTATTTACAATGGCTTCCTCTCCCTCTGGCTCATGTGGCATTTGTGACATGATATAATCAAAATTATCTACCATTTTTCTGAGCTTACTAGGGTATGTAACCTTTGTATAGAAACCTAAGGGGTAAATATTTAAGTAGAAGGTGAGGAGGTTGTGGGCATGCATAGACTCTATTCAATGTGCAATCTTTGAATAAAAAGATGCTTCCCCAGTTATGATCTAATTTTTTTTTCTCATCTAAGAATGAGGGCCTAAGAAAAGTCTTCAAAATATTTGGTGCCCTAAAGAAAGTATGCTCTAATTACCTCATGATAATAGAACTGAATAAATTAAAAAATACAAGGGCATTTGAATAATAAAAGTTTTTGTCCCAAATTCGAGTCCATAGTTACATAGGTAACTCACCAAATTCATTAGAGGTTTGATCAATAAAGTCCAAGTTGATGTAACCAATTTTGTGATACGAAATAAGGTGCATCAGCAATGAGTAATGGTTGAAAGTGAAATTCTACATTTCTCCCTTCTTTCCACTAACAAGTTGATTGTGCATGTTGTCCATGATAAAGGATACAAAGTCATACTCCTTATGGTGGAAAGGGTCTTATATATCACATGCCATCAAGAAAAAGTAACCATACATGCAATCCTCTGCACCATCACTCCCTAAAACTTTGTGTAGCCCATATACCATGTTCTTGAAATAATTCTTGAATTTTCTTAAGGGCAAAAAATCCCCCACTTTCCTGGGAATCATTCCTGCCTTTATCATAGTGCTATAAGGGATGTGGGGTAACATGAAATTGTTTACAAAGTTGGTCTTATTACTCCCAAATTTCCTCTTCAGGTCTTCAAGATCAATAGGCACATCCATCTGTACTTCTAATCCAAAAGCTTCTATAAAAGAAGTTTTATCTAGTGTGCATAAAAAAAATCCCACTGTGCCTTTGAAATTCCCTAGTAACTGGATTGTAGGAATTTATCGATGCTTTCAATAGGTCTACATCAAAAAATACCTCTAGAAATATAAATTTTTCCATGTTTCTATTCCATGGGTTACAGACTAGCACCTTTTCTATTCTATTTTGGTAAAAATATAAAAACAAGTTGAAACCATCAATTCTAGGGCACAGTGCATCCCTAACCATGAAATAAGGCTATCTAAAGATTTGTATGTTAGCTAAGATAGCATTTGATGACCTTGGAAGAAGTTTCAACCAATCTTCAGCATGCTTGATGGGCTTCCTAACCCTTAATTTCTTCTCAGTCTTAGTAGTACTCTTCTTTCTTTTACCTTCTGTTGTGACTTCTACGACATCATCTCTTTCATCTTCAACCTCAACCTCTTCTTCAAGAACCTCTTTGACTTCTTTTTCAACCATCTTTTCTAAAAATTATTCTTTGAATCCATGCACAGCAACATAGAAATCACAAAGCTATGTATGCTTCAATAAAAGCTTTAGAGCAAGAACACAATTTCTTCAGAGTGGCAATATTATGGACATTCAATCAAATATTTATGTTTTAATGATTCAATCCACTAGATTTTTAATTAAATCTACATGCACGAGTGTTTAATACCACCTTTGTAGGCTGAAAACAAGGGATATCAACATGAAATTTGATCTTGATGTCCTTTTCAATGTTTTATTTTACTTGGCTATTTTGATTTTTTCCTTTTTTGAACTGGTAGGACACTTCAACAACTTTTTTTTTAAATTTTAATTCTAGTCTTTCATTCTTATGTTGAATCAAGATATCCAATCTTTGTAACCTAAGAGACACCCCTAGGTAGCCTTTACGTTCCTTCGGTGAGGCTTTAAAACATCCCAAGCGTAGAAGCATTAGTTCTTTTTAAACACTACGTTGAAATTTCCTTTATGCCTATATGTGACCCCTTATATCATAGAATCTCCAGCCTTCACAACTGACATCTTAACTCTTACATATTGAACATTCCTCGTAGGAGCATAAAACCATTGCTGCTACCTTCTCTTTACCCTTTATGCTCATAAACACACATATTAGCGGAAAGCTTGAAAAATTCATTCACGTTGCTCCGCTTACTTCATTCCCTGGGACATCGTAACTCTTTAAACATTCATCTTCTTGTCATATGATCTAGGCTTTACCCATGGCACCATAATTCCTCTTCTATTTTCTTTATTCCTCCTTTCTGTTCACACAAGTTACCTTATCCCCGCAACACTAGAAAGCTTCTACAGATGGCATTTTGCTCTTACATTTTTCCTTTCTCGTATAAGCGTAATGCCTTGTATTCATTTCTTCACATTTCCTTTTATGCTCATATGATTAGACCTAACTCGTAACCATGGAGAAAGGATAAAATAGTTCTTCATTCATACGCTTACCTTGCAAGCATAAAGGCATAATGATAAAATTTTAATTTGCACTGATCAATGACCCAAATTGTAGCATAAAAAAATAGAAAATAACATCATTGTTGATTTTTAGCACATGGAAAACTAAGAACTTAAGTTTTCTGCCATGCGGGTCAAGCCCATCTAATGTTTGTGACATGTCACCATTTGATTCACTTCCACCAAGGCCCATCTAACAACTCAATAGGTCCCACTTTAAATTATCACTGTTATAATCTGGCTTTACAGTTGTCCGTGAGCCCAAAGAACATATGCAGGTAAACACAATAGCATCTCACCTTTGCTCCTACTAACTGACTTTATCTGTAGAACTGCAAAACATTTTTTGCATCATTACAAACCATTCCTTTAGGCCATGTAGGGGTATTATGGTCCAACACTAATCATAGAATGTAGATGTGTAGATCTCAACTCAACACCTTTCTGCTCCTTTGCTCAATTGCTTACTCATATTCCCATAAAGTGGCACAACACATATCCTTCAAAACCTTTTACAATCACATGCTCAACACAATATTGTATGATCGGGAATATCTCTTCAAACGTCTTTCACTCACCCGTTCAACTATTCACTATAAACTAGTAAAACCACTTTCAAAGCATAAAAAGCCTTTGCGTTTCTTTGCTCAAAGACCAAATGTATGATTAGGGAGACTGTAAATGAATTGTTCCACTATTATCAAAGACAAAAGCGTATGCTTGTTAAAAAAAACTTCTTTACGCTCTTATGCTGCACTATAAAATGTGACAACAAAAACAAGAGGAAAAATATATTTTGCTGTTATGTAAAACCCTACACTGTAAGACCGTAAAGGGAAATTTTTTAAGTGCTTTTCAAATCTTTTCAAAAATTTGAAAGGAGACGTAGGGTTTTTCACACTTAGGGTATTTTAATGGGTGGGTTGAGAGACAAACCTTGATAATTTAGTAGGATTCAACAACACATGAATCAAGGCACAACTAGGGTAACCTAAAATTATGAAAATTATGAGGAACAAAACCCTAATCTACAAAATGCAATAACCTAACTGATTTTTCACCCAACTTTGTAGACATTTTTCTACTCTATGAAAAATCAAACCAACAAGAAGTTCGCTAATCATCATGGAATATTAAAAATCAAAATTGAACATGATTTATGTCATGGAAATTATAAGGATACTTACCTAATATTTTAAATAAATAGTGAAAATTAAATATTGGTAATATATCCCTAAAGTAACTAATAATTATGATAATTACTGGCGAATTAATTTTAATTTCTTAGATAATATATAACATTTTGTCAGTCTCAGATTAGTTTTGACAATTGAGTGTCAACACACTTAAAAAATTTCAAAGATGATGTTGAGTATGATACAAATGCCAAGCTATATTATGTGCTAAGCCAAAGATTCAATAGGTGCCAAGTGAACTTCAAGTGTTGACCAAGTATCAAGTGTCGAGTGGTAAGTGATGCTAAGTCACTATAGGTGCCAAGAAAAGAATAGATGTCAAGTGAGATAGAGTTACCATAGGAGCCAAACAAGAAAAAATTTGTATATGTGCCAAGCCTCAACAATCAATAAGTGTCGAGTAACACAGAATCAACATATGAGCTTCTGCTTTCACAAACTCAGATGTAAACCATTTTTGAGTGGACCTAAGATGAATCTAGAAGGATCTTAAAGATAAGATCGAATCTTTTACATTCCCTATGTAACCAACATGTAGGCAATCAAAAAAATAGAGAAAGCATGCAACAAATAAGGGTATGTGTAGGGTCATGGTGTACCAAAAAGTAACGATGTGAAAAATATGTAGTAATGAAATTCTTCAAACCATTTCAAAATCTCTTCCAACTTTTTTCCCACCCATCCTAATACTAAATGAAAATACTTAATATCTAGATAAGGTCTAATATATCTTTTGATACCATTACTATATGGTCAACTTTAAAAACATCCTAAAAATGTGTTTTTGTCTTGTTTTTATGTGATTTTTACTTCAAACATGTAGCTGACGACTTTTTTTCCACCAAAATTTGATGAAATGAAAAGGGTTTCTTAAGAATGTTCTTATCTTTCCATAAATGTAAGGTTTGTCAAATTATGAGTTTAATAATGAGTTATTACTTATTTTCTAATGGAGTTATGTATAAAGTGCTAACTGACACATTGCTTGAAAAGTAACAATAACTTTCAAATAGTACAACATTTTTTCAATCCAAAAGATGCATCACATTCTATGTTTCTTCCACAATAAGGGAAAAAAATGAAAAATTAAATTTTACAATGTTTTGAATTAGTTAAGGTGGTTAGACACGAGAGTTTTTAAATTCCAAAAACACTAAAGTCAAAAATTAATTAATTATTATTTATTTAGAATAAAAATACCAAAAAATATGTCTCTTATCTAGGCACGAGTCTACTACTTATATCTAGAATATTATTAAAAAATATTATCATTTGATTTTGATTAAGGTGGTCAGACATACATCTACTTCTTATTTTTTTCTCAAGATTTTGTAATATTGCATTAAAATTCAAAATTTTGAGCAATCAATTTTTATTTTTTTAAGATAAGTCCTAGTAGTTTAGAAACTAGATTCAATTTCATAGATATTCTATTCTCTCAACATTTTGATATAAAGTTAATAACAAGTTTTTCTAATTTTTATTGCCACTTAAGAGCATAGTTTGGCTGACCATGATCCTACACAAAGCCATAAGAAAAGTGTAAAGATTTGAGTAGGAAAAGAAGCATGAATATTGATCGTAGATTCATACCTAACTCTAAGTTTTTGAAGCCTTTAAAAGGAGGTTGATACTCCATAATTTCATATAGAGTGAGAGTTGTATGGGAAAATGCTAGCAAAGTTTAAAGGAGTATAAGGACTCTAAGAAGGAAGAGTAGCATTGTAAATTTAGTTGGTCATAATAGAGCATTACCACTTCAAGAAAAGACATATTAGATCAAGAAGGATCATATCAAATTAAGTAGAAAAAGTATTTGGAATCAACAATTGAGAATTGTAAGTTATCAAGTCAACACATTCTAATACTTTCTAGCCATTGTATTAGGAATGAAAATCCCATAGAGATAGGTTGGCTTAGTAGCCATGTTGTAAACCTTTAACAAGGCAACATTCTGAGTGAGTGTTTATAAATCCTTTAGACATGTCACTTTTAATAAAGTGTAAAGCCTATAATAGGGAAAGCCTTTCATAGGGCAGACCAATGGAAGTAGTCAAACTCAATAACCTTAAATAGTTACATATTGTTACAGTGATCAGTTGTGGGTGTCATCCCCACCCCAGTTTTACCTTCTTATTTTGGAGGGTTTTTGGATGACCAAAATATTGTTTTATCTATTTTCATTCATGTCTTTACTTTTATGTTAATTTGATATGGTAGATGCATGTGAATAATCTCAGTTAAAAGTTTTAGAGGATTAGATATTGTTACTTCTGATTCAACCCTCCTCTCAGAAGTGAATCTTCCCACTAGTAAATTCCAAAACTTGGTATCAGAGAAAGTTCTCACAAGGAGAAGCCTTATAGCTTGGAGAAAAAGATCTAGAAATGGAAGTCTACAAACTTGGGAAGATGATAGAGAATTAGGTGATTGATATACAACTCATTCTAAACAATTTGGAAGAGGCCAGAGAATAACTGAGAAAATCCTTAAAGAGAAGAAGAGAGATTTCCATAGCTAAGAGTGATAAATAATACAAGGAGATTAACACCTCAAAAGTATTTGCAAATGGAGATTCCAAACAATCTGATGTAGTAATAGCAGATCTGATGGAGAAGAATAGAGCTCAAGCAGAAGAGATCAGAACTCTCAAGCTTGAACAAGAATCACAAACCATGATGCTTTGTGAAGTAACTAAATAGAATAAAAGAGCCCTTGAAGATAAGGCTATACTAGAAGAGGACAAGAGAAACCTCACTAATAGATTGGAGGAAAAGTCAATTGAACTTGCAAGAATTTCCAACACATAGCTAGATACCCTAAGTCAAATGATGAATGTACATCATGAATTGAATGTCAAGGACATTGAGATATCAACATTGAAGATGCAAAATGAACAACTACAAAATGACCTAAAAAGAGAGAAGGAGATTGCAGAGAGTTTCAACAAATTGAATGAAGCTATCAAGTACTTTGAATAGCTTCTGAAATCACCAATAGCTAGCAATGACCCTTTAGGACTAGGATACACCAGCACTGAAAATGGAGAGTCATCCAAGACTGAAGAAGAAAGATGTGGCAAAGGTAAGAACACTAAACCTACTTGTCACTTTTGTGTCAAAAATGGACATACTTGTATTGTGTGCAGGAGCAAGAATACCAATCAGCATGAAAAACCTAAGAATATGGGTCACTATCACAAGTGCAACAAACAAGGACATCAAGCACATGATTGTAGGACTAGAACCATCAGAACACCAAGATTTGAATGAAATTTCTATAGTTGCAAGAAGTATTGAGATAGAGATTTTGAGTGTAGATCAAAGCCTATGTGGACACCTACTTAACCAACAAAGGGAAATAATCATGGACATCACTCTAATTGGGACTACAACACCAGGTATAGCTATCACTACTATCAAGAATATGGACACATCCATGAAAATTGCATAAGAACACATTTCAATGGAAACTATAGTAGATGGTTAAGCCAAACCACATGTTTTAGTTGTTTGAAGATTGGTCATATCAGTAGAAATTGTCCAACAAGGTCAAAGGCACCCAACTCAGAGTTCAACAAAGGAAAGGGAAAGGTGGATGTTGAACACATTAAAGGAGAAATGAATAAGGCATGGAAGAAGAATGATGGAAGTAGCACATCCAATGAAGAGATCACTTCGTCTAAAAGGTCAAGTGGTCACACTTCATCCAATTAAGAAAAAGAAGGTATGGAGGACTGATATACAAAGATTTATCATACCTTAGTCCTAAGTCAAGAAAGTATTGAAAAGGAGAGATCAACATAAATAAAGATATAATGTTAAAATTTCAAGTTTTTACCAGTGTTTTGGAGTAAGAAAATTTTTCCTTCAGATGTCGAGTAAAATCCCAAAATATGCCAAGTTGGTAGTGGAATTTGAGTGAAGAGAAATTTCAGTTGAAGATGAGTAAGGGAAACTCTAGTATATGCTGAGAGTTTGAAAGCAATGGAAGCTAAGTAATGCAGAAAAGATTAAGAAGCTAAGTGGACAATTGTAAATGCACTAAGCACTAAATGCTATGAAATAAGGGTATATGATAGCATTTTGAATAATGTTTCCTCATAAAAAATAAAGAGAAAAGATGAAAGAAGAGTGCAAAATGATTTCCAAGCAATGAATCTAGCATTTAAGTAGATGTCAATAGAGATTCAGCTTAGTTTCATTGATTTCAATGTATTTACATTTGTTCCAAGATATGAAATTTCAAATTTCTTCATTTTTAAACCCTAGATAGAAGAAATGGCATCCAGTTCTAGGAAACCCTAGGAGAAAGAACCATTTGAGCTTACATACAAAAATAACCTAACTAGATCCCTATCTATAATTCCTCCTAGATTAGTAATGGTCGAAGATGTTAGGAGATGTTATAATTGTAACACAGGAGCCATTGGAGACATGGATATGAGAGAAGCTTATGAGAAGTTGTGTGAAAATAGAGTCTTAAAGGAAGAATATCAAATTGTTGAGAAGAAGTGTTTAACTCATGCCCTAAAGTTCCCCACTATCTTTAAGACTAAATGGATCAGAATAGTGTTGAGTAAGATTCATGATGGAAGTTTATGGTTAGAATATCGACCAATTAAAATATCCAAGAGGATTATTCATAGAGTAATAGGGTATCCAACCCTAGATTGGCCTAAAACCCTCAAAAGTGACTCAAAGGAAGCAATTGATAAGAATACAAGAGCCAAATGGAACAAGAGAGGCATGATTATAGATACTATTAGGGATCCTCTTGTTGAATTTTCTCTTAGAGTCATTTCCCACAAGTTCTATCAATTTACTAGACTCAACAATGTTCCATGCATTGTACTAGATGTTGGCTACAAACTAGTTAAAAAGGATTACACCTATGACCTAGCACAATTGTAATTGCAACAAATACATGAGAACTTAGGAGCTATAAGGAGAACCAAGGGAGCCCAATGAAAAATTGGTGCAATTTCGATTTGTATATATTTCTATGTACAAAATGAATTCACATCCTTTGGAAAATTTAGCCAGAAAACCAATAGGTCCATTATAGCTTAGGGAAATGAATATATTGAACAAATAGGAGAAAATTTTGAAACACTTATGACCAAATATTTTGAAGATTTCAAGAAATCCATGAAATAGAGACTAAGGATACCTATTTCATTAGTTGAGCAGCATGTAAATGATGTTTTTTTTCTTATGGATATTGATTATACTTACATTCAAGAAGCGATAAATCTTTGTTATGAAATTAATATTGATGAGGCATTTGCAGCCATAACAACATTGCTAGCAGAGGAGGTAGATAAGAGTACACCACATTTTGGAAAATATGTTGTGGTAAGATCAAAGGTAGACATGGAACTAAAAATACTTCTACATTAAATAAAAAGGATAAGTTGGTGAAGAAGCTCAAGGAGAAGGGGTAGATGAGGCAGAGGAAGAAGATGATGATGAAGATGAATAAGGGAAAGGGCAACTAGAATTAACCCAAGGCATGGGTGAGAATGGTGAAGAAGAAGAAGGTGTTGAGAAAGAAGCACCTAAGGCTAAACTTAAGAAGAGGAAGGCATAGAAACAACCTACTACACAGCCCAAAGGCAAGAAGAAAGTAGCCAAGACAAGCTCAACAAAGCTTAGCACAAGGGTAGATACAAGGGCTTCAACAAAGGTAGCCAAGTAACAAGATAAGTAGAAAAAAAACAACAAGGAGTGCCAATAGAGAAGAAACAAAGAAGAAAATATGTGGCACCCCCACAGTTAGATGAGGAGAAGACAAAATCTGATAATACACAATTCAGAGTGGTAAGTCACACCACTAAATCTGACCTTGAAAATGTTTGTGATAACATTAGGGATAATGTAGACTTAACTAGATTGAAAACCATTGAATTTAATAAGTTAAGTAGAGAGGAGAAAAACATAGTGGAAGAGTCAATCTACACTATGATTGCTAAGTTCAAGACTACTCCACTTGAACTTGACAATACTATGCCTAAGGAGCTATACTCCATTGTTAAAAATAAGTGGCATTATTGCTTAAACATGGAGAAATAAATAAGAGAGTCAACTTTGGTTCGTTTAATGCCTGAGCTCACTAAAGGTCAAATAAGAAAGGCTAGCAAGAAACATGGGAGCAAATTTGCACCCAAATATAGAGTCTTCAACATTCTACAAAACAAGATCATGAATATTGTAAAGAAGTTAACTCTTATGTGGAAAGTTATGTATGGTCTCCAAATAGTCACGGAAGGACAAGAAGATCCCTTTGAGGGAAGAAATGATGAGGAAGAAGGGGGAAATCAATAGGAGGAAGAAGGAGAAAAGGAAACAAAAGAAGTAATAGAGGAGAAAGAAACATAGAAAGGTGATGAGGAAGCCACAACAATGACAGAGTGTCCAAGACACACAACTGCCACCACCTAGTCCTCCACATGCTATACCTAAATTTTAAAAGGAAGTAATTGTGAAGGATATTCCTGATACTTCAAGTCATAATATCGATCCATTGATAGTAGAGGTTCTCAGAAAGATTCTTCAACAAACAGCTTTACAATCACAGTTGTGTACGAATCTAGTTTTGGTGAGTGTAGAAGAACTTTAAAAGGTTGTAGCTGAGATAAGCAAGGAGAAGGTGAATACGCAAGAACCACCTTTAGAACCTCATACAACTACAAGTGGACAACCACAAGAGCAACAAGAACAGGATGCATCTGCTAAGATTGATTCCATAGTGATAGTGACTTCAATTGTTGAGGAGCAAGAAAAGGAGCAAATAGGACAAAAGGGATACCTTTTCTCCTACAACACAGAGTCAAGGTGCACCTCCTCTGATCACTATAATTGATCAAGGTAGATCTGAAGAGGACAAGGAAGAGGAAAAAACCCCTAAGGAAAAGGAATAAGAGGCAATCCAAGCATTAGTTAATTTGCCTACTATAGGGACTCCTAAATAGCCAAGAAATGATGTAGTACCGCTACAAATATCAGCACTAGGCTCAAGCTCTACCAAGGTAGCAAGGTTACTTCATTATGGAGACCCTACACTTGATGAGGAGATAGCCATACCTTGCTATGACTAAAAAAAATGAACTTAGCATAGATCAATGAAGTGCAAGAGGCACTATAAAAGAAGAAGAAGCAAGAGAAACTTAGGAATGAGTATAGGCAGAGGAAAGCATTGATAGAAATTAAAGACATCTTTCTTGATGCTTTCAGCTTGCCAATACCTGATGAGACAAAGTACATCATGGAGCAACTATGCAACATAGTGGACCAAGTACAAAATTAAGACCTAGATACTAATGTTAAATTACTTGAATGGTCTAAGAAGAAATTTAAAATGAAGGTCAATGAGAAAATATTTTGTGAGATAGCACTATCTCAAGTTGAACTAGCTAAGAAAGTTGAAAAGGTGAAATCAGTACTTGAGAACATATTCTCATTGTGCTCCAAATTGTGTGATTTCTCATGCTTGACGCAAGAAACTACCCAGAGGATATTAAGCTTGGAGTGGAACCTAAAATTATCTATCACATAGCTACCAAAGGATCTAGCTCAAAGTGAGAAGCATTTTCCCACAACACTTCACACCCAAAGAGAACTAGTTGTATTTACAATAGATGAGGCTAATATCAAGGCCAAATTAATAAAAATTTGGTTTGCAATCACCCCACATTTGGAAGTTTTGAATAAAGAGATGGCCTATGGAGATAATGTTTTAAAAAAAGATTCAAATCTTTCTACATTAGAAGGCCTTGTACACCTTGCAGCAGAGACAACCATCCAACTCAAAGCACTGGAACTAGCATTGGACAGTTGGGATGCTTCTCTGAAAATTGCAATGGAACTAAATAAAACCTTTTTATCTAAATATTCAATTCATTCATAGGACCCTCTTAAATAAGTGTACAAAAGGGGAAGAAATACATTTTTGAGATGAAGAATAAGACATGGGAAGATAATAAAAGAAATTCAAAGAAGGAGATATACCCAAATGGGGAGTAGACATAGAGTAGATATAGACTAGAAATAGAGCAGATAGAAATAGAGGCAAAGGAATGATAAGGAAGATAATGGAAAAAAAATGAGACAAATACAACATTAAGGAATATTGGATACAAGAATGGCACATCAACTTAGGGGGAGTTACAAATTTTTTAGGTATATAGTCTTCTACAAAATTTTGAAACAAGTTTTTTTAAGTTTTGTATATATGCTGAAGAGGATGTGTATTATACTCATAGAGGATCAGATTTATTATGCTTAGTTAAGTGTTTTTGACACTGATGTCAAAGGGGGAGATTTTTGGTCTTAGATTGGTTTTGGCAATTGCATGTCAACACACTTAACCAATTTCAAAGATGATGTCGAGTATGATACAAATGCCAAGCTATAGCATGTGTTAAGCCAAAGATTCAATAGGTGCCAAGTGAACTTCAAGTGTTGAGCAAGAATCAAGTGTTGAGTGATAAGTGATGTTGAATCACTATAGGTGTCGAGCAAAGAATAGATGTTGATTGAGACAGAGTTAGAATAGGAGTTGAGTGAAACAAAATTCTTATATGTGTCAAGCATCAACAATTAGTAAGTGTCGAGTAACATGGAATCAACATACAAGTTTGTGCCTTCACAAACTCAGATGTAAACCATTTTTGAGCCAACCTAAGATGAATCTCAAAGAATCTTAAAGATAAGATCAAATCTTTTACATTCCCTATGTAATCAACATGTAACCAATAAGAAAAGTGTAAAGATTTGAGTAGGAAAAGAAGAATGAATATTGATCTTAGATTCATACCTAATCCTAAGTCTTCAAAGACTTGAAAAGGAGGCCAATACTCAATAACTTTATATAGAGTGAGAGTTATATGGGGAAATGCTATCAAATTTCTAAGAGATATAATGACTTAGAGAAGGAAGAGCAACATTCTAGAATTCAGTTGGTTAGAATAGAGCATTAACACTTTGAGCAAAGACATATCAGATCAAGAAGGATCGGATCAAATTAAGTGGAACAAAGATCTAGAATTAGCAATTAAGGATTGTAAGTTATTAGGTCAACACATTCTAATACTTTGTAGCCATTGCATTAGGAATGAGAATTTTATGGAGATAGGTTGGCTTAGCAGCCATGTTGTAGACCTTTAACAGGGTAGCATTCCAAGTGAGTGTTTATAAATCTTTTAGATAGGTCACCTTTAACAGAGTGTAAAGCCTTTAACAGGGATGTCCTTTTTGGAAATCAGAATGGAGTAACTGAGAGGGGGAGAGGGTGAATCAGTTACCACAAAAATATTTCACAGTCCCTTAGATGTCTAAAATCTTGATCTTGGTTACAAATTACTGAAACTTGATAATGTAACAAATACTAATAATTATTAAGAACTGGTAACCAAAACAATTCAGCAATCATGAACACTAAAGACACCAGATTTAACGTGGAAACCCAATATGGGAAAAACCACCAATGTAACTAGTTATTGTTTTTCACTCTTCTGAAGTGAGCCCTGTTAGGAGCCTACCCTGTTAAAGGTTAAAAAACACACTATTAGGTGTGACCCGGTTAGAGGATTTAATCACCTTGTTAGGAGTGGCCTTGCTAGAGGTCTTTAGAACAATTGAACTGAACTGTCACCTTGTTAGAGGATTTACAATAGGGCTGTTAAACCAACTCTGTCAAGAGATTTTGAGTTCACTGTTACAATGGTTAGAAAGCAATAATGAGGTGACCTGATATAATGTGCAACTTATCTTTGCTAATTGTAGATCTCTGTTATGCTTGACTGGATCCTTACTGATCACATACAACTTTGCAGCTCCTTCAACGCATCTGATTCTCCATCACACTTTTTCAACATTTTCTTATATGTTCAATATTCACACTCTTATGCATCCAAATTCTTGCTTATGTCGAATTCACAATTTGATATTTCATATATACCTTACAAATTATCTTAGTCGGCTTTAATCACTGATCAAACAAATACAATAGTCGGCTAAGAATTAAAAACCAACAAATCCCTTTACTGGCTGACACTGCTTGGTTAATACTGTTCAGAAAATAATTCCTGTGTTAACTGACTGAGCTCGGTTAATACAACAAACCCTGTGACATCCCTTCAATTGCCGAGAGAACTCGGTAAGTATAGATGACCGAGTGAGCTCGGTAGAAACTATTTTTTCTAAATTCCCTTTGGACATCGAGTGAACTCGGTAAGCACTGACTTTCCTTTGCTTACCTTCCTATCTCGGTAAACACTAACTTTTCTTTGGTTACCTTCCCAGCTCGGTAAACACTAACTTTTCTTTGGTTACCTTCTCAGCTCAGTAAACACTAACTTTTCTTTGCTTATCTTCCCAACTTGGTAAACACTTTGTCACAGTTTCCTTCAATCACCGAGTGGGCGCGGTAAGTATTGAACTTCCTTCGTTAACCAAGTTAGCTCGGTAGAAGCTATCTTTACAATGTAATATTCAGCAATGCTTGGTAGACTCTGTAAATGACTATGCTTACCTTCTGAGCTCAGTAGACTCTGTCTGATGACTGATATGACATTTGTGTAACGTCAAAGACAACACTCAATTAACCAATTGTATCCAACAATCTCCCTCTTTGGCATTGATGGAAACACAATATGTCATAGCAGAATGAAATTTGAAAACAAGTCCTTCTCTTAGTGTAGGACTATATGTCAACGTAATACTTCTCCCTCTTAGATAGAAAATTTTCCCTCTTTTAGTAATCTCCCTCTATGAAGGAATTGTATAATAGAAAGATATGAAAGTTTTATTCTCCCTTTACAAATGCTTACAAATTTCAGAATAGGTATTACAGTTTTACTCTCCCTCTTTGACAACACATGTCAAAGAAAATATAACACAGTAAAAGCTCTTTTTGTATGCCAAAAGTACTTCTCAACTGGATTACAGTGTACCTCATGTACAGATTCATATGCAATGACTTCAATACTTTGCTGCATCAACTTGATTGATTTTCAACTTGTCATAGGTTGATGCATCACTTCAAACTTTATTTTAGTGAACTTCAGATAGGGGAGTGATCCCTAACTTACCTCTGAGATATAAGAATGTATCCTTAGGTAATGGCTTTGTGAATATGTCAGTAATTTGTTCCTTTGTATGCACATATTCTAGTCTGATCTCCTTGTCCTGCACCAATTCTCTGACAAAATGATATTTTATTGCTATGTGGTTGGTCTTGGAATGCATTACTAGATTCTTGGATATGTTGATTGCACTAGTATTGTCATAGAACATAACAACTGGTTCTTTGACTTCCATCTTCATTCCTTGTAATAACTGTTTAAACAAAACAATGTTGGAATAGTTTACTACTGCAGCAACATACTCTGCCTCTGCTGTGGATTGGGATGTACAATTCTATTTTTTGCTTGTCCAAGAAACCAATCTCTTTTCAAGAAAGAATGCTCCTCCACTTGTTCTTTTTCTGTCATCAATATTCCCTGCCCAATCAGCATCAATAAAAACTTTCAAATCCAAATTACCTCCAAATTTGTACCATAGCCCATAATCTTCAGTTCCTTTCAAGTATCTCATTATTCTCTTGATTGCCATCAGGTGAGTTTCTCTTGGTTTTGCTGAAAATCTTGCAACAATACCAACTGCGAGAGCAATATCTGGCCTAGTATGAACTACATACTGCAATTATCCAATCATAGATCTATACAATGTTTGATCTACCTCTTTGGATTCATCATCTTTTGTAAGTTTCAATCCAGTACACATGGGAGTACCAACAGGTTTACAGTCCTCCATACCAAACTTTTTCAATATCTCCTTGATGTATTTTGATTGAGTGATGAAGATGCCATTTTTATTCTGTTGGATTTGAAGACCAACAAAGAATTTTATCTCACCAAACATAGACATTTCAAACTCCTTGTTCATTTGTTCTGAAAATTCTGTGCAAAGATCATCATGCCTTGTAAAAACAGTATCATCTACAAATATTTCTGCCAAGACAATCTTATTATCTAGACCTTCCTTTATATACAAGCTACTATTATCATTAGCTCTTTGAAAACCAATCTAAATAAGATAATTATGCAATCTTTCATACCATGCTCTAGGAGCCTGTTTTAGACCATACAGTGCCTTGTGTAATTTGCAGACCATGTTCCTTTTATCTGGATCAACAAAACCTTCAAGTTGTTCAATGTAAACTTCTTCATCCAGTATTCCATTGAGGAATGCTGACTTGACATCCATCTAATAAACTTTGAATCCTTTGTGAGCAGCATATGCAAGTAAGGTTCTGACTCCTTCCAATCTTGTAACAGGAGCAAAAGTTTCTCCATAATCTATACCTTCTTCTTGTGAGTATCCTTTGCATACCAATCTAGCTTTTTTTTTGGATACCTTACCATCTTCAGTCAACTTGTTTCTGAATACCCACTTGGTTCCAATTATATTCTTGTCTTTGGGCCTGGGTACAAGAGTCCATGTCTTGTTTTTCTCTATCTGTTCTATTTCCTCATTCATTGCCTCAATCCAACTATCATTTGCTAGTGCATCCTTAATACTTCTAGGTTCAAAATCAGCAAGTAAACAAGTATTTTTCAACTTACTTCTTGTCAAGGTTCCTTCAGATTTGTCTCCAATGATCTGATCTGGTGCATGATGTTTTCTGACATATTTTGCTAATACAGGTTCCTTGCCTCTTGAATGAATTTCATTATTATCCTTTTGTTCTTCAAATTCTTGCTGTTCTAGCTTGGTAGATATTGGGTGGGTTGATTCAGACTCGATAGACACTTGCTCGGTAGTGTCTGAAAGTTGCTGAGGCTCGGTTTGAACTATTTGCAACTTGGTAACTGAAGACTCAGGAGTTGAGGATTCTTGAGTGAACGATATACTTGGTATAGTATCTGGTTCAATGTAAAAAAATCTCTTGTAGTCTTCAAGTACCTTTTTGCTTTCTTCTTCTGATTGGTCTGCAAACTCATCAATTTTCACATGTGCACTTTCTATGACCTTTTGAGTGGATAGATTTAAACATCTATATGCTTTTCTTTTGCAAGAATATCCCAAAAATATTCTTTCATCACCTTTTACATAAAATTTTCCTTTTCTAGATTCTTTCAAAATATAACATTTGCTTCCAAATACTTTCAGATAACTTACATTGTGTTTGTGGCCATACCATAATTCATAGGGAGTCTTGAATGAGTCCTTTTTCAGTTGTACTCGGTTTAATGTATGAACTGCAGTGCTGATGGCTTCCTTCCAGTATTTGATAGCAATGTTCTTTTCTATCATCAGGGTTCTTGCACAATCCATAATGGATCTGTTTCTTCTTTCAGCTATTCCATTTTTTTCTGGAGTTCCTGGTGCCGAAACCTATCTTTTAATACCTTTTTCAATGCAGAAGTTATTGAATTCATGTGAAATGAATTCACCACCTCTGTCTAACCTTAAACATTTTAGTCTTTTCCCTGTTTCTTTTTCTACTCTTGCCAAATACCATTTAAATTTTTGCAAACGCTTCTGATTTATTTTTTAGATACATGACAGTCATCATTCTTGAGTAATCATCAACAAAGAGAATGAAAAATTTCTCTCCAGTATAGCTTTCTATTCCAATAGGTCCACATAAATCAGTATGCACAATTTCTAATATATCTTCAGATTGATAGTTTTTAATTTTAAAACTAGTCCTTCCCATTTTACCAATTTGGCAGTTCTTGCATAGACCAACCTTAGTTTCTTAATGTTAGGAATGCCTCTTACTTTCTTGAATTTGCTTATTTTTATCAAATTATCAAAATTGACATGACACAACCTTTTATGCAATAACCAACTCTCTTCAATTTGAGAAATAAAACATGAGCATTCACCAAGTTCTAGATAGAATAAGTTACTTTTAGTTTGGGTGTCAGATCCTATCAGTTTTCCTTGCTCATTCAATAGTCTTGCCTTTCCATGCATGAATTCCACCTTGAATCCAATATTGAGTAACTGTGCCACACTTAGCAAATTATGTTTGAGACCTTCAACCCAATAGGCATTGTTACAAACAAGTTCTTTGGTTAGACAGATTCTTCCTCTTCCTTTTATGAAATGAGGTTCATTATTACCAAACCTTACACTGCCACCATCATAATCTTCAAACTGGTAAAACTTAGTTTTATCACCAGTCATATTATGTGAGCAACCACTTTCTATAATCCATGTATCATTGTTACTTATATGAGAGAAAAGAGTGATTTTATCTTCCTCATCATTGTCAGAATCATCTTTAACAGCAATATAAACAATTTCATCCTCACTATTATCAGAATCTTCAGAATTTTCAGCCATGAAACATGATTTCTTACCTTTGTTCTTGAATGATTTGAAATCTTTCTTGCTATTCCATTTATGATCCTTCTTTTCATCATTGTTCTGCTTGTTCGGGCACCTAGCTGCAATATGACCAATTTCTTCACATGAAAAACATATTAGAGGAACTTTACCTTTATATTTTCCTCTGCCTCTGGAGTATTTTCTTGCTAGAAGAGCTTCAATTACTTCAAGATCACTGTCTGAGCTTAGATCTGATTCATCTTCACTTTTTGGCTGAAGTTTCTTTTTTTTTTTCTCCTTGAGTGAAAGTTTGGCCTCAAATGCTGATTCCATGTTCTTGGAAGCTGGAACATAGTTGTCAAAGTTATCTAGTTCAAATGCAGTTAATCTCCCAACTATGGCCTCATGATTTATCTGATGATTTGCTTCACATCTTCTTTCCTGAATTGCAGACACTCTGATTGCATAAACGGGAAGCAAGGTTCTGAGAACTTTGCTTACAATTGTTTCTCCTTTGATGTCACCACCAGCTGCCCTGATTGCACTTACACATGCTTTAACTCTTTCAACATACTTTGCGATGTTTTCATCCTCTCTCATCTTAATTTGACCAAATTGTCCTCTTAGACTTTCTGCTTTTGTTCTTCTCACATTGTCATCCCCTCCATAGATTTCTTTTAGCTTGTTCCACATGTCAAAGGCAGTTTTGTAGTCCTTAATGTCATCAAATTCTTCATAGCTAAGAGCAGATGCTATGTCTATCATCACGTTGTTGTGAGTTTTCTTTTCAGCAATATCATTGACTGACAACGTGCCAGAAGGTTCTTCATATTCTTCTTCAAGGTATTTCAGTCCAGTACCACCAATAGTAGCGAGATGAAGTTTCATCAGTCCTTGCCATGCTGAGAAGTTATGTCTATTAAGTTTTGGAATTTCTCTTTTGTAAGACATCCTGATCTTTTGCTAAGATCCTTGGAATCTTCTTCTGCAAGTACCAAAAGCTCTAATACCAATTGTTGGAAATGAGAATGGAGTAACTGAGAGGGGGAGGGGGTGAATCAGTTACCACAAAAACATTTCACATTCCCTTAGATGTCTAAAATCTTGATCTTGGTTACAGATTACTGAAACTTGATAATGCAAAAAATACTAATAATTATTAAGAACTGGTAACCAAAACAATTCAGCAATCATGAACACTAAAGACACCAGATTTAACGTGGAAACCCAATATGGGAAAAACCACCAATGTAACTAGTTACTGTTTTTCACTCTTCTGAAGTGAGCCCTGTTAGGAGCCAACCCTATTAAAGGTTACAAAACACACTGTTAGGTGTGACCCGGTTAGAGGATTTAATCACCCTATTAGGAGTGGCCTTGCTAGAGGTCTTTAGAACAATTGAACTGAACTATCACCTTGTTAGAGGATTTACAATAGGGCTGTTAAACCCACTCTGTCAAGAGATTTTGAGTTCACTATTACAATGGTTAGAAAGCAACAATGAAGTGACCTGATATTATGTGCAACATATCTTTGCTAATTGCAAATCTCTGTTATGCTTGACTGGATCCTTACTGATCACATACAACTTTGCAGCTCCTTTAACGCATCTGATCCTCCATCACACTTTTTCAACATTTTCTTATATGTTCAATACTCGCACTCTTATGCATCCAAATTCTTTCTTATGTTGAATTCACAACTTGATCTTTCATATATACCTTACAAATTATCTTAGTCGGCTTTAATCACTGATCAAACAAATACAATAGTCAGCTAAGAATTACAAACCAACAAATCCCTTTACTGGCTAACACTGCTTGGTTAATACTGTTCAGAAAATAATTCCTGTGTTAACCGACTGAGCTTGGTTAATACAACAAACTCCATGACATCCCTTCAATTGCTGGGAGAACTCGGTAAGTATAGATGACCGAGTGAGCTCGGTAGAAACTATTTTTGCCAAATTCCCTTTGGACATCGAGTGAACTCGGTAAGTACTGACTTTCCTTTGCTTACCTTCCTATCTCGGTAAACACTAACTTTTCTTTGGTTACCTTCCCAGCTCGGTAAACACTAACTTCTCTTTGGTTACCTTCTCAGCTCGGTAAACACTAACTTTCATTTGCTTATTTTCCCAGCTTGGTAAACACTTTGTCACAGTTTCCTTCAATCACCGAGTGGGCTCGGTAAGTACTAATTTTCCTTCGTTAACCAAGTTAGCTCAGTAGAAGCTATCTTTACAATTTAATATTCAGTAATGCTTGGTAGACTCTGTAAAAGACTATGCTTACCTTCTGAGCTCGGTAGACTCTGTCTGATGACTGATATGACATTTTTGTAACATCAAAGACAATACTCAATTAAGCAATTGTATCCAACAGTCCTTTCATAGGGTAGACCATTGGAAGTGGTAAAACTCTATAACCTTAAATAGTTAAATATTGTTGTAATGATAATTTGTCGGTGTCATTCCCATCGTAGTTTTACCTTCTCATTTTGGAGGGTTTCTGCGTGACCAAAATCTTGTGTTATCTATTTTCATGCATGTCTTTACTCCTATGTTAATTTAATATGGTAGATGCATGTGAATAATCTAAGTTAAAATTTTTAGATGATTAAATATTATTACTGTTGATTCACCCCCCCTCTTGAAATTAAATCTTCCCACTAGTAAATTCCAATGCATTTAGGTGAATAAATCTAATCATGTATTGCATATTTTAGAAAATCTTTGAGTTTAAATTTTTTAATAAAATAAATTATTGAACGATTTTAGAAATTGTTGAACTAAATTTAATAAAAATGTGGTGATATAGGTCGCATTAAATCTTAAATTATTAGAAAAATTACTAGCAAAAAATTTCTAAAATTCACAAAATTACAAATATTCACCACTAAAAAATACCCTAAGCCTATCCCAAGATGAAAATGGGGGTGGGGAAATAAAATCCCACAATGTGATCTTGGAAGAATGTGACACCTTTTATTTGAAATTCAAAATTTAGGTGCCTTTTTTTTAAAAATCAATGTTTGAAAAAATATTTTAAATTTTTAAACAATCACCCATTTTAAAAAAAAATGGGTGCTCGCATTCTAAAATTTTAGTTTTTTAAAAAATGAGCACCCTTTTAAAAAAAAAAAAACTGGGCATCTCTTTTTAAGAAAATGAGCACCCAATTTTTAAAATTAGGATTGGGCCTCTAAGTCTAATTGGAGCATCAATTTTTGAAATAAAAATGCTCATTTCTAGTCGAGTAAGATTTCAATCCATGTACTAATATTCATATAGGATAGAAACACTTAATTCATATCGTGACTTATCATTTACTCAATCACTATATTTAATAATATGCCACAAACAATTACTTGAATAGTTGACATCAATGACAACTAAATAATTATTTTACCTATTATGAAATATGTTCCAATTCATTACCAACTTGTAATATAACATCACTACAGTAATCTATTCATCAATTGTGCCAACAATCTCATCATTGTCACTAATCAACTCATTACTTCATTAGTTATGCCATTGATTTCTTCCTATTTATTCATTTACAATCTCATCTCTCTCTGTTTCTTACTCACTACCTAGTTTAATACACATTTCATATGAACATCATCTCCCCCTTTCACCTAATCATGCATCACTATTCATCTACCCATTTGGAAAAAATTCCAAATGTAACAAGTTATTCTTCCATGTATCTCTCTTCTTACTTATCTTCATAATGTTGTTAACTGGTAATTTCTTGTTCATTTCTCTCACAACTACATTACAACATAAAACTATTACTTATCACAATAATTTGTAGACTTCTCCCAAAGTGGATTAGTCTACCTCTACAACTATTCAAACAGATGATGCTCCAATTAGAACATATAAAGTGATGAAATCAACATCTTCTTTTAATTAACTATGAATTGGAGAATGACCCATAATCTACCTCTCAGATATTGAGTTCTCTCCTATGTTAATGTCTTAGTAAACATATAAACAAAATCTTTATAAGGAAAATACTAAATGCTTACCTCTTCCTCTTGTACCTATTATCTTATAAAGTTATACTTTATTTCTATGTTCTCAGACTTTGACTAAATCACTTCATCCTTGGAATCATTTATTATAGTAGTCTTATCAAAATTAATTTGATACAACTAGTTCTATAATAGTCTGATGAATCCTTTCAAAAATATCTTTTATAGTTATCAGTTATTGGTATTTCATAGTATCAACAACATACTCTTCATGTGAAGTAGATTATGAAATGCAATTTAATTTCTTAGTTTTCCATGATACTAACCTTTCACCAAGAAAGAAACCTCTACCAATTGTTCTTTTTATTTCATGAACATTACCTACCCAATCAACACTGGTAACCACATTAAAACTCAAATATCCACCATTTCCTTAGCATAGGCCATAATCTTATGTTCCTTTCAGATATCAAGATATCCTTTTCATAGTAACAATATGCAAGTCTTTAAAATGTGAAGAAAACCATGGAAATTTTCCAATTGTATGTGTAGTATCTATTCTACTATGTGTTGAAAATGTAATATACACTAGGTGACTAAGAGGGAGAGGGGGTGAACCAAGAAACAATATAACTATTACAAGCTAGAGTTCTCATTGCACCAAAAGATTGACATATCAATGCCTAATACAACCACTAGACTTATAGAACATAGGAGGTGGTTAAGCCTTGTCAAAAATTGATGCAGGAGCATCCAGAGGTATAAGGGCAATCTTGTGTCACCCAAAATAATTGTACTTAGACTTAGTTTCTATCTCATGTGCTTTTATTTTTGGATACCCATTTGGGTCAAATAAAGGTTCCAACTCTCACAGTTCCACTATCAATGTTCTAAGATAGAGTATTTGAACCCCTTGGGATATGTGTAAATGTCAAAAAAATAGGAATGTGTAATTGAGCCATCAATTTGGTGAACTAGGAGGTGTAAATTGGCTAGATGAATGTAATTTTTATTTAGAGCATTCCAAAAAAAGAATCAGGTCAAAAGGCCCCACGGTTTGAAAGTTATCGCAATTTTTCGAGTTTTGGAGACCTCCTAAGAATGCTTCAAAGTTAGGTTAGGGGCATTAAATGACCTCAAAAAGGGCCAAAAAATGGTAGACAAGAAAAGCTTGTCCATAGGGCTATAGAGCTCTTTGAGAGCTTTCTAGAAATGTAAACGGTTCATCAATCAGAGCTACGGTTCAAAAGTTATGCCTCCTGAAAGTTTGATTACCGTTTCTAGATTCTTCTAGATTTGTGTCGACTTCTATCGCAGCTTCTAGAGCCTTCTATTTGGTCGGTGGATGCCAACTAGAACTTTTTAGAATGTATTCCTAGTCCTTAACCCTCTGAGGTCTATTTAAGGACATTTCTGGCATTGTAAAAGGCAGTTCGGAGTGGAGTTTGAGAGGAGGTACTGAAAGGAGAAATTAACTCCAGATTTATGCTATTGTAAGCCCTTAGGGCATGTTTTGAAGTCTATTTTCTCTATACTAAATGTACTAGCTTATTTTGACAGTTAATACAATTTCCCTTTTCCTATTGTGTCCATTATGTGCTTGGGTTGTGTCCCCATCAAAAATCCCTAAGGGGAACATTGGTGGTTGGTCAAACAACCCCCCCTTAGTGTTATGCAATGAGATCAAAAACTATGACCAAGCTTTGATACCACTTGTTACAAGCTGGAGTTGTCATTGCACCAAAAGATCAACCTATTAGTGCCTGATACGACCACTAGACTTATAGAACACAGGAGGTAGTTAAGCCATGCTACAAATCCTTAAGGGGAATGTTGCTGGTTATTCCAACATATAACATGTACTTTAATTTACCAATTAAACCTTCACAATATAATTTGATCTAATTTCATGCATGAAAGATTGTTAGCAATAAAGTATTCATAACACTTGACACAATATTTGGTAACCCAAAAACCTTCCAAATAGAATATAAAAGTTGGGCGGGGATGATACCCACAAGCTTTATTACTATAGTATAAAGTGAGCCTATTAAAGCTTACAATTTATCACTTCTAGTTATTTGTCATTATAGGAGCAATAAGGATTGTTCGGTCCATGTCGTGAAAGGATTTACAACATATAATGAAGTATGGATTGAGGTATGAGATTTGGAAAAGACTATTAATTCCACCTTGTTAGAGGATATGACTAATACACCTATTAGGATAAATTAATAGCTAATCTCTAATATGTAACTTGGTTTGATGAATGAGATTCCTTTGATACAATGATCACCTTGCTATGATAGATAAGACTCTACTTTTCCTTATATTGTTTGAAGACTTCTTAATTCACACTCATATTGCTTCTTGTTTGATTCACTAATGTATTATATATATATATATATATATATATATATAGTGATATTATGGCACTCAGCAACACTATCAACTCAATAGTCTTTGGCATTCAGTTGATACTGGTGCTTGGTCCACATTAATCACTCTATAGAAGTAGGAACTTGATTAGCATTGGGTGACTTGACAGACACTGAAGAAATTGTTAGATGCTAAAATGATCGGTTGACACTATAGGTTGGTCAATACTATATTTCTTCAACTTGGTTAACACACTATATCTTAGTAAACATTAATAAACTTGGTAGAGAATACAGAGCTCAGTTAACACTAAAGCCTTCATCAATTACATTGATGAGCAAAGTAGCAACTGGTATCCTCTTTGGAGCTTGGTAGACTTCGCTAAGCTTAGGAGACTCTACATATTGCCTCTGATGCTCGGTAGCAATTGTGAACATCTGACTAAGTGTTAAGTCACCATTTGAGAAATGATTTGACCTTTATGTCAACACTATGAACAACATACTACAATTTACTAATCATATATCTATATAAATTTTTATTTACATCTTGAGATTCATATTCTTTCAATAATTTGTATCATTTGATCATATGCATTCCCACTTTTCTATGATATTCTATTTTAGAAAAAATTAGTATCTCATGGACATACTTTGATTGAATGACATACATCCTTTTCTTTATTCTTTGTACTTGAATAGCAACAAATAATTTGATTTCTCCTATCATTGACATCTTAAGCTCTTTTATCATCTCTGCTACAAATTATTTTCTCAATGCATTATTTATACCAAATATTATGTCATCAAAAAAAAAATTAGAAATCAATATCCTATCTTAGCTTTAAGATTTAGGATACACAATGTTATTTTCATCAGGTCTACCAAATCCAATCTTAATAAGATAAGAATGAATTCTTCCATACCATGCTTTTTATTCTTTTTTCCATTCATACAAGGCTTTATGTAACTTATAAATCATCTCTTATTTTATTTCAGTAGTGAAAAATTCAAGTTGTTCAATGGAAACTTCATCTTCTACTAATTTAGTTACATATGTAAAGTTTACATCCATTTGATAAACCTAAAATACTTTATCATAAGTATATGCTAGAATTAATCTAAGGAATTCATGTCTAGTCAAAGGAAAAACATTCTTAGTGTAATCAAGGCCTTATACTTGTGCATATCATTTTAAAACTAGCCTCACCTTATTCCTAAGCACTTCTCCTTTATTATCAAGGTTATTATTGAAAATATACTTAGTATAGACAAATTTTTTTTCATTACGTTTAGGTATCAATGTCCATATATATATTTTTTCTTATTTTGATCTAATTTCACTTTCATTTTTGTAATCCAGTCATAATCTTTCAACACATCTTTAATAATCTTGTGTCAAAAATATGATAGTAAATGTAAATTTTACCTTGTCTTAATTATTTTCATCACACCATCACCTTTATCTCCAATATTTTTTTCTTTTTATTGATGATGGTTCAAATAACTTTGGATTACTAGTTCTATTATTTTGTTTCATTCATGAGTGTTCATCATCTATAGATCATTCACCTCTTCATCCATCCATGGTACTCTATCTTGTTCCACCTCTTTAGTGTACATAAATTTATTGTACTACTTTAATTCCTTCTTTCTTTGTTCTTCTTTTTTCTCCAAAAGTTCATAAAATATTAAAATTGCAATATTAACCATCATTTTACTCTACCTATTCATACACTTGTATGTGCTACTTCTACTCGAATAAATAATAAATATTCCTCCATTACTTTTATAATCAAATATGCCCTCTATTTCATCAATTTTTATGTATCATTTTCTTCCAAAGATTTTTAAATGACTAACATTAGAAGTATGGCCATACCATGAATGACAATGGACTTTTTTTGTACTTTTCCTAAGTTATACTATGTTTAGACTATAAACAAAAATACTCACTACTTCTCTCAAAATTATTTGAATCACTCCTTTATGCTTCAACATTATTCTGGCACTTTCAACTATAGATTTTTTTTGTCTCTCTACAACTACATTTTTGTCATTTTCTTGGTGCTATTAGTTTCTTCTTGAGTCTATGCTCTTCACAAAATATACCAATCTCGTGTGAATTAAATTCATATTCTTTATTTGATATGAGATTCTTTAGCATTTTATTCATTTCCTTTTTAAAAAATTCTTTGTATACCTTGAACATGTGAAATGTATTAGACTTAACTTTCAAAACCATGACTAAAATCATCATTGAATAATCATAAATAAATAAGATTATATGAATATCACCATAATAGCTCTTAGGTTCAATGACTCCACAAAAAATAGTATATAAAAAATCAATAATATTTTCTTAGTAATATTCTTACTAGTAAAACTATAATATTTGATCTTTCCTAATCTACACTCATTACATTTAGTATCCATATGTTTAACTTAAGTAGGAAACTCTCTAACACTTTTTTTTAGTAGTTTCTTTATAAAGTGATCAAAAAAGATATGAAAAAATCTTTTAGGCCATAACCAAAATTACTCAAATTTAGCTAGATGAAGTATTGTTTATTACTAGACTTAAATTTTAAAAAGGATATGTCTTATCTATTCAGTAGTAGATATCAACTCACCAAACTTTCTTGATAGTTTAAAAATACAAGCACTGAATTCAAATCTAAAACCTTTGTTTTTCAACTAAGAAATAGTTTATAGGCTATAATTTACTCAATCAACCAAATATAAATCACCAGAAGAAATTTTTTCTTTATGTTTTATTAAACTTTTACGTCTTATCACAAATTGAGATCCATTGCAAAATTGTATTGTCCCTACATGAGATTATTCCATTGAAATTTACATATTCTTGTCAACAATCATAAGGTGTGTAAATCTAATATGAATTATCCAATAATTATTTCTAGTCATTCTTAAAATTAATTCCTTTTCCTCGTTGATTCCTTCAATGGTAGATGGTTCTCCTATGAGTAAAGTAAGTACAATTTCTTCCTCATCATTGTTTCCATCAGAATCTTCATCATTTGCACCATCCCTGACTAGGTAACATGTGTTAGGATTAACCACAGAAATAAATAAAAATTACATAAAAATATAAACAATAATAGAAAATAATAAATTATAGAGAAGAGAACACAAGACACTAAATTTTAACATGGTTCACCCAAGCCTTGGGTTATGTCTATGAAATAGTGAGTCCAATATTATTATGATCTAGTGATTACAACTTGATTAAAATTTGTAATCCCTTACAAATTAATACCACTGCACGAAGAAATTATCACATCACACCTTATGAAAATCACTAACCCTAATCTATTTATTAAAAATATGTTTTACACTTTAGGGTTAAAATTAATTACAACATGTAGAGTACTTCCCTAACTAGTCACCAAAAACTAACAATTTCGCACTTGGGGACTGATCAAGTTTCACACTAGATGACAATATATCACATCGAGATTGATCATCTAGCTATGTTGTTACTCCAAAAGACTCCCACTAGGTCAAAATACCCTTTACTCTGCTATCCTTTTATTTTTCTCAATCTAGAAGACCAACTAAAGATGAAGAGGAGTTCAACTTCTCCCTTGTCTCTACCTTTGTAAACATATCTATTAGATTTTCATCTGTATGTATCTTGTCTAGCTTTAACTTTCCATCATCCAAAATGGACTGAATGAAATGGTACCACCACTATATTTGTTTTCTCTTTGAATGTAAAGAAAAATTATTCACAAGACAAATGCCACTCTACCTATCTATAAAAAAATAATTATCCTCCTATGGGTGTCCTAGTTCTTTTGAGAAGAAATAAAACCATATCATCTCCTTGGCTACCTTTGTAGTAGAAATATACTATGCATCTATATTGGATAAAACATTCACCTTCTATAACCTATAAGCCCAAGTCACTCTTGCCCCACCAATAGTAAATACATAGCCTATAGTACTCCACCTAGTATCACTAGCCCCTACCAAGTTTGACTCAAAATAGTCCTATAGATTAGTATTAGAGCCTCAAAAATATAAATACTCACTTGATGTTCCTCTCAAATATATGAGAATTGATTTAATCACATTCCAATGCTCAAACCCTAAATAATTCATATACGTGCTAATGACTCCCACTACATGTGTAATATTTGGCCTTGTACATACCATATCATATATCAAGCCTCTTATAGTTGAAGAATAAAGTACCTTGGACATCTTATCCTCCTCTTATTGTGTCTTTGGAAACATCTCCTTAGACAACTTCAAATGACTACGTAAATGTGTGCTAACAGCTCTAACATTCTCCATAGAGAAGTGTTACAACACCTTTGCAATATAATCATCTTGAGATAATTTCAATTTTATGTTCCCCCTATCTCTAAAAATTTTTATACCAAGGAATTTTTTTGGTTTCCCAAAATCCTCCATAGAAAATGAACGTGCTAATTAGTGTTTTAGCTCCTTAATGTGATCCATGTTAGACCCAACTACAACCATATAATCAAAATATAAAAATAAATATTGTAGATATATCCATTCAACCTCTTACAATAAAAATAATGATCTAAATGACACCTATTGTATCCATGCTCATACATAAAACTATCAAATTTCAAATACCATTATTGAGGTGCTTGCTTCAAGCCATATAGTAATTTCTTCAATTTGCATATATATCTCTTACAAATGCAAATCTTTGGTAGCCATGATACTTAAAACACTACAAATATAAGTTAGTTTTACAATAGGAGAGAATATCTTACCAGAATCAATGCCCTGGTTTTTTGCAAATCCTTTTACAACTAACTTGGTTTTAAATATTTTCTTACCTCCATCCTGTTCTTTCAACATGTAAAACCATTTATTCTATAAATCTCTTTTACTTGTAGGGAATTTACATAAATCTCAAGCCTTATTTTTTAGCAAGGATTCTATTTCTTCTTTGATTGTAGACTCCCACTGAATCTTAGTATACACTTTAAGAACTTCATCATAACATTTAGGTTCACCAACATCTATTAGTAAAATATAGTAGCAAGAGGGAGAAAAAATTTCTTGAATTTTACTTAGCCTTGTTGACTATGTGGTATTTGTTGTTGCAAATCAAGAGGAATTGCTAGAACATCATCTTTTGGAGTATCATCCAACACTACATAATAACCTTCTTTCCTCTCATGTTGTTTCAATAGATCTTTGTACAACATTTTTTGATTCAATATAACATCCATACTTCTTACAATTTTATGATTTTCAAAATCCCAAACCTTGTAACCAAATTCATCAATGCCATATCCAACAAATATACATTTCTTTGACTTAGCTTCCAACTTGGTTCTATTTTCGAAAGCTATATGTGCAAATTCTTTACAACTGAAGGTGTTGAGAAAAGATTAACTTACCTTCTTACCAATCCATGCTTTCTCAAGAATAGCACAACCCTAAGGAGTAGAGGGAAATCTATTAATCAATTATACAACAATATTTATAGCCTCCACCCACATGTTTAAGGGAAACCCAACAAGCAACCTCATGCTCCTTGTGCATTCTATTATTCTCCTCTTCGTACATCCAACCATTCCATTTTCCTATGGAGTCCTTGGAATTGTTTTATGTCTATGAGAAACATTAGTGGATCAATAATCTTAAAATTCATGACTACAATACTCACCACCATTATCAGATCTAAGACATTTTAATTTTTTACCAACCTAATATTTAACCAAGCATTTCCATTTCTTAAAATTTTGAAATATATCAAATTTCTATCTAAAGGAATAAACTCATACCTTTCTAGTTGCATCATCAATAAATATAACATAATAATGAGCATCGCCAAGGGAATATACCTGAGCTAGTTCCAATACATCTATATGCACAAACTCTAATTTCTTAGTTTTCTTTTCCTTCCATTTCCTCAAAAAACTCACTCCTTTTTGTTTTTCATACACAACTTTCATAGAAATCCATATTGACACATTTTTAACTTAGTAAAACTAGCTTTGAATGAAGTAATTTCATAGCTTTCTCACTCAGTTTCCCAAGTTTGTACTATCACAATGATGTAGGGTAAATTCACCAAGTTGTGGTGCCAAAAGGGTGGTATAAGTGGCCACTTTTTTTTTGAAATCAATAATTTATGAACTTTGACAAGAATTTGAAGATAGTTATGCTCAAAATTTTAAGATATGACAAAAAAAAAGGGAGTAGTCCTTTGAATCTAGTGTCTAAACTACTAATTCTCTTTTTCAAAATGGTTTAGTTTTAGGCCCCCCTAAAAAACATAACATAGTGCAAAGTGTGGCCCCCCAAAAAATTTAAATTTTATTTTGAAATTCTTTAATCACTCTGGTGAAAAGTAACCTTACACCATGTAGTTTATCCAAAAAATTCTAGGTAATTTTATAATGTGTAATTTTTTTATGAATCTTGTAAGTGGACACATACAACAAATGTGCAATATCTATGTGTCCCCCTAGAAATTATTGAAAACTAATCCAAAATAAAACTACTTTTTTTTTCAAAGTGTGTAAAATGGAGTCTATCTTTTTAAAAACTAACTTTTTGCAAAATTTGATGAATGAGCTAAAATCTACACCCCAAGTAGTACATGTTTGTTTTTGAGAGAAAATAGGCATACATTCAAAATAAATTATTGTTGAAAGGCTTAAAATAATATGAATTTGAAATAGATGATATGACTATACTTGGATCTATAACATTATGCAACCTAGTAATATGGATTTTCAACCATAGGGAAACTTGAAGGAGGGCACAGAAGAAAAATCAAGCTTTTTTTTATGCTTGCTGCAAAACATGTCTTAGACTAGTTTAGAGCCTCCAAACCTTTGGGTTGGATCCCAAAGGAAAATCCAAGCCTTAGGCTTGGTGGTATCAAATGCTTTAGATACTACTTAAATTAAAGGCTTAAATAATGCATACACACTATAGTGTGTGCGCATTATTTAAACCTTTTTTAAAATTGAAGGCTTAAATAGAATGAACATGTTATTTAAGCTCTCAATTTCAATAGAGAGAATAGATAAGGATAGAGGGAAGGAGAGAGGGAGAGAGGGTAGAGATTATGGGTTTAAAAGAGTATATGGGATAGGATGCACAGAGAGAGAGAGAGAGAGAGAGAGAGAGAGAGAGAGAGAGAGAGAGAGAGAGAGAGAGAGAGAGAGAGAGAGAGTAGGGGATAGCAGAGAGAAAGGGATAGATTGATAGGGAGCAAAGGATGGGGGTTCAAATAGTACATGGGATAGGATGCATAGAAAAAGATAGAAGGAGATAGATTAGAGGGTGGGAGAGGGTGGGATTGGCCCTCCATAGTGTGTACATGCTATATAATGCATGCATTATGGCCTAGGCTCAACAAGCCTAAGCTTAGGCCATAGCACATGTGAGCTATTGGAAATTTTGAAGAAAAAAAGGTTTCATCTTTTCGGCACCACAATTTGATTCAGTTGCCCTATATCAAAACCTAAAGAAAGTATTTGTTCGTCATTCTCAAATATAGAAACTCTTCCTAAACATTCATTTTTCTCTAAAATAATTAAAATTGATGGAACAATATGACCTTTACAAAGATATATGGGGCCTGCTTTCACACCTTTTTCTATTATAAGATAACCTTTTCAAACCTTCCAATTTTTATCCTTAAAAATAACTACACAACCCTCATCACTGAGTTGCCCTACTCAAATTAAATTCCAACTCAACCTTGGAAGATGTCTTATCTCATGTAGTAGCCAATGATTCCTATTTTACAACTTAATCTTAATGTTTCCCTTTTTAACAATATGAGAATAAAAAGCCAAAAATTCCCTTGGACATGATCAATAAAATAACCTCTATGAGTGTAGCATGAAATGAAGTGGCATAATCTAAAACCCAAGAAGCATCAACACTTTGTAAAGAAAGAAGAAAAGTATCCTCTTCCAATTTGTTAGTTACCTCATTTTTCTCCTTACTCTCTTCTTGTTTATCTCCATTATTGTTCTTTTGAGTCCAGCTATCTTTCTTCTTATGCCCTAGCTTTGTATAGTACCAACGATCTCTCAGTCCTCTAGATTGAGACATCATTCCCTTTGACATTCCTCTTTATTTCCCACAATTTCTAGATATACTTTGTCTCTCATTTGTTTTTGCTCTTCTTTGTTCCTTCAAAACCCTTCCTGATGTAGATCCACCTATGATTTTCTTATGAGTTTCCTCACATAGAATAACAACAATCACATCATTAGATTTTAGGATATTAGATCTAGAAAAAAAAATTCACATTCTTTACCAAGTCATTCCAACTTTCTAGAATAGAACAAAAAATTAAGAGATTGCTAATTTATTCATCAACATTAACATTCATAAAGGATAAGTGACTAGTAACAATATTAAACTCATTTAAATGATCTACAAAAAATCCACCTTCTGCCATCTTCCAATTAAATAAATGCTTCATAAAAAATACCTTATTTTAAGAAAAGGGCTTTTCATTAAAAAAATTCTACAGTTTGTATCAACTCTTCTATCATCTTCACTTTTATAATGTTAAAAGTCTCCTAGTCCTCACATGTCATAGTTCTATGCTTCCTAGTTTTTCCTTTCAGCGACTTCCATAAATTATTGTGATAAAGATAGTTTTCCATTTTCATTTCCCATAACTACAAGATCTTCCCATTAAAATTCTCCATCTTCAACTTACCCTCATCTTCTATCGCTCGCTCTCAATCATGAGACTCCCACTCAATCATGATATTTTCTTGTAGATGATAACTGAAAAAAAAAAAAAATTTCTCATACCACTTGTTAGGATTAACCATGAACAAAAATAATAATCACATGCAAATATAAATATTTTACATGGTTCACCCAATCACTGGGCTACGTCCACCAAAAAATGAGCTCATTATTATTATGATATAATGTTTACAACTTGATTAAAATATGTAATCCCTTACAACTCAATAACACCACAAGAAGAAAATTTCACATCACACCTTTTGAAAATTCCTAACCCTAAGCCATTTTATACAAGTTATTTTTTCACTTTAGGGTCAAAATTAGTTACAACATGTCAACCCAAAAATAAAAATACAAAATCCCCAAAACAAAATTCTCATGGGCTTCACACCCAAACCCCCAAGATTTATGGCCTATTAGCCTTGGTTTTGTTGGATACTGCTGCCCCCAAAAATCTTCTTGAGGTCCATCCTAGCCCTAACCCTACCATGGAATTATGGAACATGTACAATACTACCCTGATTAGTCACAACAAACTAACAACATGTTGTCTCATTATTTTCTTTGTAGTTATTAAATTTCTTGTGCTTGTCCTTCTTATCATTTTTTAAATTTTATTATGAGGTTATCTATGTGAGAAGTGACCAATTTATATGTCTAAGTCCAATAAACTAGAGGAATCTTACCATTAAAATTTCCTTTATTTCTAGGTCATCTCTTTTGTAAGACTTCATTTGACTCTTTTGATTCTTTTTGCTTAACTCGTATAGAATCATAATTATCAAAACTATGAGAATCTTGTTTTACCTTCCTTGATGATCCAATAGTTAGAGAAACTTTAAAAGAAGATTCAAATTTAGGCATAATATTATCAAAATTACTCAACTCAAATATAGTAAGTTTTCTAATGGAGGAATTATAAGTTACATTATAAGCCCTAACAGATTGTATCAAAGATACCCTTATAGAATAATATGGAAAAGGATGGAATATATATCTATTATACCATGTGCATAAAGGAAATATTGAAAATGTTTGTGTTGGAAGACTCTAATTTAATGAGTACTCTAGCAATGATAGGATGAAAGCTATCAAAAGAAGATGATTCAAAGGTAATGAATGAGATACTATAGAATCTCATTATTAGTAAGTTTTAGTTTGTCCTACATAGTTGACTGAAGATAACATAGGTAGTTTGATTCTTAGCAAGGTTCTCCTATAATTAAAAAACTCTAACTTTCTTGTAGTAAAAAAAATAGTAAGATATCTCAAGGTATCTAAAAAATATGGATTGTGTTATGGAAAAAAAAGAGAAATAATAAAGAGTGCATATACTTCTATTAATTAGGCAAGTAATATGGATGATAGGAAGACAATAAGTAAAGGTGCATTATTTCTAGGAGAAAGACATATTTTATGGACAAGTGAAAAGTTAAATTATTTATTTCAATCAATAGTTGAAGAAAAGTATGTGGTCAGCACAATTATTTTTACATATGTAATATACATAAAAAAACATTATGGAAGTGATATAATAAAATATTGATGAGCTAGTTGTTATGAACTATGATAAGAAAAGTTAGACAAACATTTCAAATAATATAGTTGTTAGTGTAAAAAATTAATTATTATTACACTTTACTTAAGTTTACCTAGGATAATGCATTTTTATATAAGTTGACATGTAGACACTTAGGAATATGTATTGACATATGAGTTGTCTTGTTGACAACACAAGAGTTAGCAACTTATTTGGGCACATGGTGTCTACAACATCTCTTCATGAGATACACCTTTGTAAACTTTTTCTCTCATCATCACACAAACTCCTATGCTCTATGGAGGATAATCCACTCTTGGTGGACATATGGTTAGTTGTGATGTTTATCTCTTTGCTAACTTCTAGTCATTCTAGTTTCATTTATATACAAGGCACTTCTAGTGTGTATTGATCAGATATCCATTATCATTTTGATCATTATTGAGATTCTCATTTCATCATCATTAGTCTCTCTTGTGCTAGTGCTTGATCTTCTTGATCTTGGCATCGAATTATTGCCTTAGAAAAATTCTTCCATGGTATCAAAGCCATAGGAGTTCATTGCATAGTCATTGGAGAGATTTTTTTTTTTTACAAGTCAAGATTAGAGCTTGCTGGTGCAAATTAGATATTGGTATCACATTGAGAAGGTCAAGAAACCTCCAAATCAACTTTTGTTTCATTCTAATTGGAAATCTATGGTGAAATATAAGGTCATTTGTTTTTTGGAGTTGCGATGGTGGTGATTCAAAATAAATAATTACATAGATATTTTTCAAATGGTGATATCTCTCTCGTATGAACTCCTTTTTTTGAGCAATTTTTTTTTGGGTTTGGGGATTTTGTGATCTACTTATTGGTGTAGGTTGTTTGTAGTCTTTGTTCCTAAAGTTTTCTGAAAATTTCCCATCCCAATTTTTTACAACTTTAGAGGCTCCGCACAGGCTCATTTGGACACATATTTAGGGTTTTTTTTTTTTTGAAAGTGTATAATTTTGTGTCCACTCTCTACATCTGCAATCAAATTATAGGCTTGTGTGGACAAAAATACTACTTTAAAAAATATGTCCTTTTTTGCATTGTATTGCTTTGATCAAACTTCAAAATTGTTGTATATCTGAGAAACATTGCTATGTGTAAGATTTGAACTCCAAGAGGAGGTTGTTAATAGCAAAATCAGAAGTCCACTTAAGTAGTAAATTGGCAAGTTGTTATTGTAATCACACTAAGCATAAAGTTCCTAATGAATTCATTTGGGGGGGGGGGGGTGTTCTTTTATTAAGTGAAAGGGGGGAGGGGGTGTCTCCTAGTTTTTTGTTCCTTTCTTCTTGTTGTTATCTTTCTTTCCTTTCATTATGTGAAACATTAAGGTTCCAAAATTAACACCACATAATTATGCCACATGGTCAGTTAAAAAATGGTGTGAATTAATGAATGAAGAAGTTTCTCAATATGTAGATGGATCTTGTCCTAGACCCATAGGTGCTAAAGTAACTCAAATTGATATCCATGCTTGGGAATTGGCAGATAGAAAAGCCCTAGGAATTCTTAGGTTAGGGGTTGACAAAAAGATCCTTTATCAGATCATAAAATATGATACATCCAAGGAAACTTAGGATTCCCTTAAAAGGCTATATGGGAAAGTGATTGAGGAGGATGTCGACAAGATTGAAGATGAACTTATCTCCCTATATCCTAAGAAATTTGATTCCATCTAGAATTTTATCATTAAGGTGAATGAGTTGAGAAAAAATGTTGTTGATTATGGTAGTCCCATTAAGGATAACATCTTTATTTATCTAATTTAGAATAAACTATTGCCAAACTATTCAACATTTGTCTCTACTTTTAACACCTCAAAGGAAACCTTAGGGGTTTCTTATCAGAAACTCACTTTTGATGAATATGTGTAGTTTTTAGAGAATGAACAAGCTAAGTTGATAATAGTGGGGATTCTCAAGTCTTCAAAGTCTAAGGCATTGGTGGCTAACAATGAGAGCTCCAAAAATCCAACTAGTGAAAGTTCAAACAAAGAAAAGCACAAAAAGAAGAAGAGGAAGGATAAGAAATAAGGGGATATAGAATTGTCACCACCTAAATCAAATAAAAAATAAGGAAAGTCTTCTCCTAATACAAACCAAAATGGGGACAATAATCAAGAAAAGAAGAAGTGTGCCAATTGTAAAAGAATTGGTCATGATGAACATGAGTGTTATAAAAAACAAATTGATGAATTGAAAAATATCATGAAGAAGCATAATGTTCCATTGCCTAATTCTTATAAGGAAAAGGGATCTTGATCTTCAAATTCTAAGAGCAAAGGGCAAGATTTACTCACAAAAACTATTAGTAAGGGGAAATGGATTATTGACTCAAGTACCACACATCACATGGGGGCTTCAAAGAGGGATTTTTCTTCAATGAAACCTTTAGAGGTACCTCACATCTTTGGAGGGAATGATACTAAACTAGTAGTTGAAGGAAAAGGTGAATTTGAGATTGAAAGTGAAGCATTATGGGATGTTCTCTATGTTCCTAATCTTACCTCCAACCTTCTTTTAATCTACCAAATCACCCACTATGGAGGTGGAAACAAGGTTCAATTTCTTCCAAATTTAGTTCTTGTGAAAAGCAATAGGTGAAGCTAAGCATAACTCAAGGCTTTATAGTTTCTCTTCCTTTGTGCCTAAATCCAATGCACAAGCCTTTTTAATTTATTTAAATATAGAAAGCAAACTATGGCATGAGAGGTTTGGACATTTGAACTATAGATATCTTCAACAACTTAGCAACAAGGTTATGGTTCATGGACTACCTCATTTCAAGTTCTTAGATGTTTTTTCTTAGGTTGCACACTTGGGAAGTATCCAAGAAAAATGTTTGACAAGAGGAAGTCTTGGAGAGAACAAAGTGTTCTTTACCTAGTTCATAGTGATGTGGCGGGCCCATTTCTATTGCCATCATTTGGAAAGTCTCACTATGCACTCACCTTCATTTATGACTGTTCTCACTAGTCCTAGGTATCCTTAATCTATCATAAGAATGAAGTTTTTGAATGATCTCTCACCTTCAAGGCTCAAGTAGAAAAGCAATCAGAGAAAGCCATCAAGGTTCTTTGAACAAATAATGGAAGGGAGTATGTGAAATCAAGAATTATAGATTTTTGTACTCAAGAGGGAATTGACCTTTAGCATTCAATACCATATACCCCATAGAAAAATAGTGTTGTAGAAAGGAAGAACTAAACCCTCAAGGAGATTGTTAGATTGTGGTGACTGATTAGGAAAGTGTTGTACATACTTCATAATTAGTGGGGTTTGGGCCATCTCCCCAAATTTTTTTTTTATTTGTACTATTCATAGATTCACCACTAAAGTTATGGCTAATTTATGGCCGACATGTTATAACCCTAAAGTGATTTAATACTTGTATAAAAGGGTTTAGGTTTGGGTATTTTCATTATGTTGTGATGTGAAATTGGTTCTTGAGGTTGTATTGAGCTGTAAGGGATTATAGATTGTAATCAGGTTGTAATCAATAGATTGTAATAATATTGGACTTGTTTTTTGGTGGATGTAGCCTAGGGATTGGGTGAACCACGTTAAATCTTGGTGTCTTGTGTTCATTTCTGTGTGATCTATTATTTTCTATTATTGGTTATATTTGCATGTAGTTTTTATTTCTGTCTGTGGTTTTATCCTAACAGAGATGACCACTTGAATGCTAATACATAAGTGTTTTGATTAGGTTTTTTTGGGTTGAAGAAATGAATTGTGCAAACTACATCCAACATAGGAGTCATCATAAAGCTTTGGATGATTTAACTTCTTTTGAGGCTTAGAATGGAAGAAAACCTACCTGTAAAGAATTTTAGAGTCTTTGGTTGTCTAGCATAGCACAAATACCTCTGCATAAATGAAATTCATTGGAACCTCAAAGTAAACCTTGCATATTTTTTGGTTATGCCAACTTTCATAAAGCCTAAAAATTGATTGATCCAGAGACACATGAATTTTTTTATGAGAGGAGTGTACACTTTGAAGAAAGTTGTCCAAGCTTTATTTCTTCAGCTCCTCCTTCCTCCTTCATTGAAGAGAGTGATACTGATGACAATGACTCAGAAGATGTTCATCCATAACCCAAACAAAGGCAATATATAGGTGAGTTTGAGGAAATCCCTTCTACTTCTACATCTTCTTCCACTAGACCAAAATGGGCTCAATAGACATTGGATGCAGTAGGACCATTGGTTGCTAATCCTTTAGATACTAGGAGCACAAGATCACAACACAACTCACTCCCTTATGAGAATAAAGAAATGGAGGAATAATACAATTCTCTTATGAGAAATAACACATGGGACTTAGTATCTCTTCCTAAGGGAATAAAATTGGTTAGATGTAAGTGAATCTATCAAACCAAGTTTGCAGTGGATGGAAGTATTGATAAGTATAAGGTTAGACTTGTTGCCAAAAGTTTCTCATAGGTTCTCGATATTGACTATATTGAGACCTTTGCATAGGTTGGTAAGATGAACTTCATTCATTTTACACTGGCCATAGATGTAGCTTAGAGATGGGTTGTTCATTAGATGGATGTGAAGAGTTCATTCTTGAGTGGTAATCTTTATGAGGAGATTTATATGCAGTAGACATAGGGTTTCACTCAAGATTCTACTTTGGTTTGCAAGTTAAAAAACTCTATCTATGCACTAAAACAAGCTCCAAGAGCTTGGTATGCCAAGATGGATTCTTTCCTTCTCTCAACAAGTTTCACTAGATGGCATTTAGATTCGAATTTCTACATTGTTCACTAGAATGATTCTCACTAGCTACTTGTGCTTTATGTTGATGACTTAATCATTACAAGGAGTATAGGATCCACCATTGATAGTGTCAAGTCTACTTTGCAGGACATATTTTTCATGACAGAGTTGGGTCTACTTAATTATTTCCTTGATATTAAGATACAACAATCTTCATCCAGAATCACATTATCTCAACCTAAGTATGCTCTTGATCTACTTGCTTGATTTCACATGAGTGACTACAAGGTTGCATCTACTCCATTTCTTTTAGGTGCTAAGTTAGAAGAAAAGTTGTCAACTCCACTTATTAATGCTACTTTGTATAGATAGTTGGTTGGAAGTCTTATCTACTTGACATATGCATTCCCTAACATATCATTTGTAGTTGGCATCATTTATAACTTCATGCAAGAGCCACATGAACTTCACTAGAAGGCAACCAATCACATCTTACACTATATCCAGGGTGCACATACATATGGGATATGCTATGTTGCTATTATTGGACTATAGTTAGTGGGTTATATATAGATAGACTATGCAAGGGATCTTGATTCTCATAAAATAACTTTAGGATAAATGTTTCATCTTAGTTCCAACCCCATTTTTTGGTAGAGTAAAAAGAAGAACACTATTGCTCTTTCATCTACTGAGGTGGAGTATTGAGGAGGTGTCTCTATAGCAACAACATCTATTTAGTTACAACATATTCTGAAGAAGTTTGGTTTTCACATGCCTAGACCCATAGTCATACATCGTGATAATCAAAGTGCCATTGAAATCTCAAAACATTGAGTGAAAAATCAATGCACAAAACACATTGAGGTTAATATGCACTACATCATAGAGTTGACTCATGAGTAGGGCATTGCATTATAGTATTTTCCTATAGAATAGCATATTGTAGATATCTTCACCAAGAACTTCATTGAGGTCAAGTATCTTCATTTGCAAGATCTCATGGGGGTGTAGGATTTTTCACCAAGGGGGTCACATGACTGTTATTTTCTTTATTGTGCTTATCTCTCTTTTTGGAGGAGGTTTTTCCCATTAAGTTTTCCCTCTTTCTCTATTTTTAGGGAGATTTCATTGCATCCAATTATAAGTAGAGCATTGCATCTATATATGGGTACCAAACATGGCCTAATAGTCACGACCCACATTGCATCTTTCATTTAGCTTTGTGAGCTTATCTAAATTCCCCTAAGTTGCACTTAAGGGGGGGTGCTAGTGTAAATATTTAGTATTATTATACTTTGCTTAAGTTTACTTAGGATAATGCATTTTTATATTAGTTTACATGTAGACACTTAATAATATCCATAGACATACGCATTGTTTTCTTGACAACATAGGAGTTAGCAACTTATTTGAGCACATGGTGCCTACAAAATCTCTTTATGAGATAAACCTATGTAAACTTATCCTCTCATCATCACACAAACTCCTATGCTCAATGGAGGATAATCCACTCTTGGTGGATATGTGCTTAGTTGTGATGTTTATCTCTTTGCTAACTCATAGTTATTCTAGTTTCCTTTATATACAAGGCACTTCTAGTGTGTACATTTGATATCCATTATCATTTTGATCATTATTGAGATTCTCATTTGATCATCATTAGTCTCTCTTGTGCTACTACTTGAGCTTCTTGATCTTGGCATTGAATTAATGCCTTAGGAAAATTCTTAAATAGTGATGCACTCTAAGAGTAAGCACATTACCATCAAGTAACAATATATTAGATAATAGGTTAAGAAAAATGAAGAATAGTTACAGTATATTAAAACTAATGAACAATAAACAATTAGCACAAATTTTTACAAAGCTAATACTAGTACATGAGCATCCTAGGTTGACATGTTATCCTGCTCATCTATGTTCATTTTTCCAATTGTTGCCAAGTTGCAATCATTGCTAAGTTGTAGTAATTACCGAGTGCAAGTAATTAAGTGGTCATTGTCAAGTTACAATCTTACCAAGTCATTGTAACATGATGTTTATTGTGTTATCCCTTTATTTCTATTAATTTTGGCGGAGCTATTCAATGTTGGTCAAGCTACCGAGTATTGGCCAAGCTATCTAGTGTTGGTTGAGTTATACAGTGTTGGTCGAATTATCTAGTGTTGGTTGTGTGTTCCTACAATTGTCAAGTAAAACCATTATTTGGTTATGCTCAGTTCCTTTATTGACTAAGTTATCTATATTTTAGTTCTTAGTTTGAGCAAACTAATGTATTTAATTATGATCATGAATTTAATGTTTGAATATTCTCTTTAGATATGTAAAGACCATTTTAAGGTTGGTCACTCTTTGATGTAATGTACTGGAATCTTCTATAAGTTTTTTTGGTAGGTATAAATAGGGTTCTTAGGCTTAGGGTTGGAGAAACATCTTAGAGGATTTTGAAATTTAAAGGCATATGTGTCTAGAAATGAGAATTTTAAGCTGGACCATGCATCTTGAATGTATTTTGTATCTGGCCATAACCCAAAAGGCCTTAGTGATGGGCATGTATGCTGATAATTTGATGAATGAATAAAAGTCTATTATTCTATCTCTCATGGTGTTGTTCTCTCTATGTATTTTCTTCCATTGTGTTTACTCTGCAACATGGTTTGGATAGTTGGGTGTGCCCTTGGCCTTATCGCTTCATCTCTCCTTGCACCAATTGGTATCAAAACTTGAGGCTCAACCTTGTGGACATTGGATCATTTAGAACATTGAGTTGATTTGGTTGTGGGGTAGCATATTTGAGGATTTGAACTACAACTTGTAGGAACCTTATTGTAAATATGGTTTGAGGTAGAGAAAATTTTGGAAGTTCCATATTGGATGCACTGAGACAAATTTCAACCATATTAGATGTTTTGGAGACAACTAAGAGGAGAGGAGGACAACTTAATAATGTAAGTGATGATGAAGTAGTAGCACCAAAATTGAGAACCTAAAGAAGATCAAGATGAGGCAAGATTATTGTGAGTATTGTGTAGGGCACATTGAAAGCCTATTGTATAAGCTTTTCCTTATGATGGAAAATTGGACACCAATGTTATGTTGGATTGGATCTATGATATGGAGAAGTTCTTTGTGTATGAAAATACTCCTGATAATAGTAAGGAAAAAATTGTAGTTACTAGGTTGAAGGGTCATACCTCATTATAGTGGGAGAATTTGCAAATTGATAGAGAAAGGAGAGAAAAGGAGAAGATCAAGACTTGGCTGAAAATGGTGAACAAGGTGAAGAACAAATTCCTTTCTACTGATTACTAAGTTAGCTTGTTGATAAAGAAACAAAATTTAAGAAAAAGTGACATGACTATGAAGGAGTCTTCTGAGGAATTATACAGATTGGACATTAGATTTGGACATGTGGATGATGATGTTGAGAAAATTTCTAGTTATCTAAATGGATTAAGATCTCAAATCCAAGATGAGATAAGTTTTGTCCAATTGGAAAGTGTCGAAGAAGCATACCAATATGCATTGAATGGTAAGGTGATATTGACAAAGAAGCATGAACAAAGATAACATGATAGAGGTGATAGATTCTAGAGAGGCAGAGGTAGACCTTATGGAGAAGGTGGTAGATATGAAAATTTTGTACAAGTTAAGGGAAAATATGAATAGAAAAGTGATGAAAAAAAAAGACTGAATTGAAAGGTGCTAATTCTTATTGAATATATACTAGTTCCTACTGAGGAAGAGGTAATTATTATTCTATAGGTGGTTTTCATTGTAATTATTTTAGATGTGGTAAATAAGGGAAAATAGCCTTTGAATATAGATCATTTGAAAGTGGGAAAGGAAATAGAACTATTGTGATTCAACGAGACATTGAGGGTTCACCTAATTGACCTAAGGCTAGGGAAAATCAAATGGTGAAAAGAAACTTATATGATAAGGGAAGTGATAAGGAACATGTCCTAAGGAGAAGTCTTTTGAAAACTATATGTAAGATGGATGGGAAACTACAAAGTGATCATTGATAGTGGAAGTTCAAAAAATTTGGCATCAGAAGAGTTGGTTACAAAGTTGTAGTTGCAGAGGATGAAGCATCCTAAACCCTATTATGTTTCATGGATCAAGGATGAGCATAAGATATTGTTAAGTGAGCAAGGCACTATGAAGTTTAAGATTGGACAATACTTTAATGAAGTTTTGTGTGATATTAGGGTAAAAGCACAAACCTGTGTCACCTTTTATAAAGAAACATGATATCAGAATGTGATAGTTCAACATTAGTGACAAAAAAAATTGTATTTGTGTTTAAAATATGAAGATGATGTAAACTGATGAAATGTGTAGAATTGGATGAATTTTATGCATGTAATTTTTATAATTTTTTTAAGTAGGAATGCATTCATTTTATTTTATTTTGAAGTCTCTTTTTTAACTGTAAAAAATATAGAGTGTAGTTCCCGTCAAACAAGTATATGCAAATCATCTTTTTTTGTTCTAATTTGAAAATATCTTATAGATGACATGTATAGCTAGTGCACAAAAAAAGAAATAATTATTTTTGATGTATATTTTCTTTTTTATAAGTACTCAAGTTCGACCTTATTAGAATCCAATAGTTTTTTCCTCCCGTCAAAACTTTCCTATCAAATCTATACCTTCTTGAAAAAAAATTACATATTGGTGAAGAGGATTCTCTCCTCTAGAGATAAATATAAGTTTTTAATTTTTTTGTTATGATTTACTATTTTTTTTCCTTTTTTGAGGGAGCATCTTTTGAAATTTTGAAATATCGACTTATAATACTTTGAGATTATAACATATTATAACTAATCAAAACACTCAAAAATTTATATAATGATGATATTGAATTTGAGATCTATAAAAGGGTATTTTTAGTTTTTGAAAAAAATTGAGTTTTGATAGAGAAATGAGATTTGACCAAAACAGGTTTTGGTATCACAAACGGTGACATAGATCTATGCCTTTACCCATTATGCCTATGGATTGTTGTCATATTTTATTGGGTAGACCTTGGCAATATAATAGATATGTACCTATACATGATGGAATATTAAATCAATATACTCTTTGGATGAATGGGAGAAATAAAATATTGTTGCCTTTGATTGAGTGTCCAAATATAGTTAATTATACTACTATAAAAGTTTTCATGGTCAATGGAAAGAAATTTTAAAAAGAAGTGAAGAAGAATCAAGTCTATTTTTCCATAATCATTAGGAGACCAAGTTTTGGTGGTAATGACTAGGAAGCAAAAACTAGTAGTGACCAAATCCTAGATGAAATTGAAATTTTACTAAAAGAATACAAAGATATTGTTTTAGATGATATACCTAATGGTTTACCACTAGTTAGAAGTATAAGTCATTTGATGGATCTGATTCATAGAGCTAATTTCTAAACAAAGAACCATATAGATTAACACCTACAGAGAATAAAGAGCTTAACAGACAAATGTATGAATTGTTATAGAAAGGTTTGATCAGAGAAATTTTGTGTCCATGTTCTATACATGTTGTAGTAGTTCACCTATGAAGAATGAAGAATGGAGAATGTGTATTGATTCTAGAGCTATTAACAAGATCACTTTGAAATATAGGTTTCCTATGCTAAGGATGGATGACATAGTGGATTATTTTAGTGTTGAAAAGTATTTTACCAAAAAAATTTCAAAGAGTTTCATCATCAAATTACAATTAGAGAAGGGGATGAATTGAAGACTACTTTCAAGATAAGAGATAGTTTGTATTAATGGTTTTTTATGCCTTTTGGTTTGACTAATACACCTATTACTTTCATGAGGTTGATGAATGAAGTTCCCAAAAGATTTTTGGGTAAGTTTGTGATTGTTTATTTGGATGATATTTTGATGTTCAGTAAGATTAAGGAAGAACATATTGAGCATGTTAGATAAGTATTGGAGAGATTGAAGGAAGAGAAGTTGATGAATAACGTGAACTAGTTTTATTTTATCAATGAGGAGATTGTGTATTTGGGGTTTGTGATTTTAGCTAATGATTTGAGACTTGATCCTCAGAAGGTTAAAAAGAAATTATGGAATGACCTACACCTAAGAATGTAGGTAAGCTAAGATCATTTTGTGGGTTGGCTAGTTTCTATAGAAATTTTATAATGAATTTCAGTTCTATTTGTAATGCTATGACTAAGATAATGAGAGGAGATAAAAAGGAATTCAAGTGGACACATGGAGCTAGTAAGAGTTTTGAGACTTTGAAACAAAAGGTTGTTGAGTTACCTATATCAACATTGTTTGATTTTAATAAGGTATGTCAAGTTGAATGTGATGCAAGTTCTGGGGCAGTAGGAGATGTGTTAAGTCAAGAAGGTAAAATTATTTCTTTCATTAGTAAGAAGGTGAATGATTCTAAAAGGAAGTATTATGTGTATGATCAAGAGTTTGATTCTATTGTTCAAGCCTTGAACAAATGGAGACATTATATGATTTCTAAGGAGTTTGTGTTGTATATTGATCATAAATTGACTCAAAGACATGTGAAGTGGTTTAGTATTTGTAAATTTTAAGTTTAAAAGTGGATTCAATAACTAAGTTGTTGATGCATTGACTAGAAGATATTCTTTGTTGATTGAGATGAAGGTTGAAGTTCTTGGTTTAATGATAGGAAAGAATTGTATGATACCCTAATTTTTTTGAGGAGTAGAGAGAGTGTAGAGCACAAATCTATCAGATCACATTAGTAAGTATGATGAGTATTTCATTCAATAAAGTATGTTATTCAAATTAATCTAGGTGTGTATACCAAGAAGTTCTATAAGGTTTACTTTGATTATGGAAAAACATTGTGGTTGATTGGTTGGACATTTTGGAATTGATAAAGCATTAAGTTTGTTGAAGGATAAGTATTATTGCCCACATATGTATAAGGATGTTTAGAAGTTTGTAAGGAGTTGTTGAGTTTGTCAAGTTGTAAAAGGAATAAGTCAAAATACTAGATTCTATGTACCTATTTTGTTCTTGGGAAACCTTGGAGTGACATTGGTATGGATTTTGTTCTTGGATTACCTAAGAAGACATCAAAGGCTAAGCATGTTGCTGAATTTTTCTTCAAAGAGATTGTTAGATTGTATGGATTACTAAGAAGTATTATTTCTGATACAGATAATCATTTTTTTGGTAAGTTTGGGAGGACTTTGTGGAAGAAGATGGGTACTGAGTTGAAATTTAGTTCTACATTCCATCCACATTAAGATAGATAGATAGATAGATAGAGGTTATGAGTATAATTTTTGGTAATTTTCTGAGATTATTAGTTGGAGATGAACCACATAATTGGGAGATGGTATTGGCAGAAGCTGAATTTCCATATAATAATTCTGTGAATTGGTGTATAGGGAAGAAACCTTTTGAGATTGTTACTAGAATGTAGCCTAGAGGGATATCATATTTTAAAAATGTTTATGGTGAAGAGAATAGAATTTATGCAGAGGAAGAATTTGCTGATTTTATGTGAGTCTTTGTACAAAGAAGTGAGACTAAAGTTGGAACAAAGTAATCAAAAGTATAAGGAGAATGTTGATAAGTCTAGAAGACATCATGTTTTTGAAGTTGGTGATGAGGCAATGGTTCATTTAAAGAAAGTTAGATTTTCTATTGGAACATACAATAAACTAAAGGTGAAGAATTTTGGACCTTGTAAGATCTTGAAGAAATTTGATAGTCATAATGCTTATGAGGTTGAGTTACCTAATGACATGGATATATCTCCTGTATTCAAAATTGCTAATTTGTATAACTATCATGAGTTAGATGATGAAGTTTTTGTATCAAATGATTGTCCTAAGAAGTAGATTAAAGAGGTTGGATATATATTGGATAAAAGAATTCATAAAAGAACAAGAGGAAAATATTACTATGAGTATTTGGTGAAGTGGAAGAACATAGCATTTGAAGATGCTACTTGGATTTCTCAATCTAAGTTGGATTTAGCTCAGGTTGTGAGACTTGCATGATTCAAGAGAATCATTTCTTTCAACCTTAGTTGTCTGATGCAATAAAATCCTAGGTTGACATGTTATCCTTCTCATCTATTTTCCTTTTTCCATTTATTTTTGGGTTGCAATCCTTGCCTAGTTGCAGTAATTCTTGAGTGCCAATAATTATGCAATCAGTGTTAAGTTGTTGTTTTACTAAGTCATGTTAAAATGATAGTGGTCATTTTATCCCTTTCATTTTGTTAGTGTTGGCTGAGTTATCCAGTATTGGCCAAGCTACCTAGTAATTGCCAAGCTATCTAGTGTTAGTCATGTTATCTAGTGTTGGCCTAGTTATCAAATGTCAGTCGAGTGTTCCTTTAGTGCTGAGTAAACCTATTATTTTCAGAAGCTTGGTTCCTTCATTGATCAAATTATATATGTTTTGGTTCTTAGTTTGAGTTGGCTGATGTATTTAATTATGATTGTGGGTTTAATGTTTGGATCTTGTCTTGGGATGAGTTAAAACAATTTTATGGTTGGCCTTTCTTTGATGTAATGCTCTATAACCTTCTATAAGTCATTTTGGAAAGTATAAATAGTGCTCTTAGGATTAGTGTTGGAGGCAGAACTTAAATTGCCTTTTAAGTTTGAGGAATGTGTATCTAGAAATGGGAATTTGAAGTTGGAACATGGATCTTTAATATATTTTGTATCTGGTGATAACCTAGAAGGCCTTACAACTAGGTATGTATGTTTATAATTTGGTGAATCAATAAAAGTCTCTTGTTCTCTCTCCTTTATTTTTTCTCTCTATCAATTTTCTTCCATTGTGTTTACTCTATAAGGTGGTTTGGATAGTTGGGTGTTCCCTTGGCCATAGTTCTTCATCCCTCCTTGCACCAATTAGCTCATAATATGTTTGAGTACTTGAGCAGAAGCTGAGGGGTAATATGCTAAACCAAGGTGGTTGAACCTAAAGATTTGAAACTTTTATGAATAATGCTCTGCAATACAAACCCTTCACAATAGATTTGGCCTTGAAACTTATTGAAATTGAAAACTAAATGATAGGTCATTAATAGCCAATAATTAACTTGATAAATTGATGCAACAAGTAATGATCATCTTTACACTTAATTATGATAGTAATTTTTTGATGAATTTTTATTAATAAAATGTGTTCATGCTAACATAAGATTGACACTGCTTGATTTCTTCAACCTAAGGACATGTATCTTAATCCATTATCAAAGTAGAATCATATCACTTATCATTAAAATCTTATTTAATTGAATTGTAATTAAATGTATCAATTTTTGACCTCAAAACCCTATACTTATCATATCCCTTTCATACCCTAAATGATCTTATCATTCCATTGAAGTATTTAGTTAATTATTTGAACTAAAACTAACTCTGAAATGGTATACAACTATTAAATTGCATTTGACTAAAATGGAACATGTTCATTCATTCTCAAAATAATAGAAGTATAAAAATAGAGATAGAATTTTATGACACACATATCCTACAACACTTCTTGTATTAATCTCTTTGAGAATCATGCATAATCCTGATATGATATTTAATGAAAAACATACAAGTCCAAAACTATAATTCATTAAATTCTGACTTCTATATAAAATAAGATAAATACATCAACACTTAACATAAAATCTAGGATCGACTCAAATAAAATATTTCATCATAGTAAGAACTTGATGGTCTAATTTTCCACAATACAAGAATTTTACTAAAAATATGTTTGAAAATTAGATAGGTTTATGTATTTTGTGCATATTAGGGTTTGGTCTTTCCAAAATTGGTTAAACCATATAAAAGCCCTAATAAAACCAATTTTGTGCCCTAAGTAAACCCTTCTAGGTCATATGCCTTTTTTTAAGGCAGGAGTAGGAAAATCATTTTGAAATATTATATATTATTTTGGTGGCATTTTAAAGGGTTTTCAACTTGTTTTATTATTTTCTTGAAGGTTTCTTTACTGCTAGATCTTTTTAAGATATACGATGGTCATTATGTTGCTATGGAAAATTTTACTCTCTTTAATCATGTCACAAGATGACGAAAGGGAAATGAAAAGGATCCACCATAGATGTGTTAAAACACATATGGAGTATGCACTATCAGATTAAAGAAGAATAAATGGCTCTCACTATGTCACATACTGATGTTGCTAGATGTTTATGTATAGTGACATAGTGAGAGTGTGACATGTGTCCTTGAGCACTAGTCGGTCTAGACTAAATTGCCAACAGAGTAAAGAGAAGCTTACGTGGGGAAATTTGATTAGAGTGACTACTAATTTAGTAGATTGAAAGTGAGTCATGCACAATTTGTCCTTGGATCATCAGATTTTTTAGAATCAATGGTATGCTTTCAAAATTAGAATGTGGTGCCACTTTATTTCTCCTTATGGTTCATTTATCAAAATTGAAAGCTCCTTGTGCAAACTAGAATCAAAGATATATTGCAAAATGTTTCAATTTTCTCCCTACACAAATGAATTTTAGAGTTACAGAGAGCTAAAAGCTAGCTGAAGAATTGTTCCCAGTGTGATTAAGGTGTGAAAGAGCTTCTAGAATACATAGCTTATGTAGAATTATGGTGAAATAGTAACAAGTAGCCAAGTAAGTTTCTCAATTTATCATATACATAGAAGTGTTCTAATACTTTGCAAATTTCATTCAATATGCCTCCAAAGAGAGTTTTCTCAAGGATGGTAGATTATGCAAGCAAAAATATACATGATTTTCTTGAATTGTTGCCCAAATCTACAAATGAATCTGCCCAAGTAAAAAAGTTAATTTTTATAAACCATAGGCTTAAAATTGTTGATGGCCTGTATGCTAAAGGAAATTTGGTTAGGGATGCAACTACAACCAAAATAGTGATCCATCTTTTCAAGAAGTGGTTCTCAGAGAGAAAACTATTTGCTCCTCATGGAAACATTTGGAATTTTCATTTGGTTAAATTAGTGGTCCCTAGTGTTTATATGGATGCTGATTTTCTCATGACCATTTCCAAAAATTATGACCCAACAATCAGGATAGTAAGGACAGTAGATGTGGAATGCCTGGTATGGATTGATGCTAAAGAAATTTGTGAGATTTTTGGTTTAGAACCCTTTTTAGATTATCATTTACCCATGGATTTGATAAGGCTAGGGAAGGAATACTTATCTAAGAGGGATAAGATTAGGTAGGGCATACTAAGGGCATAGTTGGGTTGAATTCAAAATTTTCTAGTAGTTACAACATCTATAAAGAAGCCCTTTAAGAAGGAATTTTTCACTCCCAGGGCTATGGAAATATATATGACTCTAAGTAGGGTTTTTGGTGAGGATGAAAAAAATTTTAGGCCTATAAATTATATGTATATGATGGCTCAAATTTTTTGTTTTGGTGTGGATATTGTATGCATGAAAATGTGAGCCTCTAAACCTCACACACACTTCAACATAGTCATTACTTGTGAAGTCATCCTAGAATGAACATTGAATTGTTCATCTAAGACACTCAAAAATGTGACCCATTGCCTCCTATCTAAAGGGATTTTTCCTAATTAATATCCTCATATTTAAGGTATAGGAAACGAGACCTTCTAAGAATAAAGTATTTAAAGATGTAGCTAGTCTATATGAAGTTGTAGAGTAATCTAGAATGAAATGTGCATTCAATCTAAAACCATGTAAAATAAATTATATTAGATGTATGCATTTTAAAAATCAAATGAGATTAATCTAAGAATGTGAATGCATGAGAATATATGAGAAAAAGTGAGTATGAATTCCAATAGCAATTCGATAGCAACCAAATTCAATCTTCTTAATGAGGAAATATGAGTTCCTTAAATAGAATTCCTGGAATCCATCAAGAGGTGAGATCAACTCAGATCAATGGTTAGGATTGAAGCAAAGATTTAGTCAAGATGAAAACGTCCTTGTGTAGGTGAAGTGAAGTATTTTTTATCTGAGTGTGATGAGCAATTAACTAAACCTTCCATGGTTGTGAGATCAAGTTAACTAGATCGATTCCAATTTGAGAGATAGTTCACTAATAATTTCAATTTAGGAATGAAGAGTAGAATTAGGAAAGATATTTAATTTAATAAAATGAGATATAACCTCATCAATACCTTTTCTGTTTAATTAAATAATTTCATTCAATTGACTAGAAGAGGCATACTTATCAAATTTAATAAATTTAATTCTTTAGTACATTAGCCTTAGGTGACAATTTAATTTAATTAAAGTATAAATACTTAATAATTAAATTAAATATTAATTAATAGGTTTTAATGTGACTAATATGAATAAATACTATAGGAATTAAATAATGAGCATGATGAATGTAGATTAGGGTTTTTTACATCTGACAATTAAGTCAAGTAGTGATAATCAGAATGAGAATTGCCTATTAGGATAGGTATTAGGATTGGTCAGAATAGACCAAAATTGGTATAATGGAGATAAGCCAATTTTGGAGTATTACATTTTGCCCCTCTTTGAATGAATTTGCAAGAAAAATGTTCAATTCAAAGAAAATTAGAAGGCATGATGTGATGATAAGATTAGTTTCGAAGTTGATGATACAGAAACCAATTGATAAGCTTTTAAGAACCATCTCTAGAATAGAGCTTGATCCTAAGGAATCCAAGAAGAACACCTAGATACTTGAAATTTATAAGCATTTAAAAGACTATCTCCAGAGCAGAGCTTAATCTTTAAGGATCTAGATAGAACACCTAGATACATGAAATTGATAAACATTTAAAAGACTATCTCTAGAATGGAGGTTAATCTTTAAGGATCTAGATAGAACACCTAGATACTTGAAATTTGATAAGCATTTAAAAGATTATCTCTAGAACGGAGCTTAATCTTTAAGGATCTAGATAGAACACCTAGATACCTAAAATTTGATAAGTATTTAAAAGACTATCTCAAAAATAGAGCATAAACTTTAAGGATCCAGATAGAACACCAAGCTAACTGAAATTGATAAGCATTTAAAAGATTATCTCTAGAATGGAGCTTAATCTTTAAGGATCCAAATAGAACACCTAGATACCTAAGAGTGGTAAGAATTTAAAAGATTATCTCCAGAATGGAGTTTAACCTTTAAGGATCAAGATAGAACACCTAGATACCTAAAATTGATAAGGATTTAAAAGATTATCTCTAGAATGGAATTTAATCTTTAAGGATGTAGATAGAACACCTAGATACCTTAGAGTGGTAAGAATTTAAAATATTATCTCTAGAATGGAGCTTAACCTTTAAGAATCTAGATATAACAAAATCGAATTATGAGACATAGAATCATCCTCAAAACAAGGCTTGATCCTTAGGAGTTGAGATTTAGATTGTACTAATACCTATCATCAATTGATGACCAAATGAAATAGATGAAAAAGATGCCAAAAAGAGGGAAACAAGATGCCCCTAGTGGTGTCATAAGATGTACACAAGGTACCCTAGGTAATAAGGATTTAATGATGTAATCATCTTGCCCCCTCGGGAGTGAAATCGAAAGATGACACACTAGAACTATGGTATAGGGAAGATATCTAAGATTCTACAAAATGGAGAAGATATCAAAACAATCAAAAGAAAATGCAGAGTCAATTTGCAATGATTTGAAGGTCCAAAAGACCAAATTTTGACCAAAAGTTGACTAGTTTTGACTTGAGTTGATTACTTCAAAAATAGATTTTGAAAATATGAAGGATTTGAAGTTGAAAGAATTCTAGGAATCTAAAAATATCAAAAAAATTTGTACTGCACAAGTGTTTGATCACGTCGGTCCCCAAAACTTCAAAATGTGTTTTTATGCCACTGAGGTGTGTCAAAATTTGAATTTGATCCAAAAAATGGATTTAGAATGGTCAAATTAGCCAGGGAGTGATTTTTAGGCAAATCAGAGCACATTGAAAAATTAGGTCAATAGCTATATAAGGGTCCAAGGGGTCATTTTCAAATTATTTGTGCATTTTTTCTTTTGTCAATAGTAGCTCTAAGAGGGAGATGCTAGTGAATGTGTGGGATCATCATTTTGAGCATTCCTGATGACATAATCAACTAGTAGACTATGGACATTCGATGAGTCATTGATATCCTAGCTTTGTACTTTCATTTTTAAAGTAGTTCGAGGTCATTTATTGCAATTGTTAGCATGTTTTAGGTAGGTCAAATTGATCTTTGTGTGAGACTATTCTTTCCTACATGAAGACATTCTCTTCTTGCATGAAGAAATACGATCTGTTGTCTCTTCACATGTAGTGGTGGGTTTTCTCGCATAGGAGATACCCACCCCTTGCACAAAGAACAATAAGTGTTTCTCGACCTTTGCTCGCTAGAATTTCATTCCTCACATGACAAAGAGATTCTTCATGCAAAGAAATGAAACTTCATTTGAGATCCTCAGATCTTCATGTGGGAACTTGATATCTTCGTGTGAGAATCCATGGTAACAAAGTTTAAAATTTTTATTTTTGTGCATAAAATTTGCATTTTTATCTACATTGTTTTGCCATTTCGACCTGGTACTAATCATTTGCTTGTCATTGTTGGTTGTGTGTGTAGGAGGTCTTCGATGATGTGTTGTTCAAATCACATTACCCACCTTACAGACCTTTGATTTGGAGTCTCAAGGCCACTGACATGGCACATATCGAGTGATTGGGCTTGTCTTCTCTATGCAAGATCCCAACAATGCTAGTGAATCACTGCCTACTCATAGCCTTGGTGGAGCATTTCCATTCAAAGATGAACACCTCTCACCTGCTAGTGGGGGAGATGACCATCACCCTAGAGGATATTTGGAGGATACTAAGGATCCCTTTCCATGGAGCATGTGTTTTTTATGATGTGGTATGCCAAGCAAGTACAAAGGCACTATCTATTGTGTTTGAGAGGGAGCTATTGAGGGGTCAAGCCATTAGTTGGGATGAGCTTGTGCACACCTATGGATAGACACATAGACTTGTGTTAGTACTAGAAATCTTCTTGAGTTACTTTTTAGTGCCAGATAGGGGGCAACACGACTTAGAGTGTGGTTTGGGGGTCATGCTTCGTCAGATGGTAGAGGCCCCATATGTTACATGAGATGCACAAGATAGTCTTCCATGGGAAGAAGACTATGGCAGAAGGAGTCTACATCTTATAGATCTAGGAATGGGAGCATCTTCCCGTATATAGGCCCATTCATGAGGATGCCCGAAAGCCTATGGAGCCATAATTTGTAGATATTAGGGGCATATAACCCAGGTCTTCCTAGGTAAGACAAAGCATTGGAAAACACATCTTGATGACCTGGTCTCTTTCATATGGCAGCCTTGGTGAGAGAAGAAGGATTGGGATGATGCCCCAAGGGAGCTAGGTTGGATGTTCTTCTCATGACCATTGTTGGGTAGGACATCACAGATCATTGAGAGGTTCATTATTTCACAAGTGTGGTACCAGTATGGCCATCCATAGGATATCTCATAGGAGTACTATGCCTATGCCAAACTGGCAAGGGACATAGAGTAGGGATGGCCACTGCAAATAGATCCAAGTAGATCCATTATAGATGTGTGCAACTTGGTTGTAACACAGTGGGACTATCTCCTAGAGATAGCAGATGTAAGAGTGATGCCTACATATTAGGCTCATTTGATCGGTCACCCATTTTTGAGGTTCATAGATCCTTTAGGGAGAGTAGTGCCAGTTCCATAGTAGGCTCCTCCACCATAGGGACCACATGATCCACTACCAAAGGTGTGGCAGAGGGTGATGTAGGTAGAGATCCCTGTATGATAGATTAGATTAGATCTAGGGGCTGGAGCTAGCAGGTTAGAACATGGTCAGTGACAAAGGTTGAGGATCAAGGAGGAAACACTACAGCAATAAGCACCACCATAGTAGCCACCACCTAAGATATTGGATAAGGATATGCCTAATCAGCTTGCTGCTAGGACACAAGACATAGTGTGATGCTACTGAGAGAAAATTCATCATGCTTTCCTATAGTTGGGAGATTTGCAGATTGAGGTAGCTATCAGAGATGCATAGCTTGTAGAGCGAGATTGAGAGATCGATCTATTGAGAGAGAGAATACAAACTTTCAAGTAGAGGGCAGAGATGTTTCAAGATGAGGTCCAATTACAAGCGGCCCAAGTGGCCTATTATTATGTAGCATACTCCACAATGGTGCCCGATGAGGCTCTACAGGTTCAACAGTTCTCTTAGTATGCTCCTGAGTTTAGGGGTGCATGACCTCCTATGAGACTTGACATGCCACTGCCTCCTCTTCCACCTAATCCTCCCAATGATGAGGGAATAGGATAGAGTTAGATGCTATGTTCTTGATTCTTGATTTTGATATCTAGCTATGTATCAATGGGTGTGCCAACACCATTTTGTACCATTTGATTGATAGTGCTCAAGTAGTGCCCATTTTTTTTATACACACACACACACACACACACACACACACAAGATTTTGAGCCAAGTATTACTGTGTACACATCATTATCTATGTGCATTTTACCTTGATGTAATTTGATGATTATGAGATGTATGTGTTATGTGTTATGGATGCATATGTGTTTTGATGTAATGTGATGTGATTATGTAGAGTAGATAGTATGAGTATATGGATGAAATGCATATGGAAATGAACTGATATCTCATGGAGTGTTGCATGTTTTTGCTTGATAGTGACCAGTATTCCATCGAGGAGCATGAACCAAGCAACCAAACACTTGTGCAGCCATGGAGAATCGAGATATGTTTGAAGAGATCCCCAATTCCCCATCATGAAGAATGGAGATAGGATCACAACTAAATCACGTGCTTATGCAAGTGACCTATGTAATGCAAGACTATATTAAATGCAACCCTAGATCTAGTTACTGAGCCTCATCAATTTATCATCATTGGACATAAACAAAGCTTATATATCCTACAACTACCACTGACTTTGAACTCATGAAAATATGAATAGGACATAAATCATGGTTGTGTCAAGGCCAAACATAAGAATTTGAGGCACAAGAAGCTAGAATGACCAAAACATTTGTCCCTTTTAATATAACAAGTTAACATAAGCATCAAAGCATAAATTCTAGGATGGCCAAAATGTTGCTTGCATGACAGCCACACCAAACACAGAAGAGATTCATCTCATGCTTTGTATTCAATAAGTATTTTTTCTACAATGACCCTTGCGTTCATAACCTGACATAGAAATGTCCTAGGTACACTCACAGTGAATCCTACATTCACTTAAGAGGACAATTATTAGTATATATTGTAGCATGAAGAGTTCAATCAAACAGACAAGGAGAAGTATAAATGTTATTGATGTACTTATATAAAAGGAGTTGAGGTACACCCAACCATCCAATGCAATATGGAGGCTCTTATAGTGGACACTCCTCTCATAGGAATATGTCAACTAATTGGAACTAAACCATAAACAGAAAGAAAAGAAAAGATCATGCCCCCAGTCATTACTTCTCTAATCAAAAATGACATCATCAAGTTGCTTGAAGGGACATAATAAAGTGAAAACAAAGAAAACAAAGAAAAAAACTCAACATATCCAAACAAGTATATCATTTTGTGTTCATTTTTGTGTCATAGGATTGATGTCAAGTGTTAATGTCTAGAACATGGATGAAAGAAATCTCTTTAGTAGGGGAAAATAGTAGGCATACGTAGTCAGAACGACTGGTGACTGAGGTCAAAGAGGAATCTTCAAGATGAAGAACCTAAAGAGGACTAAGCGACAGTAGACAAACACAACCAGGATGACTAGTGACTGATGCAAAAGAGATTTTCCATAAAGGAATCTAAAAACATAACATGACCAATAGTAGGAAAACATAGCTAAAACAACTAGTGACTATTGTGAAAGAGATTCTATGAGGAGAATCTTGAAAAGAGTGATGCTGGCAATAGTAGGCAGACATAGCCAAAATGACTAGTGATTATAGTGAAAGAGATTCTATGAGGAGAATCTCAAAAGAAGTGACACGAGTGAGAGTAGGCAGACACAACCAAAATGGTCGGTGATTGTTGTGAAAGAGATTCTATGAGGAGAATCTCGAAAGGATTGAAACTTAAAGGGGAATGCCCCTGAGCTATGACAAGACTCAATCCATGGATACATGAGTGAAAAGTAGGAAAAGTAGTAAAGCAACTGTATAGAGAGCCATAAGATGTGATACGAGATGGAGCATTGGGAAAAAGAGGCACCTATTTATTAGGTTTTCACCTTCTCGGCAAAGCTTTTATTTTTTTGCTACCATGATGCTTGTTTCTAGGTTTTCACCAATGGCACTTTTTTTGTTTTTCAATTTTTTTGTATTTTTCTCTTTTTGATTTTTTTTTTTCTTTGGATTTTTCAACTTTTTTTGTTATCGCCAAGGTGCCTATTGCTAGGTTTTCTCCAAGACAATAGATTTTTTCAGGACTTTTTACAATTTTTAGAAAAAAAAATTTTAGGACATTTTCAATTTTTAGAACTTTTTCAGAGATTACTAGCTCTCAAGTAGGATTACATTGATTTTTCTCTAGTGTCTAGCAACATGTAAGACAAGAAGTAGTAGCAAGCTAGTGGATAAGTGGAGATGGATAGACAAGGAGTATGAAGCGATGAATGTTACCCTTAAGGAAAGCCTTCACAAGATGAAAAGTATAACAATATAAGCTCATGGTGTAATGAAGTGTGTCATGTAAGTAATCCAAGAAAGTAACTATGTCAAGAGATTGCCAAGATCTGAGTTTTCTTCTTTCTTTCGTTGATCAAGCCCAAAGGTTAACTGAATAAGATAGCAAAGTTTTTTATGGAGGTTATGAGTGAATGAATTTGGGAATGAGGACATCTAAAGGATAAGCAAGATCATGATAGGATGTCATGGATGGAAGAATTATGCATGATGCATGTTTACCAAGTTTTCATCATGGTACTTATCCAAGGTGCCACAAGAAGTGGTTTTCACCATAGGATGGATTTATTTTTCTTTACTTTTGGTACCAAGGTGCCTGTTTCTTGGTTTTCGCTCAGGCACTTTTTCTTTTTTCTTTTTTTTTTTTTGGATTTTTAGAGTTTTTGGAAAGAATTCAAGCCTTTCTCAAGTTATATATCATTCTTATAAGAAAGATAAGTTATGATAAGCCAAATCCATAGCAAGGTACACTCAAAGATGATGATAAGGTAATGGAAGGGAGTTAGTAGAAAAGATATATGGAGGATAAGGTTTTAGGCTATGGATGAGATAAATGGGATGGAAGGATAAAAGGTTGAGAATAGAAGGTAGAGTGGATAGGGTAATGAAAGGGAGGCACAAGGGGAGAAGAAAAAGTGGGCAAGATCAACATTGACACACGCCTTGAAGGGTAGTGGAAAAAAGGGAAAATCATCGATGAAATAGATTGAGGCTTAGATATGTGAGGTAGCAGAGCCATTTTGAATAGGGGTGGAGTAGAAAGTTTTGAAATCTTTTTAGGAAGATGTTGGGAAGGAGATGGAGTGCAAACCTTTGGAAGCTTGAATGTCAACTTTGATTTTTTTTCAATATTCAACTCCTTCAAAAGAGACTTGGGAATCCATATAGCTTTTGATTTTTCATTAGATGATTTGGAACACATTTCTTCAATAATAGATTTAAGAACCCACACTTTCCTTGGTTGAGGTCTTTGAATAGTGGACCTTTGTGGTCTGTTTTGTGTAGTTTCCTTCATGACATTCACATGTCAATTAGAGGAGATATAGTGAACTTTTGAGGATGGATTCATGCACTTTTGTTTGAGTTAATCATCCAAATTACTTCCAAAGGACTTGGGATTTATGGATGAATGAGGCCAATATGACTGGTTTAGATGGAAAGGTGGATGTGAAGAGTTCAATTATGTGTATCTTTGTTGATCTTGCGGTAGGGTAGGAGGAATGTGTAATGGGCTAACAGTGGAAGTAGGAGATAGAGGAACATAAGGTCCCAATATGGATGGAAGACTTAAAGGTTTTAGCTTAGATGGGTAGGGACCAAGGATAGATTTAGAAGATGTGAATGGAATGAGTATGGATATCAACATCTTTATAGTGAGCAATATGACCAAAACCATCAATAGATTTATGAGTAACTATTATAGGAGCAATACCTTTGACAGGAGTATTCAAAGCTTGAGAATAGTTTTGAAGTCAATGTAGTAAGGTAGAACAAGAGAGTGAAGGAACACTTTCTTCAAAATGAATTTTAGGTAGTATAGGAAATTCATCCTTCTCTTGGTCTTTAATAGTCTCCTTAGGGATGGTGGAAGGAATATCTTGATCTTGCTTAGTAGACGTGCATGACATGGGAGATGGAGGACTATGTGACTCTCGAGATGGAGGCATGAGATCTTGGAAGATTTGAAAGGGGATGAATGAATCTTGGTTTTGATCAACAGTTTTTTCTTCATCATGTAAGTAGTCCTCTTGACATGAAACTAATTCCAAGGATGAGGGAGTACCTAAATCTATATTCAAATCTATTTCTGGAGTCTGCATAATAGGCTCTTGATGTTTAGAAGGAAAATTACTTGGAGTGGATTTCATAGGAATAGCAGGGTATGAAGAAGTATCATCTGTGAAGGTAGTGCAAAGACTTGTAGGCCAGTATCTATTGGCTGGAGTTTCTTTCAAAGGTAGTCCTTGAGGGTACACATAGTCAACAAAGGGAGTAGTGAGTTCTTCTTTTGGTGAATATGTGTTGGAAAGATTGGACAATTTAGAATGTGGCTATATGTTGGAAGAAGTAGAAGTTGCATTTGAACCATTACTAGACATGGTTTCATGAGGCTGATCCTTCTTAAGAGTAGAATCTTTAGTAACTAAGAGCTTAGATTTTTGAATTATGCCATTATCAAAGAGATCTTGGATCTTGTTTTTCAGCTCCTTACAATGCGAAGTTTTATGTAAATTATGTCTATGATAGGCACAATAGTTACTCATAAAGGAAACTCCTGCAAAAGTGACCTTAGGTAAAATAATGAGTTTTTCTTCAAGAAGTTCTTCCAAGGTTAATTCATAAGATTTTCCTAAATGTGTGAAATCATGGTTTGGTTTAAATTCCATGGTCTATTTTCAAAGATACCTTCAAATTCCTTGGGTTTTGTTGTACTATTTTCCAAGGATTTGGTTTCAACATCATAAGAAGTTGATGGCTTGTTGTCTTTAGAGGAACTAGAATAACTTTGCAAGGAAGATGTGCTTGATGATGGATTTTCCTCTTCTTTTAGTATTTGAAGTTGAGAACTTATTGTTTCAATTTGTTTTTTCATATTTGTAATTAGAATACCTTCTTCCTCACCATAAACATTAGACTGAGTGTATTTATTTCTAGCCATTTGGATGTTGTTTCAAGTAGTGACAACCACGGTTTAGAATATAAGTCAAGTTACCATAGTCATAGACAATGATGAAAAGAAAAAGCTTAGACAAGGACCACACTAGAACATAGTCTCAATAGGAAAAGATAAGAGTGTTATATACTAAGGCATAAATAGTCTTATTTGAAGGCTAGAACAACCAAATATTATGACTATCATAATGTAGAGTATGACAAGCACTAAAGAACGAGAATCAAGACAGCTAAAAGACAAGACTAGTTAAAGTATAGGTCACGAATCTTTAGCTAAGCAAAATGCCACTATTTGGAACTATTTTTAGATAGTGAAGTAGTAAACTTATGCAAGAAATAGACTTGGTATAGAGAGTAGATAGCTCTAATAGACTAACTTGATAGTTCAGACTCAAGATCTCACATGAAAATCCTATGAGAGGCATGTAATAAAGTACATAGGGTTGTGCAAAGACTTAAGAAAACATAAGAATTCCATGCAAGGATGTGTTGTAGGCCATGCGAAGAAGTGCAAAGTTGACAACAAAATAAGGACATCTAAGGAAAGATCTCACGTGGAGATGTGCAACTGTTCACATGAGAACTTGGATAGAGCTATGTGAATAAGTGGTAGGACAACAAGTATTTGCGCAAAAGTTTGCAAACTATGTGTGAAAATGGAAACTAGACTGACAATTGAACTGGATTTTGAAAAGACTCTGAAGATTTCAGACAATTTTGGACAGATTTTTGATTCATTTAGCAGATTTCAAAAAAATAGCAAGGTTGATTTTCAAGTGTTTAAACAACATTTGGACAACATTTTTGGTTTGAAAAGATAGTTTGTTTTTAGATAGACATGGGAATCAAGCAGCAGTTGAATACAATCCAATTGAGGCTAAAGCAACTCAGAGGGATAGGGGAGTCTTGACCTTTAATTTGTTTAGATAAGTTTGTGTTAGAGTAAATAATTAATTTACTAATTATTTATTCTATTTAATTAAGCTTACTTAGGTAAATGCATTTCATTTATTAGTTATAGCCTAGGAGATTCTTATAAGTTGTTGACAATACATGAGTTTGTTCTCTCCTAAGTCATACTTATCCTCTCACATTGTTCAAGGACTTTCCACCTCATGTGGATGTATGCTTAGTTGTTGTACTTATCTCCTAGCATCTTCTAGCTTGTTCTAGGAGATTCCTGAAGCTCTTTATATTCAAGCTCCTTCATTATATTTTAACAAGACATTTTAGCATATTGTAAATACATATTTGTCTGTGTTTGTATATTTTCTCTCTCATGTCCATTTAGGGTTTTTCCCTTGCTCCACGCTCCTCCTTTGTTGGCTTCTCTTTGACAGGTTTTTGCATGCAAGTGATCTTGGGCATCTTCGAAGTTGAATTTCATCAACTCCAACATGGTATTAGAGCCTCCCTTCTACTTCTTGTTCAAAGAAATTTTGAAGTCATAATTTGGAGTCACAAACCCTATTTTGTTTGTGCAATTTTTCTTCAAATAAGGGGTAGAGAAATTTTTCAGAGAACTTTGGGGTAAAATGGATGCTACCATTGGATCCGAAAGGTACTTTTTAGCTAGGATCCATATAAAATTTATCAATTTTGGAGATAGAGCTCCGAGAGGCAAAATGTTTTTGGTTGCTAGAGGTTTCGTACAATCGTACAGATGATTTTTGGAGAAAAAAATAAAAAAATTAAATTAGGGGCAGCACCAGTAGATCACAATAGTGTCACCCAAGTAGCACCAAGCCCTTGTAGTGGCCCGGGTGTTGCCCATTCTACCACCTCCTCCAGTGGCTCCTCCTGTTTCACAGTCTCTGCCAAAAGTTTTTGACTCCATCAGTGGTTTTAACCGGTGCATCACCTATAGTCCCACTATGCCTATTTCCACTGCCTAGCTCCAACTCAGCAGCCAGATTAGTGGGGTTAGCCTAGTCAGCATGACCTGATAGCCTGTGGGCATGACACATGGCATGGGTGCCACGTGGCACTTTGCCACGTGGACTTGCCATGTCACCCCTACCACGTGGCACTTTTTATGTTGATGACTAATAGAACATCAAATTTAGGCCAATTTTTTTGACATCAGCATGACATTAGCACTACATCATCCCTTGCTTGCACATCTCCTAGGTCCTTTTTGACCTACCTTCAATTTTTTAGCCATAACTAGAGCATACAGAGGTATTTTTTTGATCGGAAAGAAGCGTCAAAAAGTTGGTTCTGAGATAGAGACATTGGTGTAGCTATTTTTAGGTTTTGATATCTTTCTATTGCCATTTTTTTAGTTGAAGTCCAAATTTTTTTTTTTTGACTCCGACATGCATATCTTTTGCGTCCCACATTAGTTTTTTGAAAACTTTATATATTTGGAAGGCTAATTTTGTCACATTTTTAAAAATGTGGTCCTATTTTTTAGTTTTTGGCCCATGCTCTTTCTATCATATTTTTGGTGTTTTCACTATATGGTGAATATCTTGAGTGTTTTAGACTTGAGGGTCATTTTCCTAGCATGGTTTCCTTTGTTTTGGGTTATACTATATTTTGTTGCAGCTTGTTTTTAGTTTTGATTATTATAGCTATCATTTTGGAGCTCTTTTAGGTATCGCACTAAGATAAATTGTCACTCTTGCATTTTAGGGGTCATGAACATTGTTTTGAGTCAGTTGTACTGACACTATTTTCATAAAGCACCATGGGGGGATAGTTGTTTACTATTTTAGTACTTCTCGCTTTGTCAAGTAAGTGTCCCTTCCATGACATTAGCCCCATGCAATGTTAGTGTGACTGTGTCTTTATAGGTGTTTGTACCTCTTCCTCTCTCATCATATTTGGTTCATTTGTAGGAGATTTTTGCTGTACCTTTTTAGTTGCATATCATCACACCCCATCTGCATTAAGGGGGGGTTATGTTATTATTCTAATGCATCTGTGGTTTGATGGTTTGCTAGTGTGAACTATGTATTTAGTGGTTGATCCTATGTACAAGGTGATTGCAGTGGCTAGCTACCTATGTATTTTGGTGAGATGAATCATCTACCATATAGACACACTTAGTTTGTACCTTCTTCTTCTATGGAGTTTCTTTAGATCATCAGTTTTCTTCTTGATGGTAGATTTGTAGCTCTTCTTGCTTCAGTGATGCTCTTCATGATCACTTCTTGTTCCTATTTTAGGGGACATTTCCCTAGTTGGAGGCTTCTTTAGTTCTTCACTAGGTTACCTCTTTTTGGGGGAAGGTTTTTCCCACGTGGTTTTCTCTCTTTCCCTATTTCTAGAGGTTGCATTTTGTTGCATTGTACATGGGTACCTAACATGGACTTGTTGTCAAGACCCATTCTGTATTCATCTTAGTTTTGTGAGCTTAAGGCATTTTCCTAAGTTGTACTTAAGGGGGGGTGTTAGAGTAAATAATTAATTTAATAATTATTTATTCTATTTACTTAAGCTTACTTAGGTAAATGCATTTCATTTATTAGTTATAGTCTAGAAGTTTTTTATAAGTTGCTGAAAATATAGGATTTTGTTCTCTCCTAAGTCATACTTATCCTCTCACATTATTCGAGGACTTTCCATCTCATGTGGATGTATGCTTAGTTGTCACACCTATCTCCTAGCATCTTCTGGCTTATTCTAAGAGATTCTTGGAGCTCTTTATATTTGGGCTCCCTCATTGTATTTTAACAAGACATTTTAGCATATTGTAAATACATATTTTCCTATGTTTTCATATTTTCTCTCTCATGTCTGTTTAGGGATTTTCCCTTGCTCCACGCTCTTCCTTCCTTTGCTTCTCTTTCACAAGTTTTTGCATGCAGGTAATCTTGGGCATCTTCAAAGTTCAATTTCATCAACTCCAACAGTTTGGACATGTTTAAGAATTGATAACAAACACGATTTATCCCTAAAAATAGAAAATGGTAGAGAAAGAAAAACCTTTGTCACACATCTTATGCACATGCATTCACCTCACACAACCATATCACCCCTTAGAGGGCACCCATGCTTTTAGTGTATTCAAAGGAATCAATAGTATATGCTGAATGAGTGACCTTGTGGTAGAGGATGAGCATGTATACCAGCTTCAAACATCTAGTAGCATGCCTATGGGGAGTTCTATAGGAGAGAATCTTCACCCTCCTTGCACAAAGATTATGCCTCCTTTGTGAGGTGAACCGAGTGGCTTCTAACTAAATTTTTTTCACATAGCTTTCATTTTTATTAGTTCTCAATGGCTTCATAAGAAAAATTGAGACCAATAGCCCACACTAGCATCTAAAAGTACACACACTTCCTTAGCAAGCCTAGGGCCAACACCAGCCAGTGCAATACACAGAGCTTCCCCTTGATATGCGGTATCAAGAGTCAAGGGAAAGAAATTAATCTAGATTTGGAGTCTTTCACTCTACAAAGAATCTTAATTATAGTGAGTTGGAATCTCTGGAAAAAGTAGTGTGCTCACTTGGGTCATTCCTAGAGGTTGGATCACTCTGGCAAGACCTCTAGAGAATTGACTCAAACTGGTGGTTCGATCACAAGGGTCAAAGTTTTTGATTTCCCTCAAGGGTAAAGAGCATACTCCTCTACCTTACTTTCTCACCCAAACATGCAAAATAGGTTAATTACCAACTTAGCTTAATTAATCTAGACTCATTCTTCCTAAAGATTTTGATTCCCTTGAAAGGAAACCATCATCTCATCATAGAAAAGAATTAGCACTAGAGATCCACTAAGCTACTTACCCTCTTTAGAATTCCATCTTTCATAAGCGTCTAGGTTTTTGATTCACCGTTGGTCATGACCTCCAAGTGGTGAAGAGTATAATCCCCTATTCTTTTGTCTTGCACCCTAGGAAGTTCACAAGCCCCAATTAGACTATGTTTTGAAAGTAGGAAAGAAAACACATTATTTTTGTCGGTTTTAAGATTTGATCTTTGATAAATGTGTCTTCAAAAATCATCCTGCAAATAAATAGTCAGTTCATGTTTTGAAGAATTTGTGTAGAGGAGTCTTCTTCAAAGATCTTGCAGACAACTATTAGGCTTCCAAATATTAGAAAAATTGGAATAAAAATGCTTCACATAAAATGTGTTAGTCAAATAGAAGCTTAACTATGGGAAAATAAAATTTAACTTTTTTTGTTCATTTTTATAACCATAAAATAGCTTAGAATATGTCAAAACTTATGAAGACATCAAAAGTAAATGAAATAAAGATGCTACAAATACCATAAGTTAATGAAATGAAATGATAAACAACATTAAAAATCTGCATCCTAAAGTGTGTTGTTGTAAGATATCGTGTGAAATCTTGTGCAGGGCCGCATGAAATCTTTCACAAACCCACACAAAATCTGGCACAAACCCATGCAAAATATTTCACTATCTTGTGTGAAATCTTGCCCAGGTTCATGTGAAATATTTTACCGAGCCGTATGAGGAAATGATGTGCCATCGAAGACTTGCGCAATGGGGCACTTTTTCACACAATACGATTTAAAACTTCCCACGAGAACTTCAAATTGTCACACAAAAATGGAATGTCTCATATAAAGATTTGAGGTTTTGTATGGAATAGTATTGACAAAATGGTAAAATAACAAAAAAAAATAAAATGTGGATGAGGCTAGAGAAATTGATTTCCTCAACCCCATGGTGGGTGCCAAAAATGTATGCATGAAAATGTGAGCCTCTAAACCTCACACACACTTCAATGTGGTCATTACCTATGAAGTCATCCTAGAACAGACATTGAATTTTGCATCCAAGACACTCAACAGTGTGACCCATTGCCTCCTATCTAAAGGGATTTTGCCTATTTAATATCCTCAGATTTAAGGTATAGGCAACTAGACCCTCTAATAATGAAGGATTTAAAGATGTAGCTAGTCTATATGAATTTGTAGAGTAATATAGAATGAAATGTGCATTCAATCTAAAAACATCTAAGAGAAACTATATTAGATGTATGCATTTTAAGAATTAAATGATATTAATCTAAGAATGTGAATGCATGAGAATATATGAGCAAAAGTGAGTATTAATTTCAATAGCAATTCGATAGCAACAAGATTCAACCTTCTTAATGAGGAATTATGAGTTCCTTAAATAGAATTCCTAGAATCCATCAACAGGTGAGATCAAATCGGATCAACAATTAGGATTGAAGAAAAGATTTAGTCAAGATGGACACTTACTTGTGTAGGTGGAGTGAACTATTTTTGATCTGAGTTTGATGAGTAGTTAACTGAACTTGCCATGGCCGTGAGATCAAGTTAACTTGATTGGTTCCAATTCGAGAGATAGTTCACTTAGAGTTTCCATTTAGGACTGAAGAGTAGAATTAGGAAAGATATTTAATTTAATAAGATGAGATATGACCTCATAAATTCCTTTTCTATTTAATTAAATAATTTCATTCAATTAACTAGAATAGGCATATTTATTAAATTAAATAAATTCAATTCCTTAGTACATTAGCCCTAGGTGACAATTTAATTTAATTAAAGTATAAATACTTAATAATTAAATCAAATTTTAATCAATAGTTTTTAATGTGACTAATATGAATAAATACTATAGGAATTAAATAATGAGCATGATGACTATAGATTAGGGTTTTCTACATCTAACAATTAAGTCAAGTAGTGACAATAAGAATGAGAATTACCTATTAGAATAGGTCTTAGGATTGGTTAGAATAGACCAAAGTTGCTATAATGGCAAAGAACAAGGTAGAGAAAACTTTTGATCATTATTTACTATTGATGCACATTTTCCTTTTTAGAGGACTTACATATTTTGAAAAGGAAATGACCCTAAATTAGAAACATGAAGAAGAAGATCTCCCAGTCTAGTTGTGGAGTGTAGACATTACCTGGACTGCATAGAATGCCAGTTTTGCTCGGTTTGAGAGATATTTTGGATCTAGGTGAAGATGCCTCCTATTAAGGGACAATCCCAGAATCACTAAGGCACTAATGAATTTTATCAGACCAATGGATAATCCATCTAATTTAAAAGTTTCACATAATTGGGTTGATATCATACCATACCCTATTTCAACATTTTTTAGGGTCTATGGTTTCCAAGGGACTCCCCATGTACTACCCTACTAGGTGCCTTTGATGGGAGGAATTGTAGAGATGTTGTGGTAGATTGGGCGATTGGAGGAAGCATGTTTAGTCAAAAGAAATAGAGGATCTATTTTCCCATATTTTACTATAGGCTACCATTTTATAATTACCAAAGGTGGTTGGTTATTTCTGTAAAAATTTCTAGATCGGTAGTAGATGGCTCTTATTCATTCCCATTTTTGTGATACCGAGGGATTTTTTCAGATATTTATGAAAAGGGCTAAGATTGGTAAAAGGATCACTAATTTTATTACCCTGTGGACACAATAAGGAATGAGTTCTCTTTGCAAGAGCAGGAGATAAAATAGGAGAAGTGGAGAGTATATTCTAGGATTTTGAAATTTCTTCATTATTTTGATAACAACTGCAAGCCTCTAGCTAATGGAAAAATAGAGGTAGATAAGCTAAATAAAATAAATACTATCTTTTCTAAAATCATGGAAGTCATGAATGAAATGAAGTAATTTTTAATTAATTCATATCTAGAAAAGGCCAGGGAGGTCATCAAGAAACTATCATTTACCCCTATAGAGGGATCAAGGAAATTAACTATTCAAAGGAGACTGGGTTATAGTATAATTCAAAATAAAAGGGACATTATGGATAAAGGGAAATGGATAGTGGATTCAGCTAGGGTTATTCTTGAGGAAAGACCTAATGAGCCCTCACCCAAGAGGTAGAAAATAATAAGGGAGCAAGCATCTCAAATTGAGGAATACTCATCGACTTAGTCCCCACTATAGTTGGGAGATGAACAAGTGATCCACCTAGAATAGATGGAGTAGTTGGAATTCCAAGTGGAATATTCATTACCTAGGCAGAGTTAGAAGAGGGGAATCCTTAGGAACCTCCCATGCCTAGCCCTAAATTAATAGTTAAAGACTAAAAAGCAAAGGAGTTGGACCCTTTGATTGAATAGGCCAGTCATGAATTTATATTTGATGACAATTTTGTTAAAACTAGAGCCTTCTACCAATTTTCTTGGAGAATAAACATGGGAAAGTTTGAGAAAAGGTGTAACAAGCTAAAAATAGAGCATGTAGAAATGGAGGAGGCAGATGTGCACAATCAGGTAAAAGAAGAAATGATGCAAGAATTCCAAAGCTTGACCCCTAAAGAGGGGAGAAAAATGATAAAACCATTTGGTGTTTTGCTACTATGCAATTGGGATATAACAAATTCTTTGGTTTTTATTTTATTGTAGACAAAGTGACTATAGAAGACCAAGGGAGGAGAGAGATAAAAGGTGCTAAAGCAAGGACTAGGTAGCCTTGGGTATTTGGTCTTTAAGGAAAGGATCTATGACTAGATCTTCCTAGCCTAATGATATTGGGTTGATAAGAAGCTTCATCATCAAAAGAGTTGAACAAACTACTACTGAGGAAGATGTAGAGCTAGGTATTGGATATAATCCAACCTCATATATGCCACAACCCAAAGAAACAAAAAGGAAAGGAAAGAATTAAAAGAAAAATATGTGAAGGTCTTGGAGCCATATAATATAGAGGTTCAAAAATAAAATGATAGGAAGATCCACAAGGCCAAAAATTACTTATGCTTTCCCACCGATGGAACCTTTTAAACCCACTTGTCTCATTGAGATACCAGATACACCATAGAGACCATGGTATTATATTGCAAAAGATTTTGAAGAGGAAAAAAGTAAACTATGGGCATTGCATGTGGAAGTGGAAGAACAATATGAGGATAACCTAAGGAAAGCCCTCATGTTTCTGGTTAATAAATTTCATTGGCCCTCATTCTATGAGCAATTCGAAAAAAAAAAAAAAGTGTGGGATGAGATAAAGGAAAATGATCAAACCTTAAATCCAATTATAAATAAGTGGATTAAGAGGAGTAAAGAGGTCACCTTCTTGTGTTTTTCTATGATTTGTTCATCTAATCAACATAGAGAGAAAACTTATGATATTGTACATGATCTCTCAACTTTTGATGATAGAAGAGTCAAGTTACAAAGAAGGATTTTTAGTTATTTGGACAAATATAAGAGTGTCAAATTCGATTTATTCCCACATGCTATACATAGAAAGAACAGATTGAAAAATAAAGAGGAATGGACCCAAGAAGTGAATGATCTTTTCTGTTTGAGAATGAATAGAGTCATTAATGAGAAAGGACATGTATGGAGGGTAGATACACTTGAGGAAATTGTAAAAGCATAGTTATTCTTTGATTCTTTGAGAAGAGATTTGTTTGAAATTGATAAAATTGTTGAATATGTAATTATAAAGCAACAAGATATTTTGCAATTCGATTGTCCAGATGACATACTTTTTGACAAGTCGATGATAGATATCACTCCTGGTGAGTAGTTAGAAGAGGCTAAAACTAATGATGATGAGATGGAACAAGATGAGGTATAGATTATTGACGCATCATCAAGACATCAAAAGGAGGAAGAGGGAAAAAGTGAGCAACCAATTGTAGTTGCTAGCAGAGAAGTCTAGACTAATAACTTGGTAGAAGAAGAGATAAATATAACTATTGTTTTAATAGTGCATGAAGATGAAAATGCAGATCCTTGAGTTGAAGTGAATTTGCATAAATTGAAGCTAGACACATCATTAACAAACTTGATGGCTACATATTTCTAGGAGTCAAAATAGTAAAAGAGCCAATCATGAAATTCACAGCTTTTGAAAGTGCAACAGAAAATGGCCCCTCAAAGGAATCTTATGATGTAAAATACTTTCTAAAGGAAAACTGATAGTTCTCTATATCTAAAGCTTTTTGCATCTCACCCTATATAAGTAAGATCCCAAAGATAGAGAAAGCATCCATGAATTTTGTAATTTTGCCTTGTTCAAAAGTACAGTCAGTCCACTTTTATGTGTAGTCATCTGAGTTTATTTTCTACATTTGTAATTTCTTGATGTTTTCATATCAATGGAAAAAATAGCAAGATATTTTAAATTTCATTGATTTTCTATTAGTTAATGTATTATTCTTCTCAAAGGATGATACAAAAATGCACTTACACTAGATACATGTTATCAATCTCTATCTCAATCTTATGAATTTGTTTACTTTGAGATCAATTAAATAAGGTTTAATTGATTGAATGAAATCTAGATAAATATATATTGATTCTATTATTGCTTTTAATTGATGGAGTTAAGGAAGTTCTTCAATGAAATAGTAGGGTCTATGACTGTATAAGATGGATATTTCATAAGAATGGGAACTGGTGATTACAGTTGATATAATTCATTAACAAGTTATTTTAATTAGATCCCCTACTAATAGTTGACTCTATGTTACAATGGATAAGGGACTAGTCATATAAATCAAAATCAAACTAATGTAAATTCGATTGCATATATCTAATTTATTTTCAAATCTAAATCAATCAAATATTGTATCAAGTGCATAAGGGTGGTCATAATCTAATATGTGGGAATTTGTGAGTTATTGTTAGCTGTTGTAGCTCATTTTTGTTTCACATTTATCATAGAAATTTGACCACATCTATTATTTCTAGGGATTAAGGGTAAGAGTCAAGAAGATATTTAAATCCCTAAGGTACTCCCACCTTGGTCTTGTAGAGTCATAAGTGTAGGAAGCAATTATTCTTCGTAAAGTTGGCATAGAGACACAACTTATTATGTTAAATATGAGCACTAGCTATCTCTAGGTATAATAAATTTTTTTTCCTACTGGTAATAATAATCACTATTAAATCAGGAGCCAACAGACCTCATACTCTTCTTACCATTCTTATAAATCCTTTTATAGAAGCTATGGATTAGGAAGAGACATATCAAAAAATGAGCTAAAAAACAAGTTATAGATCAGACCAAAATAGTCACAAATATTCTCTACACTTTGAGAAATGGGAAGTAGTTCAAAATTGACATCTGATATTTGGTATTTGGGTACAATATTTTTTTAAAAAATATAGGCATATCTACAACATGTACCTTAAAAGATACTTGATGCACTATTATGATTCCTATCCTTCCTCTTTTTATCTTTATTTTCTTCATCAGTTTTCTTCTAAATACTTCTCATGGGTAGAACCTTGATCCCTCTAACTTCCTCCCACACATATATCTCCCTCTTTTTTGGCTAGTAAGAATCTAAAGTCTACAATGCTTAGTATACACTAATCTTTATAATGTGACTTGGCACCTATATTGCTCAACATCAACTATTTAATTGGATCCTGTGTCACTTGGCATATGCTATCTGCTTGGCACTTGAGTGACTTAGAAAATGAGTGGCTTGACACTCATTATGACTCAGTATGGTCTAATATATACATGTTGTGCTCAACATGTACTAATAGTTCAACATGAATTAAATAAATAACTTAAGTGTTTTTATACTCACTTGTCAAAATCAATCTGAGATCAACAACCCTCTATCCATTCCAATATTAAATTAGGATCCATCTTTCCTATGAACAAGGGTACTCCTTCAAAAGACTTTCTAATAAAGGCTCTAATGACTTTTAAAAAAATTTCTTCTTGTATTAGATGATTAGGATCAAATTCTACATCTTCTTCAACAACTTTTTAAACCTTGTCTTCACCAATATTCAACTTTTCCTTGGTCTTGTCACTTATTTCTACCACTTCATCATATTTACCCTTCATAGCCTCTAATTCTTCCTCTAGCATTCTATTCTTCTCTTTTATTTCTATTACTTCTTTTTCCAACTAAGCATTAGTCATAATGTTGGTTTCTCCCACTGATTCACCTTCAAATTTAGATGTACATAATAATTTATCCTAGACCTTTTTAGGCTCTAATATGAATTTGATGTAACTAGATTTAAGTCTTTTAATCTATGCCTCAATTCTCCAACTTTCCAAGGCTTCTTCCAAGCCTACAGTGTTATTACTTGATGCTATTCCCAAGAGAATATCTCTTAACTATCCCCTTCTACAAGACCTATTATAGCAATTAATCCTCTAATTCCTTCCTCCCTTAACTCACCTAGTCTCCTAGTTAGTCATTTCTTTCTTTCTTCTAAGGTATGGCACAAACTCCAATGAAGCATCTATTATCCTTCAAAATTTGTTCCATGTACTTGATATGAGCTCCTCTAGAAATCTTGGGCTTTTTCTCACAAACCCTCTTCATGAAACTCAAAATTGCCCTTGAGAATCCTAGTAGCCCTTGAGCCCCAATTAGGCCTCATGTAAAGGTTTTCACACAATAACTCATAAATATTGAAAAGACACTACCAACCTATCTAGTGAGCCATATATCATTTTTAAAGTGGTTTAATATTCTTTAGGTATTAGTCTGTCAAACTATTTGTATATAGACCTATCTAGTGAGCCAAAGCTCTGGAACAACATGTCATTTCTAGTTGGGTATATGATACCTACCTAGGGAATGTTGGGAAATATAGAAAATATAAACTCTTGTGAACTCCAAAATTAATATATACACTATTTCTAGAGTTCTCTTGTTAATTGTAAATGGCCAAATTTTTGTGATGGACTTTGATTCTATTAAAAACATGTTCATGTCTACCTCAATTTTAAAAAAAATATCAACTAAATCTACATCTCCATCAAAAATATTAGTAACTTTCTCTAGCATCATAATATGATCAAATAATGTTGACCACTCTTGCCGATCTTTTAATTCATTTTCATTGTCAATAATTTGGGGAATAAAATTATCAATGCTAGCATTTATCACCTTCACCTTACCTTGGATTATTTATTTTTTGGATCTAAAGAAGTCAATTAATTAGCTTACAATTCATATAGTTTCTTTGACTATGAATATTTTCTCAGGCGATTCTAGCTTCTTAGCCATCAAAATAATCTATTTATCAAAGAATCAAATATATGGTCCATATGGATTATATATGGGAGAAAGCTATGTCAAATCCTCCTTGTAGACATATTTTACACTTTTCAAAGATATAAAAATATTATGGAAATTGTGGAACATTCTTTTCAACATTTCTATCCTATGATGTAGCATTCCCTTTAGTTTGTCCACCTTTAATTGGTTATCTTGGCTAGGAGCCCTAGTCTCCATTATATCAATTTTCTTCTTAGTTTGAACTACTTCATCCTCTATCAAGGGAGGAATTTCTTTAGTGGCTTCTTCTATTTCATCAATCCTCATTTTAGTTTGGGTTTTCTCCATTTCTTTGAATTCTTCCTTCAAGATAGCAATTTCACTTTCTATTCCCTGTACCTTCTCTTCTAGCTCTTTAACCCTTTGTCCAAATAGATAACTCCTTTTTATTTCTTCCTCATGCAATTTTCTTATGTTAGTATATTTTCTAAAGTTTTTACCGAGTTGACCTTCAACCTACCCTACTTTAGCCTTATTCATGAAGTAGAAGTTCTTCAAAGCACTTGAAATCGGACTTCTAGTAGTAGAGTACAAGTTCCATATGATGATACTTTGTTGGATCATGTCTTGAACATCCATAATTTAGGGATTATTTTTCTAAGGAAAAAAATTCTATATAGCTAGTTTCTTGATATCTATGTTGAAACCTAATCCTCTTTATAGGCCTTGTGCACGCAAGGGTTCATAAGAAAATACCTTATCATTTCTTCTGATTTGGTTGAGCATAAAGGTTACTTCTCAATCCCATCCTAGTACTAGAAACATGCCATTTTTCTACACAAGGTCTCTAGCCTCAATAACTATCATAGTCTCATTATTCGGGTCATAAGTCAAAATATTTTCAATAAGCTATTTTGTTTGCTCTTCACTACTCCCCAATTTCAGCAGCAGGGTTAATTCACTATATTTCACTTTTTATAGTGAAATTTTTTATTCTTGATACTTAATAAAGTCATCTTCTAAAAAAAAATTCATCTTGAATGATCCTATCATAAAACCTTGTTGTAGTTTACTATAAATCTATCAATGAGCTCTCTGTTGCTTTCACTCTCTCATGTATGAAACTCTATCCTGTATTAGCAGAGTAGTGGCTTCTTCTAAGCATTAGTTAAAATGTTCTTTCTTTTACCATTTTAGGAATGTGAAATATTTTTTTCCTTTTTTTCCCCATTTCCACCAAGGTAGAAGCTTCAAGTTGATCTTCCTCTTCTTCCAAATCAACATCTTGCTCAAGGGAATATTGGTTCACCCTAACTTCTTCTCCAAAATATTTTGGTAATTGATGCATTATATGGTAATAGTTCTACAACATTTTTCTAGCCTAAAAGGATAGGAAACCTTTGAGTAAAAAACCTGAAAACTAAGATCCTTCTTCATCTCTTTCTCCACCATTTGAATATCTTTAAATTTCCTCAATCTATTGTATACATCACTCTCAATGAGATTATTTCTAATTATATCCTAATGAGATAGCTTCTTATTATTAGGGAGAGTAATTCCCTATTTCTTTCAGAGTATTTTTAACCATAATTTTATGGTCATAAATTGAGGATTGTAATGTCTCAACTACTTATAAGTTTAGTCAATTTACACTTTTCCAATTGGGAAATTCCCCATTTTTAAAAATCTACACACAAATATTCCTTTATGCAATTTAGGGTCTAAATACTCCATGTCGATCATAAGAAGTTATCATAAAAACTCAATTATCCCCAACTTAGGAGGTATATTCTTTGGTAGTATATTTTGGGGTTGTGTACATGCATATATTCTCATAATTAAAATATGTTGGAATAAAAACACATCCCCCCAATTATGGTCTAATTTGGCATCATCTTAGAACTATGCAGGACTTGATAATCTACTTAAAATTTTAGGGAGCCTATTTGGTAGGGCACCCAACATTTTCATGAAAACATAGCTATATTTTTAATTTTTTTTAAAATAAAGTTAGAGTAAGCGTGATGTTTGTCCCATACCCAAGTCCATAGTTGTATTAGCAAGTCTTCATCTAGTTCTAATGTATGATCAATTAAATTAGGACTAAATGAGCCTTAAAAAATTGTACAAGATGAGACACATCAATACTGAGTAATGGTGGAGTTAGAAATTCCAAAATTTCCCCCTCTAGTTAAAAACAATATGTTCTTGTGTCTCCCCAATGATGTATTTCACATAATCATATTCAATGTTTGTGAATTGATCTTGAGTGTTCAATATCATAAGGTAGGGCCCTCCATACACCATATCTGATCCATCACTTCCAAGAGCCTTATGCAAACCATAGATTCTATTTTGTAAATTTCTCATAAAATTTTTTTTTTTTATGGAATGTGATGAATCATCACCTTACCAGTATTGAATTTGAGATTCCTCTCAATTTTTTCTTGGAAGTCCTGGATAAATACTTCCACACTCATCACCCTTTGAAGTCTAAAATACTCAATGAAGGATGCATGGTCCAATGTGCATATAATCTTGCCATAATTCTTTTTAAAAGACTTCATTTTAGGGTTATATGATTCTATTAGGGATTTCTAGGTCTACATCCATGTATACCTTAAGAAACTAAAGTTTTTCTAAATTCCTCTTCCATGGGTTTGAGGCTTGTGGCTTCTTTAATCTATTTGCATAGAAGAGCATAAATAATTCATATCCATTTGTATTTCAGAAGATGATATCTCTATAATACATGTATGGATCACTAAAACTATGATCATTCATAAAAAAATTATTTGACAACCCTCACAAAGAGCCAAGTACAATCATTAGCATACTTATTAGCCTTCCTCTACCTTGTTTTTCCTACATTTGAGAATGATGCTTGAAGTATTTCCACCTCTTTGGATTGTGCCTTATCACCTCCTATTTTTGACATCATTTCTCTTCAACTAAGCATTTAAATATGAAACTCTCAAGAAATATTTCAAATATCTAAAAGCTCAAGCACTCTACAACTCAATAATCTTTTATGGCTTTAGCAACTGGTACCTTTTCAATTATAAGGAATGTCTTTATGTAAGAATCTACCCCGTCAACTTCATTTATTTCATTAAATTCCTAATTGCATGAGGATTCAAATTTTAGATTTAGAATGTCAATTCAAATTTTTGGTGATATTTATAGCCAGCTTAGCATTCTTATTTTATCCCAAAAATTTTGATTGGTTGATAACACTTGTCTTTTTCATATCCTATGAGGTCACTTTCTGAATTTTTTCTTTTAGGGTTACACTCTTATGCTCCATTGTATTTTATTTTCAACATAACTACACAAACTTAACTTTCACAACCTTTTGATCTTATGCTTGATAACTTATCTGACAGTCAAGAGCTATAACTATTATATCTCCTTTTAACCATGAACTTAGGCTTGACTGTTAGCAACCTTTGTCCTAGAATAGTGTCTTTTTCTTAAGATAGACTATCACTATCAAGCCAACCTTTAATCATAACTTTGAGATGCATTGAAATGGACCATATGATGTGACACTTAACCCTTAGTCATAGCATTGAACACCTTTGAAACTATACTCACACCCTTATGCTAGTGTTTGGATCGTATGTTGGGGAGACTTATTATATTATTTGAAAAAAATTTGTGGTGCAAGAGAACCTAGGATCTAGGTTAAAATCATGGAATATTTTTCCTTGTAGAAGGTTCTAGCCAACCATCAAATAATAAGGGCTAAATATAAAGCCCTAAAGGTGTGATTAGGGATAAGTAGATATATGACTAATTGAAGTGTCTTTAGGTTGCTAATATTTCTTAAAATGGCCTGAATAGGTCAAGGGCTTTACCAAGAGTTGACAAAAAACTTTAATATTGGGTGTGAAAAGTTAGATTTTGACCACATGGAACTGATATATAAATTTTTTGGAACTAAACATGGTCAGAGGGGAAAGTTGTAAAGTTGCTCAAGTAATTTCATAATTTTGCAAAAAGTTGCATTTGACAGGGTTTTGACAAAACTAAATGAACTTGCATTTTTCAGTTATTGGGTCCATAAATATTTTTTCCATGCATAAAAATCTAAATATAACAACATAATAAAACCAAAAGAAGGGTTGATGTTACTGTTGATCGAATTCAGGTTGAGAGAATTAGCAATTATTAAGCACTTTTTACATTAGAGTCATCTTGTTTGGACAAAAATCTCATGTAAATGTATTGATTGGATAGACTTTGCTTCATGATTAGTTAGAGTATAGAATGTAGGTTATTTACTATTAATTTGGATTCTTGAAGTGTTGTGTAGGTAAGTATTTCAAAATCATTTTTCTTATGTACAATTTCTGCCGTGTTTTGAGTTGCTATAGGAAAAATGGCTTGTTCTAGTCAAGTCATCATGGCCATTTACAATTAAAAAGAGAACTCTATAAATATTGTATATATTATTTTGGAGTTCACAAGGGTTTATTTTCTATATTTCCCAACATTCCCTAGGCAAGTCTAGTGTATCCAACTAGAAATTACATGTTGTTCCAAAGCTTTGGCTAGAGGAGTGCAGATTGGTTTATACTAGTCCAAGTGTGGGAGACGAAGAAAAAGGTGTGATGATACCTAATGTATAATTCGAACTCTTTAATATCTTAAGAAAACCTTAAAAATAGTTTATTTTTTCTTAAGTCATATACAAATAGTTTGACACACTGAAACCTAAATAATCTTAAACCTCTTTGGAAAGGGTATATGGTTCACTAGATAGGTTGGTAGTTTTTTTTTGAATATTTATTAGTTATTGTGTAAAAACCTTTACATAAGGCTTAATTGGGGCTCAAGGGCTGTTAGGATTCTCAAGGGCAATTTTGAGTTTCATGAAGAGTGTTTGTGAGACAAAGCCCAAGATTCTAGAGGAGCTCATATCAAGCACATGGAAGAAATTTTGAAGGATAATAGATGCTACATTGGAGTTTGTGCCATACCTTAGAAGAAAGCAAGAAATGACTAACTAGGAGACTAGGTGAGTTAAGGGAGAAAGGAATTGGAGGATTAATTGGTGTAATAGGTCTTGTAGAAGGGGATAGCTAAGAGATATCCTCTTGGGAATAGCATCAAGTAATAATGCTATAGGCTTGGAAGAAGCCTTGGAGAGTTTGAGCATTAAGGCATACATTAAGAGACTTAGATCTAGTTACATCAAATTTGTATCAGAGCCTAAAAAGGTCTAGGATAAAGTATTGTGTACATCTAAATTTGAAGGTGAATCAGTGGGAGAAACCCCCATTATGACTAATGCCAAGTTGGAAAAAGAAGTAACAGAAAAAAAGGAGAAGAATAGAATCCTAGAGAAAGACTTAGAGACTGTGAAGGGTAAATATGATGAAGTGGTATAAATAAGTGAGAAGATGAAGGAAAAGTTTGATATTGGTGAAGAAAAGGTTAAAAAAGTTGTTGAAGAAGATGTAGAATCTAAACTTGATCATCCAATACAAGAAGAACATTTTCTAAAAGTGATTAAAGCCTTTATTAGAAAGTCTTTTGAAGGATTACCCTTCTTCATAGGAAAGATGGATCCTGATTCAGTAATGGAATGGATAGAGGGTTGTTGATCTCAGATTGCTTTTGACAAGTGAGTATCAAAACACTTAAGTTATTTATTTAATTCATGTTGAACTACTAGTACATGTTGGCACAACATGTATTTATTAGATCAGGCTGAGTCATAGTGAGTGTTGAGCCACTCATGTTCTAAGTCCCTCAAGTTTCGAGAAGATAACATATGCCAAGTGACAGAGGAGCTGATTAAATAGTGGATGTTGAGCAATATAGGTGCCAAGTCAATGTATAAAGATTAGTCTATACTAATAATTGGAGACCTCAGATACTCAGCAAGATAATTTTGACATGTTTGTTTGTAAAGGCTCAAACAACTATGCAAACCATTTTTAAGCTGACTTAAGATTGAATTTGAATATTTTGGAGATAAGCACAAATGTTTAGTTGGATTCCCTATGCAATTACATGTAGCCAATCAAAAAATAGGAAGGATTAAACAAAAAAATGGATGAATCTCAACCATACATTCATACCTAACCCTAAGTCACTAAGTCACTAAGACTTCTTAAAGAGGATAGACCCCAAACTCTATAGAAAAAGTGTGTAAGAAATTGAAGGAGCAAATAGAGAATTTTATATGTGCAAATAGAGCATTCATGGTGGCATAGAAGTTATGAAGTGAAACAACATTTTAGAATCAATTACAGTAGAACAAAGGAAATGAAAAGGATATAGCAAAGAGACATCTAATTGTGAAGGATCAAGAAGACAATGTTGAAAGGTGATCTCTTATCAAGCAAGCAAGTGCTAACTACATGATCAAAGCTAAGACATTCTAATAGGCAATTTCAAGGCAGACTTGTAAAAGGGTGTTGAAATTCTCTAAGAAGGTGAGACCTAATAGTCTTTTTAAGCCTTTAACATGGTATACCATTCATAGGGTATATCATGTTTCATGGTCAAAACATTGTAACCTTCATTAGATACACTTTATTATTACAATAGTGAAGATTTGTGTGTCATCCCCACCTAAGTTTTACTTTCTCATTGCAAGGTTTTTGGGTAATCATATCTAGTGTCATATGTGTATAATTGGTTTTGTGTTTTCAAGATTTAGATGTATATGTTTTACATGTTATTTCAGTTTACTCATTCAATGTATGAGATGGATGTATCGTGAAATTTTTATGGATCCAAGTTTAAACTATTGGTTCAGCTTGCTCCTCCTTCAAAAGTTTACCTTCCCTATTGTAATTCCAAAAATTGGTATCAAAGATTTGTTCTATAAAAGAGAAGCTATGTAGGTTTGAAAAAAGATCTTGAAACAAAAGTCTACAATTTGGGAAAGACTATTGAGAATTAGGGAATTAAAATACAACTCATTCTACATAAACTAGATGGAGCAAGAGAAGAACTAAAGAAATCTTTGAAGAGAAGGAAGGAAATTGCTATTGCGGAGAATGACACACAATACAAAGCTATAGACACTACTAAGATATTTGTAGATGGAGACTCTAATGAATTTGATGTAGTAGTATTAGATCTATTGGAAAAGAATAGAGCCCAAGATGAGGAAATCGGAAATCTCAAGTTAGAGAACAAATCACAAGCTATACTACTATGTGAAGTGGTTGAACAAAAGAAGAAAGTTGTAGAAGAAAAAGCTATGATTGAAGAAGACAAAAGAGTCTTGGCCAATAGAATGGAAGAGAAATCATTAGAACTAACCAATATTTGCAACGTACAAATGGATACTCTAAGTCAAATGATTAATGTCAACTATGAATTGAATGTCAAGGACATTGAGATAACTACATTGAAACTGCAAAATGAACAATTGCAGAGTGATCTAAAGAGATAAAAGGAATTTGTTGAAAGTTTCAACAAGCCAAATGAAGCCATCAAATACTTTGAGAAACTATTAAGATCCCCTAGATCCAATAATGATACATCTAGACTGGGATACACAAGTACTAAAGAAGGAGATTCATGCAAAAGTTCAAAAGAAAGGAACAACAAAGGTAAGAACTATAAACCTATTTGTTATAATTTTGGTAAGAAAGGATATACTACTAATGTGTGTAGGAGAAAGACTACAAATCATAATGTCAAGCTTAAGAACATGGTACACTACTGTAAGTGCAACAAGCAAGGTCATCAGGCACATGAATGGAGAACCAAGACCATGTAAACACAAAGATTTTAAGGATATTCCTACAACTATCAAATGTATGGACATAGAGCTTTTGAATGGAGATCCAAACCTATGTGGTCATAAAATAGGCAAGCAAAGGTAAGGAAAAATTGAAACTCTTATAACTGAGATTATAGTACAAGATATAGCTGTCAGTATTGTCAAGAATATGGACATGTTCCTGAGAATTGTATTAGGACACACTTCAGAGGTAACTACCAAAGGTGGTTAACTCAAAGCACATGTTTTAGTTGTTTAAAGATTGGTTACATTAGTCGGTATTGTCCAACTAGGTCAAAGGCACCAAGTTGTGAATTTGATAAAGGAAAATGCAAGGTAGATGTTGAACACATTAGATATGAGATGAGCAAGACATGAAAGAAAATTTGTGATTGTAGTACATCAAATGGAGAAGAGATGACTTCACCTAGTACGTTAGGTGATCACTATTCATAAAACTAGGCAATAAAAAGGTGTGTGGGGCTAATATCTAAAGGATATATGATAGATTAGTGTTGAGATAATGGGTGTTGCACACAGTGCATAATATTGTTATTTTATTATTTTATTTTATTATGTAATGTTGTGCTTAGATGGACGTGCAACATGTAAAGATTCCCATGGAATATTCTTGATGAGTTGTATTGTAACATTGTGATAATATTTCATGTAATTATTTAATATTGGGGGAGAAGAATTAAATGCCCAATATTAAATGTGGGGTCAGTGGGTTAGGTAGCACATGGTTTTAGCACATGGTTTATGTAATACCACTTAGTGGTTTTGTGGGACTTGCTACTATATAAGCAGCCACAAGGGTAGTTGTTGTATAGTGACAAGGAGAAGACAAAAGGCAAGATTCGAGCGAGACAAGGCTTGATAGGTTAGCCAAGGGAGCATTTGTGAAGGTTGAAAGCATGGCATGGGATGTGTGGATTCATGCTTGTTCACATAGTTTGCTCGGTTGTGGCTATGGCCATGAAGGCTTCCATGGTTGTATGACAATGGTATTTTTTGTTGAATAATACATGGTGATGGATGCTTTTGGAGGCTGGGTTTTTCCCTCAATGAGGGTTTCCCAGGGTATATCTTGTGTCACATTTTGTGGGTATGTTGTCTATTCTCTTGCATGTGGATTTTAATTCCGTGTTTATTTTAGATTTATTATGGGTTATGTGGAAACGGTTATATTCTTTATTGCCAAGTTTCCTTACAAGTGGTATCAGAGCTATGGTTTTATTATTATTGTAACCCTAGATTGAATCCATGGGAATGCATGAGAGGATAAAAGAAAGGGCAAGATATATGAATGATTTATTGTAGATCTGAGGATTTTGGATTTGCTGTTATGATGGGATATTAAAAGATTTCGGCATGTCAAATTTTTGGACAAATTTTTTTTTTTTTTTTTTTCGGATGTTTCTTTTAAATGAGGGTTTTGGGGGGTAGCTTGCATAAATGACCTCCTGGGTAAAAACAGACCTCACCATTGGATCCGGGTTGACATTTCCATAAATTTTGATATATAATATGCCCTAGTTTGGCCATGTTCAGAGGAAATGAAAGAGTTTTTTAGTTTCAGCCCATGATGGCCGTCAAATTTAATCCCGTCGGAATTTTTCATCACTGAAAAAATAAAAAATAAAAAATCGTACTGAAAATGGTAAAAAGACTGTCTGAGTAAAACGGCCATAACTTTATCTCAAAATATCAGATTTCAAAGTTCTTATAGGCGTTGGAAAGCTAATTCAGAGCACTACAAGATGGTGTAAGTTTGGTTCTATGATTTTGAAATTTTGTTAGGTTTTAAGAGCCCTAAATTCAGATGTTTTTTATTTTGAGCACGAATTGGGGCATAACTTGGGCATACAGAGTCAAATTTTGGACTTCGAGTAGTCAACGAAAAGCTCTTGGAGAGCTCTAAACATTGGTTCAGATTTGGTGTAGGTTTGGCATAATTTATTTGTTGATATATTGATCTGAACAGTTTATTGTTATATTTTGACTATGGTAACTTGTGAGTTTATGGCATTGGAGATTTAAGTTTTGATGTCATTGTATACTCAAGTTTGGTCTCGTAATGATATGGTTATCAGTGTTTGGTTTGGATATGCATGATGAATTGTTGGATCTACAAGTTGTGCAGTGTTGTAAGCGGTCTATACTTACAGGTTGCATTTATAGCTTGGTTATGGATTGTCGTTGCCCATTGATCTTTCATTATTGATGCATATTCAGATTGGTGGCTTGGATTTGGGTTGTCTATGCCCTGAGTCACATGATTTGCTGATTTTATTCTTCATGTAGAAGGGATGAGATGTTGTTACCAGGGATAGTCATGGCAGAGGATTCTGGTTGACCATGCTAACAGGTTGGACATATTGAGAGCCAGATGCTCAGTTCATGGATGTGATCATGGTGTCATGAATTTTGGCATGACATGATTGGATATACAGGTACATCCTTGATGTTCATTAGCTTGGATTTTCTGATTTGGTTATGGTGGTATATCTTCTTAGTTGAGGATCATAGTTATTTAGTTTCTTTTGAGCAGCTCATGATGTGCACTTTGAGTTCTTTGATGGTTTGATGCTTTGGTTGATTCTCATGGTTAGAGGATGGTATTTTTCATCATTATGTCATGGATAGCTTGGATACACAGTTTAGTGGGAGCTTGTGACAGTGATGACGTGACAGTGCAGGATTAGTTCCTGGTTTGGTTTATATCTTCTTGGTTTGGAGAGGATGGATTTTATGATGCCATAGGTGACTTGGTACCACAGTTGAGTGAGATTTTTGTTGGAATTGATATATTTATTGAGTGTTTGTAGATGTTGGAGGTTTGTCTTAGATCTTGTTGCTGTAGAAGCGTCTTTGACATTTGCATGGTGCACTTGTTATCTTCATGGTGTTTGAAGATAGTTAGATCTTGAGGACTCATGGAGTTCTTGGTTATCTTCATGGTGTGTGGAGATGGTTCTTCCTGGTATGTGGAAATGGTTTTCTTCATGGTGTGTGGAGATGGTTGCATCTTGAGGACTCACAGGGTTCTTGGTAAAGGTGTGGTTTATGTTTTTATTTGACATGTTATCCTTGGTGTGAGGATGGTTTCATTATTATGTCATGGTATACTCTTGATACACGTTTAGATTTGTGACATATTATGGTGTGTTCATATGCAGCATGTTATCTCTTTAGTTGAGATGGTAAGATCATGTTGTGATGTTTATGTTCCTGAGGCCATGGTTGGAACTTTGACATTGATCTCGATTTAGTTTCTTTGTATTGAGTACACTGATCATAAGTTGGATACTTCATGATATTGCTATGTTGCATTTGGAGTTGGCATGGATTGATTGGTTACAGGTGCTCATGGATACTTAGAGACGGTGGTGATGCTGATTTCTCTTGGATTAGAGAAGTATTTGTTGGGACGGTTGATGGTTTCAATAGGAAGTCCGAGGGGCAGTCACCTGATATGGACTTGAGAGGAGATTGTTCTTAGATGAGTCTTGGTTGGAGACTTGGGTATCTTGATGAGCATTTTCATTCCCCACTCTTGGTCCACTCAGTGGTTTGCTACTTGAGAGGTATAGCCCATTATTTTCTCTCATTTGCATTATATTTATTCTTGTCTTTCATGGATATGGATCTTGAGCTATGGTACATGAGTTAGTTCTGGAGGGTTCATTTGAGAGATGGTTTTAGCATTGGTTATCTCCATGTGCATATGTTGTTATGCTGGTTGAGTTTGAGAGATTATTTTATATTTGGCATATTCCTTGGATTAGGAATGGGTTTATTGAGTTTGATCTTCTTGTGAGAGGCTTACATCCATGATGAGTTAAATGGTATGGTTTGGGTGTTGTTGAGGCTTCTTGTTGGGGTTTTATGGAGGAGATCATACTTGCACAGTTTACATCTAGAGGTGTGTGTAGAAGGACATGATACATGTTATGATTTGCATGGTTTCTCTGGTCTTGGTTATCTTCCTGGATGTTTAGTTTTGCTTACATTGGATTTGAGATTGGTTAGAGATTATGATCACTGGTTTGTGCTCATGTATGTCATGTGAGAGATGACATGGTTATTTCTTTCTCTTTCCTCTGTTGGTTGTGGTGAATTTGGGAGAACGTTGGAGACATGTTACAAGAGTTGTTCTTGCAGGATATCAGTTTATGTATTGTGGATGTCCTTGATGCTACATGGATTCACTTCTTTGAGATGTTGTGAGTGGATTGGTTATAGATTTGGCATTATCTTTTGCAGTGGGAGCTTCTTGGTATATATGTGGCAGGTATTGCTCTTGAGGCTTGTGATTGTAGGTTGTAGATTGGGTATGTCGATGATATAAGATTCATTTTTTATACCTTTGAGATATAGATAGTTGGATGCGTTTGGCACTTGTTGTGGGTGCTATTTCAGCTATGGATATTTTTTGACAACTATGAATACATGTGATTACCTTTGGATTAGGTTATTTGTGCTTGGAATTTTAGTTGGTATAGGATTTTATGATCTTCTAATGTGACAGGTTGGGTGGCTTTCTCTTTGGATGGCTTCTATGTATGTCCAATGGGAGTGGCATAATAGGAGGTGAGATCATTCATGTTTGAGATGTTGGATACTTTGATTTTGTTGTGGGCACCAGGATGGAGCACTTGGTGTATTTTGATCCATGATGGTGGATGTGCTGGGAGGGATTGTTCCCTTGTTCATTTGTGTGGCTATGGATTGACCCTATGCAATGTATACAACAAGTGGGAGATTGTTGAGATAATGGGTGTTGCACACATTGCATAATATTGTTATTTTATTATTTTATTTTATTATGTAATGTTGTGCTTAGATGGATGTGCAACATGTAAAGATTCCCATGGAATATTCTCGATGAGTTGTATTGTAACATTGTGATAATATTTCATGTAATTATTTAATATTGGGGGAGAAGAATTAAATGCCCAATATTAAATGTGGGGTCAGTGGGTTAGGTAGCACATGATTTTAGCACATGGTTTATGTAATACCACTTAGTGGTTTTGTGGGACTTGCTACTATATAAGCAGCCACAAGGGTAGTTGTTGTACAGTGACAAGGAAAAGACAAAATGCAAGAGTCAAGCGGGACAAGGTTTGATAGGTTAGCCAAGGGAGCATTTGTGAGGGTTGAAAGCATGGCATGGGATGTGTGGATTCATGCTTGTTCACATAGTTTACTCGATTGTGGCTATGGCCATGAAGGCTTCCATGGTTGTATGGCAATGGTATTTTTTGCTGAATAATACATGGTGATGGATGCTTTTGGAGGCTGGGTTTTTCCCTCAATGAGGGTTTCTCAGGATATATCTTGTGTCACATTTTTTGGGTATGTTGTCTATTCTCTTGCATGTGGATTTTAATTTCGGGTTTATTTTAGATTTATTATGGGTTATGTGGAAATGGTTATATTCTTTATTGCCAAGTTTCCTTACAATTAGTTGCAAAGGAGTCCAGTATTGAGAAGATTACATTAGCATGAACAAAGGTGCAAATAGTTGTTAGGAATTAAAGATAAATCTTTAAGTTTTTCATGTTGTTGTCAAGCATGAAATATTTCCTATGTGTGCCAAGTGAAATGCTAGAAGATGCCAATCTTAGAAACTAGCTAGTTGATGCCAAGCTCATAGTGGTTTTCGAGTGATTGAAATGTTAATGGATGTCAGGTGAGCCTGAAATTGGTTTTTGTTGAGCTTATAGTTGTGTAAGCACTTAGCATTAATTGCAAGGTATTCAAAGGGTATTTGATCAATTTCAACTTATTTTCCATTACTTCAAATGAAAGATAGAGTGAGGAAAGTAGAAGTTGATATAGAAATCCATTCCAAGTAGTTGTAGAAGATTTGAGCAGTGATTCTACAACAGTTCATCAGATTTCATAAGGTATTTATCAAGAGCCAAGCTACACAATTTAAATTTTGTAAACTCTAGTTTTACATTATGGCATCTAGTTCAAAGAATGTATAAGGGAAGGATGTTTTGGATGTTTAGTTAGTGAGTAATGAGATAAAGAAACCCATTTTAAAAGCTATTCTTGATATTTCTTATAAGAAAGACCCTTTTGGTGAATTGTTGATGATTCCACAAAATGTGATAATGGTGCAAAATGTAAGAAAATGCTACAACTACAAGATAGGAAGCATTGGTGATATGGAGATCAAGGAAGCATACAAAAAACTCTATGATAATAGTGTTTTGATGGAAGAGTTTAAAATCATTGAGAGGAAGGAATTGACATGAGCCCTATATTTTTTGAATGTATTCAAGATAGAGTGGATTAGGATAGTGCTTAGCCAAATCAATGATGGTTCATTATGGCTAGACAATGGACCTATCAAAATTACTAAGAGAATAATTCACAGGGTTACTAGTTACCCAACCCTAGATCAACCTAAGACACTAAGAATTGATTCAAAAGAAGTGATTAAGAAGAATATTGGAGCCATCTAGAACAAGAGAGGCATGCAAATTGATACAATTACTGATCCATTGATTGACTTTGTTGTAAGGGTGATTTTAGCAATTTTTGCCAATCTTGTAGATTGAAAAGTGTGTCTTGTATAGCTGTAGATGTGGGATACAAAATTGTAAAGAAAAATCACACATATGATCTAGCAAAGCTACAATTGCAACAATTTATGGAGAACCTTGGAGCAATCAGAAAGACAAAGACTGCACAATGTAAATTTGATTCCACATTGATTTTTTATGTGCGAAACACATTTCCCTCATTTGGTAGTATGATATGGGAAACCAATAGATCAATAGTAGTACAAATTGATGAGTACATTGAGAAATTAGGAGAGAATTTTAAATCGTTGATGAAAATTTATTCTGAAGACTTCAAGAAGTTAATGAAGGAAAGATCAAGGATACCAATAAAGTCAGTTAAAAAACACTATGATGATGTATGTTTTATTGTGGATGCTGATTATACATTTGTACAAGCTGCTACACCAAGGGTGAGATGGTTGAGACCCTTAGGTTATGAAATTAATTTAGACCAAGTCTCTATAGCCATAACAAATTTACTGGTAGAAGAGATAGATAAAACTGCAAAGGTATTTGGAAATTATGAGATGGTAAAGTTCAAAATTAGCATGAAATTGAAGACTACCTCTAACATGAAGAAAAAAGAGAAGATAGTGAAGAAATTGAAAGCTAAGTTTGGAGAGGGTGCTAAGGAGGAGCAAGAAGAAGAAGAGCAAGAGGAGGAGGATGAAGAGGAAAAAGAAGCCCAAGCACAAGTACCACTTCCATTAACTTAGGGGATGCGAGAAGACCAAGAAGAGGGGGATACTAAAGGTGTCAAGGGAGAAGAAGCTAAGGAAGCACCTACTCCTACCGAACCAAAGAAGATGAAGGCTAAGGATCAACTGGTAACTAAAGCTAAGAATGTAGCTAAGCTGAGTTAGCCCAAGCCTACTACACCTACTACAAGAGCTAGTACATGTGCAACAACTCAAAAGGCCAAGGAAAAAACAAAATAAGTAGAATAAGGAATTCAAGAGTAGAAGAGACCAAGAAACAAGTATGTGGCACAAGCCAAGTCTAATGAAGAGAAAATAGAGTCAAATGACAATAGCCAATCTAAGGTGGTGAGTAATAATCCTCTTTCAGGTCTTTAAAATTTATGTGAAAATGTTAAGAATAGTGCACACCTTTCCAGATTTACACATGTAGATTTTCACAATTTGGGAAAAGTAGAGAAAAATCAAGTGGAGGAGGCCATATATGCCATGATGGAAAAATTCAAGACAACTCCACTAGAGATTTCCAACTCAATGCCAAAAGTCTATATTGAAAAGTTGAGCAAAAAATGGCACTATTGTCTAGACTTGGAGAAAAAAATTAGAGAATCACCTCTAGCCCAAGTGATGCCTAAGCCAAATAAGGCATAGATGTCTAAGGTTCTAAAGAAATATGAAGTTAGGTTCACACCTAAAAACAAGGCCTTTAGCACCTTGCAAAACAATATTGAGGATGTTGTTAAGAAGTCCACATAGATGTGGAAGCTTTCTTATGGGTTGACTATAGTTAAGAAGGAGAAAAAGCACCCATTGAAGTGAAAGGTGATGAAAAAACTAATGCTATTGGAGGAGGAATAGAAATGTAGGTAGATGAAAAGGCAACAACTAAGCAAGAGAAGCCAAAAGAATAGAGTGTAAAAGACACACAATTGCCAAGTGTCAATCTTCCACATGTCACAAGTGAAACTACTAAACCAATAACTATCAAGGATGTTTTTGATCTATTAGCTTAGAACATCAATCTCCTTACTAAATTTGATTTAAAGAAGATATTAGATCAGTCTACACCATAGGCCAATCTTTATGATAATCCTATTTTGGCTAGTATGGATGAGCTACAAAAGTCAATGATTGATGTTGCAAGGGAAAAGGTGAATCCACAAGAACCACCTTCTCTCATCCCTTTAGTCACTAATGTACAACCTTTGGTCCAAATTCTAGAAGATACATCTAACAAGGTTGATAGAATTGTGAAGATTGATATTGTAGAGAAGAGAACAATGGAAACACAAGTTGGTACTATAGAAATAGGTCAGATAGATTTATTTGTACCTATAGCACAAGGACAAGGTGCAAGTGATGTCATTGTGGCAAAATAAGGATAGCCTAAAGAGAGTGAGATGACACCACAACTAAAGGAGAAAACTACCATCTAAGCCCTGGTAACCTTACTAGTATCCAACACTCCATCAAGTCATACTCTTCATAAGATGAGCATAGATGCTACACCACTATAAATCTTAGTGTTGAGCCTTAATTCATCAAATGTTGAAGAAGTAATTCAATATCAAGATGTGAGCCTTGATGAATAAATCATTTTTCCCAAGTATGATTATGATACCATGACTATAGAACAAATGGCCATATTGTAGTAGGCCCTAGCAAGAAAAAAACATCAAGAAATGGTTAGAAGGGAGCACAGGGAAAAGTAGGCACTACAAGATATTAAAGACATCTTTTTAGATGCATTTAGTTTGCCAACTCTAGATGAGACCAAGCCACTAATGGAACAACTAACAGATATAATGGAGAAGGTTAGTAATGAAGACCTAGATACTAATGCAAAATTGTTAGAATGGTAAAAAAGGAAGTTCCAAAACAAAGTGAATGAGAAAATATTAGGTGATATAGCATTAACACAAGTTGCATTGGCAACTAAGATTGAGGATGTGAAGAAGGTACTTGAGAACATATTCTCAGTGTACACTAAATTTTGTAATCCCTCACTCTTCACTGAAGATACTAGAAGTAACATTCTAAGTTTGGAGAGTCAATTACTACATCAAGAGTAAAACTACCAATAAATCCTGCTCAGAGTGAGAAGCATTCCAGGACATTGCTTCAAACACAAAGTTAGTTAGCTATATTACCAACAAATAAGACCAACACAAGGGCCAAAATTAGTAGCATCCAAGAAACTCTCACCCCTCATATGGAAGTTTTACACAAGGAGCTAGGCTATGCTAAAACCTTAATGAGGAAAGACCCAATCTCTCTACCTTACATGGTCTAGTCCACCTTGCTATCGAGCTAGCAATCAAAATCAACTCATTGGATGTAGCATGTGTGAAATGGGATGTAGCTCTTAAGATGATATTGGATGTCCAAAAATATTTTTTGGACAAACATAGAATAAGTGTATATCCCATTGAAATAACTATCAAAAAGGGGGAGACATATTTTTGGGGGAGAAATAAATTAAAAGGGGAGAATGAAATAAAAGAATGGGGGAGATATTACTTTTGGGAGTAATAAAGAATAAGAATTTTGGAGAGATACAAGGAGAGTGAGAAATAAGAGGAAAAGAGAACATACAGAATTAGCTAAGGGAGAGAAAGCATCAAATTATCAGATGAAAGAGTATCAACAAAATAGCATGAAGTCAAAGTGTATCAATAGAGACACATTTACTCATGAGGAGTACATAATTTTGAATATAGAATAGACATATCAACTCAGGGGAGTTATCAAATTTTGAGATATCTAAGTGATTACAAAATTTTGACATTTTAAAGTTTTGTATATAAACTGAATTAAGATACATTATGCTCATAAGATTAAGCATGATAATGTATACTCAAGGGTTTTTGAAACTCATGTCAAAGGGGGAGATTGTTTATCTTAGATTGGTTTTGGCAAGTGAGTGTCAACACACTTAAGTTATTTACTTAAATCATGCTGAACTAGTACTACATGCCAAGCACAACATGTATATATTAGACCATGTCGAGTCATAGTGAGTGTCGAGCCACTCATGCGCCAAGTCACTCAAGTGCCGAGAAAATAGTATATGTGTAATGCCCCGACAAGGGATCCAAAGAATTTTACTAAGTTTGCCAAACAATTTTTTTTTAAATATGAAAGATAAAACCATTCATAACATTTGCGAAAGCAATAGCAACAATTCAAATAAAAATAAACATAACATATATACATAACAGTCTACATTCTTTAAAGATCCCTTAATGTTGTATCACATCTAAATTAACTATTCATCTAACATCCCATCTTTATGAAATAACAATGATACATCCAATGTACTTAAACAATATACAAGTGTCTTTTTGTAATTATGTTTTAGTTTAGCTCAATCATCTACTGTACATATCACAGGGTATGAAAAGCTTAAAAGAATAAACATCCAAGTAAATAAAGTACATCATCATCATCTAATATTAATCCATAATGCAATAACATAAACGAAACCACATATCACACATGATACATCATCACAAAAGATATAAATATCCATCACAAAAGATAACCATATATCACAAACATAAATAACTAAGTGCACGGTTCCTCCAAACCATAAATAGCATCATTAGACCATCGTGGATCCTAGCCATCCCTCCGTGCATAAAATTTCAAAGCACCAAAGAGATCATCGGTATTAACATAGTAGGAATGTCACTCCTAAAACATCCTACTAACATGCAAAGTAAAGCATAATAAATCATCAACTAACATATGCAAAGTAAAGAAAATCATCAATATAAGAAACATACTAGTAAATACATCCATCATAAGGTATATTATCTATCATAATGCTCCAAGAACATAATGAATAATAAATACCAACCAAGGATACTCCAGCCATGGTGTCTCGGACGGATCTCAAATGATAAGAGTGAAAATACACTACCACCCGACTGCGTGGAACCTAAGTGGTCCACTCTCACTGTGCTAAGGAGATAATCTCAAGTCCCAAACATGATATCAATTCACAAAGAACAAATCTCTATAAGTTTAGGAATCCTAAAAGTATACTACTCAAAGGTTTCATCACACGAAACTGACATCTAATTCCCAGAGGCACACAATGACATGTAGGAAACCTACTTTGCAAGCGGGAAAGTGTCATCGCATTTATCACATACAAGTTACCCTAGTAGTTAGCTAAACTCCATTGGTCCATATTGATCTCATGCGGCCACTAGTATCCTCTCATACTGATGAGGCATACTATGGAATGCACGGTCGCAACCATGCGTTCTCACTACTCCCATCCTAGCATGTACAAGCACTCAAGGCATGGGCGAGAACATCAAAAAATATCTTTTTAGGTTCATTTAATCCCCATTTAGTGTGTAAATGTTATCACTTATTAACCAAACTTACAATGAGTTACCCTGGTAGCCACTTAGGGCCCCAACCCCCATTGCAAGCCACTTTTCGACACTACAAGTAGATTACCTACCCTAAGCTCATGGAATCATAAATCTCAAAATCATAAAAGATAATCCATAATAAAATCATCAAATATGCATAAAAGCATCAAATATCCATAATAAGAATCATCAAATCTCCAAGATAAGAATCATCAAATCTCCATGAGCATCTGAAAAAGCATCCATAGAAAATCATGACCACAACAGTTCTCTATTGGCAACTGAAGACATCACTGATAATCATAAGTATCAATTGGTTCTCAATAACCAAAATATATATCAAGATAAATGGTTCTCAACAAGAAACCAAGAATATCTCAAAATCATACTGATCGAAGACTCCAAAATGGTTGAGTCAAACATGTCACAACATGACATCATCAAGAAATAAATCCATATTTTAGTCCCATCATGGCGACTAGAAAATAATCCAAGGATAACTGATCGATGACTCAAAAATGATTAGCTCAAGTGTCTCATACACATACCTCTCAGCTTCACACATGAAGACTGATGAACAATAACAATCAGTAAATACAAACATTTCATAGAGCATACGATCACATTACCATGGTTGGGCTTATAAAGATTGAGACCAAATAAGATCAACATGCCATCATATCTCATAAACCTCGAGCCTCTGGTAACATCCTAGGACTGGTCAACACTAGTCAACCCAAAACCCAAAACAAGAAGCATATAGAATACACGATGCAAACACATGCTTTGGTTTACTAAATTCACATAGCTGAATAATGTGTAAGGGTTTCCAGTTTTCTATTTACAAGTATACTTCAAGTGTTTTAAGTTTCATCATTTGACCTACAAGTCCACCCATTTGTTCCTCGATAGCATTATCCTTCCATTATTAAGAATTACATTCTAAGAATAACTTAAGAATAAATATTCACTAAACCGATCATCATTGACCTTTAATTAAATTGTTCTCTTTATTTAACTAAGATCCATATTCTAATTGATTAACTCTTCTTTTAAGGTTACTTCCACTTCCAACATAAATCAAGGATCATTATTCGCTACATTATAAGAGAGCCAGTTATCAAGCTTCAAATAAGAAGATTATAACTTTATTAAAATGATCAATTTAATTTACCAATTAACATAGGTACATGATTCCATGACTTTTTTCATTTAATAGTTTTCAATTCAATATTACTACGTCTCACCATTAAAATATCTAAGGTTATTATTCAAGTCATGAGAATAAGGCCTATCAACTTTGATATCAATATTTTACAAACTCGTTAAAAGAATCATATCAATTAAATCTTTATTACATAACATAATTATTGATTAAATTCAATTAACTTTAGTTAATTGATTTAATTAATAATTTCACAACCAAACCATCAACCCAATGAATATTAGTTGACTAATAACTAAAAGTCAACCATACACAAATGTTCATATTCCTAGTTCAAGAATAATAACTTGCTAATATTTAATGACAAACTATATTGGATATCTTATTAATAGATCACATTCACCATTCTTTATGAATACTAAAGTTTCCTTAATTAATTCATATTAATGATAGTCATTTTAAGATAAATCTCAATCGCATAATATAATTATATTGACAAATCAATGAATATTAATTGATTAAAAATCAATCATACTTCAAATCTAAAACTAATATCTTTTACCAAACTTTAATCATCAAATAATCTCCTCTAGATTAACTCTAATCGAATTTATTGATAATTATTTAAACCATTATTTATTAATAGTTTGTTTTTGATAAGGTAAACAGGTTTTAAGGGGTCTTGAAACCCATAAGTTTAACAACAAGAAAGGCTGAAAATAAGCGAAAAAATGCCCAGCCAAAACATAAGCCTTACGGCTGAAAATAAGCCCAAAGGCCCAGCCCGAAACAACTGCCCACTAAAAAGGCCAGAGAACCGACCAGAAAAACAGAGACCAGACAAAAAGCCAAAGCCAAGAGAAACAAAAACCAAAGGACAGAGACGCAACCTAGTAGACTACTTCTCCATCTCGAGCATGGTACCCCTTTTGCTGGTGAAAATCACGATGCCAATAATGGCACTTACCATTTATTAAGTAATCTTTATTATCCATAATTTTATCTTGTTCGATAAGCAACTTTGCCTCCGCCGAAAAATCTTTTCCGGCATGCCAGGTCAGATTATTGGTGGCGTTAACCCCTTTATTAGCAAACCAATCAGCGACTGGGTTTGCCTCTCTGTAAACATGAGTGACATGGACCTTATCGAACTTTATGAGAGTGGCGCAAGTCTCAAAAATTATGTTCGCAATCATCCACGAGGGAGGGGAAATACCATTAATGGTATTAATAATGTTTTTGGAGTCCCCCTCAAGCAAGAGTTTAGTAATCTCGGCTTCAAAAGCCAACTTGACCACCTTACTCGCAGCTCTTGCTTCAGCCAGATGAATAGTCTGGATTCCCAGCGGGGAAGCAAAGGCAGCTATTCCCTCCCCATAGCTATTTCTTATTATTCCACCACAACCTGAAGGGCCTGGGTTACCCTTAGAAGCCCCATCAAAGTTAGCTTTTGACCAACCATCTGGAGGGAGAAGCCAGTTAGCATCCTGCCTTTTGAGGTTCCTGTCTTTTTCTTTAGCTATCTTTTTGTCCCCTTCTTCTTCTTCTTCCTCCTTCAGCACTTGGAGATTTTCCTTTATATTCTTCGAGACCTTCCTGCCAATGATTATAGCCGGCTCCTCTCTGTCTCTAAATATTCTATTATTCCTTTCCTTCCAAATTCCCCAACAAAAATGGGGTAAAATCTAGTCCGAGTGATCCTGCCAACCAGCAATCTTACAAAGACCTTTCCACTGATGGAAAAAATCCATGAGATTATCTGGTTTGCACCAGAGGGTTTCATTATCATGTGTGATGACATTCCACACCTCCCTGGCATAATCACATAAGATGAAAATGTGATTTCCGGTCTCAGCCTGATTCTTACACAAGGGACATCTACTAGGCATAACATGTCCTCGCTTCATGAGATTGTCATGAGTAAGGATTTTGTTCTGAAGAGCCAGCCAGTAAAAAATGTTGATCTTTGGAGTGAGACCCGAAATCCAAGCCTTCGCCCAAGGGGCCTTCTCTTTTAAGCTCCAAAGGGAATTATAGCCTGAGGCAACTGAGTATCATCCATTGGGATTATCCCTCCAGACCAGCTCATCCCCCAAATTGATAGGAATCATGGAATTGAGCATAAGCATTATAGGAGTCAAGTCCTCAGAGATGAGGGATAGGTCACTCCATTCCTGGCCATTCCAATAATCAAAAACTTTGGACCCAATTTGATCAGTACAAGCTTGCATCCATCTCTCAAAAATAGGGTTATTGATAAGTGGATCTTGGGAAAGCCATCTATCTGACCAGAACTGGATGTCCTTTCCATTTCCCAATTTCCATGATATCCTGGCCTTAGCCAGGTCCCTGGCTTTCATGATCCCATTCCAAATGTTCGATCCTTTTGGGAGATCTTCATTAAAAAGGGTGAAAAGAAGAGTGGGTCTTCTAATAATTATTAATAGTTTGTTAGACCCAAAAAACATTAATAAATAATAAACTCATCAAACTATTATTTTCATAAATCCCATTAATTAATATTTGACTAACCCTTAATACCATAAGGTATTCAAATGTATTAACATAACAATTCAATCTTAATTCAATATCATTTAGAGTTTCTAAATTTTAAATCAACATAATATAAATTATCATATTACAATTATTTAATCAATATTAAAATCAACCATTAGACTCCATTTTCTAATTGTTCTAATAATATTTTGTCTATATAAAGATCCCTATCACAAACCAATAAGACTCATTGTAGATTTTAACATGAATAATCTCCAAATTCTTAACATTATCATCTTCATTAAACAACTCTAAAATTGTTTAACATATATTAAATAGTATTCAATATACATTATAAAAATTCCACTATATAAACTATATTAAAATCTCTTTTCTTTTAATTTTCTCTCATTTAAAAATCCAATTACTTAGATTGACTAATAATTAATTACACTTCTTCTACTATTAACTAATCTTAATTAAATTTGATTTAATTAGATTAGATAATAAACCATATAAAACTAATGCATATTAATAAGATTCTAATAAGGGAAGATTGAAATAATATCTTTAATTCATTTCATGCTCTGATAGATTATTTTTTTGTGAAGTTTAAGCATAAAGAACTCTTGGTTATGGGAAATTGAGAAATATTTTTCCTTGAATAAAATAGTCTCAGTACGATGGTCATATCTCCCTAATGAACCATTGGATTGGGCTGAAATTTAAATATGTTAGAGAGGGCCAAGTTGCGCCAATTTTGACAGGAGCGATTGAATAAATTTGATCACAACAAAAAGTTATGAATGACTGAGTTCGGATCTATCCAAGGGGCAGCGATAGGACAATCTGTGATGAATTAAGAATTTCCTCTTAAAATGTAATTGTTCTCTAAATTTATCCAATAATTTCACTAATGGATTTGGCCATAAATCTTGAATCCATTTTCAATCTATTTCAATTTGATTCTAATCCAAACCCAAACCCGTTTAGATCTAATTTCATCCTTAATTGGATCTAAGATTTTTCTATTGTTTTCTTTGCAACTATACATTTCTAGATTTCAATTTAATTGTAGATTCAATCACAAAGAGTATGCAGATACATATAACAAACATGATGAAGATAGGAAGAGAAATAGTGCAAAGAGAATATGCGAATATCACAAGTGCACTTGGACATTGATGCTAATCTGTCATGCCTTAGAAGTCCATAGAAAATCCCTTCTTTCTCCACCATTCGCAATTCCTCCAAGATCCAAGACAAACAAAAACTTCCAAATGACTAGAAGTGCTAGAAGAAGCACAGAAGCATGTAGAAAATATATGAGCATATGAACTTCTCCAATGCATGTAGGCTCTGAAGCTTCCATTTTAAGCTTATAGCTTGTAGCTTCCATTCCCCAATTGCTCTCCACGCTATATCTAAGCTTCTATGAATGCCTGAATATGAAGAGCTCTCAAAAAACCTTTGGAATACTTCTTGAAACCGCTGAAAGGTGTCACCAACTAAGCATGGGTCTTTTCCAATTCTTTTTGATAAGTCATAGAATTGTAGACACATTGTGCTTAATTGATGCACTAACCCCTGTGTTGTTGACACATGTTAATTCCCATGCAAGCTTATAACTCTAATTTACTTTTTAAATAATCTCTATTTAAATTTTATAACTTTCATTTTAATTTTTTATAACTTTTATTATTATTATTTTATTTATTACTTTATTATTATTTTATAATTATTATTAATTTTAATTTCTAGTTTTCTTTTATTTAATTCCTTTTCCCCAATAATTCACATTTAATTAATTACAATCAAAATATGAAAGATCATGATATTTTATTAATTTTTTCAAATAAATAATTTATTAATTAAATCTATTTATTAAGACTTAATTAATGGAAAATTCACCATAGACCTCCAAGATAAAATATGAAAACCCATCATAGAACAAATCATACAAAATTAATCTAAAGGGTTAAAAATAATGAAATATATCATCCGACACATTCAGTGGGTATTCAACTCAGAGACTTATCCTAACTTTCCAATTAGGACAAATGGCTCAAAGGGTTGGGATTTGGACTTGAGAATTTATCTCCCCTCTCTTATCATTGAGATAATGTGATAGGGTACGCTCATCCTGGCAATTCAGGAAAGTCGATACCCGGAACCTGCAACTTGCATAAAAACCATTCATGTACAAAAACAATATATACTAAACTAAACAGACAATGGTAGGAAGTAGTGTATCGTGTAGATCCTGACTAGCAGGTGACTACGACTCCCTTCCTTATCCACATCAGACACGCCATACGCACACCATACACATGCAAGTATGGGGTAAGTATCCATAAGAAAGCATATATGATAATAAATCATCTTACTAATCATCATTAATATTTGAAAGCAATGTAATAATCACCATCAATAATTGTGAACACTAAAAATAATCATCATACATACATGAAATGTAGAGTCTAAGTAATCTCATCACATAATAAAATGAATCCATAGCACAATATCTGGTAATCTCAAAAGAATGCTGCTAACCAACAACATAAAACTAGTTCTAAAAGAGTTCAGCAACATTAGCAAAACACAAACTAGGGGTAGGCACTACAATATGTCAAGTTACATAGGAGTTGAGTAAATAGTGCATGCCAAGCAATACAGGTGCTGAGTCATAGTATAAAGATTAGTGAATTCCAAGCATTAGAGACTTGAGATGTCAAGTAAGACATTCTTGACATGTTTGTTTGTAAAGGCACAAACAACTATGTAAACCTTTTTTGAGTTGACTTAAGATTGAATTTTGATATTTTGGAGATAAGGATGAATCTCTAGCTAGATTCCCTATGCAATTACATGCAACCAATTACAAAATGGGAAGGATTAAGTGGCAAAATGGATGAATTTAGTCATAGATTCATACCTTACCCTAAGTCAATAAGTCTTCTTAAGGAGGAAAAACCCTAAAATCTATAGAGTGAGTATGTAAGGAATTGAAGGAGTAAACAAAGAAGTTAGCATGTTTAAATAGAGCATTCATGGTGGCTTGGAAGTTATGAAGTGAAACAACATTGTAGAATCAATTAGAGCATAATAGAGGAAAGGAAAAGGATACAAAAAAGAGACATCTAATTGAGAAGGATCAAGAAGACATTTTTTAGAGCTGATCTATTATCAAGAAATCAAGTGCTAACTACATGATCAAAGTTGAGAAATTCTAATAGGCGATTTTAGTCAAAAATCTCTTAATACAAGTATTCCTAACAGGCTATATGAAATCCTCTAACAAGGTGCTTACTTAGTTTTAAGTTAAATTCCTTTAGCAAGGCACACTTCTAATAGGATGTTGAAATCCTCTAACAAAGTCATACCTAATAGTCTTTGTAAGTTTTTAATAGGGTAGATCATGTTTCATGGTCAAGAAATTATAACCTTCATTAAATACACTTTATTACTACAGTAGTGAATATTTGTGGGTGTCACCCCCATCCCAGTTTTTCCTTCTAATTGGAGGGTTTCTAAGTAATCATATCTAGTGTCATATGTGTATGACTTTTTATGTGTTTACATGATTTAGATGTATATGCTTTACATGTTATTTCAGTTTACTCATTGAATGTATAAGATGGATGTATGCTAAATATGTTATGGGTCCAATTTTAAACTATTGATTCATTGCCCCCCTACCCCCCACCCCCCCAACCTCTCACCATCTCAGAAGATTACCTTTCCTATTGTAATTCCAACAAGGGCATGGAGAATCATTTCGATTGAATAGGGGTTATTGAAGCACATAAGATGAAATTTGTAAAAGCTAGATTAAGGGGACCAACTCTAATAACTTGGTGGAAGTTTCTCCAAGAAGAGAGGAATAAAGAAAAGAAGAAGCCAATAAAAAATTTGAAGGTAATAGTGAGAAAGCTTAAAGAGAACTATCTACCAGAGGATTATTAAATCCAACAACATAAAAGGAGACAAAGTTTGAAATAAAAGCATATGGATGTAGCCTCTTATACTTTCAGATTTGAAAATTTATGGCAAAGATCCATGATCCAAAATCCAAGAAGATGAGGAAGTAAATGTAGCTAGGTATCTAGGAGGATTGAGATGGGGTATCCAAGAAGAACTCAATCTAAGGACCCCCACTAGTATATAAAAATACTTCCAATGAGCTCTCAAGGTGGAAGAGAGGAAAAAAAAAAACAAGACTCTCATACTAAAGGAAAATAAAAAGGTAGAGATGCAAGAAGCAGATATAGAGGTGGATATGGAGGAAGAACTAGTGACACTAAGTCACAAGGGGATTCAAAATCTAGTGAATGAAGTAATGAAAGTTGTAATAGAAGCAGTTATCATAGATGAAGAAGCTATAATGATGGAGGTAGTGGTAGATCAAGAAATTACAAGAGAGGTTAACATTTTTATATAATGAAATGCTACAATTTTGAGAAATTCGAGCATCCTACTTATAGATGTCCTAAGAAAGCATAATCTTCACAAGGTGATAGGAAGGTAAACTATGTTCAGGAGAGTTTTTCAAAATGACCCAAGTAAAGAAGGGCCCAAACAAAGGAATGCACTTTTCAGAGTCAAATGCAAGATCCAAGGTAAATTTTGTAAAGTCATAGTGGATTGAATATTAACTAATAATATCACATGAGATAAAGTTTCTCAAAAACTTCAATTGGTAAGAATTCCACATGCCCATTATAAAGTTACATGATTGAAAAAAGGAAACAATGTTTTCATAAATTAACAAGTTTGGGTAGACTTTTCAATAGGAGGGTGGCAAGACAAAATACTTTGTGATGTTTTACCCATGGAAGCTTGTCATCTACTTCTAGGTACACTACAAAAATATGAAAGGGATCATATCTATAATGGGAAGAATAATTTATATACCTTTAAGAAGGATAGAGTGGCATATAGGATACAATCACTTGTTGAAGAAGGCATGGGTATGACCATAGAGAGAAACCTCCTACTTATTAGTGGGCAAGGATTGTTTAGTGATTTAAAATAGAAACAAGAGGTCAGGTTTGTAATTATATTGAAGCCTTAGGAGGAAGAGGTGAAGAAACAAACCACCTTACCAAAGGAGGTACAAGCTCTGTTAGATCAGGTCAAGCATATTATTAGTGATGGTAAACCTTCTATACTTCCTCCACAAAGTGAATTTATTCATCAAATAGACTTTTTGCAAGGGGCTTCACTACCAAGAAAGAATTCTTACAAGATAACTCCATAATAGAATAATGAGGTTGCTAGGAATGTCCAAGAGTTATTAGATCAAGGTTTGATTAAAAAGAGCATTAGTCCATGTGTTGGTACCCAAAAAAGGAGGTAAATGGAGGTTATGTACAAATTATAGATCCATCAATAGGATAACTAGAAGGTATATGCTTCCTATTCTTAGAATAGAGGATTTCATGGATTTTTTAGGGGGTGCTAAGCATTTTTCTAAGATTGATCTTAAGAGTGGTTACCACAAAATGAGAATGAAGGAAGTTGATGAGTAGAAGACAACCTTAAAAACCACTGAAGGACTATATGAATGGTTGTTCATGTCATTTGGCTTCACCAATGTACCTAATACATTCATGAGGCTTATGAATGAAGTGTTGAAGAACTACATAGGTAACTTTGTGGTAGTATATCTTAATGATATATTGATAGGCAGTGATGATAAAGAAGAAAATTTGAATTACTAGGAAATTGTTTTGAGGAGGTTGCAAGAAGAGAAATTAACCATCAACCTAGAGAAGAGGGAGTTTCTAAAATAAGAACTAGTTTAACTTTGTTTTATTTATCACAAGGTAACTTGAGGATGGATGAGGATAAATTTGAATCCATACTAAATTGGCCTAGACAAAAGAAAGGCAATATTTTGAGGAGTTTTCATGGTTTGGCACAATTTTATAGAAAATTCATAAGAAGATTTAGTGAGAATTGTGCTCCAGTCTTGTATACCATTAATAGTTTATTGAAGACTAGTTTTGTATAGAATAAGAGGAAATTTATCGATTTGGATTCTTGAAGTGTTGTGTAGACAAGTATTTCAAAATCATTTTTCTTGCATAGAGGGTCTGCCTTGTTTTGATTTGTGACAAGAAAAAATTGTTTTTCGTGATTTCCACTAGTCAAATTGCTACGATGTTTGGAATTACGAAGAGAAGTATATAAATAGATAACATATTTAATTTGTATTGCATAAGATTTTATTTTCTATATTTCCTAACATGTTATAGATGAGTCTGATTTACCTGGATAGGAATTACATGTTGTTGTAGAGCTTTGGATATAGGAGTGTGGATTTGTTTGTGTTAGTCCAAGTGTTGGAGATAAATATTAAGGTGTGATGATGCCTAATGTCTAATGTCTTGAAATATCCTTTACTATGCTGAGCTCACTCCTAATCATGGGATCTTGGAGAGATATGGAATATTCTCATTATGTTGTACAAAAAATTTCAACATATCCTCAAGTTATAAAGGTTTATTTAGAAACCTTGCACAACTTAGAGAAAGGGTAAAAAAATTAGGATTTCTCTACTAAGACCTCTACAAAAAAAACATTGAAACCTTAATTTAATTAGTCTACCTAATTTTTATAGTATTTTCTCAAAACAATTAAAATGGTGAAAATATAGTCCATGAATGGCTCTACCTAGGGATAATGGGTAGCATGCGTGCATGTGAGCTTTCAACATTTCTGGAAGAGAAAATCCCATACTTGACAAGATTAAAACTTATTCAGAGAGAAATAACTAATCAAATTGGGTGTGCCATAGAACACATTTACAAAATATACAATATTTATAGATGTAAAGGAACCCTAAAATACTATTCATGGAATAGAAATTACCCTCAGCAGAAATACTTTAGGAATTATCCTTGAACTAGAAATTCTAGAATATCTAGTGGTATCTCTTTGATGAAGTATGAATCTTGTCCCTAATTTTCATGAATTAGATATGGACCCTACAAAATAGGATTAATTTTTCCATGTTTACCGTTACCCTCCATTCAAGCATTCTAGAGTACTACTAATTCTTCTTGTTCAGATTTCCTTTCTGATGCCTTTTTATCATACATATTTTTTACTTGTAATTGTAATTTTATATTTCTTGCAAAAGCCTCCATTCTAATTTCATCTAGCTATTATCATAGTTTTTAATAAATTTATACATCCCATTTAGGTTGTTCCAGGATAATTTGGCTTGTATTGCATAAAATAGGTCATAAGGTGCACAACCTATTACTTTCTTCACTATTACTCTATCAGTTCATACTACTAAGGGTAACTTGGAATCCCAAGCCTTCTTATTTTCATCCAAAATCCTTTTAATTGTTTGGAATAGAGTCTTATTATTGGATTATGCTTTCCAATTCCCTTTAGGATTATATGGGGATGATGTGTATCTTGTAATTTTATATTTCTCATAAAAAATTCATATTCCTCTTATCTAAAACACTTATCATTATCTATGATAATCTTTTTTGGACAACTAAATATACTGATATTGTTATTTAGGATAAAATCCACCACCTATTTACTAGTTTCTCTTTTGGTGTGGATTATTTTCACCCATTTTGTAAAATAATGTGTGGCTACCAAGATCCATTACTACCCAGAACTAGATTTATTTAGATTCTCTTCTACAAAATTAATTCCCCATTGTTGGAATGGTGTTTCCACCTCTACTAATATTAATGGTAAGTTACCAAAGAATTTTAATTTTCTACTAAATCCTTGGCAAGAATCACTTTTCTTCACAAGTTCATGCATATTTCTGAATAGTATAGGCCACTAGAATCCAACCTTAATCACTTTATGAGTTGTTAATTTACCTGTAAACAGGCCTCCACACACTCCACTATGCATCTCACCTAGAATCTTAGCTATTTTCTCTTCATTAACACATTTTAATAATACACCTTCCATGTTTCTCCACCATAGGTCTACTTTGGCAATTACATACTTAATGGCATGTAACTTCAATGACCTTTTCAGATTGTCATTCATCTATGATGGAGTTTTAATATATTGCAAATAATGGATTACACTCTTGAACCATTCTCAAGCATCCATATCACATAAGTCATTTATGCAATTATCATAAAGTTGGTTTATCTTATTTTCTTGTAAATTGGTGTTTGCCATTGATTTTGCAAGTCCCATCCCTTTGACCAACATGGTGATTTAAATATCTATATTAAATTAATGGATTCTATTCATCCATCTGCATCTTCTTCCTGAGACATCCTATTTAGGGAAAACTATTTTCACTACAGCACTAAGGACAAAATAAACTATAGTAGCCCACATGAGATAACATGGAAATAGCATTACAATTTTGACTAATGTATAACCTTATTTTTCATTTATTTATTATTTTAGTTCTGTAGCTTGTAGGGATTTTCTAAAGAATGCTATGGGTTAATCAAAGCCTTCTTCAATTTTTTTATAACAAGACTACTCCAAGATTTTGAAACAAAGAAAATGAGAATATGTGCATGGGATTTGAATAATCCAGGGATCTTAAAATAGTGGCATCCTTAATTTTCTTTCTTTATTTTTTGAAAAACATTGGTTGGCTCACCATCCCATTTGATCTTAGAACCTTTCTTGAGCATTTTATAGATAGTTCTACTTAACTCTAAAAATTTGGTAACAAACCTTCCCAAAAAGTTAATCTACCCAAAGAATGATTGAATTTCCTTTACATTTTTAGGCTTTTGAATCCTATCAATGGCTTCTACCCTTTAAGGGTCTATTCTCACTCTTTCCTTTCCAACAATATTCCCTAAGAACTCACCTTCCATAACTCCAAAGAACACTTTCTTGGATTAAAAGAAATACCATACTCCAAGGCTCTTGAAAACACTTTTCCTAGATGCATAAATTGATCACCTTCATTCTTTGAATATGTTGTCTCGTTATCCTAATTAAAACTAGATTTTTTTGTATAAATTTTGTAACATCTAAATCCATGGCTCTATGAAAAGTAGCACCAAAATTTGTTAAAACAAATGGCTTTCTACTATATATGTTTATTCCTATGGTGTTGTAAATACAATCTTACACTATTCTAATTATTTAACAACCACTTGGTTATGTCAAGAGAAACCATCCATCATGGATACTAAATCTAACCCACTAACTCTTTGCAGCATGGCTTCCATATTAGGAAAACCAAAGTTGTCCTTTAATGAAGATATATTCAAGTTCCTAAAAGAAACACTAACCTTATATCTTCATTTTTCTTCCTAATACAAACAAGATTAGATACCCAAGAAGAATGCCTTATTGGTTTGATAATTCTAGTATCCCTTAACTTCATCAATTCTTCTTGCATTTACTATTCTAAGATTTGGTTAATAGGCATTTTCGTCTACCTAAAAGGTTTTGCACCTTCTTTTAGTGCAATTTGATTTTGAAGTAAATCTTCTATATAGGGTTTTAATGCATCATAAGACTAAGAAAATGCATGTCTGTATTTTATTATCAAATTGGTTAAGGTCTTTTTTACTCACAGCGCTAACCTCTTATCAATTTATACATTTTTTGGTGCCTCCTTAGGCTAAAGATTAATTTCATCTAAATCTTTATCATAATGTTCCTTAGTATTTAACATAGATTTATCATGATTATAAAACAATGTCTCTAATACCACTAAAAATTTGGGAATCTTGTTTGTTTTCAACTGAACCACTTCTTTCCCTAATATTGTATCCTTACCTTCTATTGTTTTAAAAAATGTAGAACAAACAATTTCCTGACCCCAAACCTAGTCTTTACAATTTAGGAATCTCAAGATATCTCTAACATCTCTAAAACCTTACAAGTTCTAAATATTAGTGGGGATAGATGGTTTGGTATGTTATTCTATCTTTTATATTCCAAAAAATTTGAATTTATCAAGATTTAGAGAAATGTTATCTAATAGGTCAGCCATTTTGTTGTTACCTCTTTCCACCAAATATATCCCAAATCCATCAAATTTTTCTATCATATCCCATACAGTATTCCTATATTTCCTTAAACTTTTATTCTTAGAGACATAAACATATTTTAATTGAGAAATAACCAATTTAGAATCTCCAATTACATGCAAACATTTAAGTACATTCTTAAAGGCTAATCTAAGACCTAACAATAAAGCCTCATATTCTACAATATTATTGGTGCATGGAAACTCAAAGTGAAAGAAAACTTCTAACTAAATTCATAAGGGGATATCGAAAGAATAGTTGCTCTATATCCATCTTTATAGCATGCCAAATCAAAATACATGGTCAACAAGTTGTTAGAAATAGGAACTACTAAGAGTGGGGGTGAATTGATCAGTATTCTACAAACTTTAGTTGCCAACTCGATATTATTTCTTACTTTAAATGAAACATGACAAAGTAATAAAGTAATGTTGAATAGTTATAGTAACCATGCACAAAGATAACTCATAGCACCATATTTTGTTAACTAGGGAAACCCTAGCTAATGGAAAACCCTAGTGGGGATGATACCCACTAAAAAATATATAGATATATGAGTTCCTTGTTAGAGGATTGACCGTGTTAGGAGTTGATTAGAAAAATCAGTATATGGAGTTCTTGTAAGGAGACTTGAAATTAATTTTTGGATTTTCCAACCCTATTAGGAGTTGTAGTACAATAGATTCAAGATGAGCCCACTACTCAAACATGCACATCCAATTACAAGAAAAGCTCACTACCCAAACAAGTAATCAAACTTCTAAAATAGGTATTGCAACTTCTTTCTCCACTAATCTATGATCTTAAACTCAATCTTGGATCACAAAATAGCTTTTACAAAACTTCACATATATCTCTTTCAAAAAAATTTACATTCAATTGCTCAACATAACAATTACAAGATAGCACATACAATCACACTTCTCATCGCAAGACATCATTTGTATAAATACAATGTCTTTGCAAAAATTGTTGCTAGGTCAGCTAAGACCACAATATACTTGTCCAATATAGAGTAAACATCTAGGATTTTGTCCCTAATTGGAAAAATAATTATTTTGTAAACAAAATAATCCTTTCCTTCAATTCTGCTATCCTATTTTACTAAAACATGAATATCTCTTTTCCCTATAATCTATACTAACTTCTAAGCTTATACAAGTCATCATCAACATGTATACAATCTACATCTAACTTTTCTAGTCATAATCTAACATTAGCAACAAGTTATAAACAACCCAATACACTATTGTATACCAAATTCATACTTTGATAATTTTTTGAGTACCAAAAGCTAAGTATATTTATTTATGAGGTTTCTTATAATCATGTACATCATGTGTTTCCATAAATGGAAATAAGTAGATATCTTCATTAGCCATTTGTCAAAAATCTCCCCCTTTGGCATTGATGGCAACAAAATATGGAAAATGGGCTAACAAAAACTCAAAAATAATGATACAATAACATTATGTTTGTTACAATTTTTTCATCTTTACATATACTCCCCCTTACAATATGATTTCATACTTTCATCTTCCCTTTACCTTTATTTGTAATTTTTTCATGTTCTTCTCTCCTTCTGACATTAATGAAAAAGGTCAAAATGTCAAAAAACTATTCAAAAACTGTCCATCTACTATCAAAAATATTGTCCTTCATCCTTAAGCTAATAGAATCTTCATGCAATCATCAAAATTTTCCATAATAATTATCCATACCTTTACTCCATGTCTCTTTTGTTGATTTAGTAGAGGTGATAATTGTACATAAAGCATATGATGCAATCTCAATTGCATTAAGCTATGAATATTAACAAGTTAGAATAGGTGTCCTTGGCCTTGACACATTCCTCCAACTCTTTCTCAACAAAATATACTTTTAGAGATTCTCTAGAATATAATACTCTCTTCAAAATATATTCCTTCCAAAGTTCCAATTTTCTAATATCATTGTGAATAATGACCACTTGTCCTTCAAAATCATCAATCCTAGAAGATAGATGTTGTATCTAGCTAGATAGAGCATCAAGCTCACTCATCCTTCCTCCAATCTGAATTTCAATGTCTCTAGTTAGTTTAAAAGATAGAGTACACTTAATGTATAACATCTTCCCATCCTATTCATAGTTCTGAAGTTCCTTGATACAAGTATCAAGAATTATTCATTCATTCTCAATATTTTGGCAAATAGTGATAAATAAGTTAGAATCATGTGAAATTTGTTAGATTCTACTACACTCAACCTATTAGTGAATTCCTCATCAAATGACTTTAGCTCTGCCAGTGTCCTTTCTTCTGGATATGCTTTTGTGTGTTGTACTACTAGAGTACTATGTAATCTGTCAGAAACCTCCATCAAGGATTTCTATCAATTATTCATTGTCTTGTTCTTCTAAATGAGTTTTGACAGGGATGATATCAAGTTAGTTTGATCATCATCAATAGCTTCTAGGCTGGCAAGTGAGAGTGGAGTAGATGAATTAGAAGGTTTAGTGTCATCCTTCCTTGGCTTCTTGGTTATCTCTTTAATGTTTCTCTCTTCTTTCTTTTCTCTTTCCTCTTCCAATATCTTCTTCTCATCTTCTTCTATTTTCTTTCTCATTTCTTCTTCCACTAGTCTTTTCTTTTCCTCCTCTTCCTTTATTTTCTTCTCATCCTCAAGCAATTTCTACTTGACATCTTCTAGTTTCCACTTCTCTTTTTCTAGTAATCTCTTCTACTCTTCAATTTTCTTTAGTTTATCTTCAATATCCTTGGTATCAGGTTCATTCTTTCTGAAACCTTCAAATTGATTTGCATCATCAATGTTAATGGTAATAATGGTTTGATTTATCTTCATAGTGTCACCATTTACTAACACTTCTGAGGTTTCTAGGTGCTGGCGGAGATACTACCTTAGATTTTATCAACATCTGACTTATTGCTATTACTGTCTCACTTATTAACTTGTCTTTCTCACCCACCATAAATAAAAATGGTCTCACTTTATTCCTTAGATAAGGTATAAGATTACTCAATAATCTCTTAATCTCTTCTTTGTCATTAGTCTTGCAAATAGTTCTTAGCATTGACTTCTAAAGATATAAATATTCTTCTCATGCTAGTGCTTTCTTCTGAATAAGTATGTCATAGACTTTCTAGTTCATTATTCCCTACATATCCTCGAGGTTTCTCAAGTTTCTACTACTTGTAAATAAGTGAAAAAATTATCAAACATAACACAAATGTCATCTTTAAATCTATCTATAATTACAGGTGCAATTCTGAATCTCTTCCTCATTTCATTCTGAAATGTCCTTATTATCAGGTTTCCACTATCTAATATCTTACCTACTAGATGTCTTCTACATACGTCGGTGATCTTTCTCATTTTACATCTATCAATGCTCATTAATTCTATGACTAATAAATATGGAAATTTTTTAAGCACATGAAAGAATATGTGATTTGTTAGTGACTGAAATCTAGACACACCATTCGTAGTCCTCTTGATCTTTTCTAGGTTCTCAAGTAGTTGCATTCTCAGTATTTTACTAAGGTTTACTTGTTCCTTCTCAATACATATCTTATATGTTTTATAGATGAATGCAACTGATATTTCATCAATATTTGAACTTTCACATAAAGAGTAGCCAATAATTTTACTCTAGAATCTTACATCACCTTGCTTAATGGTGTTGATCACCATAGCCTCTCCATTGTACACTACCTTTGTATATCTCTCAGCATTCTTCTTAACCATTTTCTCACCTATAGGTACATTTCCTTATTTTCTGAGACCAACTAGCTCATGAAAAAGTTTAGCACAAATATCAATTAAACTATCTTGCATTCATAGTTTCCTATCATGTATTCTACTTAATATGATTTGTGTCCACTCATCTATGTCCAATTCAAGGTAGAAATTATATTTGAATAGGTATAGTTCCTTCAAGTGTTCAACTCTGGGTTTTGTAGTGATATTTTGATTGAAAACTAATTCCATATCCGTGTTCATGTATTCACTCCTAATTGATTCAAACTTAATATTAAGATAACTTCCTAGGATATTGTTTGGAGTAATGGATAATTTTGAGTTAGGGTTTCCTTCTATGAGTTTCATGGAAATAACTTTCAACTTAGATCTGTCCTCATTCTCAACATTGTGCACTCCTAACATAATCATGCTTCTAACAAATATGAACTTTTACCAAATAAATTTGAAAAAATACCTCTTTCTAAAAATAGGGTTGTCTTCAAAATCACCTTAACAAGAAGCTTCTAAGTGCTCTTTTCTTCAGACGTATTTGTAATGAAGTGAAAATCAAGCCTATATTCCATTTAGTCCATCAACTTGAACTTGTATTAATTATGTACTTTGCAAACAAGAAAAATCTGTCAATTACATCATGTAATCAAATATCTGCTCAAGATTATCAATCTAATCTTCAAATGCCACCCAAGGTTTTTCATAACTTTCTTCCATCATGATGAAGCTCCTCAAGACTTGACTTCACAAAATTCTCTACAAAACATAGTTTTCATCCTCTACTATAGAATTAACTTTCTCTGTAGTACCAATAACTCTTACTTTCTTCATAACTAGTTTAGATAAGCTCCAAATTACAAGAAAGCTTAGATACCATCTAAACTTATCTTGATACACCTTTTCCCAACTTTTCTACCTCTAATTTGATCTTTGAATAAAGTTCTCAAATTTTGGTGTCGTAAACAAGTTTAATTCAACTTAATTGAATCAAACTTGATAACCAACTTTGATCTTCTTATTTCATCATCTAACTTATCCTTTGAGATGTCCAATCCTTTTACAAATGCCTCATTAAGTTCTTCTTGAAATTAAATGAATACATTCCTTTGTTCCTCATTGTCTTTATTAGTTCTAGAGTTTCTTTCATGGTTCCTTCTATCATTTCTAATGTTTCTTCCATTATTCCTTCTGTTTATGAAGTTTCTTCCATTGTTCCTTCTATCTTTGAAGTTTCTATCCATTCTGCTATAATTTATTATATGTCTAAAGTTATTGCATAACTGACATACTAGTGTTCTGCTTCTAAGATTCTACTAATCATCATGAAAATTTTGAGCTATGTGTCAAAATTTTTTATAGTTATAAAACATGATCTATCTTCTATCTCCATAAGGTCTTCCTTCTATCAATTTCCTCTTATTAGACCTTCTTCTATCTGCAGGGTTAATATTCCTAGACATTCTACTATTTCTTCTATCACTATCATACTTAGGTTTCCTACAGTTGATTACTTTATGACTTATACCATGAAAATTATCACAATAAAAGTCCTTCAAATGATTAAATGACTTATTTGTATAATCTCTTTTCATATGACCTATTTAATTATGTCACAAACACTTACCTTTAAATTCATACCTAGTTTCCTTAGAAGATTCAACTTGCTTTGGTCCATAAATTATTTTAATTTCCTTGTCTTGTACAACTTCTTTGGGTTTATTAGAAGATTAACTAGATTTAATCTTATCATTAGATTTACCTTTTTCTTTTAGATCTGATCTAATCTGAGGTTTCTTTGCAGATGTGTTAATTAGATAACCAAGACTAGTCTTATTATAAGTAGGTCTCTATATTGACATTGAATCATCAAGATTTTCTCTACTAGGATAAAGCTTCTCAATTTTTTTCTTATAATGAGTTAATTCACCTTTCACAATAGTATTGTACTTATGATGTTTTTCATGATCTTCTTTCAATGTTTCAAATTTAGATGTCTTAACTTTGCTAAACTGTCTCTAAGATTTGCATTCTTAGTCTTCAAATCAGATTCAACTTTGCTAGGATCATTCCTCAAAGTCAACTTTATATTCATAATCTTCAATTCATGCTTCAAGATCTTTTACTCTATCTTTAGCTTTGAATAATCATCATCACTAGTTGTAGATTCAGTAGATTTAGGCTTGGATTTGAGATGTTCAATATTTTCCTTCAGTTGTCCAATGTATACTTTGTAGTCTTCATATTTGTCTTCCAACTTCATAACCATAGGGATCTTACTAAAGCTATTATGCCTCTTTAAAGTAACTATACTCTGACACCAATTGTTAGATATAGGAATTCCTAAGAGGGACAAGAGGGGTGAATCAGTAATCTACAAACTTTAGTCCTCAACTAGATATTATTTTTTACTTTAAACCATACATGACAAAGTAATAAAGTAATTTTGAATAGTAATAGTAATCATGCACAAAGATAACTCATAACACCATATCTTGTTAACTAAGGAAACCTTGCCCAAGGGAAAACCTTGGTGGGGATGATACCCACTAAATAATATACTGTTATATTAGTTCCTTGTTAGAGGATGGACCTTGTTAGGAGTCAATAAAAAAATTTAGTATAAGAAGTCCCTATTAGGAGACTTTGAATCACTATTAGGAGATTGTAGCTATATTAGGAGTTGTGATAACCTTGTTAGGAGTTTTAGTATAGTATATGTAAGATGAGCCCACTGCCTAAACACGCACTTCCAATTACAAGAAAGATCATTGCACAAACTAGTAATTAGACTTTTGGAATAGGTATTCTAACTTCTTTCTTAATTGATCCCTAGTCTTTAGCTTAGTCTTGGATCACAAAATAGCTTTTAAAAAACTTCTCATATATCTCTTTCACAAAAATTTGCATCCAATTACTCAACATAACTATTAAAAGATAGCACACAATCAAACTTCTCATTGCAAGATGTCTTTTGCATAAATATTATGCCTTTACACAAATTTTTTCTAGGTTAGCTTAGACCACAATACACTTTTACAACTTAGAGTAAACATCTATAATGTTAGCCCTAATTGGACAAGAAATTATTTTGTAAACAAAAAATCCTTTCCTTATTTTTGCTATCCCATTTTGCTAAAACATGAATCTCTTTTCTATATAATCCATATTGAATTTTGAGGTTATACACATCATCATCAACATGTATACAATCTTCATCTTTCATTGCTAGTCATAATCTAACATCTACAACAAGTTCTAAACAAAACAATTCACTGTTGTATACCAAATTCACACTTAGACAATTTTTTGAGTACTACAAGCTAAGTATCTTTATTTCAAAGGATTCCTATAATCATCTATAGCATGTGTTTCCATAAATGACAACAATTAGATATCTCTATTAGCCAATTGTCAACATAAGTGCCCCTTATTTCATTTTGAATCAACTTCTACTAAAATGGATGACTTAGTAGACCCTTTCTCTAGAATTGGGAACTTATCTCTAAGTGAATTGATGTCAGTATCCATAAAAAAAGTCATGTCGTCATCAACATTTTGTGCAATCATATAAATTCTTTTTTGATTCTTTTTTAATTTTAACAACCTTGTCATCAATTTAAAATAGTGCATGAGATAAATCACATGAAATGCTTCCACCTATTTGTATGATCCATTTTCTAGACAATAGAATACCATATTGGGGTGGAATGTACTTATAATTAAAACACTCATTGTCAATTATTTATCTAGATAGGAATATAGTAGAGAACGAAATGCACTTATTATCCCTATTACATTAACTTTTCTTTGGTTGATATTAAAATATCTATTTTGAGTGATGTCTACCTTCAATCCAAAATTTTCAATCACCTCGAAAGACATTAATGTATTTGTTGCATTAAAGTCTATTATAGTTGTTCAATGTCTTTCTGTTTACAATAATTCTTTAAAAAAATGGGTTATATTTCTCAAGCATTGATTTACGAAATCATGTAAGTACATAGGTGGGATTGGAGATTTGTTGAAACTACAATTGAAAAAATGCTTATATTGTCATTGATGAAAAATCTACTAATGAGACATGTTTCTATTTTGTCTAAATGTCATATCTATTTGATTGATGAAGACAATTTGAGAGATTTATCATAATAGAAACACCTAGAGGAAAGGTTGAGTTATGAAAAGGAAGCTACAATGGACAATTGATTAGCTAGACTTCGATAAAAAAAAATGATTGTTTATATCACATTGATGTTCAAGTCTTTATAGTACAAGTCAATATTTATTATTTATGTAAATCTTGACTGAGAAATGCAATGAAAGATTAAGGAATGTTGAGTGATGCTAGTGTCAATTAAGCTCTAATACAAGCCAAGAAAATTTAGTATTGACCAAGCATCAATATAGACCAAGTGCTAGGTTATAAAGAGCTCTAAAATGATTGAGAAATTTAGTGATGAATAAGTGTCACAAATCACTAATGGCAGAGTAACATTGTTTTGAATGTGTATGATGAATCATGATTTCTAGCCCACTTGGTTCATTTTTTGGGGTATGGAAACTGTGTTGAAGACAAGATTGATGAGTTGGATTTTTTAATGCAAGGAAAGGTTTAGGTATGATATCTAATGATAAAATTTGATGATAATTTTCTAAACAAAGAGGAATATGAATACGATACAATGACTCTAATAAATTGAATCGTAAATCGTAAGATCTATGGTGATCATGAAAATTGAAAAAGACCAAAATTACCTATTTAAGAAGGTGTGGGGACATAATTTAGAGAGACACACATAGAGAGACTAAGAAAATACATGAATAATGTAATACAAGTGTAAAGTGTGAGACACAAAGATACTAAATAGAGAATTTGCACATGTGTCTAGCAAGAGAATATAGATCTCTATAAGCTGATAAGAGAATCTAAGCAGGAGGCTTAGGTCTTTTGTGAAGAGAAGGAAGATTTATCAAAGGGTTTCCATGTGAATCAAGAACATAGGTGACAAAGAAGGATTATCATAGAACCAATGCATGAATCGACTAGGGATCTAAAATTGTAAACTGAGGTGTAATCATACAAATCAAAACCTACTATTTTCTTTCTAATCATCGTAAATTATTTGCATTGAAATCCTTTTAATCAAATATTGACACAATAATCATTGAAGGACTCAATAGTCTATGTAAATCCTTTAGCAACGTGACATTCTAAATTGAATGATCAAACTTCTCTAAAAAGTCCACTTATAATAGGATGACTAAATGCTAGTGTACAACTTGTGCTAAATATTTTATGGTATTTTACATTTAAATGTATACATTCAACAACTTTATTATGTTGCAATAGTGAAGTACTAGTAATTTTTTTTATTAGTGTGCACCAGAGAGCGACCTATAGTAGATGAAGAAGAACAATTAATATTTAATATTTGATTATTCAAATGGTACTAATGGGCATTAGGTAATTGATTCAACCCCACCCCCACTCCCCCCACCCCCCCTCCCCTCTCTTATTTATACTAAACATTCTAACAATTAGTATCAAAGCATAGTGCTTCTAAAGAGAAGTTTGAAGGTACTTTAAGCTAAAGAGCATGACTAACCAAAGGGAGGTCCCAATGCTAAACAAGGAGAATTTTCTTGTATGGAAAACATTGATAAGGCTAAATATATCAAGTATTAATGATGTTGCCATAAAATTTGTTGACAATGAATATGTGAACATAACAATTATTCATGTGACTACTCAACAACTGAAAAAAAAACAAGAATAGAATTAAGCAATGTTGGAGATTTTCTTAGCCCTAAGCTATGCCAAATTTGATGATATAAAATAATCTGATAGTGTAAAACAAATGTAGGACAAACTAAAGAGCCTCATATATGGAGAAGATAACAATATATTGAGAGACAAAGAAGAGAGCCTAGAGGTAAATTTGATGAAATGAGAATGATGGAAGGTGAGAATATAGTGCAATAGTTCATAAGAACAAAAAAATTGTGAATGCTATTCTAGGTGAAAATGGAGAAATAAAAGATGAAATAATGATAAAAAAAAGTATTGAGGACTCTACTCCCTATATATTCCATTAGAGCTTTAGTAATACAAGAGTTGAGATGTACTCTAGGTAACAATTTCACCTTATAAGGTGTAATTGGTAGAGTTACTACTTTTGAGATGTCTAACTTTGATAACTACAAACCTACCACTATTGAATATGTTTTTAAGTCACAATTGTTGCTTTGCAAAAAAAAAAAGGCAAACATGTGAAGAGTGACCATGATACTTCTGATGATGAGCTTGGTAAACTTGACTAACCTATTGCAAAAACATTTGGAATAGGTAGAGATAAATACAAAGGTAAATCACATATTATTCAAGATTTTTATGCAACAAGGTTGGTCATATAGCTACAACGTGTCCTAATAAGGAAAACATGGATGAAATAAAGGAAAGAAAGCACAAGGAAAGAAGAGATGACCTACATTACAAGAAGAAAAAGGATGAAAAAGGTAAGAAATCTTGTTATATTCTTGAAGAAGAAACTGATATTGAGTTTAAAATTAATGATGATGAAGTTGTTTATGTTGCTATGAATGAAGATAATGATGAAGATGAAAAAAATACTTTAATTTTATGTGTACAAAAGTGATAGATGAATAATTAATAGTCGCTTCTCTAATCATATGACTACTGATAGAAATAAATTAGAAGATATTGGACCATACAAAGGATAATGTATTAAATTTTGTAATTATATTCCATGTGTTGTGAAAGGTAAAGGAACTATTCAATTGATTGATAAAATCAAGTGTGATAATGTTTACTAGTTGGAAGGACTTAACTATAATTTGTTGAGTGTTTTAATATTAAGAAAATCATGATATAGAGTTGAATTACATGATAGAAAGGCCAAGATATATGATGTTGATGGAAAGCTAATTGGAAGTGGTGATTAGACAAGAGGTAACTTGTTCTATCTACATTCATCTAATGAGACATGTTCTTTTTCACAACAAGAACATCTTTGGTTATGACACAAAAGGTCATGTCATGTGAAATTTTATGATTTGGTGAACATTAGTAAAATGAAGAACTTTGGAGGGTTGCCAAAACTAAAGATGCCTAACAATGCTTAACTGAGAGGGTGGGGGGGGGGGGGGGCCGGGGGGGGTGAATCAGTTATCCAAGGTCTAATGATGCGCAATTAAAATTTTTCTACAAATCCTTAATGGCACATAACTGAAATTATCATGTATGCAATTGAACATTAAAAAACCATGAAAATTAAACATGCATCACACCGTAACACTAAGGATTTGATAAACTAGAAACCCTCTAAGAATAAAAATGTAAAACTGGAAGTGGGGATGATACCCACAAAATAACTGCGCAATTGATTTCAACCACTTCTAATGGTCTGCCCTATTAAAGGCCTGCCTTGTTAAAGGCTAGAACACATTGTTAAATGTGACCTTCTTAAATGATTTAAGAACATTCAACTTGGAATGTCACCCTATTAAAGGATTTACATAGAGCTATTAGGCTCGCCCAAGTCCATGGGATTTTTAGTCAAATCCGCAAAAGAATCATCCATCCCTCTCTAAGGATCTCCTATCCTCCTCCTAAGGATCTCTTTGTCCTTCTCCTAAGGATCTCTTTGTCCTTCTCCTGGGGATATTCTATTATTTTCCTAAGGCTTATCCACCTAGCTATTAAGCTAACCTAGCAATGTAGGGTTCCAATATCTAATACAATGGTAATAAAGTATTAGAAAAGTTTTGACTTGATACAGATTGCAACCCTAACTGTACAGATTTCATATCACTCTTCAATTCTTTTCTTTGCTTGGCTTTCCTACCTTGTAGTGCTGATAGCTTTTTCACCCTTCAAGATCTATCTCCTTGAGCTCTTCCACTCGTTATGCCAATGCAATCTCTCTGGTCACTTGATCAACGCATAGTCTTAATGCTTCGTTCTTACTCCTCTTGGCTTCTTCACATGATCACACTTATGACCAATTCCTTCTCTTTTATGTACACTTGATCTCTAAGCTATAAATTCTTATAAATAAGTTCTATTTTTGACTTCTCACTCAAATCTTAATTTTTTCTTGAGAAAATGGTATTGTTTTCCCTCCAAATTGTTTCTTTTGGAAACTTCATGATGAATCCATTAGCATTTACATTGGATTGTTTTGCATGGATTACATAGAATTTTATGACATCTACTCATCATTCATAACTTCCAACTACTTCACAAAATTTGATGTAACAACCTTATCGCTGTTGATCTGGCAAATCTTGTGTTTAACAAATAATGTAGCAACTCAACATTATTGGTTTACTGATGCTTGGCACCTTCTATGTTACTCAGCTTCTTAATGTTATTTATTGGCGCTCGGCATCTAAAGCCTTTTGGCTTTTCTCAGCACTTGAAAACTTACTCGACATCCATTATCCTTTTCTGCTACTAGGCACTAGAAGGATTTTTTGTTACTTGTCATCTAAGTAATCACTCAACTTATACTGAAGTTGAACTTGCTTAGCTTCAACTTAAAATCTGTTTGGCTCTAACTAGCTTGCTCAACTCTTTGTAATGAACTTAGTTAATCCTTACGTCTTTGATGTATTTTAGTGTTTTCATCCTTTGTGTCTTAGAGGATGTCATCAATACACTATTTCATCAATGGCTTAGCTGATCCTTATGCTTCATTACATCATCATAACTTCAACCTTTCTCTAGGTACTCTAGTTACATCTTATTGATTGCCACCTCCTTGTTAATCAACCAATTAATAGTATTTGGATGACTAAAATAATTGTCATTCCTGCAAGTAGCAAGTTTGACATCAATGACAAAACAACAATTGAAAACATTCTTTACCAGTTCCATTATCCTTCATTCATGATCTTTTCAATCATTTCCAACAATCTCCCTCTTTGGCATTGATGACAAACCAAACTGATCAACTTAGTCACCACCAAAATTACGTATGTTTCCTAATTGGTATATAATTGATAGAAATTGAATCTTTTGTTCTGCTTCTCCCTCTATACTATTGCATCCTTACTCTGCATTCCTGATCCTTCATAGTTGCATTGTTGAATCTTATTTCTTTTGAATCTCCCTCTTTCTTATACATCTTTCATATATATCTCCTTACTTTATATTTATTAGTTTCTCATATATCTCCCTCTTTGACATAAATTCCAAAGATGTAGCATCTTCAACATGCTAAATATAAGCTTTTCAATTTCATGTTTTTCTCCTTCTGTCACCATGCTTGTGACTAATCTAGAATTTTTGTTCCTGTTGTCATCCTCTACATCATTCTTCTAATATTTCAATGATGTACTCCCATTAATTTAGGGCAGCTTCTATGTTGCTTTAGACTACTTGAGTTAGGGGCATTACCCCCAACTTGCGTCCAAGATATCCATATGCATCCTTGGGAAATGGTTTGGTGAAGATATTTGCAGTTTCTTCTTTTGTGTGAATGTACCCCATCTTCACTTGTTTGTTTTCCACCAATTCTCTAATATAGTGATACTTGATTGCAATGTGCTTGGTTTTTGCACGCATTATTGGACTCTTGGATATATTTATAGCACTTGTATTATCACAATACAATGTCACAGGTTTAGCTACCTCTTCTTTCATTCCTTTCAATAAATGTTTAAGCCACACATTTTTTTTGCAATTGACTGTTGCGACCATGTATTCTACTTCTATAGTAGACTGAGATGTGCATGGTTGTTTCTTGCTAGTCCAAGTAACCATCCTTTTTCCTAAGAATAATGCTCCTCCACTTGTGCTTTTTCTGTCATCAATGTTTCCTCCCCAATCTACATTTGTATATGCATTGAGCTCAAACTTCTCATTCTTTTTGTAATATAGGCCAAAATCATCAGTTCCTTTGAGATACCTCATTATCCTTTTTACTACTATAAGATGATTTTCTCTAGGATTGATAGAGAATCTAGCCACTATTCCAACTGCTAGTGCTATATCTTGTCTGCTATTGATCTGTACATTGTTTGATTGACTTTAGTTGATTCATCATTTTTAGATAGCTTATGTCCTATTGCCATTGGTGTGCTGACTGGTTTGGAGTCTTCCAATCCAAAATTCTTGAGTATCTCCTTGATGTATTTTGATTGTGTCACAAATATACCATGTTTTAGTTGATGCACTTGCAATCTTACAAAGAATTTGATTTCTCCAAACATAGACATTTCAAACTCATGTTTCATTTTGTCAGCAAAAATTTTACATAGTACTTCCTTTCCTCCAAAAACCATATCATCCACAAATATTTTATATACAAGAATATCCTTACCTTCTTCTGATTTGATGTACATGTTTCTATTATCATCAGTTCTTTCAAATCCTATTTGCACCAAATACTTGTGAAGTCTCTCATACCAAGCTTTAGAGGCTTTCTTTAATCCATATAGAGCCTTATGCAGTTTACATACCTTATTTTTGTTCTTTTTATCAGAAAAACCTTCTGGTTGCTCTATGTAGACTTGCTCTTGAAGTATACAATTTAGAAATGTAGACTTTACATCCATTTGATAGACTTTAAATCCTTTGAAGGTTGCATATGCTTGTAGGGTCCTTACTCCTTCCATTCTGGTAACTGGAGCAAAAGTTTCTCCATAATCTAGTCCTTCTTCTTGTGCATACCCTTTACAAACTAGTCTTGCCTTGTTTCTTGTGATTTCACCATTTTCATGTAACTTGTTTCTAAAAACCCACTTGGTTCCAATCACATTCTTGTCAGTTGGTCTTGAGACTAAAGTCCATGTCTTGTTCTTCTCAATTTGTTCTATTTCTTCTTTCATAGCATTATACCAGTCATCATCTGTTATGGCTTCACTTACTATTTTTGGTTCCATTTATCTGAGAAAACATGTTTCATTTATGAGTCTATTCCTTTTCATCGGTCTTGCATCTTTATTTCCAATAATTTGATCTGTAGGATGATGTCTTTTCACATACTTTTCTAACACTAGTTCTTTCCTTGTTTTCATGTTGTCTCTTTTAGAATCTATATCCTCATGCATATTTTCATCAGGTATTTGTTCATTTTCTTCTTGTTGGCTGTTCTTAGAGTCTGAATGAACATTTTTTGTATTCTAAATCTTGGCTTCTAAATGTATCTATTGTTCAGCATTCACTGTCTGTGACTCGATAGATTCTAGATTTTTTTGTTGATGGTCATTCTGAGTTGCAACTTCACCATCATTAGGTATAACTTCATAAAATTATACAAATGTCTTGTATTCTTCTACTTTCTTGGTGTTCTCAATACTTTGAACTTCTGTAAGCTCATCAAATTTCACATTTGTGCTTTCTACTACTTTATTAGTGTTACCATTTAAGCACTTATAAACTTTTCTTCTAGTAGAATAACCAAGAAATGTGGCTTCCTCACTCTTTGCATCAAACTTTCCATTACTAGACTCTTTATATATATAGCATTTTTATCCAAATATTTTGAAATTTTTTATATTAGGAGAATGCCCATACCATAATTCAAAAGGTGTTGCATTAGTACCTTTCTTGACTTGAACTTTGTTGAGTGTGTAGACTGCAGTACTTATAGCTTCTCTCTAGTACTTGAGTGCAATGTTTTTCTCCATCATTAAGGTTTAGGAACAATCAATAACTGATCCATTCCTCCTCTCTACTATACCATTCTGAGGTGGAGTCCTAGGTGTTGAAGTTTGCCTTTTGATTCCTCTTTCATTGCAGAACTCTTCAAATTCTCTTGATGTGAATTCACCTCCTCTATTAGATCTAAGACATTTTAGGCTCTTCCCAATTTCTTTCTCAACTCTATCCAAATACCATTTGAACATTTGGAATGCATCTAATTTTTGTTTCAGGAACATAACTTTCATCATCCTTGAATAGTCATCTACAAATAGCATTATATATTTGTCACCTTTGTAGCTTTGTACTTCAATAGGACCACACAAGTCAGTATGAACTAGCTCTAATACTTCATTAGAAGCATAAGTCTTTCTTTTGAAAGTTTACCTGGTTATCTTCCCTAGTTGGCATTGTTTGCACATGATGTTATCAGGCTTCTTCAACTTTTGTAGTCCTCTGACTTTCTTCATTTTTCTGATGCTTATCAGATTGTCAAACTTTACATGACATAGCCTCTTATGCCATAACCACACATCATCAATTTGAACAATAAGGCAAGAAGCATCTTCCATGTCAAGGTAAAACAAATTACTCCTAGTCTAATCACCTTGTCCTATTAGACTTCCTTGCAAATTATAAATCTTAGCAATCCATTTTTCAAATTCAACTTTACATCCTATGTTGCCTAACTATGAGACACTTAGCAAGTTATAATTTAGGCCTTCAACTTAGTATGAATTGTCACATGATATATTTTTAGTAAGCTTGATAATACCTTTCCCTTTGATCTAACATGGTGCATTGTTCCCAAATCTAACACTATTTCCTTCATATTGAGTAAAGGAGATGAACATACTTTTATCTCCAGTCATGTGATGAGAGCATCCACTGTCTATGATCCATTTACCATTCTTGTTCATGTAGGTTACCAGGGCAGTTGCTTGTTCTTCATCTAATTCATCCTTCATAGCCACATAGACTACTTCATAATCATTTTTGTCAGAGTCTTCTTCAACAATGTAGCATCATTTTCCTTTACCTTTGTGGTCCTTGTTTTCCTCTTTCTTGTTCTTGAAGTTGCCTCCATCCTTGTAATTTTTCTTTTGTGTGCATCTGAATGCAATGTGACCAACTTCATTACAATTGAAACAAATGATTAGTAGCTTACCTTTGAATTTTCCTCTTCCTCTATGAAATATTCTTGCTAGTAATGCCTCCAATTGGTCTACGTCATCTTCATCAGTGTTGTTGTCACTAGATGCATACTTTTCTTTTCCATTCTTTCTCTTTGTTTGTATGTCATCATTTCCTTTTATCGTCATCTTAGCTTTGAATGCAGATTCAAAGTTTTTTGGCTTGTAGTTGTCAAATTTGGATAACTCAAAGGCATTGAGTCTTCCAATTATTCCTTCAAATGTCACTATGTTGCCTAGTACACACCTTAGCTCTTGGATGGATCATACTCTTATAACATATATGGGAAGAAAAGTTCTCAAGTATTTGTTACATATTGTTTCTTCTGCTAACTTTCCTCCTAGGCTTCTTATGGAACTAACTACTTCCTTCATCCTTGCACCATATTGAGTAGCATTATCTCCTTCTTCCATTTTCATATGATCAAATTTTCCTTTTAGGCTTTCTATTTTAGCTCTCTTGACATTGTCATCTCCTCCATAGATTCTTGATAATGTATTCCACATCTAATGTGAAGTATCACATCCTTTGATGTCATTATACTCGGCATAGCTTAGTGCTAAAGCAATATCTAGCACTGCTTGATTGTGCTCCTTTTTCTTTCTCATGTCATCTAAAATGAGGGGTCCTGCAGGGTCTACATGGTCAACTTTGATTGAGTCTATGCATAGTCACCTATTGATCTGAGGTGTAGCTTCATCAAACTTTGCGATGCAAAAAATTTGTCTTTGTTTAGCTTGGGAACTTCTCTCTTGGACATCTTGATCTTTTTGCTACTAGTACCTTGAAACAAATCAATAGTCTACTTTGATACCAATTGTTAGAATTATTTAGAATAACTAATAGGGGGCAGGGTGGGGATGAATCAGTTATCCAAGGTCCAACGATGTCCAATTAAACTTTTTCTACAAATCCTTAATGACACATAACTGAAATTACCATGTCTGCAATTGAACATTAAACAACCATGAAAAGTAAACATGCATCAGACCATAACACTAAGGATTTGATAACCCAGAAAGCCTCCGAGAATAAGAAGTTAAAACTTGAGTGGGGATGATACCCATAAAATAACTACAGAATTGATTTCAAAAACTTCTGATGGTCTACCCTATTAAAGGCCTGCCCTATTAAGGGCTACAACACATTGTTAAATGTGACCTCGTTAAAAGATTCAAGAATATTCAACTTGGAATGTCACCCTGTTAAAGGATTTACATAAAGCTGTTAGGCTCACCCAAGTCCATGGGATTTTTAGTCACCTACTCAAAAGAATCTTTCATCCCTCTCTAAGGATATCCTATCCTCCTCCTAAGCTTCTCTTCTCCTTATCCGAAGGATCTCTTTGTCCTTCTCCTAGGGATTTTCTATTCTTTTCCTGAGGCTTATCCACCTAGCTATTAAGCTAACCTAGCAATGTAGGCTTTCAATATCTAATACAATGGTAATAAAGTATTAGAAAATTTTTGACCTAATATAGATTGCAACCCTAACTATGTAGATTTCATATTACCCTTCAATTCCTTTCTTCGCTTGGCTTTCCTCCTTTGCAATGCTGATAGCTTGTTCACCCTTCAAGATCTATCTCCTTGAGTTCTTCCACTAGTTATACCAATGCAATCTCTCTGGTCACTTGATCAAGTTAGAGTCTTGATGCTCTGTTCTTACTTCACTTGGCTTCTTTGCATGATCACACTTCTAACCAATTCCTTCTCTTGCATGCACACTTGATCTCTGACCTATAACTCCTTATAAAGAAGTTTTGTTCTTGATTTCCTGCTCAAATCTTAATTTTCTCTTTAGAAAATGGTATTATTTTCCCTCCAAATTGTTTTTTTTGGAAACTTCATGATCAATCCATTAGCATTCACCTTGGATTGGTTTGCATGGATTACATAGAATTCTGTGACATCTACTCGTCATTCATAACTTCCAACTGCTTCACAAAATTTGATGTAACAACCTTATCATTGTTGATATGATGAATCTTGTCTTTAACAAATAATGCAGCAACTCGACATTATTGGTTTACTGATGCTCAGCACCTTCTGTGTTACTTGGCTTCTTAATGTTATTTACTTGCCCTTGGCATCTGAAGCATTTTGATTTTGCTCGGAACTTGAAAACTTACTCAGCATCCATTATCTTTTTCTGCTACTCGACACCTGAAGGATTCTATGTTACTTAGCATCTGGGTAATCACTTGGTTTATACTGAAGTTGAACTTGCTCGACTTCAACTAAGAATTTGTTCGGCTCTAACTAGCTTGCTCAGCTCTTTCTAATGAACTTAGTTAATCCTTATATCTTTGATGTATTTCAGTGTGTTCATCCTCTATGTCTTAGAGGATGCCATCAATACACTATTTCATCAATGGCTTAGCTGATCCTTATACTTCATTACATCATCATAACTTCAACCTTTCTCTAGGTACTCTAGTTACATCTTATTGATTGCCACCTCCTTGTCAATCAACCAATTAATAGTATTTGGATCACTAAAACAATTGTCATTCTTGCAAGTAGCAAGTTTGACATCAATGACAAAACAATGATTGAAAACATTCTTTACCAGTTTCATTATCCTTCATTTTTCAATTACTTCCAGTAGCTATGTATAAACAATTACAATTGGGTAAAATGACAAAGTATAGGGTAGAAGCAAGAAGTTGGGTCTCAATTTCATTGAAGTTCACTAATTGAGATCATGCTCTTTTATAAATGAGTACCTATTTTAGGCTCTAGTACTTGATCCTAAATTTAAAAAATGGGCACCTATTTTTTTAAAAATTAGGTGCCCATTTTTTATTTTTAAAAAAATGGGTACACATTTTTGGAAAAGTAAAAAATTTGAATTTTTTGAAATGGGTACCCATTTTTTAAAAATTGAGTACATTTTTTTCTTTTAAAAAATGGGTACCCGTGTCTAAAAAGTTGAAATTTTTTATTTTTGGGGAGCTTTTGAATGCATTTTAAATGCCACTTTTAATTTTTCAAAATGGGTACTTGTTTTTTGAATTTCAAATAATGGGTATCTATTTCCTACAACATGGGCTGAGATTTTTTTTTCCCTCCATTGGATTTTGGTTCGGGATAGGCCTTATGACAGAGATCTTGTGCCTTGACCTCTCAAGATTTGGCTAAATCATTGAACTGACAAATTCATGCCTTGCCATAATTTTTAGTGTCATCCCAATCAAACTTTTTTACGAAACAAAAACCTATTATAGCTCTCATTATCTTGATTTCAAAAATATGATTTTTTTAGGGTTATGATTTTATTTACTATGTTTGCATTGTTTTTTAATCAATGGTGGTACCTAAATTTAAAATAGTGAAGTTCTCTAAAACTTTAATAACTTTTTTATTTTAAGATTTTTCTTAAAATAATTTATATGTTATAAATCTACATACAATTCTTTTGATGTTAAAGAAAAGATCTTTTCTCTAAAAAGTGAAATTTTGATCGAATTATGGTGTCTGTATACAAGAGGTTTTAAAATTTACCTTTATAGCCAATTAATAATTAATAACAAAAATTTATTCAATGAAAAATTAAAGAAAAATGTTATCATCAATCTTTGGTGTGTTAGGTAACTTTGTTTAAAATGATTTACAAATTTATTTTACTTTTTTCTATTAAATTATGGTGTCTATATAGAAGTGTGGTATGGTCTTGAAATATACATTTTGAAAAAGTTGTTTTTTAAGATCCATAAAAAAAATTGAAAAATCTATCATATGGGTACACAAATAAATTAAATATTCATAAATTAGATTCTGAACACTACAAGTCTTATTTATGAAGTTTTCTTGTATTAAATTTTTAAATGCATCAAATTATGACATCAATTGACAAGAAATTTCAAAAATAAGAAAAGCACTTCCACTTTTTGCCAAAAAGTGTGACCCAATTTCTTGCACTTACGCTATAGTTTCAAGACAAAACATATACATCTAATGATATTCTAGAGGTTTTCTTACTAAGCTTTGTGGACCTATTGATGTTCAAAGCTATTGTGGAGATAAGTATTTTATTATGTTTGTTGATGACTATTCTAGGATGATGAATATGATGATTTTAAAAGCTAAATCTAAGGCTTTTTAGTTATTTAAGAGGCATTTGGCTAGATTTGAAAAAGAAATAGGGAAGAGTCTAAAGTGTTTGAGATCTGATAGAGGTTGTGAATTCATTTCCAAATGTTAGCACCAAGGACCACTCCTCAAAATGGAATAGCTGAAAGAATAAATAGATCAATAATAGATTATGCTAGAATATTGATGATGGATAAGAATGTATCACAAACATATTGGAGAGAAGCTATATGTACTTTTGTCTATACCTTAAATAGAGTATAAACCAAGAGAGATACAAATGCTACACCTTTCAAACTATGATATGGATATGCTCCTAATGTGAAATATGTAAAAGTTTTTGGAAGAAAAAGTTATATATTCAAATATAATAGGAATGGAAAACGTGATGAAAAGAGTGATGAAGGTAGATTCCTAGGATACTCAACTAAGTGTAAAGATTATAATTATTTGAACTTTAACACTAACAAACTTATTGAAAGTGCAAATATAAAAGTCATTGAATTTGTAGAATGAAATGATATTGAATCTAAAATAGAACCTAAATATTATAGAAAATTTACATATGTGAATCAAAATTCTCCAAGTAATCCTACTAAACAAGAAAATAAAGTTGTAGTTCCTCGGCAAACAAGAAATAATGAGATGAATTGATGGATTGTAGAGCTATAGACAGTAGGTGTTGAACAATAGATAGAAGATGTTAAGTCATAGAAAGGCAATATCAAACATTAGATAGACAATTTTGAGCATGCAAAATTTAAACTAGAATCTAAACAAGAGAGAATTAATAACCCTAAGATTATCTTTCAAGATGAACACGTTGAAGAAAAAAGAGGGAGACCACCTGTGCTAGCCAAGTATGTTAGAAGATGTTACAAACCTAAATAAATCATTGCTAATGTTGAATAAAGTGTTATGACAAGAAAATGACTCAAAGATGACACATTCCTACTTTGTAAAGTTGAACCCAAATTAGTGAAGGATGCTCTAGACATTGAGGATTGGATCTAGGCAATGAATGAAGAAATTGAACAAATTGAGAAGAACAATACTTGGACCTTAGTACCAAGACCAAAGGACAAAAATGTAATTTGAAAAAAAGTGAGTTTTTGGGAATAAGCCAAATGATAAAGGTGAAGTTACAAGAAACATAGTTAGAATGGTATGCAACTAAATTCTCATGAAGGAGTTGACTATGGATAAACTTTTTCTCATATTGCAACACTGGAAGGAGTTAGAACTTTTCTTGCATACTCAGCCTATAAGAATTTCAAGGTATATCACATGGATGTCAAATATGCATTTTTAAATGGTATACTTGAGAATGAAGTGTACATAGAACAACTTGATGGATTTGTGGACCTAGAATAGAAGACTATGCTATGTAAATTGAACAAAGCTCTATATATATTAAAACAAGCCCCAAGAGCATGGTATGAAAGACTTCATAATTATTTAGTGGAGATTGGTTTTGAAAGGACAAATGATAATAGTAATCTATAGTTGAAGAATGGTAAGAAAAAAAATGTACTTCTATCTAAAAAAAATGTTGAGGACATTATATTTTGAGGAAAGGAAGAACTTTTCAAATCATTTGCACATGAAATGAAGAAGGAATTTGAGATGTCCGTGTCTAGTGAAATTAGATTTTTTATTCATTTTCAAGTGTATCAAGTGAATTTTGGTATTTTCATTACTTAGTCCAAATACATCAAGGACATACTAAAAACTTTTGGAATCAAAGAGTTAAGATTGGTGAGCACACCTATGTCTATAGGACATAAGTTATCTAAAAGTGATGAATATGTTGATGTGAATCAAACACTATACAGATCAATGATTAGAAAATTGCAATATGTTATTCATAGTAGACCTAATATTTCATTAGTAGTTGGGATAGTTTCTATATTTTCACAAAATATGAAGGAGAATCACATGATGATAGTGAAAAGGATATTGAGATATTTGAAAGGTACATAGGACAATAGATTTTATTATAAGATAAGTGATAGATTTGAACTGAAGGTATCCACTAACTTTGACTATGAAGGAAACATTGATGTTAGAAAAAAACTAGTGGAGGTGTATTCTTTCTAGGAAAGAGATTGGTGTCATGGAAAATTAAGAAAAACTATTGTATTTCCCGATCAATAGCTGAAGCTAAGTATGTGGTTGCTATAGTGAACTATTCAAATATTATGTAGATCAAAGAATTGTTGAAAGAAATGAAGGAAAAAATTAAAGATCCAATGGTTATCTATTTTGATAACACAAGTGCTCTTAACATATCAAAGAATCTACTGATGCAAACTAGAAAAAAAAATGCATTGATATGAATTATCACTACTTGAGAGAACTAGTTCAAGGTAAAGATGTGAAGTTAGAATATGTGCACACCAAAGAACAAATTGTTTATATATTAACTAAAGCTATCTTAGAGTTAAATTAGGGGTGATTCCACTAATAAACAAATATTAAGGAGACATGGTGCATTTCATCAAATGTGCTAATCAAAATATCATACACATTGATCCAAACAATTCTACTTTAGGAGATGCCTGAGGTAGTCAAGTAATGAAGCTAAAGAAGATACACAATAGATCAGCAATAGAAAGATGATAGAAGAGAGAAAAACATGTAAATATCTACATAATCAAGATGTATAAAGTGAATGAAGCCAAGAAAACTACTATCTTTGGCATTGTTGTCAAAGAGGGCGAGAATTACTAGAGAGGGAGAGATAAATAATCAAAGAGGGAGAGATTTGTATAAAAAATAAGAAGGAGTTTCTAAAATAGTATGGATGAGAATCTAAATGAAACTAAGGATATTTGGACACTCATGTAAGTGAAATATTTTTGATTGCATGGTAACAAAGAGGGAGATTATATTCATATACTTGAGATATTTTCAAGTTTTGTCATCAATGTGAAAGAAGGAGATTGCTAAACCTTCAATTGAAATAATTGTTGTATTATCATTGATGTTAAATATACTGATGAGTCATATTTTTATTTGATCTAAATATCATATCTATTCGATTGATGAAGAGGATTTGAGGGATTTCTCATTAAAAAATTACCTAGATGAGAGGTTGAGTTATGAAAAGGAAGGTGCAATCAACATTTGATTAGTTAGACTTTGATAATATAAAGTGATTGCTTATATCATGTTGATGTTATATTCTTTATAGTACAAGTATATATATATCATTTATGCAAATCTTGACAAAGCAATGGAATGAAAGATTGAGGAATGTCAAGTGATGCTAGTGTCAACCAAGTTCCAATACAACTCAAGAAAATGTAGTGTTGACTAAGCATCTGTATAGGCTGAGTGATAGTTCATACTAAACTCTATACTGATCGAGAAATTTAGTGATTATTATTTCTCATAACTTAGTGATGGCTGAGTAATAATATTTTGAATGCATATAAGGAATCATAATTTCTAGCTATCTCGGTTGATTTTTTGGGGTATGGAAACAATGTTGAAGACAATCTAATTAATGAGTTGGATCATTTATTTCAAGGAAAGGATTAGGTAGGATATCTAATGATCAAATTTTATGAGTGTCATACTTTTGAGAAACACAAAGAAAGAGTGAGTAAATACATGAAGAAGGTAATATAATCATGAAGTGTGAGACACAAATAGATAGAACAAAGAGTCTATACATGTTTTAAGTAAGATTAAATAAAGTTTTTAAGTTAATAAGAGAATATAAGTAGGAGGCTTAAGTTTTTTGTGAAGAGAAGGATGATTTCTTGAAGGGTTGGAAAGAAAATCAAGAACATATGTGATAAAGAAATCTTATCAAAGAATCAACACATGAATCAAACATAGATCAAAACTTGCAAAGTGAGTTGTAATCGTACAAATCAAAACATACTATTTTATTTCCAATCATTGTAAACAATTTTTCTTTCAAATTCTTTTAATCAAAGGTTTACCTAACAGTTATTGAGCAACTTATCAGTCTGTGTAAATGCTTTAGCAAGGTGACATTATGAATGGAATGATCAAAGTCCTCTAACAAGGCCACTCCTAACTAGGTGATTAAATCCTCTAAGTAGGTAACATCTAAAAGTGTATAGTGTAACCTTTAACAAGGTTAGTTCCTAATAGAGATCACTTTAAAAGAGTAAAAAAGGGGTTACATATTGTTGGTGGTGTTTCCCAAATTATGTTTCCACATTAAAGCCTAGTGACAAACAATTTTTTTATATGTTTTATGGTGTTTTATATTTAAATGTTGACTTTAAGAAAGTATGTTATCTAGGACAATGAACTACTAGCAATTTTTTTAAACAATTTACTATAGAGATCAAACTACAATAGGATAAGCATAAAGGATACATTTTAATGTATGATTATTCAAATTGTACTTGTGGACCTTTAGTAACTAATTCACCCCTCTTTAATCCAGTTATTCTTGTAAGAAAACTTCCACAAGAGATTGGTAAGATAATTGCAAGAAGATGCAAGAATGCTATTAATTATAATGGACTTGATTGACAACCAACTGGATTGAATTTAAATGTACATAATAGGCATCCTTATATAGGAGAGGTGATAAGAGACAATCATAAGGAGAAGATAAGCTATCACTAAAACAAGGGGGAATCAAATGTCCACCAAAGTTGGATCAACCTCCATTGTGAAATGAAGTATGTCCAATGATGAGGATGATAATGTGATAAGTGCACTGAAGGCGGATTGAGAGAACAACTATTACCATCTAGAGTGGAATTCTCCTACACAATATGTTTAATTGAGATGCAAACTCCCAAGTGTCTCAATCAAAAACTACTATGCAATGCATTATCCTAAGTAATCTTAAGTTAGTGTAATTAGTGAATATTTAATTACACTGACATCCCACCTTAAGTACAACTTAGGACAATGCACTTAAACTCACAATGCAACATGGGTTTCGACTACTAGGCCATTTTAGGTACCCATGGACAATATGCAATGCAATGCATGAAATGTAATCTCTCATAAAGTGGTGAAATAGAGAAAAACTCATGGGAAAAACCCTTGTCCAAAAAGATAGATAAAAAAAAGATGGATGGATGTATGGAGTACTCAAGACCCCCTCAAAATTACATACATCATGTATATAGAAAGAATGACCCCCCCATAGGAAGGAAATAAGGAGACATGACATCCCCCCCACCATAATGAAAAAACTCCAATGTATATGAAGAGTACCTGCAAGAAAAATATAATCCAATTCATAAAAGAAACATGTCTCTCCTTGGGAAGAGATAAATACATCAAATGATGGAGAAGCCACTCCATGTAAAAAGTAAGGAAGGAGGAAGAAGATCTCCATGTATGCATCTCTAAAGATTGAATAGGTGTCTCCAAGATCAAATATTCTATCACACCACCAAGCTAACCTATGAAATGTGAAAAATCAAGAGAACATGAAGAGTTGGGAAATCCAATCTCCAGAGAAGGTGGATAAGTATCTTGAAGATAAACCCCCTCAAATGTATTAACAAAATCAGGATTGCGAGACTCATCTGAAAGATCATCAAGGAATTCATCCCACACTACAAGATCTAAAGCATAAAGATAATCTTGTTGAATAGTAGAACAAAATGATTCAAGTGTTTAATATTCTCCTCACATGAATTATTCACCCTTGATAAAGGGTTAGGTACATCATGAATATCATCATCATTATCAACAAAATTTACAAAAGAATACAAGTGTGATGTATTATCAACAACTCCCATAGGTATGACATCTCTAGTCTCCATGTCCCTAATATTGACATAATCAAGAGTAAACTGAACAACTTTACCTTGTGGCCCATGAGTAATTTCATAAATGGAAAGAATATTAGTGGTCAAGGATGGTACACAAAGTACATCATTAAATGTACCCTATCCTATAGGAATAGAACCTTTCCCACAAACCTTCATGTATGTATTATTATCCATCAATATAGATTTATAGTTAAAATGCTCAATAGAAGAAAACATATCCATAGAAGATGCCATATGATGTGATGCACCTGAATCAAGAAGCCATTTACCTCACTCAAAATGTGTGGAAGTAATGAGTGCTTGTCATTTGCCTCCAGATGATGATGTAGATGTAGTAACCGCCTGATATTAAGAAGAAGGAGAAGACACAATGAGGTAAAATAGATATTATTATTTTGAAGAATGTGAGTAAGCTAATCAATCTTCTTATGGAAACATTTAAGCTCATCATGTCCTAACTTTTTGGAATAAGCAAATTTATCTCTCTTTATTCTAGATGATTCCTCTCTTGAAGAGGTATTGGATTCAATATTATGTTGTGAAGGAGATTCATCACCTTTTTTCATGTTTCTTAGGAACCTTGTGTTGTTTGTTTCCCTTTCCTTTGGGAACCTTTGGAGAGGAGTCATTTGCAACCAATCCTTCATTCTTTAAATGTTTCAATTGACCAATGTGTGCTAACTTTGTGTGTTCCCTTGTGAGTTGAGCTGCAAATTTATCAAGAGAAAGCATTTTGTATGCACTATCAAGAGCATCCATAGTAGCATAGAATGTGCAAACAAAGATTGAGTATTCAGGACCTAGCTTGGCAAGAATAGATAATATCAATTGCTCATCATCCTTAGTAATACCAAAATTAGAAAGCTCCAATCTAACGGAATTGAACTAAGAGAAAAAGTCTTGAATATTTTCAAGATCACATGGACTTAGACCTATAAGCTTATTCTCCAATTTGAATTTTCTTATTCTATCAAGTTTACCAAAGATTCCTTCCAATGTTGTCTAGGCATCATGAGGATGTGTGCACAATGCAATATGATATAGAAAATCATTGGAGATGATAGCTCTAAGAGAGCCTAGTTCTTTATTCCTTCTATCAAATGATTTCCTTCTTTCTACAACACATGTAGCTAATTCTAGGTCCTATCCAGGAATCACACTAAGCAATCCATTACTCATCAACTGATTAGAAATTACTTTTTTCAATTCATGATAGTTGTATGGAGTGAGTAATGGAATTTTTCAAAAATCCATAATGAAATAAAATGATGAATAAAATCAATTGGAAACTCCATGAAAGTAGTGACTCGATTAAGAAAATTGCAATCCAAGTATTCGATAAGTATAAATATAGCCAAAAAAGACCTATTTATGAAAGTGATATGCCCACTCCAAATCATTGAAATCTGATTATAGATTTGGAAAGTAGAGGAAAAATCATGTAATTTCAAAAAAATTTACACTTGAAAATATTACCGAATGTTCTAAAATAGAGCCTTGAGAGTTGCAGAAAATGGGATTTGTGATTTTCAGAAAAAATCTGAGATAGAGATCTAAAATCACTTGCACCACTATGTAGCTTGTAAAATTCTACCCCAAAACTAAAAACATTGCTCGCAAAAAGGAGTTCATATGTGGGAGATATCACTATTTGAAAATTGCCTGTGAAATTATTATCTTCTAAATCACTGTTGTTGCACCCTCAAAAACCAAATGGCTCTAGATTTGGCCTTAGATGTCTGATTTGGATGAAAAAAAAATGATTTAGGGGTTTTTGGACCTCCTCTATATGATCCCAACCTCTGATTTGCACTAGCAAGCTCCAATTTTCACCTACCATACAAGGTCACAAAATTGGACTCCCAAAATCTCCTCTGAATTGTTATGTCCAAATTGTGAAATGCAGCACCAATAATGAGTCAAGCCAAGATTATACTTCTTGAGAAGAAGTATTCACACCATGAGAGCTCTGGTGCCATTTTAGAGTTTTAGGTGACCCTACAACACCCCAAAGATCAAATGAAAGACCAAGAAAACTTCCACAAGAGATTAGCAAAAAAATTACATGAAGATGCAAGAATGCTATTATTGATAATGGACTTGATTAACATCTGATGGATTGATTTGGAATGTACATAATAGGCTTCCTTATATAGGAGAGGTGATAAGAGACAATAATAAGGAGAACATAAGCTATCACCCACACAAGGTGGAATCACATGTCCACCAAAGGTGGATCATCCTACATTATGCAATGATGAGGATGATAATGTGATAAGTGCACTAAAGGTAGATTGAGATAACAACTATTACCATCTAGAGTGGAATTTTCCTACACCATGTGTTTAATTGAGGTGCAAACTCCCAAGTTTCTTAATCACAAACTACTATGCAATGCATTATCTTAGGTAAGCTTAAGTAAGTGTAATTAGTGAATATTTAATTACACCAACAATTATAAACATTTTAACAAAACTACCCTTCATTTCTACTATTTCATTCTTTTCCTTAGATGATTATCTTGAATTACAATTAAGGTCAACATTTTAATGCAAGGAGGGATCTTAATAGCTAGGGATAGTGACATACCTAACTATCTAGCCACCTTTCTTAGTAAACACAATAGAAGAAAATAACATAAAGAAAAAAAGAAAGGAGATAAAGTACAAAAACACTTTATTGATTCTTGAAGTTATCAGCATACATGTCCAGCTATAAGGCCTCTTGGGTTACAACCAAATACAAATATAACTTCAAGATCCATGATCCATCTTGAAATTTTCTCTTCTATAAACATCTTCATTCAACTCTCTAAGCCTTGCCTAACCTAAACCTAACTACCCTAATTTATAATTTCCAAAATCTCTTAGAAGATATTATTGATCATTACATAATAGAAAGGCCATACTTAAAATGGTCTACACACATCCCAAGCTAGTATCCTCTCATTAAATTCATGATTCAAATTAAATAGATAAGATGGCCCAAACTAAAACCCAATAAATAAAAAAACTAAGTCTTGAAGAAGGAACTGGGCATCAACAAATATCTAGTTTATTTGACACATAAAGGAACACTCGACCAATACTATACATGTTAGCAATAACTACAACTTGGTAGTAACTAGAATTCAACAAAACTAGAAATTTACAGTCATTAAAACTTGACAATAACTGGAATTCAACAAAAAATGGCACTCACGATTAGCTAATACTCACATTAAATTGTAGAATGAACAAAAATGAGTATGATTGAAAGGTAACCTAAGATGCTCTCACATCACAAACTCCACGTAAAAAAAGATGTTCTTAATATCTAGAAGAACATATTCTAGGATATGAAACATAAATCCCAAAGTAGTTCTTCACATACATATCTTCCAAGTCTTCAAATTGCACACTCTCTCCATTGTTCCACTTTTTCTTGTTCGGATCTATCCTCTATGTGCCACATGTTTTTATTCTACACTATTCTCTAAACCTCTCAAAATCCTTCAACTCAAATCAACTACCAATACTTAGGTTCCTTTTACTATGCCCTTCATTTTTTTAAGGAATCAGGGAATGCTTCTTCCAACCTTTCTCAATAGTAATCACATTGTTGACACAATCATGCACATCCATGTAATCATACTACCAAGGTCTACCAAGTGATATGTGATAACTATTCACATCCACAATATCATAAAATACTTGATCCTTATGCTATCCAAGCTAGAAATCAATAAGACATTGGTCATTCACCTCCAAAGGATGATTTTCTTGTTACCAACCAATCCTATAAGGTCAAGGATGTCTCATTCTCTTAAAAAAAAGTTTCTTAACCATCTCCTCAACATCAAGGTTATTAGTACTATCACCATCCACAATCACATTGAAGATCTTACCACCTCACTTACAATGTGTTTTGAAAAAATTACTCCTTTCACAAGGTTCTAGTGTTATCTTACCAAATTGTACTAGATAAGCCAAAAAACTCTATCCTTTCTCAAGTTCATAGATCTGGTCTTAAGCCTCATTCATAATAGCAGCTCTCCTACCACAAAATTTCTATAAATATTCATAAGCTCTATGTCCTTCTTCACCATAATGAAAACAATTATCATTAAAGGAAACCTTACTCATCCTCTACCTCAGCTCAACAAGTTTTGGTTTATATTCTATAATCTCCTTGTCCTTTATCAAATGATCTTACTTCTCTTGTCTACTAGAACTATGTTGATTTCTTTTCTTCAACTTATCCTCTACCTTCAAAGGATAATGATAAGAATCCTCAACTAAATCAATCTACAACATACCAACCTCATCCTAAATATTGAATCTCAAACCATTAATTTATTGAGCCACTTTCTTCATAGACAATTCTCTATGTCTAGACTAAATAGTTAGCTTGTAAAATTTCTTGCTATAATCCTTCATAGACATATCATTTTGCTTCAGATTCTGCAACCTCTTAAACAACTCAAGTTTATAATCAGCAACAATTATCTTAGCCTTTAGTTTTCTCACCGTCAATCTCTAATGAGTGATCTTGAGTTCACCTTGCTCTTCTCTATGTCTTTGCAATTATTTCCACCAAAGAGAAGAAAATCCCTTTAGCTTAGTTTATACCAACCTTACTGTAAGTAGATCCTTAATATCATCTAACTCAAATTATTTTTCAGATTCACCAATCCAATTAATCAAAGTACCTAAAAAATTAGAAACCTCCTATAGAACCAGAAAATAGGCTAATGTCTAACATACTATGAGAAAATCACAAACTCAATAAACATACATTGACACCCTCTAGTCTACCATGAAAGCCAAACAAACAAAAGGAAGAATACAAAGTTAAAGATCCCTCTTTTAGTTGTAGCTCCCATGTCCTTCTATCTTCTCCATGTGATGTAGCTCCAATTTCCTATAGTGCACACAATTTGGAAGTAAAGCCTTTGCTAATGATAATGCTATGAGAATACTAGAAGATTTGATTTTTAGCTTAAGAGGAAAAAATACTAAGAACCTAGGGCCTCAAGGACTTAACACTTAGGCACCAAAAATGAGAGGAAGAATGCCCATTTTATAATCAATTGGCAAGATGAAAGCATTGGAATTGTCGCCTTGGATATGTGGTTTGGCAAGAGATTCCTTTGAGAATCCATGACACATATGACACAATATGTCAAATGTAGGATTTTATGATGCTTGAAAGTTACACTTATCTAAAAATAGAAGAGGATCTATGACACATCATGTGACACCTAAAAGCCACTTAAAGCCAAGAATCTATGACAATGGAAGCCATATATAGATATGCATAAGGAATAACAATATATGGACTATGACATATCTTAGCCAAGTGTAAGTGGATAATCAATGACATGTCATACACATATGTCATGGTGATGTCAATATCATGTAGAATATTTGAATTAAAAATCCATTATTCCATACAAATAGAAATTAGTGAAAATGGAATTAATGTTGGAAAATATGACTTAGGAAATTCAGAATCTCCATGGTTTTTGAATGATGAATCAATTAATTAATAAAATTAATTAATTGAGGATGTTAGTTAGGAAGAATAATTAGTGAAATGATATATGATTAAACTATGCGATATTTAATCCTATAGAGAAAATTAGTAGACGATTGGCCAAATTGATGAAATAAGTGTGATACTATCCTTTGATGAAATGTGATGATAATGGAGATTGACTAAGATGGTGAAAGATATACTAAATCCACGGTCAAATTTATTGATAAATTGAAATTGATAACATGACAAGGACACATGACATGAATTAAGGACATGTAACATTTAACTGACATTGTAAAATGCTATAGGAGCAAGATTGGTTGATAGGGTTGACCATAATAAGATCGATGGACACTATCAATATTATTATATGGTTGATGATGACATGATCTAACACTAAGAGACTCGACAATGTCAAATATTGGATGATGTGAATGATAGTTTGACCTAGCACTGAAAGGCATGACAGATTTAACGTTAGATTGATAGGTTTCTAAGGCACTAAGAGCCACAAAAATGCCTATGATTGGATAGATGATAATTGATTTTCGATGTTTAACACATTCTGGGTTGATTAAGACAAATTTTGGGTGATTATGAGTTGATTTGGGGTGATTCTAAGTTGATTTGATATGATTTTGAGTTGATTTGATATGATTAAAAACTGATCTACAATTGATGTGAAAGAGGATACAAATAATAATAGACACTATTGAGATATTATAAAGTTGGATAAAATATTAGAGTTAGTGGAATGAGACAATGGCATGAACTAATATTAAAATGTGATGAAACTATAGATGCCAACCATTTTTAAGCATCTACATTTTGCCCCTCTTTCATACAATGTGATTTAGAGCATTGTGTCAAAGAATACTAATGAAAAAATATAAAAACATGCCCTAGCAATGGTGGTATATATTGGTGGTATGCATCTTTCTAAACCTTTACTTTACTAGTTTCACTCCTAGTTTTAGTAGTAAGTGATGAAGGACTAGTTCAAGATCTAATCCAGACAAGTCTGCATAAGACAAAGTGAAGTTGATTTGCCTCTCTAGGAAGAATCTAACAAATTCATCTATTTCCTCTGGTGATAATGAGGCTGCAAAATGTATGATCTTGGGGTTGTTAGGGGTTCCTAGATTTATCTCTTCTTTCATTTGCACAAGGAAAACTAATCTTTCCTTCAATGAGGGTATGTCCAATCTTTCATCCTTAGGTGCCTCAAACATGTTTTCACCCTTGGATATGTCCTTTGTTTCTACTTTTTCATGGTCTAATGGTGCCTTTCAGTTTTCATCAAGAGACCTACTTTTGTCTTCTTCTTTTTTCTATTTTCTCAAGTTTGCAATTGGAAGATGGAGTTGACTCCCCAAAGTATGCCATGATGTTTAGGTTAATGGAAAATCTAGACTTGTGATCTCCTTGTGGTAAGTCTTCACAGAGCTTAAAGAATTCTACGATGGCATCATCATTTTCAAACTGGTCAAATGTTGGTGGTCCTTGTTGGTCCCAATCAATAAGTTTAGGGAAAACTAGGGAAATGCCATAATCAATGTTGAATAAGCTTTAGTCAAAGGCATATATATGGATATCTAATTTGATGGTGTCATTGGGATCATGTTAAGAAGGAAGAGGGCTTGGATCCCAAAATTTTTTGATCCAAGGTAAAGAGTTAGTTTGAGTAATATGTGAAGTTATATGTTTATCCTCCATAGGTAGGCTATTAGGGTCAGCAAATATATGATCAAGACCAAGTGAGGTATTACGATCATCAATGTTGGATATAGGTTTAGTGGGTTTAGGTTGGGTGTTCTCAAATGCCTTGTTATCATTTGAAACATTTACACTCTTAGACAAGGATGACTCAATATTAGGAAGACCCAAAACAAATGGTTTGAATCCAAGTCTCAAGCTACGAGGTCATCCTGATGTAGTGATGGGCTGAATAATGCCTCACTTTTGATGTACAAGGACACTACATCTATCATATCCCTTAGTCCATAATTTTTTGAGGATATAGGAGTAGGTTCTTGTTCTACTTTAGGCTTTTCAATCCATGTAGAGGTGTTTTCATAGACATGTTCTTCATGTAGTCCACCTCCACTAGTGAAAGTCATAGAAGGTTTATTTTGAAATGTGAACTTAGGCTTGTTCTATATAAGCTGAGGTTTACCATGTGACTTAGGAGAGAGAGGAAGTTTCCAAATGTGAAAGGCATATGACATGGAGTACTGGACTCAACCTCGATTTTCAATTTTGACCTTTCCTTTGAATGTGGGTGTGAGTGTTGAAGGATCATCATACTTGGAGGACTCGAGTGGATTTTATGCATGGTTTGTTAGGGCCTAGTATGTAGTGCTTCCTATAAGATTGGAACATAATTGGAATGGATCTAGATCATTAGGGATGGTGAACTCTACATTGTTATAGGAAAATTTTTAGCACTGGTGAAATGTAGAGGGCATTGCTTTCACAGCATGGATCCAAGGGCATCCTATTATCATGTTATAGTTCATTTCAATATCTAGGACCTACAACAATGAATTCTCAATAGCTCAATGAACTCTAATGGGCAATATGATGCTACCCTTGGAGAACCATTCACTATCATCATATGATTTTATTGTGATTCTTCGAGAGGGATCTAAATCATCCTTAGAACAACCCAAATCCTTGACAATGTTAAGTGTATAGATATTGAGCCCTACTCCTCCATCTATCAAGACATGTCTGACCTTAACATTATGGACAAAGACTTCAAGGTGAAGAATATCATTGTGGTTGGGTCTATCTTTAGGAATATCCTAAGGGGAAAAGGGAACATGTTGTGATGTAGATAGGTTCCAAACTATGGCTTGGAATTGGGTAACATCAATGTTATCTGGGACTACTAACTATTTAAGGGCTTGATCAAAGATCTTTTGATGTTGGGGAGACACATGCAGTAGGTTCAAGATAGATACTTGTGTAGGGGTCTTGCCAAGCTATTCAACAAGGCTATAATCATATGAAGTATGAATAGTAGGTCTATTAGGGCATATATGTCTAGCAGAGGTAGTAGGTCTTGATGGAGCTCCAAGTAGGGTGATCTTGATATGGCATGTAGTGATAGCACACTGAGGGTCTTCAACCTTTAAGGTGAATATAGATATGAAGGAATCAAACTCATTGAAATAGTTGATGGTGTAGTCATATCTAGTGCATGTGTAATTCACATTAGCTTGTGAGTTTGAGTTTGAACTACAGGGTTTCTCTTTGTTGTGGCTACCCAAAGGATCTTTAAAAATAGTGTGATTAGAATTGGATGCTAGTAGTGATGTATTGAATGTGATCACACCATCATCAATGAGGTCTTGTATTAAACGTTTTTGCTAGAAACATGATTAGGTCTTATGTCCTTTGGTGCAGTGGTAATCACATGATTTTTGGTCATCCCAACAAGAGGCTTTGGTTAGTGGTTCATATTTGATTGGGGGTAACTATAGGAAGTTGTTACTGAGTAATTGTTGAAGTGAAATTATAAGAGGTATCCTAAGGGTGTGAATTTTCTATCTTTTGTTCTAGGATGTCTTTGAGGTGCATTCTATGTGTAAGTCTCAGTTTTTAGTTGTGTAGGTGGTGTTTGATTGGGAGTTTGTAAATTCATAGGGTTTACACCTTTCAAATTTAGTTGAGGTTGTACTATCCTAATTTTTCATACATCCACAATGCCATCATTAGTCACATTCTTGTTTTTCCAAAAAAAAATCACTTTTCCATTAGACGAGTTGGTGTTTGTGTTTTCCTTGTTTGTTTTGAGGTTTCCCTTATGGATAAGAGCATCTTCAATATTAGTCCCTTTTTTGATCAGTTTGGAAATGGTGCTTGGAATTTTGATCTTGATTTCATAAATTAAGTCAGGGACTAGGTTTTCAATGCACATATTAACTTGTTGTTCTATAGGAATATTTAGGAAGCATTGACTGAATAAGCTTCTCCAACACAGTAAAAATGTGATAAATGGTTCTCCTATTTTTTTGTTTAGTTGAACACAAATTAGAAAGTGTCACCTCATTCATAATGTTGAAGGAAAAGTGGGAGATGAACTTGTCTGTGAGTTTGAACCAAGATTTCATGGTACTGAGAAGTTTGGAGTACCATTCAAGTGTGGGCCTACCTAAAGAATGAGGGAATAGTCTCATGAGGTAGGTGAGCTCATCACTAAGTTTAGTACAAGAGGCACACAATTCCCTAATTTGATCGATGGGGTTGTTTTTTCCTTAGTATTTTATGAATCTAGAAACCTTGAAGTATTTTGGAAATGGAGGCATGTACAAAATTTTATCAAATGGATTAGGATGTAAGTTTGGTTCTATATATCAAGCCTATTTCTTCTTGACTCCCAATGCTTCAATTTTTTTGGAAAGTTGTTTGAATTATTGTAGTAATTCTTTGTTAGGGTTTTGCATAATAGTTTTTCTTCAATTCTTTTGTGTCTATGAGTAGATTATTTTCTATGGAAAGAAATGTGTCTATTTGGTTTTGATATTTCTATATCTAAAGAGTTAGGTGATATGTCTCTAGGTGGTGGAGGTATGTTAGTACCTCAAAGACAAATGGGTCCCTATTGTGATAGACATTGGGGTACTTGTTGTGATATTTTTTGTTGTAATTTTTGTAGTATCAACTACAATTATTGTACTATTTGTTGTTATGGTAGTTGTGTCATTTGTTGTGGTTGTTGTTGAGATAACTCTATTGGTTGCATGTGAGACCAGGTATTTGACTATTGCTATAGAGGTATCTATTGAGGTTTTTGTGGTAGATATTGTTGTTGATGCATATTTTGTTTTTTGAGGCATCTTTGGTATTCCAACTATTCTTTTAGTTGCTCTTGTTGTTGTTGGAATTGTTGTTGATACATTGCATGTAAGTAAAGTCAATTTACATTAGAGTTTGTGTTAGGGAGGTTGGATCTATTGGCCTAGTTTTTCACCATTTTTGTTTTGTTGCATTCAATAATGAAAAACCCTAAGTGTGTGTTTTAAAATCTTGAAATTAGGTCAAGACCCTGGGTAAGATTCATGAAAAACCCTAAAGCATTATTCTATTTTTCCCTAGCCCATGAAAGTTTCTAAAAATAATATTTCAAAAAGAATTTAGGTGGGACAAATTTACCCTAAAGTTTCATATTGCAAGGATTTCTATATATATTTACATGATAAACCTTTGCTAACCTTTATTTTAATCATAGTTATTAGTTTTTTGAATATTTTATTTAAAAGCCTTAACTACAACAACCATTTTGGTTAACCATCAATCTTATTAAGATCTAAAGAAGGTGTATCCCTGCTATGAGAAAATGCAAGAACTTTAAATAAAGTGGGCAAGCACCTTTGCAGTACATTGCCCTTGTTGATGATGGAATTTCAATGTGCTACAAAGTTTTTAGCCTATTAGAATTTGTTAGACCCTTTTTGCCAAGTTCTCAGTACCCACCAACACACATTCAAATTTCCTCAGATGTTATTGGTTAGCTCATTTAATGAAGCTATTACTTTGTGATCAATTATGATGCACCATTGATCTTGTAAAGATCTATGGAGAGTGCTTCCTTGCATTAAGAAGGTGCATGACAATTACACAGTATGAGTAAGCACCAATGTGTCATGTGTCAAATAGTGATGTCATGGACCTACTTTGTCAAAAGAGAAAAATTACATTTTTTCATGGAAATTGTTAGATGAGTTGGAGCATAAAGGAAGTATTTCATTGGTCAACTTGGTTGACTGGATCCTAAAAGGAAAAGATTTTGGTTCACCATTGATGTTAACAAGATCAATGGAGAATGCTTCCCTGCATTAAGAAAATGATCCAACTTTAAGTAATGCAGGCAAGCACCAATGTGCGATGTGGCAAGTGGAACCAAGCTTTGAGACAGCTACTGACTCATGTCATGTTATAATTTAGCTTTGATGAATTGGAGTGCATTCATTGGTGGAACATGATATGTATATGCCAAGTTGGAAATGATGATGTCATGGGCACAAAAATTCTAAGAGTTGATATTGTAGTTTGTGCCACTGTCAAACTTGCTATAACATGTTTGACTTTCTGGTGATATAATTGGTTGGGAGAAGATAGTGGGCTTTTTCTTAATGTCATATCTCTATGCCATCGATGTAAGGAAGATCAATGGTGAGCACTTCACTATTTCATGAAAATGCGAGGAGTTTAACTAAAGGTGGGAAGCACCAACATGACACATAGCACATAGTGACATCATGAGTCCAAGTTTCTTAGAGGTAATAACTAATTCTTTGTCGTGGAATTTGTCAGAACACATTGGTTTGAAAGGTGATATCCTATTGGTCAAGTTAGCTAGCTAGACATTAGAAGAATAAAAGAATTTTTTATTGTCAATCTGTGCAAGATCAAAGAATAGTGCTTACCCACATTATGAAGTTTCCTGACATTTAAATAATGCAGGGAAGCACTAATCTAATGCATGGCAAGGAGGAATCAATTGTGACAAATATGTGCTGAGTTGTGCTAGGCTGGAAAGAGGTGCTAAAGCATAATTCTAGTTGCATCTTAATAGTAAAGATTGTAATCCAAAGATTCTTGAATCCTCATGACTATAGATTTTTTTTGAAATAAATGGCAAGTGCTTACCCACATTAAGAAGATGCTCAAACTTTGAATAATGCAGGGAAGTTCTCGATTGACACGTGACCAGGGGTTCTAAAACTTTAAAGCAATTTTTATTTCTCAAATAAAGTCATTCAATGTTGTAAGATCAATAAATGAAGTTTAAAATTGAAGCATGACACAAAATTAATGGCTAAATGGAATTAATGTGACTCAAAACTCCTTCATGTGATTTCAATGCCCTAGTATAATTCACAATTTCACCATTATTGAATCACATAATCGTGATGGGATATTAGAGCACAAGGGTTATTCAAAGCTAGGGCATAAATTCTGCAAAGTGTTCAACAAAGTTACAATAAAATTCTATAGAGATAGAGGCACAATTTGGCGAGTAAGTGATCTACAATATTTGAAAATTAAGAAATTGGTGTTGTGAAGTTTAAAGTTTTCAATAAATGCTTCCACAAAATGAATTCTTTGGACACACTAACTATCTCAAGATGTTTGTTCATGATGATTTTCTTGAGAAATTTCCCCCATCTGTGCATGAAATAAAAACTAGTAGAGATTTCATTCCAAATTACCCTAGGTTAGTGGTTGTTGAGGGTTTATATGATAAATAAAATAATTTAAGAGATGCTTAGATTTCCATGGGAGCGTTAGAATTGTTCAGCTAAAAGAAAATTAGATACCCCTTTAAGTAATGTCTAGGAGTTTAATATTAGAAAATTAGTACTCCTTGGCGTTTTCTTTGACAATGATCTACTTGTTGACCTAGCTAATAAATATGATCATATTACTAGATTTGTAAAGAACTATGCTAGAGAAAATCATTTTTAGAGTTTCTCCTAAATTAATTAGCGAGGATTTCAACCACAACCCTAACCATACTATGCATGAGATTATTGGCATGGATGACCTTCAAGTAAGGTATGATGCACATATAGTGTACATAAAAGTAGGGCCTCTACAACAACATTTCACCATAATTGCTACACTACCCTTGGTCGCAACCAATAGCCCAGAGCCACTGATGATGAAATACTTTAATCCTAGGGCTGAAGCTTTGTACTTCACCCATGCCAAATCTTTGGGATAGATGAGGGTGAACACATCCAAGGCTCCATTGTTCTTATTATGGCTCAAACCTTACAATTTGGAATGAGCACTATTCTAGATTCTATGTCTTTCCTTGCACAAGAAATTCATAATGGTTTGGTAGGAATATCAAAAGGAGAGGTAAATAGACCCTTTTGTTTGTACTCCTTGCACATGCATGTATGTTTTTTCAAGGGAGTTACCTTTTTCTCTAAAGGTATGGAACTTGAATTGGCAAGGGATGGTGAAAAGTTACCAATCCAATTGTGGAGTGTTGATATGACCCAGGAGTCTAGGAATGCTAGTTATGTCAAATTTCATAGATATTTTACATCTAGGCTCAGATTTCTTTTGAGAGGGGATGGCCCTAGAATCCCACAACCACTTTTGGAGTTGATTAGACCCAAAGATCATGGAAAATGACTCTTGTTTAGTTACAATTGGGGGGATATAATCCCATATAATGTTTCTACAATGATTAGAGTGTATGGTTTCTTGAGAAAACCTCATGTCCTACCTTTTCATGTGCCTTTGAAGATAGGGATAGCATAATTACTCTGGCAGGTCAGAACTGTTGAAGAAAGAGATATGATTGGTAAGGGTAAGGGCACCTTCTTCCCAATTGTTACTCTAGCACATGATTTTGTTTTTGTGAGGAAGGGATGGAGACATCTCTATTTATTTTTTAATAAGTACAATATGGTAGAGTCCCATGCAAGGTACATTGACCTATAGGGATTCTTTGATCTTCTAAGAGAAAGGACAAAAGCCACCTGTATGACACAATAGGTGTATTTCCCTAAAGATATTATTAGGAATATCATCTCCTTATAAAAACAAGAGGTGAGGAAAGAGAAATGGATAGTATTTAGTAAAATTTTGGAATTCATTGATTCATTTGACTCTGATTATGATCCCTTCAAAGAAAAAAAATATTGGGGAGCCAAAATGAATGTATTGATGAATAATTTTGTTGCAATAATGCAAACTATGAATGAGAAGAAGGCTACATATGTTAAAGCCTATCTTGACAGAGCGAAAAAGGTGGAAAGAAGAATAAACAATGGAATGATAGTTTCCTTAAGAAAATATACATTGCAGAAGAGGGTAGGGTACACAATAGTTAAGAACATACAATAGGTTCCCCCTCACAGAAGACCAAGGCCAGAGAGCCCAACTATAGCTAGCATTTCGAAGAGGCAAAAAATGGAATAAGGATCCTCTTCTTATGTAGAAGAGTATTCCCCAACTCAAACCCCAATAAGAATAAAGGATGAATCATCATTAAGAGAGTAGATGAGAAAAATAGGTGGAGAAGTGGATGTAATTGTTACTTCTGTAGACATGGAAAGATGGGTGCCTCAAGAGCCTATTGTGCCCTCCTTAGACCTCACGATTGTTGACTATCAAGGTAGGGAGATAGACCCAATTGTTGCTCAAGCATCTTAGAAGTTTATAAATGATGAAAATTTTGTTAAAATCTAGGTATTTTGCACAATTTTTATGGCGAAGGAATATAGGAAATTTTAAGAAGGTATGTAAGAAAATGAAGCTAGAGTAGCCTAGCAAACTAGATTCTATTATTGAAGAAGAGGTACATTCTAAATTTTTGAGAGATCTTTCCTAGTTAACACCTAAGGCTAGGAGGTAGTAAGGTAAGGAGTCAGGGGTCCTAATTTTTCCTAAATGGGACATAGCTAACGCTATGATTTTTGACTCAATTAGAAAAGAGAAATATGTGCAATATAAAATAGAGGAGGAAATACTCTTAGAAATTTCTAGTGTAGAACATACTAATACTCTTATAGTATATAGCACTAATGAAGCAAGTAGCCAATTTTTTTTTGAATGACTTCAAAAATGTTAAAATTTGGTAATGTGGTTTCTGGAAAAGAATAGATTAAGTTCTTAGAACTTAATGGTAAATTTGAAGAAATTCTGAAGGCCTATGAGGAAAGGGGAAAATAGATATAGTAACTAGAAAATTAGGTATCTCAAATGGACAATCAACTTGGGAAGAGAAAGGTGGGAGAATCTAGCAAGCCAAGAATTTTATATCTCCGATCACCAGTTGAGCCATTTAGATCAACTCCCATTGTTAAAATAATGGACACCCCATAGAGGCCTAAATTCTACACTACAGAGGAATTTGAAGAAGAAAAGAATAAATTATGTGCAATGCATGTAGAATTGAATAATCAATATGAAGAAAAAATAAGGTAAGCTTTAATGTACTTAATAGATAGAATTGAGTGGCCAAAATTTTATGATCAGTTCACAAAAATTGTAGCTATTTGGGATGAAATAAAAGGAGATAAAGGTAAATTGAAATCCATTGTACAGAAGTGGAGTGAAAGAAATAATGACATTACTACTATGTGCATTTTTGTCATCCAGTTGCCATGTAACCAAATAGAAAAGACTTTTGATCTACTTAATAAGCTAGAAAATTTTGATAACAAATGGGTTTTTATTTAAAAAATAATTAGAATTTGCCTCTCCAAGTATATAATTGAGAAGTTTGACCTTTTTCCTAGTGCTCTCAAAAAAGTTGATAGAATAAAAGAAAAGGAAGAATGGAAAAAGGAATTAGCTGGAATATTCTACCAAAAAATGAATAATGTTGTAAATGAAAAGGGGCAACTATTATGGGCAATGACCAATGAACAACTAGTCAAAGTGTAGTTATTTTACAATATTATCATGAAGGATCTTATTCAAATAGAAGTAGATGGGAATTTTGTAATAAAAATACAAAGGAAAATCCTAAATTTTGATTGGCCTGATGACACTGCTTTCAACAAGTAGAAAGTGAAATTTATGTCTACAGAATAGATGGTAGAAGAGGATGGGGTAGAAGAAGATGTAGAGTTAACTATTACTTTAATAGTCCATGATGAAGACAATGAGAACTCCCAAGTCAAGTTAAGTTTTTAGGTAACATAACATGACACATCACTCTCAAACCTAATAGCCATGTACTCCAAAGAATTAGAATAAGAAGGGAGTAAATCATTGATTTCACAATTTTGGAGGTGTAATAGAAAAGTGTTTTTCTTAAAAGAAGATTTTGGTGTGAAAGTATTTCTGTACACACCTTTTTTTCTTTTATGAAAACAAACACTTGTAAAAAATTTGTTGTCTATAGGACAGTTGTCAGTTCTCTATGCCTAAACATTGTTGTATCTCACACTATATATGTGAGATTCCAAGGCTAGCGAAGCATTCGATTTTCGATACAATTTTAGTTTATATTGAGTATGGTTTAGTCTAGTTTAAAGGTGCAAAAATTGTGATGTATCATCTCTACAAATAGTTATGAATAAATTGATGTTACAGGGGTCTAATGTCTTTTCTAGTGTCACTCTGAGCTTTACTACAATTGTATACAAGTCTTTAGAGGAGATTAATAGAAAATTAGACTATCCTCATATCCATTTTTGCTGAACTTTTTCTCCATTGCTATTACCTAGGTATTCTAATATTGTGTGAGCAAAGCTTGTCCAGTTGAATGCAATTCACTTAGATTGTATGTCAATTCATTATTGCTATTGATCTAATGAAGTTAGTAAATGCTTTAGTGAATCTGATAGGGTTGTTGTTGTAATAGAAAGGATTTTTGTAAGAATGAATTTCAGCAAGGATAGTTGATAGTATTGGTTGTAATGTAATCAATTAGATCTATAAATTGAAGTAGACTCAGAATCCCAATTGAAAAGGCATCGATCTAGTTGATTCACTCTGCAGATAGATAGATTATGAATAAGCACCAAACTTAATATCAAAATCAACTTTATTTTACTATTTGAATAATTTTAAAGATGGTTAGCACTTATTTGCATGTAATCTCTTAGCCTTAGTTAGCTACTTTTTCTTTAAATATTTGCAAATCTGAGAAGAATTGTGACCAAATGTACTTATAAGGGATGTATATCATTTGAAAATGTCAACGAATAGATAAACTATATGTATGTTAGAGATAGAAGATGAGAATCAAAATGAAGCTAATAAAATTATCATACAACAACATTCATTTTGAATCATCCCCTAGTTATACCGACCTTGGTTCTATAGATCCCAAAGACTAGAAAATTGTTCTTCATTTTGTTGAAGTTGGATCCAAATAATATGCATACACAATTATTAATGGGAAGTACCTAGTCCTTAGATTTGTGAGTATTATTATCTTGGTATTGGACCTTTTCTGTTCAATAGTTAAAAAACACCAAAAAAATGGAAAATCTACAGGGGAGTTGTCCAAAACATGTGTAAGAAGTACTGCAATTTCTTTGGTCTTGTTGTGTACATGTTTGCTAGATCTTTTAGTACTGCTCATGGTTATAGTAGACATGTTTTAGTGAAAAATCTTGACAATTTAAAAAAGGAAAAAGAAAACCAAATACCACTTATTTTCACTAACATCCATAGCCCTTCCAAGTGTCTTATCTATCAAGCAAGAGTTGTAGGCTTATGATCTTAGTGATTGGTTTATCTGTATGTTAGATATTTCTATATTATCTTGTGTCCTTTCCTTAAAGTTGGGAGCAATTTTAATTATTTTATTTTCCCCAGAATAGGGTGGCAACTTAGTCAAGGTTTTGAAGCTAGTGCTTATTTGATAAATAGTAAATATGGCTGACAAGAGAAAAAAACACAAGAGCTTACACAAGAGCCAATCTTGATGTACCAATGTATACTAACTTACCTCAAGGTGGTAGGAAGAACTTAAATAAGAAAAAGGAAAACCCAAACCCCACTTGGAAACCAAGAGGTAGTGTATTAGTTAATTTTCAATACCTACTAGTGGTAGGGAGAGAATCTTCTTCACTCAGCTCTAAATTAGAAATGAAAAGAATTTTAGGAGGAATATTTAGTACCCCATTACTAGATGAAAGAACCTATCAAGACAAGAATATGTCACCAATAGGGAATGCATCCCCTAGGCCTGATTTGATAGCTGAGATGAATCATAGGCGAGGACTCAAGAGTTCATTTGGAGATCCTTTTAATCCTAGAGTGGTCCAAAAAATGGAAACTATTCTTATAGACCTGGATGATCCTACTGATTCAGAAGCTACTTCTACAGATCCTAAAGAAGTATGATTAGAGATAGAAGTTTTGAATAAATAAGTTGCTAAAGAGGAAGCTAAGAATACTTGTCTAGGAAAGGAAGGAGATCAAGCCACCCTAGATGCCATAATGGAAAGAGATAATTTTCTTAGAAGGATGGCTACCTTAAAAGAAAAAGACAAGAAGCTAGGAGAAAGAAGCTCAATCCTTCATTCTGATGTCTTCGAAGATAGAGATAGTTTAAGAACCAAAGTTTATGAAAAAGAAAAATTCCTAAGCCAAGGACAAGAACCTGTTATTTCCCAAGTTCAACCCTATAAGCCTATCCAAATTAGTAAGGTAGAAGCTATTGTCAAACAAATAGATAAAGGAAAAGGAAAAGCTATAGGAATCCAAATAAATGAGTCTCAAGTAGCTATAAGTAAATCTATAAACCTTCCTATCTTAAAGTTAGATCTAGATCAGGAAATGCCTCAAAAAGAGAAAGAAGATCTTGAAAAAAAACTTGAAAAGGTTGAGAATGAAGCCCAGGCTACATAGACTAGGAGAAAAATCTAGGTCATAAGGTCCAATTTTTCATTGGCTTCATGGTAAAACTTGTGTACTCTAGTTGCAACTTCTATACCTACTTGTGGACTAGTAATTTTAAATTAGGGAATATCTCAATCTGCCACTACCTCATCATCTACCACTTGTGCTCAAGTCCCTTTTGTCCATCCTCAACAATCTAAAAGTGTTATTCTCAACCAAGAAAATGTAGCAAGCATCTAAAATATTTTTGGTTTTCAAAATAATCCCATCTACATGGAAACATATAGACAAATGTCATTTGTAGGTATTCGTGGTGCTCTACACCCTATATCAGATAAAGTTGTGAAGAGCACTAGAAAATTTTCATAGATATGCTAAATGAATTTGATGAATATGAGTATGTGGTGATGAATTTGTTTGATCATTCACTAACTAAAGATGCAAGAGATTGGTTCAGAAGATTACCTAATGACAACCTTAGTTCATGGAGTGATTTGGAGAAATTGTTCAAAGAATAGTACCATGATAATACTAATGTTGGGTTTATGTTGAATGATTTCAATAACATCAAGAAGAACCCAATTGAGTCTACATTTTATTTCAAAGTAAGATTCCAAAAGGGTATGTAAATTTTTTTCCAAGTTATGAGGTTGAATGAGGATTTTTTCTTACAACCTATTTTAATGTTTTTCACAACAAGATGGCTTACCAATTGAGGGATAAATATCCTAAAAATTTGAGGGATGCTTATAAGATTGCAATGAATATTGAAAATAATAGGAAAGCTTCTAGCAAGCTGGGTAGGAGAGATGATCCAAAGTTATTCAATCCCAAGAATAAAAATAAAAGGCAAGTTGGTAAAACCCCTACAGGAAGGAAGCCCGAAGAACCCACAATAGGTCAAGTGTTGGACTTGTTAAAAAAGATGAACCCAACTACTTTCAATAGACATAAGCCAAATTTTTTCGAGAATGCAATTTGGATTGATTAATGCTGGTGCCTATTTTCAAAGGGCTATGGATGTAGCTTTCCATGAGTACATCAATAAGTTTATGGTTGTATATTAGGATGACCTTACAACTTATTTGAAAAGAGTTGAGGATCATTGTAGACATTTGGAGAAGATTTTTATCAAAGCATTGGAATATGGAGTGTCATTAAACCCTAAAAAATGTACATTTGGGTTAACTGAAGGAAAAATATTAGGACACATAGTATCAAAAGATGGTGTAAAGATAGATCATGATAGAGTGGCAGCCATTGGGAAGGTCCCTAAGCCAAAGAATTTGAAGGGAATGCAATTTTTTTTGGGCAAGTTAACTTTATGAGGATGTTTGTTACTAACTTTGCTGAGATTAGCAGACCTATTTCAAAATTGTTTAAGAAAGGAGCTACTATCAACTAGAATGGTGAACCTTCATAGGGATTTTAGGATATTAAAATTTCTATAAAAAATATTCCAATCCTTAGGACTCTAGATTACAAAAAACCATTGCACATATTCTCTTTTGCATCTTTCCATACTATAGTTGCAGTCATGTTGTAGAAGAATGAGGAGGGATATGAATAGCCTATTGGTTTCTTCAGTAAGTCACTACAGCCTACTGAACTAAAATATGAGATAAATGAGAAGCAAGCATATGCTTTGGTGAAAGTTGTTAAGGCTTTTAGATGCTACCTAATAGGTGTGATTTTCATTGCATTTGTGCCCAATGTTGTTTTAAAAAAAACATTTTTTCTCAACAAGAAGCATCAGGAAAAAGATGCAATTGGATCAATAGGATCCAAGAGTTTAACATTGAAATATAGATAACAAAACTAGTGAGAGGCCAGCTCCTAGATTAGCTAAGCTTATGGTTCATACTAACTTAGATGCTAATCAGATTAATATAGTAACATATGATTTGAAGTCAAGCTTATGTGATATGGACTAGTGTGAATGGTGCACCAATGTCATCCATTATCTACAACATATGGAATCCCCTCCTCATTTGAATGAGAATGAAAAAAGAAGTACCAAGCTGCAAGAAATTAGGTAAAAAAATTTCTAGAGTAATTTATGGTGAAGGAACTATTGGCGCTCAAAATTGTAACCTTAATTTTGAGCAATTTTGAGAAACTGAGTCCTATAAAACCTTTTTGATGCACATGTACCCAACTATCAAGTTGAGGTGTAAGAGGTGTTTAATGCTTCCAACACCTTTCATTTAGTGCATCTACCTATTCCATAGTGATGAATTGCCATTTCGAGCTATTTTTTAAGATCCCAATTTTGAGCAATTATTAAATCTGCATTTTTACCCTAAGAGTCAAACAGTGGTAAGAGGTGTTTGTCATTGAATATCTCGCACCCAGAAATGTTTTGTGATCCACCACTTTGGGAGTGTCTAGTGTCCATATCCAAGAATGTATATTTTAGATTACTATTTTGTGATCGACCACTTTGGGAGTGTCTAGTGTCCATATCCACCCTCAAAGTTGGTTAGTTACTATTTTCATGCTCATGCACATTGCACACAATTCTAGGAAGCCCTGTTTGATGTGCAATAACTTTTGACCAGTTGAACAAAATGCTAAATTTCCTTTTGCTTTGAATTATAGACATCAAAAAAAATTTATGTTACAATTTTTAGCTCATGAAGAATCTATTTTCTTAGTTTTCGAATGCAATTCCAAATGGAATTTCTAACTTTTATTGGTATCATAAAATGCAAATTGATTGGAACCCCTGTTCATCACATTATAACTCCTAATCCATGATAGGTGAGATCAAATGGATTGTTCCATTGTGTAGTACTCTAAAAATACTCCAAGTGTGCTAGTTTGCAAGTCATGATGAATCCATTTACACACTTTTTTGAGTCAATTCCATTTGCAAAAATCGTTATCCTGTCATTGTTTCTAGTCAGCAAATCCAAGAAACCCACTTTGACCACTCACCAAATGCTTCCAATCATTCATCATGAGAAAAAATCATAGATTTATGGTGTCCTCATGGTAGTGAACCAATGTCCTATTTTTCATCTTCCCAAGTGCCCATTTGCCAAATTTTCAAAGCTAAATCTGAACCCAGTTTATTGCTTTCTAATGCATTTTCTTGCAAGTGATTATGAGAAAGTAACTTTGACAGTGAATATCTTTTGAGCCCAAATTTTTCATGAGACAAGATTTGACAAGGTACAAGAATGCAAAGAAAAGAATCAGTGTGCTAGTTTTCAGAGCCCGATCAGGTATTTTGGTCAGTTTTTAAGGTCAATCAAAGGAACTCCTAGCACAAAATCACAAGTTTACAGATTAATGATACAATTGAGTTTTTAATAGCAGAACATTGATCAAATTTGAACCCAGTCAACATAGGATTCTTAGTATGTCAATTTAAGAACTCAATTGTTTGGAAATTTAAAAAAAATAAAAATTAGACGGACCTGCTTTGAGGTCCAACTGATTTGATCAGATTGATAGAACTCCCAGAAAGTGAAAACATTTTAAAGAAAGGGATTGCATTGGTGATGAGCATTTCATATAAGAGCTTAACAATATTGATGCTGGAAGTCCTATTCATGAGGCAATTTTGGTGATGATATTAAAAGCTCTCTCTCTCTCAAGTAGTGTGATCTATTAACAAGCATCACCAGGGTACCCTTCTTAGCTGTGTCCTTAACATGAGCTTTTGGAATTATAGTTTGAATATAACAAATGTGTCAATGAAATTTACTATCAATTTGGAAATATTAGATGGAGGGTTTGTGAACAAATATTTGGATATTCTTGTTTGAAGTTCCTCTCCAACTTCATGTGGCTTACCACTCCTCATGAATTCCACAACCAAGAAATTGGGTTTATTGATTATGAAAACTTGAAGGAGAAGACCTTTGATTTTAAGCTTAAGTTTATCATCTATGGAGGAATTTCATATCTGAGGGATTTGGATTGTGCTAGGCTAAGGTCTATTGTTGACAAGTGTAGAGCTATGCTTAGGACATAAAAGTAGCTATTGAAATGAATTGAGCCCTTTCTTTCTTTTCCTTCCTGCACATTGCCAATCATATAAAAGGGATGTCATTATGAATATTTTTATCCTAAATTTATCAAAAGACCCTTGCCATATGGAGCAATTGGATTACAAAGGAATTATAGCAATGATATTGCTCATCAGATTAAATGCAAGGAGATTGATTAATAATCGTTACATCATTGCAAGCTTTGGGAAGCTTATATCTGATTATGGACTCATTTCAAGTAGTGAGTCTCCAACGTTTTTGTTCGAAGTCCATATGTTGAATAATGAAAGAGCATGTGAGTAGATGTGGCACAAGAGTCATCCTATGGAAGGAGAGCTCTTGAGTAATTTTTGACTTATAGAAGTCTTTTGTGAGGTAGTCCATAGCATGTGTGGAGGATAGCATTCATTATTACTACCATATTACCCTTGAAGCCTTGACTTCTATGGAGTGGCCAGAGGAAGTGTGAACAGGGAAGACGCATGGGATATAAAGGTTGGCACAAGGAGTGCTAAAGCTACCTTTTAAGATCAAAAGGTGACCCTTACACCATAGAATAGGAGGTCAGCCAAATGACCCCATGTTGAAGTAGGGGAAGCAATCCATGTTTTGAGAAAACATTTCTCACACAAGAAATAAGACACATCCATGCCAGTCAAAGGTAGAAAACCACACCATGAAAGGAGATCCATCCATGGTTTTGTATGGGAACTCCATGTGCAGATGAGGTATGGAGGATTCACAAGGTTGAGCATCAAGTAATCAAGCCATAGTCTTAAAGAAGGGTACTCATGCTAATTAAAGGAGAGTCAATGCCAAGCCAACAGTTTTCAAAATAAACCCTTGCCAAATGTAAAGGAGACCTGCAAGAAATACACGTGGCATGTAAAGTACAGAGCAAGCCATGATGTAAAGGGAGCTCATGCCATTTGTGTAGGAGTAGACGCATGTGAGAAGGGGGCAATCTATAGCTTTAAAGAAACTCACACATAAAAAGGAGACCACCATCCACGCTGGTAAAGAAATATGAAATTAGAACATGAAAAACAACTAGAAACTATCCACACAGGTAAGAGACAATAACCCACACTGGAAAATAAGAAGACCACATGCACAAAGACATAGAGTTTCCCATACATAGAAAGCATGTGCAAAAGAAAAAAGGAAAAATTTTCCCACAATAGGAGCTAGAATAGGGGAAAGTTTTTAAGATGTCAGTTGTATGTGAAACCAAATGCCAATGTAAGAATATGCACAAAGAAGATAGCTCTATATGCAAAGCAAAAGAAAAACCATGAATAACATTAATCCCACATTCGCTAGAGGGAGGGATTTTAAAATGTTTAAATGCATTTTCACTTTAAGGTTATGTGTCCAAAAGCCTATGGCATTTTGTAAAGCTCTCATCGAGTAGGGACCTACCCCGATGCCTAGTTGGCATGTGAACCAAAGACAATTTTAAAGGGAACAACAAAAATTATGACATGGCAAGTTCAAGCTCCATTACGTGAGATTACGCCATGTGGTGAGATGAGCGGTTGGCACAATTCCACAAGATGAATTTGCCCAGTAGTTAAACATTGCAAGAATGCGGGAAGATGCCACATGTTAGTGGGTCCCATGTGTAGTGATGTGGCACTCAGGAGCAGGTTCAACTAGGAATCACCTAGATTGTGACACGTGTCATGATCCAATGAATGGGGCATTCTTGCAAAAATAAGATGCGAACTTGTTAAAGAATGCAAGAAAGTGGGAACATGGTGACATGATAGGTGTGTAGAGAAGCCAATCATGTAGTGACACATGATTCCTAGTCAACAGAGCGTTGACCCCAAAATTCAAGGGAGAGGCTAGAAAAGTGAAAAAATGATTAAAAGTGTTTTCTTTAAAATAAAAAATTTTCAAATGTGTAGGAATTTCAAGTTTGAAAAAGGAGTTTAATCTAAATGTCAGACTTTAGATTAAATTAAAATTTTGAATTTTAAAAAAAAATTCAAAAGTATAGACTTAAGGTTTTATAGAGGGGGGGGGAGACTATCTTTCAAACAATGATGTTGGGGGTTTTCGGTACTCAAAATATAGACTCCAATATACCGTTCAAATTAGAAAAAGATGAGCTATCCATTTTTGGAGCTTGTTTTTGCACAGGTACTCATCAGTTCATGCTATAGGTCATTTTGTGAAATTTGGGGCATTGACAACAAAATAGGTACATTTGATCATGGAACATCAAAATAGTTTAGAGGAATATTCTAAAGGCTTGCCGGGATCTGTGTGAAGGAAATCATCTTTAAGAAATTTTCTTGCATTCTAGAAATCACATTTCAATTGATTTTTACTTTTACCTTGTGAATTCATTTTAACATTAGAAATCAGTTGCATCATTTCATCATTATGTTTTGAGATATTTTATACCTCTGAGACCAAGTGATGGGATTTTGATATTCAATTGAAGAGAGAGGGTAGAAAAAGTTTTTTTCATCTTCTTGGAAAGGAATTCTTAGTGGACACTTGTCATCTCTTGATCAGATCTAAGAATCAACTTCTTACTATATCATTCCTTTTCTTTCTCATTGAACGGGTTCCAATTTTTGGAGAAAAAACCACTCACTGCTATGACACTAGGTTTTGGATCTAGTTTTGACGTGTTCCCATACTATGATACTAGATATTTTTCAGCAATTTCTCTTGTATGAACAGTTGTAGAAGCTTAATATAGATAGTTCATATCTGTTAGGTTGATTCATGTTTTTCATTTCATTCTTATGAGTATATAATTTCAAGGAAATTAATACAAAGATTCGAAGAATTTCATTAGTTTCATTCTGATTCTCATCTCCAGTCTTAGTGAATTTTCAATGTTTTATGATCTTTGACCAAAGAGCTTAGGTCATAGTTTTAGTCCTTGAAGGCTATATGTTGCTTCGTTGTTGCTTATGAATCAAGGAGTTATGTAAATACTTCAAGGAATCAATAGGGTTGCAGGTTCATTGAGAAGGATATCATGTAAGAATGGGGTTTGGATTGAGCACCAATGTTTATTTACAAGGCAAATAGATAGGTCATTTATCTGAATATATACATAAGTATAAGATATCCATATGTATGCATTTGATTCATGGATTTTCCTAATGGATTAGGCACTGGTCAGCTATAGGATCATTAAAGTCTTATTACTCCATATCTAGGAGTTTTTTGAATTCAACATTATTAATCAAACATTCTTTCCCTTTCATGTTGAAGGACATAAATGTTTAACCCTCACTCAGCTTATGAGATTCATAACTTTGCATTTAGCTACTGTAGATCTATGTCATTTCATGAGTCATTAGAAGAAATAAGGGTAAGATCTACTTAATAGATTCAAGGATATGTTCTTGCACTGGTATTGTATCATTTGAATCTGAGGTCCACCTGCCTAGGTTTAGTAGAGCCTGAAGTAGAAGAAGGGTGAAGCCTTATAGTTGGCCTTGTGTCTGAAATGATATGTTGAGAATGGGAGTTAGCTACCCCTAGATATGTCATTTTCTCATGGGGATAATTGAAAGCCCTCCAACATTTTCAAACACCTACAGGAACTTTCAAAGGGTTCTGTTAAAATGTGTTGATTAGGAAATATCAAGAGAAATGTTAAAGGAAATGCATTCTAGAGTTTGTGGAGGACATTACATGGCCAGAAACACTACACATAAAGTAATGAGAGATGGATTCTTGTGGCCACCTCTTTTCAAAGATGCTTCAATAATGGTTAGAAAGTGTGATGCCTATCAAAGGTTTGCGGCTAAATTAAATTTTTTAGGGAATACTCCACTAAAGCCAGTTGAAGTTCAAGCACCATTTAAGCAATGGGGAATTCATTTTATACGTGAGATTTCTCCCAAGTCTAGAAATTTCCATTCTTGGATATTAGTTTCTATTTATTACTTTACAAATTGGGTGGAGGCAATCCCTATAAGAAATGCAAGTAGTAAGGTTGTTAACAATTTTTTGATAAATAACATTATATCATGGTTTCATTGTCCTTAGAGAATTGTGATAGACAATGCAATGTGCTTTAGATATGAGTAATTTATATAGGTTTGTGATAAGTATGGGATAACAAGATCAATATCTTCACCTTACCATCCTCAAGGAAATAGACAAACTGAATCCACGAATAAAAGCCTATTAAAAGTTATTAAGAGAACCCTAGATGATAGCAAGGAGGCATAGTATTCCAAGTTGCAATTAGCAATATGGGCTTATAGGGTAACTATGAAAAAGGCCATTGGTGTAGCACCTTTTGACATTGTATATGGAATCTAGTGAAGAATACCTTAGAATAACCTAGTGGGCTTGTATAACTATATTCAAATGTATGATGAGGATATTATTGATGCTATGCAAGAAAGCTTGGATGAATTAGTTAGACTAACTAAGACCTACAAAGAGACATAAGTTAGAAATTAGAAGTTGCAACTGCACATCAAAGCACCCTATGATAAAAGGATAGTGAGCAAGAAATTTGAAGATGGAGATTTAGTCCTCATGTCGAATGCTAGGATTGTGGATAAAGGAAAACATGGTAGGTTTGATCCTTTATGGTTAGGTCCCTATCTAATTGAAAACACATGGGAAGAGCACTCTTATATTCTCAAGGATTTGTCAGGAAACATTCTTGAACTACCAATTCATGGATAGTTCTTGAAGAAGTATTTTTCCTAAAAAAATACTTGTTTCTTCCATGAATAGTAGTTTAGGTTCCCTTGTACATTTTGTAAAATCTTTGTGTCTTCTGTATAGCTCTTGTATATTTTGTGTTCTGTGCTTTTGCTCTGTCAAAGTTGTCAGAACTAAAATGTTCAATCTTGTGGTCCACTTCCCCCAGGGATTCTAAGCCCTCATATGAATTTGACTTATTCATTATCCCTGGATAGAGCCAATGTTGGCTTGGTTTTTCACCATTCTTGTTTTGTTGCATTTAGTAGTGAAAAACCCTAAGTGTGTGTTTTAAAATCTTCAAATTAGGCCAAGACCCTAGGTAAGATTCATCAAAAATCATAAAGCCTTATTCTATTTTTCCCTAGCCCTTAAAATTTTCTAAAAATAACATTTCAAAAAGAATTTAGGCAGGACAAATTTACCCTAAAGTTTCATGTTGCAAGGATTGCTATATATATTTACATCATAAACCTTTGCTAACCTTTCTTTTAATTGTAGTTATTATTTTTTTGAATGTTTTATTTAAAAGCCTTAATTGCAACAACCTTTTTAATTAATTGAAAATCTTATTAAGATCTATGGAAGGTGTATCCCTGCTATGAGAAAATGCAAGAACTTTAAATAAAGTGGGCAAGCACCTTTGTGCCATGTAGCCCTTACTGACGATGGAACTTGAGTGTGCTGCAAATTCTATAGCCTATTAGAATTTGTCATACCATTTTTGTAGAGTTATCAGTGCCCAATAGCACACGTTCAAACTTCCTATGATGTTATTGGTTGGCTCATTTGATGAAGTTATTACTTTGTGACCAATTGTGATGCACTGTTGATCTTGTTAAGATCTATCGAGAGTGCTTCCCTACATTAAGAAAATGTACAATAGTTACACAATGTAGGGAAATGCTAATGTGCTACATGGCACATAGTGATGTCATGGAATCACTTTTTCAAAAGATAGTAATGACATTTTTTGTGGCAATTGTCAAATGAGCTGGAGCATAAAGGAAGTATTTCATTGGTTGAATCGGTTGATTGGATCCTAAAAGGAAAAGATATTTATTCACTGTAGATCTTAACAATATCAATGAAGAGCAGTTCCCCACATTAAGAAAATGATCAAACTTTAAGTAATGCAGGAAAGCCCCAATGCACCACGTGGCATAGTGGGACAAAGCTTTGAGAAGGTTGCTAAGTCATGCCAGGTTATAAAGCTTTGATGAATTGAAGTGCATTCATTAGTGGCACATGATATGTATATGCCAAGTTCAAAATGATGATGTCATGGGCACAAAAATTCTAAGAGCTGAAATTATAGCTCGCACCACTATCAGAATTTTCAGAACACATTTGATTTTCTGGTGATGTAATTGGTCGAGAGTGTAGACACCTAAATCTAATTACACCACTTAGATAATCGTATATAGCTATCTCTAAAAGGAAACATTAATTAAATTTATATTTAATTAAATCCTTTGCCATCCCCTAGCTGATTAATTTAATTAATCATCTATAGTCTTAATTGATAAATCAAATAACCCACTATTTATCAATTAAATCATATTATCCCATCTAATTCAAAAACCCTCATTCATTAAATGAATTTATTTGATAAATAAAGCCCTCAAATCTAAATAGCCCCTAAACTATCCTAAATACTCCATTTAGCCTAAATCCACCCCATCCACCCATACTAACCTAGCTTAGCCAATAACTCACCCACCCTCATCGAGTGTCATCCACTTACATCCCTCTAACATCCTTAATCTAATCCTAACCCAAGCCTAATACCCCCTAACCTTGTCACATTCCCTAAGTGAGCTTAAGACTTTCCTAAGCCAAGAAAAAGTCAACAATCTCAACTCCCTCCAAAATATCCCAACCACCAGGCCTTCAATGCTCTTATAAACCCAATGAATGCTCTTACAAGCACTTATGAGGGCCATTTAAGGCCTTGAGCCTCTTTTATTGACTCATCCTTTCCCTTTCCTCCACCCAATGACCCTGTGATATGTGTCACTCCCTGATTGGTGCTAAACAAGCACAATCCATGTGCTCCCCTTTAAGTGCATCCTAGCCCTCCTTAACCTTTCATCTCTCCTTGAATCTTAGCCCTCCATCCCTCAAGCCCTTGGCCTATAAATTTAACCCTCCTCCTTCAGTAAAATGCAAACATCCTCCATTGCAAAGTTATAATGCTATTTTGAGAGCACAAACACTACCAAAATACCATTATAATGGCAAACTCACCCCATGACTCCATTGGTGAAACCTTGCCTCATTCACTCCATCCATCCATCTAAGCTTGAGATATACTTGTGAGCACACACACCTTAAATCAAGGACATATCTATTGGATCATTGTGTTATACCATTTGGAGCTTACTATTCTTGCTTTGCCTGTATTTGTGGTGATAACAAATCGGTCTTATCTTAAGTGTTTACTCATTTTAGTATTTTTAATGCTTTCCTTAATAGTTAGTGTTAATTTTACTCTAGTAATCTAGGTGACACATTTTGGCATGCCTAGTGGGACCCCACTTTTGGGTCTATCTAATCATGTTTTTATGTTTTTTATGTTAAACTAACCAAATTTAATGTGGTTTGCTTGTGTGTTTTTGCAAAAGGTTTGCTAATATTTTTGCAAGTACATAGGTTCCCCTTTCAAAATCATGCCCTCAACCATATAACCAATTTTCATTTTTGAGAATTGAAAAACATGTTATTTTTGCAATCACGCGACCTCGAAAACATGATCTTGCGATTGCAAGAACGTGGCTATTCTTCAACGGAAACGTGAATTTGTTTTGCGAGAATGGAACATTTGACCAGTCAAAAGTTTGAAACCCATTCTCACATTTGACCTCTCAAAACTGCCAAAGAATTCCCCCATGGGAATGAGGCTAAATTAACCTGCGGGATCGCTTTCTCATGAGATCGCACTGTAATTTTTAACCTGTGGCCTGATTTCCTGCACTTTTTTCACCAGTTTTCTATACTCACGAGAATGCTATCTAAACCTATGAGAACACCATCTAAAACCTATGGTAATTCTATCCTACCTACGAGTTTAGTATCTTGCTAATTATCCCTGCATTCTCGCGCACAAGATTGCTCTCCTACCAAACTCGTGGGGTCGCTCTACCATCTAAAATTTGACTTTTAGTGGTTTCGTAGGATATGGACCATTCTAAAAAATTTTACACATATCAAAAATAACAAAAAAATTTAAACAAATTTCCCCATAGTTAAGCTTTGATTTTGGGTGACTAATTAAATCACATTTTTGTAGCATTGCAGGTTGGAGCAACAAACCTAATCATGTTTTTTAGGATTTTCTTGGAATGTACTTGCATGTTTAAAAATGTTTTTCATTGAATGCATCTCACTCAAATCACTCTTGAATGAAATGGATTAAAATCAACTTTTTATTGGAATGCATGCTTAAAACAACAAACACAATCTCAAATGCCAAGGATCAATTAATCATTGCAATATCTCACGCTTCCAATATTGGGCATAAAACACTCTAACACAATCTTGAATACCTAACAATCAATGAAAATTGTATGGTTTTAACACATTTCAATGACACTCACATTTCTTATGTTGACGATCTCTCGCTTTCCATTATGTTGACGACGCTGTCAAGTTGGAATTGAACATCTATATCTTAATCACTTGTGTTTTCAATAGATCAGACAATCTAAGAATTAGTTGGTGAAAGAACTTTGTCTTTTAGCCCAAGATAATTTGAGTCTTCTCTCTCCTTGTCACCTTTGTAGGCCATCTTGGGTGCATAAGATTAGAATCCAAAATCTTGTCTTTTTAGTTTTAGGGGGCCTGCTTAGGGATTTCATCACCCCTTGGATGACCTCAACTCTAGCATTCTGGCAGAGTATAAAGATCGAGAGGTGAATCCAAAGACACCTCCCTTGAGATCAAAATCTTTTCACTCGGGCTAAGCCTCAAGGAACATTATACCCTTGAGAAGTGAAAGAGGAGAAGTGGGTTACCGCTCCTCTTGGCTGTGTGACATCTTTTTTGATTCATCTATGGATCTGGGCCTCATGTACCTTGCGTATATCAAGGACTCCCTAGCTAAACCAAATTTCATCCTTGTGGAAAGCTTCCTAGGATGTTGGTGTGTTTGACATGCTTTCTCCAAACTTTTTTCTTCTTCTTTGTTCATAGCTTTTGAATGAATGTTTTCCAACTTTGGTCAAAATCCTAGAAAAGCAAAAATCTCCTAGCTCAAGGCACACTTAGCGTAGTCACTACCTCATCAGAAGATCATCCAAGCTCCCTTAGTTCTTTTCCTTAGAACAATCCCAAATCCAAAGTCCATCCAAATCATCCCCCCAGCCAGCTAGCAACCCAATCCAAAATCACCCAAGCCTTTAAGGAATTGTTGTTACTTTGCCAGAGTTTTCTATCCAATCAATCTATCCAAATCCCCCAATCTCACCATGTTTATCCCTCTAACAGAGCATTGTCTAGGGTAATCCAACTTTGTCACTCGTATCCCTCATCATCTTGAGCTAAAGTTTGGGATCCACAAGTGGTCAATCTCATGTCATGCCCATAGGATCAGTAGTCTATCCTCAAGTTGACATAGCCACCACTAAATCCAGTGCATAGGAAAGAAAAACTTTCACTTTTTGACAGCATACCCTTGAAGTCTTCCATCCACAAGAAAGCTAAAAAGCCCTAGCCAATCCTCCTTAGGTTTGTCATGTAGCTTTGACTTTCCCTAGGAAATCTTTGCAAACCCAATCCAAAATTTGAACTTAATCCAAATCCAACCATGAGCTTCCATGTTCATCCATATGCAAGACCCCATCCCCATCCAACTCATCATCAAAACATGAAATCCCAATCCTATTATGATTTGTTTTGTCATCCCACCTTTTCTCCCACCTCATCCTATTCCAATGATGATGATGATGATCTTGTCGACTATGACAGATATATTGAAAGCCTTAGAGATATTACCCCCAACATCCTCCAAAATCCAAACATTCCTCCCAACTACTCCATCCCTCCTCCAAACATACCCATTAGCACTCCTTACCATGCCTTTGATAAGGGAAATCCATTACTATCTTCATCCTTACCTCCTCCTTATATATTGCCCACATATTCCTCTTATACATCAATAATATATCCATCTTCCTCTACCTTCGTCTCCCCACCTCCATCATTCCACAACAATTCTAGTAGCTACATCCCTAGTCCAAATCCACCATCCCAATATCCTCCAAACCCCTTTCCAAATCCTCCAACCAATCCTTGTTCTACCATGCATCACCTCAATCCCCTTACTCCTCCTAGTCTAACACACTCATCTCCAAGGAATTTTACAAGGAAGCACAAAGCAACTCCCTCTCCCACTCCCATCATTCCTCTTAGATCGTCCTATCGCTACCATCCCTATAGCATCCACCCCACTTATCAAAACACTTCCATCTCCTACCTCCCATCCATCGAATCCCTCCAAATCCCATCCACATCTCCTCCTCCTAGCATTACCCAAATTCTGTATAATGAACCTAATGAGTCCCTTTCCCATCAGCTCTTCCCCATTCTAGAAACTCCTACCCAACCATCTACCTCACTTAAAGAAACCATCCATACTACTCCTATCATACCATCCACTCCCATCCACTCCTGTCAAGATCTTGTCCAAAAGCATGCTGAAATATCTCTTGACACAACAAAAGATCCTTCCATCCTACTTATTCCCCTACATGATCCACTTTTACCATCTCCTCCATCTCTGAATCATACCATCACACCTACTCCATCTCAAGATCCATTCCCATCACTCCATCCAACTCAAGATCCTATCCTTCCATCCCCTTTGCTCCATGATCATACATATCCCATAATCCATGATGAAAGATCCATCAAAGAGGAACTAATGATCATATATGAAGCTTCAACTCCTTTAGCTAATAATGGACTCACATCTTGTGTTCCAAATAATGAACATCATATTGAAGAAAGAAATAAAATTGTATCTCTAGATGTTGGTATCCCCACTATTCCTGCATGGTTGCAAGTCTTTCCATCTTCATCCCAACGTTCCCATCCATCTTATCCTATATCCATTTTGGGCTCTTATCCTACTTCTTTTCAAGCCTCCATTTTGGGTCCATATACCCCTTATCTAAATCCCTCACCCTTTCCATGCATTTTTTGTCCTTACATACCTAATATGAATCCTTTATCACCTCCATCTATCTTTGGACCTACACCTTCCCTATTTCCATCTATTTTGGGCCCACATCCTTCATCCTGTCCATCCATTTTGAGCAATTCTATCCATCCATATCCTATGTTCCAATCTATCCTTCCATCCCCTCAAATCCACTAACTAGATCATCAAAGGCACTCACCCTTGAATCCCTTCCAACCTTTCAACCCTACCACTCCATCCATTATCCCTCCATCTCATCCATGCTCTTGTCCCCATACCATGGCTAATAAAAGCATATTGCATGCCAAAATCAAAAAGCACAAATCGAAAAATCCACAAAAATCTAAGTCTCAACATGTCCCTTCTAAAATACATGTTCAAGGAGAAACATTTATTCCCAATCAAAGAAAAAGTTAACAGGCCACAAAGGCCCAAGCTGAAAAAATTAAAAATCATGTGGATACCCAAGATGCTCATAAAAGCAATGCATCTCAAAGAAAAATCTCAATTGAAATCCAATCATGCTACTCAAAAAGCCTCATCCATTCATCCTTTATCCAAATCCCCATATATTCATCCTTCATCCCCCCAACCCACTCTTAGCCCATATAATTCTTATCCTAAATTTTCAATCCTCCATCTTCCAACTTTACTTGTAGTCCTTATCTTCCTCTTCCTCCATTTTCTCCTCAACCTCACTCAATACCATCTTTCCCACTACTTTATCACCTCTCAAGGTGTGTGCCAATGATTATCTTTCCAAATTCCTCATCCATTTACCCTCAAACCGTATGTCTTTGCATCCATTATCTGCCAAACTCCCACCCACCATTTCACTTGTTCAATCCAATCCCTTCTCCATCCATCCTACCAACATCTATGAGTAAAAATGCATCAAAAAAGTTTTAAAAAAATAAAAATATAAAAACAAAAACAAAAAAAATCATCCAATGGTGAAACCTTGGAAATTCAGGCACCTTGGACAAGTACCATGGTGAAAACTTAGCAAACAAGCGTCATGTGTAATCCCTCCATCCAAATGCTCTGTACACTTGGGGGCACATTCCATCACCCATCATCCCCATCTCATCCCACCATACCAACCACATCCTATCTATTTCACCCACCATCCTCCTTTGGATCTTGAAAGAAGTAAAGTCCACCACTAGATACATGCTTTTTTTCATCCCTTTGAAATCCATTTTCCATCAAAATTTGTATCCACCTATCCTTTATCTACCCATTCTTTCATCCATCTGATCCCTCCATTGGCCTCATCCACCCATCCTCCTTATCCTCCACCTCATTAACCTTTCACATTCTAGCTTCCATCTATCTCCCTCATTGTCTTGTTGACCAATATCCAATCCTACTGCAACCCCCATAAAAAAACCTCTTGTATAGCATAGTATAACTGGGGGCACTCTATTCCTTGGAGATCGTGTCATGTCCATCTTTCCATCCTTATCTTTTTGCATTCCTCTACCCAAATCCCTCTATCCATTGTTTCCTTTTTCATCTATCCTTGCATCTCCTAGCATTACCTCCATCTTTTCATCACCTGGTACATCCCTTGTCATTGGTATTTAGCCCTTAGCTATCCCTCATCCCAAGCTTCCATTCGCTATCCTCTCATCCTAAACTTTTCCTCTGCTATCTCCTCATCTTGAGCTTCTTACTCCCACTATCTTAAGATTTTTACAAACCATCTTCTCCTTTTGAGATTTTCATCCCCTCTATCTCCTTAACCCATGCTTTTCCTCTCCCTCCCCATCTCAACCTTTTCATCCAATATCTTCTCATCCCAAACCTTTCATCCACTATCTCTTCATCTTTATTTTTCTTGCCGCTATCCTATCATGCAGAGCTTTTGTATGGTAATCCCTTGTACATACTTTGATCTGTCAGTTGTATATTCCTTGTCTATTGGTCCTTATCATGGTCCCATTGTATAGCTCTCATCTCTTCATGTCAGTTAATGCTTGATTGTAACTTGTAGTTCTCTTGGTTAAGTGCTTTAGCAAATCCTTGTATGAGATCCCTTGTCATCAAAATGTTGTCCTAAAGAGTTCTGCTTGCCTAGCTCACCCTAGTCCTTGATATTACCGATAGATCCTTGTAGGATGCATCCTTCCTCTTGTCTGATCTTGGTTTGTCAATATCCAGTCCTACCAATCTCTTTGGCAAAAGGTTAACTTTTTTATGGATTTACATTTTCTTTCAATTTATTTTCTTTTCGAGATTTCAAGTTTGGTTCTTAACGTATCTCTTCCAAGTGACTTGGGTTGTTTCCTCCTCATAGTCACCACGATCTTTTATATCATGGTGTGCTACGAATGGGGTAATTTGAGTGCAAGGTCTTGATCAGGTCTTTTGTTTGTTTTGCTTTCTGCTTGTGGGTTACCGAGTGTTGGTTTCGCGCTGCTTCCTCTAGGATTCATGTGCAATACTAGGGCAATCCTTGCCTGTTTGTTTTGCATCTATTTGTCAGTCCTTTGGACAATTAGTGAAAAGGCCTTGATGTTCTTGGTAACCTTGGAAATTAACCAACAATCCTATAGTAAATCTAGTGCTCAACTACATGGTGGTACTTATCTTTGAAGTATCCCCCTACTCAAAAAGCTTCAATGGATTCCCTTCATCTCCATTATCCCCCATCCATATCTAGCATCTGTCTCTCCTACCCCAGCTTGTGAAACCATATCTCTCCAAATAAAACATCACTCTTAGCATTAGGAATCCACAATCTTAGTCTTAGGGATCCACCAATCTAATCAATCCACCAAGCCTCATCTTTCAAGATCCACAATCCTAGTCCTAGGGATCTCTGAAACCCATCTTCCGCCAATCTAACTCTTTGGAATCCTATTGCATTAGCTTTATAATACCCTCATCCTTCTCCCTATCCTAGATTCCTTTTTATAGCACTCCACTCCTTCATCCTCCACCTTCCCTAAAGTCTTAAGCTTGCTTCCTCTTGTGCCCCTGGCCTCCCTTTATCATTCTCTCATAGTGAGAGTTTGAGCTAATTCAGCCCTTCTCTTTGCCACTCTGTATCTCTACTCATCTTGAATTCTTTTTCTTTTCAAGAAGCTATTGAGCCTCATCTTCTCTCTCTGCTTCCTTCTTGAGGGGGCATCTCGTAGTCTAGTCTCTCCTCTTCTTATACGGGACTGGGGCAACCTTGTTGCTAAAACATCTTCCTCATGTCATCTCCGTTCAAACTTCTTTGAAATAGTGTTGTCTCAACACTATGTCAAAGAGGGGCAAAATTTAGACACCTAAATCTGATTACACCACTTTCGTAATCCTATTTAGCTATCTCTAAAAGGAATCATTAATTAAATTTCTATTTAGTTAAATCCTTTGCCATCCCCTAGCTGATTAATTTAATTAATCATCTATAGTCCTAATTGATAAATCAAATAACCCACTATTTATCAATTAAATCCTATTCTCCCATCTAATTCCAAAACCCTCATTCATTAAATAAACCTATTTGATAAATAAAGCCCTCAAATTTAAATAGCCCCTAAACTATCCTAAATCCTCCATTTAGCCTAAATCCACCCCATCCACCCATACTAACCTAGCTTAGCCACTAATTGACCCACCCTTATTGAATGCAATCCACTTGCATCCCTCTAACATCCTTAATCTAATCCTAACCCAAGCCTAATCCCCCCTAACCTTGTCACATTCCCTAAGTGAGCTTAAGACTTTCCTAAGCCAAGCAAAAGTCAACAATCTCAATTCCCTCCAAAATATCCCAACCACCAAGCCTTCAATGCTCTTACAAACCCAATGAATGCTCTTACAAGCACTTATGAGGGTCATTTAAGGCCTTGAGCTTCCTTTTTTGACTCATCCTTGCCCTTTCCTCCACCTAATGACCCTATGACATGTGTTACTCCCTGATTGGTGCTAAACAAGCACAATCCATGTGCTCCCCTTTGAGTGCATACTAGCCCTCCTTAAGCTTTCATCCCTCCTTGCATCTTAGCCCTCCATCCCTCAAGCCCTTGGCCTATAAATTGAACCCTCCTCCTTCACTAAAATGCAATCATCCTCCATTGCAAAGTTATAATGCCATTTTGAGAGCACAAACACTACCAAAATACCATTATAAAGGCAAACTGACCCCATGACTCCATTGTTGAAACCTTGCCTCATTCACTCCATCCATCCATCTAAACTTGAGCTATACTTGTGAGCACACACACCTTAAATCAAGGACATATCTATTGTATCATTGTGTTATACAATTTGGAGCTTACTATTCTTGGTTTGCCTCCATTTGTGGTGATAACAAATCGGTCTTATCTTAAGTGTTTACTCATTTTAGTATTGTTAATGCTTTACTTAATAGTTAGTGTTCATTTTGCTCTACTAATCTAGGTGACACAAGGAGAAGATAGTGGGCTCTTTCTTAATGTCGTATCTTTATGCCATCAATCTAAGGAAGAACAACATAAAGTGCTTCACTACTTCATTAAAATTCAAGGAGTTTAACTGAAGCTAGGAAGTGCCAATATGACACATAGCACATAGTGACATCATGGGTCAACCTTTCTCAGAGGTAATAACTAATTCTCTATCGTAGCACTTGTTAGAGTAAATTATTTTGAAAGGTGATATCCTATTACTCAAATTAACTAACTAGACATTACAAGGATACAAAATTGTGTTATCATTGATATGTGCAAGATCAAGGGATAGAACTTACCCACATTATGAAGTTACATGACATTTAAATAATGTAGGAAAACACTAATCTAATGCATGCTGAGGAGGGACCAATTGTGATGGATATGTGCTAAGTTATCCTAGGATGGAAAGAGGTGCTGAAGTGTAATGCCAGTTAGATCTTAATACTTCAAAGATGTTTGAATCCTCACGACCATAGATTTTTTTGAGATAAATGGCCAATGCTTACCGGCATTAAGAATATGCTCAAACTTTAAATAATGTGAGGAAGCACCTATTTGACATGTGGTCGAGAGCTCTAAAACTTTAAAGTAGTTTTCTTTTGTCAAACAAAGTCATCTAATGTTGTAAGATCAACAAATGAAATTTAAAATTGAAGCATGACATGAAATTAACGGCTAAAGGGAATTGATGCGCCTCATAAATCCTTCGTGTGATTTCAATGCCCTAGTATAATTCACAATTTCACCATTATTGAATCACATAAGTGTGATGGGATATTAGAGCACAAGGGTTTTTTAGAGCTAGGGCACAAATTTTGCAAAGTGTTTAGCAAATTTACAGCAAAATTCTATAGAGAAAGAGGCACAATTCAGCAGGAAAGTGATTTGCAGCCTTTAAAAATTAAGAAATTGGTGTTTTGAAGTTTAAAGTTTTCAAAAAATGCCTCCATGAAAGAAATTATCTTGACACACTAACTATCTCAAGAGGTCTTTTTGTGACAATTTTCTTGAGCAATTTCCCCCATCTATGCATGAAATAACAACCAGTAGAGATTTCATTCCAAATAACCCTAGGTTAGTGGTTGTTGAGGGTTTCTAGATAAAGAAAATAGTTTAAGAGATGCCCAAATTTCCATGGGAGGGTTAGAATTGTTCAAAACATGGTTTTCTGAAAGAAAATTAGATACCCCTTTAAGTAATGTCTTGGAGTTCGATATTGGAAAATTAATTCTCCTTAGGATTTTCTTTGACAATGATCTATTGGTTGACCTGGTTAAGAAATATGATCATATTACAAGATTTGTGAAGAACTATGCTAGAGAAACTCTTTATAAGGTATCTCCTAAATTGATTAGTGATGTTTTCAACCTCAACCCTAACCATCTTGTGCATGACATTCTTGACATGGATGACCATCAAGAAAGGTATGATGCATAGAGAGTGTACCTAAGAGCATGACCTATGGAACAACATTTCACCATAATTAGTACACTACCCTTTGTGACACCCAATACCCCAAAGCCATTGATGAGGAAATACTTTAATCTTAGGGCTCAAGCTTTGTACTTCACCCTAATCAAATCTTTTGGATAGATGAGGGGAAACACATTCAAGGCTCCATTGTTCTTATTATGGCTCAAACCTTGCAATTTGGAATGACCACTATTTTGGATTTTTCAACTTTCCTTATATTGTTAGAGTAAATAATTAATAATTATTTATTTATTCTATTTACTTAAGCTTACTTAGGTTAATGCAGTTATTTAATATTTAGTATTTAATAGTTGTAGTGGTTAGTTGATGACAACACGGGAGTTTGTTCCCTTCTAGCATGTTCCACCTTTTGTGGATGTGTGCTGAGTTTTCATCCTTATCTTCTACCACCTTCCTGCTTGTTCTACAAGCTTCCTTGAGGTCTTTATAAGCGACCTCTCTCATTGTATTATCATCACATAAGGCATTGTGCATATTGTAAATACATTTCTTCTTGTGTTTGCACATATTGTCTCTAATGTCTGTTTAGGATTTTTCCCTTGCTCCATGCTCTTCCTCTCCTTGGCTTCTCTTTGACAGGCTCTTGCGTGCAGGTGATCTTAGGCATCTTTAGAGCTGGCTTTCCTCAACTCCAACATGGTATCAGAGCCTTCCTACTACTGTTTGGTTGAAGAATTTTGAAGCCATGATTTGAAGTCACAAACCATAGATTATTTTTGCATTTTTTCTTCAAATTAGAGGATCAAAAATTTTTTGGAGCAATTTTAGCCCAAATAGACATCATATAAAAATTGTCGATTTTGGAGACAGAGCTTCGGGAGGCAAAAATTTTTTACATCAGGACCTGCCGTACGGACTGTACAGACGATTTTTAGCAAAATTTTTTTAAAAATTTTTAGGTGTGTCGCTACCGTGCCACCGCAGGGCCACCACCATGCAACCCGTGCACATCCCATAGTGGCTGTAGTAGGTAGCGCTACCTGAGCTCCGCTCGGCCTCCTCCGCCACCCGTAGGCCACTCCTTCCGGTGGTGCCTCCCAAGCTCGCTGCTTCCTCCCAGCTATGCCTCTTCAGTTCTCTGCCTGATGCTCCACTGAACAGTCCACTCCGCTTCTATCCAGCTTAGTGCCATGTCAATTTTTTAGGGCACAGTCACAGGTCATGTCAGCAGCTGTGGGGGTGACACATGGCCTAGGTGCCACATGGTACTATGCCACGTGGACCCTACCATGTCACCAGCCACGTCATCGTCTACCACGTGGCATCCCACATGGCCCTTTTTTTCTACGACGGCTGACGAGCCGTCAATTTTTTTCTTGTCATTTGATGACATCAGCATGACATCATCCTTGCATCATCCATCCTTGCATGCACCTCTCCTGATTCACTTTTGGACCTACTTGTGTTTTTTTGGCCGTAACTTTTGCATACAGAGGTATTTTTCTGATCCAAAAGATGTGACAGAAAGCTAGTTTTGAGGCAGAGACATTGTTTTAGGTATTTTTAGGTTTTGATGCTTTTTATTGCCTATTTTTTTAGTTGAATTTTGAAGTCTTTTTTGACTTCGGCAAGCATATCTTTTGCGTCACATGCCCATTTTTTGAAAACTTTATATTTCTGGAAAGATGGTTCTATGTATTTTTTAGAAATGTAGTCCTTTTTCTTATTTTTTGGCCCATGCTCTTTATATCATAGTTTTTGAATTTTTGCTATATGGTGGATATTTTGAGTATTTTAGGCCTGAGAATCATTTTCCTGGCATGGATTCTCTTGTTTTAGGTTGTACTTTCTTTTATTGTAGCTCTTTTTCAATTTTGATCATTGTAGCTATCATTTTGAAGCACTTTTATGTATCGCACTGAGATAAAGTGCCACTTTTGCATTTCGAGAATCATGAACGTTGTTTTGAGTCAGTTGTACATGCACTATTTTCATAAAGCACCATGTGGGGGATTATTGTTTGCTATTTTAGGCATTCTCCCTTTATCAAGTGAGTGTCCCTTCCATGACATTAGCCCCATGCAGAGTTAGTTTGACCGTGTCTTTATAGGTGTCTGTACCTCTTTTCCTCTCTCCTCATTCTTGTTTCATCTACAGGAGACTTTGGCTCACCTTCTCAGTTGCTTGTCATCACACCCCATCTGCATTAAGGGGGGGTTATGTTGTTGTTCTAATGCATCTATGGTTTGATGGTTTGATAGTGTGAACTATGTATTCAGTGGTTGATCCTATGTACAAGGCGATTGTAGTGGCTAGCTACCTATGCATTTCGATGAGATGGATCATCTACCATATAGAAATGCTCGGTTCATGCCTTCTTCTTCCATGGAGGTTCTTCAAATCAGCAATTTGGCAAATTTGTGGCTTCTTCATGCTTCAGTGCTTCTCTTTCATGATCACTCATTTTTTCTGTTTTAGGGGACATTTTCCCTAGTTGGAGACTTCTTCAGTTCTTCACTAGGTTACCTCTTTTTGGGAGAGGGTTTTTCCCACGTGGTTTTCTCTCTTTCCTTTTTTATAGAGGTTGCATCTTTTGTTGCATTGTACTTGGGTACCTAACATGGCCTTGTTGTCGGGACCCATTCTGCATTCATCTTAGTTTTGTGAGCTTAAGGCATTTCCCTAAGTTGCACTTAAGAGGGGGTGTTAGAGTAAATAATTAATAATTAATTATTTATTCTATTTACTTAAGCTTACTTATGTTAATGCAGTTATTTAATATTTAGTATTTAATAGTTGTAGTGGTTAGTGGATGACAACACAAGAGTTTGTTCCCTTCTAGCATGTTCCACCTTTTGTGGATGTGTTCTGAGTTGTCATCCTTATCTTCTACCACCTTCCAGCTTGTTCTACAAGCTTCCTTGAGGTCTTTATATGCAACCTCTCTCTCATTGTATTATCATCACATAAGGCATTATGCATATTGTAAATACATTTCCTCTTGTGTTTGCACATATTGTCTCTCATGTCCATTTAGGGTTTTTCCCTTGCTCCATGCTCTTCCTCTCCTTGGCTTCTCTTTGATATGTTCTTGCATGCAGGTGATCTTGGGCATCTTTGAATTTTGCTTTCCTCAACTCCAACATATACAAGAAATTCACAATGGTTTAGTAGGAATATCAAAAGGAGAGGTAAATAGACCCTTTTGCTAGTACTCCTTGCTCATGCATGTATGTCTTTTAAAGGGAGTTACCTTTTCCTCTAAAGCTATTGAACTAGAATTGATAAGGGATGGTAAAAATTTACTAGTCTAATCGTCGAGTTTTGATATGACTCAGAAGGCCAGGAATGCCAGTTATATCAAATTTGATAGATATTTTGCATCCAAGCTTTGATTTCTTTTAAGAGGGGATAGCCCTAGAGTCCCACAACCACTTTTGAAGTTGATTAGACTTAAAGATCATATAAAAGAACTCTTGGTTAGTCACAATTGGGGGGATATAATCTAATATAATTTTTCTACAATGATTAGAGTGTATGGTTTCTTGGGAAAACCTCATGTCCTACCTTTTCTTGTGCCTTTGAAGATAGGGATAACATAATTACTCTGGCAGATTGAAACTATTGAAGAAAGAGATATGATTGGTAAGGGTGAGGGCACCTTCTTCCCAATTGTAACTTTGGCACATGATTTTGTTTTTATGAGAAAGGGATGGAGAAATCTTAGTTTATTTTTGAACAAGTACAATATGGTAGAATCCCATGCAAGGTAAATTGACCCAGAGGGACTTTTTGATCTTCTAAAAGAAATGACAAAAGCCACCCATATGACAGAACAAGTGTATTTCATTTAAGATATTATTAGGAACATCTTCACCTTATAGTAATAAGGAGCGGAAATAGAAATGGATCTATAGTATTCAATAAAATTTTGGAATTCATTAATGCATTTGAATTTGATTATGAACCCTTCAAAGACAAAAAATATTGGTGAGCCAAAATGCATGTATTGATGAATAATTTTGCTGCAATCATCCAAACTATAAATGAGAAGAAGGCCACATATGTCAAAGCCTATCTTAACAAGGTAGCAGACGTGGAAAGAAGAATAAACAATAGAATGATAGTTGCTCCAAGATAGTATACATTGCAGAAGAGGGTAGGGTACATAGTAGTTCAAAACATATAACAAGTTCCCCCTCACACAAGACCAAGGCTATAGAGCCCACCTATAGCCAGTGCCCCAAAGAGGTAGAAATTGGAACAAGGATCCTTTTCTCATGAAGAAGAGTATTCCCCAACTCAAACCTCAATCAGAATAGAGGATGGAGCATCCTTAAGAGAGTAGCTAAGAAAAATAGGTGGAGAAGGGGATGTAATTGTCACTTATGTAGACATGGAAAGAGGAGTGGTTTAAGAGCCTCCTCTACCATCCTTAGACCTCATAGTTGTTGATTATCAAGGTAAGGGGATAGACCCAATCATTGATCAAGCTTCTTAGAAGTTTATAAATGATGAAAATTTTGTTAAATCTGGGGCTTTTGCACAATTTTTATGGAGAAGGAATATAGGAAATTTTGAGAAGGTATGTAAGAAAATAAAGGCTGTGTAGCCTAGAAAACTAGATTCTATTATTGAAGAGGAGGTAAAATCTCAAAATTTTGAGTTATATTGCCTAGTTAACACTTGAGGTTGAGAGGTGGTTAGTTAAGGAGCTAGGGGTGCTAATTTTTCCTGAGTGTGACATAGCTAATGCTATGATCTTTGACTCAATTAGAAAAGAGAGAAATGTGCAATATAAAAAAAAAGAGGAAATACTAAAGGCACATAGGGGAATCAGATTCAGTGATGATCATCAAGATCTAGTAATTTGGTCATTTGAAAAAAAAGATAAAAGTAGAATGCAATAAATTTCTAGTGCAAAACATATCACTACTCTTATAATATATGGGGTTGATGAAGTGAGTAGGCCAAAAAAAATTGGAATGACTTCAAAAATGTTAAAATTTGGGAATGTGGTGTCTGGAAAAGAACAGAGTAAGTTCTTGGAACTTAATGCTAAATTTGAAAAAGTTTTGAAGGCCTATTAGGAAAGGGGAAAATAGATACAGTTACTAGAAAATTAGGTATCTCAAATGGACAAGCAACTTGGGAAGAGAGAGATGGGAGAATCCAATAGGCCAAGAATTGTATATCCCTAGCCTCGAGTTGAGCCATTTAGATCAACTCCCATTGTTGAAATACCAAACACCCCATAGAGGCTTGAATTATACATTGTAGAGGAATTTGAAGAAGAAAAGAATAAACTATATGCAATGCATGTAGAATTGAATAATCAATATGAAGAAAAAATAAACCAAGTTGTAATGTACTTACTAGATAGAATTGAGTGGCCAACATTTTATGATTAGTTGGAAATAATTGTAACTATTTGGGATGAAACAAAATGAGATGAAGGTAAATTGAAACCCATTGTATAGAAGTGGAGTGAAGGAGATAATGACACTACTGCTATGTGTATATCTATCATCTAGTTGCCATGTCACCAAATAGGAAAGATTTTTGATCTGCTGAATAAGCTGAAGGATTTTGATAACAAATGGGTTTCTATTTAGAAAAGAATAACAATTTGCCTCTCCAAGTATATAACTGAGAAGTTTGACCTTTTGCTAGTGCTCTCAAAAAAGTTGATAGAATAAAAGAAAAGGAAGCATGGAAAAATGAATAATGTTATAAATAAAAAGGGGCATCTACTATGGGCAATGACCAATGAAGAGCTAATCAAAGTTCAGTTATCTTACAATATTATCAAGAAGGATCTTGTTGAAATAGAAGCAGATGGAAATGTTTTAATAAAAATATGGTGGGAAATCCTAATCTATGATTGTCCTGATGACAATGCTTTCAACAAGTGGAAAAAGAAATTTATGTCTGCAGAACAGATGGCAAAATATGATGGGGTAGTAGAAGATGCAAAGGTAACTGTTACTTTAATAGTCCATGATGAAGACAATGAGAAGTCTTGAGTCAAGGTAAGTTTGTAGCTAATAGAATAAAACACATTACTCTCAAGCCTAATAACCATGTACTCTAAAGAATTAGAGTAACATGTGAGAAAATCATTGATTTCACAATTTTGGAGGCGTAACAGAAAAGTGCTTCACTCAAAAGAATATTTTGGTGTAAAAGTATTTCTTACAAAGCTTTTTGTCTTTTATGACAACAGACACTTGTAAAAAATCTTTTGTCTATAGGACAACTATCAGTTCTCAATGCCTGAAGCTTATTGCATCTCACACTATATAAATGAGATTCCAAGGCTAGAGAAGGGTTCAATTTCTAATACAATTTTAGTTTATATTGACTATGGTTTATTCCATTTTAAAATTGCAAAACTTATGATGTATTTTCTCTACAAATACATAGGAATACATTGATGTTACAAGGGTCTAATGTCTTTTCTAGAGTCATTCTAAGCTTTATTATAATTGTATACAAATCTTCAAAGGAGATTAATACAAAACTAAACTATCCTCATATCTATTCTTACTAAAAAATTTCTCCATTGTTATTACCTGGTTATTCTCATATTGTGTGAGAAAAGCTTGTCTAGTTGAATGCAATTCACTTAGATTGTATGTTAATTCATTATTTCTATTGATCAAATGAATTAAGTCAATGCTTTAGTGAATTTGGTAAGGTTACTATGGTAATAGAAAGGATTTTTGTAAGAATGAATTTCACCAAGGATAGTCGATAGTATTGGTTGTAATGTAATCAATTAGATCTATAAATTGAAGTAGATTCAGAATCCCAATGGAAAAGCACTTATCTAGTTGATCCAAACTGTAGATAGATAGATTATAAATAAGCACCAATCTTAAAATTAAAATCAACTTTATTTTACTATTTGAAGAGTTTCAAAGATGGTCAACACTTATTTGCACGTAATCTCTCAGCCTTAGTTAACTACTTTTGCTAGAAATGTTTGTAAATCTGAGAATCATTTTGACCAAATCTGCTTATAAGGGATGTATATCATTTGAAAATATCAAGGAATCAATAAATTATATATGTGTTAGAGATAGAATATGAGAATCAAAATGAAACTAATAAAATTATCATATGACAACATTCATTTTGAATCATCCCCTAAGTATACTCACCATGGTTCTACAAAGCCCATAGAGTAGAAAATCATTCCTAGTTTTGTTTAAGTTATACACAATTGTTAATGGAAAGTAGCTCGTCCTTAGATTTGTGTGTATTATTATCTTGGTATTGAATCTTTGTTGTTCAATAGTTTAAAAACACCAACAAGATCCTTGGACCACTTGAGGTTGTTGTTGTAGTTGATGTTGCTATTGATATTTGAATGTGTGTTAAGTTGATTTAAACTTGTTTGTGGATTGGAAATATTAAGCCCTTGTACCATTATAGGTTGATGTTGTTGGGGTGGTTGACTATGTCCTTTAGAATTGAACATCATGTTTATGTTGTTGTTTTGGTACGATTGTATATTAGATGTTTCTCCTTGGGACATCATATTTATTTGACAATGAGACATTTTCCTTTTGAGAATGGGTGAAATGTTGATAAGAGTTTTCCTTTGTACATCAATAGGGATTTTTGCAATTGATGTTTCACATGGTGTACTCATGGGAGGCTCCATAACATTTGACATCATAAAATTTGGTAGAGTTAAGAGCAAAGGTGCACTTTGTTGACTTTCCTCAAAAGGAGGTATTCTTGGCATCTCTAGAGTACAAGTCCCTTTAGGCACATCTTGTTGTTGCATCATGTGATTAAAATCAAGCCTTAATGTCATTTTCAGATATTAAGTAAGATTCTTGATTCCCTTTATTGGTTTTGGTTTGTCAAATAAGGGATTAATGTTGATGTGTTCAAATGTACTTTGGAGGATGTGTTGATGTGTTCAAATGATAGTTGATTCTTGATGGGACCTTATAGGTGCCATTATTGTGTTTGAAAACTCCAAAGTTTTTTTTCCCTTATCTAATTCCAAATTGATCATACGCTATATGGTTTTGAGTGTTGAATTAGTTTGGTGTTTGGACTTAGGCCCCTCCAAGCTTGGGTTGAATTTGACAATTTCTTGGGCTGCCAAAAGTTTAATGTTCTTTCGAAAGGTTTCATCTTGACATGCCCTAGCCATTTCTTCATCCATGATGTTGTAATCAGTCTTATAGTCATCACTTAAGTGTATAGTACCTTATTGTGTGTTTGATATGTTAGGGTTGAAGGTACTTGTGTTGGGTTTGCTAAATTTGAAGGAGCGTGTTTGTTCATCCTTAGGTGTGGTTGGTACACTTCCACCTCTACATGGTATTGGTACAAATATAGGTTCAAAGTTAGGATTCCATTTGACCATCCCATGTGTAGGGGAAGTGTTTGAAGGAAACCTCATAGGAGGTCTATTTTTTAGGGTTTTTTATGTCATTTCTTGATTATTGTGATCTTGTGGATACATGTTTAAGGGGTCCACATGTAATAGTTGTGATGCCTTGATTTTGTCTTCATCAAGTGTTTGTTGGGTTTTATTGCTCTTCTTTGGTCTTGGATGAGGTTTTGGTTGGGTTTGTGCTTCAAAGAACAAGGTTGGTACACTTTTTTGGGTCTCTGAGATGATTATATTCTTGTAAGTACTAGCATGATACCTAAGGATGCAGATGCAATGGAGGAAATCCTAAATGGACTCCCTACCTCCCAAGTGTGCACCTAAACTACCAAATACAATTAGACAGTACCAAGTGCACCTTTGGTTCACTTGGGCCCCTAAAGGTAAGCAATTGGTAAGCATAAGTTATGCAGTTGGTAAACAGAGGTGTTAGGGTGACTAAAATGTAGAACATGAATGATTTTAGTGATTTTGAGTGTTTTCTAGGGTTTTGGGATGTAATGAAGGATATGAAAGTGCAAATTAGTGTTTAAAAACATAGAATGAAATCCTTAATTACCAAGTGCACTCTAAAACTACCTATGGCACGCTAAAACTACCAACTGCACACCTAAAGTGTGTAGTTAGTAAAACAAGGGTGCAACTAATAAAATAGGGAAAAAACTAGAAATTTGGAAGTCTGTATGCAAGATATGAGTGTTTTATGGATTTTGGTGCTTAGGGATGTTATGTAGTGTGAGGAGGTGCCAAGTGAACTAGGGTTTTGACATGCAAAGTGAAAATGTCCTAGGGAAGCTATGTAAATGCAAATGTGAAGTGACATTTTGGAATTTGACTAAAGGAGATGAAAATGACCCTATGGTATGAAAAATGACAATTAGGGTTAGACTTTTAGACTTGGAAATAATGTTGGATGCTGATGTATGCAAGGTGTAATATGCAAGGGATGGTGTGCTAAGGTCAATAGTGACATTTGGGCTATGAAAAATGAGGGCAAGTGATCAAGGAGACAAGTTGATAGGGTTTAATAGTGGAAATAATGCTAGGGTTTTGGAAAATGCAAGATGAGGGGGATATACCACTAGGGTAAGTCAAAATGATGTTTAGGGACACTAGGAATTTGAAAATTTTATGGTAAGTGTATATGCAAGATTTTGAACTTAGGTGAAATCTTTGAAAGGTATTAACCTAAGAGTTTAACATTGTGAGAATAGACTTTGGATCATGACAAAAAGGAGATCAATATGACAAATTCAAATCTAGCTTGACATAGATAGAGTTTGACAAAAGAAAACAATAAAAGGAAATGAAAAAATGACCATGTTCAAGATCCATTATCCATTGACACAATGAAATGCTCTAGGGTTCATACTTTTGTTTATATTTTTGGCTAAATTCAAAGATTTTGGGTTCAAAATGATGTTTAGGTTGCTTGAATTTGTATTTATGCTGATCAAATATGAAATATGGAAATATAGTAAGATGAAAAATGAGGTTTTGAGTGAAAGATGCTACTTTGGATCATATGTAGAATAAGGACCTATAAAGGCTTCTAAATATAGTTTTAGGGTCCCAAAATGTAGTTTGGAGGCCTAGAATAGTTATATAAGAATGCATGTACACTTTGATAGCTCCAAGTGCACTCCAATAGCCTAAGTACACCTATGGTGCACTTAAGGCCAATTTGGGTGCAGTTGGGAGACTAGGTTGAATGGTTATTGATTTCGGGGTGGGTGATTGCCAAGTTGCTATACCATAGAGCTAGGATGTTAGGGTTGATGGTATGATTGGATAGGGGATACAAAATCAAGGTTATAACTTAAGGAATGAAGCAATAGATGATGAAAATGAAGGTTAGGAGATGTAAAATGTAGATCAAGACATGCTAAGATAGGGGGCCTATCCAGGTACCTAAGGACACTACTAGAGTCTCAAAATGCTATCTAGAAGCCCAAGCTAGGTCCTTAGACTACCAAGTGTGCTCAAATGGTACCAAATACAACCATGGTGTAGTTTGGGGCAGTTAGAGTGTAGGTCATACTTTTTGAGTGCAGTTAGATTCTGGGCTAAAACTAAGGTGATTTTAGGGTTCTGTGGTTTCTAGGTTAATGTTCTAAAGAGTAAAAGGGTAGAGAATAGTGCTAAGACATGGATGAAGGCTTAGAAGGGAATTTAGGACACTTGGAATTATGGTTAAAGTGTGAAATATGGAGGTTGGGTAATGCATGAATGCCAATGAGAGATGCAAAGTGCAGATTTTGGGGTTTTAATGTAAAGACTAAGGGATGCAAACTAAACCCTAGTGAATGCATTATGAAAGATAAGCGATGCACAATGAAGACTAGTAGGATGAAAAATGAAGCCTAGATAATGAAATTATGAGACTCAAACTATGGTGAATGGAAGTGGCTGTTATGAAAAGATGAAACCCAAGTTATGTCGAGCACTCTTAGGGATGTAGTCTTCCATGTTTTCAAAGTTTTGAAGTTTTTGGACCATTTTTTACAACTTTTACAATGGTTGTAACATTTTGGTAAATTTTAATGTTTTGAAAAGGTTTTAACTATATCTAAGGTGTAAATTTTCAAGTTAACTATTATCTTGATTAATTTTTTATATGTACAAAAGACATAATAAGACAAGAATAGTTGTTTTTAAAAGTGAAAAGGCACACCACAAGAAATGATTTAGGAATATATCCACTGAACTCATACTTGAACCAAATTTTAGTCATTCTTATCCAAAGTGAAAAACATAGAATCTTGGCACCATAGGCTCCCCCTTAGAAAACACTCACTTCTCAAGGCTACCAAGATTTGCTTCCCAAGGGGTATGACTTCCCATTGGACTATTGTCTCTACTAAGGATGATGAGAATGTAGGATGTCTTGATGGACATGGGTGACCTCTTGAACTAGTGTATAGAAAATTTTCTTGCCACTAAAACAAGGTTTTTAGTAAGGGAATTCCATTTGGTAAGTGAATGATAAACTTCCTTAGAAGGTCTCCTAGCCCCAAGAACTAGGGTTTAACACAACACAAGGGTACTAGAGCAGAGCTATCACGCATCAATACTACTAAAAATGAATTAACCATCTCAATTTTTATATAGTGGCTGGAATGTTGACCTAGCTTTGGATCATTACCACTTTGAAGTCATCCCCCAACATATCCAATATCAAATATCTTGGTCCAAGGCAGGCTTCTCTATAGAAGTCACATGGATTTCTTTTACACCCAAGATCCATGAATAGTGAAGGGATACGGTACACCAATGTAACTTGTAGGGTTTTAAACACCATAGAAACACCAAGAAGAATAGAAAATTTTCATTTTATTCACCAAATGAAGTGTTATTTAATCTAGGAAATCCACACACATAGTTTAGACAAACACATAAGGTCTTCAACAACATCCTACAAACAAACATTAGTAGTTTGTAATGATTATGTATTCAACCAATGATCACCACATGCTACAAATAGACCATCAATAATAAAAATACATCTAATCTAGGTCCTAGAAAGAAACACAAACCCTAGATGTAGATTCTAAATGAAGCATGTGTTTTCTATGAACCAACTATGCTTTGACAAAGTAGACAATGCCCCAGAAGGCTAGAATGACCCAGGATGCCTCCAAGTGCACTCAGATAGTGCAAACTACACCCATGGTGCACTTGGGGCCCTAAAGGGTAGAGTTGGTAGTTTCTAGGGGTGGCTAGGAGACCAAGTGTAGACTATGTGGAATTAGGCCTTGAACAGTACCCATAAACTAAAATTTTGAACTCTACCCTCCCAAGTGCACTCAAATAGTGTAGACTATGCCCATGGTGTATTTGGGGCCTAGAAGAGCATAGTTGGTGGTTTCTAAGCATAGATGCTAAATTGGGAATAGCAGATGGGGGTTACGGTGACTTATAGGCCCCTAAACCTACCTCTTAGGGGTCCCAAGTGCGCCTTGACAGAGAAAACTGCACCTTACAACAAGAAGCTAACATAATGCATCAATTAAGATCATATAACCATGTTATTGGACCCCCTAATTAACCTATATATGATTATAAAATGTAGATAGTTGTTATACCCTTCCAAGTGAGCACCTTCCTTTCACCTACGAGCACAAGCACAAGAAACCCAAGTTAATTAAGCATATTCATGTCAAGTTCACCGATTATAGGACTAGAAAATGGGCTAATTTCTAACATAATATGAGTAAATCACAAACTCAATAACAATATATTAAAACCCTCTAGTCTACCATGAAAGCTAAAGAAACAAAAGGAAGAACACAAAGTTAAAACTCCCTCTTTCACTTGTAGCTCCCATGTCCTTCTTTCCTCTCCATTTGATGTAGCTCCGATTTCCTATTATGCACACAATTTGGAAGCAAAGCCTATGGTAATGGTAATTCTATGAGAATACTAAAATATGTCATTTTTAGCTTGAGAGCAAAAAAAACTAAGAACCTAGGGACTCAAGGAATTAAGACTTAGGGACCAAAAATGAGAGGAAGAATGATCATTTTATAATCAATTCACAATATGAGAGCATTGGAATTGTCACCTTGGATATGTGACTTGGCAAGAGATCCCCTTGAGAATCCATGACACATATGAAACAAGATGCCAAATGTAGGATTGTATGATGCTTGGAAGTCAAACTTGGGTAAAAATGGAAGAGGATCTATGACACATCATGTGACACCTCAAACCCACTTAGATCCAAGAATCTATGACAATGGAAGCAAAATATAGATATGTGTAAGGAGTCAGAATATATGGATTATGACATATCTTAGCCAAGTGTAAATGGAGAATTAATGATGTATCATGTTCATATGTCATGATGATGTAAATATTGTGTAGAATATTTGAATTTAAAATCCCTTATTCCACATAAATAGAAATTAGTGAAAATGGAATTAATGTTGGAAAATATGACTTAGGAAATTGAGAATCTCCATGGTTTGTGAATGATTAATCAATTAATAAATAAAATGAATTAATTGAGGATGTTAGTTTGGAAGACTAATTAGGGAAATGATATAGGATTAAATTATGGGTCATTTAATCATACAGAGAATATTAGTAGATGATTGGCCAATTTGATTAAGTAAGTGCAATAGTATCCTTCGATGAAATGTGATGATAATGGAGATTAACTAGGATGGTGATGGATAGAGAAAATCCATTGTCAAATTTATCAATCAATTGAAATTGGTAACATGCCAATGACACATGCAATGAATTAAGGACACGTAACATTTAACTAACATTGTAAAATGCTACAAGATCAAGATTGGTTGATTGGGTTTATCATAATATCATCGACAAACACTGTCAATTTTATTAAATGGTTAATAATGACATGACTTGACAATGAGAGACTTGACAATGTCAAATATTGAATGATGTGAATGATAGTTTTACGTAGCACTAAGAACCATGATAGTATTAAGGTTAGATTGATAAGATTTGGTAGATTGATAGGTTTTCGAGGCACTAAAAGCCACAAAAATTCCTAGTATTGGATAGATGGTGATTGATTTGGGATGTTTGACACATTTTGAGTTAATTAGGATTGATTTAGGGTGATTTTAGGTTGATTTAGGGTGATTTTGAGATGATTTGATATGATTTCTAGTTGATTTGATATGATTCCAAAATAATCTAGAATTTATGTGAAAGAGGATACAAATGATAACACACACTGTTGAGATACGATCAAGTTGACCAAAAGATAAGAGTTAGTGGAATGAGAAAATAGGATGAACTAGTATGAAAATATGATGAAACCATATATGTGAACCATGTTTTAGCATCTATACCTCCATTTTATGTGTCACCTTCAAGATCTAGCAAACTGACCAACCTTGTCTCCCATAGGTCTCTCCACACAATCAATTATGTTCTCACCACTTCATCCAGCAACCTCAAAGTCTTTAGTAGCTTCCTCATAACCATATATAGTACTTACATGCTGAGGCAAACCACCTATAGAACTTATTATCTTAGCAACTATTTCACTCTTTATCAGCACCATCTTATATTTGAAATTTTCTTTAATCTCCTCGATTTTAGATTAAAAATCTTCTTTAATCTACTCTAAGATCTTGATGTAATAGACAAGTATGATGTAGCCCAAACAAGTCAATATCAACAAACTAGAGGTTGCCTCAACATGTACAAAGTAAAATGAAATGATGTAGAATCAATGATCATTTTACAAACCTTAACATGAATTACACAATTTTTCTTAAAGATGGAAACTAGAGCCTCCTTTATATATATATATTTTTTCTCACCATCAATGATTCTCCTTAATGTAGGAGCATCCTAGGTTGTACTGATATGTTGCATGTTTCATTTTTTATCTTGTTGCTAAAACTATGTTCTGCTAAAACTATATTTTTTGGTTTTTGGGTGCCTATTGTAGACCATGTAAATAATTTTCCATAATGAATGGGAGGCTCCACAATCCAATTTTTCAATTTGGGTTAGATTAATATCTATGTTCTAGAGAATAAGTTCTCAATCCTTATAGGTTAGGAGATATGCTAATTCTTTCAAACTATCAATTTTTTGCATTTCTAGAAGATTTTTTTTGTACTTGACTTTCAGAGTGACTGCACAATTTTTCTTGATGAATCAACCTTTGAGCACTTAAGAGGTTGTATAGAACCTAAATATATACCCAAAATTCAAAGCATTAGTTACAACTCAATTGGAGTTAGTAGCTATTGGAATTTTTCTAGGACATCAATTTTTGGACACATAATTGCTGGTACAGGCTGACTTGTGTATTTAATGTTAGATTTATTTTCATTTAATATTTTCTTAGAGCTGAATTTTGAATTCTCTATGTTCCATGATGATTTGTAGGCCATTTTGGCTAGTATAAATTGAGTTTTTATGCTTAGAGCTAGGTGGTTTTTAGGGTTAAGAGTTTCAGGAGATGATTTGAGACTAGAACTCGAAAGTGCAAATTTTCTATTGGATCTTGTATTTGAATGTATTTGTATTTGGTCATTTTCAAAAAGCCATTATAGTTGGGAATGTATGTTGAATATTTGAACAATCAATAAAAATATTTTACTATTCTTCCTCCTTTGGTTGGTGTTCTTTCTATTTACTTCTATTGTGATAACTCTTCTAGGGTGGTTCAGAGATTTGGGTGTGCCATTAGCCCTAGTTTTCCTTATCCTTCCTTGCATCAGGTGGTATAAGAGCTTTAGGTTCATCCTTGTGAAATTAGATTTTGTATAACCCTAATTTAGATTTGGTTGTAGGATTAAAAATTTGTAGATTTGGGCTATAACTTGTAGAGGCTTACAATCTTACAAGAACCTAGTTTGTAAAGATGGTTTGTGGTAGAGGAAATGTTGACAATACTATATTGGATCAATTTAGACAAATTGTAGAAAAACTAGATGTTGTCAAGATAGCCTAGAGGAGAGGAACACATGTTGATGATGTAAATGATGATGAAGCAACAACACCAAACCATAATCCAAAACTTGAAGAAGGTCGACAAGAGGAAAGATTGTTGAGAGTATTGTCTAGGGAAAATTCAAACACTATTGCACAAGTTGTTCCTTATGATGGAAAATTGGATACTAATGCTATGTTAGATTGGATCTTAGACATGGAAAATTTCTTTGAGTATGAAAAAAATAAGGTCATGCTTCATTGTGGTGGGAGCATTTGCAAACTGATAGACAAAGGAGAGAAAAGGAGAAGATCAAAACTTGGCCAAAGATGGTGAATAAGATAAAGAACAAATTCCTTCTTGCTAATTACCAAGATAGCTTGTTGAGAAAGATGCAAAATTTGAAACAAAAGAATATGACTATGAAAGAGTATACCAAGGAATTCTATAGATTGGACATCAGATCTAGACATGTGGATGATGATTTTGAGAAAATTGCAAAGTACATAAATGGATTGAGAAGCTTATCAATATGCCTTGATAGTTGAGGAGATCTTAACAAAGAAGCATGAACAAAGATAAAGAGGTAGAGGTGGTATATTCTAGAGAGGCAGAGGTAGATCTTATGGTTAAGGTGGAAGATCTGACAGTTTTGTGCAAGATAAAGGAAAATCTAAATGGATGAATGATGACAAAGATAAGAACAAGTGGAAAAGTTGTAGTTCTTATTGAGGAGTTACTGGATCTTACTAAGGAAGAGGTAATTCTTATTCTAGAGGTGCTTTCTATGGTATTTGTTTCACATGTGGCAAAGAAGGGCATAGATACTCTGAATATAGATCTTCTGAAAGTGGCTAGAATAATAGAAATGTTGTGATTCAAGGAGACATTGGGAGTTCAACAAGTGGACCTAAGGCTAGAGAAAATTTCATGGTGAGAAGAACCTTATGTAATACGGGAAGTAATGAGGAACCTATCCTTAGAAGAAGTTTTTTCAAGACCAGATGTAAGATAGCTAGAAAATGTTGCAAGGTGATCATTGATAGTGGAAGTTCTACAAATTTGGCATCAAAAGAGCTGGTTCAAAAGTTACATTTGTAGAGGCTAAAACATCCCAAACCTTATCATGTTTCATGGATCAAAGATGAGCATAAGATATTGGTAACTAGGAAATGTATTTTGAAGTTCAAAATTGGACATTACTTTGATGAAGTTTTGTGTGATATTATGCCCATGGATTGTTTTCATATTTTGTTGGGTAGAACTTCGCAATATGATTGATATGTTGTACATGATGGAAGATTAAATCAATATACTCTTTGGGTAAATGGGAAGAAACAAATATTGTTGTCTTTCATTGAAAGTCCAAATGAGGTCAGTTGTACTAGAATAAAAGTTTGAATGTTTAATGGAAAGCAATTTGAAAAGAAGTAAAGAAGTATCAAGTTTGTTTTACTATAGTTCCTAGAGGACCAAGTGTTGTTAGCAATGACCAAGCAGCAGAAGTTTTTAATGATAGAGTGATAACAAAAATTGTGGAATTGTTAAATGAATATAAAGATATTGTTGCTAATGATATTCTTGATGGTTTATCTCTATTAAAAAGAATAATTCATTGTATGGATCCAATTCCTAGAGCTAGTTTGCCAAGAAAAGAACCATATAGATTGAAACCTATAGAGAATCAAGAACTTAATAGACAAGTGTATGAGTTGTTGTAGAAATGTTTGATCAAATAAAGTTTGAGCCCATGTGTTGTACCTACTATATAAGCACCTAAAAAGAATGGAGAATGGAGAATGTGTACTAATTCTAGAGCTATCAACAAGATCACCATGTAATAATGGATTGTTTGAGTACCTATCATCATATTAGAATCAGAGAAGGTGATGAATGGAAGACTACTTTCAAGATAAAAGATGGTTTGTATGAATGGTTGGCTATGCCTTTTGGTTTGACTAATGCACCTAGTACTTTCATTGGGTTGATGAATGAAGTTCTAAAATGATTCTTAGGTAAGTTTTTGATTGTTTATTTAGATGACATTTTGATATTCAGAAAGATTGAGGAAGAACATCTTGAGCATATTATACAAGTATTGTGAAGGTTGGAAGAGGTAAAGTTGTTGATTAATCTAAAAAAGTGTTCTTTTATGCAAAAGGAGATTGTGTATTTTGGATTTGTGATTTCAGTTGATGGATTGGAGATGGATCCTAAGAAGGTTAAAGCAATTTTGGAGTGGCCTACCCTTGTGAATATGGCTGAGGTAGGATCATTTTATGGTTTGGCTAGTTTTTATAGAAAGTTCATAAAGAATTTTAGTGTTGTTTGTAATGCTATGACTAATACAATGAGGGTAGATAAAAGGGAATTAAATGGACACATGGAGCTAATAAGAATTTTGAGACTTTGAAACAAAAGGTTGTTGAACTACCTGTGTTGGCTTTGCCTAATTTGAACAAAGTATTTCAAGTTGAATTTCATGCAAGTGGTAAGTTGCAATGGGAGTTCTATTAAGTCAAGAAGGTAAGCCTATTGATTTCTTTAGTGAGAAGTTGAATGATGCTAAAGGAAGTATTCTATGTATGATCTAGAATTCTATGCTATTGTCCAAGCATTGAAGAAATAGAGACATTATTTGATTCCTAAAGAATTTGTGTTGTATACTAATCATAATGATTTACAATACTTGGTAAGTCAACATAAATTGAATCAGAGACATATGAAGTGGGTTGAGTATTTGTAGAATTTTACATTTGTAATCAAGTACAAGAGTGGAGTTACTAACAAAGTTGCTGATGCATTGAGTAGAAGACATTTTTTTTTTATTGAAATGAAGGTTGAAGTTCTTGGTTTTGATGAAATGAAACAGTTGTATGATGCTAATCCTAATTTTTCTGAGGTGTGGAGAGAGTGTAGAGCACCAAATATAAAAAATCATGTAAGTATGATGCGTATATCATTCAAGAAGTTATGTTGTTCAATGGTATTCATTTTTGTATTCCTAGAAGTTCTATGAGGTTGAATTTGATTAAGGAAAAGCATAGTGGTGGATTGGTTGGACATTTTAGAATTGTTAAGACATTGAGTTTGCTGAAAGAGAAGTATTATTGGTCACAAATGTATAAGGGTGTTCAAAAATTTGTAAAGAGTTTTGGAGCTTGTCAAGTTGCAAAAGGAGTGAGTCAAAATGTTGGTTTGTATACAACTATTATTTTTCCTGAGAAACCTTGGAGAGACATTAGTATGGATCTTGTTCTTGGATTACCTTAGACAGTGAAGGGTTATGATTCTATATTTTTTGTGGTGGATAGATTTTTTAGGATGGATCATTTCATACCATGTAGGAAGACATTAGATGCTAAGCATGTTGCTGAAATTTTCATTAAAGAGATTGTGGGATTGCATGAATTACCAAGAAGCAGTATTTCTGACAAAGATAGTAAGTTTTTTGTTTATTTTTGGAAGACTTTGTTGAAGAAGATGGGTACTAAGTTGAAGTTTAGTTCTACATTCCATCCACACAAAAATGGATAGACATAGGTTGTGAATAGAAGTTTGGGTAATTTGTTGAGATTTTTAGATGGGAATAAGCCATGTAATTGGGAGATCTTATTTACACAAGCTGAATTTACATATAATAATTCTATGAATAGGAGTATAGTGAAGAAACCTTCTGAGACTGTTACTAGAATGAAGACTAGAGGAGTATCAGATTTGAGAGATATTGTTGGTGAAGAAAAGAGAAGTGTTGCAGGAGAAGAATTTTTTGATTTTATGGAATCTTTGCATAAGGAAGTGAAATTGAGGTTAGAACAAAGTAATCAAAAGTATAAGAAGAATGTTGATCAGTCTAGAACACATCATGATTTTCAAGTTGGTGATGAGGTGATGGTTCATCCAAAGCAAGGAAGATATCCTATTGGAACATATAGTATGCTGAAGATGAAGAAGTTTGACTATGATAACACTTATGAAATTGAGTTACCTAATGCCATAGATATATCTCCTATATTAAATGTTGCTACTTTAGACAAGTATCATGAGTTAGATGATGAAGTTATTGTATTAGAGGACTGTCCTAAGAAGTATATTGAAGAAGTTGAATAGATATTGGATCAGAGAATTGGTAAGAGCACAAGAGAAAAATATTATTATGAATATCTAGTGAAGTGGAAGAACAAACCTATGGAAGATGCTTCATGGATTCAGCTCAAGTTGTGACATCTCAATAATCTAGGAGAATGATATCTTTGAACCCTAATTTTCTAATGCAGCTGCATCCTAGGTTGCACTACTATCCTGCATATTTTTAATTTTTATCTTGCTACTAAAACTATGTTTACTAGTTAATGGGTGCCTATTGCAAACCGTGTAACTAATTTTTCATAATAAATGAGAGGGTTAAAACTACAAGGATTAAAGAGGGTTTAGATTAATATATATCTTCCAGAGAAAAAATTCTAGCAACTTATAGGTTAGGAGATATGGAAATTCTTCTGAAGTATCAATTTTTTGCACTTTTGCATGACAACTTTCAATGCTTGACTTTTGGAGTGGATGCACACTTTTTCTTGGTGAATCAGTCTTTACACACATAAGAGTTTGTAGAGGATCTAAATATCTACCCATATTTTGAAGCATGAGTTCTAACTAAATCAAAGTTAGTAGATGTCGTGATTTTTTTTGGACATCAATTTCTAGAAACTTGATTGCTGATGTAGGCCAACTTGTGGCTTCTCTATGTTCTAGAATGGTCTATAAGCCATTTTGGCTAGTATAAATATAGTGTTTAGGCTTAGAGCTGAGTATTTTTTGGAGTTAAGTGTTTTAGGAGATGATTTGAGAGTAGAACTAAAAATTTTGAATTTGTTGCTAGATCTTGGATTTGAATGTATTTGTATTTGGGTATAATCCAAAAGGCCTTATAGTTGGGCATGTATGTTTGATATTTGAATAATCAATAAAAGTATTTTACTCTTCTTCCTCCTTTGGTCATAGTTCTTTGTGTTTGCTTCTACTATGATAACTCTTGCAAGGTGTTTGGAAGAGGTGGGTGTGCCACTGGCCCTAGTTTTCCTTATCCCTTCTTGTGTTACTCCTTCCTCTTATGGTCCAATTTATATATCCTTTCCTTTTTCTTCCCATTCTTCTTCCCCTCCATGTTCCAAGTGATCTCTCTTCTCTACCTTCTTGTGATCAGCCTCCTTCTTAGGACACCTATAGAATTGATGTCCAATGACTCTACAATTAAAGTATTTACTAGTGAACTCACCATCACCTCTACCATAACTAGAACTATTACTTCCTCTTTGTCTTGAATAAACATTCTTTCTCTTATCATAATTAGCTTGTTCCTTCTAATTAGTAGATTTGCCTCCTCTACCATTGTTTTCTTTTCCTCTAACACCACTATTATTTGCTTCTCTCTTCAACTTCTCTTTGACACTTAAGGACAAATTGTAACATTCCTCAATAGATCTAGGGGTTTAAGAGCTAATTCATCTTGGATGTTTAATTTAAGCCCCCCCAAGTATATTACCATTTTCTCCTTTACATCCTCATAATGACCTATTTAATATCCAATGTATATAATTCTTTAGTAAACCCTTGTACATTAAAGTCTCATTGCATAAGAATTTTCATTTTCTTGTACATATGTACCTTGTAGTCACTAGGTAAAAAAAATTCCTTCATTTTGTCCATTGTAATATATTGAGAATTAATCTTGGGTCTACTATTCTTCCATCTCTTAGCTTGTATATAATCCCACCAAAGTAAGGCATTCCCCTTTAGTCTAGCTTTAGCAATCCTTACTTTCTCTTTGTCCTCTTTATTCTCCAACTCAAAGTAGTTCTCTGTAGTATTGAACCAGCCAATGAGTTCTTCATCATCCATCTTACCTACATACAATGGTAAGTCTGATCTTCCTTTATCATAACCGCTCCTTATGGCTTTAACAAACCTAGCCATCTTGTCCTCCTTAGGATCTAACTATGTCTCTTCTATCAAAGGGACATCTTCTTCATCCTATTCTTCAAATTCATCTTCCTCTTCCAATCTAGCTTTTCATTTCTTGTCCAATATGGTTAATCTACCAACCAAGGCTTTCATTTCCTTGTCCTTCTCAAGATTTTATGTTCTTTCTTGTTCACGGGTTGATCTTATTCTTCTATTCTCTACCATTTGTTCCTTTACAAGCTTTTCAAGTTCACCATTAGTGACAATCTAAGGGTGTTAGTCTAAAAATGGTTTTGACATTTGAGTGCCAAAACACTTAACCACCTTTTACATTGATGTTGAGTACACTATGTATGCCGAGCCACAAGATGTGTCGAGTCAAGAAATTCAACAAGTGTTGAGTGATCTTTAGGTGCCGAGCAGTCTTTAGGTGTCGAGTGAAGATTAGGTGCTGAGTGAATATAGGTGCTAAGTATGATCTAAAGTACTGAGCATTTTTTAGGTGTTGAGTGTTACAAGATGTCGAGCAAGCTAGGAGCATATACAAAAGCTGAGTTATAGTAAGTGTCAAGCATCAGGAAGTAGTAAGTGTCAAGTAACTCAGAATCAACATATGAGTTTGAAACTTCACAAACTTAGATGTAAACTATTTTCATAAGTGACATAAGTCAAATTTTAGAATATTTAAGTGATAAGATCAAATCATTTATATTTCCTATGCAATCTACATGTAGCCAATAACAAAAATGGAGAAGGCATGCAACCAATAAGAGATGTGCAAGGAATAAAAAAAAATTATAGATTAAATATGGATCGTAGATCCATACCTAACCCTAAGTCTAATATCAGAGAGAAGAGAATCAAATCATAGAGGATCAAGACTAGAGAGAGCAGAACAAGTGTTTTTATTCAACAATCAAAGGATTGTAAGCCATCAGGTTTATCATACCTAATACTCTTTAGCCATTGTATTAGAAAGGAAATCCTATTATGATAGGTTAGCTTAGCAGCTATTTTATAGATCCTTTAACTAGGTGACTAAATCCTTTGACAGGGTGACACTTCATGTAAAGTGTTTGTAAATCCTTTAACAAGGTCACTATTGATACAGTGTAAAGCCTTTGATAGGGTAGGCCTTTAATAGGATAGACCATCAAAAGTGATTAAACATTATTACTGTAGTGATTTTGTGGGTATCATTTCCACCCCAGTTTTACCTTCTTATTTCTGGAGGGTTTTTGGGTTACCAAATCTTATGTGTTATGTAGTGATGCATATTGATTTCTCGTGATTGCTTAATATTTATATGCATGCATTTTCATTTCAAAAATATGTTATTAAGGATTTGAAATAGTAAAAGGCTAGTACTTTTGATTCACACCCCACCTCCCCCCGCCCCCCGCCCCCCTCTCAGAAGCATTCTTTCCAATAATTTATTCCAACAAAGGGATCTTCTCATCCTCTCCTTCTGAAAAATTCTCAAGTAGCAAGACCCACTAAGAATTTTCAAAAGGTAAGGGATGCTCAAAGGCTTTAACAAGAATTAAATAAACAAATGACCCCAATAACTCTTTTCTTCTTTCAACCTAGGATACTACTAGGCTCTCATACCAATTAATGCAATGGACAAGTGTGATGTGGTCCAACCAAGTAAATATCGACCAATTTAAGGTTTATTTACCATGTGCAAGCTATATTTAGATAATATCTACCACAAAATACCACTCTCCAATGGATAGATCTCTGACTGCTACACTATAGGCATGCATTTCATGCACCTATAACCCCCAAAATCCCATTAGAAGCCTCCATTAATGAAAAATCCTAGCCAATAATTGTTAGAATAATTATTTACATTAAGATATAGATCCATTCCATAGGAATCAGATTCTTATATCCATCAAATGACCAAATGCTTTCAAAGTGCCCAAAACTTATACAAATTATTGCAAAAGTTGCTTGAATTCGGCACTTTTGGCTAAATGATCTTCTAATTGCCTTAATGAATGATAAAAGGGTTATAGCTCATTTTAATGGATTAGGAACATCAAAATTGAAATGAGAAACCAATCCAAACAAAAGATCTAATGCTAAATGCTAAAAAATAGAGTTTGTATTCCAACTGCCAAATCTATACAATGCTAATGGAATCCATATAATGCTTCCAATCTAATGAACATGTGCTTTTACCAGCCTATATAAGAAGAAATACAACTTCCCCAACCATATTTTAATGGTTGGAATCCATAACAAAGGCTAAAATACTAAAATACTTTAAATTCAAAATATAGTCATTAAGACTTTGAATTTGAATTTAAAACCTTATTAAAATATTTTAACTCATACTTTATTTGTTTCTATCAAATATGTCATATTCTAATACCCCCTAGGACCTATTTAATCCATCAAACCAATCTAGATCCCTTGTTGACACTATTGGAAGCCCTTACATCATTTTATGCCTAAATCCTTTATCAAGATCTTTATGACTTTTCATGTTAACATTAAACTATTCATTACATATAGCCATTATAGGCTTCAATACATTTCAATCCAATTTCAAAGATATCATAGATCATTTTCTTTTGTGTGCATCCAAGGTGTACCTAGATGTTTGCCTAGGTGCTCCTGCAACATACACCCCACATCGAAAAAGACTCTAGCCACAAGAGTGATGTGGAGCTGTATTCTAGCCACCCATTCTCCTAGATCGATGTCTACAACTCTTCTTCAGCAATCCTCTACTTGTGCCACATGTACTTCTTGCATTAAAAAGTTTAGAACAAATGAAAACATTAGATTTAGAACATTTATCATTTTCCCTCCCAATCTTCCCTTTCTCTTTCATTTGAGGATCCAAAAGACTCCTATCTCTTCCCTTCATGGACACTCCATCATTACCCTTGCTAATAGTCACTAATGGACACCAAAGAGAACCAATTAATATCCTCTTTTCAAGCACCATCTACTATAAATCAAAACTTTTGTGATCAACAATATGACTCTTCATCATTACCAAGGAAGCCTTATGTCTCAGGTCATCACGACTTTTTGTTTGATCTTCTAAGATGATATACTTCTTCTCACCAACATTAGTTGGTAAAGGGTTAAGGTGAATTTTTTTATAATCTTTATGCATAATGTACACATTCCCTAATTTATGATGTATAGTATCCCTAGAGGCTTACCAAGGCCTTCCAAGAATAATAAGACAACATGTGATAGGAATCACATCATACACAACACTATCAACATATGATCCTATTGAAAAATCAACAAATGCTTGCTCTCTAACAAAAAATTTTTTCTCATCAATTACCCATGAAGTCTTATATGTTCTCTCAATGGAAAGCTTTTGCAATTTTAGTTTGTTTACCATCTCATAAGAAACCAAATTGTCAAATGATCTAGAACCATTGATCATTTTACAAACCTTACCATGACTAACACAATTTTTCATAAATATGGATATTGGACCTTCTTTTGTTGCTACATTCTTCTTACACTAGTACAAAAACAACAATATATTACCAAATAAACTACTAAAGATTGTAGATATGTGACTAATTTTGATCACGTGACCAATGGTAGTTTATTGCCAAACATTTATCTCCCAACCAAATTTATGACTAAACTATTTTAAACATTGATTAGGTAATTGATTTAGTCATTTAATGTTGTTACTTGGTGGTTTATTTAGTAAATGGGGTAGTTTATTTGGAAGTTCATTTGATAGTATATTTGGTAGATTTTTGGGTAGAATATATGGTAGTATATTTGGTGGTTGATTTAAATTTTTTTTGGTAGTTTATTAAGTTATTAATTTAGTCATGTTAGGGGATGATGGAATTGAACCACCATCCTCCTACTTATAAAGAAAGTGCTCTTCTATTGAACTAGTACCCTTTAAATAATAATGCAAAAAAATGTGAAAGTTTTCTTCCCAACATGAGATCTACGACAATCATGGTCACTTTAACATGATATACTCTTCTCAAAGTACACAAATTTTAGTTATTATGAAAAAAAATAATCTAAATCTTTATGAATAACAATTCAACATTTTAAAATTCTTTTGTTTAAGTATTTTAAAATTATATTCCTTGTTAATTACACTTCTTTGAATTATTGTAGTGATACACTCTTATAAAATATAATTTGGAGCACTTTGGCCACACAGAAGTATTATTTCTTGTGCTAACTTCTTAGAAAAATATACAAATGATTACATAATTTTTGTCAAGAAAATACACCTTTGCATTAAATAAAAACATCAAACCAACTATTTTTTCTTTTTATAGTCTTTGGAATAATTGAAAAACAAGATCATATGTGTACAATTCATTCATTTTTACACAATATTGATCATTGTCTAACTTGGGCAAGGTTTTATTTTGAGGGTCTTTTAGGGAAAGTCTTCACCATTTATTCTTTGTTCTCTCTTCATTAGAAGGATGTATTTACTAATCATGTTGCATTCACTTCTATGATTAATTTTTTTTGCATCACCCTTAAAGACTATCTTTTTTATTGATTGGTGACTTTTATCTAATTTGATTATAGTTTACTTTCCTATATTAATCTATGCACTGTCATAGAGATCAAAGATTAGACACTTACAAGTCTAGTATTTGAAAATGGTTAAAATGAAAATATAGATCACACATAGGTAATTATAGTATTTTATTTAAGCAATGGATAGATGGAATAATGAATGTTGGAATTTCAAATTAATGGAGAATGTATTTCAGGATAGTAAACATGGGTGTGTACTATACTGATGTTAGTTTCTAAAAATGACATCTCTTAATAGTCAAAAGTTAGTTCCAAGATAGCATGATGATGTTCTGTAATATATTTCAGGATAGAAAACTATTTCTAAGATGAAAAAATATATTTCAAAGATATAATATTCCACTAGACAAGGAAAGAACTAGATATATACAATGTAGAACATCAACACGGAAATAGTGAAATATTTGATGAAAAAGAAAAAAAGTGAAATGTCCAACTTAAAAGCATACCTATATTATAACTCTCAGCTTATTCTCCCCTAGCTTTGGACGTAGCTACTCTATGGACAAGGAAATAGAATTCTCATATCCACATAGATCTAAAACCTCACAAAGATATTTTTATCAACACAATATTCGATAAATGATTTCACAGATCTTATAAAAAATAGTTAAATAATTCTTGCATGAACATTTTTCTATTCAAATCCTAATTGAAAATTTCATTACTAGTTTTATTGGATAAACAATCTAGTATGAATCTATGGAATTACTTAATATTCAAAATTTAGATTGATGGGCAAAAATAGGAGAATATTGTTCACAACTATCCTTATAAAATATTCTCACAAGATAAGTAGAAACAAAAATTAGGATTGAACCAGATTCAAATGAATTATGCTACAAAAAAGAAAGAAAAAAAGACAGATATCACCATAGAATATATCATTATGTTGTTCTTACCTTGTTAATTCCATATCCATGTGAATATTTTACTTCTTTTCAATTTGTGCAATTATTTTTAGTAGTTCCAAGAGATTAAAATTTAGTTCATAGTTAATTGCAATGTGTGTTGGTGATGTAGAGAAAACATTCACAACCCCAAAGTACTACTTGGGTGATTTTGATGCTATCAACAATAGAACTTATTAGACTGATAGCATCATTGTGATAGCAACTAATATCCATAAATTTCAAACTATAATCCACCTATATTCCGTAGTCTTCACAAATGAAATAATGAATTAGTTTCTCCTTACTTCTCATACTTTAATGCATTCATCAACATAATCAATCTATGATTCAAATTCCAAATATTGAACAACCTTGTATTTGTGAACCTACTGTCCTATTTCTATGGATATCATATATTCACTTAAGAAACTACCCAATAGACTCCTACCTTGCTACTATATTCTTTGGGAAGGGAACTTACAAATCATTCTCCATCAAATAATATATATTGAACAACCTTGTATTTGTGAACCCGCTTTCCTATTTCTATGGATATCACAAATTCACTTAATGAACCACCCAATAGACTCCTACCTTGCTACTATATATTCTTTTGGAAGGAAACTTATGAATCATTCTCCATACAAGAATGTTCTTCTAAAGAACTTGGAAAAAAGAGAAATGATATCAAAATTGAACCAATTTGACTTTAATGGTTTGAAGTGTGTAAAAAACTCTCTAGTGGTTTCTTTAGTTTAGTCTCAAATGATGAGGTATTTAGATAAAGATCTTAGACTTGTTGTTAGCACTTATCTTAGTGACATTATTAGCATGTCCGCTCCTGTTGAAACTTATAAAGATGACATAATGAGGTAGATGTGAAAACTGATTATTGATATAGTTTCATGGGCTATGAGATACTACAAACTCTTCTTATGGTAGGAGGATGAAGGTTTTAGAAATAATGGATCCTATCATGATTTATGTTCTTACGATTCACTTAGATTGTGATGATCTCATTTTAAAAATTTATTATGGAATATAAAGAAAAAATATTCTCTATATATGTGAAATCTGTACATAACTAAGACTGAGGAGCCCAAATCTTCTAAGATAGAGGAGTACTTCAATCTATCCAAGTGAAATTTTCTCATAGCTATTAAACATTTCATTCACAATAATTTTATTATTAAAACTAGGTAATCCATTTATAAAAAGAGAAGTTTTGAAATCCTAATTGGAATAATACAATAGATACCCTCATGATTTTAAACTTTTCTAAACTTAGTTGATAGGAAAATTGACCCCAGATTTGGGGGTTTGACATCTGCACCAACACTCTCTAACCGTATTGTGATACTAGGAAAATATAGAAAAATAAAGTTTCTCCTAATATTTATTATTATGAAATGGATCTCTTTGTTCTAATTTTGAATCACAATAGCTCACAGAAGTGAACTAAAATAGTACAAGTGAAATGCTGCTCCAATCATGCATACAAATGTCATATCTTCTACACTAGATTTTAGAATCAAGCAATGTGCTAAGATATACAAGGGTTCAAGAGATCAAGCATACATTTAAACTAGACTTTCTTGGCTGACAAATAATGTGTTCCACTTTTGCACAATAGTTAACATTTTTACATGTAATGATTTTTCCATGAATATTGGTCAAGGTTTTCCTAAGACGAAAAAAACAACATAATTTGTTCAAAAAATTTTATTATAAAACATAGATTTTATGCTAGGAATATATAGAGTACAAGAACAGATATACAATGCCATTTCATCCAAATGCTTTGATTTGGCACACCTTGCTTAGTGCTTATAGGGTCCATGAAAATATGCAACTTGGAAATAAGGCAGCCAAACATCTTATTGAGTTGGAAACACAAGATTCTACAACATATGTATTGCTATCAAATATATACACTACTACTAGAAGATGGGATAGTGTAATAAAGGTTAGAAGAATAATGGAGTAGAGATAGGTGAAAAATAGAACCGCATTGCAATTCCACTAAACTCAAGAATAGAGTACATAAACTTGTTGTTGAAGATATATCACACAAGAAACTAGATAAGATATTTATAAAATATTTGGACCTAACTATGCAGATCTAAGCAAAAGGATATGTGCCTAACAAAAAAACTATGCTCCATGATGTAGAAGATGAATAGAGGGGGCATTTTATTTGTTATCATAGTGAAAGGTTAGGCATAGCCTTTGGGCTTTAGATGTAGGAAGATAGGGGGAATGGAATTATAACAAATAACTTAGAAAAATCACATCATACTTCATTTGAGAAATACATAGAAGACTATACATCCACAATATTAAATTTAGAATAGAGATCATTCCTACACTGAATCCATAAAAATAGATACATAGGGAAGTACCAATGGAACCAGGTTGCAGATAGATTAAGAAGACTGAAAAACCCTAGATTAAGAAGAGGGGGTGTTAGACATCAAGGATCATGTACCACTTTTTCAATCAACATGAAAAATGAAATGACATTTGAAGCCATACTTGGCAAGGGTAGAGACAATGATCTGGTCCAATGAAGATATAAAATAATCAGTATGAGAAACTAAACTCTATGATACTATGACTAAATTAAAGAAGTCATCAGGATTCACCTAAGAGTAATGAGTGACAAATAAAATTAAAAAACAAAAAAATCCTACTATACAGGGCATAAATTCTAGACTCTACTATGCTTATCAAATAATTGAACTAATGCAAAAGTCATAAATTATTTAAAGAAAAAGCATTGTGGGGCAATTCATTTGATGGACTTTAATCAAACATGAGAAATATGGAGAATCTCTAGTTTATTTTGAATGATGATGTTTTTCTAACATGTAAATAAGGATATCAAACCATCATGTTCTATATCTACCTCATGAGCAATCCACAAATATGAATCAATGAGAATTTTTAAGAGTAATATGGATATTAACAACATATAAAAGGATATACAAATGGTCAATTTCACTATCATTATCTGTGTTTGTAGATGATCTGACCATAGGACCTATGTCATGTGGATCATTAAATATCTAAGATGATCACAGGTATTCAAGATCATATATTTGGGCATATTGGTTTCTCAGTCTAAGACAAAATAGGAGTGTGATCACTTATCTTCTAGATAATCTTTTGTTTAACTCTGTATCATTCAATAATATTGTGTTGAGAAAATTATTTCTCTCCTATTGTTGTAGATTATATTATTTTAATGAACCACTAAATAGAGATATTTGTGGTTGTCTATTCTGGATTCAATTATGTTGATGGTGTGCAATTCTATTCATAGCACATTTTCCATTATTGTGGTAATTAAACTAGTAGACCCCAATAAGTGTATTTGGAGAAGTTCAAAAAATTAGTAGGCTTTTGGAGACATATGCAAGAGAAGGGGATTTCTAGAATTTACATTGCACCTTCTTCATTTTAGCCCTCAGTGACATGTTTGGGATTTTGTTCTTCATCCGAAGAAATTCTTAAGATTTTTTTAATGTTTTTTTCTATAAAATATTTCATATTTCATTTAGAAAGTCTTATTATGCTTTGTAACTGGTGCAAGTTTATAGAATATGTGTTTGGGAAGTAGTGATTGTACAAAGAAACCCTTAGACCTACATACCATATTCCAAAGCTCCCATTTTGGCACATATTGGGAGGATGCTAGTGAAGGATGTACAATTTGGCTTTACATCTTCCAATTTCTTTTTCTTAAAAGTTTCCAAATCCTTGTCAAGAAACCCATTTTTGCATATCCTATGAGCATCGCATTCCATGAGATCAGATTTCTTTGAACCATTTTTCCAAATAGTTGACGCATGTGTCTTGTCTATGCTTCCACATATTGATCCTCTATTTTTTTAACAATATCTTGTGAATTCAAAACCATCATCAGGTTGCTACTATCATCATCACCTAATAAATGAAGCAAATTCCCTATCGCCATTACATCTTTAAATTTCCTCTTCGAACCCTAGTGTAAAAATCCTCAATATAACCTTTTCTAGGCAACTTAAAATCATATCCTATTGGATTTTCCTAGTTACATGAGACTTTTATAACTAATTATCTTGATATGTTTAAATTATAGTATCTGTTTCACATGTTTACAAAATTTATTGATGAGAAATTTTGAATTAAGGGTCATTTCGTGATTTTGGAAGCAACGTCTAGGATGTCAACTATGTAGAAAGAACATGGAATCTAATGTTAACAATGTTTTTTATTTTAATATTCATATATTTTGGTCTTATAATATTTTTTAGTAAAATAGTATATAATATCAAAAAATCAAATGTTTGAATAAAAACATTACTATTAAAGTGGTTTTAATTTAATAGAAGGGCTATTCAAAATTTTAATTAAAAATTTTTGTGTTGAAAATCATTACAATTTTAATAATCATTGAATAGATATTTTCCTACATACCTATATAATAAAAATTAAGGAGATATGTTATTTTTCAAAATAATCATTTTGAAATATTAACAAAAATACAAAGATCAGTATTAAATAGATGTATAATATATTTTTAATTATTTGTAAATATTATTATTATTAATGAATCAAATAAAAATATACTTTTAAAAGAACAAAAATCTTATAAAGGAATTCAATATAGTAGTACAAGAATGGGTAACTTCCCAGAAGTGTCTATGCTTCATCTATGTGAGCATCACCTAGACCTAATGAGTGTTAAATGATCCATTTATTCCTATTAGAGATGGATTCATTTGAATCACTACTCATGAAACATGAGTCAATGAGTTTGTCTCAAAACCTAAATAGGTAAATCCTTGGAGTAATATCACAATTTAACTTGATATGGAAAATATCTCTCACTTATCAGTCAATCAGCTTAAGGGTCTTTCCAATGAATTTTTTATAACTCACACAAAACTTGGTGATGGTTTTGAAAATGGAGTTGCAAGTAGACTAGTTTTAACCATGGACAAACTATGTAGTTAAGCATGCTCAAGTTGTACTAGTAGTCCTTGGATAGATGACATCATAGGAATTACTAACACTTTACCTTTGTGAGCATCATCTAGATCCAATGAGTGCTAAGTATTCCATTTATACTCATGAGAGATGCATTTGTGTAAATAACTTATACTCCTGAAACACGGGTCAATGAGTTTGACTAAAAACCTACACAATTAAATCCTAATATATCTAAATATTATAATTTGACTTGCTATGGATAATATCTCTTATCAATTAATGAGCTTAAGGGGATTTCTAATGAATGGTTCATAAGGCATAGAACTTGGTGCAAGTTTTGGAAATGGGGTTGCAAGAAGAGTGGGTTTAACTATGAAGGAAACTCTAGAGTTAAGTGCACTCAAGACAAAGAATTCTTGATGCTTTACCTCTATCAACATCTCCTTGATCTAATGAGTGCTAAGTATTTCATTTATTCTCGTGAGAGGTGGATTTTTGTGACTTGCTACTCATAAAATATGGGTAAATGAGTTTGACTCAAAAACTACATAGTTAAATTCAAATAAGAATATCACTATTTCACTTCATGTGGAATTTATCTCCTAGTTAACAAAAATACTATCACAAAAAAATAAATTATTATGTCAAATTTTAATGTTCCTTGACTAAATTGTGTGCTACATATCACTATAAAAAAAAATTAAAAGACATACTATTTTTCAAAATAACCATTTTAAAATTTAAAAAAAAAATTTATCAATATTATAAAAATGTATAATGCATTTTCAATTATTTGTAAAACATTTTTATTAAAATTATGAATCAAATAAAAATAGAATTTTAAAAGAACTTAAATCATATACAATAATTTAATACAATAATAGTATCACAAACAAAAAATTATCATCTCAAACAATAATGAAACAGAGTTATGAAATCACAAAAGTCACTGATGAGCACTATCAAAGAATCATTTGATGATGCAATAAGGCTACTACCTCTTTGAATTTACATTATCCTTATTTCATGGTCAATAAATATTTAATTTTTCAAATATTGACCCCCATTTTAATTGTTGTGTAGATTATTATTCCATTTTTATTAAAACTAATATGTCTAATTTCTTTAAGTAATTTTACTCTTTCTACATTCTTGAATGTCTTATATAATATGAATATTATAATTAATTATTTATTTTATTTTTAGTTAAATTTAAAAAATCAACTAAATCTATTATAATTTTTACTTCTAAAAATAGTTAGTCTATGATATTTGTGTTTTACTTATATTTTTCAAAAATATAAGTATTTCAGTATAGTAATAGTTAAATATTTATTTAAAATTTTAATAACAAATTTTATATGTTTAATTTTTCAAAATTATTCTTTATGGTAATAATAATTATATTATAAAATATATAACATATAATAAAATGATTGAAGAATGCATTATCTAATCTTTAAAAACTTTATTTCTTCTTTAATATAATAATAATTATAGGATAACATATAATGTATATTTAATGATAGATTAGAATGTATTATTGAAATAACATGTTTGTCCTTTCTATTATATATCACATTCCAAATAAAGTCATCTTGACATTTCAAAATTAAATTTAATTCATCTTAATAGATAGTTTATTTCACAAACTTATAAAACCTTAAAAATATAAATATAAATATCATAATATTAGCCACTCTACATGCATTCAAAGTTTTTAATGTAAAAGAAACATTAAATTTAACTTTTAAAAAATCTAACTTTTATAGAGGACGTGACTTATCTCATTTCTATGTTTTAATATAATTATACTAAATCTAAAAAAATTTAAAAACTTAAAGCTTGTACATATCTTATTTCTATCTTTCAACTAAAATTTTACAAAGTATAAAAAGTTAAAAAAAGTTAAAAAGAAAAATTAAAATTAATAAAAAGTTCTTCTGAAATGTATTGTTCTTATTAATAGTGATTGTACTCCCCTCAAGCACTATATGATAGATAGTAAAACACTATGCATGTCAGGGCATCAAATGTGGCATGGAGCATTTGAATTGAATGAGTGCAAATATGTTTCACCATAGTCGGTGCCTTTCCTCTACTCTTGTTTCACATCACATGTGGTACAATTTCTATGTCATATTGATGTGATTGATCCATCATTGCAAAATTCAATTTTCCATTCCTCTATTTTTATTGTACTAATGGATAACCACTACTAAGAGGAATGCATTAGTCTTAGATTGGTTTTGACAGTTGAGTGTCAACACACTTAACCAAATTCTCAAGATGATGTTGAGTATAATATAGAAGTTGAGCTACAATATATGTTGAGCTAGAGAATTCAATTGGCACCAAGTGAACTTTAGGTGCTGAGCAATCTTTAGGTGCTGAGCAATCTTTAGGTGCTGAGTGAAGTTCAAGTGCCAAGTAAAGTATAGATATCGAATCACTAAAGATGCCAAGTGAAATAGAATTATTAGAGGAGCTGAGTGAGCTAGTTTTCCTATATGTGTCAAGCATCAACAACTAGTAAGTGTAAAATAACATAGAATCAACATATGAGTTTGTATCCTCACAAAATTAGATGTAAACCATTTTTGGAGCTGACATAGGATGAATCTTGAAGGATCTTGAAGATAAGAATGAATCTTTTGCATTACCTATGCAATCAACATCCAACCAATAAAAAAAATGGACAAGGCATGCAACAAATAGGAAAAGTGCAAGTAATGAGCAAGAAATGAAGTATTAATATTGATCATAGATTCATACCTAACTTTAAGTCTTCAAAATCTTTTAAAGGATGACAAAAGCCTATTGCATGTGCAGATGAGAGAAGTGTATGGGTGAATTATAGAAAAATTTAGAGGGGAATTTGAAAACACTTAGTGAAGAATAGAGTAGAATTATAGAATTTAGTTGACTAAGAATAGAGTATCAGGTCAATCAGAGTAGAACAAGGATCTATGATCATAAATTGACAATTGCTAGTTATCAGGTCAAAATCTTCTAATACTTTCTAGCAGTTTTATTAGATATGAAAATTTTATGGACTTAGGTTGGCCTAGTAGCCATTTTTAAATCCTTTAATAGGGTGGCATTCCAAGTGAATGTACAAAAGTCCTTTAACCAAGCCTACTTTTAGTAGGATAGTGAAATCCTTTAACTAGGTCACTTTTAATAGGGTGTAAAAGTCTTTAACGGGATAGGCCTTTCATAGGGTAGACCATTGGAAGTGGTAACAAATTGTAACTTTGAATAGTTACACATTTCTATAGTGATATTTTGTGGGTTTCATCCCCACCCCAATTTTACTTTCTCATTTTGGAGGGGTTTTGGGTTACCAAATTTGTGTGTTATCTATTTCATGCATGTCTTTTAATTTCATGTTTATTAGATGAATTAGATGCATGTGGATAATATTAGTTGAAAGGATTTGAAAAGGTTAAAGTTATTTTCTTTTGATTCACCCACCGCCCACCACCCCCCCTCTTAGAAGTAAATTTTCCTACATGCTAATTCCAGCAGAAGTTAACTAACAGTAATGTATTTATAGATAAAAAACTCCATTACTGAATAGTGAAAATTATTAAAAAGAAAAAAGAATAAGTTAATATGATAAAAGATCAATTAGTCATTCATTTAGTTATTTGTTTAGGTAGTCACTTATCTATGTGTAACCTTGTGATTTTACCTGATAACCAAATTAGTCATGTATTTAGTCACTTATACTTATAAACTACAAAAAATTATCAAAATTTGATCAATTTTGGACATGCAACTAAAATTATTAGTGTTGTGAGTAAATTTTTTAGTCATGTTGTTATTTTTTTGCCAAAATTCTACTAGTGTTACCATCAATGATTCTCCTTCCTCATATGGTCCAATTTCTATAGCCTTCCCTTTGTCTTCCCATTTTTCTTCCCCTCCATATACCAAGTGTGCACTCTTCTCTACCTTCTTGTGATCAAATTACTTCTTAGGACACCTATAGGATTGATGCACAATGACTCCACAATTAAAGCACTTACTGGTAAATACACCACTACCTTTTCCATAACTAGATATGCCACTTCCTCTTTGTCTTGAATCAAAATTCCTACTCTTGTTCTCATTAGCTTGTTCCTTCTCATTAGTAGATTTTCTTCCTCTCCCTTTGTTTGCATTTCCTCTACCAAAAATATTCTTTTCTCTTCTCTTCAACTTCTCTTCAGCCCTTATGACTAACTTGTAATATTCCTCAATAGGTCTATGGGTTAAAAGACTTAATTCATCTTGAATTTTGAATCTAACCCCCACAAGTATCTTTCCATTTTCACTTCTACATCCTCATCATGACCTACTATAATATCTAAGTTTTGGAATTCTTTAGTGTACACTTGTACATCCTAGTCTCTTTGCCTAAGACTTTGCATTTTCTTGTACATATGTATGTAGTCACTAGGTAAAATTTTTTCCTTCATTTTGACAATCATAGTATACAAAGAAGTAATCTTGGGTCTACTATTGTTCCACCTCTTAGCCTATGTACAATTACACCAAAGTAAAGCATGCCCTTTCAGTCTAGTCTTGCCAGCAGTGGTTCTCCATAGCATTTAACCAGTCAATGAGCTCATCATCATCATCCATCTTACCTATATACAATGTTAAGTCTGATCTTTCTTTTGCATCAACACTCCTTATGGTTTTAACAAACCTAGCCATCCTCTCCTCCTTAGGATCTAACTATGCCTCTTCTCTCAAAGGGACATCTTCTTCATCCTATTCTTAAAATTCATCTTCCTCTTCCAATATGGCTTTTCCCTTCTTTTCTAGTATGGTTAATCTACCAATCAATGTTTTCATTTCCTTGTCCTTCCCAAGATTTTCCCTTCTTTCTTGTTCAAGGGTTGCTCTTATTCTTCTATTCTCTATCATTTGTTCCTTCACAAGCTTTACAAGTTTAGCATTAGTGACCCTCTGAGGGATCCCCTCATCCTCTCCTTCTAACATCTTCTCAAGTACCAATACCAACTAGAAGCTCTTAAAAGGCAAGGGATGCTCAAAGGCTTCAAAAAGGATTAAATACACAAATGACCCCAATAAGTCTTTTCTTCTAGGCTCTGATACCAATTAATGCAATGGACAAATGTGATGTGCTCCGACCAAGTCAATATCAACAAAATGAAGGTTTATTCCCCATGTACAAGGTACATGTAGATGATATCTACCATAAAATATCCCTCTCTAATGGATGGATCTCTGACTGCTACACTCTAGGCATGCATTTCATGCACCTACAACCACAAAAAACCCATTAGAAGCCTCCATTAATGAAAAATCATACCCAATCATTGTTATAAAGATTATTTACACTAGGATATAGGTTCATTCTATTAATCTTAGATTGGTTTTGACATTTGAGTGTCAACACACTTAACTAATTCTTCAGTTGATGCCTAGTATAATATAGAAGTCAAGCTGCAATGTATGCCAAGCCAGAAAATTCAATAGGTGCCAAGTGAACTTCGGTTGCCAGGTAATCTTTAGGTGTCGAGAAAAGTTCAAGTGCTGACAAAAGTATAGATGCTGAGTCACTATAGATGCCGAGTGAAACATAATTGGTATAGGAGTCGAGTGAGCCAATTTTCCTATATGTGTCGAGCATCAGCAAATAGTGTTAGCCAAGTAACATAGAATTAACATATGAGTTTGGACCTTCACAAACCTAGATGTAAACCATTTATGGAGCTGACATAGATGAATTTTGAAGGATCTTAAAGATAAGAACAAATATTTTGCATGACCTATACAATCAGCATACAACCAACAAGAAAAATGGAGAATGCATGCAACGAATAAGAAAAGTGCAAGAATTAAGCAGGAAATGAAGAATGAATATGGAGCATAGATTCATACCTAATCCTAGGTCTTATAAATATTTAAAAGGAGGAAAAAATCCTATTATATGCATGGATGAATGAAGTGTATAGGTGAACTTTAGCAAAACTCAGAAGGAAGTATGAAAAAACTTAGTGAAGAACAGTGCAATACAGGAGAATCTAGTTGTTGAAGAATAGATTATCAGAATCTAGTAGACTGACATATCAGATCAAGCAAGGATCGAATTAGTTAGGGAAAAACAAGGATTTGGAATCAAAAATTGAAGATTGCAAAGCTATCAGGTCAAAATACTTTCTAATACTCTTTAGCAATTATATTAGATAATGGAAATCCTATGGACTTACATTTGCCTAGGAGCCATTTGTAAATCCTTTAACAATGTGGCATTCCAAGTGAATGTACTAAAGTGCTTTAACAATGCCTACTTTTAGTAGGGTAGTAAAATCCTTTAACCATGTCCTTTTAAATAGGGTGTATTGGTGTTTGAAAATGCTAGAGGGTTTTCAATTATCCCACTGAGAAACTAGAATATCTAGGGGTAGCTAACTCTCATTTTAAACATGCCATTTCTAACAATAGGCCAACTATAAGGCATGACCCTTCTTCTTTATCAGGCTCTGTGAAACCTAGGCGAGTGGACCTATAGATTCTTTATATGGTATTATTTATCAAAGCATACATTGAATCTAAAAAGAAGATTGAAACCCCTTATATCTCCTAATAAATCATGAAATAACATCAATCTACAATAGCTAAATGTAGATCTAGGAAGCTCATAAGTTGAGTGAGGGCATTCTATTATAGCTCTTCAACATGAAAGGGAAAAGCGTTGATTATTGATGTTGATTTTCAACAAATCCTCAAACATACAACAATATAACAAGTGATCCTATAACTAATTAGTGCCTAATCCATTGGGCAATTTCATGAATTCAAAACATACATCTATGACATTAGGAAAATATTACATATACCCAAACATCAGATCTTTCTAATCACCTTGTGATTTAGACATCAGTGTTCATTCAGATCTCATTCTCACAAGATATCCTTCTCAAGTAACCAGCAATCTTGTTTAAATATATCAAGCATTTACTTGGCCCTTTGGTCCAACATCAAAATACATCAAACATACAACCTGAAAGGGATGTCAATGGGTCTTAGATCTTTGTTCCAAAACCACATAAGACTGCAAATTACTGAGATAGGAGACAAGAATCAAAATGAAACTAAAGAAATTCTCGCTCACTTGTATTCATTTCCTTGAAATTATACATTTAGATGCATGAGATTAAAACATGAAAACACCTAACATATTAGAACTTGTTGTATTATCTGCATTATTGCTATTCACATGAAAGAATTATGTTGAAGTATGGTATCACAGTCAAGGAAACACATCAATACTGGAACTAGAATATGGTCTCACAGTAATGTGCAAAATTTCTCCCTAGAACTGGAACCTACTGGATTCTTAGTCACAAAAAATTGGAACCCCTAGAAAGAATGAAAGATAGAAAGATATAGCAAAGGAAAGAATCTTGGATCTGATCTTCAAGTTACAAGTGTCCATTTGAAATGCAATCCTTTGCAACTGAATAGCTTTTTCCTTCCATCTCCCATTCTGATCTGATCTTGTTCATCATTTTAGTTGAAATGATGAAACCCTTTTGAGTCACCAAAATATCTGATCCACCTTATGAGAATACTAGTGAAATTGAGATTCAACTGATTTGAAAATGGTTAAAATCACCTCAAATCTCATTTTCACTACCTTTTAACTATATTCAAGTCATTTCCATGCTAGAAATCAATTTTGAACTTTGTCATCTAAATTTGGTTGCAAGATAAATACCTGACACAAATCCTCATGTAACTTGAATCGATTGCTTCCTGTGCAGAAACTGACTCTGAAATTAGAAAGTTCATCTTCTCCCAATTTTGGTGATATATATATCACTATCTTTTCTTATCAAAAACCCACTTAAAATCATTTTAAAAATGACCCCTCTGGTATTAAAAATAAATGTCTGCACATCTTTGATTTTAAATTGTCAAAAAATTAAATGAACCTAAAGTTTGGACTTCATATTAAAACCTTTTTTGTATTTAAAACCTGTGGCGTGCATTCATAACAAAAATAATAATAAATTATTATTATTTTTACCCTTCAATATTGCCATTACCCTATACTCCAAGTCAACACATGTTTGACTGACTGCCATGTGTCACTGTTTGATTGGTTGAGCCCTCTACATCACCTGCCATGTCAGCACTGCTAGGACCCATGCTACATGTCAAAAATTTGCATTCCCACATTTTTTATCTACTGCGCACTTTGTTTTTGTAGGGAAGTGCCAACCGTCGGATCGTGACATGTGTCACGCTCTGGTTGCTTCCCACTAGGGACTACTTTACAATGCCATTTCACCATGTGCGGGGCACACTACCACATGGCAAAAATTTGCATTCCTTCTCTTTTTAACTAGCAAGCATGTTGATTTTGTGGTTTTGCACCTATCGTTAGATCGAGCCACGTGTCAACATCTCGCGAGCTCTACCTTCGAACATGCCACATTATCAGAGGTGTAGGTTTGTTTAAAAAAAAAATTTCATACCGTGCTAGCTGGCATCCACATGACTAAGCCAATAGGGGGGGCCCACGTGCAAGGTTGGCTTCCTTTTGAAAAGCTCATATCTTAAAGAAACATACTAGTTGGGAATCTTTGTATTTAAAACAAAAAAAAGACAGCTTCCCAGCAAATGTGGGATAACACAATTGCTCTATCCCATACTGGTTGCTTTGAAACATGGTGGACCTCCTTTGTTTGTAATGCGGCTTATCTACTTTGAAGACTCTCTTCTCTGAGTCGTGGCCATGGGCTCTTTCTTTCCTTGCTACGTAGCGTGTGGGCATCCTTTTTAACTATCTGCGCTCTCCTTTTTTCACCGATGTGGACTTTAAGACTTCATGCACAGAGACTTTTTTTCTGGCAGCCTAGCTTTCTTCTTTACATTGCACAAGTCCTCTCTTTATATGCATACTAGTTGCTGTGGCTTGGATTTCTTTATTGTATTTTTCCTTTCAAATTTTCTCTTAACGCAGGTTTTGGTACCGATTTCCTCTGCATGATATCTCCTCTCGTGCTTGGACGTGGGCTGACTATTAAAAGCCATGGCATTTCTTTGTGCTTAGCTACGTGTGGTGCTCACAGCTTCTACCTGCTTATGCCACGAGGTTCCTTTTCTATTGCATGGATGACCACACTTCTACTATCTGTCTGTTTTTTTTGCTTATGTGGGAGATTTTTATATCCTACGTGGGTTCCTTTTGTGGACTGGCAGCTTTCTACTATTTAAAATGTGGGCTTTCTTCCCTGTTTGGCAGCTTGCATTCTCCTACACCCTGATTTTATGGTACCTCCTCATGTTTCATCTATTGGTGCCTTGTTATACTTGCAGGCTCTGTGGAGTTTAATCTTCAATGTAAGCGGATTCTCTTTTCTTTGATGTCATTGCTTCTCTGCTCACAACTTCTCTATATAATAACTACCCTGCTCCAGCCACCATCTACAAAATGGAAAAGGGGTCGATAAATCTGATGCCTGAAAACTTTTCGCTGTCGCCTTTTGTCTTCCAGTAGTGGGAAAGATTGCCCACAAAAAATTCTACCTGCTCCCCTGCAACCTTTGATTCGTGTCATAGCCGTGGTGGGTATGGGCAAGCTTGGAGAGATATTTTTGATGCAACATCTCTACAAGAGAGATAAACAGAGGTATGACCATTCTACCTGGGTCTCCATCTCACGAAATTGTTCACTTAGAACATTGCAATGTGATCTAGCCAAGCATATCAATTTGCAAATAGAGCTTAGTATAAGTGACGTGCTTGTGACTAATTTGATTAATGAGAATTTAGAGGGAAAAAGTTGCTTGATTGTTGTAAATGATGTGTGGGACACTATTGTAGAAGGTAACATTATACAAAGGCTTAATTGAAATGCATCAGACTATGTGCATGGAACATCTTTGAGGCAGTGGCTTTGGTTTTTTAAGTGGTGGGAAAAACTAGTGCAGAATTGTAGTTACTACCAAAAGTAGACATTGTGCCTTTTTCTACAGTCATTGTACCACACTCTTCAACAAATCTTGAAAATTAAAACTACAATGGTCAAAGAAATCTCCCGTGTGAGGGGTGTAGAAACATGAGCCTACCTGACAAAGGAGATGTGTCAATGGCAATTGCAACTTTGAGTACTTCATAGGTCCAAATAATGAGTTTCGCTAACCTCATTAAATTCTGTCATTATCACCTGACCACTTCGACCTACCATCATCAAAATAAAATTTCAATCATGCCTCCAAATCCTATATTCTGGTACCCTTATCAATTTGGAGAAATTAGTTAGACCCCAAAGTGGGTCTGGCTAAAAAAAAAATTTGTTTTAAAATGATTGAGATCTCAAACTGATACACTGAACATCTGATACTGATTTGAATGAAAATCCATCACTAAGACATCATTTTAACTCACTTCATCACTTATCTACAACTTTTCAATTTCTACTAATAAGGCATCTCGGTTGGCTTTAAAAACTGACATGGACAGATAACTAGGCTCTAAGATCAACAGTACTAAATCTATGTTCCTCGTATTCCTACCCTATCAAATCTTGTCTTATGACAAATTTAGGGTAAAGAGATATTCACTGTTAAAGTCGCCTTCTTAGAATTACATGCAAACAAACATGTCAGAATACCATAAACTGGATTTGGCTTGGAAAATTGGGCAAATAGACACTTGGAAAGACAAAAATTGGGGCACTGGTTCTCTGTCACAAGGACATTATGGATCTACAATTTAGGTTCATGATGAATAACTGTGTGCAAATGGCGGACATTCAAAGTAGGCTACTCAAAATTTTGCAACTAAGAACACTGACTGAAAAGTGCTTTTGGCAAACGGAAATGACTTGGAAAAGTGTGCATATCGATTTGTCAGGGCTTGAAGACTGGCATACTTAAAGTATTTTCAGTGGACAACACAGGGGTACAATCCATTTTGCTTGAGTGATCATGGATCAAGAGTTATAACATTATCAATAGGAGTCCTGACAAATCTACAAATGCTGACACCAGTAAAAAGTTACAAATTGTGTTTGGAATCGTATTTGAAAACCGATGAAATGGATTCTTCAAGACTTAAAAATTGAAACATAGGAATTCTCTGACATCTACAATGCAACACAAAAAGAATTTTAGCATTTTGGTCAACTAGTCAAAAGTTATAACACATCAAACAGGGCTTCCCAAAATTATGTGCAAAGTGCAAATGAGTGAAAATGGCAACTGACCAACTTTGAGGGATTCAAAACCTAGTCAAACAGATTTGAAACAACTCAAAATCTAAAACATAGGTTCTTGGGTATGGACACTAGAGACTTCCAAAGTGGTGAATCACAAAAAAAATTTGGGTGTGAGATATTCACTTGCAAACAAGGCCTCCTATCACTATCTGACACTTAGGTGAAAATGCAAAATTGATACTAGCTGAAAACAAGATTTCACCGAATGACTCATAATCACAATTAAACTTCATGAAACACTTAGATAGGCTGAATGTAGGGTGTTAGAAACATTAAAAACCATTTTTGCATTAACTCAACAATAGGGTATACATGCACTTAAAAGCATTTATAGGGCTTAATTTCTCAAAATTTTAAAATGGGACTAACAAATGAAACATACAAGCCTTTCACAAGGAAGACCATTGGAAGTGGTCAAACATTGTAACCTTGAATAGTTACACATTGGTGTAGTGATATTTTGTGGGTGTCATCCCCAACCCAATTTTACCTTCTCATTTTGGAGGGTTTCTATGTTACCAAAGTTGCGTTTTATCTATTTTCATGCATATCTTTACTTTCATGTTTATTAGATGAATTAGATGCATGTAAATGGTTTCAGTTAACAGGATTTGAAAAGGTTAAAATTAGTTACTTTTGATTCACCCACCCCCACCCCCCCCCGCGCAAGTAAATCTTCCCACTTGTTAATTTCAACACATTCCATTGGAATCATATACTTACTTACATCCATGGAATGATCAAATGCTTCCAAAGTGCCCAAAACTTGCACAAATTTTTGTAAAAGTTGCTTGAAATCAACATGTTTGGCCAAATGATCTTCTACTTGTCTTAATGTACCAAAAAAGTCTTAGAGATCATTCTAATGGATTAAAAACATCAAAATAGAAATGAGAAATGAATCCAAATAAAATATCTAATCCAAAATGCTCAAAAAATGGAGCTTTATTACATTCCAACTGTCAAATCCGTACAATGCTAATGGAATCTGTGCAATACCTCCAATATGATGAACATATTTCTTTACCAAGCTATATAGGATGAAACTACAACTTCTCCAAACATATTCCATTGGTTAGAATCCATAACAAATGTTAAAACACTCAAATAATAATTTTCACTCCTAATTCAAAATATAGTCATTAAGACTTTAAATTTGAATTAAAAACCTTATTAAAATATTTTAACTCATAATTTATTGGTTTCTACCACTTAGGACTTATTCTAATAACCCTGAAGACCTATTTGATCCCTTTAACCAATCTAGATTCCTTGTTGGCCCTATTGCCCACCCTTACATCATTTTTATGCCTAAATCCTTTATCAGGATCTTTAAAACTTTTTAAGTTAACATTAAATTGTTCATTACATTTAGTCATCATAAGTTTCAATATGTTCCAATCCACTTTTAGGGATACCATATATCCTTTGCTTCTTCTTTTTCTTTATCTAAGGTGTGCCTAGATGTTTTCTTAGGTGCTCCTGCACTAGATCCTTTCTTCCACAACATCACTAAGATCATCAATCACCCTAGGGTCCAATATTCTTAGAGGCATCTTCGAATATTTTTACAAACCCTCTACAAAAAAACACCAATGAGATCGAGATCTTCTCAGATCATCTTCTCTACCCAAGGTCCTATGTAAACTACCTCAACTTTGGCAATCTATCTACATGCTTAGGAAAACCTTCACTCTGCTACCAATTGATGCAAGGAGGGATCTAAATAGCTATGTCTAGTGACACACCTAACTATCAAACCACCTTGTTGAGTAAAAACAATAGAAGAAAATAACATAGATAACAACACCAATGAGAGCAAGAATAACAACAATTTATTGATTCATCAAGTTACTAGCATATATGCCCAGTTATAAGGCCTTTTGGGTTACAACCAAATACAAATATAACTTCAGGATCCATGATCTAGCTTGAAATTTTCTCTTCCAAAAACATATTCGTTCAACTCTCTAAGACTTTCCTAACCCAAACCTAACCACCCTTATTTATACTTGTGAAAATAACTTACAAAGGATTCTAGAACAATACACAATAGAAAGACTAACCTTAAAAATGTCTTCACACATCCCAAGAAAAGATCTTATCATTAAATTCATGATTCACGTTAAATACATAAGTCAGCTCAAACTAAGAACCATTCATAGAAAAACTCAATCAAAGAAGGAGCCAAGCATCACCAAATATTATGTTCACTTAGCACATGAAGTAATACTTGGCCAACACTAGACAACTCAACAATAACTAGAACTTGCGAGTAACTAGAACTTGGTAGTAATTGGAACTCAGCAATAACTAGAAGTTGACACTAATTGGAACACAGTAGAAACTAGAGCTCGGTAGTAACTAGAACTTAGAAAGAAATGGTAGAATGAATAAAAAAGAGTTGAGTTACAAGGTAGTCTAGGATGCTCCTGCATCACATTTTCTCTAATAATCCTAGCCCATGCCAATCATTTATCTTTATATTCTTGGATTCTCGACAACTCTGAGAGTGGAACCTTTAGTACAATCCTTGATAGCATAGATATGATATACATAGGAGGGATGGGAGGACTCTCCATTTTTGTCCCTTTTATCTCCTTTTGTTTCTTAGAGATAATAGTGGCACCACGATTCTTCAACTTTTTATTTTCAGTAGTCGCATTAGATGATATTTCTTTTCCTTTTGGTCCATCATTTTTTTGAGATTTAGGAATTTTTGAACTATCTTATTTCTTGGGTTCCCATTTATTTGTTGCATTGTCAGTGTTGATATGATAACCATCTTTAGGATTAGTTATCTTATCCTCCCTAGGATATATTTTCTTGACAAAAATATTGCCTACTTCACCACTATCACTGCTAGAAAACATAACCCTTCTATGTGCTTGTGCAACCATGTCAGTAGTGATCTCATCAATTTCTTCCTTAGTAGATCTTTTGGAAACCACTTGATCCCTTAAAGATTTTATATTCCAAGTTACATCATTCACCTCATCTTCATCTAAGAAAACTTGCTAATGGACAACATTATGAATCTGCCTCTTGACATATAGATCATTGACAACATCATCACAATTAGACACATCATCATAATTAGATTCAACCATGTTACAGCCTAAATCATAATTAGTTTCTTCTAGGTTGCTCATCATTTTCACTATAAGAATTAAAAATATATATTACAATAGTACAATGCTCTGATGAATGGGCTAACTAACATATGATGCATAATTGGGAATCATCTATCATGTTGATAGGAGCTCTTTGAAAAGGATTAAGGATGGTGCTCTCATTTTTATTTTTTGGAGGAGGAAGAAAAGGATTACCATATTTCCATTGGATATTGTAGAGATAGTTCTAAAGCCTACTTTACCTATTTAAACTCCCTTGGAATTGAGGTCTATTTGTGGGAAGACTTTTGTCATTTCTATTTGTGGATATTTTCAGCTCTTTATTGACACTAATCACAAGTTATTTATCTTATCTACCTCTTTCTTCTTATTTCCTAGAGGTTTATGATCTTCTATCTTTTTTTCTTTAGTCCCTAACAATCTAGGGTGATCTCTTTTATTTCCCAAATTACTAGAAATCTTTATATTGTTCTTAATATTTATTGCGATCCTAAAGGTTTCTCTAAGAGTTCTTCGGTCTTTATCTCTTAACAAGTATTGTATTGTGCTTTAAAAAGCATTAAATTAAGTGGAGAGATGAACTTTATCATCAAGTCTCACAACTTTAATCAATTTTTACATCCCCTTCTAAAATCTAGCATTAAATTCTAGGAAAAACTCATTCTTGAGCTTCTTCATATTATTAAATTCATTCAAAATGTAACTTTTATTTGGTTTATCACCATAGGGTATGTGCAGGATCATGCTGCACCAAAAAGTAGAGATCTAAAAAATATGCAGTTTTGAAATGCTTCAAAGCATTTCAAATCTATTCTAACTTTGTTCCTACCCATTTTGATACCAAACCAAAATATTAATACCTTTATAAGGCCTAATATTGCTTTGAATACCAACCATACATGGTCAACTTAAAAAATGATACGAAAACACATTTTTGGTCTATTCTTGTGTATTTTTCAATTCAAACATGTGTCTAATGAGTGTTTTTCACCGAAATTTGATGAAATGAAAATAGTTTCTTAAGAATGTTGTTATCTTTTCATAAATTTAATGTCTATCAAATTGCAAGTTTGTATGTGCAGGATCATGTCATGCCAAAAAGTAGAGATCTAAAAAATATGCATTTTTGAAATGCCTCAAAGCATTTCAAAATCTATTCTAACTTTTTTCCTACCCATTTTGATACCAAACAAAAATATTAATGCCTTTATAAGGCCTAATATTTCTTTGGATACCAACCCTACATGGTCAACTTAAAAAATGACATGAAAACATGTTTTTGGTCTATTCTTGTGTATTTTTTACTTCAAACATGTGTCTGATGACTTTTCTTAACTGGAATTTTATGAAATGAAAACAGTTTCTTAAGAATGTTCTTATCTTTCCATAAATGTAATCTCTATCAAACTAAACATTTGGTTAGTAATTATTACTCATTTTCTAATAGAGTTACACATAAATTACTAATTGACAATCTAATGGAAATATAAATATAACTTTCAAATGGTATTCCATTTTTTAATTTCAAAAGATGCATCACAGTATATACTTCTTCTACTATAAGGAAAATAAAATAAAAATTAAATTTTGTAAAGTTTTGAATTAGTTTAGGTGTTTAGACAAGTGAGCTTTTGTATTCCACAAACAATACATGAGGGAATTCATAATTAATTAATTATTTGGAACAAAAATACCAAAAAATATGTTTCACACTTGAGCATGAGTCTACTTCTTATATCTAAAATCTTCCTAAAAAAATATTATCATTTGATTTTGATTAAGGTAGTTAGACATATGCCTACTTATTTTTGTCCCGAAATTGTTGTACTATTGCATTAAAATTCAAAATTTTGACCAATCAATTTTTTCATTTCCTATAGGTTAATTTTGAACAACTTTTTGGTTGAAAGTTCATAGCATGTTTAGAATTCCATGTCAACTTGACATAACCCTAATTTATTGATTTTTTGTTGCCACTTAAGGCCGTAGTTTGGTTGAGAATGATCTTACACATACCCCATACTTCTCCTTGAAACAATGCTTCATCTCTCGCCATGAGGATATGGATCCCTTAGGAAATATTTTCAACCATTCCCTTGCTAGAAATAGGGATTACTAGGGATGATGAATCAGTAATCTAAAAACTTTAGTCACCAACTAGATATTATTTATTACTTTAAACCATACACAATAACATAATAAAGTAATACTTAATAGTAATAGTAACTGTGCACAAAGATAACTCATAACACCATATTTTGATAACTAGGGAAACCCTGGCCAAGGGAAAACCCTTGTGGGGATGATACCCACTATATAATATACTAATATATAAGTTACTTATTAGAGAATGGACCCTATTAGGAGTCAATGAGTAAAATCAGTATAGTGAGTCTTGATTAGGAGTCTTTGAATCCATGTTAAGAGATTCCAACCCTGTTTGGAGTTGTAGTATTGTAAATGCAAGATGAGCCCACTACCCAAGCATGCATTTCCAATTACAAGAAGAGCTCACTACCCAAATAAGTAATCAGATTTCTAGAGTACATTCTTTCTTAGTTCAATCTAGGACAACAAAATAGCTTGGCAAACTTTGCATATATTTCTTTCAAAAAAGTTTGCATACAATTGCCCAATATAATTTCTCCAAGATAGCATACTTGAATTTGCAAGATATCCTTTCCATAAGTACCATGCCTTTATAGAAATTTTTGCTATGTTGGCCAAGACCACAATACACTTTTCCAACTTAGAGGAAACATCTATGATGTTGGCCCTAATTGGACATGTAATTATTTTGTAAACAAAATAATTCATTTCCTTTAATTCCACTATCATGTTTAATTGCTAATACACAAAGATCGCTTTTCCACATAGTCTATAGTAACTTCTGAGGTTATACACATCATCATCAATATGTATAATATCTCCATATAACTTCTCTAGTCATAATATGACATCAACAAGTTACAAACAAAACAATGCACTATTGTATACCAAATTCATACATAGACAATTTTTTGAGTACCAAAAGCCAAGTATCTTTATTTCCAAGGTTTCTTGTAAGCATGTACATCATGTGTTGCCATAAATGAAAATAATTCCATATCTCCATTAGCCAATTCTCAACACCCCTTGGATCTTCAATTAGTGATTACATGAACAATTTCATAACTACATCCTCATGCTCAACTACATAATCATTTAGCAAGTCTAAGAAACATCTCAAATCATCTTCATAAGTAATAACATTGTTCGTAGACAATTGTTTCAGTGTATTTCTCAATTATTTTATAATGTAATTTGGATAGCCATGGATACCATTAAAATATAATTGCCTCTATATCCCTCTAATTAGATTGGTCTCATTTGTGTTTCCACCCTAGTATTACAATTAGAGCTAGATGTGTTATCTATACTAGTATTTGAGGCTATTTTGACATTAGTATATACTTTTGGAGAAGATGAAGGAGGGACATCAAATGTAGTAGTCTTACTAGAATTGGTTTCTGGCATGGAACCCAAGTGTATACCAATTTATGGAGTCATTTTTATCTAAACATTTAAAGTGCTTGGGAGAAATTGAATTTTCCTTTTTAGTTTAGCAATAGTAGCCTTATTCTCTACTCTCTCTAATTCATTTTTTGACCCTTCCCTCTCTTTTCTTTTCTTTTCTAATTGCATATTAGAGGCTAACATAGCTTCTTGAGAACATTTTATCTTTATATCCTCATTTATTGTAATATCATTCAACTTTTTCTTTCCTTTTTTATTCTCAATGAAGAGGACCCAAATTTTTTAGGTTCATTATTTTCAACTTGTATAGTTTTATAACTTTGAACCTACCTAGTTATAAAGCCTTTCTTTTAAAACTCTTTTTTATTTAAAAAAAACTCTTGTTCCTTTCTTAGCCAAGAAACATCATGCAATATTATGGGTTTCCGAGGAGCAACAACCCTTTCATTTTTCCTTTTCAAGGTAGCAATTCTCTTTAGTAAATTTTCTCTTTCTTCTACCAATTTTCTTATCTCTTACCTCTCTATTTCAAATTTCTTAGCAAAGTGTATTCTTAGTATGGTTAAATCAATTGGATTTGGCCTAACATCTTCACAACTTGAAGTCATAGCTTTATCTATAGGATATACATGTACTCACTCATTATGGGTAGAATTTGAAAGAATAGGGTCTTGGTGTGTATCGAACAAATCATTACTTCTTCTTTGTTCTACATATATTAGGCCTTGATGTATCACCTTCTCTTGAGATTTGACTTATAGGGTGTCATAAAAATTGTCATGGGAGAGTTCACTAAAAGAATTATAGATTTTATAAGAGGATTCTTTCTTACTAAGAAAAATATGTGACTACCTACTAGTAGAAATGGTCTAGTTCTCTTGGTGGTTAACTCTTTTATTCTAACCAAACCTTTCTTTCTTTTGGAGGAAGCTCTTCCTGGAGACTTACTTCCGCATCCTTTCTAACAGAGGCCTATGTGTTCTTTCTTCTATCCATAGTTTTCAAAATAAAATGACATTGTTTCCTTAACCTCTAATTCACCACCCACTACATGTGAGAAATATGGTTTAAGAAAAGACTTTTAAAAGTTCTAGTAAATCCATTATTACATAGGAATAACTTTCACTAGATAGTACTTATGGAACAATTTGTTTTTTTGTAGAAAATAATCATGTTCTACCCCAATAAGAAAAGGACCTAACATGTACTTTAATATTTCAATATAAACCTAAACTACTCCTCATTCAAGTTGCCTTTTTTTTTGGTTCTTGATTTACCAAATTTGATATGTAGGATTTAACTATTTCCCATTCTCTATATACACTATTTGGTCCTAGACCAACTTAACAAATTGCATATTCTTTCTACACTTTAGGATCTATTAAACCAAGGTCAGTCAACCTAAGGATTCAATAGTTTTTATGAATAATGCTCTATAATACAAAATCTTCACAATATATAGAGCCTAACTGTCATGCCTACAAGCTAATATATCCTCACTGCTTATTCTGCTTCACTCAACTTGAGTAAAGTGTATGTTTTAAAACTCCATTTGTTCATAGAATGAATTAAACTAAAATTATACTCTCTCTAGCTCCATGCACACTGTCTTTCATGCATATTTTATGGATTTTATTCTTATTTTAGGTGAGCATTGACTTCTAGTTAGGTCAAAGGAGATCAAATTAAAATTATAGATCATTGGTTGTTATTTTGGTTATATTTGGGTGGGTGAGTGCTATGATGGGGGTTATGTTCTATGTCTTGCATAGGGTTTTATTATTTAGTAGCTTGAGGAAATTCTTAGCATATTGCAACATTGGCTTTGATAGACAGATATGTGGGGAAATTATTTAGCAACTTGAATAATTATAATCAGATCATGTAGGTGAAAAAAATATTAAAGGATATTGGAGTTGAGTATATTGAGCCTACTGGGATACATTGTGATAACACAAGTACAACAAGCATGTCTAAGAATCCTCTATAGCATTCTAAGACATAGAAAATATATATAAAGTATCATGTTTGGAGAGACAAAGTTCCAGAGAAAGAGATTATACTAGAGTATATATGTATCAAGAAGTAGGTAGAAAATATATTTCCAAATCCTTTTAATAAGGATACAGTTGGGTATTTTAGAGGTACACTTGGGGTTATGCCTCTACCTACTTTTGATTAGTTGATGCAGAGATTGAATCTGTCCAATACTACATAGCACTATTTTTTATTTAGACTAGAAGCTTGATGCTTCCTCTATTGGTGAATATTTGTGTTTCAGTAGATTCATGAAGAAATCTTGGTAACTGGTATTTAATAGTTTCATTTGACACTTGAGCTTGTTCAAGACATCTTTGAACTATAATTGACATAATGATGTCTTTGTCATTGCTATCAATGCAGGATAAGATGTACATGAAAAATGTCTCATGGTACATTGAAATGGGGGAGAAGATGTCTATATGAAAATAATTTAATGTAGAAACTATTGACATCAATGGGATACGTATATCTATGGGTTAGCAACAAACTTGTGGAGAAGTAGTCTTAAATTTAGAACTAATTGATTAAGAGGATTTCAAAATAAAGAATACAATAGCAGAGATATAGATATGGTATTCATGGAACTTAGATTTTTTCATAGATATATTTCCATTAATTCCAAAGGGGAATATTTTTAGCATGAATATTGATGATAATCCTATGGGAGAGTATTCTAGAATTCTTGGATCATTTGGGGGATTATTGTCATAATTATATTTTGCATTCATGATTGTATTTATCATTGATGTCAAGATATTATTAATTTGATGAAGACTAATAGAATAATAGATAGAGATTGAGATTGTGAGGTCTAACAATCAAAGATAAGAATGAGTGTAGTTAGGGACATGTTCTATAGAGTGTCATAATAATGTGGTTAAGAGAGCATGAGAAATTATGAACATAGTTGATAGTTATTTGAGATTTATTGAAGAAATAGTTATGACATGGTTCTTAAGAAGTAGTTTCTCATAATTGGATTTTATCTTACATAGAGATAGAACCTTGATAAGCTTAGTTGGATAGAGTGAGAAGACATGACTAAGATGGAATGGTTGATCACACTAAGTCTAAGGTTACCCATGTGAAGAATTTTGAAGACTATGAGTTGATAGTGTTATATAATTATTATAAGATGTAATGTAATGTGTATTGTATTATCTTAATATGGTATTGTTATAATTTTAAATTGAGGAAGCATCAAAGACAATTCAATAATGTTTTTGAGGACTTGGTATAAAGGAAAGTTGTTTTCCTTGTAGTTAAGTGTGTAATTGTAGAAAGTAATTTTGAATTAGGATTAAGTATGAATTGGAAAGTAAGAAAATAACAAATTTAAGGGATTCCATATGGTGTAAGTATGAACACTAGGATGTAAGATCCAGTGATCTTGATATTGAGATTAGAGGAGCATTTGATTCAGATAAGACACAACGAGTTGCTAAAGAGATTGGATTTGGAAAAGAGAATGAAATGGATATTTGTTTATTGGTATTATTCTTTAAAGGATAGTATAGAGGCCAATTGGATAGTAGGTTCATTGGTCTTTCCCATTAAGCTATTTGGATATTGGGTCATTCTTCTCTCCACAACTCTTAACAAGGTCATAATCTCCTCATAGGGATTCAAAGTCTTTGAAGAGGGACTAATATGTATTGAATATATTCCATTGATTCCTAACAGGGTCCATCCTTTTACAAGAAACTAATATTTTAGTACACCATTTTTTTGGTACATCCTGACCAGGGTTTTCCATCTAATCAAGTATTTCCATAGTTAACATATCCGGTGTTATTGTGTATGGTGATATTTCTATGGTTGTTGCACTCAAATTTTTGAACATTTTATATTTAATAAGGTTGATAAAAGTTTTTTTAATTGGATAATTGGTTCACCCCCTCCCCCCTCTCTCAATTATCTTAGTGGATTTTACTTTCTAATAGAACCCTGGTCAATGAAAAATTCAAGATTAAAATACCAAAAATTCAAACTTGTTAGGTAACAACAAAATCTAAAAACCCAACTCAAGAATATTATCATGAGACCAAGGGTCCAATAAAATTCACTAAAGAGGCTCAAACTCGTATAGTAGCAATTATGCTAATGAAACAAGTCCACAAAATAAATAATTAGGGTATGACTTCATATTAGGAAATAAAATACTTGAGAATATCCTATTAAACATCATGATTCTACTATCCTGGTCATTGAGACAAAGGCCAAAAAATCATACTTGTGAGTAAGTCAAAATGGTGAAAACACAATGGCACACAGAATAACACAATGTCAAAAAAATCAAAAATTACCACAATGTGAATTTTGAGAAAATCAAAACCCCATTGAGAATACATGTCCAAACTAAGAAAAATTAAATAAAATTTGACTTCCAAGTAACCATGTAAAACCTAGGAGCAAAACGATACCTAAACTTAAATTTCTAATTTGCTACGAAATAGAAGTATTCACCCCTATCCAATTACAAGGCAGATCTGCATAAAAATGGAGTGTATCACTATTTCTCCACTCCCTAACATTAAAAAATAAAAATATTAGACTAAAACTAGCTAAAACCAGTAAAACTAAAAGGTCCCACCTAAGAACCAAAAGGGAAAAAGAAGAAATATCACCATAAAATAATGGATACACCAAATTGGATAAAACCATCAACATAACAGGGAAATCCTAATATGAATATGAGACTAATATCACAAAGATCCATAGAGACAAAATCACACCACAAGAAAAGTACCAAGTTCTCACAAGAGGGGTTTGAGGAATTTCCTCCAAAAAAATGAAATAGAAAAGTGAGAAGTGAGTAAAGAAACCATTTTTTGGCATAATATAAGCACTTTAACAAATAATTTATAGAATAAACTTTTAACCCACTTAATAATTTATTTTCAATTTTTCTCAAATAAATTAGGCATTTCTAATTTCTTTCAATGAAACTACAAAAATTTAATTATTAATCAAATAAAGTATTAAATCAAATAAATAAATTCCCTTTAAGAAAATAAAACAATATTTAATATAATCTGTCATGTTACAACTCTACAAACCTAAATGAAAGTTCATATAGGATATTAGCTCAACATGAAAGTTTTGATCATTAGGGTTAGGGATATAAGTCATATATGATAAATGAAAAAAATCAAGTCTACATAAAAGTTATATCATACTCAAAGAAACAATTATATAAACCCCATAAGTAAGGCATTTAATCCATTTTATTTAAATAACCCATTTTGCATAAAATACTAAAAGAGACAACCTGGATATGTGTAGCACATATAAATCAATAAATATAATATGGATAGCTCATTTTCAATTATTTTAAGAATTTAATAAGGGAAATAAGGAAAAAATACTCAACAACATAAATGACACCAGTTAAGAACATATTTAAGTCAGCATACTCAAACACAATAGTAAACACTACTATAGGAACCTAGTAAAGTTTAGGATGACAAATAATAATATAAAGAACCTAATGTCCACATTTTTGGGACTCAAAATTGCATTCTTGTTTTGAGTACCATTTTGAAATTTCGAGTCAATTTGAGCCCTTTAAGCACATTTCTTCCATATGTACCTAATTTTCCTTTGAGGTCTATGACTTGTTTAATGTTTCTAAAACTTTTCATTCAGAATGACCATGCATCCTATATTGATAATTTGTCATTCTGAGTCATTCTATGAAGCATCATTTTGAGCAATGTTCAATTCTACATTTTTTCTGAAGTGTCAAACAACGAGAAGAAGCCTAGTTCTCATTTGAATATCTGGTACCCAGTTATGTTTCATGAATTTCAACTTTAGGAGTGTTTATTACACATATTAGAGAACCTATGTTTCAGTTTTTGAGTCATTTTGATATGTTTTGACTAGGTTTTGAATCGTTCAAAGTGAGTTGTTTACTATTGTCATGCTGATGTACATTTCTTAGAGTTCTTGGAGGCCCTATTTGACCGATTATAACTTTGACCTAGTGACCCTACTAAGAAAAATAATTTTTGAATTATATTCTAGATGTTAAACACTTTCTATGTTCCATATTTGACCTTATGATGAATCCATTTGATCAGTTTCCAAATGCAATTTCAAATGCAACTTGTGAGATTTTATTGGTGTCATAAAATGCAAATTGATTAGTGCCCCTATTTAGGATTTCATAACTCTAAATCTATATAGATGAGATCAAATGGTTTGTAACCCTCTATTCTACTCTAAAAATTCTTCAAGTGTTCCATTTTTTGAGTTTTGACCAATCCATCTACACATGTTTCTAGGTCAATTCTATTTGTGAAAACCACAGTTCTACTGATTTTTCCAATTTTGCAAAACTACGTACCTCACTTTGAACACTTGCAAATGTGCCCATTTATTTTTCATGAGACTGAATCTCATTTTCATACTCAATTTGTGACATTGAACTAATGCCCCAATTTTCAATACCCCAAGTATATGTTTGACCTATTTTTTAAGCCAAAACCAAAAGCATTTTATGTTTTTCTGCCATGTTTGTTTCCAGGCAGTTTGAAGAGATCAAATTATATGGTCAATATATCTTGATTGAGTGATCATCATGAGACAAGATCTAACAGGGTAAGAGAATGTGGCACAAAGAACCATCATGTTGATTTTTAAGGCCCAGTTAGGTGTTTTGGTCAGTTTTTAAAGCCAACCTATAGGCCTTCCTATTAGAAATTATAGTTTGTGAAAATAGGGTAAAGTGAGCTTTAAATGATGAGTTAGTGATAATTTCTAGTCTAGATCAAATTTAATTAGTGCTAGGTGCTCATTGGATTAGTTTGAGATAATAGTTGCTTCATTTCTTAAAAAAAATTTAGCTGAAACTGCTTTGGTGTCGGATTAATCTCAACAGATTAATAAGGCATTGGATATTAAAAGAAATTTTATAATGATTTTAATCATTATTATTTCTTTGAATGCATACTTTCTTTTGAGATAAATTAGATATAAGGTATGAGTGTATGAAATGGTTTTAGGACAATATCCCAAGTGAGAATAACGTGTTGTCAGAGAAAATGTGTTAATGTAAATAATTATTTATTATTACACTTTACTTAAGTTTACTTAGGATAATGAATTTTTATATTAGTTGTCATGTAGACACTTAGGAATATGCATAGTCATATGAGTTGTCTAAAAGACTTAGCAACTTATTTGAGAACATAGTGTCTACAACATCTCTTTATGAGATACACCTATATAAACTTATCCTCTCATCATCATACAAACTACTGTGTTCAATGGAGGATAATCCACTTGTGAAGAACCTCCTTATAGCAATATCGTGAGAATGCTCGAAATAACAGAATACAAAGTGATAGCAGAACTCAGAATGAATCTACTGATCGCAGGCCACTTCGAGGGGGTAACCTCCTTTGAGCAAGCTCAATACAATAAATTCGTCCGTACCCATCAAGGGCCTCAACCTATTCTTATATACTGGGTACGATCTAGAAAAGTAATACTACCTATGCATGTGGGATAATAAAATATACTCACGGGACGACTTACAAAGCATATGCGTCCAACAACACTACTCTAACAAAATAAACAGAAGGAACACACAGGTTCCTAACATCCCCTCTCCCTTAGAAAAAAGCTTTGTCCTCAAAGTTTAAGGTGTGGAAATTGTTGTTGAATCTGAAGAAGGGGTTCCCAGGTAGCATCCTCCGGTTGCATGCCATGCCACTGAATCAAGACCTCAGAGATGGAGCGAGAGCGAAGCTGGCGAGTGCGCTGGTCAATGATTGCCACCGGCTCCAGGATAATGGATCCTTCCGTATCCATTTCAGGGAGAGTAGTTTGTGCTCTGACAGTGGTACCCAGAACTTTCTTTAGACAAGAAACATGAAAGACTGGATGAATGCGGGAAGAAGGAGGAAGTTCCAGTTTATAAGCAACTGAACCAATCTTCTGCAGAACCTTATAAGGCCCATAAAATTTTGGGGCCAGCTTATGACGCCCTTTCAGCTTTAGGGAGGATTGTTTGTATGGCTGTAGACGAAGAAAAACCATATCCCCAACTTGAAATGAGCGCTCAGAACGGTGTTGATTTGCTTGCTGTTTCATCCGATTACGGGCCATGTGAAGATTATCCTGTAAGGTACGAAGAATCTGATCCCTGCTGCGGAGAACTATGTCAACTGCCTGGACTGGTGAGCTGTTGGGAGTGTAGGGAAGGAGCACTGGAGGTGCCTGACCATAGACTGCTTCATATGGAGTCATTTTAGAGGCAGTGTGGTAAGAGGTATTGTACCACCATTCAGCTAAAGGGAGCCACTTGGCCCACTGATGTTGCTGCTCAGAAGTGAAGCAACGAAGATAAGTTTCCAAGCATTTATTGACAATTTTAGTTTGACCATCAGTTTGTGGGTGATAGCCTGAACTCATCTTCAGTTTGGTGCCAGTTTTCTGAAACAGTTCAGTCCAAAAATGACTGGTAAAAGTTGCATCACGATCAGAGACAATGGAAGAAGGGAGTCCATGAAGACGAAATATCTGGTCCATGAAGATTTGTGCAACAGAGGAGGCAGTATAGGGGTGGCTGAGGGCACAAAAATGACTATATTTCGAGAGACGATCAACCACAACCAAGATCACTATCTTGCCACCAGATTTAGGAAGCCCTTCAATGAAATCCATAGAAATATCAGTCCAAATCTGTGTAGGGATGGGCAATGGTTCGAGCAAGCCAGGAAGGAGGGTCGTTTCACCCTTGTGGCGTTGGCAAGTATCACATTCAGCCACCATCTGTTGAATCGTCTGTTTCATCCCTTTCCAAAAGAAGTTTCTCCTTGCTCGCTCATAAGTTTTGAGGAAGCCTGAGTGCCCTGCTGAAGGAGAAGCATGGAGTTCATAAAAAATAGCCTGATGTAGAGCTGGGTTCTGAGGAAGCACTAGCCGACCCTTGTATCGAAGAGAAGCACCATCCCAAGAGTAATGTGGTATAGCAGAAGGATTATTGGCTAGCTGGTGAATGATTTGAGATAAAGAAGAGTCACTGTCATAGCCCTGCTGAACAGACGCTAACCAATTGGGAATGGGCATAGAAATAGCGGAAAGGGAAGCTTGATTATCACATGTGCGAGAAAGAGCATCTGCCACAATATTCTCCTTACCCTTCTTGTAGGTGATCTCATAATCATACCCCATGAGTTTGCTGACCCATTTCTGTTGTGTAGGAGAGGATACCCGTTGTTCCAGGAAGTATTTCAGACTTTGGTGATCGGTTCTAATGCAAAAATGACTCCCTAAGAGGTATGGCCGCCACTTCTGTACAGCATGCAAAATAGCCATCATTTCTTTTTCATAAGTAGAGAGGGCTAGATTCTTACCAGAGAGGGCTTTGCTAGTGAACACAATAGGATGGTCATCTTGCAGGAGAACAGCACCCAATCCATTGCCGCAAGCATCACTCTCAATAGTGAAGGGTTTGGAAAAATCTGGCATCGCGAGAACAGGTGTATTGCACATAGCCTGTTTCAGTTGTTCAAATGCAGTCTCAGCAACAGGGGTCCAGGAGAAGGCATCCTTTTTTAACAGAGCTGTCAATGGTGCTGCAATTTTCTCGTAATCTTTGACAAACTTGTGGTAGTAGCCAGTCAACCCCAAAAAACCCCGAAGGCTCTTGAGAGTTTTAGGATGCGGCCAAGTTTTCATGGCATCTATTTTTGTAGGATCCACCCGCACTCCATGGTGTGCAACAATATGCCCGAGATACTCCACTTCCTCTTGGCCAAACACACATTTAGATAGTTTTGCACAGAGTTGATGATCAGAGAGAAGTTGCAAGACAAGCTCCAGATGATGGAGATGCTCAGCCCAAGTTTTGCTATATATGAGGATATCATCAAAGAAGACTAGAATGAATTTCCAGAGGTATGGTCGAAATATGTTATTCATCACTGCCTGAAATGTTGAAGGAGCATTCGTGAGGCCAAAGGGCATGACTAAAAATTCATAGTGACCATCATGTGTGCGGAAGGCAGTTTTAGGTATATCCTCCTCATGAACCCGAATTTGATGATACCCAGAACGAAGATCTAACTTGGAGAAAAAATGAGCCCCATGAAGTTCATCAAGAAGTTCATCAACAACTGGAATGGGAAACTTGTCCTTTATAGTGAGATGATTAAGTGCTCGAAAATCAATGCAGAGTCGCCATGACCCATCTTTTTTGCGAACAAGCAGAACTGGAGAAGAAAAGGAACTGGTACTAGGGCGAATAATACCTTCGGACAAGTATCTCGATTTCGGTCTTCTGATGAAATGGGTAGCGGTAGGGCTTGATGTTGGGTGAAACACTGCCAGGAAGGAGCTGAATACGGTGGTCCTCTGGACGAGAAGGAGGTAATCCCACAGGTTCAGCAAATATACCAGAATACTTGTCCAAAATGTGTTGGAGATCGGCAGGAGTGCTAGAGACTGCTGATGGCTGCATCTGAATGGAATGGAGCTGAGCGATGACACCATGTGAATTCTTCTTAAGAAGTTTTTCCATACGGTGTGAACTGATGATGCTGAGAGACCCTGGTTGTAAGCCTTTCAAAGTGTGTTGGTGCCCCTCGGCTGAAAACTGCATCCAAAGTTCAGCAAAATCCCAGAGAATGGGGCCAAGAGTGCGTAACCATTGGGCACCCAAAACCACATCACAGCCACCTAAGGGTAAGGCAAACATGTCAGAGCGCATGTTATAATCTCCAATAGAGAGACGCACATTGCGACATTTCCCTTTACAAGGTAAAGTGCCCCCATTGGCAATCATGACTTCAAAGCTAGAGCAGGGAGGGATAAAGCAATCAGCCTGTTTGGCTTTTCGTGGATCAATGAAGTTATGAGTGCTACCAGAATCAATGAGTATAGTAAGAGGGATCTTCTTGAAGAAACCCTGGACCCGCATGGTTTGTGGAGTAGTGACTCCTGCCAAAGCATGGATAGATATCTCTGGTGGAGCTTCTGGTGAAGGAGGTTCAGGCTGGTGAGGCTCAACCTCATCATCCACTGTTTCCTGAGCATCTACATATTCTTCCAGTTCTGGTGGAGAATCCACATCCAAGAGATAGAGCTTTTGCTGAACACATCTATGGCCCCGAGACCATTTCTCATCACAATTATAACAAAGCCCTTTGTCTCGCCTGACTCGCATCTCTGTTTCACACAAGTGCTTGATCGGAGTAGTTCTGGGAGCTGGTATGACTAGAGGGTTGTGAGAACCTGTATTTCTGAATGGAACAAAATTAGATCTGGAGCGTTGTAGAGCACTAATCTTGTCTTCCGCTAACTTAGCCAACCCAAGGGCTTCCATCATTGTAGTAGGTCGAAACATTTTGACTTCTGAGCGAAGTGCATCCTTCAGACCACTGACAAAACAACTACGGAAGAATTCATCAGACAAGCCCTCTGTGTGATTAGCTAATTTTTCAAACTCTGTCTGGTATTCTCTTACAGTGCCTGTTTGACGCAGTTTAGTGAGTGCTCCTGTGAAATCATCAAAGGAACTAGGGCCAAAGCGCTCCAAAATGAGGGTGCACAATTCGCTCCACGTTGGGCCTACATTAGCCTTGATGTACCAACGGAACCATTGAAGAGCTTCATGTTCCAAATGAAAAGATGCAAGGGGGACTTTGTGGTTATCCAAAGTATTATGCAAGTTGAATTACTGCTCTGCCCTATAGATCCATCCAGTCGGATCAGAACCATCGAAGCGTGGAAAATCAAGCTTTGGTCCACGGAAATTGCCAGAAGAGGACCCAGTATCTCCTGAATGGTTTCGGCTCATGGCTGACTGCTGAAAGTTAAGACCCAAAATTTTGTCATCCAGATCTTGAAGTTTGGTTTTGAGGGATGCAATTTCCTCTTCCATGATTTTTGCTCCTGTACGCGTAACAACCATAAAACAAGGTTTTTTTTTTTTTTTTTTTTTTTTTGGAATGGGTAGAAGATGAGAAACAAAAACTTTTTTAGTTATGGAAAACTTGGATTTGGGTAAAACTCATATAGGAAATGGGTGTTCGATGGGTGGTGGGAGACTACCTGGGGACAAGGGAAAAAGAAAAATGAGGGTTTCAAGGGTAGGGAGGCGAAATGAGGCGAACAGTCCAAGAGGGATAAGGGAGCAAAATGAGGAATCAAATCTTGTGGCTCAGTTTGGTGGCGATTGGATGAGAGGTGAAAAAGATAGGGCAAACCCTAAAATTAGATAAATGAGGGATTTAGGGCTTTGATATGTAAAATTTGGGGTTGGGTCGCCAAGGAAGGAAGTATGTGAAATGATATTGCAGACGTTCTGCGGAAGTATGAGCAGAAACAGAAAGCAAACAAGGAAGCTACGACTAAAAAATAGAAAAATTTTTACTTTTTTTTTTTTTTTTTTTTTTTTTTGAACAGTCGACTTAGAAAAATTCACTCACAGACAGAACAACAGAAAAGAGTTATTGCAATAACAAGAGATATTAGAAGTGAGAGGAACCTGAAGGCCACGACAGAAAAAAAAATTTGATGTAATTTCCACCCAGCGAGCCCAAGAGAGTGCTCTGATACCAGATGTGAAGAACCTCCTTATAGCAATATCGTGAGAATGCTCGAAATAACAGAATACAAAGTGATAGCAGAACTCAGAATGAATCTACTGATCACAGGCCACTTCGAGGGGGTAACCTCCTTTGAGCAAGCTCAATACAATAAATTCGTCCGTACCCATCAAGGGCCTCAACCTATTCTTATATACTGGGTACGATCTAGAAAATTAATACTACCTATGCATGTGGGATAATAAAATATACTCACGGGACGACTTACAAAGCATATGCGTCCAACAACACTACTCTAACAAAATAAACAGAAGGAACACACAGGTTCCTAACACCACTCTTGGTGGACATGTGCTTAGTTGTGATGTTTACCTCTTTGCCAACTCCTAGTCATTCTAGTCGCCTTTATATATAGGCAATTCTAGTGTGTATTCATCTCATATCCAATTATCTAATATCCATTATCATTTTGATCATTATTGAGATTCTCATTTGATCATCATTAGTCTCTCTTGTACTATCTATTGAGCTTCTTGATCTTGTTGTTGAATTATTGTCTTAGAAAAATTCATATATGGGATCAGAGCTATACCAAATTCTTGCATGGTATCAGAGCCATAGGAGTTTCATTACATAGCCATTGGAGAGATTTTTGTTTCATCAAAATTAGACTTTTGAGGTAAAATCTAGAGTCATTATATTTTTGAAGGTGTGGCGGTGTTGATTCAGGAAAAATAATTACGAAAGTGATTTTCAAACATTCATATCTCCCTCCTACAGATTCCTTTTATTGAGCTTTTTCTTTTTGGGGTAGAATTTCATGATCTATAGATTGGTGTGGGATGTATGAGATCTTTGTTCGTAAATTTTTCTACAACTCACAAATCCCAACTTTTGCAACTTCAAAGGCTTAGTGTGGGCTCATTTGGACACATGTTTAGCTGTTTTTTTGTTTTTTGAGTAGATGATTTTTTGTCTACTTTCAAGATCTAGTATCAGTTTGGAGTCATTTTGAGTAGACATAGTACTTTCAAATTTTGGTCCCATTTTGGCCTATTGGCACTTTTAATTAATTAGATCCTTGAGATTTCTTATGTCTTATCTTGTTGAGTTAGATATAGCTTCATATTTTTTGTTGTAACTAGAAAAATTAGAAGTCCACTTAGGCCCTAAATTGGAAAGTGGCCATTGTAATTGCACCAAATATAAAGTTCCAAATCATGCATTTGGGGGGTTTCTTTGATTTTTTATTTTTTTTGCAATGGGTGTTGCATACATTATTTTATCTCATGGAGTCATATTAAAAATGTCACTTTTATTTAAGATTCAAATTGATGAAAAATACCTATCAGAAATGGAGTGCTTTGATGATCAATCATGTAAGAGAACATAAGGAAGTGTTTTCTTATCTATATTCAAAGGTATTATCACCTAATACTATTTGGGGAAATCTTCTTCTTCTTCTTCACTTTATGTATAATAGTATGAGTAAGGAATCTTTTTCTCCTCTTAGTAAGGCAAGTAGTCCTCATGACATTTGGATGTGTCTTTGGGAAGCATATAGAGATCCATGAATCCTTTCATCACTAGAGGACATTCTACCTCCATTTACTCCAGTTGTGGCACCTACAACTACAATTGAGATCATACCTCCTGATTCTCATGTTGCTTCTAGTAATATAGTTCTAGCCATAGATGCTCTTGATTTAGTGTAGTAGAAAACACCATGTCTTCCTATTTTAGCTTCATGGGATGACTTCCTTCCAAAAATTATAGTGTTTTTTGTGGAGGCTTACATTGAAGATGTGGGAGACATTATTGATGAAAACCATCTTATCTTTGTTGAGGAGGATTCTTCCTCACTTGTCCTAAGGGAACACTCTAACGCTTGACCAATTGATCTTTCTTTTGATACTGACATGATTGTGGACACTTCTTTTCAAAAGTTGGAGGAGGACTCTTTTACTTCAAAGGAGACATATCAAGTCTTTGGAGATTGTATTCCAATTTCTCAAACATCATATCTTTTGAGGATTCTTCCTACTAGTTGTGGAGCATTCTCTACTACACCTATGCCACCACTTCTTCCTACAAGGAGGAACATCATTCAATTTTCATGGTGCAACTTCTTCATTCATCAAGGATCTTCTTTCATAGGTGTGCATTCATCATTGAGGGGAGGCTACATTGCTTCTCTTCTAATATGTTCCTATAATGATGATTCCTTGTCTTTGTAGTTTGATTCACTTTCATACATGGACATGTTACCTTGTTTTCCACCTTCTTTTGGGCATCCACCAGATTTTCTTATGGCATCTAAAATCATTAAGGACTCATCAACATATGAGTAGACTTTAGAGAAAACACCCATCACATAGTACTTATGGATTCCTTATCCATCTTCCTATCCATAGTGGGAAGTATACTTGCACCTATATACTTCGTGTATCTTCTTCCTAAAGGGAGAAATTTCATTTGTAGGCATTGGATACTTTTTTCTCTTCATAACATCCTTGCAAGAGATTATTCTATATGGGGGGATACCATCATGTATTTTTTCTTATGGGGAATATATGCTTGTACATGCATTTGTATGGGGGCGTCTTGATTACTCCATCCTTGCATGCATCTTGTATTACTTCATCCCTCTTTTCAGAGGAGGTTTTTCCCATGAGGTTTTCCCTCTTTCTCCATTTTTAGAGAGATTGCATTTCATTGCGTCACATTTTATGTAGAGCATTGCATTTATACATGTGTACCTAACATGGCCTGGTATTTGGGACCCACATTATAATTATTACACTTTACTTAAGTTTACATAGGATAATGCATTTTTATATTAGTTTTCATGTAGACACTTAGGAATATGCATACTCATATGAGTTGTCTTGTTGACAATAGAGGAGTTAGCAACTTATTTAAAAACATAGTGTCTACAAAATCTCTTTATGAGATACACCTATGTAAATTTATTCTCTCATCATTGCACAAACTCCTATGTTCAATGGAGGATAATCCACTCTTGGTGGAAATGTGCTTAGTTGTGATGTTTATCTCTTTGCTGACTCCTAGTCATTCTAGTTTCCTTTATATATAGGAATGTCTGGTGTGTATTCATCTCATATCCAATTATGTGATATCCATTATCGTTTTGATCATTATTGAGATTCTCATTTGATCATCATTAGTCTCTCTTGGGTTATCTATTGAGCTTCATGATCTTGGAGTTGAATTATTGCTTTAGGAAAATTCTTACATGGTATTAGAGCTATACCAAATTCTTGCAAAATGAAGCATGAAATTTGAGGTTATTCTAATATGATAACCTGACATTTTGTTAGTGCATCAGGGGAAAAGTTTTAAAGTTTTCAAATGGCTGACATAGTGAAATTTGATAAGTCTTTCTATACTGACAACTAGAGGGTGAGCTTTTAGGAAAAAATAAATTAAGGAGGATTGTTGATAAATCAAGTGAGTCATCTTGCAATACTAATGCTATGTGTTTGGAAAAGCTAGTTGTAGCATGGAGTCTAGTTTAGATGGCTATGTACATAATTTCAAACCTTACCAAATATGGCTGAAGCTACTCTCCCATGGAGGTCAATTTTTTAGTTTCCACCATTAATGCCAAGAGGAGATAGGGTTTATGGGCTAGTACCCAATTAGACAATGCAATTTTCAAGTGTGACATGTGTGCCTTATGTTGAAGCATGAACATGCATGGCAGAGATGGTAGAGCAAATGGACTACCTTTTCATATCCTCCATGATATAAGTTGAAATCTTATGAGCTCTCCATGTACTTAGCTATTGTGTAGATGTTAATCTTCCACATCCAGAACTTATTAAGGCTCTTTCAAATAGAAATGTTGAGCTTGTTGCATGTGGGAAGTATCACAGTTGTGCTACTACTAAATATCTCCATTGGGAAATTACAATGAGGGGATCGTCACTTTGATTAGTTTCTATCTTGATTGAAAGAAGGGTGTGATCATAGTTTATCAGTGCCCCACCTTGACTTCACACTAATTTCTTAATTGCATAAAACTTTTGTCAATAGAGAAGGGAGTAGTCCACGGTGGCTAACTTTGGCACTTCATAACATTCTAATCATATAATGATGCCCATATTAATAATGGGAGATGCTTGGGAACCACACAGAGGAGTAGAAAATTGTCATGAAGGAAGGGATTGTAGACCCATAATCTAAGAAAGGAGACCACATGCCAAAGCTCCAATCCACACTAGTAGTAGAGCAGTCCATGACATGAGCAAGATGAAAATTTTTCTTTACAAAAAATTCTCATGGCACCAAGATGGAGAGTTTTCTTTGCATTGCCTTCTCCATCTTGACTCACAAAAGGGAATATTACTCTATTTTCATGTCTATGGTAGATGTTGGAGGGAGAAAATAGTGGATACCAAGGCAATGTCCATAGATCGCTAAAGAGCCTAATGATGTTGAAGAAATGTGGAGCACCCACGTTGAGGAGCAGAGGTCCATGATGAAAGGATGAATGGAATGAGGGATAAAGTTTGAGAAATGAAAAGCACTTAAGGGAAAATGAATTGATATAGTTTTTAGAGAAAGAGGACTTTATCCCACATTTTCCCCATAACAATACATTAAATATGTTTTTATGCAAGAATGCTTAGTAAACAATTGTCTAAAAGTTGTAGCCTTTTAAGAAACCAAGCCATTGTCAAAGGGGCCTACCTGGCTAGCTGGGGGAAAATACTATCAAGAAATTTGGTCCCCACATAGATAGAGAACAAGGGAGTAAGGGAGTGGCATATGCAAAATTCTAGAGGTTCATCATAGTGTCAGGGCATTAAGGATTGAAGAGGTGGGATCTTACAATGGTGTAGGATTAGGAGGCTTAATTTGAGTAGGCACAATGTCACAAAAATCATGTGGTTGGGAGATGAAATTTGAAGACTAAGATTTTATGACCAAGAGGCCCATTGGGAGACTGGACGTTGAAAGTTGAGGGCTTGAGATGTCATGGTGGTTGTGAGATCAAAAAGGTAGGATAACAATGTTAAGATACTATGTGGCCATTGTAAATTTGGAGGATGATAATTTGAAGGATAAGATGATATGAATCATAGCATCATGAGCTCATATGATCACTAGGTACAAAATCAAAATATTCAAATATTGCATATGTTACAAGCTAGAGTTGTCATTGCACTAAAAGATTGGCCTGTTAATGCCCGATACGACTACTAGACTTGTAGAACATAGGAGGTAGTTAAGCCATGTCATAAATTCTAAAGAGGAAGGTTGTGAGTTATTCCATCATTTCTTGCCTTAGCCTTACCTAAGGGGAGTCAAACCTATGACCAAGCTCTGATACCACTTGTTACAAGCTAGAGTTGTTGTTGCACCAAAAGATCAACTTTTAGTGCCTGATACAACAACTAGACTTATAGAACATAGGAGGTGGTTAAGCCATGTCATGAATCCCAAAGGGGAATGCTAGTGGTTAGTCCAATAGTATAAGGTGTGGAGGATCCTACGTGGGTGGCACTTTGACAAATAAAAAGCTAACACTTGGCATCCACTAGCAAGAAGAATGGAATATAATGATTAAAATGATTCAACATTAATAAAAACTAATTCAAAATGAGGGTAGAAGTTGAAGTTGAAGATTTAAATGATTTAATGATATAACATAGTTCTAACTATATAGTCATTTGAATTTTCCATTTCAATGGCCAATACAAGGTCTAGTGCCTATTTTTGAAATGTGCATTAGATGTTATGGTGGTTATGAGATCAAGAAGGTGGGATAACAATGTTAAGATGCTATGAGGCCATCATAAGTTTGGGGGATGATAATTTGAAGGACAAGATGATACAAATCATAACATCTCGTAAGCTCGCTAGGCACAAAATCAAAATATTCAAATATTGCATAAGGTGAGAAGGGTCCTAGCCGTGTAGAACTTTGACCAATAGAAAGATGACACTTGGCATCCAATAGCAAGGGGAATGGATTATAATGATGAAAATGATTCAAAATTAATAAAAATTAATTCAAAATGAGTGTACAAGTTGAATTTGAAGATTTAAATGATTTAATGATATAACATAGTTCTGACTATATAGTCATTTAAATTTCCCATTTTAATGCCCAGTACATGATTCGTGACTTGGTTTTCCAAATGTGCATTAGAGGCATAATTTCTATCAAAAGCATGGATTATAATATACTTTTGGAATCAGGAGAACCTAAATTTTTCATTTTTGCATTCAAATTTTGCATAGGTCTTCACTGGCAAGAGTTACATGATGTTTCATGATTGCGGGGCATTCTCATTTATTATGCAAATTTCTTGTTTCAGTTGGAATAGTGATAAGATTTAGATGATTAAATGACATTAGATTCATTGGTGGCCATAAATAATGGAATGAATTTTTTTAATAGGAAGTTGGAAGTGATAAATTCTTTTTAGTAGGAGCAGTTGGACATTCACTACTGAGAGCAATAGAAGATGGGATAGATCAGATGGGAGGCTCCTATACTTTTGATGTGTATCTAATTTTTCATCAGAGGGGGGTTTCCTCATTATTTTAAGAATACATTTCAAACATTTTGTAAAATTTGTAATGATATTTGATTGTCAATAGATGAAGAAAAAGCCATAACTATACACTTAGAAGTATCAGATTTTGATTTGGGCTTCTCTTCCTATCTATATATTTATTTTCATTCCTAATTTTAAGGGTTCTAGTTTAGGAGAATTTTCTTATTGATGTGATACCAATAAGGTTCCAGTCTTGTTACTGTGATACCATCCTTATCATATTTTCTCTCTTATGAACAATGGTGTAGTTTTTTTGAAGAAATTAGTTATATAGTCATTTGTTGTATCTTCTCTAAGTTTTGCATACAGCATGATGTATCTATTTCAAGGAAATTAATAGAAGAGCTTCATTGAAAGGTTCATTCAAAATTTTATCTCCTTTTTGTGGGTTTGTAGTTTTCTATTGACTATGTAAAAAGTGATTATTGTCCAATTGCAACTTGGTTTTTGAAGTTGTATGCCATTTTTGTATCTTGTTGTTGGGTTAAGAGGTCAAGTAAAATTGCTTGTTATGCATTGACCTAAGTCTAGGAATCATAGGAAGATCTAATAAGTATGAATTTCATTTGAAGATAGATGTCTATTTGTAAGATAGATAGATAGATCTAATATCTAGGTATACAAGTATATTTTTGGTATCCATGTGTATGTTCTGACATATTGAATACCCAATGGATAAGGGATTGAGTAACTTGGAGATTACATGTTCTTGATGTTGCATACCTAGGTTATGTTGATTGAACTCTTTAATTGAATATCATTTCCTTTTTTGATTAAGAGCTAAAAAGAGTTTCTCTTACTTGTCTTTTCGAGTTCGTAGGACATGCTATTGGATATCTCATGTCTATGTTTTTTTTTGCATAAGCATAGAAGATTCAAGGGTTTTTATCTAGTATATAGATTTAGTTATATGCTTTGATGTTGGTACATTATAAAGAATCTAAGGTCCACCTGCCTAGGGCTTTCAGAGCCTAAAGAAGAAGAAGGATAGTAAATAGCCTTATAGTTGGCCCTGGTGTCTAAATAGGTACATTGAACATGGGAATTAGCTACCCCTAGGTGTATGTTTTTTTATCACTGGGTTAATCAAAACTGTTAATTCAAGAGCCAACACACATCACATAGTAATAATGGAACACCATTATTGTTAATCTCAAATTGGTTTTGACATAATACTTAAGCCATTTGTAACTTAGTTCATATTGAACAAGTAGTATATACTGAGCAAGAGACATATAGTTTATGCTAAGTAACTAGTAAGTTCCAAGTCGCTCAAGTGTTGAGCAAATAGTAAGTGTTGAGTCATTCAGATGTCGAGTGATTAGTGCATGCTTAGTCATTTAGAGATTGAGTTACATCAAGATAGTGGATGTCAAGCATCGAACACTTCAAGTGTTGAGTAAATAGTTTTGGGCATAGTTGTTTGTAATGGCACAAACTTCTATGTATACCATTTTTGAGCTAACTTAAGGATTGTTTGCAATTCTAGATGATAGGGACAAATCTTTATTGAGGATCGCTATGCAGTACATGCAACCAATCAGCTGAAGGGATGTTTTATGTGGAAAAATGGGTGAATCACAATCATTGATTCATGGTGACTAAGAAGTTGTGAATTGAGATAAATTATAGAATCAGTTAGAGGAGAATAGAGGAAATGAATTAGAGGACATAAGAGATACATCTGATTAGTGAGGATCAAGTACATATTGGGAAAGAGGTGTAGCAGTAGAGTGCTAATTGTAGGATAATTTTTGACACATTCTAGTAGGTGAATTAGTTAAATCTCTTAATAGAGTCATTTTAATGGGCTATTGTAAATCCTTTAACATGGTGCTTACTTCATTGTAAGTTCAATTCCTTTGACCAAGTACACTTCTAATAGTGTGTTGAAATCCTTTAGTAGGCTAAGATCTAAAAATCTTGTAAGCCTTCAATAGGGAAGACCTTTCATAGGGTAGATCATGTTTCATGATCAAACATTGTAGAATTCATTAGATACACTTTATTACTGCAGTAGTGGAGGTTTGTGGTTGTCATCCCCACCCAAGTTTTTGTTGGAAATCTAATTGAAAAATTTTACTATCAAAGAGGGAGATTGTTGCAAAGAAGGAAGATGGTTGATAAAGAATGTTTTCAATCATTATTTTTCCATTGATGTCAAACCTTCTATTTGCTAGAATGACAACTACTTATAAGATCCAAGTACTATCACTTAGTTGATTGATGAAAAGGATTTAATCAACAAGATGTAACAAAAGTACCTAGGGAAAAGGTTGAGTTATGGTTTTGTAATGAAGTACAAGGTTTAGTTAAGACAATGGTAAAATGATGTATTGATAATATACTTCAAGATATAGAGGTTGGCTACACTTAGAAATACTAAAAGAATGAGTTGTAACAAGGTTGTCTATAAAGCTTACCTAAGTTCATTAGTGAGTGTAGAGAAAATACAAAATCTAGTGTGTATTGAGCAATATAGAAGGAGTTGAGCAAGTTTAGGTGCCAAGCATAAGAAAACTTAGTGGATTCTGTGTGAATCTACAATAGGTGTTCAGCATCAGTAAAATGTAGTTGGTGCCGAGTAACATAGTATGTGTTGAGCACCAAAATTTCAATAATGTTGAGCTAATGCATTATGTGAAAAGTTAAAGATTTTCCAAATCTATGTCAACAAGGTTCTTATCTTGACTTTTTTGAACCTAATGGAGGATAAGGATGATGAGTTGGATGCACATAATTTTAGGTAAACCATTTTTAGATAAATTTAGGAGGATTCTTCAAGATGTTTCTAGAAGAAACAAGATATGGGTTGGATTCAATGAATCCTACCTAATCCATTCGAATTAAAATTAAAGGAGGAAAAAATTGAGCAAGAGAAGCATTTCTAAACTTCTATTTAAGAAGTCACAAACTAAGAAGAAAGAGTTGTTGGGTCAAATTTGTTGAAGGGTGTCAAGGAGAAGGCATTGAGAAGAAGGAAGAATAGAGCACAGAGAATCTTCTTTGATAAGTAGTCAAATATAGAGGATTACACTGGTACATCAAGCATGAAGACTTGAGGAGAATAAACTTGAAAGGAGAATAAGCTATCAAAGCTACAGAGATTGAAAGCCAGGAAAATTATGAAGAGTTGAATTGAGATTTGAAATTTGCAAGATAAGTTGTGAGTTGTATTAGGTCAAAAGCCCTTGTTGTTACTCTCTAACAATTGTGTTAGCTAGGGTAAAATCCTATGGATTTAGGTTGGTCTAAAAACCATTTATAAATTCTTTAATAAGGTGAAATTCCAAGTGAATGTTCTAAATTCCTCTAACCAGGCCCACTTCTAACAAGGTGGTTAAATCCTTTAACTAGGTCACATTTAACAATGTGTTGCAACCTTTAATAGGGTAGGCCTTTAATAGGGAATCACTTAACAAGAGTGAGAATTGAGTAGCATATTACAGGTGGTTTTTCCCAAATTGGGTTTCCACATAAATCATTGTGTTATGTGTTGATCTTTCATGTGTTATTATTTCATGTTTATTTTTAGTAACTTGCTAAGTAGAAAAGTTTAAGCTTGGATGAATGAACAATTTAATGGGCTTACTTTACCTACTAAAAAAGTTTTATTAGGGCATTTGGACCTTGAATAATTGATTCACCCCCCTCTTAGTTATTCTAAATAAGTTCTAACAATTGGTATCAGAACCATCTACTGATTTAGTTTCAAGGTAGTAGAAGTAGGAAGATCAAGATGTCCAAGAGAGAAGTTCCCAAGCTTAACAAAGACAGCTTCACTACATGAAAAAAGTTAATGAACTTGCACCTTGGATCAATAAGGGACCATGCACAAACCTCAATAGAAGTAGAACATGTTGATCTAGTTGCACCCACTGCAGAAGATATGAAGAAAAAGGAGCACAATCAAGTAATGTTGAAGATTGTCTTTGCCCTCAACTATGTTGAATTTAATGATATCAAGGGATGTGACTCAAAATTTAGGATGTGGAAAGCCTCAACTGATATTTATGGAGGAGATCAAAGCATTCAAAGAGAAAAATGGGAAAGCCTCAAAGGAAAGTTTGATGACATGAAAATAGAGGAAGGTGAGAATGCTGCTCAATATGCCTCTAGAATGAAAGAAGTGGTAAGTGCAATAAGAAGTTTGGGTGGTCATTTAGAAGATGAAATTGTTAACATCAAATACTTAAGAACCCTACTCCCCATCTATGTTGTTAGAGTTTTAGCCATCCAAGAGTTAAGATGTGTATAAAGAAACCAACTAACTTTTGAAGGTATAGTGGGAAGAGTCATTGCATTTGAGTTGTCCAATTTTGATAACTACAAACCTAAAAATCTTGAATCTTCTTTCAAGGCCAAGCTGACATTTAAAGACCCTAAGGAGGTGAAATCAAAGAAAAAGAAAAGACAAAACATGCATCTAGTGACAACAGTATAGTTGAAGAAGATGTGGAACAATTGGAAGCACTACTAGGTACAAGATTTCATAGAGGCAATGATAAATTCAAAGGTAAGCTCCCTATCATTTTCTTTAATTGTAATGAAGTAGGTCATATTGTTGCAAGGTGTACATAGAAGAAGAACTAAAAAGAAGGAAACAAGTACATAAACAAAAGACAAGATGATAGCAAAGATTACAAAGATAAAGGTAAAAAGTGCTACATTGTTCAAGAAGAAGATTTTGATGAAAATGATGATAAGGTAATCTATGTAGCCATGAAGGATGAGTCAGATGAAGATGAAACAACAATGCTAGTAACTTGCATGAAAAAAAATAACAAGTGGATTATAGATAGTGGATGCTCACATCACATGACAAGAGACAAAAGTAAGTTTATTACCTTTACAAAGTATGATGGAAATAGTGTTAGATTTGGAAATGATGCTCCATGTCAAATCAAAGGAAAAGGTTCTATTAAAGTTACAGAGAAAATTTCATGTGACAATGGGTACTATTTTGAAGGATTGAAATATAATCTACTAAGTGTGTCACAACTAGGGAATGTAGGTTGCAAAGTAGAATTTGAAAATAAATCTGCCAAAATCTATGACACTGATGGAAATATGATAGGAAAAGGTGAACAAACTAGGAGTAATTTGTTTAACCTAGATATGGAAGACACAACTTGTCTTATTGTTAGATTTGATGATGTGTGGTTATGGCATAAAAGGCTATGTCATGTTAACTTTGATAATCTGATTAGCATTAGCAAAAAGAAGAAATTCAAAGGTTTTCCTAAACTAAAGAAGCCTAAAATTACCATGTACAAAAAATGTCAACTAGGAAAGATGACAAAGTCAAGTTTCAAAAGCAAAACCTACACTTCCAAGAAAGTATTAGAGTTAGTTCATACAGACATATGTGGCCCAATAGAAGTTCAAAGCTACCAAGGAGATAGATACATAATGTTGTTTGTGGATGACTACTCTAGGATGATGACTACCATCTTCTTAAAGAAAAGATTTGATGCATTTCAAATGTTTAAATGGTATTTGCCTAGGGTTGAGAAGGAAATAGGAAAGAGTCTGAAGTGCCTAAGATCAAATAGAGGAGGACAGTTTACATCAAAATAATGTGATGCATTTTTCAATGATAAAGGAATCAAGAGATAGAAATCAACACTTAGAACTCCCCCATAGAATGACATTGCAAAAAGAAGGAATAGATCAGTAATAGACTCTGCTAGAACATTAATGATGGAGAAAAATGTTGGTCTAAAGTACTGGAGAGAAGCTATAAGTATAGTAGTCTACAGCCTAAATCAAGTTCAAGTCAAGAAAGGTACAAATGCAACACCTTTTGAACTATGGTATGGTCACTCATGCAATGTAAAACATTTCAAAGTATTAGGTTATAAATGATATATTCTTAAAGGTTCTAGAAATGGCAAGTTTGATGCAAAGAGTGATGAAGGCATATTCCTTGGATACTCCACTAGAAGCAAAGCATATAAGTGTTTGAATACAAACACCAACAAGATTGCGGAGAGTGAAAATATAAACTTCTATGAACACGCAGAAGTCCATGTTGATGAATCCAAGAAATCAAAAGATTATAGATCTTTTGTATACTTCTATGAAGGAATGCCTACTGAAGATGAAGCTACCAATCAGGTTGGGAATCAACAAAAAAAATTTAGTATCGGTCGAGTTATAACTAGTGAATGTTGAGCTACATTCAGTAGCTGAGTTGTCGAATGAAGAAAATGCACATTCTAATTCTAAAATTAGTACACATGGAAGAGATGATAAAATATCAGATAGAGATGTGCACAGTGACTCTGAAGCTGAAGGACCAAATATGGAAAGAAGGACATAACCAAGACTATCCAGTTATGTGAGAAGATATCACCCTGCAAAACAAACCATTGGTGACAAGGAAGCCAGACCAATTAAAAAGATTTAATTAAGAAATGAATCATGTCTGCTAAGAAATATTGAGCCCAAAATAGTGAAAGAAATACTACAAGATGATAATTGACATAAAGCTATGAAAGAAGAGATTGATCAAATTGAGAAGAAAAAAACCTAGACTTTAGTCCCAAGACCAACTAATAAGAATGTGGTTGGTATAGAATGGGTTTTTAGGAACAAGCTTGATGAAAATGGTGAGATTACAAGAGATAAGATCATACTAGTCTGCAAATGTTATGCTCAAGAAGAAGGACTAGACTATGGGGAAACATTTGCCCTTGTTGCAAGAACTAAAGGAGTAAGAACGCTACTTGCATATCTTGCCTACAAAGGTTTCAAGGTCTATAAAATGGATGTCAAGTTTGCTTTTCTAAATGGTATACTAGAAGAGGAAGTCTACATAGAACAACTAGATGGATTTGTTGATCACACAAATAAGGATATGGTTTGAAAATTGTATAAAACACTTTATGGTTTGAAGCAAGCACCCAAAGCACGGTATGAGAGATTGGACAAATATCTTGTAAAGATAGAATTTGAGAAAATAGATGACAACAAAAACCTATATATCAAGGAAAAAAAAGGTAAAGACATTTTGATATCCGAAATCTTTGTTGATGATATAATATTTGGAGGAAAAGATGCCCTATGAAAAGATTTTGCTGAACAAATGAAACATGAGTTTGAGATGTCAATGTTTGGAGAATTTGAATTCTTTGTTCGATTTCAAGTACATCAACTAAAGCATGGAACATTTGTGACTCAATCAAAATACAACAAGGGGATACTCAAGACATTTGGTTTAGAAGACTTAAAACTAGTCAGTACACCAATGGTAACAAGACATAAGTTATCCACAAATGATGAATCGGCTAAAGTAAATTAGAAAATGTATAGATCTGATTGGAAAATAATAGTATGTTGTGCATGGTAGACCAGACATTGCATTATCTATTGGAATAGTGGAAATATTTTTTGCAAATCCAAGAGAAAATCATCTAATGGTAGTAAAAAGAATAGTGAGGTATCTAAAAGGAACTGATGAATTTGGCTTATACTAAAAGAGGAGTGAAAAGTTTGAGTTGAAATCCTACACTGATGCATACTCGGGAGGTAATATTAATGACAGAGAAAGCATCTGTGGAGGATCACTTTATTTAGGGAAAATATTAGTCACTTGGACCAACAAAAAGAAAAGGTGTACCTCATAGTCCATAGTAGAAGCCAAGTATGTTATTACTACTATCAATTGCACCAATATTGTCTGGATCAAACATTTGTTGCAAGGTATGAAGGAAGAAATGACTAAACCTATGATACTTTATTGTGATAAACCCAAGTGCCATCAACATATCAAAGAATCCTATGATGCATGCCAAAACAAAACATATTGCAATTAAGTATCACTATGTAAGACAACTGGTGGAAGGAAAGCAACTAAGGATGGAATATGTAACCTCAAAGGAACAAATTTCTAACATCTTTACAAAATATCTACCTAAAGATGCATTTGAGTATCATAGAGGTAAATTACGAGTCATACCCCTATCTAGGGTTGTTTGAGCAAAAGCAAAATTGCCCTGCATGAAATAGTTTGATTGTTGAAATGTTACAAATTGATCTAGAGGACACTTACTTTAGGATTTTGCCTAACGTAACTAAAGTGATGAAGTTCCAAATTAGTCACAAGCAAGGTGACAAATGGGGAGTTTAGAGTTCCTACAAATGTTACATCTGCATAATAAGTTTCTAAAATAATATTTCTTTGGCATTGTTGTCAAAGAAGAAGAAATAGAAAAAAATGATCAATGCATAAAAAGGAAGAAATGACACATTTGATCAATGCATAAAAACGAAGAAATGACACATTATGAATAAAATGTGAGAGGGAGAAATAGTAATTAAGAAGAGAAGAATTGGAGTAATGGGAGTTAGGCAAGAACAAAAAAAAGATGTAGAAGATTGTTCAAAAAAGGAAAGAGAAAGGAAACAATAGCTAAGAGGGAGAATTAGAAGCAAAGTAATTAGGATAAGAAAATAAGAGAGGGAGATGTGAAAACTAATGTTAACACAATTTCTTTTTGACATTTGATTTATTATTTTAACCTAGTTACCATTTTGATAACTTGATTGATCAATTTAGTTTTCCATCAATGCCAAAGAGGGAGATTGTTGGAAATCCAATTGAAAAAGCTTACTATCAAAGAGGGAGATTGTTACAAAGAAGGAAGATGGTTGATTAAAAATATTTTCAATCATTGTTTTGCCACTGATATCAAACCTACTATTTTCTAGAATGAAAAATGCTTATAAGATCCAAGTATTATCACTTAGTTGATTGATGAAGAGGATTTAATCAACAAGATGTGATGAAACTACCTAAAGAAAAGGTTGAGTTATGGTTTTGTAATAAAGTGCAAGGATCACTTAAGACAATGGTAAAATGATCTATTGATAATATACTTGAAGATACAGAGGTTGGCCACACTTAAAAACACTAAAATAATGAGTTGTAGCAAGGTTGTCTACAAAGCTTAACTAAGCTCATTAGTGAGTGTTGAGCAAGCTAGTTCATGCCTAGAAATTTTTCAGTTAGTGACGAGAAAATGCAAAATCTAGTGTTTGTCGAGTGATACAGAAGGAGCCAAGCAAGTTCGCGTGCCAAGAAAAATAATAGGTGTCGAGCATCAGAAAACTTAGTGGATGCTGAGTGAATCCATAGTAGGTTTCGAGCATCAGTAAAATATAGTTGGTCTCGAGTAATACAGTATCTATCGAGCACAAGAATTTCAATGATGTTGATTTATTGCATTATGTGAAAATTCAAATATTCATCAAACCTAAGTTGACAATGTTCTTACCTTCAATTTTTTGAACCTGGTGGAGGATAAGGATAATGAACTGGAGGCACAAAATTTTAGGTAAACCATTTTTAGGTCAATTTAGAAGGAATCTTCATGATGTTTCTAGAAGGAACAAGATCTGGGTTAGATTCAATGAGTCCTACCTAATCCATTTGAACTAAAATTAAAGGAGGAAAGAATCAAGTAGGAAAAACATTTCCAAACTTCTATTTAAGGATTCATAGGCTACGAAGCAAGAGTTGCTAGGTAAAAGTTCTGGAAGGGTGTTAAGGAGAAGGCATCGAGAAGAAGGAAGAACAAAGCATAGAGACTCTACTTCAATAAGTGCTCAAAGAGAGAGGATTGCATTGGTACCTTGAGCATGAAGACTCAAGGAGATAAAGCCTAAAAGGAGAACAGGATGTCAAAACTTCAGAGACTGAAACCCAAGCAAATCATGAAGAGCTGAACTAAGATCTAAAATTTGCAAGATAATTTGTGAGTTGTATTAGGTCAAAAGTCATTGTTACTCTAACAATTGTGTTAGCTAGGGTAAAATCCTACAGACTTAGGTTGGTTTAACAACCATTTTAAAATCCTTTAATAGGGTGACATTCCAAGTGAATGTTCTAAAGTCCTCTAACCAGGCCCACTTCTAACAAGGTTGTTAAATCATTAAACCATGTCACATTTAATAGTGTGGTGTAGCCTTTAACAGGGCAAGCCTTTCATAGGACATCACTTCAGAAGAGTGGGAATTGAGTAGCATGTTATTGGTGGTTTTTTTCCAAATTGGATTTTCATGTAAATCACTATGTTATGCATTGATCTTTCATGTGTTATTCTTGCATGTTGATTTTCAATAACTTGCTAAGTAGAAAAGTTTAAGCTTGGATGAATGGATAATTTAATGGGCTTACTTTACCTAGTGAAAAAGTTTTATTAGGACATTTAGACCTTGAATAATTGATTCACCCCCCCCCCCCCCCCTCTTAGTTATTCTAAAGAATTTCTTATAGTTTTACCTTCTCATTGGAGGGTTTCTGGGTAACCAAATATCTTGTTTCATACACATGTTGAATGTTATTTGATTTCTTGCTATGAATGAATATGTTTAGCTAGCTATTCTAGTTTACATGCAAATTGTGAGATGGATGTTTGGTGAATGAATTTATGGTTAAAGTATTGAAGGACTTATTCAATGCCCCTTCTTAGAGTTTACTTTCACTATTATATTTTCAACAATCATAATACCACATCAATGTAGGTAACCATTGGCACAAAGCTCAGTGAAATAATCACATATATTGTAATCTCATAAATAAATAATATCATATATCTCATAAAATTAATTAACCTAAAATTAATAGATCCTAATCACCATGCTTGCAAGTGAATAGCTCCTCATCGCTTATTCCACTTCACTCAAATTGGGTAGACTATATGTTTTAAACTCTACCTATTCATAAAATGAATTAACTTAAATTTAGTAGACTATATGTTTTAAACTCTACCTGTTCATAAAATGAATTAACTTAAATTTACACTCTCTCTAATTCCATGCACACTTCCTACCATGAATACTTTATGGATTTTACTCTTACTTTATGTGAATATTAACTCCTAGTTACATCGAAAGTGATTGACTTAACAATATAGATAAATGGTGGTTATTTTCATTATTATAGTTGGGTCGGTGGTTGCTACAATATGGATTTTTTTCTATATCTTGCACATTCTTTTGTTATTTAATATCCCAAGGAAATTATTTAGCATACTACAACATTGGCTTCCATAGACATATATGCAAGGAAAAATTATTAGCATCCTAAAACACATTAAGGGGAAATTCTTTAACATACTATAAAATTGGCTTCCATGGAGGGATATGTGGGAAATTCTTTAGCATATAGAGCATAGAAGATGTAGAGTATGTAGTATTACTCAATAATTATAATTAGATCACGTGGATGAAGAAAATGTTAAAGGATATTGGATTTGAGTATATTAAGCCTATTAGGATACATTGTGATAACATAAGTATAGTGAGTATGTCTAAGAATCTTGTGTGACATTCTAAGACAAAGGACATCTCTATAAAATATCATGTTTTGAGAGAAAATGTTTCAAAGAAAGAGATCATATTGGAGTATATGAGTACAAAGAGGAAGATAGAAAATATATTACAAAACCTTTTTCTAAGGATACATTTGAGTATTTGAGAGGTATACTTGGGGTTATGACCTTACCTAATTCTGATTATTAGATGTAGGCATTGCATCTACCCAATAGTACATAACACTATTGTTTATTTTGAGTAGATTCTTGATGCTTCCTCTATTGGGGAGTATATGTGTTTGAGTAGAGGTATCAAAGAATCTTGGTAACTAGCATTTAATAGAATCTTTTGACACTTGATCTTGTTGAAGACATTTTTGCACAAGAAATGGTACAATAATGTCTTTGTCAATGATATCAATGTGGGAGAAGATGTACATGACAAATATCACATGGTACATTGAAATGGGGGAGGAGATGTGTATATGGAAAAAAATAATGTAGAAACTATTGATGTCAATAGAGGAATTATATCTCTGGGTTACCAAAAAACTTATGGAGAAGTATTCTTAAGATTAAGAATTGATTTGTGAAGAGGAAAGAAAATAGAGAATATAGAAACAAGATATAGATATGGTATTCATGGATATTGGATATTTTTCATCTTTCCATTAATGTCAAAGGGGGGATTGTTAGCCTGAATGTTTATGGTGGAGTATTCTAACATTTTTGGAGAATTTGGGAGATTGTTGGCATGATTATATGTTGCATTCATGGCACTATTTGTCATTGATGTCAAGATATTAATGATTCAGTGAAGACTAATAGAACAATAGATGGAGATTGAGATCGTTAGGTCTAATGATCAAAGACAAGAGTGAGCATAGTTTGGGACAAGTTGTATAGAATGTCATGATGATATTGCTAAGAGTGAATCAAAAATTGTGAAGATAACTAATAGTTATTTGATATAGAATTTTTGTAGAATTCTTAAGAAGTAGTTTCTCATAGTTAGATTTTATCTTGCAATAGAGATAGAATCTTGTTAAGCTTAGTTAGATAGAGGAAGAAGACATGACAAAGATGAATAGAAGTAAGAAGTTGGGTCTCAATTCCATGGAAGTATGCAAATTGAGATCATGACCTTTTAGAAATAGGCACCCATATTTTGCTCGAGTGCCCGATCAAAAATTTAAAAAATGGGCATCCGTTCTTTTAAAAATTAGGTGTTTTTTTATAATTTTCAAAAAAAAAAAATTAATTTTAAAAATAGGGGTAAAAGCATAGATCTGTGTCACCATTTATGATACCAAAACCTATTTTGGTCAAATCTCATTTCTCTATCAAAACTCAATTTTAAAAAAAGAAACTAAAAATACCCTTTTATAGATCTCAGATTCAAAATCATTATTATATAAAAAATTTAGTGTTTTGAATAGTTATAATATGTTATAATTTCAAAATATCATAAGTCGATATTTCAACATTTTAAAAGATGCTCCATCAAAAAAGGAAAAAGACAGTAAATCATACCAAAAAAAATAAAAGATTATATTTATCTCTAGAGGAGAGAATCCTCTTCACGAATATGTAACTTTTTTTTCAAAAAGGTATAGATTTGATAGGGAAGTTCTGATGAGAGGAAAAAACTATTGGATTCTGATAATGTTGAACATGAGTACTTATAACAAAAAAAGATGATTTGCATATACTTGTTTGACGGGAACTACACCCAATATTTTTTATAGTTAAAAAAGGGATTTCAAAATAAAATAAAATGAATAAATTCTTACTCAAAAAAATTATAAAAATTATAGGCATAAAATTCATCCAATTGTACACATTTCATCAGTTTACATCATCTTCATATTTTAAACATAAATACAATTTTTTTTGACATTAATGTTGAACTGTCACATTCTAATATCTTGTTTCTTTATAAAAGGTGACATAGGTTTGTGCTTTTACCCATAGGCACCTACATTTTAAAAGTTAGAAATAGGTACATATTTTTAAAAATTGGATGCAAATTTGTTATTTTTCAAAAATGGGTGCCCATTTTCAAAAAATTCAATTTTTTTATTTTTTGGGGAATTTTAAATGTTGATTTTACTATTTCAAAATGGGCACCCATTTTTTGAATTTCAAATAACAGGGGCCTCTTTCTAACAACATTGAGCATCAATTTTTTACTCACATCTCAAATTTTGGTTCGGGATAGGCTTGGTTAGACGAAGCCTATGCCTTGACCTCTGAAGTTTTGGCTTAGACATTAAACTAACAAATTCAACCCTTGCCATAATTTTTAGAGGGTCTTCCTAGTCAAATTATTCTATGAAACAAAAACCCTTTAGAGTTCTCACTGTCCTAATTTTAGAAATATAAATTTAATAGTGTTATGATTTTATAAATACTATTTTTGCTTTATTTTTTAATCAAAGGTAGTACCCAAATGTAAAATAGTGAGGTTCACTAAACCTTTAATAACATTTTTTATTTTATGTTTTTTCTTAAATTAATTCATGTCATCAATCTACACACAATCAATTTATGTAAAAAAATCATAAATTTTTGAAGAATCATATGTAAAAAAACAAATAAAAAACATTTTTTTTAAAGTAGAAAAGTAAAGTTTTGATCAAATTATGGTGTCCGTACATAAGAGGATTTAAATTTTATCTTTGTATCCAATTTATAACCAATAGATAAAAAATGTTGAATAAAGAACTAAGAAAAATTGTTATCATCAAAACTTGGTGTGTTAGGTAACTTCCTTTAAAATGATTTACTAAAGTTCATTTATTTATTTCAAATTATGGTGTCTGTACATAGGTGTAGTATGGTCATGAAACATGCATTTTGAAAAAGTGGTTTTTAAAGATCCATAAAAAAAAAACATCCATCATATGGGTACATAATTAAATTACATACTCAAAAAGTAGATTTTGAACATTATAATTTTTTTTTATGAATTTCTTTTATATTCAATCTCTAAATGCCTCAATAATTGATATCAATTCACAAAAAAAATCAAAAATAGGGGAAAAAAAAACTTCCAACTTTTGCCCAAATGTGAGATCCTACTTCTTGTACTTACCCAAATGATGTGGTTCATTGTACTAAGTTTGAAGTTTCCATGTGAAGAATTCTGAAGACCAAAATTTGATAGTGTTATGTAATTATGTTAAGATGTAATGTAACATGTATTATATTATCTTAATATGGTCTTATTGTAATTGTAAAGTGAGGAAGCATCAAAGACAATTCAATAATTAGTTTGAGGACTTGGTATAAAGGAATATTGTTTTCCTTGCAGTTAAATGTGTAATTGTAGCAAGTAATTATGAATTGTGATGAAGTGTAAACAAGAAAGAAAGCGAGTAAGAAATTTAAGGGATTATGTATGGTGCAACAATGCAGACTTGGATGTAAGATCTAGTGAACCTCATATTGAGATTAGAGGAGCATTCAATATAGATAAGTCACGATGAGTTGATAAAGAGATTTGGTTTGTAAAAGAGAATGTATTGGATAGTTGTTTATTGGTATTATTCTTTGAAGGATAGTACAAACGACCATTGCATAGTAAGTTTAGTGGTCAATCCGATGAAGATATTTGGATAGTGGGTTGTTCTTCTTTCCATAACTCCTAACAAGGTTAGAGTAATCTCACAAGGATTCAAAGTCTCCAAAGAGGGGCTAATATGTACTAAATGTGTTCCATTAATTCCTAACAGGGTCCATCCTGTTACAAGGAATGAATATTTTGGTAAATCATTTTTTTTGGTACCATCCTCACTAGAATTTTTCTTCTAATCAAGTGTTTCCAAAGTTAACAAATATGGTGCTATTGTGTATGGTGATATATCTATTGTTGTTGCACTTATTGATTACATGTTTCAGATTTGATAATGTTGATAAAATTTGTTTTAATTGGATAAATGATTTTCCACCTCACCCACTCTATGTTATCTAAGTAGAGTTTACATTCTAACAAAACCTTGGTTGCCCAAAATTCAGGTTTAAAATACCCAAAATTCAAAACCCAACTCAATAATAATGTCATCAGACCAAGGGTTGACTAAAATTCACTAAAAAGGCTCAAACTCACATTGTAGCAATTATGCTAATGACACAAATTCACAAAATCAATAATTAAGAGATGACTTCATATTAGGAACTAAAATACTTGAGAATGTCCTATAACTATTATGATTCTACTATCACATTTATTGAGGCAAAGGTGAAAAAATCAAACTTCTAATTAGCCAAATAAATAAAAGGGTGGAAACCACATGGCATACAAAATGACACAATGTAAAAAAAACCAAAAACTAAAACATCTTGAATTTTGATGAAATCAAAACCCCATTGAGAATACATGCCCAAACTAAGGAAAATTTAATTAAATTTCACTTCTAAGTAACCACGTAGAAAATAGGAAAAAAAGAATACCAAAACAGAAATTTCTAAATTTCTATGAAATATAAGTATTCACCCCTATCCTTGATTAGATGGTACAAGTGCATAAAAATGGAGTAGGACACTATTTCTTCGGTCCCTAACATTAAGAAATCAAAATATTAGACTAAAACTAGCTAAAACCAATAAAACTAAAAGGCCCTAGCTCAGAATCAAAATAGAAAAAGAAAAAGGACTTCCATAAAATAATGGATTCACTGAATTGGATGAAATCATCAACATAGAGGAGAAATCCTAATATGAATATGAGACTAATCTCACAAAGATCCATTGAGACAAACTCATAGAACAAGCAAAATATCAAATTCTCACAAGAGGGTTTTGAGGAATTTTCTCCAAAACCATGAAATAGAAAAGTGAGAAGTGAGTAAAGAAACCACTTTTTTGCATAATATAAGCACTTTAACAAGTAACTTACAAAATAAATTTTTAATCCACTTAATAATTTCTTCTCTCATTTTCCCAAATATATCGAGTAGTTCCAATTTATTTCAATCCAACTACAATACTTTACCTATTAATTGAATAAAAGATTAAATCAAATAAATTAATTTCCTTTAAGATATCAAAAAAATATTTTATTAAATATATTTTGTTACAACTATAGAAACCTAAATGCACACATATTCTCCTTGGTCTAATCACATAATCTATTAAGAATCAAGATTTACCAATTACTCGAGGATTATAAAAACATAATAAAGATACATCACCCATACAATAATGATATTGTCTCAACATGAAAGTTTTTATCACTAACGTCAGGGGAATAAGTCATGTAGAATAAATGAAAAAATCAACTGTACATAAAAATTATATCATACTCAAAGAAACAAGTATGTAAACCCCATAATTAAGGAATATAATCAATTTGATGTAAATAATTATTTAAATAGCTCATTTTGCATGAAATACCGAAAGAGACAACATGAATATATGTAGCACATATAAATTAATAAATCCAATATGGATAACTCATTTTCAATTATTTTAAGCATTTACTAAGGTGAATAAGAAAAATTACTCAACAACATAAATGACACTAGTTAAGAACGTATTTAAGTCAACATAGTCAAACACATTAGTAAACACTACTATAGGAACATAGTCAAGTGCATAATGAAAAATAATAAACAATACAACTAATGTTCACATCACATAATAATTATGGAACAAGATCATACTACCACATCAATCTAGATAACCACTAGCATGAATCTCGGTGAAATAATCACATATATAATAATCTCATAAATAAAAAATAAGCTTGAGTTAATCCCATTCATAGAATAAAATAAATAGATAACCCAAAACGTGTAGACCACTCATACACCCTGAGAAGATCACTCAAAAAAAAAGAGCATCAAGGTTGTATCCATGGGGCACTATACAAAGGGGTAACGATTGGATTTTTGTTATTGTCAATCTATTTTCGAAGATAGCTCATTTCATTCCTTGTAGGAAAACATTAGATGTAGTGCATATAGCTGATTTATTCTCCAAAAAACTTGTAAAGTTACTTGGGTTACCAAAGAGAACTATTTGTTGGAATTCTATATAGAATAACTTAGATGGGTGGTGAATCAATTATCCATGCTCCAAAAGTATAAATAAAAATTTTCTTAGCTTAGTGTACACATAAAATATTAATCATCATGCATGCATACATAAGATTATGCAATCACATAAAACTTTTAGGTTACTATCAAATCGATTTGCAGAAATCTAAACATGAAACATAGCAGATTCAAAAATACATTTGATACACCGATTTACATGTAAACCCAATTCGAGAAAAACCACAAGTAACATGCCACTCCTTTTTGCTCTTATAAAGTGATGCCCTATGTTAGGAAAACCCTATTAAAGGTTACAATACACACTGTTAAATGTGACCTTGTTAAACAATTTCAATCATGCTATTAGGAGTGAGCCTTACTAGAGGACTTTAGACCATTCACTTGGAATGTCACCTAATTAAAGGATTTGCAAAAGATTTTTTTGATTAATTAAAATGGGTTTTATAGGGATTGTAAAATCGAAAATTTTTTACAAAATATCTGAAAGGAAATATTAAGAAAAGTCCAGCTACAAAGAAATTGCTTAACAAAAGCCAACCGTCAACAATAGGCTTGTGGCCAGGAAACAAAAAACTAGCTACACTAGAACAAGAAAGAACCAGCTATAGAAGAAAAAAAATGAGACAACAAATCAGCACTAACTATTAGTTCTCTCTATCAAGAACTTGTAGGATCTCTGCAGCTTCATCAGTCTTCCTATCGTATGGGTCCTCATGGTCCTAGTTCTGAGCATCCACCTTGTCCCTAGTTTCTTTTAGATCATCCTCAGCCTACCCAATGTCCAAGCTAGCCTTCTCCATCTTTTCTACACCAAATCTAGCACTAATTAGTGATTCATCCAAGCTATTAATATTCTCATTTAGGACATTCAAAGTGGCAATCATCTAATTGGCTAGGTTTTAATGGGAGAACTCCATCCTTTGGACTCTTTGTTCAATGTTGGTGATTCTATCCTCCTAGTCAGCCTTGTGTTCCTAGATGTTGAAGTATCATTGGCTTCCATCATGGCTTCTCTCATCTTCATTGTGTCCTTGGTCACTGCCAATTTTTTGGCTTTCTTCCTAGCTTCTTTTCCCCTTTAGGTCTTCAATTTTATGGAATAACCATTTGATAGACCAAAAATTATCTATCATGATGTTCTTAGCATTGTTCAAAAGGTTAAGCCCAATTTCCCTCACATTATCAGAGATAACGACCAAACCACGGTCAATGAGTTCATCATAGTGGGCTTTTCCATCAATGTCCTCCATCACTTGGATATTCAATGGCTCCCTAAAAATCCTCAATTTAGCTATATTCGACTTAAAATTCCTCAAAGACCTCCTCCTATTTTTTTTTATCACCTCACCACTCTCTTTACCCTGAATATCAATTGACAAAGAGGTGATGGGGCCAGGGCCAATGATCTCAAGGATCTAGGCATTGGTTTCAAAAGCCTCATTTACTTTCCTTGTCTTGGGATTCCTTGACACGTCAGTAGAATCCTCCTCCTCCTTTTCACTTTCCCTCCCCTTATCCATCTCCTTCTCATCATCCTCCTCATTTGTGTCTTCCTTTGAGTCTATGTCCTCATCGTCATCATTATCCTCTTCCTCCTCCTAAGGCTCAAGCTTAGGGGGAATGGGGGTATATCCTCTAGGGCTCCTTTGGTAGCTTGGAATGTAAGAAGAGGGTTTCTTTTCTTCCTTGGGGGCTTTACCTTTAGAGGAAACATTGTCCTATTCTTCTGATTGTATGCAATGCACATCCTCAGAATCGAAACTCCTAGTTTCCTCAGATGCACACCCAGTATCACCAAGAGATGTTCCCCTAGTTTGAGTCTTTAGATACTCATAGACTAGGAGGAGTAATCCCTTGTGAAGGGTTGGGTTAGTGGTAGGTTTCCTCTTAAAACCCTCAATACCCTTTCTTATGGAGGTGAAAAGATAAAAAAGAAAAGAGATTTTTATTCCATGCCTAAAGTGGTTAAGAAAAACAAAATGATGCATTTTGATCCTATCAAATTAGGGGACTCCATCTCAAAATATGTTTCCACCTTGACGAGCTTATCCAACTCCTTTTCATCCTTCACAAAAACTTTGATAGCGTTCGTTGACATTTTCTTGTCTCTGAAGAAGTTACTCCCTTCGAGAGGGATGTTTGCAACCCAAGCTATCAAATTAAAATTGACATGGTGGGTGACCATGTCGATTTTGACTCTCCCATTTTTCTAGGAGTCCACCATAGTCTTGTTGATTCCCACATAAAATCCATGGAGCTTCTCTAGGAGTCTAGTGATTCTACCCTTTTCCAACTCATGCCAAACCTTTAGTTTCTCCTTCCATTTCTCCACCTCTCTCAACAGCTCTCTCCTACTTCTCTCCCCTACCATGGTTTCCTTTGATTCAATAAGCCCCCACCTACTCATAGTTTTCTTATAGACCTTATCCTCCTTCAAGCTACAAAACTCAAAAATGTTTTTCAATTTACTAGTTTTAATGGTTGTATTCAAGAAAACCCTTGAAGCATGTCGTACATACATGCTATCATGTTTTGAAAAGAGTTTCACATGATTTTCATTAACTCCCACTCTGATGTACAATCTTACAAATCTTCCAATCGTTAATTTTAGATTTCTTTTGTACTTCCCTAGATGCAATCTTACAACATTAGATTATTCACTACCACTAGAAAGTTGTCACGGACATGCCACATCATCTCCAAACTTTTGGTGACCGCTTCATTGGCAAACTAGTTGATAGCTGAATTGACCTCCCTATGCACGTTGCTGATATAGGGCTTGTTAAACTTACCCAAGTTAGACTTTAACTCCTCAATTACATTTGAAATGGTCCAAGAAGGCATAGAGTTACCATTGAGACAATTTATGATATTTAATGAATCACCCTCTAGGAAAAGGTTCTCAATCCCACAAGCCAGGGCCAGTTTAACAATGTGACTAGTAGCATTGGCTTCTATGAAGTGATTCCTTTGATGTCCAAGTGGGTTAGAAAAGGCCACAACTCCTCCATCATAGCTATTTTTGATGATGCCTCCACTGCCCATAGGGCTGGGGTTCCCTTTTGTAGCCCTGTCAAAATCGGCTTTGTACCAATTTTCAAGGGGAAAAAAACCACCTAGCCTCTTATCTTTTCCTATTACTATCCTTTTCCCTTTGTCTACTATTCCTAGCTTCTTCAATATTTCCTTCTTTTGTGGTGGCAAAATTTTCCTTCATTAGTCCTTCAATTTTCTTAGCAATAACAAACTTAAGGGATTCTCTATCTCTAAAAATTTGTATATTTTGCTCTTTCCAAATACCCTAGCAGAAGTGTGGAAGGGACTAGGAGTAGATAACTTGAGTGATCAAACCTGAGTGTGAACTCTTCCATTGGTTGTATAATTCTTGAATGTTGGCTGGGAGACACCAGCTGACCCCAAAGTCCCTAGTTAGGAGGTTCCAAACTTTGGAAGAAAAGGATCAATGAATAAATAAGTGATTGACTATCTCCAAGTTATACTTACATAGACTACACCTATTGGGGATAATTAGAACTCTCTTGTCTAAATTATTCAGAGTAAGGATTTTATCTTAGAGAAAAAGCTAGAAGAAGATGTTAATTTTTGGGGTAAGGCTAGGAGTCCATGCCTTAGTCCAGATGGGTTTCTCCATTCTATCCCACATTGAAAAATACCTAGAGGCAACAAAGTATTTCCCATTTGAGTTATCTCCCCAAATGACTTCATCCCTCTTGTTATTTATGGAAATAACGTTCTGGCCAATCATCAAAGAATTAAAGTTTGGGGATATCATATACAAGTCATGCCATCCATTATCTATTCTATAATCACTTACATTCAAACCATATCTTCTTATGCATGGATTTGCCCATCTACCATAATTTGGGTGATCAATAAGAGGTCCCTAACTCGTCTAGTCATCCTACCAAAATAAGATATTCTCACCTTTACCAATTTTCTATTTAGCCTTAGACTTAGCTAGGAGTTTTTCCTTTAGGATCCCATTCCATATGTAAGATCCTTGAGGAATCTCAGTCTCATTAAGAAAAAAATTGAGAGACTTCCTTGTCAAGTATTTCTCAAACATAATTTCCCTCCATTCTTTAGTACTGTGAAAAATGCACAAGATTTGTTTGGCTAAAAGGGTGTTATTGAGATGTTTCAATTTTCTAATACCAAGGCCCCCATAACATTTTGGAAGGTGAACAAGGTCATAGGCAACAAGATGATACCTTTTATGCTCTTCAACCTCTATCCATAGAAAGTTGCTCTGAATCTTCTCCATTCTATCAACTTGTTTAGATGGGACCCCCAAGAGGCTTAAGGCATAAGTGGGGAGATTTTGGAAAATAGCCTTCACCAAAGTGCATTTGCTAGCCTGGTTGAGGGTAGCACCTTTCTAGCTGGCTAATTTCTTGTTCAATCTATCAATGATGTTGTTCCAAAAAGATTCTAGGGTTTTGGACCCCAAAGACATTCAAAGATAACTTGCAGGAAGAGTTACAATACCACTTCCCAAGATACAAGCAATTTTCCTCTATCTCTCCAGTGGAGTATTTATGAAGTAGACTAAACTCTTATTGCAGTTGATAACCTAGCCAAAACCCCTACTATAAGTATTCAGCAAACCCTTAAACACTCTGGCCTCCTAGACCATTGCCTCTCCACTAAGAATAGTATCATCCACAAATTGTTGATGGGTGAAAGAATGATGACCAAAAAAAGGCTTGAGACCTTGCAAACTCTAGTCCTATCTTTTTTTTGAAATTAACCTTCCCAAGCAATCAACCATAATGATGAAGAGAACAAGAGAAACGGGATCACCCTGTCTCAGCCCTCTTGAAGGGAAAAAGAAATTTGATGGGGAACCATTTACCAGAATAGACAAAGAAGGGGAAGAGAAAAGCTAAAAGATGAGTTTACACACTTGGGAATCAAAGCAAAAATCTTGGAGGACTCCCATCAAGAAATTCCAATCCACCCTATCATAAGCTTTGGACATATCGAGCTTTAGCTAGAACCCTTCCCTTTTTCTAGCTTCAAGAGAGTGAATCACCTTGTTCACCATGATAATAGAGTCTAGAATTTCTCTCTCAGGGATGAAGCTAGCTTTTTGAGGGAATATAATTAGGTGAATAACTTTGAGGATCTTGGTAGTGAGAATTTTGGATATGATTTTTTAGAAAGAGTTGCAAAGACTGATGGGCCTAAACTTATCCACCAAATCTACCACTGAATTTTTTGGTATAAGAACCAAAAAGGTGGCATTGAGTTCTTTCAAAAGGTTTCTAGCCCCAAAGAATTCCTGCATAGCCTTCATGACATCCCCTTTGACCACCTCCCAATAGACCTAGAAAAATAAAGTTCAAAAACCATTTAGGCTAGGGGCCTTATCACCTAGAAGGGAATTGATAACTTGAAAAATTTCCTCTATGGTTGGGTTAGCTTTCAACATAGAGTTGTGATGGGCTTGCAAAATAGAAGGAATAGTAGACAAAATATCCTCTTGATTAGACACTAAGAGAGAATTGTCCTTAGTAAGATGAGAAGATAAAAACTACACTACTTCATCCACTATCTCATTATCTTTAGATAAAAAAGTCTTTCCTTTCTTGATATTAGAAATCTTGTTATTGTCCTGAAGTTTTAAGGTAGATAAGTGGAAGAACTTTGTGTTCAGGTCCCCTTCTTTAAGACAGTTAACTCTTGATATCTATTTTAGTGTTCCTCCCTGGAGATGATGTAATGGAGGTTAGAGAGGATAGACCTTTCATCCAAATAATTTTTATCATTATTTCCTTCTTGCTGAATCTCTTCTTGGATTTTACAAAGTTGATCAGTCTTCTCATCCTTGTCCTAGAAAATGTAGCCAAATTCTAATTTGTTCCAAGTTTTAATATTTATTTCCACCTTCTTCAATTTTTGGGCCACCCTAAAGATTGTAGTACTACCTTCCACCTCAATATTCCACCATGAAGAAATCTTGGTTTCCAAAGCTAGGTGGGAAATCCACATTTTCTCAAAAGGGAAAGGGAAAGACCTTTTGAACATAAGAGGACAAATAGAGAGAGATATGGGGTAGTGGTCTGATCCCACTCTAGAGAGAAGGGAAAGACTACAAGTACGAGATTAAAACCAAATAGGGGAAATAAGATCTCTATCTAGATAGACTTGGATACAATCCCCCACAACTCTCCTATTAGACTAGGTGAATCTACCCCCTAGGAGATAAACATCCATAAAGGCCAAGTTGTTAATGAAGTTTAAAAGGTGTAACTTACTCTCCTAATCTAGGGCAAGCCCTCCACTTTCTTCATCATCATAGAGTGGGGAGTTGAAATCCCCCATTATAATATGTTTTTGAGGTAAATTACCTCTAGCAACTTAGCCTAGAAGACCTTTCTCTCTCCCTTTTGGAATTGGGAGCATAAAGATTTATAATAAACCAGGAATCATCACTATGAATACGGGACACCTTGCATAGGAGGGCATTACCTACATTATAGATAGTAGATATCTAATAAGCCTTGTTATTATAGAGAATCAACACCCCTCCTATAGCTCTCTTTGAGTTTGTGGCCTTGCTACACATGTTCTTGTGGAAAGAGAGCTTGCCTACAACTTATTTTCTCATTTTGGTTTCTTGAATCAATAAAAAATCTAGTCTTTGGTCTCTAATCATATTCCTAACTAACTCCTATTTGTGAGCCTCATTTAGGCCCTTTATATTCCAAGATATAATCTTCATTTCTTACTTACAGATTATTCCTTAATGGTTCTCTGGCTCCCATCTGTCAAGTGCTTTCTGATCTCTTCTTGCAATAATTGGTTTGTGTTTTTCCTTCTTGGAGTCTTGGTCTTACCCCCAACATTAGCCTTAACCCTACTTCTAGTTGTCATTAGTGATAAAGGAGGATGCTCGTGGTTCTTCTTCTTTTAAACTAGACTCCAGCCATTAATACTACCTTGAGAGCAATTATCAATCCAATCTTCCCACTGAGAGATCTGATCTACAGAAGAGTTTTTAATAAGCTTTATGAGCTTAGTCCCTAAACCTTTAGATACTGGTAAGTTCATCAGAGGAGCAAGACTTCCCACCTGACTAGACCCATCATTGGTGTCTTCAACACTTTGATTGTGCTCCACCACCCTTGAGGAATTTTCAACACCATTATTCAAGGGGTCTAAGTCAGAGACCCTTGAAATCTCCACCTGGGGGGTCTCTAACCTTCTACATTCTTCTCTTTTACAAGTATCACATTGTCTTCTACCTCAGCTATGGCCACAATAGTTGGGTTGTCCACCATAGATTCCTTTGGATCACTGCTATGGGCTTTGTCCTATATAACAGGGTTAGAGTGGGGTGGACCATTGGAACTTTTACCACCTTGGACTCCATCCTACCTAGTGGCAATACTCTTTTCCTCCTTTCCATCCTAGTTCTTGAGCTACTTAGCAAGTTTGTGTCTCCAGATTAGTTTCTTTTTTCCCTTGACAAAGGTTCTTGTGGACTTGGATTTCTTCTTTGCTTTGGTCAAGTTATCAAGAACCTGACTTTTCTTCCTTTTCTACTTCATAGCCCTTGGGCACTAATTTTCTTTATGCCTAGCCTTCAAAAAAAGGAAACAAGAAAAAGGAACTATTTCATAGATTAGTTTTTGAACATGTACTCCAAGTTTTGAGTGAAAAGCATTATTTTCTAATATGTCTATGCCTTCTCTAACCCCTATGCGGATGCAAACATAGATGAGTCATCTTTTAGAGGCAATTATCAGATCAATAGACAAAAGTTCTTCGAAAGACCTAGCTAGCCCCACAAAAACATCTTCATTCTAGAATTCTAAAGGCAATTCGGGTAGTCTAACCCACATAGGGGCTTGAACAGAAAAATAGTCATTTAGATTTAGCTTGGATGACCTATTCTAGAGGACCAAAGTGGAATGACCAATAGCCCATTGACCTTCACTAAGAATGGAGGAAAGGTCTTCCATGCAAGTGAAATCAAAAGATAGAAAGCCCTTTGCCATGGCCATGACTAAAAGTTGACCTTTAAGAGCGCATTTCTTCTTTATAAAAGACCTCACATCATCTATATTCGGTCTAGGCCCTAGGAATTTTCCAATCAGGGTAGAAGCCATAGATCAAATGCTATGATCCATGATTTTTCTGGGAATGGCAATGGTCGAGAACCTTTCTCTGACTTGGGAAGAATATTAATAGGTAGGAAAGAAGACTTAACTAAGAACTTAATCCCAAAAAGAGAAGACCATTTGGATGACTAACCCCCACTAGGAACCAAAGGAATCTTGACTACTTCCTTGGGGTAAGCATCTGGGTCCCCATTAGCATTCTCTAACTGATCCCATACACACGACCCCTAACTGTTCACCTTCTACAACCCATGCTCTAGACCAGGGATCCAATTTCGACAGTCAAGAGGAATCCCACCTTTTTCAAAATTCAAATTTTGAAAACCTCCCCTACCTCTACTCATGCTCACCATCAAGACTATTTTAATTATTTAGTTATGAAAATGATTGTTAGGTCAACCTTAATCCAAAGGATTTACCCTAGACTAATACAATTATTAAAAATAGTAAGGCTTGATCTGATAAGAACTTACAACTCCATTTTTAGATTACATATCTTTGTTTTAGTACTCCATTCTACTCTGCTTTCATGCATTTCAATTTTGATAGCCTTTTCACCCTTCAAGTATTCATTCCCTTAAGCCTTCTTACTTAACATGCCAATGTAGATTCTTCACTTAGGTCACTTGATGAAGCAATACCCATTGACTCTTTGTCTTCCTTAGATTCTTGCACATGAAAACCCTTGCTTCTAACCAACCATCCCTATAAATAGAGAATTAAGATCTTTTTTTGTTCATTCTCCATCATCCAATTTAGGGTTAGGATAGATTAGGTAGGATTCAACAAATCTACTCCTCATTCCATATCTCTTCTAGAAACTTCTCCTTTTTGAATTTGCCTCAAACTAGTTTACCATGAATTTTGTGCCACCAACTAACCAATCTTATCTTTTTCCTGGTTCACACAATCTAAGAAAACAAAGTTGTCAACTTATATCCATCGAATTCATGATCATTCTAATAATGTTGTCACTTGATATTTAATTGCTTCTGATGGTTGACACACTACATTGCTCGATATCCACTAAAACTCACTTGGCATGAACTAAAGTTTAGTAGTGCTCAACATCAACTAAACTTGACTTAGAATCCACTATTTTGCTTGGTATACACTAAAATGAGCTTTTACTTGGTTCTAACTGATTTTCTACTCGATTTGCACTGACTTTTCTTAGCAACTACTATTCATTTGGTCAAGCTGGGTAGACAAACTTAGTTTAACTTGTTCTTCTAAAATGGCTTAGTGTAACCAACCTTTGCAACCTTAAGTAGATTATCAGTACACCATGTTATTATTGTCTTAGAAAATTCTTGTACTTATTTGTATATCAAAAATTAGCCTTTCCTCTAGGTGCTTTTGTTACATATGTTTTATCAAATCCTCTTCATCAATCAAACAAGTTATAGTAGTTAAATCATATAAGTAGTTGTCTTACCAGAAAAGAAGCAAGTTTGACATCATTGATAAAACAATGATTGAAACACATTTATCATGCTTGTATCAATCCATTTTCAACACTATTTTAAAGAGAGAAAGTAAGGTGGTTAATTATTTTTGGAAAAAAAATTGGCAGAGAAATGAAACACATAATTTGAAGCTTAGTTCTATATTGCATCAAGAAAATGAAGACCAAATAGTGGTTGTGAACAAAAACTTAGGTAACTTGTTGATTTTCTTAGTAGGAGACAAGCTAGGTAATTTGTGTTTAGTTTTGGTAGAAGAAGAGTTTTCCTTGAATAATTCACTGAATAGGAATACTAGTAGGAGACATTTTGATAATATTATTTGTATGTATTCTAGAGGGGTTAAAAAACTTCAAAGGCTTACTATTGAAGAGGAAAAGGGGAGTGTGGAAGAAGATGGCTATGCAAGATTAATGAAGAGTTTTAGTGATGAAGTGAAAATAAATTGGAGCATAGTAATCAGAGATATAAGGATAGGGCTAATAGAACCAATTTAATGTAGTTCCTTTTGCATTTACAGTCTAGAGCTAACTATATTTTTATCTGAGAGATACTTGATAGTAATTTTATTTTTACATTTGAGATGATCTGATGGTCAGATGTTATAATTTTATTTCTAGCATCATAGATGTTAGATTACTATGTTGTTTAGCTGATCATATCTACATGATTATGCCTTTTTTGAGATGACAATAGGTTTTGTGATGGTATCTGGTTATCTAATATTTGGACATACCTCTTATTATGTTTATATGTTGGATCTAATGCTATGGTTATTTACTTCATTCTTATTTTGTGATTCTTTATGCGAACATGAGTGATGTAAATGGATTAATTCAATTTAATTAAATAAATGGTTAAATTAGGATATATAATGTATTTATTACTTTAGCTATGTTATTAAATACAATTATAATTGATGATGTGTTTTAGTGTACAAGATCTATATCCCTGGTAGTGGCACATGGAATTAGTCATTCAGCTATTCATATTTTATCGATGACATCCCTATATGGTTGGCATATCTTATTTAATTGTTTAAATTGAATATTTTAGTGATTTATTAAATCTTGACTCATTTGCATTATGTTATAGCATGTATGTGCATTTAGAGGTTTGCATTTGTTACAAAAGTTGTTAGGAAATTATATGATTTTGGTTTTAGGAGTTTTCAGGCTTTATGTAATTAATTTTAATTCTCAATACCTTTTCTGTAGTTAAATTCCAATTACTTGGAATAGACTATTTTTGTTTGGCTTGAATTAGGTTTTAACTAGGTAACCTAGTTATTTTCATTGATCAATTATTCACTCAAAAAGTGAATAAGTATCCAAAAAGGAATTTTATTCCTCACTTCTCACTTTCAAAAATAAGAAAATTGGGAGGTTTTTTCAAATCCTCTTCTATAGAATTGTATTTGTGTTCATTGTAGGAGCTATAGGTGTGGTATTGTTGCAAGATTGGTCTTGTTGGATCGAACTTATGGAGACCTTGGATTTTCGTGACTTTCAGCAGCTTTCGAGGGATATTTATTTGATTTGGCTAATTCTCATTTGTTCACTTTTTGCTATCAAGTAAGGCTCTCTCATTTTTGTGTTTTAGCTTCATTTCATCTTCTGTTTCTAATAGCTATATGTTGGGAGGTTGAGAACTAGTATTCCCCTTCATTTCTTATTTCTAGTTCTACTCAATTTTGTTGTAAATAATGATAGGGAAAGTAAAATTTGAGAGAATGGGGGAGGTGAATGAATACTTCAAAACTATAACCATTAAAACATTCACCACACATCCATTTCAAAATTTGGATGAAAAATGAAATACAAACTAAACATATACATCCATAGCATGAAAAATATAATACATATGACACAAGATATTTGGTTACCTAGAAACCCTCCAATGAGAAGGTAAAAATGGGGTGGGGATGACACCCACAAATCATCACTATCATAGTTGTAAAGTGTAGCCAATTAAGGTTATAATAAGTTTGACAGTAAACTATGATCTACCCTATGAAAGGTCTACATTGTTGAAGGCTTACAAAGACTGTTAGGTCTCACCTTGCTAAAGGATTTTAAAACTGTGCTAAAAATGTGTTTGGTTAAAGGACTTCAAATTACAATAAAGTAAGCACCCTATCAAAGGATTTAGAAAATCTTGTTATGACTACTCAGTTAAGAGATTTTTAAAGATTCACTTGTTAAAATGTTTCAACCTTGATCCTTTGGCTAGAACCTCTCTGGTACATATCTCAAATCTTCTCTTTCTTGATGTATACTTGATCCTCCTGATGTGTTCTATCACTTATTTCATCTATCTACTTTCCTTCATTCTCTCTAACTGATTCAACAATTCAATCTTTTTACATCTCCTTAGCCATTATGAGTGCTCATGTATTCACATGCAATCCTCCCCTTTCACACATGAACTCTTTTAAGGTTTTCCCTCCTTAAGAATACTTAGGTGACCTAAGTTTAGGTAGGAATCAATGACTATGACTCACTCACTTTTCTACTTAAATCATCCCTTTTCTACTTAGTTGTGTGTACTATATAGGGATCCTTAATGTAGATTCATTCTTATATTCTAGAATAGCAAAACAGTTCTTAATTCAGCCCAATAATTGTTTACATAGGAGTTTGTGCCATTACAAACATATATGTCAAAAATTGTTTACTTGGCACTTGAAGCCTCTGATGCTCAGCATCCACTACATCTTCAATGCTATAACATAGCCTTTGAATGACTTGGCATCCACTATTCACTCAAAATTTGCACCACTCAGTGTGTATTAGCTTTCTTCTCACTAGATGTATTCAGCACTAATTGTCTTCTTGACACATACTGGTACTTGGCACATACTATGTATTTTTCTCGACATGCATTATCTAACATTTTATGCTCTAAATACACTACTTGCTTAGCATGCACTAAGGACTTGTTCAAATACTACATTTACTTTGTTTCTACATTTACTCCCCCTTTGTGTATTCTCTCAATTTTGTCTCATTACAATATCCCCATTGTTTTGACACTTATTTCATGGTTAGTACACTTATAGTGTGTTTATCCAAAAATTCTTTATGGACTTTCATTATGATATTGAGTGTTGCATACCAATTATTGCACACTGCCTCTAGAGATTGAAATTGAACATCTAGCTTGCTGGTAAGGCTACTAAGCCAAGGCTAGTTCCTTGTGCAACACCTGCATCTATGGGGTCAACATGGATTGAATACTTATCAGGCTAACCTAAATATTTGCATCTTGTGTATGTAATGCCACTAGCTAACCTTGAGTGGATAACAATCTTTGAAAATGAGCTTGGCTTAACCAAGAGACAACTTAAGAATGCTACCTTTTATTTTTAAGTCACCTTATAGCTATTTAGTAGCCCTCTAAACTCCTTGTGTGAATAAATTCAGATCACAAATTTTTGTGTATAGAGAAAATATATTCTCTAACACCTTCTTTACACTCCCCATCTTTGTTGCTAAGTCAACTTTTTGTAGTGCAATGGCACTAGAAATATTTTCGTTGACATTTGTTTAAAACTTTTTCTCAAACCATTCTAGAAGTTTAGTATTTGTATCTAGGTCTACATAACTGATCTTATCAACTATATTCACTAGTTGCTCAATAATAGGCTTTTCCTCATTAGGTGCTAGGAGGTTGAATGCGTCAAGAAAAATTTCTTTGATGTCATGCAAAACTTGTCTTTTCTGATGCTCCCTTCTGAGTAATTCTTGGTGCTTCCTTCTTGCTAGAGGTTCCGACATTATGCTCATTTCTTCTATGGTGATTGATATAAGATAAAACTGTGGAAGTTCAATAACCTCATCTAGGTTGACATCTCCATAAGATGTGCATTCTCCAATCTTAAATGTATTAGGACTATGCTTTTATGATTGTAATTGCATAACATCTACACTTGGCCTATGAAGAGTTTTTTTGGAAATAGAGGATATGGAGATTGGTAGGGTAACCAATGTCTAAATTTGTATCTATTCCTCTAGTTCCATGGTCAAAATGGACACTTTAGTTTTATTAGCTTCTTTCTCTTCTATCAAAACTTCAACATGTACATGTGAGATATGTATAGTACTAACTGCCTGACCTATATAAACTTATGTCCCATCCTTCTCAACTATCAAAATTGCTTGCATTGAAGCATTTAGAACTAATGTGTTGACATCCGATTTCATTGTTTCCTTCACTTGATATACCACAATGGGAATTGAAATATGTGTTTAAGTGATAACACCTTATAGTCCTTCTGTACCTTTTCTTTGTATAGATGTAGGAGGTACAATAGATGTGTTAGTTTTCTTTTCCCTTGATGATGCTTGTGTTAGTTTTCTTTTCCCCTGATGATGCTTTGTCAATCTCAGTTGTTCTTATTAATATAGGATTAGTGCATAATTTTTTAGCTAAAGTAGAATCCTATAATATCATTTTCAAATCATCCTCTATCAAAGGACTGATGCTCTTAACTGTGTTATCAGAAACATCCTTTATCTTTAATGTGTCCTATTGACTTTCTTGGTTGACGTGAGTGGGACTAGCATTTGGTATATGTACCTTAGGAACATTCTATTCATCTTGTTGATTTACTTTAGTTGTAGCCTCTTCATTTTCTTATTTCTCTATGTCTCCCTCATGTACATCCTCGAAAGATACATCCTTTCTAGTCTCTACTACCTCTTGATCATATTTATCTTCACTAACTTCCTAAGCTGCTTCTTCACTTTCTTTTCTGTTGTCAACCCATAGATGACTTTCCATATCTAGGCACTCTATTTGACAACCTTTTCAAAGTTATTCTGCAAAATATCAAAGGCTCTATATTTGGGAAAAAGTCTCCTCTTGTGTATTTTTATGGCCTTACTAATTATTGACTTATCCAAATCTGGCATTACTATTGCTAGAATAATCTCCCTTATATGTCTTTTAGTTGTTAAACTCTATTGCCACCTTTGCTCAACTATGTCATATAGAATTTTGCATAATGAATTGGCAATCTCAATAGTAGTGTTGTTAAATGTGACCATCATCTGATATATAGACTCTTCCACCTTATTCATGTCTAACTTTCCAAGTTTATCAAACTCAACATGTGTGAACCCTGATAAATATGCATTATTCCTAATATTGTCATACAAGTTGTCTAAGAGGGACTATGGCTTACCACCTAGAGTTGACTATTGTCATCTATTTTTTTCCTCTCCTCGTCTAACTCATCTTGGGTTACATACATTCTCCTCTTTGGTTTATCTTGTGCACTCTCCTCTATAGTAATAATGGCTCTTTTTCCTTTGGGTTTATTAGTTTTCTTGATTTGGCTAGTAGCTGCCCTTGTGGTAGCCATAGTAACAAGTATTGTTGGATTCACAACTTTCTTTGGTTTGTTAGCTATAGTCTCCTCTAATTTTTCTTTTCTTCTTTTCAACTAGCTTAAGTGCTTCCTTGACTTCTTCTCCCTCAGTACCTTCAACACTCTCTTCTTGATCTTCTCCTTGACCTTGTGTGAGCACTAATAGGGCTTCAACTTGTTCTTCCTCTTGTCCATCTTCATCTTCTTCCTCTTCTCCCCCTTCCTAAGATGTCTCATTTAGTTTCTTGACTATTTTATTTTTCTTTCTTATCACAAAATTAGTTTTCAAACTGACTATGATTCTTAACTTGACTTCCTCATAATTTCCAAATGGGGTGGCACTCTTGTCTATGTCCTCTACCAATAGTGTTGTGATGGTTTTTGATACCTCATCCACATTGATTTTATAGGGAAATGGCTTGAGCCATCTGACCATTAGAATATATGCTTAAAAATATGTATGATCAGCATCAATTAGGAACCAAACATCATTATAATCTTTCTCCACTAGTGACACTAGAATCCTTAGTTTTTTCTTCATAGACTTCTTGAAATCTTCAAAGTAGCTAGTCATATTTGTTTCAAAATTTTCTCTAAGTTGTTCTATTAACTCTGGAATCCTCATTGTTACTAGCCTATTTTCTTTTTGCACCAGCTTACCAAGTGTGAGAAATGTGTTCTACACATATCAAATATCGAGACAAGTAATGAACCAAATTTGTATCGTGCACTCTTTACTTTTTTATGGCCTAAATTTTTTCTAATAATTATTAGAATTGTAACTCAGCAAGGCCATATGTATGGTCCTTCTGTACTATCTTATAGCCTAAATCCATAGCCATGCATGATACATTATTCAATCTTCTACATTGAAAGCACTTGTGAGAAATTACTCTTACTATAGATGCAATTAGTGGATATCAAATTTATCTATGGTCATTCCTCTTTTAAAAGAACTTGTGAGAAATTAATCTTACTATAGATGCAATTAGTGGATCTTAAATTTATCTATGGTAATTCCTCTTTTATTCCATATAGTTGCTATATTCTTCTCAATTATCATCTTTGCATCACTTTGCATGGTCTTAGGTTTGTCTAGGGTAGGATACCCTATTACTAAGTGGATGATCCTTTCTATGATGTTAATAAGGTCATTTTCTATCCATATATAGTGATCATGCATTCTTCTAAGTACTATCTTAATCCACCCTATTTTCAATACATTTGGAAAATCTAGGGTACGAGTTAACCCTTTTTTCTCTATAATTTTTTGTCCTCCTTTAATTCTCTATCTACACATAGTTTTTCATACAAATCTCTAATGTCCATGTCTCCAATACTTCCAAACACATAGATGTAACAACATCTAACATTGTTTTTCATCAAAACTTATGGTCGTATCATTGATAATGCACCAAAAGGATATCCCTTGTATGCTATCTCATGAATGGCTTGGAAGGGTGGTTGTCTAAACTCATTACTTATTAATTGAACATTTAAAACCTATTTTCCTTCTTTTGTATCAATAGAAGAAGAGATACATACCATTTTAAATAACTAGGGTTTGTGATTATTTAGATAACATAGCTTGCCACATGATAAATAATTTATGAATCTGATGGTTATTGACAGGTAGCAGTTGAATCCGATTCAGAAATGATTGAATCTTTTTCTTGATTTTACCTTATGCTCTTTGTGCTCTCCTTGATCTTGAATGATTGCAAATGAGTCAAAACATTACTATATAACTCTTAAAACTCAGTAGAAAATGTTTAGTTCTTACACAGTTGCAAGCTCAACTACCATAACAATTTTGACTTACTCGACTTGCACATAATTTATACTACACTCGGCAACTATGGTGAGATCATCAAATACTATCACCCTTAATAGCTTGATATCAACTTAAATTTCATTTTCACTTCGCAATAACTGCGAAACATTTCATGATTGATAACAAAATGAAAGAAAACAAAACTTATAGATTTCTTCCAAGTTATAACCAATACATTGAATCCTAATTCATGCATATATGATCTTTTTAAAACTCAAATTCTTGGAAAAGATATAAATGTTAGAATTCTTTAGAATAATTGACAGGCGGGGGTGAATTGGTTATCTAATCTCTAAATTCCCTAATAATACATTTTCACAAATTATAGTGAGCTAATAAACTTTTCATCCATCCAAACTTAAATCAATCATCCTAGAAAGTTACAACAAATCAACATGCAAGATCAACTCATGACATAGTGATTTACATGGAAACCCAATTTGGGAAAAACCACCAGTAACAATTGCTAGAGAGTAACAATAATGGCTTTTTGATCTAACACAACTTACAACATATCTTGCAAATTTTATATCACACTTCAGTTCAATCCTTTTTCTTGGCTTTAATCACTTCAGCTCTGATAGCTTGTCATCTCAAGCTTCATCTCCTTAAGTCTTCCTACTCATCATACCAATGCAACCATATCTATGGTGATCTGTTGAAGCAGAGTAACTGTTCTCTCTTACTCCTTAGCACCTCCTTCAGTACTTTATGCTTTCATGCTTGACCTCCTTCCCTTTTTTCTTCGTGACTTTATAACTCCTTAAATAGAAATTTGGAGTCCCTTTTTTGCCTAATTCTTCCTCTCCAATTTTAGGGTTTCAGGTAGATTAGGTAGGGTACAATGTATCTACCCCATATCTTTCTCTTATCTAGAAACTTCATCTAAAGTCTAGTTGTATTCTCCAAAAAAAATTTACATGGTGTTCTATGCCACTAGCTCATTACTCTTATCTTCTATTTGATTCACAGAATTCTCGATAATAACCTTGTCGGCTCAGATCTAATGAATCTTTGATCTTTGAGATAATGCAGCAACTTGGCATTATTGGTTTACTGATGCTCAGCACCTCTGTGTTACTCGGCACTTATATCTACTTGGCACCTAATTTTTGCTCGACATCTGATCTTTACTTGGCATCTGAAGATCACTCTACATCTGAAGATCACTTAGCATCTGTTCTTTACTCAACATCTGAAGATCACTTGGAATCTACTCAAGTTGAACTTGCTTGGCTTTAATTAAGAATCTGTTTGGCACTAACTAGCTTGCTCGACTTTCTCTCTCTAATGAACTTAGTTAAGCTTTACAAATGACCTAGCTAAAACCTTACATCTTTGATATGTTTCAGTGTGCCCATTCTCTATGTCTTAAAGTATGTCATCAATACACTTTTTCATCAATGGCTTAGCTGATCCTTGTACTTCATTACAACATCATAACTTCAACCTTTCTCTAGGTGTTCTAGTTACATCTTATTGATTGTCTCCTCTTTGTCAATCAACCAATTGATAGTATTTGAATCACTAAAGAAATTGTCATTCCTACAAGTAGCAAGTTTGACATCAATGAAAAAACAATGATTGAGAACATTCTTTACTATTTTCATTACTTTTTATGTATGACCCTTTTCAATCATTTCCAACAATCTCCCTCTTTGCATTGATGGCAAACCAAAACTGATCAATTGATCAACTTAATTACCACCAAAATTATATATGTTTTCTACTTCTTTCTTGACTACTGCATTTTTACTACTAATCTCATATATCTCCCTCTTGCTTTGTATTGATCAGTTTTTGCATATATCTCCCTCTTTGACATAAATGCCAAAGATGTAGCATCTTTATCATGCAAAATATAAGGTTTGGCTCTAATGTCTTCTCCCTCTATCACCATGCTAGACTGATTTGGAGTTTTTGCTCCTGCTATCATCCTCTACATCATTCTTCTGATATTTCAATGATTTGTTCCTCTTGATGCAAGGTAGCTTTTTTTGTTGCTTTAAACTGCTTGAGTTAGGGGCATTACCCCCAACTTGCCTCTAAGATATTCATAAGCATCCTTGGGCAATGTTTTGGTGAAGATATCTACAGTTTGTTCCTTTGTATGAATGTACTCCAACTTCACTTGTTTGTCTTCTACCAATTCTTTGACATAGTGATACTTGATTACAATATGCTTGGTTTTTGCATGCATTACTGGATTCTTGGATACGTTCATAGCACTTGTATTATCACAATACAATATCACAGGTTTGGTTACCTCTTCTTTCATCCGTTTCAATAGATGTGTGAGCCACACAATGTTTGTGCAACTGACTTTTGCTGCCACATATTCTGATTTTGTAGTGGAATGGGATGTACATGTTTGTTTCTTACTAGTCCAAATAACTAGCCTTTTACCTAAAAATAATGCACCTCCACTTGTGCTTTTTCTATCATCAATGTTGCCTCCCCAATCTACATCTATATATGCATTGAGCTCAAACTTCTCATTATTTTTGTAATATAGACTAAAGTTATCAGTTCCTTTAAGATACCTCATTATTCTTTTTACTGCTATGAGATGATTATCTTTGGGATTAGCAGAGAATCTAGCCACTATTCCAACTGCTAATGTTATGTCTGGTCTGCTATGTACAACATATTGTAGTTTTCCAATCATGGATCTGTACATTGTTTGATTGACCTTAGCTGATACATCATTTTTGGAAAGGTTATTTCCCCTTGCCATTGGTGTGTTGACTGGTTTGGATTCCTCCAATCCAAATGTTTATGTATCTCTTTGATGTACTTTGATTGTGTCACAAATATACCATGTTTTAGTTGATATACTTGCAATCCAACAAAAAAATTGATCTTTGCAAACATAGACATCTCAAACTCATGTTTCATTTTGTCAAGAAAGTCTTTACAAAACTCTTCCTTTCCTCCAAAAACTATGTCATCCACAAAGATTTCAGATACAATAATATCCTTACCTTCTTCTGATTTGATGTACATGTTGCTATTATCATTAGTTATTTCAAATCCTATTTGCACTAGATGTTTGTGAAGTCTCTCATACCATGCTCTAGGTGCTTGTTTCAGACCATAGAGTGCTTTATGTAATTTATAAACCATATCCCTATTGTTCTCATCAACAAATGCCTCTGGTTATTCAATATAGACTTCTTCTTCCAATATACCATTTAGAAAAGCAGACTTTACATCCATCTGATAGACTTTAAAACCTTTATACGTAGCATATGCAAATAAAGTTCTTACTCCTTCCATTATAGCAATAGGTGTGAATGTTTCTCCATAGTCTAATCCTTCTTCTTGAGCATAACCCTTGCATACTAGTCTAGATTTTTTCAAGTAATATCACCATTCTCATCTAACTTATTTTTGAATACCCACTTGGTGCCAATCACATTCTTGTCAACTGGTCTGGGAACTAAACTCCAAGTTTTGTTCTTCTTTATTTGATCAATCTCTTCTTCCATAGCTTTATACCAGTCATCATCTTGTAATGCACCATATACTATCTTAGGTTCAAGTTTGCTAATTAGACATGATTCATGTCTTAGTCCTTTCCTTGTCATTGGTCTTGCATCTTTGTCACCAATTATCTGTTCAGCAGGGTGATATCTTTTTGCATATTTGGATAATCTTGGTTCTATCCTTGTTTCCATGTTTTATCTTTCAGATTTAGGTTCACTATGAACTTCATTCTCAGGTTGTTCTTCATCTCTTTCATGTGTACTGACTTCAGGATCAGAAAGTGCATTTTATTCATTCTGGAACTCGGCTTTTGAATGTAGCTCGACATTCACTAGTTGTGACTCGATTGAAACTAAAACTTGTTGTTGAATCCCAATTTGATTGACAACAACCTCGTCAATAGGCATTCCTTCATAAGAATACACAAAGGTTCTATATTCATCTATTCTCTTTGGTTCTTTAGCTTGGACTTATGTATGCTCATCAAAGTTTACATTTGCACTTTCCACAATTTTGTTAGTGTTAGTATTCAAACACTCATATGCTTTACTTCTAGTGGAGTAACCAAGGAATATGCATTCATCACATTTTGCATCAAATTTTCCATTTCTAGCATCTTTAAGGATAAAGCATTTACAACCAAGTACTTTGAAATGTTTTACATTGGGTAAGTGACCATACCATAATTGAGAAGGTGTTGTATTTGTACCTTTCTTGACTTGTACTTGGTTCAGTGTATGAACAACTACACTTACAGCTTCTCTCTAGTATTTTAAAGCTATAGTTTTTTCCATCACTAATGTTCTGGCATAGTCAATCATAGATCTATTTCTTCTCTCAGCAATTCTATTTTGTGGGGGAGTTCTAGGAGCTGATGTCTGTCTTTTGATTCCTTTGTCATTACAAAATATCTCAAATTTATTTGATGTGAATTCACCACCTCTGTCTGATCTCAGGCATTTCAAACTCTTTCCTATTTCGTTTTCAACTCTAGCTACATACCACTTAAACATTTGAAACCCATCAAATTTTTTCTTTAAGAACATAATGATCATCATCCTAGAATAGACATCAACAAACAACATTATATATTTATCTCCTTTGTAGCTTTGTACTTCCATTGGACCACATAAGTTAGTATGGACTAACTCAAGTACTTCTTTAGATGTATCATTTTTGCTTTTGAAACTTGACTTTGTCATCTTTCCTAACTGACATTGTTTGCATATGATATTGTCAAGCTTCTTCAATTTAGGTAAACCTCTGACTTTCTTCATTTTACTAATATTGACTAGATTGTCAAAGTTGACATGACATAGTCTTCTATGCCATAATCATTCATCATCAAATTTTGCAATGAAACAAAAAACATCATCCATATCAAGGTAAAAAATATTACTTCTTGTTTGATCTCCTTTTCCTATCAGTTTACCATTAGTATCATAGATTTTTGTAGTTTTGTTTCCAAATTCTACTTTGCATCCTACATTTCCTAACTGTGAGACACTCAACAAATTTTAGTTTAGTCATTCAACATAGTATGTATTATCGCATGAAATTTTTCCTATGAGCTTAATGTAGCCTTTTCCTATTATTTGACATGGAGCATAATTACCAAATTTAACACTATTTCCATCATACTGTGTAAAGTCAACAAACTTACTTTTGTCTCCTATCATGTGATGTGAGCATCCACTATCTATGATCCATCTGTCATTCTTGTTCATAGATGTTATCATTGTTGTAGGTTCTTCTTCATCAGATTGGTCCTTCATGGCTACATAAACAACTTCATCATTGTTATCATCAGATTTCTCTTCAACAATATAGCACTTCTTGCCTTTGTCTTTGTAATCTCTCTTATCATCTTCTCTTTTGTATTTGTACTTGATGCCTTCCTTGTAATGCTTTTTCTCTGTACACCTTGCAGCAATATGTCCTAATTCATTGCAATTGAAACAAATGATAGGCATCTTACCTTTGAATTTCCCTTTGCCTCTATGAAATCTTCTAGCTAGTAATGCTTCTAATTGTTCCACATCTTCCTCATCAGTGCTACTGTCACTGGATACATATTTCATTTTTCTTCATTTCTTTGATTTCACCTGTTCAATATCTTTTAGCAATAGGTTGCCCTTGAAAGTAGAATCAACATTCTCAGGTCTGTAGTTGTCAAAGTTACATAACTCAAATATAGTGAGTCTACCCACTATTCCTTCAAAACTTAGATTGTTTCCTGGTACACATCTTAGCTCTTGTATTGCTGATACTCTGATAGCATAGATAGAGAGCAAGGTTCTTAAGAACTTACTATTAATAGTATCTTCACCAAATTGACCACTTAAACATCTTATTGCACTTACCACTTCCTTTACTCTAGCACCATACTGAGTAACATTCTCACTTTCTTCCATTTTCATATCATCAAATTTTCCTCTGAGGATTTCTCTTTTTTCTCTTTGGACATTCTGATCTCCTCCATAGATGTCTGATAGGGCTTTCCACATTTTGAATGCAGTGTCACATCCTTTGATATCATCAATTCAACACAGTTGAGTGTAGAACCAATCTCTAGCATTGTCCGATTGTGTTCATGTTTGTTTTTCAAATCTTTTGTAGTAAGAGTACCAAGTGGATCAACATGTTCAGTAACAATTGAATTTTGGGCATAATCTCCTATGGATCCAAGATGTAGCTTCAAAAAAATTTTCCATGCAACAAAGTTGTCTTTGTCGAGCTTGGGAACTTCTCTCTTAGGCATTTTGATCTTTTTCTACTTCTAGCCCCTTTAAACTAAGTCAGCAGCAAGGCTCTGATACCAATTGTTAGAATTCTTTAGAATAACTGATAGGGGGGGTGAATCAGTTATGCAAAGTCTAAATGCCCTAATAATACTTTTTCACAAATTATAGTGAGCCCATAAACTTTTCATCCATCCAAACTTAAATCAATCATCCTAGCAAGTTATAGCAAATCAACATGCAACAATAAAACATGCAAGATCAACTCATGACATAGTGATTTACGTGGAAACCCAATTTGAAAAAAAACCACCAGTAACATGCTACTTAATTTTCACTCTTCTAAAGTGATGCCCTGTTAAAGGCCTACCCTGTTAAAGACTTACAACACACTGTTAAATGTGACCTTGTTAGAGGATTTCACCATACTGTTAGGAATGGGCCTGGTAAAAGGACTTTAGAACATTCACTTGGAATGTCACCCTGTTAAAGGATTTACAACATGGCTATTAAACCAACCTAAGTCCATAGGATTTAAACTATCTGTTACAATTTCTAGAGAGTAACAATAATGGCTTTTTGATCTGACACAACTTACAACATTTCTTGCAGATTTCAGATCACACTTCAGTTCAATCCTTTTGCTTGGAATTAATCACTTCAACTCTGATAGCTTGTCATCTCAAGCTTTGTCTCCTTAAGTCTTCTTACTCATCATACCAATGCAACCATATATGTGGTCATCTATTGAAGCAGAGTAACTGTTCTCCTTTACTCGTTAGTACCTCCTTTAGTACTTTATGCTTTCATGCTTGACCTCCTTCCATTTTTGCTTTGTGACCTTATTTCTCCTTAAATAGAAATTTGAAGTCCCTTTTCCACTCCATTCTTCCTCTCCAATTTTAGGGTTTTAGGTAGATTAGGTAGGGTACAATGTATCTACCCCATATCTTGCTCTTATCTAGAAACTTCATCTAAAGTCCAGTTGTATTCTCCAAAAACATTTTGCATGATGTTTTGTGCCACCAGCTCATTACTCTTATCTTCTATTTGATTCATAAAATTCTAGATAACAACCTTGTTGGCTCAGATCTGGCGAATCTCTAATTTGTGACATAATACAGTAACTCGACATTATTGGTTTACTGATGCTTGGCACCTCTGTGTTACTTGGCACTTGTATCTACTCAACACCTGATCTTTGCTTAACATTTGATCTTTACTCAGCATATAAAGATCACTTGACATTTGAAGATCACACGGCATCTGAAGATCACTCGACATCTGTTCTTTACTCGACATCTGAAGATCACTCAATATCTACTCAAGTTGAACTTGCTCGGCTTCAATTAAGAATCTGTTTGGCACTAACTAGCTTGCTCAGCTTTCTCTCTCTAATGAACTTAGTAAGGCTTTACAAATGACTTAGCTAAAACCTTACATCGTTGATATGTTTTAGTGTGCCCATTCTCTGTGTCTTAGAGTATGTCATCAATACACTTTTTCATCAATGGTTTAGCTGATCCTTACACTTCATTACAACATCATAACTTCAATCTTTCTCTAAGTGTTCTAGTTACATCTTATTGATTGCCTCCTCCTTGTCAATCAACCAATTGATAGTATTTGGATCACTAAAGAAATTGTCATTCCCGCAAGTAGCAAGTTTGACATCAATGGCAAAAAAATGATTGCGAATATTCTTTACTATTTCCATTACTTTTTATGTATGATCTTTTTCAATCATTTCCAATAGTAAAATATATTACTAGGATATTAGTTCAATATACCTTTTGATTTCCTTTGTTGAATTCATTGCTAGGTGCTTTTAACCTTGTTTGATAATTTTTGCTAATGTGACTAGTTGTCAAACAACTAAAGCATGTATTTTGACTTAACCATCTACTACAATCACTTTTGAAATGTTTTCTAATAAAATTCTCAACAACATGTCCATATTTTGGACAATAGTGACAACTATAGATTGTATTGGAATCCCAACTGTAGGATTTTTTAATTTTTTTCCCTTTGTCTACTTGTTTTATGTCCACTTGGCATTAGATCTATATTCATATGCTTTATGTCCATACTTCTGACAATTGTGTCTATATCCTTCAAATCTTTGTGTAATTGAAGTCTTGGTCTTGCATTAATGTGCTTAATGTCCTTCTTTGTTCCAATTATGATAGCAACCCTTAAACTTCTTCTGAGGGTTCTAATTTACATTGTTCTTCTTGCAAAAACAATTATGACAAGTGGGTTTGTAGTTCTTACCTTTATTGTTTCTTTGTTCACCACTTTTAGACGAATCTCCTCTGTTAGTAATATGTATCACAATCTAGTAGTATCATTCTTAGATCTAGGAGATCTCATCAATTTCTCAAAGTATTTGACAGCTTCACTTAGTTTGTTGAAACTTTCAAGAAATTAGTTTTCTCTTCTTAGATCATTCTTCAATTGTTCATTATATACCTTCAAAGTTTTGATCTCAATGTGCTTTCCATTCAATTCATGATTGATAATCATCACTTGATTCATTGTTTCTAGTTGCATGTTAGCAATGCTTTGTACCTTTGATGTCTTCTATTCTAGTCTATTGGTCATCTTCAATCATGTATTCGTCTTCCTCAACTTTCTTTTTCTACTTGGTCACCTCACATAGCAATATGGATTGTACTTCTTGTTCTATCTTAAGATTTCTAAACTCTTTAGTTAGGGCACCATTATTTTCCATCATATCAGCAACTATTGCATCAAACTCACTTGAGTTTCCATCTGCAAACAATTAAGTAGTCTCTTTCTCTTGTTCGATATGTGCAGGATCATGGTCAAAAAAACTATGCTCTTGAGTGGTAGTAAAAGATCACAAAATCAGGGTTATGTCGACTTGACATACAATTTTCTACATGTTATAAACTTTATATCCAAAAGTTGAGACAAAAGAATCTCTAGGAAATTGAATTTAGTTTCTAAACTACTAGGCCTTATTTGAAGAAAAAAAATTAAAATTCATTGATCAAAATTTTAAATTTTAATGGAATAGTACAAAAATTTCATGAGAAAAATAATAAGTAGATGTACATCTAACCACCTTAATCAAAATCAAATGATAATATTTTTTTAATTATATTATAGATATAAGAAGTAGAGTCATGCCTGGATGCGACACATATTTTTGGGTATCTTTATTCTAAATAAATAAATCCTTATTAATTTTCTACTTCAGTATTTTTAGAAAAAAGAACTCTCTTGTTTGTCCACCTTAATTAATTCAAAATAAAGAAAAATTTAAATTTTCTTTTTCTTTTCTTATAGTAGAAGAAACATAAAGTGTGATGCATCTTTTGGATTTCAAAATGTTGCACCTTTTGAAAGTTATCGTTGTTTTTCAAATAGTGTATCAATCAACTCTTTATATGTAACTCCATTAGAAAATTAGTAATTATTACGTACTAAACTCATAATTTGACAAACCTTAAATTTATAGAAAGATAAGAACATTCTTAAGAAACCCTTTTCATCAGCTACATGTTTGAAGTAAAAAACACAAAGGAATAGACCAAAAATACACTTTTTCAGGACATTTTTTAAGTTGACCATATAGGGTTGGTATCAAAAGATATAGTAGGCCTTATAAAGGTATTAATTGTTTTCATTTAGTATTAGGAAGGGTGGAAAAAAGTTGGAATAGATTATCAAATTCTTTGAGGCATTTCAGAACTACATATTTTTTTAGATTACCATTTTTGGCACACTATGATCCTGCACATACTGTGGTAATGTGTGTCATTTTGCTCAATAGATATCTCATTCCTTGTCTTTAATGAGTGCTTCAATTGATATCTTGCTTCATTGAGTTGATGTAGGAAAAGATAATTTTCAATCTTTTGGTTTTCAATAACTTTTCCCAACTTGTAGACTTCCATCTTCAAGATCTTTCCTCAAAGTTGCAAAGATTTTCTTTTCAGACAACTAGGCTCTAATATCAATTGTTGGAAATAACAATAAGGAAAGTAAACTCTAAGAGGGGGGGAGTGAATTAATAATTCAAAACTATAACCATTAAAATATTCATTACACATCCATCTCACAATTTACATGTAAACTAAAATACAAAACTAAACATATTCATCCATAGCATGAAAATAATTAACACATTTGACACAAGATATTTGTTTGCCAAGAAACCCTCCAATGAGAAGGTAAAACTAGGGTGGGGATAACACCCACAAATATTCACTATTGCAGTTGTAAAGTGTAGCCAATTAAGGTTACGATAAGTTTTATCATAAAATTTCATCTACCTTGGAAATGGTCTACCCTATTAATGGCTTATAGTAGGCTTACAAAGAATATTAGGTTTGACCCTGTTAAAAGATTTCAATACCCTTCTAAAATTGTGTTTAGTTAAAGGACTTCAGCTTACAATAAAGTAAGCACCATGTTAAAGGATTTGCAAAAGTCTAATAGGCCTACTCAATTAAGAGATTTTTATTGATTCACCTATTCGAATGTTTCAACCTTGATCCTGCAGCTAGCATCTCTCTGCTAGATATCAGATCTTCTCTTTCCTGATGCATACTTGATCCTCATGAGAAAATGTATCACTTCTATCATCTCTTTACTTCCCTCTATTCCCTCTAACTAATTATGAAATTCAATCATTTTACATCTCCTTAGTCACCAAGAATGCTCTTGTTTGCACATGCAAATGTCTCCCTTCACAAAGGCTCTTTTAGGGATTTTCCACCTTAAGAAGACTTAGGTGACCAAAGGTTAGGTACAAATAAATGACTACAATTTACCCATTTTGTCACTTAACTAATTCCTTTTTCTAATTAGTCACATTATTGCATAGGGTTCCTTAATATAGATTCATTCTTATCTTCTAGAATCATAAAAAATCTTTAAGTCAGCCCAAAAATAGTTTACATAGGATTTTGTGCCATTATAAACATCTATGTCCAAAAATGTTTGCTCGACACTTGAAGCCTCTAATGCTTGACATTCACTATATCTTCAATGATGTAACATGACCTCTAAATGGCTCAAGATCAATTGTTCACCTAGAATTTCAATCACTCAACATATATTAGTTTTCTCATCACTGGAGTAATTCGACATTAATTATCTAGTTGACAGATATAGGTGCTAAGCACATACTATATATTTTGCTCAACATGCATTATTTGACATCTTATGGTTGATATACACTACTTTCTCAGCACACACTAAGTACTATTAAGTAACAAATTAAGTGTATTGTCTCTCATATTTCAAAACCAAAATGAGATCAATAGGTCAAGTATGAACATTTTCCTAATGTTTGGGATGAGGTTTTAGGGTTTTGCACTAATATGCTAACAATTTTTCACATGGTGTCTGACCCTAATTTTTATTGGACTTTTATGATTTATTCATCCTTGGGGTAAATGGGTTTTATTTTCATTGATTTTCATCAACATTGGGGATTTTGAGGTTTTTGCTTTGATTTGCATGACGCCTAGTTTTCTTAGGTTCTCTTGGCATGATGTTGGTTGTAGACTCAGATTATCTATAGGATGTTTGTCCAACCACTATTACAATTTTATATTACATTGGGATGTACATTGCATCCATACTCTTGAGCTTGTATTTAGTTGAGTTTTATTTTACCTATGTTCTCATCCAACCCTTATTTTATGATCTTGATGATGGTGGTGCATCCACATAGGAGCATGTGCACATGCATTTTTTAGGTGGCTTGCAAGGCCTAAACTCCCTATTATATTCAGCAGAGTTATATTCATTGGGGTTGGACTCAGAATTTGCATGCCTATAGTCACTCATCATATGATGAGTATGGGTATGTAGGGTAGAATGGAGGGGCTTCTCTCACAACCTTGGTGACTATTTCCTAGAGGGTTGGCATAAAGAATTTTTAAACAAGTGATAACTAAATAAACTAACGAGTTGATAAATTTAAGATAATAAAATGTTATGTGAGCACCTGGTTAAGTCTGAAGACACGTGGTTCTGCTCCTCCCTCGGTGAGTCTGAGTTGTCAACACTAGCTTGGGACATCTGATGCCAAGATACTTACTTTCTAGAAAACCCCTACATAGTGGCCCATAGAATGTCTAACCATGACCCAATGCACTTGCATTGTCCCAAAATCTTGGTTGCAGTCCTCTTTACTATTTGGCATGAGTGTTAGCCATGGATGTTTTCTTTATGTGTATTTGTGGTTGGATCATTATCTCCATTAGCATGAGTGGACCGACAGGTTTCATGTGGTTGGAAGGCATAGCAAAATATACCACTATTGAGGACCGATATATAGAGATTTTCTATTCCCAGTTGTGACCGATGCTAGATATTCACTTGGTATATTCAAGATTCTGGAGTATGTTTCCTTGTGATTTATACTTTAATTGGAATGCTTTTATATCATGTTTAGATGGTGATAGTTTATTTGAGGCATTCCTTATTTATGATGTTAGATTATAGTTAGATAATGTGATTCACTTAGTTCAAGTTTATGTTGCTTTATTTGTTTAGCATACTATATGTTCCTGTTCTTATGATGTTATTATGTTGTAGTAATGACACCCTCATTATAAAACTCTGATTATCTAGTCTGCAGTTTGGGATGTTACGCATGAGGGATGGCTAGGGCCTTCAAGGTCTCATGATGTTATTACAACTTAGCTATTTTTGTATACTATGATATTTCTTTCTACATGTTGCTACCTTGTTTTTTGAGTGTCCAAGCCTTGATTTGTGAATCTAGTACTCCCCAGTGTGGAGGATATATTTTTCCAACTTTTCAATCTTTCATTTTCCCTGTTTACTATTATACTTCCTCACATCAGAGAAGTGTTTCCTCATTAGAGAATGTGTTCTATTGTGTGAGAAATCATTCTCTCATGTGAAGCATGGTGGAAGCTTGATGGAGATTGTACTCTCTTGCTTCAGACATGGCACTTCCTTGTGCAGATTTGGGCATTCTCTTACACAACCCTTGGCAATAGAGTGGAGTGAATTTCTGGCTAAACCAAAGGTTTCCTCACACAAGAGGGTAGTTCCTCATGTGATGCCACACACTAACTCATGTGGAGAGGTACTTCCTCTTGTGAGACTGTAGGTTGTATTTCCTAGTGTGGAAAATGGGGGTATCTCCACTATTTTTTATGAAATGCATATTGGTGATTTGACTACCCTTTAGGTTTGCTAGTATTTCTAGGCTTCAAAAAATCAAAGTATTTAGATTTTTCTGTTGTCTCTTTTCTTATTTTGTGCACTAGTTGGTAGTGATGCTTGGAGATTTGTTGGTTGCCTGTGTTGATTGGTTAAGTCTTTTGTTGTGATCTTATGAACAATTTCATGATTTTGTGGCTTAATTCCATGCTTTTTGTTTCAAAAAATATGTATATCTTGGTTTTTATTTATCATTGTCCCAAGGATCTCCAAGCGAGGCATTACATTTATAGTAAGTTGTTAGGCTATGATTCATTTCAAGATGAACATATTTTGAGTCAAAACATATAGAAATTTGAAGATGATCAAATCTAGACCATATAGGATCTTGAGGAAATTTGGTAGTGATAAGACCTTTGAGGTTGAGTTTCCCAACTATGTGGAAATTCAAATGGTATTTAATGTTTCAAATTTGTATGACTATCACAATCCTTTTGTTTCTTAACTTATGGAACAAATTATCCTGAGAAAAAGATTGATGAGGTTGAGAGGATTTTTTACAGTAGAATTCAAAAGAGTACTAGAGGAAAGGATTATTTGAAGGACAAAGATTAATCAAAGAATAGACTATTTGAACACCACTCTTAGCTTTCTTTATCTCAATTGGAGAATTTAGTTTTCGCTAAAGATGGAAATGGATCTTAGTGTGGAAATTAGTCTCTTAATAGCCTCATGTGTCTAATGTAGGAGCATTTATGTTCTTGGAAATATTACATCATTTTGTTTTTGCTTTGTTCTTTTATTTCTATTTTCTAGTGTAGGTGATTGTGGATGTGGTCTTTTAATTGTATATTTTAGCTTGTATGATCCCAAAGAATTGATGAACACCAAATTTAAGTCATTCTTGAATATGATCATTCAACATTTGGATTTCTATTTGATTAATGGTTTCTCTCTCTCTCCAATTGTGTGTTCTTTATTGGTGTCTCAACTGATCGATAGATTTCCATTATGCAGTGTGTAGTGCTTTTTGTGGTCATTAAAGACTCTTTGCAATGATTCATAGAACATGTGTGGGCCTATATTCAAGATCATACGTTATGTTAAGTCTATTTTCTTTTAAGTCTATTTTCTTTTAAGTCTATTTTCTTTTAAGTCTATTTTCTTCAATGTTAATCCTATCTGATCTATTGTACCATGTGTCCCTAATTATTACAAAGTATGAATCTCTTGACCTGACCTATGTGTTGTGGTGACTATTTATGTAATATTTGTGTGATGTATCAAGAATAAGCGACATAGGAGGAAGATTAATAGTTCAAGATCTTAGGATTGTACATTGGATTTTCATCAATTATAAGGTTGCAACTAGGTAGGTCTTGTTTCCTAACATGTCGTAATAAATTATCATTGGAGATTCATATAATTAATTAAACATTGTGGTTTCATTCATCTACTGTGTTGTTTCTTCCTATGTATACCCTTGCCACTTGGTTGGACATCTCCTTTAGGGATTCCCCTTTCTTGAGTTGCATCTTTAAATATGAGAGTTTTGTTAGACTTCTAACAATTAATATGATAAAATTTATTATGATGCATCATTCTTGTCATCCTTGTCCCCAAGAGATGAGAAACTATTATGTAGGAACTTAGAATCGAAATAGAAAATATGATAATATTCCCTTGGGATCATCTTTGTTTTGCTCAGTGTTTTTTATTTAATGTAATCCCTCCTAGGAAAGGTGGGAGATCGACATGAGGAATTTAAAGCACTACAAACCAAAGAGGCTAGTTATGGAGTGCGAACTCCCAAAAAAAAAAAATCTAATTAGTGTTGTCAAAGAAAAATTGGCCAATAAAAGATTCTCCTTACAAGCAGGGTTTGAATTACCCTAGGTAGATGTAGGGAGGGAGGCGGGTTAGTTTGTTAGGTGGTATACTCCTTAAAATATTTGATGATGCACAATCCTTTGGTGGCAACATTGTGTTAGCTAAATCATGATTAGAGTAAAGTGTGCTTTCCTTTACACACCATAGTTGTCCAATTGCAATCTTCCTTTAGGATTTTTGGACCATAAGAAGAATTAGTCTTCTAAGGGGGAGATTTAGTCTTGGGAGTTGGTAAAGGAAAATCCTTAATCTTATGGTTTCTATATTGACAATGGAAACATGTAATGGGTACATTTTGTTACATGACTCAATAAGAGAAACATTTCCCACCAATCTCTATATCAATTAATTTGTTCAGTTGTTTGCAAGATTGATTTCAAACTACTCAACCTAGAGTTTGGACAATATTTGACAAAAATAGCCAACAAGGATAGTCCTAAAAATTCAATCCAAACAATGACCTTAAGCTTCATGTCATCAAAGATGGGAAATCTGAAAAACAAGTTTGTAAAACTAGAAGAGACAAATGAACAAACCACTACCATTTTTGAGACTACCCTAAACATGATTTGGGTTCAAAAAAAAAAATGGAATGAGAAAAAACTTTTCATCAAAATTTTCACACAATATAAGCAAACCCCGTGAGGTGTCCATACCTTGTTGGTCCGCAACACAATTGAACTTGGTTACACATTTGTAGGACAATAGAGGAAATGAGTGATGCGTCATCATTTCACTTCACCCTTTCATGAGATCATACAGAAAATGAGTGACGTGTCATCATCCAACTTCATCCTCCATCATTGACATATAAGATTTAGGAAATGTATAACCTCCCATAACTCACGTACTGAATCGATACATCGGAGCTTCTGAGGGGAAACAATATTTTAACTTCCTTTACATAACTGAACAAAAAGAATAATGATCGTTTGGAAAGAGGTTATAAAGGTAACACAGAGATAAGAAGCAAGTGGTTTTATTTTTACCAGTAGCGGAAACTCCTTATGAGCTGTTTTAGCTTATAAGTATTCTAATTATAGAAAGAGCATACGCGTGCATTGTTTATTTTTGCGAGGAAAACAACGAGCTTTAAGGAAAAAGACAACTCCTTTGAAATACAGTTGAGTATGCAGGTCTTAAAGAAACGTCTTTGAGTAGTAAAGCGATGTTTTTATGTCGAGGCAATGTGGTTAGCTTTCCCGATGGTCCAGATGAACAACATAATTTTATTCCTTCAAATAGCAATGTATGGGGGAAAGATGTTCTCCGCTTAGGGAACACCATTTACTAAAGAAATACCTTGGTACACACAACTCACCTGTTCAAAGGACCAGACTATGTGAGGCAGTGTGGACGACAGATTATAGTGGTCTAAAGATACTGAGGTTGCAGGAAGGACAGAATAGAGTGGTTACAATATACTGAGGTTACATGGAGGACAGATTATAGTGGCCTCAATATATGCTAAACGTTCCCCAAACCTTCCCCGAAGATTCTGTCATTCCCCAACAAGCCATTGGGGAAAAGAAGCCGCTATGATGGGGAAGCACGGGAAATACAGATTTTGATTCCTTGTATATCTAAACATATTAAAACCCATAAAAGACTATTTTGCGCACAGCAAACTGTGTTATGCTCCTCCCAATAAAGAAAAAAATTATTTGTGTCCACGCTAATACTCGAGTAACCGAGAAGGTGGAGCCTTACATCAAGTTAGCCTTTGCTTCACTTGTTTTAAGAACATGAGATCTTGTTAAACTATTCTTTACCTTAGTTCATTTCTATTCTTGTCAGTTTCACCAGGAATGGAGGGACAGAAAGAAAGAATACGGAGCAGAAAGCATTCGGCATGGGTTGAAAAGGTTGGAAAACGGAAACGTATCGGAAAAGCCGTAAAGTTGGTCTGGTCATTAGTGGAGCGGGAAACACTGCTATGCATCACTGGACTCCTCGGAAGCAAATTGCATCTTTCTAGGCTAAGGTTTTAGAAGAATTCTTGTTTCTGTCAGGGAATATAAGCAAGATGATTACAGAGAGCTAGCTCTAAATTCCCATTCTTCCTTTCTCGATTATTGGTTTCTACCCTAATCAACACAGATGGTTTTTGGTTACCTTTTTAACGCTGTGTAATCAGATCTATTTTTCAGATACTCTACTATTACTTTATTCAAGTTAAAACCAGTAAAATATTTCTAGTGATAATAATTTTTTTATTAATGCTTGTTAGAATTATATTATAATAAATATTATTTCGTTGTTATATTATCATATTAAAGTTAGTTTTAAATTGTTATTAGGGTAATTAAATTATTATAATATTTTAATATAAAAAAATTATTACAATTTCTATTAAGGAAAAATTCTATTGAGTCTATATTATTTTTATAATAGTATAACTTCTTATTGGGTAAGTGCTAAGAATACATTGGGTTAAAAGATTCTTATATCTTCATTAATGGATGTTCTTCATCATTACGAGATTATAATACATATTTTTTGATAAATAAGTCTTGTGTATCAATTGATAATATTAATGTACATATTCATATGAAAAAGATTGGAAGATACAAGATCACCCTATGAGAATTGATTGGCCAAAGTCCTAAGCCATTAAAAGTATCAACTATTCATCAAGAAAGCATGGACACAACATAGAGATATCCACCACAAGCGACCATAGTAGTGCTTGTTCTGGGGAGGGAGATTATGATCATGTTTTTTACTCCATGCATAAGTAGTGCCAGGGGTTGTGTCTAGGTAGGACCACCTATGTTCATCTTTCTCTTTCCTTTTTCTTCTCATTCTTCCCTTGAAAGTTGAAAAATATCCAAATCTAGACAACAAAACCACTTAGAGGAAGTGGGAGTAGGCCAAATAGAATCCCCTCACATTTCAAGCTTGTGAGAACTACTAGGAAATGAGAAAAAGTTGTGTGACATCGCCACACATTACCACCCTAGGAAGAGGAGTGATGAGGGTCATCACATAGTAAGGTATAGGAAAAATGTATGGAGGAGCTATGACATTGACAACAACCATGGAGTAGAGTATAGCTAGGAGAAAAATAATTCAACAACACATTAGCAACCATACAAGGGGCATTACTCCAATGTTGCATATACCCCCACATTTGGACTACTTCAAGAGCCACTTCATCCAAATGCACTAATATGAAAATTGTCATATTGTTAAAATAAATTCTGTAGTGTACATAGGAATAGTGATAACAAGAAAGTTGGGATTGAACAAAACAACAATTCTATCCCTCCAAAGTGTGAAAAAAATCTCCACCCTAGGAACATTCTATAACCAAGAAAAATTAAAGGGATATTTGTCTGAATTGCCAAAAAAAACCATGGGCTAAGAGAAAGGTTCTAGCCTAAATAACTTGAAAAAATCAGGAATCAATTTTGGAAACTATTGAGCTCTTTTACAAAGCCACAAAATGTATAGGCATATTTTGAGTTGTAGTAAAAAAGGATACATGTGATCATAAAGCCCTAAGTGTCTAAGTGTAAATCTAGAAGGCATTTGCTAAAAAAGACCACACCAAGGAAATTATGGAATGTTGGGTTGCACAGTAGAAAACCAAATAGTGAGAAAATGAAATAATTGAATTCTCTAAATAGATTGCAAATACCACAATTGGTTAGGAATGGTGACCATTGTAAAATGAGGCACTAGCCAATGATAACCCATCATGAGTTTGTATATAAAAAGATAAGTATAAGGATACCACTTTTAATCCTTCCATTAGGCCTTGATTGATTAAATGCTATATTTATGTAACATTCCTTAATAAAAAGGTTAGAACAACATATCATAAATTTTATCTATCTAGGTGAGATAGAAAAAAGCATGGCTTGAAGGTCTTCTCATGAATAGATACTCATTTAAACTCTTGAGAATAGGTCATGAAGTGTTCCAATATCATGTTTGTAGAGACGTAGAGCATTAAATCCATAGATCTTAGGAACTAGAAGCACTTTCAAGTTAAAAAATGATGATCCCTAGAGGCTACATTGGTTAATGAAAATCCATAGAGAAAACCCATCTCAAGCCAACCAAAGCTACAAATTAGAAGCATCCAAGGCTCTATAAAAGAAATTTGCACAAAAGGTACTCTACATCTGATCAAGGTCTTTCCTCATAACATGGACTTGAAATCTAATCCACTTCTATACCTAAGTCTATTGAGTACAAATCCTAACAAAATATAATATCTAAGAAGAACTTTTCAATCCTCATCACTAATTAAGGCTTTGATCACTCATTTCTAGCACAATGGTATACTCCATCATTTTGATTATATAGAAAACCAAGACCTCCAAATTCCACAAGAAGGCACCAATAATCCCTTGCAATTGGTCCAAGAGAATAGAGAATATCCTCACTATGTGTATCATTGAAATGTTTTTGTTTCAATTATTAGGAGGAGAATATTTTATGTTTATACTATTTTGTATTCATGTTAGGTTTATTTGAAGTTATTTGATCATGTTTTTGTCTCAAAAGGGCTATGGTAGTCATTCAGACAACTCAAGTCAATGTTGGTCAAAGGGTCAATCAAGGTTTAAATTTGACATCTGATGAACAAATCGTGTCTTGGCATGATTTGTGATGCTTTGGTTTTTTTTTTTTTGATGTCATGGAGTTTTAGGCTAAAAGATGTTCAAATGTTGTATTTTTATTTTTTTTTAAATTACAAAATGCAACTTTTGCATGTTTTTCATTTTGATGAATATGAGCAATCAGTTCATATTTCATCAATGATATGAATTCAAGAAAGTTAGAATGAAAAAAACCACACCTATATAAGCATCTTCCAACACATTTTGACTGGTTAATAAAGTGGAGACCATATTTTTTATGTAGCAACTTCCTGGGTGTAAGACCAATCTTGCAGCATCCAAAAATATTTCCTTCTTGTTTCTTGAATAAGGGTTGTCTTAGTACAAATTTTTTGTTCCTAAAGGCTTTCTACATATTCATTTAGTCTTATGAGCTCAAAATATCCTAATTTTGATGGTGGATGTTCATCTTGGATATATCAACCTACTAGTTGAGGCTTAGTGGCATGTCATCAGTATTTATGGAGTTACTATAGATTTTTGGCATGCAATTTTGGTATAAAAAATGAAAGCTCAATTTTGAAGGCCTTGGATTCCTTGAATAGGCTCTAAAGATCATGTTAGTTAGGCATTGTAGATTAGAAATTACAAATTCAAAAAAAGTGGTTATAATATCCAATCAGAGAAATTATACCAAAGTTAAGGACTTTCCAAAGTTGCGTCAAAAAACATTTCAAAAATAAGTGTCAAAGGTGTATCAAGTGAACTCTATATGTAATTTTAGTGTTAGTTAGTCTCAAGGGTTAGGGTTTCATGTCAAGAAACTTCCTCGGTGATGTAAACATGTCTCTATAAGGAATGCTTATACATTATCTAGGACAACTTTGGGTGATAGTTTGTAACTCTTTCTTGCAAATTAATATAAGGAAGGCACCCATGAGGGTTTAATATTGTAATTCAAAAATATCTAATTTCACATTTATGGCAATCATAAGGATCTCATATTTGAATATCACATATTGTTGTTACTCGCTTGTTTCTATTATGGGAGCACGCTTGACAAATAGATAACAAAAATAAGGAAATAATAACAATGTATGAGAACCAAATATAGGCTTCTTATTATTGCTACAAATGAAGAATAAAAAAATTTTGAAATACAATATGCAAACCTACATGTTTGTATTCCTCATAATAATTTTCAATATAGAGCTACAAACTATCACTAGAGTTGTCCTAGACAATGTATGGGAATTCCTTATATAGGCATCTTTACATAGCCTAAGACCCTAAACCTTGAGACTGAATAACTCTAAAATTACATATAGAGTTGGCCCTATACACCTTGGACACTTATTTTGGAAATTTTGGTCAGCCTAACTTTGGAAGGCCATAAATTTTGAATTGTTATTCTAATTGGATATTATAGTTCCACTTTTGAAATCCACAGCTTCTAATCTATAGTGCCTGACTCACGCGAACCTTAGTCGATCCATTTATAAAGCCCATCCAAGGCCTCTAATGCTTTCAAAACTGAATATGAAGTATTTATACCAAAATTGTACTCCAAAAATATATAATAACTCAACAAATACTCATGATATGGTACTAAGCCTTGACTAGTAGATTGATATATCCAGGATGAACATTCACCTCTAAAATTAGAATATTTAAAGCTCATATCACTTACTTACTAAGTAGATAATTGTACATTGATACAACCCTTATTAAAGAAATAGAAAGGAAATATTCGTTGGTGATGCAAGATATCTCTTACACCCAAGATGCTCTTGCATTAAACACTCGAGGTAATTTTGGAAGTGACCCCATGATGTCTTAGGTGTTTAGAAGAAAACCAAAAATAGTCAACCTGCTTCCTTGTTTTCCATGATGAATCCACTAGTGGTCTCCCTTTCTATTTTGACTAGATATTCTTCATAAGTTATGTTTCTTGTGCTCCTGCCAACACAACTTTCCAATCTCTCCTCAATGTCCTTTCTAGGTAAACTAGTTACTAGAATACTCCATTTCACTTTTGAAACTTCATGTTTATCACCCTTCATGATACTCTACCAAATTGGGAATATTAAATACTAGTAAAATATTTAGTTTTCTAGGAAACTCAACTTCATAGGAATTTCCAAATCATGCCTTTTCACTATCTTGGACAGTCCAAACTTCTTCATTTTTAACATATTAAATGTACCCATTGGATAATGCCTCTTTATCAAATGAACCATAACTTCATCTACAATCTAAACCTCCTTATACATCCTTTTCACATAAGCCTTATCCTTGTACTACATATTCATCTCTTTAATGTACTTCTTTAGTTCCTCATGGATGTTCTTCAACTATTCAAAAAAATCTTCTACTTTAGAAGCATTTATAGGACTACTCCCAAGTACAATTTGGAATGGTTATTTATTAGTACTCCTATTGAAAAAAATATTATATGCAAATTATGCCTTTGGAAAAATAAGATCCCATCCTTTTTTCTTATCTCCAACAAAATATCTCAGAAAATTACCCAAACTCTTATTAGAAACTTCTATGTTTTCATTAGTCTATGGATGATGTAATGAACTAAACAAGTCAAGTCTATCTTGAATTTCTTGTATAATTTATGCTACAAATACCCAACAAACTTGGTATGTTGATCTGAAACTATACTCATTGGTAGACCGTGTAGTCTAACTACTTATTTGAAAAATAACTCTACCACATGAACAATAGCACTAGTCTTCTTGTAGGAAAAGAAATGTGTCATCTTTGAAATCTACAAAACACTATCAATACATTAGTCCTTGGAAAACCATGTACCAAATCCATATTGACATCTTCCAATGGATTATTTGATACATGAATTAACTTATACAAACCCATATTCTACTTCCCTTCTTTTTTCAAAATTATTCAAATCTTTGTACAAATATGGCTAGTAATAATTCTTAGTAAACAAAGTTATGAGTTAAGTTTTTGTGATGTTTTTTTATGATTTTTGAAGTATAGACTTGAATATCTTATGGTTTTTATGGTTTTTTTATGAACATGATTTAGTCTTTTATGTTTATAAGTTCTAGACTAGATGAATATTTGATGCTTATGAAACTTAAAGACAAAATTAATTATATATCTAGATTAATGAATGTCATGGTAAATTTGGTATATTCCTTCTCTAAGTTTTAATAGGTAGACCTTCTACAGTTGTGTGACAAGGCTACATTTAAATAGGAAAAACTTATTATGATCTATGCCTTGGATTTGTGTTTTGGATTTTTTTTTTGTTTTAACCTTTTGTAGGAAGAATAACTCAACAAGGAGCATGCAGTAAAAGATGAGTGGGTCCTTCAAGGTGGGAAACTATTTTAGAGTTCATTTATAACTCTAATCCTTCCATTACTTTGTGGTTGCTGATTTTGTTCAAGATAGTTTAGTTTGCAAGTGTACCTATATTTATGAATCATTGAATGTGGTTTATCTTCTTGCATAAATGATGTTGTCACTATTGAAGCTAAAAGTTGTTATACTATGTAATGGAAGACCTAGTTTGTAGGTATTCTATTTTTCATCATTTTCTTTAAATAAATTGGAACTTTTATTTCCAGGGGGAGTTAGATATTTTTGTTTTGAGACATTCATGTTATAAGCAAGCAATAGAGTAGAGCATCTTGGTATTCTATATTGTGTCCATGTTTTATTGAGTAAATATATGATAGTTTGTTGCTTCAATTTATGAGTCATAATCAATTCATACTTCTATGGAGGCTCACATGGAAGATGAATCCTTTGTTCATGCTTACGTAGAATTCAGTTAAGTTTCTTTCAAATTATTAAGTATTGTTGCCCCTCCAGTCTCTAGTAGTAGAACCATTGACTGTATCCTGGAGCATAGGTTTATTTCTTGAGCATTTTTTATTTAATTTGTAAGTTTAGTTTCTAGTGTAAACTTACTATAGCAACTATTTTTACCTTAGTAGTGATGACTAATGAGAAGAACTAAAGCATAAACTTTGTAGTCACTATCTCAAGTTTATGTTCGCAAATTGATACAATAAATGAGTTTAGCATGATATTCTAATAGAAACATGATGAATTTCAGCAATGATTCATTTTTTAAGGATATCCGTTCCTTGTATTACTGGGATATTGTTCTAACCAACCACTTCTGGCACCATTGTTAGGGATGGTGTCAATTTAGTTCAACCCATAAGTCGTTAAGTTAGGTTGTATTTTTCTTAAATTTGCATGCATAGGAACCAAAACCGTCTTGGATGATTCCTACCTATTATTAATTAGGAAGAACCATTTGAGGTTCTCAATATAGCACCTAAGGAAATCCAATAGAACTCCACAAGAAGAAGAACCATTTGAAAACATTTTTGCTGATACTAATGACCAATTACCTTCACCAGCATCATCAAAAGAATATTTATCTTAACTATTCTAGATTTACTATCAAGAAAGGAAGAGACTTGAGAAACCTCCCTCATAAGTCTAATGGAGGAGCTGTGTCCAAAATGGAGTGTTTTAAAATCTTGTCTAATTTTAAACAAGACATCATTAATGATGTTCCTACTCAATTGGATACAATGCAAGCAAGGAGAAATGAAGATGCATTTGATGCAATGATCAAAGAATATTGTCCATAGTATAGGGAGAAGAAAAATAATTGATGGTCCAAGTTTGTTGCAAGCCTATAATCTCAACCTATGCTTACTAAATTCAAAGCCATTGATGAGAATTGAGAGGTCCTCTACATTTCCCAATAGAAGCTATGGGCTCTGAAACTAGTTCAACCTATTGCTACTTTGTAGTATTCAAACACTTAAAAATTTCTTCATACATGGATACTTCATGAAATTGAATCTTTCCCAATTGCTCAACTGAACATGGTAGAGAAGGTCACCAAGATAGAGGTAAGCTCAAATAGGGAATAAATTGTCAACAATTCTTTGACTTCCTCTTAATAGTCAGAAGTCTGATAGTTTCTTAAAAAATATCAATCAGCCTTTGCTTGGGATTATACTGACATGAAGAATCTAGACCCTGAGCTCTGGACTCACAAAATTTATATCAACTCTATATTTAGATCTGATCATGAACCTCAACACTAGGTAAGTCTAGAACTTAAGCATAGAATCTAACATGAGTTGATCAAGCTGATAAATGTTGGATTTATCTCTCCAATTTTAGATAGTCAATGGATCTCCCCTCTTGTTTTAGTACCTAAGAAAAGAGGGAAGTAGAGAGTTTGTATTGACCATACAAAGCTTAACATAGACTTGATACAAAATCAGCTCTCACGATGGTATAGCAAGTATGTTCTAGATATAGATTTTTCTGTTGGTAAATGGACACTCCTTTATGATTTCACATATCAACTTAATCTATAAAATTTAAAAGTAGATGGTTTTGGTTATATGAAATTATTGCAGTCTTTCCAAATGAAACGGTCCAACTCTCCACTATGGATCAGGTTCGATTCAAATTGTTGGTCAATGGTCACATGTTCAAATTATATCACAAACCAAAGAGTAAGGAAGAGTTCCTACATAACTTCTCTTCTACTACTAGTGTTGTAGTTCTTGTAGCATCTCCTAATAAGCTTTTTGCTCATTTCTCTTCCTCACTCTAGCTGTTCTTGTTACTATCATAATAAACACTTTCATTGCAAAAGTTGCTTCTGCATGATAAATCTTTGCTTCATTTTTAGTCTCTCACCCATCCATCTCATCATTTATTTCATTCATGGATAGCAACTACCACCTTGTCAGCACTTCCAATTTCTACAAATTCAAAGGTATGTGATATTAAGTTGTTTCTCCAATTTTCTTTTGTATTCCTTGTCACCATTGCAAGTTGGGGACCACTTGCCTTATTTTAGCTAGGGGGAAGTTATATTAAATTTTTCATTATATTTATGCAATCTTTTTATTTATTCTTGTCCCTTGTCATACTTGTATTTCCTATCAATGATTTGACATTTTATGAAATCCTTTTGTTGCATGTTATTTTTTCCATGTATATTTCTAAGGTGGCAAGATATGTTGTTTATGAGTTCTAAGGAACATATTTATGAGTAATTATGAAATGATAGTGTGGAGATTTGCATTTATTTTACTCAAAGTTTTCTTCTCAACCTACATTACTCAAGAAATTCCTAAATTTAAACTCATCCTATAACCTATTGTTTCAAGTTTTCTTGCGAAGTTTATGGTTATCTGTTATTTTTTTCTGAAACTTTGTTTTGGGTACCCTAGGAATTAGACGATGGGAGGAGACCTAATTCAAGGAGAGCCTACTATGCATAATAAATTTCTCAAAGACTAGAATTGTAGGACATATTTTCAAACAAGGGGATAAATAGATTATGTTTAGAAGCTAACTAGCTAGGATGACGAGGTTGTATTTCAATTTTTCAACTCCTTATAGAATGAAGTGGTAATAGTCAAAGGATTGAAGATTCCATTTTCTCAAATGATTTTGGCAGAAGTTATGAGATTACCATTCAAAGGTGAGGAATTTTCAAAGAATCTTTACCCAATATTTGCTAGAGCTCATTTCACTTCACATGGAGATCCAAAGCTTGATATTAACAAGAAACATAGTACTATTAGATTATCTCTTCTTGAGCTATTTCCACAATGTGCAATTTTTATCATTAAGTTTTTCACCCTTGAAGGGTGATACTCATTTTTGCATGCTGATCATTTCAAATTTTTGAATTGTTTAATGCAAGATATCAGAACTGTCAATGTTCCTAGTTTTGTATTTGGCATTTTGTCAAAACAAGCCATACTAGTACAAGAGGGTAGATAGAACTTTGTCTCCCATCATTTCCTAATTAATTTGATTGTAGAAAAAGTTTTAAAGGAATAGTCAGATGTTTCCTAGAAGAATTTTTTGTTGCAAGGGTTTAAGGAGCCTATCCTAAATCAAGTTAGGTGTAGAGTAGGTCAAAGGGTTAAAACTACTTAGGGGATTAGAAAAATCATTTTCAAAACTAGACTACATTCCTCACCTAAGAAGAAAAAGGAAGCTAAGGCTAGAAGCCCTAATTCCTATCCTTTAAGAGTAGTTCATGAAGAGGAATTGGAAACTCATGCAGAGAATGTTGAAGTTGTCCCAACTGTAGAAACAATTTCCCCGGAGTGGAAGAAATGAAAAATTAACCCTAGTACTAGCCAGTAGGCTAAAGCACCTCCTATAGCCAAAAACACTTCAAGAAAAAGGAAAGCCCCAGAAGAGGAGGAAACTCCATTAAGAAGAAGTGCTAGGAAATGAACAAAACCAACTAAGGAGATTCCTGATAAAGAACCTCAGGAAATCAAAGATTATGAGCCAAAGGGAGGGGAAAATCAAAATATCCAGCATAATGATAGAACGGGGAAGGTTCCCAATAAGCTTGAGAATGTAGAAGTCATTACAATTGGATATGACTCTAGCAGAAAGGAGCAAGCTTATGTGTTTCAAGGACCAGCCTTTGAGAATTTTTAGGGAGTTGCTTCAGGAAGTGATGATTCTAGTAGTTATATTAGAGAAGTACATGAACTACCATTTTCTTCTACGTCATAATCTCCTATGATATAGAGGGACCCTTGTGAAGAAAATCAATTTGTCAATATGGGTTTTGTTAATAGGGTGGTTGAATAGATTTTGAACAATGAATTAGAAACATTAGCTTCAGTGGCTCAACAATGCTCTAATCCTGAGAAAGCTATGGTTATTTTGATGGATCCTTTAAAAAGGAAAAATTCTAACAAGGGTAAGTCATATGTTTCTCAAGTAGTAGATAATTCTCACCATAATATAGCAGCTTAGTCTAGGCCAACCTCTTTGTTTGATGTTATATTCATGTTGGTTAAACAATTAAATTATGAGAGGGAAGAGTGGAAATAACAAAAGAAAGAGCTGACTAAAATCATAGATAGCCACTATCAGAAAACTCTTGTTTAGGAGGAAAAGGTAGAACAATTAAGTGTAAAGCTTGACAAAATTACATCTTTAATCCTTGACTTAATGGACTATAGATCCCCATTACCTATCTATGATTTTTTTCTTAAAGAATAGTGTCTGAACTATCAAATGACCTATATTATGCAGGATAGAACTCCCTCATTGTAAGGGCCTACCCAATTTTTTTGAGCTTTTCATAACTCTCCTACAGCCATCAAAAATATGTTATGTGAATTCTACCTCCATAATCTTGCAATTCTAGATGAATGAGTTTGGAATACCTTGCTTTATGTTGGGGATATTTGGCTTACAACCTTCATGTCCTGGATTCAAAATGAAATTAGTTGGAATATTTAGGCTGAAGTATATAGAAATTTGGAGTGAGACATTCACCTATTCCTCAGACCTAAAGCCAAGGATCCTTGAACTCTCTATTATAGTTGGTTAAGAATAGCTCCCTCTAAATCAGGTAGTAAGATCACCTATCTGGTGAGGTAGGAAGAATTCAATACATATGAATAGATGGTGAATATTGAACTACCTGAGTCTAGAAATCTCATACAATGGCACTAGAACAATTTATTAGAGGAAATGAGAAAGAGAGAACCACATTCACCTCTCAATTTTGCTATGGTAACCTAGCATGTTACTTGGTACATTTCTTTGTGAAGAGAGAGAGAAAGTTCTTGGATTCCATTAAAATTTTAGGCTCCATTGTTACTTCCCCCATTACTTGGAAATTTAGATAGATAGGTTGGTTTTACCATGCATGAAGAAGAGGACAAGTGGAAGAATTATAGGAAAACAAAGGTTTTCTAGTGGAGTTTTTTAGAGGAAAGATCTAGATAGAACATAACTACTAACTATAGGATGCCAGCTAAGTTAAAGAATTTATTTGTTGTGAGACTAGAAAATGACTAAGCTAGGGGGAATGATGATTCAATTTTTTGGGATGTTTTGTTTATGATTTTTGAAGTATAGACTTGAATATATTATGGTTTTTATGGTTTTTTTATGAACATGATATAGTCTTTTATGTTTATAAGTTTTAACTATATGAATATTTGATGCTTATGAAACTTAAAGACCATACTGAATATATATCTAGATTAATGAATGTCATGGTAAATCTGGTATATTTCTTCTCTGAGTTTTAATGGGTAGACCTTGTGCAATTGTGTGACAAGGCTACATTTAAATAGGAAAAAAATAGTATGATATATGCCTTGGATTCATGTTTTGGATTTTCATTGTGTTACCCTTTTGTAGGAAGAATAAGTCAACAAGGAGCATAGACTAAAAGATGAGTGGGTCCTTCAAGTTGGGTGACTATTTCAGAGTTTATTTATAACTTCACTCCTTCCATTCCTATATTTTTGAATCATTGAATGTGGTTTATATTCTTGCAGAAATGATGTTATCACTATTGAAGCTAAAAGTTGTTATACTATGTAATGAAAGACCTAGTTTGTAGGCATTTTATAAGTTTCCTTTAAGTAAGCTAGAACTTTTGTTTCCAGGGGGGGTCAGATGTTTTTTTTTGAGACATTGATGTTATAAGAAAGTAGTAGAGTAGAGCATCTTGGTATTCTATATTGTGTCCATGTTTTATTAAGTAAAAATATGATAGTTCTTTGCTTCAATTTATGAGTTATAATTCATTCATACTTCCGTGGGGGCCCACACAGAAGGGGAATCCTTTGTTCATGCTTAGGTAGAATTCAGTTAAGTTTCTTTCAAATTATTAAGTATTGTTGCCCCTGCAGTCTCTTGTAGCAGAACAATCAACTATATCCTGCAGCATAGGTTTATTTCTTGAGCATTGTTTATTTAATTTGTAAGTTCAATTTCTAGTGTAAGCTTCTTATAACAACTATTTATACCATAGTAGTGATGACTAATGAGAAGAACTAAAGCATAAATATTTTAGTCAGTATCTCAAGTTTACATTCATGAATTGATAAAATAAATGAGTTTAGCATGATATTCTAAGTAGAAACATGATGAATTTCAGCAATGAATCATTATTTAAGGATGTCCAATCTTTGTGTTACTAGGATATTATTCTAACTAGTCACAAAGCAATGGTTTTAGCACTATAAAAATATACAACCAATCCTCCACTATGCTTCTCCATGACGAGTTTCTCCCTCAGTAAAATATTGGGAATGCACAACTAACCACCTTTGAATAGTGTACCATCTTTGATTATGAAATCCAAACACTTTTTCCTTTCAAGTGTAACAAGTTTCCTACAAGTGTTCTAGGCTTCACCAAAATTAGGATCCTCTGATACAAATTCTTGAGTTAATTGAACACAAACATCCCAATCTATGTTTCTATTAGAAAATGTTATCTTCTACAAAGAGCATTGGGAAATTTATTAGACTTCTCACTCCTTTTTTTTTAAACAAAATTTGTAACTTTGCAAAAATTTAACCCATTTCAAATCCCTTTGATTCAATTTTCTTTGACTATTCAAAAATTACAAAGCTTGATGATTAATACATAAAATATACTCCTTAGGAAGATAATATCTCTTGTCCTCTGATGATTGAACAATAGCATAAAATTATTTATCATGAATAACATATTTTCATTTGGCATCATTCAACTTCTCACAATAATATGCAAAAGATATATCTTCTTGGCTCAAAACAATGCTTATTACAGTACCATTATGATGAAGGGTGCTCCCCTTAATACCATAAGCCCATAACAAAAACAAAGAAACAACAACAAATGTCAAAAAAAAATGGACTTCTTATTATCATCACAAATCTAGAATTACATAATTCACAAGTACAATATGCTAACCCACATGGGTGTCTTCATTATAGTATTCTACAATACTAAGCTATTAACTACCATCTAGAGTTGTTTTAGACAATGTTTGGGCCTTGCTTAAATAGGAAATTTTATGCTAGGTGAGAAGATCCTAGACATTCAAACTTAATACCTAGGGCTGACAGACCCTAACAATGCATATAGAATTGTTCAAATGCATCTTTGACATTTATTTTAAAAATTTTGGGTAGCCCAACTTTGGAAGGCCATAACTCTTGAACCGTTGCTCTGATTACCTATTATAATCACTTTTCAAAAATGTCAGCTCCTAATCTATAGGCTTGCAATGACGCAAGAAACCTTTGGAGTGACACAAATGCCCTTTCATGAAGTTTTCAAACCTCATCTAGGGCCTCTAAGGCCTTCAAAAATGAATTCAAAGATTTTTCTCCAAAATTTTCCATCAACAATCTGAAATAACATCTCTAATACTTAAACTAGAGCAATTAGAGTTTTATGGTAGGCTTATTATTCTAAAATGTACCTTTGTGTAGAAAATCAAAATTTTGAGCTTGCATGAAAAACTTAGTAAAAGTAGCAAGTTCCTAGAAATAAAAACCCCTCATCTAATAGTCCTTATTAAAATAGAAAAGATTGAAAATAAAAATATTTTTGGGTAATGCAATATTGCTCTTACACCTAGGATCCTCTTGCATCACATTAGCACCATAGTCTACTTGAAACACATTATTAAAATTGGGAAGTGCTAAAATAAGATTATCTACAACTTTTTTTTTGAACAAATTAAAACTCTTACCTTCCCCTACAATCCACTTAAATAATTTCCTATCCTTCTCACTGTTTCTATTAATAGTCCACTTTTAGGAAAACTAACTAGTCCATAAAAATATCTTACCTCTCTCACATTCATTGGAGTAGGCCATTATAGGATAGGCTTCATTGTCTCATAGTCTATTTTTAGAGCTTCTATTGAATCTACAAATCCTAGGTATGCCAACTCTTTCATATAGCTACACTTCTTAGGATTTATCAATGACTTCTCTTCATTCAACTTACCAAATGTCTTATGAATCTGCATCAAATGCTCCTCCAATGTCTTAATAAAAATTAAAAATATCATCTAGGAAAAAAATGACAAGCTTATCTAGAAATTCCTTCAATACCTAATTCATGAGCGTCATAAAAGTTCTCGGTGCATTGGTTAGCAAAAAAGGAATGGTTAACCAATCACACAATCCTTCCCTAGTCTTGAATGAAATCTTCAACTCATCTCCTTCTCTAATAAGAATCTAATTGTCCCCACTCTTCATGTCTATCTTTGCTAATTTCACAAATCCACTCAACTAGTGCATAATATCATCCATCCTTGGAAATAAAAATCTTTACTTGATTGTGATCTAATCAATACCTCACAAATATTTCCAAATCCTCCATTCTCTAGTTTTGTTTGGTGCTAATATTATTGGTACAGTACATGGACTTAGGATCTCTCGAATTAATCCTTTCTCTAATTACTCATGTACTTGTCTATTCAACTCCTCACCTTCTTTTGGTGTCATTTTGTATGCTTCCTTGTTTGTACTAGCTCCTAGAATCAAGTCCATTTGTTGACTGGTCTTACATACTAGTGGTAATCTGTCAGGGATATTATCTAAGACAATATTAGGAAACTCTCCAAAAAAAATTGTACTTTCTATAGCTACCTCTTCAGCTTCTTATTTACTATCTCTTAATATTATATAAAAATGCATATGCTCATGCTTCGTACCCTCTAGGAAATTATTTCCATCACCAAAACATATTGCAGTAGCAATGCATACATTTTCATTTATATCCTTTAATGGCTTAAGCTTATGGTTCACTCCATCCTTTGTTAGAGTGTAGGAATTTGCATGCCTATCAAAATTCCATGACCTGCCCAAAAATATATGACATATTTCCATAGGTATGATATCAAATCACACATCATCCTAGTAGCTTTCAATTTGAACTTCAGTAAACATTGCTAATCGACCACGGCTTCGTGGACATCTTGCAACCAAGCAATGTGGTATAGATGTGGGTTTTTTTGCCTCTTCAATTTTAAATTTGTGATCATCTTTTGTAGTAGAAGATGGTCTATACTTTCACCATAAAATATCGTATCACAACACTTATCTTCATATTTTCACCTTGTGTCAAATAAACTCCTCTTTTGATCAGGTTCATTCTAACCACTCATCGAGACACTTCTATTAACTAGGAAATCTCCTCTTTCAACATCTCCAGAATGTGATTAGTTGGCATATTGATCAATATGCACACTAGTGGATAGGAATTCAATTCATCTATCATTCCTCCCATGGAAGTGAAATAAATCAAATGCTCTATGCCCCTTTTTTTCATAGTGAAAATATTTTCCACATAACCTCATCTTCAAGATCCTTACCCTCTTCCTTTCCATCTCTAGCCTCTATTGTTATGATCATGGAAACATTTGGAATTATTTCTGCTAGGGTTATAACTACTACTAGTGGCATCATCCTTGTTCTTGTGATCATCACTTAGGCCTCCATAAGACTATTTGCTAAATCTTCCACTGTGGTCTCTACCACTATTTCTGTTATCAAACTTTTTGCTCAACTTCTCGTCAATTCTCAGGGATAACTGGTACACCTACTCAATACTGGTAATTTGAGATGGACTTGGTTCCTCCTAAATCCTTGGCCTTAAATAATTTAGATAATGGACATAAGTTACTCCTTATTAGCTTTCACATGGCTAATTCTAATGAGAACTTGATAGAACTCTTCAGTAAAATCTTGAAAATATCATCATGCTTGCTTCAACCCTTTTATTTTCTTTAACAAATAAAGTTCATAATCCACATGAATGAATTTTTACTTTAATTTATCTATTATATAATCTCATCTACTAATTTTCTCCTTCCTTCTTTTATCTCACTCTAATTGAATCTCCTATCATAAGATCTTTGTGTGTTCCTTTAGTTTGGCCTTCACAAACTTGACCCTATCTTGATCTTCAATATCTTCATACTCAAAGTATTCTTCTAATTCATTGATCCAACTAACCAATTCTACTAGATTAAGATTTCTATAAATGTGGGAACAATGAACTTAGGTCCTTTATCAATCTTGGAAATGACCCTAAAAAATCTTTCTTCTTTAGGGTTTAGAACTGCCTCTTCTTCAATATTTTCTTCTTCTCCTTCATCCTCACTACAATCTCTTATGACAAGATTCATTCCTCTACATATTTTTTTTTTCCAATGCTTGCATTTGTCTCTAGAGGGCTCTAAAACCCTTAGGTGAAATACTTGTGACTCTTACACCACAATCTCTTTGTAGAGACATTTTGCACTTCTACTAAAACCCTAGTTCAAACTATCTCATAAATAATGATCTGTCTACACACTCAACCCAAACCATGGTACTAGTACAAATACCTCACCATCAATGATCTATTTACACACCTAGGAAAACTTTCTCTGATACCACTTGATGAAAGGTTTTCCCCTTAATACCACAAACACATAAAAAAAAAATAGAAATAAAAGATATTTATGATAATAAAATATGGGCTTCTTATTATCACTCCAAATGTAGAATTACATATTTTGAAATACAATATTGAAAATCACATGGGTGCCTTTCTTATAATAATTTGTAACACAAAGCTAAGAACTATCACCCAGATTTTTCCTAGGTAGTGTATAGGAATTCCTTAAATAGGGATTTTTACATCACCTAGCAAGTTCCTAGAAATCAAACCTAACTCTTCAGACTCAATAAATCTAAAATTACATATAGAGTCTACCTAATCCACCTTCGACACTTTTTTTGGAAATTTTGGTCAGACCAACTTCAGATGGCCATAGCTTTTGAGTCATTGCTCTAATTTGCTATTATAACCCCTTTTAACAATCTACACCTTCTAGTCTACAAGGCTTGACTAGCACAAGCTTTAGTCAACGTTATTTACAATGTCAACCCTATTTGAGGGCCTATCTAGGGCCTCTAATGCTGTTAAAATTGACCCTAAAAGTTTTATACCAAAATTTCACACCAAAAATCCACAATTAATCCATGAATATTCATGATATGGTACTAAGCCTCAACTTCTAGGATGATATATCCAAGATGAACATCCACCTCTAAAATTAGGACATTCTAAGTTCATATGACTAACTTACTAAGTAGCAAGCCTCCAAAAACAAAAAAATTTTATTGAGACAACGATTTCTTAGCAAAAAAAAAGGAAATATTTTTTGGTAGTGCAAAATTTCTTCTATACCCTAAATTCTCCTGAATCTTTTCTAGTGAGAAAATTTTGTACAATTATAGTCAATAGGTCTTTTATTTAGAGTATTTTGCTACATAATCATATACTCAACACTTTGAATCAATTATAGATGGATATTATTTCTTTTTGTTCACATTAAATAATTTGGTTGATATTCACTTTTTAAAAAGACTTCAATAAAATACTACATGTTTACTAGCCCTACAAGTTAACTAGGGTTTCAACAAAGAATGGGTTACCTCTCTAAATTGCACAATTAAAAAATGGAGATGTTTCGTAGAGACAAGGGCAGCCTCATTAAAAATATTATTTTAGTTGATTTTTTCATGCCACTCACCATATCCATGTAAGGTTAAGCCTATTAGGGTAGGCATAATTATTTGACTAACCTACTTAGGGGGTGACAACACATTGCAGTATTATTTGTATGGTGGTTTCACCAATAAAGAAGGTGTATTGGAATGTGATTTTGGTGTTCCTAAAACGAACGGAGGATTTACTGGTTGAGTATTAACCAAAACTTTGAATTTGTTGAAAATGCTGACTTTTAGGATTTGTACTTTACTTCATCCTAGGGATTTATCATTTGGTGACTTATCCATGACTTAAAAGCTAGAAAATTTTCAATCTTATACAACTTCTCAATGCGTAGATCATATTGTCAATAGTTTTTAAGGATGTGACTAGAATAATTTCATGTTATTTTTCCAAATAATTGATAGGGAGTCCTAATTGAGTTAAGTCTATTTTGGGCCAATTTGATAATTTTGTCTTATGCTCTTTTAAGATGAGGCTTGAAAATTTTAATTTGGTCAAATATATGTTTCTTGAACTTCATAAAGCCTCTAGAAGAGTTAGGGGATCCCTTAAGTGTGTTTTTTTTGGAAGACCCTAGGAGGTGCTAGTGTACATTGATATGAAGGTGGAAAGTTATTTGGAGTTTGGTGAACCTTTGCATGTTAGAGTGGTAATGGGTGAGACTATGGTTTTTAATGATTTTGGGAGTACAATTTCCTTTATACCTAGTTTTGTGACCCATTAGGAATTTTTTAACTCTCATTTTTGTAGCTTACATTGACTAGTAGTGAACTTACCTCACCATATATCATACTTTCTTGCATCAAATTATTATCATCTCTATATCAAAGTGTATTTGTATTCAATTCTACATATTGATACCTAGTCAAAATGTGACATAATTAAGTGAAGCACCTTGAAATGGTCAATGAATAAATGGGAAGAGAGATTGAAGAAGATGATGGAAATTTGAAATCTAGAGATAAGTATTTTAATATTGAAAAATGATGATTTCAAAGATGAATAATAAATTCACATTTTCCAACTTTGAGGTGTATATGATAAGGAAATTTCACAAGCTCATAATAGAGACCTATATGTTCCACAAATGGTGAAGACTTTATAAATTCATTATGAGTGGTAACCATAATGAAGATCAAATTGAATTTTTTGAAATGTATGTGAATAGATTGAAGTATAACATCCAAGATAAAATTAGTCCACTTCTACCTAAAATAGTTAATGAATGCTTCCAACAAGCCATTAGGGACACACATAAATTTAAAACGATTAGTGATTAATTTAATAGAGATAGAGGAGGTAGGAGTAATAATACATGAAGAGGAAACTATAGAAGTGGATAGAGAAGTTAGAATGAAGTTGGAGCTGAAAGTAGTCATAGAAGTAGATATTGTTTCAGGGGTCAAAGAAGGAAATATTTCAGATGTAGAGAAAACTATGTGGTAAAAGCACAGATCTGTGTCACCATTTGTGATACAAAAACCTATTTTGGTCAAATCTCATTTCTTTATCAAAACTCAATTTAAAAAAAAAAAACTAAAATACCCTTTTATAGATCTCAGATTCAATATACTCATTATATAATTTTTTGAGTGTTTTGATTAGTTATAATATGTTATAATCTCAAAATATTATAAGTCGATATTTCAACGTTTCAGAAGATGCTCTCTCAAAAAATGAAAAAAAATATTAAATCATATCAAAAAAATAAAAAAATAATATTTATCAATAGAGGAGAGAATCATCTTCATGAATATGTAATTTTTTTTCAAGAAGGTATCGATTTGATAGGGACTTTTTGACGGGAGGAAAAAAATGTTAGATTCTGACAAGGTCAAACTTGAGTACTTATAACAAAGAAAATATACATAAAAAATAATTATTTCTTTTTTTGTTCACTAGCTATACATGTCATCTATAGAATATTTTCAAATCAGAACAAAAAAAGATGATTTGTACATACTTGTTTGACGGGAACTACATCCTATATTTTTTACAATTAAAAAAGGGACTTCAAAATATTAAAAAAAGAATAAATTCTTAGTCAAAAAAATTATAAAAATTATAGGCATAAAATTCATACAATTCTACACATTTCATCAGTTTACATCATCTTCATATTAAACACAAATACCATTTTTTTTGTCATTAATGTTGAACTGTCACATTTTGATATCACATTTCTTTATAAAAGGTGACACAGGTTTGTGCTTTTACCCTATGGATGACTACAAAGATGGAATGAAGAATTCTCTAATAATTATTCTAGTTCTAATCAATTTGGGCATACAAGAAATTAGTGTTCAAATAGAACTTATAGTTCATCTATAAGTAGAAATAAGAGAAATCAAATCAATAATGGATGAGGAGTGCAGTAGAAATAGTGTCAATCCACTAGTTGGGCATGCAAAACTTATATTTTATGGAAAAACCACAATGATAAAAGGACTCTCTTGAAGTTTTTATTGAAGCAAGGGCCTCCTCAAAGGAAGTGATTTCTTATAACTCATGGGAAATCTTATGATAATTTGTCAAAAATCATTATTGACCTTAATTCAAAAGAGAATCATGTATCAATAAAGATGGTGGAGAAGAGAAATATCAAAATGTTACCCGATACCTCTCCTTATAAGATCTCTTGTCTTAAGAAAAATAAAAGTTTCACTATGAAGGGAAAAGCATTGGTTGAGTTTGATATTGGAGAGTAAATAGTTACAAATTCCTATAATGACACCCCTATGGATGCATCCCACTTTATACTCATAATAACATTGTGGTTTGATGTCAAAGCTAGTCATGATGGTGAACTAATGACATAACTTATCACCAAGAATAGGAAAATCTATAATATGAACACTTTACTAGAACAATATAGAATTTGAGAATTTGATTCAACTTTTTTGTCTTTAGGAGGAAAATTTTTTTTCCATTCATAGATAAGGTTTAATTTTAAAACTATGTAATTGTTTTCAATCACAAAGAAGTCATCGAGAAGCAGGAGTCATTGCCCAAGTAGATTATCTATTAGAAAAAAATTCCAAGCATTATACAAGGAGAAGAATATAAATATTTTTCATGAATTAGAAGTATAATTTAGTGAATTTATTTGATACTAGGATCCATATTACCTAATAAGATTTCTTGTGAAATAAATCTACAAAAAAATGTAGAGATATACTAAGAGATTTAGAAAACTTTAAGAAAGTGACCGACAAGGAAAAGTTTTAGCCTACGTATAGTGCCCTCAGTCTTAGCACCTAGAAGGATGGAAAGTTAAAGGTGTCTATGGAATTTAGAGCCATAAATAATATCACCATAATATATTGATTCCCAATACCAAGAATATATGATCTATTATACTATTTGGTTGAATCATGTTATTACTCCATGATTGACCTAGAATCTAGTTATCGACAAATAAGGATAATGCATGGTGAGAAATGTAAGAAAACATTCAAAACCAATGAGGGGTAATATGAAATTCTTCTCATTCCCTTTGGGTTGAGGAATGCTCCAAGAATATTTATGAGATTTATGAATGGGGTCCTATTAAGTCTGTTTGAAATTTTTTGTTATATTTCTTAAAGATATTTTGGTATTTAGTAGTTTAAAATTGGAGCACGTCCAAAATTTTGGGTTGGTGATGTAGAGGCTTGAAAAGGAGGATTTGAAGATCAACATAGAAATATGGGATTATAAAAAAATTGAGATTGTATGGTTTTTTCATATCAAAGATTAATCTGAAAATAGATCCATTAAAGTTTGATTCTATCTTGAATTAGCAAACTCCAAGATTAGTATGTGAGGTAAGGATTTTTAAATAGCCTTGAAAAAATTAATAGGAATTTTATTAGAGGATATAGTTTTATTTGTGCTCATATTCTCAAAAATATTAAAGGTGTAGTAAAATGTAAGTTTGAATTGACTAAGGAGGCTCACGATAGTTTTTGGTAGCTCAAGAAAAAAGTTTTAGAGTTTCCTACACTTGTGTTACCAAACTTTAACAAGGATTTTGTAGTAGAGTATGATACCCAAAAAAAAAATATCAAGGCATAATTGAGATGATGACGGTATCTAATATTATTTTTTATAGTAAATTTAATGAGGCCAATAAGAGGTACAATACCTAGGATCTTGAAAAATATGGTATAGTGTAAGCACTAAGGATAAAAATAAGGAACTGTCTGATGCCAAAGGAATTTGTATTTTTTACTAGTAACCATTATCCATGTTACCTAAATTGGTAGAATGAATTGAGATTTTTGCATGTTAAGCATATAGAACAACTATAATCATTTAACTTCATAATTAAGTGTAAAAATTGTGCTTCTAATAAAGTAGTTGATGCCTTAAGTAGAAGAGTTTTATTTATATAATAAATCAAGTTGTAGAGTCTAGGATTGGATTACATAAAAGACCTATATCAGTAGGATGGTTTTTTTAAGGAGGCCTATAATATTTTCTCTAACTTTGTCTATCATTTCTTTGGTGAGTTTCCCATTTTTTTATTGTAGGAGGTGATTCTATTCAAAACAAGTAGGCTATGTATCCATAGATAATCCTTGAGAGAGAAAATAATAAAGGAAAAATATAATGGGGCCCTTGGAGGAATTTTTGGAGTAGACAAGACTAATAATAAAGTTGGAACATTCTACTATTAGCCAGGATTATTAAAGGATTTTTGAAGTTATGTTGATAGTTGTATGATATGTCAAAGGGCTAAAGGAAAATCATAAAATATGGGAAAATATCAAAAGCTCCCAACCCCTAACAAACAATGTGATAGAATTATTATTAACTTTTTATTAGAACCTCCCAAACCGTCAAGGGGTTTGGACATGGTGTTTGCTTTTGTGGATAGATTTTCAAAAATGGTTGATTGTGTGCCATGTAGGAGTAAGAATGATTCCTCATAGATAGAAAGGTTGTGTTCCAAGAAAATAATAAAGTTACAAGTGTTACCATTGTTCATAGTCATTACTAGGGACTCCAAGTTTGTATGTCACTTTTGGAAGAAATTGGGCATCCAATTATCATTTTCATCATCCTATAATCCTCAAATGAATGGGTAAAAAGACCTTTTTAATAAAACCATTCCTAACCTTCCAATGCGCTTTCTTGAAGAAAATGGAGTAGATTTGGCTTAGATATTAAGCTAGGTAGAGTATACATACAATGATTATGCTAATGGATCTAGAAGGAATACCTTATTTTAAATAGTATGTGGCCTCCATCCTAGTGGTCCATTGGATCTTAAGGATATTTAGAGCTTGTAGAGAAGGATTGCAATAGGATAGAGATTTGTAGATGCGATGAATTCAATTCATGAGGATGGTAATTAACAATTGGTTAAATTAGTGTCCAAATATAAGGAGAAGGAAGATCAAAGAAAGAAAGAAATAAGTACACATTAAGATTCAATATTTAGTTATGAAATATTTTAGAATAGAAAATATTCCTAAGGGTCAACATGGTAATATCTTGAAGAAATATATTGGACCATATAGGGTTCTTTACAAGTATGGTGTTAATTGATATGAAATTGATCTCTCACCTAACATAGCGATATCTCCCATATTCAATGTTGTAAATATAACCTTGTTAAAAGGAGATAATATATGTTAGGATATTAAAAAACATAAGACATAGAATAAGATCTCAAACCGGTCAAATATTTTCCATCAACTAGAACTATGAAAGTGGAATACTCTTAACTCCAATGTGGTTTGGAAGATAAGGAAGGGCACCTACAAAGACTACCCTGGTAAAAGGAAAGGTCATCTAGGTGTCTTCATAGAAAGAAGGATGTCTTGACCATGTCTCTTGAAATTTTAGTGTATCAATTAGTAGGAGAATATTATTTAATTTTTATAATGTGTTTTAGTCATGTTAGTTCTACTTAAAGTATTTGGTCAAGTTTGTGTCTTACTAGGGCTATGTTAAACATTTTGTTAACTCAAGTAAATGTTAATCAAAGGGTCAATCATGGTTAAATCTTACATGTGATGGAAAAATGGAGTCTTAGAATTATTTTTGACCTTTTTTCATGTTTTTATTTTTCATGGTGGTGTGGAGAGAAAGAATTTATAATGTAACAATTTCCACAAGAAAAGAGGCAAACATGTCAAAGTTGCAAAAAGCAACATTTTGCATTTTGGTGAATATGAATAGTCATTTTTTGTTTACTCATGCATATATCTTCCACTAAGGTAGAAGGCTATATTCCATCCCTCCATAAGGATCTTGGAAGATACTTTTTTTAGTAAATTAAGTATAGGTTGGACTTTTGTAAGAAAATTTTATACTGTGATGCTTAGTAATGTAGCACACTTCTATAAACCCTTCTTTCCAAGGAATCAAATAGAAATGGAATCTTAAATGGTGGCTAATAGCTCTCTAACTATGACATCTAAGAATCCATTACTAGTGGTTCTCAAATGAATCTATTTAGAAGAACCTTGCAAGGTACACAATAGAATGAGACATTCAAATGAAACTACAGCCTAGAATAAGATGAAAGCTAATTTAAAATATATTTAAGTTCCAAAAAAGAAATATAATTAATTTAAAATTAATGTAAAATAATAATCTATGATGCAAGAACTACACTATGACTACTAAGATAAAAATGAGTGCAAAAGTACTTCAATAATACACAAATATAAAGATAGTGGTGAGTGCTCCATGTGCTCTAGGGTAAATCATGCAACATAACAATAGTATGAGAGTCTAAGATTAGACTCGTGTAGACATTGTGCATAATAATATTTGAGAGTAAATATCAATGGATCTATTTAAGAGGAAAAAGATGTTTTGAGGAGAATAAAAGAAAAAACAGAGGTTCCATTGCCTTGGGAATTGCAAGTTCAAAGTGTACAAAAGGTTTTATTTTGTTTTATTTTTAAAATAGGAAATTTATTTCTCATGAGCACACATAGAATAAATTAGAATTTAGAAATTTTATTTAATTAAAAGGGAAAAACTTCTTGTAATAAAATAAAGACTTAGGATAAGATGTTGGAATCATAGGTCATAATTGAATAAACAAACAAATGATATGATCAAAGGTAAGTAATTCATAAAAATGAAAATTTATAGAAAAGGGGTCTCGTGTTCTAGATGACCACTTTTCAGTGATTACAAGTCATATTGTTATTTTATTTCGATTCATAATTATATACTTAACATTCTGAATGAATTGTGAATGTCTACTATTGTATTTGTTTTACTTTGAATGACTATTTTGATATTTGTATTGTGTTTAAAAGCATTAAATAAAATCTAGATTTTTATTGGCCTTATAAGTCTACAACTAGGGGTTTTCCATAGAATGAGTTATATCTCTTAATTTATGGTTAAAAAATGAAGATCTTTTGTAGAGAATGAGGTAACCTAGTGTATAATAGGATTCTACTTTCATTTTTCAATCCACACACCATATTTGTGCTAGATTCCTCCTATTAGCTTATGAATAATTATGTGATTGGCCTTGTTAACGGGTAACAACACATTACATAAGTTTTTCTTCATGATTGAACTAGTAAATGATATACCTTGGGGTGTTTTTGAGGCATGGTTGAGGTGTTTGAATAAAGTTTGGCATAATTTACCAATTGGGAATCAACCAAAACTTTGAATTTATTCAAAATCCTATAATTTAGGCTTTTTAACCCTTAATTCTGAGGTTTTATGGTTTGTCGGCTTAACTATCTTAGAAATCTAAAACTTTGGATTCCTTTAGAGATACTACATGAGTATTAGAAATTCAATTTTTTAAGGGTTCTTTGGAATAATTTTGTGTTGTTTTTTGAATACTTGATTTGCAAGCCAAATTGAGCTAGTTTATTTTTGGCCTATTCGATAGTTTCTTCTTGTGGTATTTTGATATAAGCATTGAAAATTGGAATTTTTTTCATTCTATGTTTCTAGGAGGTGTGAGTTTGGTTTGATAGGAAGATAGATGAAGAGTCATTTGGAGTTTAGTAAATGTATGGGAGTGAGAATAGGTGAGATTATGTTGATTATATATTCTACAAATATCATTACCCTTCTACCTTATTTCTTGGCCAATTGGAAAACTTGATCACTTGTTTCGTTGAATCTTACCTTGACTAACTATGAATTTGTCTTGTAGTATACTTACTTCCATCAACAACTCTACGAATACCGTGGTAGTCCTCTAAAGAAGAATAATTGAAATTACACAATATATTTTTTAGAATTAAGTCAAAAGATTTGGAAGGATCCCAATAGGAAAAATATTATACATGGGTAATCAGAAAGACCTTGGAGAAGATTTTCAATTATTTTCCTAGGGAGAGAAGCTTAGTGGTCAAATTTGATAACTCCTCAATCATGAATAAAAATATACTCTAGAGATATATTGGAGAATCGTGGAAGAGAAAAATGATATATGAAAATAGAAATATTTGTTTATGTTGTATCCACTTCCAAAAATATTGCAGCTCCAAACTACCCTAGAATAAAGGACTATTCAATTGTAGATGGAAGGAGCAAAATCCAAGTACAAATTATGAAGGCACTAAAGTGCTACCTCAATATCTTGTTCCTATTGTGTGTGTGTGTGTGTGTGTGTGTGTGTGTGTGTGTGTGTGTGTGTGTGTGTGTGTGTGTGAGAGAGAGAGAGAGAGAGAGAGAGAGAGAGAGAGGGGTCATTGACAAGTTTAGCAACTACTTTGGGAATGGAAATTCCTCTACTAAAGAAAGTTGGGATTTGCAATAGGAAATAGCTATCCAAACACTTCAAAAACAAGAACATAGAAATATGGGACTAGATGTGAACTCTATAGAATAACTTTGGAAATACGAAAGTATAATTGATAACCATAATGGCGACCTAAGTTGAAACTTTCCTAAAACCATCTAGATACATTGAATGATTCTAAGGCCAAAGTCAAGGGCTTTAGGCATGGAAATGATGAAAGAACACTCAATGCAGTTTGAAGGTTGATAATAAAGAATCACTAAAACCATTGAACTCTTTTTATATCAGCTATCACTTATCATTCCTTTTTGAATAATAATAATGTTTTCTAGAATGAGCCTAAATTTGATAAATCCAATCTTATATGGTATGACAATAAATTACACAAAATGACAAATTGTTAGAAGAAAATCTCTCATAATGATCTTGTAAGAGATGATGATCAATGCGATATTTATCCAAATGTAAATATCCATATACTCTCCTTCCTTAGGGGTAAATTTGATGTTTCCTTTATTGATAATTTATATCAAAGACTAAGAATAAATGGCATCAAGATAGATGTTATTAAGGTTGGGACTTCAACAAGACTATAGAGACTTCTAGAATTCAAAAAGAAAGCCATCACACTTATGAACTAATTTTTTGTAGTAGGTCAGTGACCCTCACACGTCTTATGATATGGCATAAATACCTCTTCTGTTATTACAAGGCTATCTCTTGTGCATCACGTATTGACAGGTTGATCCTTGAGTGCAATGAAAAACCCAACCATTATAAGGAGTATAAGAGCTTGGTGACATGTTTGCATCCATGTAGGCCATGATGAGTGATGCTAGGAGGGGGATTATTAGCAATGGATCAATGCACCTTGCCTATTTCATGACATGACTTACCTACCTCCATTTAGTTCTATAAGGCTAATGTACATTTCAAGCATTGAAAGGTAAATATTTTGGTCAGATGAAAACCCTAAAAATGATAACATTGTTATCTACATGAAAAATATATATTCCTTAAGGTCATCAATCTTAACTATTTTTTGACAAAAAATCTTTCATTTGGGCATTAGTGCTAAAAAATTGTTTAAATCTTGGTGATTGGTAGGAGATCATTCTCGTGATGTGAAAACCTTCTTATAATGTGAAACAAAGGAATGAAGAATGTCAAAAACTTAGATGCGAATAGGCTAACCTTCCTTAATTCTCTTAATACCCAACAAGTTATGATGATCTGTTAGAGCTAGGAAAAACCCTTTAGAATCTCTATCACCCATGTTAAGTCAATGAAAGTAAATATCAATTTAGAATTTTCTAGCTTCATTAAAATTTATATTCAGCCCTATTATTTAATTTAAAGGAATTTTTTTAGTGTTTCTTTCATGAAAAATAACTTAGACCCCATATAGCATGTAAAGTGTCAATGTGTTCATCTATTTGTTTTCTTTCAATGTCATTTATGATTTTCCTTTGTGTGAGTATTACAAAACCATAGTTCATGACACAATACTTTTAGTACTTTCCAAGACATTATGACCAATGAACTAGAATATTTTGGAAGTTCACTAAATGTTATTCACTAAAATTGGAAAAGATTTAAAAAAGTACAAATTCTGATGCAGGGGACTCCTCTTAATACCATAAACTGATTAAAAAAACAAAGAAACAACATCATATGTGAGAATAAAATATGGACTTCTTATTATCACTGCAAATTTGGAATTAGAAAATTCTCAATTACAATATGCTAACCCAAATAGGTGCCTTCATTACAGTAATCTACAACATAGTGTTGCGCACTATCACCTAGAGATGTCCTAGACAATGTTCAAGCCTTTCCTAAATAGGTAGTTTTATGCTGCCCGGGAAGGTTTTGGATGCTTAAACTTAATACCTAGGGTTGATAGACCCTAGCAACACATATAGAGTCAACCAAATACATCTTTGACAAATTATTTTATAAATTTTAGTAGCCTAAATTTTGAAGGCCATAATGCCAACTCTTGATCTACATGCTCAAAATCATGCTAGCACACTTCTATTGAGTTTTCAGACCTCATTTGGGCACTCTAAGGCCTTCAATGGTGAGCCTAAAGGTTTTTCTACAAATTTTTCCACTGAAAATCTGTAATAACTTCTCTAATACTTAATCTAGAGCAATGAGATTTTGTGGTAGGCTTATATCTCTAAAATGAACCTTCCTATAGAAAATGAGAACATTCCAAGCTCATATGAGAAACTTACTAAAAATAGCAAGTTCCCATAGATAGTAACCACCCTGCGTACTATTAAAATATAAAAGACTGAAAATAAAATATTTTTTGGTGATGCAAGATTTCCCTTACACCCAAGATGCTCCTGCATTAGACACCCAGGGTAATTTGTGAAGTGATGCCATCATGTCTCAAGTGTTCAAAGGAAAGCCATGATGGCTAACCTCCTCCTTTGCTAGCCATGATGAATCCTCAACTAGTATCCCTTTCCATTTGACCAGATATTTCTCATAAGTTTTGTTTTTGGTACTTTTTCCAGTATGACTGTCTAGTATCTCCTCAATCTCCTTGGTAGCCGAACAAGCTATTGGAATGCTCTATTGCACTTTTGCAACTTCATCTCCATCACCTCCTTCATAATACATTGTCAAATCCAAACTATAAAATACTGGTGAAATATTCAATTCAACAGGAAACTCCACTTCATATGCATTTCCAGAATCATGCCTCTTCATCTTTAGCTTATTATATGTACCTACTAGAAAATGCTCCTTTCTCAAATGAACCATGACTTTATCTCCAATATGAAATTCCTTATATCTCATTTTCACATTTTCCTTAGCCTTGTACTATGTATTCATCTTTATGATGTGCTTCCTCACCTCCTCATGGATTTTCTTCAAATGTTCAACAAAATTCTCTGCTTTAGCACTACTTATCTCTCCCTTATCCAACTTCCTCAAATCAGAAACATTTTTGGGACTAATCCCATATACAATCTGGAATGGTGATTTACTAGTACTCCTATTGATAGAATTATTATATGTAAATTCTGCCTATGGTAAAATCATATCCCATCCTTTTGGTTTATCTCCAACAAAGCATTTCAGCAAGTTTCCCAAATTGTGATTCACAACTTCTATCTGTCCATCAGTTTGTGGATGATGTGATGAATTGATCTTCAAATATGTCTTCAACTTCTTCCATTATGTACGCTAGAAATACCCAACAAATTTAGTATGTTGATCTGAAACTATACTCTTTGGTAGACCATGTAATCTCACCACTTCTCTAAAAAAACTCTACTACATGAACAACATCACTAGTCTTCTTGCAAGAAACAAAATGTGCCATCTTTGAAAACCTATCAACCACCATAGAAATAGAATCATGCTTGCACTGTGTCGTCAATAATCCAAGAAAAAAATCCATACCGACATCCTCCCATGACTTCTCTGGTATAGGTAATGGTAGATACAACCCTATATTCTACTTCACTCCTTTTTCCATCTGACACACTTGGTAGCTTTGTATAAAATTCATCACATATTTTTTTAATTGTGGCCAGTAATAATTTTCAGCAACCAACACTATAGTTTTATCTTTGCCAAAATGTCAAGCCAATCCTCTACTATGCTTCTCCTTGATGAGGCTCTCTCTCATTGAACTTCTTGGAATGCACAATTGGCTTCGTTTGAACAACATATTATCTTGGATCATAAAATCCAACCACTTTTCCCTATCAAGCATAACAAGTTTTGTACAAACCTTCCATGCTTTACCAAAATCAAGATCATCTAGATACAATGTACTAAGTTCCTTTAACCCAACCACCTGTATCTACATTTTTGTCAAAAAAAGTTGTCTTCTACTAAGAGCATCTACAACTTTCTTAGACTTCCCACTTTTGTGTTTCAAAAAAAATGTATAACTTTGTAAAAACTCAAACCACTTTAAATGCCTTTAGTTCAATTTTCCTTGACTATTCAAATATTGCAAAGCTTGATAATTAGTATACAAAACAAGCTCCTTAGGAAGAAGATAGTGTCTCCACTTCTTCAATGCTTAAACTATAGTATAAAATTCTTGATCATAAACAAAATATTTTCTCTTTGCATCATTCAACTTCTCATTGAAATAAGAAATTGGTCTACCCTTATGGATCAAAATAGCTCCTATTGTAGTACCACTAGCATTACAGTCTACTTGAAACACCTTGTTAAAATCATGAAGTGCTAAAACAAGTTGCTTCTGTAACTTTCTACTTCAATAGATTTAAACTCTTATATACTCCTACAGTCTACTTAAACTCTTTCTTATCTCCTCTCATTTCTTTAGTCAAGGGTCCACAAATACTACTAAAACTTCTTATGAACTTTCTGTAAAATGTAGCTAGTCCATGAAAAGATCTTACCTTCTCCTAAGACTACAAATCCTAAGTAGACCAACTCATTTACAAAACTGCACTTCTTTAGGTTTATGAATAACTTTTCTTCCCTTAACTTTTCAAACACCTTGTGAATATGAATCAAATGCTCCTCCAATGTCTTACTAAAGATCAATATATCATCTAGATAAACAATGAAAAACTTACCTAGAAATTCCTTTATTACCTCATTCATGAGCCTCATGAAAGTGCTTGCTCCATTGGTTAGTCCAAAAAGTATGACTAACCACTCATATAGTTCTTCCCTTGTCTTGAAAGCAGTCTTCCACTCATCACCTTCCCTAATATGAATTTGATCGTACCCACTCTTCAGATCTATCTTTGTGAAATACTGAGCTCTAGTCAAACAGTCCATAATACCATCCATCCTTGGAAAAGGAAATCTATACTTGATGGTGATCTTGTTGATAGCAGGAGAATCTGTGCACATCCTCCATTCTCCATTCTTCTTTGGTGCTAATACTACTAGTACAACACATGGACTCATACTCTCTCAAATCAACCCCTTTAGCAACAAATCATGGACTTGGCTCTTCACTTTTTGTTGGTGTCATTCTTTGCACTACCTTGTTTGGAAAACTAGCTCCTAGAGCCAAATCCATCTGGTGACTGATCTTCCTCACTGGGGGCAATCCATTAGGTACATTATCTAATAAAATATTAGAAAAATCTTCCAACATATATGCAACTTCTATGGGTACCTCTTCTATTTCTTCTTTGCTATCTTTAGGAATTATAGCAAAACACATATGCTCATTTTCCATACCTTTAAGAAACTCTTTCCCACCAACGAAACATATTTTGGTAAGACTACATACCTGTTCTTCTTTATCCTTCAATGGCTTCAACTTATGTTTCACTCCATCCTTAGTTAGAGTGTAGTTATTTGCTTTCCCATCATGTACAACATGACTATCAAACTACCACGGCCTACCCAACAACATATGACATATGTCCATAAGTATGATATCACATACTACCTATTCCTGGTAGTTCCCAATCTTAAACTTCACTAAGCACTGTGCATTGACCATAACCTTGTGGTCACCTTTCACCCAAGCAATATAGTATGGATGCGGGTGTTTTTGCCTCTTCAGTTTCAACTTAGTGACCATTGTTTCTAACACTAGATTGTCAGTACTTCTACCATCAATGATCACATCACAACACTTGTCTTCACATTTGCACCATGTATGAAAAAAGCTCCTTCTTTGTTCAGGTTCATTTCACCACTCAACAAGAATCTTTGATTAACTAGGACTTCACCACTTTTAGCATCTTTAGAATGTGAGGATCTAGCATCTTCACCAACATGTGCAACTCTCACCTACCCTTCTATTCTTCAATCTTCCCTTCCTTGGTGGTGGGTACATTTAAATTCTCTACGCCCTTCTTCTCCATAGTAGAAACATTTTCCATGGAAGCCTCCTCTTCTAGATCCTTTTCCTCTACTTCTTCCTCTCTGATCTCTATTGTTTTGATCATGTAAATGATTGTAATTGATTCCCCTTTGATTTTGGTTGCTACTTCCAGCCTCATCCTTATTCTTCTGATCATCATTATGGCCTCCATAAGATCGTCCACCATGGCCTCTTCCACTATTCTTATTGTCAAACTTCTTGCTTAATTTCTCCTCAACTCTTAGGGAGAACTGGTATGCCTCCTAAATACTACTCATTTGAACCAGACTTAGCACATCCTGAATGCTTGGCCTTAACCTATTAAGATAACAAGCAACTTTCTCCTTATCAGCTTCTATGTGGCCAGTTCTAATGAGAACTCAGTAGAACTCTTTGGTATACTCTTGAATAGATTTTCTTGCTTGCTTCATTCTTTGCATCTTCTTTTACAAATCAAGCTCATAATCCCTAGGAATGAATTGTCACTTCATTCTAGTTATCATTTGATCCCATTTTGGTGATTTTGTCTTTTCCCTTTCTATTTCACTCCAACTGAACCTCTTACCACTAGATCTTTGCATGTCCCTTCAGTTTTGCCTTCTCAAACTTGACCCAATCTGGATCCTCAATATCTTCATAATCAAAGTACTCCTCTAGTTCATTGGATCTAATCAATCAACTTTTTTGGGTTAAGATTTCTTAAAAATGTGGGAGCCTCAAACTTAGGTCTCTTTCCAATCTTGGAGATGGCCCTAAAAAGCCTCTCTTCCTCTAGATTTAGAACTACCTCTTCTTCAACATTTTCTTCTACTTTATCCTCATCCTTGCTTTCATCTCTTATAGGAAGATTTATTCATCTTCACATTTTCTCTTCCAATGCTTGCATTTTCCTTTGGAGGGCTCAAAAACCCTTAGGTGTAACACCTACACCTCTTCTACAATGCTTTCTTCGTGGAGACATTTTCGTGCTTCTGCTGAAACCTTACTACAAACTACCTCACAATTGGCAATCTATCTACATGCTCAGCCAAAACCATGGTCCTGGTGCAAACTGCCTCACAATCAGTGATTTGTTCACACACTCAAGAACTCTAGCTCTAATACCACTTGATGTAGGGGACTCCCCTTAATACCATAAACTCATAACAGATACAAAGAAACAAGAAAAAATAGAAGAACATAATATGAACTTCTTCTTATTGGTGCAAATGTGAAATTATAGAGTTCTCAATTACAATATGCTAACCAAAATTGGCACTTTCATTATAGTAATTTGCAAGACAGTGTTGTGAACTATCACCCAAAGCTATCCTAGACAATGTTCAGGCCTTTCTTAAATAGGTAGTTTTATGCTACCTAGGAAGGTTCTAGATGCTCAATCTTAATACCTAGGGCTGACAAACCCTAACGATACATATAGAGTTGGCCTAATATATCTTTGACAAATTATTTTTGAAATTTTGGTAGCCCAACTTCCAAAGGCTATAACTCACGAACCATTGCTCTGATTGGCTATTATAACCACATTTTGGAAATGCTAGCTCCTAATTTATAGGCTTTAGATCGAGCTAGCTCCCTTCCATCAAGTTTTTGCACCTCATCTAGGCACTCTAAGGCCTCCAACGGTGAGCCTAAAGATCTTTCTATAAATATTTCCACCGAAAATCTACAATAACTTCTCTAATACGTAAGTTGGAGCAATGTGATTTTTATAGTAGGCTTATACGTCTAAAATGAACCTTTCTATAAAAAATGAGAACATTTTGAGCTCATATGTCAAACTTACTAAAAATAGCAAGTTCCCATAAATAGTAACCACCCTGTCTACTAGTCCTTATTAAAATAGAAAAGACTGAAAATAAAATATTTTTGGGTGATGCAAGATTGCCCTTACACCCAGGATGCTCCTTCATCAAATTCTTTCTTAAATTATGCATTCTAATAGAGGATTTGAATTTCATAATGTGCATATTTAGCATATCATTTTCACTAGCCTATTACTACTTCTCCAATCAACAATACTACTCTAGTAAACTCTACCAAGAAAGTGTGTTAATTTTTAAGGGTCATCTTGTCCCTTTAGTTTCAATAAAAATTATTGATCCTTAGTCTCAAAGTGATTGGTATAGCTCGTATATTTTAAATTAGGATATGTGAAACCACACTAATCATTTGTTTGTGTGTGTTTTTCTTTGGTTGGGGGGGGAGCGCATGAGATTGTCCATAGGGATCCTACCATATCATGGAATGCACTATAGAGAAAGCTCATTAAGAACAAGAAAACACATGTAATAATCTAATACCAAGGTGAATCTTGTCCACTAGGTCATACACCTTTGAATCTTTGTTAACACTACAAGTGAAAGTGCAGAACTTGAAAGAAGGAAAAAAATGCATACAATATAGATCTCTTAAGAGTTCCAAATACATAACATGCTTGAATAATGTATCACTTTAGCTGTAACTAGAAACTAGGATTAATACATTAGAAATGAATAAACTTCATTATTGATTAGCAATTACGTCATAAATTTTAACAAAAGATCATTAGTATTAACGATTTTTTCTTCAAGGTCATTATCGAAATGAATCACAATAGAATATTTAATTTGCAAAAAATGGAAACACATTTTACATCAATATTTAACTTCTCAGCTTGCTGATCAAGATGATATTCGTCCTTTCTGCAATGTAAGGATTGGTCAAATAGTATCAAGTCAACCGAAACTTTTTTATCTCATACGGTTAAAAAGACGTTTCAATAACAATATCGTGAGGCTTGACATGCTACCTGTTCTCTCGTTTTTGTCATCTATATAATTGTGATTTATCATCATGGATAATGGCTCATTAATAATATAAGCATTTATTGTCGGTATTGTTTTTTTTATAGCCTGTAAAATCACTCTACCCTATAAAGTGACATACTAATGCAGCCATTGCCGTTTAAACTTGCCATAAGAAGTAGTGAAATTTAATTGTAAGTATTAGTAATATTTTAAATGGCCGCTACAGAGTACGATGCCGGTTAAGATTGATCAAAGGAACCTTTCAAGCGATATGAGCCTTTTGAAGCTTACTGATTCCCCAGTCTGGCAAGCTGGAAATATGAGAAACAAACTTGTAAGAAAATATACGATTCATGGAGATTTGTATTGTTATCAAAGGAATATACCTTTGGAGTACCTTGGATTGAAGAAAATGGTTGTCTGCAGCTAAAATTTGCTCCTGAACAACATTCGAATCAAAAGATTGTGTGAGAAGAAAATAATTCTTGTCCAACATAAGAATCTTAGTAGTCCAAGCGGCCACCATCATAAAGCATAGAAAATACGAAAGCATTCCAACCAGTAACACTATGCCAACCGCAACCATCCACATCACAAATTGTTAATGTTTCAATGTTTCACATGACAAATTGTAGAAATCAATAATTTTTTTCAAGAGTTTATGGTTTAATGTGTAAACGTGCACATACCCGTTGTTGGAGGCTATCAATCTCATGAATAAGCAATTCTTCCTTCAGAAACAAAATTCAGATTAGTACAGTAATGAAAAGAAAACAAACAAAAATTCACCAAAATTAGGTATGTGCCAAGATTAAATATAAAAGCCTTCACTTTCTGTTTTACCTTCTTTGACCGCACCATAGCGACGGTTCGTTCTAGAAATATCTCAAGTTGTTTGAGTTCCTTTATCTCTAAACCTGAGATGTTTTCGCCTTCCAACATTCTATTTAAATTTATCATTCAGTATGTTTTACTAAATTAGAAAGCTATTCAACAAAGTATAAGCTGTAACTACTCTAAGAGCCTGTTTCATTTAAAAATATTACACAGCGTAGCATACCTCCTTTCATTCGTCAAACTCTCAACTTGTTGCTTCAATCTTTTAACTTCTTGTTTCCAATACTGAATAAATTGAAATGGAAAATAATCAAATCCAGCTCAGAAACATACCAAATACAAGCATTTTCACATTGCTGTGTTCATTTCGACAACGGACATGCATTCTTTGTAAGAAAAAGAATGACATAGATGCATTGAACGTATTGAAGGACAATTGTTTACAATGTGCTTTACTATTTTGTCACATCAGAGCTTGAAATTACTTTACCTCTTTGTTTGAATATGGGGATACTTCAGATACTAATTCCTTCCCACGCATCCTCCTATATCTCTCAATTGATCTCATGACGCTACTCGCTCATCAACAATATTACCAAAATTAGGTTGAATATTAGTACAGTTATATATATATTTTTATACAAATATAACTGAATATTAAATTTTGTACAAATAGAAGGGGCACGTCTAAGTATTAAAACAAAACGAATCGGGAAGAACAGATGGTACCAGCGATTAATAATTAGTAAAAGAATGGATAAATTATTTCAAACAAAAGTTTTGAATGACGTCTGAAAACATAAAAATAATATTTTAAAGTATTGAAATTATATTGTAAAATTTTAGTGATACTAAATAAAGTATTTCATATGTTAAATTGACTGACATATATCTAATGTATGGGTGCATGTAAATTTCTATAATTAGTTTTTTAATGTGTATGGTCAGAAGTATTTAACAATGAAAATAAGAAATGAAGTCTCATAATGGTCTATATAAGAACTAATATATTTTAACCATATATTTGAAATTACAAAATTTAAGTATAACAAACATAATTTATTGTTTTATTATTTCTAGGCAAATTGTGTGACAATTTTTTGTATCAACGTTTTGGATCACACTCTGTGATCCATCATCAATTCTCCTTTAGCTCTTTCGTCTTAAAGATGGATCACAAAGTGTGATCTGAAACGTTGATACAAAAATTAGCACCAATCTGACCAGAAATAATACGTCAAAGATTTCTAATGGATTGTGAAAAACTAATATCTACAAACATAATTTAATTGAAATATAAATCATTTATATGCATATGCATATGTAAATACATACATGCACACATACGCGTATACCATACATCATACACATACACATACACATACACATACACATACACATACACATATACATATATAGATAGTCTCCACCATTTTAAAAATCCATTATATTTGTTCAATTTTTCATTTAGTATAATTGCCAACTACACACATCAAAATTGCAAATGGCTAATAGCAAAGCCATCCCTTTTAAACATACATTTATAAGACAACCTAAGTTAAAATGATTATTAATCAAGACATACATTCCTAAGGTGATTTATTTGTTGACTTAACCAAGAACTCAAACACAACTCCAAAGAAAATTAATGTTGTGGGTAACAAAAAGATGAGCTTGAAATAGAATACAACATACACATGGTATTGTAATAAGGGTATTTGTATATAGAGCATCATCCCCTACATCAAAATCTTTAAGATGTTATCCCAAATATTGATAATAAGAAGTACAAATATTGATAATGTTGACTACATATAAATTCTTGAACTAAAATAAACCTAAAAGAATTACAATACTCACATGATTCATACAAATGATCTCATAACTCCACAAGTTTGGAACTTAGAACAACTATAAAGTTAATTTTGTGAAAAATATCTCATCTCATTATTGTCAAATTTAAACTATATTTTCCTTCAAAATACACTAAATGAAAATAATATAAATAACTTCTCATAATATTAGAAAGAAAGAAAAAATCTAACTCACAACTTTCATTACACATAACTTGATTTAATATGTATCCAAAATCTTCCATGATCTCCATCTAACCACAATACATACTCAAAATCATTATCTTTCAAAGAAAATTAGATTATATGCATACTTAAATAATTATCTTTGAAATAATAATATCTTTATAAACTAAAAAAAAAATTGTTGGAGATCATATAGTATTTCATTTTTTACATAGAAAGAAATCATCCCATCAATTTTTTTTTAACAAAGGGGATTTGTAGACTACCCATCTAGTATCCCATTATGGGGCTAACCTAGAAAAGCTAGCCCCTCCAGGGGCACAAGTGCACGTTTGTAGCATATGTGTATCATTCTATCCAAATGTCTTTTCCAAACAAAAACCAAAAGGGTAACCTAAAACCTCAAACTCAAGCACAATGCTAATAATCCCATCAATATAAAAAACACTCGAATTTCTTGAGGAGGTGCATCACCATTGGTGTCCTATTATAGCGTGTAAAGCTCAATAGTAATGTCTATAGTAGAATTCATATTGTACCACTTTGATTTGGGAGATTCAATTATACAATGTATCTATAGTTATGCTTAGGAATTTACATATCCATATTTAGTACAACCTAGCTTAAAGAGTAGTGTGAGCCCCTTCAATCTGTCCATTAGCCATTTCTTATTTTAAAAGAAATTTCTTCACCCATAGTATTAGTACATAAACAAATAGATTTCAAATGCAAGTAAATTTATTTGTATTGTATTATAAAATGGGACTTTTGGAACATACTATGGAAATCCCTAAGAGAGTAGAGGCATGCAAAATTTTATAGAATACACATTAAACCTGCACTATTAGATAGTATGCCTACAAATGACGTCTCATTGTATTTCTATAAATAAAGTCTCATCTCTATTTTTTTTTCTATGTATAATTTTACACTTAGTATCTTTTAAGATTCATATTAATCATGTATAGATGTGTAGATATATTTTCTTCTTTTTAATAGTAATAGTATTAAAAATGGGGTGTCTGGTCCAATAGAAACAACCATAGTGAAAGAAGCAATATAAACTAATAGAGAACTCATTGAATAGGATCATAAACAATACACTATCCACCCATTAACATAAAAAAATAAGTGTAATTATTTGAACAAACATAATTTGCAATTTTTTATCTAGATCCTCTACAACTTTCTGTCTCTACCACTTGTAACTGTGATGCCATCTCCTGTTCCGCTTCCATGCCCTCTCTATCTTGGAAGGGATGGATCCCCCCACCACCCCCCTTGTGAATCTAGCCCCTGAGTGTCTAGATTTGGAACTAGTGGTGAGATCTGTAAATAGTCATTATCCTCTATAGGAGGGTATTGCTATTTGGCAGATTCAAGCTCCATCCCTGACAATTGCACTTGCTTGGGTCCCAAAACCTTGACTATCCCCTTGAATGAGGCCACTTCATTAGAATTCCCTAAAACAAATGGCTTGGGCCTATTTTTGGTTCAAATATGCCTATGTAATCTAACATAAAACCCACATTCTCCTTGGGTCCCACTAGACCCCAGATTTCACTCCCAAATTTAGTGGAGGATTTGGTCTCATTGAGTTTTACCCTTAGCCTAGTTGGAAAGTTTTTCTTTTTCTCACCAACAATGGACATGGTTCAAAAATGGTGCTCTACTAAATAGAAACTAATGGGTTCTATTTCCATCTTTGTGATGGTGAGTGCCCTTTTCCTATTTAGGTTCATGGCTAAGTTGGATTGGGATTTGATCTTGGCTAGGTCCTGGAACTTTGGTAAACACCATCTGATGATGTCTAAGTGGAAAGTAGGATTCAACCCATAATGCAATCTATTCTAGATCCACCCTAGTCTGGGTACACCTCCCTGGGCTTCCCTTGGAGTATTCAGATGACTATATTTTTAGGTGGATTGGTAACTCCTTTAGGTAGATCATAAAAGATGACTTGATGACTTACTCAAAGATTAAGCTTAGATTTGTTAGGATTTGTGTTAGTTTGGGAATGAATAAAATCATTCCCACCATAGTGGGAATAAGATCTAAGTGGGGTACTTGGTTGCAATCTATAGCTTATGAGAATGTTTCCCCCTTCTATTGGAAGTGTAGTAGCATTGGACATATTTTTGTTCACTACCCAATAGGTGAGAAAATAGAAAAATGAGGTCTCAACCCTAGGTGTTGAGGTGGTTGAAATATCAAAAACTACTAAGGAAAAAAGCTATCCTCAAAACCCTAAAAAGCACAGAATGACTTGTTTATAGGGATGCCTAGATAAATGAAACTTCCAATATTGAGAAGAAAACTAGTACTCTTGTGAAAGCCTAGGTTGAGAGGCAAGGGGAGGATAATATAGGTAAGTTGTTCAACTCTTTGGAGATGATTATGCACAAAGAGAGGGAAATTTTTGATATCTAGACCCTGGAGATTTTGTAACCAAATTAGGGATTGTTGGGCAAGGATATGGCTTCAAGAGGAAATGGGAATTCTTTCAACCCAATCCTAGATGTGGGAGCTAGGTCACTATTCAAAAATGGAACCCTTGTGGTTTCTCTACTATGCATTATTGAAGTTCTTTCACCCACTTCAAGAGACCCAAAGCTTTCTAACAAGGATTTTGAATGAACAGTCTCAAAGAGGAAGAATAGATGAGGGAATAAAGTCGATGTTAGATCTGATGAAAGGGTTGGTTAATCTCTAACCAAGATCATTTTTCAAAAGGATACCAAAAAGGAGATTGCTCAAGAAAAATAGAGAACCCTAAAGGAAACCCATTGCAGTAAAAAATGAAGGTCATATCCTGGGATGTTAGAGGGTTAAATAGCCCTAAGAAAAAGTATGAAATCAAGAAAAAGATCATTGAACATATGGCTGATTTGATTCTTTTGTAGGAAGTTTTAAAATGACTATGCAGGTCTTTTCAAGAGTAGATAGTTATGTCTGGTCAGGTGCTAGCTACACTTATTGTGAGGCTAATGGTTCTTCTAGAGGGATTTCCACAATGTGGAATCTTGATAAACTATTGGAAGTGGATAGTTCTACCAGCACCCATTATTTTTCCCCCAAATTCACCAATCAATCTAGATGTTGGTATGTTTTCAATTTTTATGCCCCTGATATCCATAATGGTAGGCTTGCTATTTGGAATGAGGTGACCTCTATAGTTAATTCCATAAGACTAGGAAATATCTCATGTATGGGGGAATTCAACAGCCCTTTGTTCCCCTCAAAAAGGATGGGGGGAATTAAGGAGTTTTTGGATAGTATGTAGGATATGGAGGATTTCCTAAGAAGAAATAATTTGATTGATATTGACTTCTAGGGCTTAGCCTTCACCTAGTATAACAATAGACTTGGGGAAAATATGATCTAGGTAAGGCTTGATAGGGTTGTCATCTCTACTAGATAGAACACTCTTCAATATACTAATCTAAAGGCTTACCCTAGGACCATCTTTGATCATTCTATTCTTTTGTTCTCCTAGACACAAAGTCTATCCAGATGGCAATCTTCTAAATATGAGATTATGTGGCACTTGCATAAGGATTTTAGGAACAATATTTCTCACTAGTGGAAGGGCCTAGTGCAAGGTATGGCCATGTTTTGAATTGCCTAAAAGCTAGAGAGAAACCATAAGGAGGTTAAGGTTTGGTGCAAATCATCATTTGAGAGTTTAGCCAAAGAAAATAAGGACACTGAAAAAGAAATTTGTTGACTTTCAAAATCAAATCACCCAAAGTGGAGCCCAGGTGGTACAACACTATGAGGAGAGGGAGTGCCAACATAAATGGAACTCCCTCCTTAATCAGGAGGAAGTCTTTTCGAAATAGAGTTCTAGTGTCCAATGGTTGGAGGAGGGGGACAAAGCACAACATTCTTCTATAGATTGGCCTCAAGGAGAAAAAAGAAAAATAGTATAAGTTTGTTAGAGAATGATAATAAATAGGAGGTAACTAATTTAGACCAAATAAAAGAAAGAGTCAACACCTATTTCTAGAAAATATATAATACCCCACTAGCCTAGATTAATAGTAATTTAAAGAGTGATATCCTACGAACTTTCCAACCTATGATTGATGACCAAATGAATGAGGGGATCATGTATAAGGTTAAAGGGGAAGAAATCAGAGTGGCCATTTTCAATATGAATCAGTATAAAACACCAAACCTTGATGGGTTGCCCCTTTCCTTCTTCTAGGTTTTCTAGGACATTGTTAAGTATGATGTCATTCATGCTATAGGGGACTTCTTTAAAATTGGGAAGCTACTAAGGGAACTCAATGAAACCTTCATTTTTCTCATTCTTAAGTCTAAGGACACCCAAGGGATGGAAGACTTTAGACCCATCAAACTTTGTAATACTATCTACACGATCTTTTCTCAAGTTATGGTGAATCGCCTCAAGCCCATCTTGGAAAAATTTATTAGCCCTCATTAGAATGGCTTTGTGCCTAGAAGATAGATTCTTAATGTAGTCATAAGTACTCATGACATGATAAACTCAATGGAAAAATTTAAAAACCAAGGTATGGCCCTTAAATTTGATATTTCTAAAGCTTATGATAAGGTCAAGCATGGATTTTTGTTTGCCATTCTTGCCAAACGTGGCTTGAATTAGAGGTTTCTAAGAATAATTAAGAATGATATGGCTTCTATTACCTTTTTAGATTATTAATGGTTCCCTAAGTAACTCCTTCTCTTCCTCTCAAGGTCTTCATAAAGGTGACCCCCTATCCCCTTATCTCTTTATTTTTATTGTGAAAGTTTTAAGAAAAAATCTTCTCTCTTTATCTAACTCTGGCATAATTATGGATATCAAGCCTACTTCATAATTCCTCCCCAAAGTCTTATAATAGCTATTGGATGATACTTTTATATTTGGCATCTCCTTCATCCATGAAGCTAGAGAGTGGAAAGACACCCTGACTCTATATGCTCTAGTCTCTAGCCAATGCACAAACCACCACAAAAGTAAAAGTTTATTTTTTCAACACTTATACTAGTCTACAAGAAAAGGTTATTGGTATCCTTGGGTGCTACAAGGTGATGCTTGCTAACACCTATCTTGGTCTTCTACTCACTACTAAGGAGATCTCAAACCATTTCTAGAATGGCCATGTGGAATGTTTTCAAAGAAAGCTAGTGGGTTGGAAAGGGAAAATGTTAAGTAATGCTAGAAAACTTCAACTCCTCTCAACCTCCCTCCAAGGCATCCCAATGTATTTCCTATCTATTTTCAAACTCTTAGGTAGATTTAGACATATTATTGATAAAATTTAGCATAATTTCCAATGATTCAAAATTGATGAAATTGCAAGAAAGAGCTTGGTTAGATAGGAGAAAGTTTGCAAACCTAAAGCTCAAGGAGATTTGAGTGTAAGAAGAATTGGACAATGGAATAAAGCTCTATTAACCAAAATTGGTAAGGAGTTGGTGAATTCCCAAGATAGCTAAAGTAGCATCATGATGACCAAATACTTTTGGGGATTGTTTTTCGAATAATTTATAGGGGCATAGACTCTTCCTCAAGGCTCTAAGGTGTGGAATAATATTGTTAACACTTGAAAGATGCTAAGAAAGGGTTGTCACTAGATTATGGGGAATGGTAGTTCAATAGAGTTCTGGGAAAATTGGTGGATTCACGAGGACCCCCTTAAGAAAACTAAGTTTTCCCCTCTGTGTAGGATGTGCACTAGAATGTATGGACCTTGAACTTGGGAATTTATCACCCCTAAAAAGAAATGGATCATTTTTTTGAATCTCTAGACAAGATAATTGAGTTTAGCTTGGTAACTATAGGATCTCTTGAACACCTATAGGATTCCCCTCATTCTGATTGAGGACTCCTTGGTTTGGAATATCAAACCCTCGAGGGAGTTTACTATTAAGTTTTCTTATCATAGGAGGTTGGCAGGGGAAGGGACACATGACAATTGGTGAAAATTTTGGCACCCTTGGATACTAACTTAAATAAACTTCTTTTGGTGGTTGGCTCTACATGGGTCGATCCTCACTATTAACAACCTTTGGCAGCATGGTTACCAATGTGGTAACTCTTTCATTTTATGCCTCAAAGATGATGAATCCATTTCACACCTGCTTATCCACTATCCCTTTCCCATGGATTTCTAAAGGGGGGTTCACACTTTATGGGGAGTTAGTTGGTGTATGGGTAATGAGTTGAAGTAATTTTTCCACTAGAAGGGCCCAAATACTCACCCTTATCTGAAAAAACATTAGTCAATTCTCCCACCTTATGTCTCATGGAAAATATGGAGGGAAAGAAATGATAGGATTTTCAAGTGGCCTTGAAACTTATCAGGCTCCTAAAGGAAAGCAGGGAGATTTGGAAATAGAACACCCACACCCCCCCAACCCCCCCCCCACACTACCTCATCCCCCAAGTGAAACTAATAGAAACTGGGCTTTGGCTTGGGACATAGGACCAATGGTGACACAGTTTGACAATTCCAAAATCTAGGTGAGAAAGGAGATGGTTTGGTATCCACCCCCCCCTCTCCCCCTAAAGTCCTAGATAAAGTTAAATTTTAATGGGTTGGCCATGATGGGAAGCACTTTTTTGAGGGGTATCCATTGAAACAACATGGGGAAATTGGTGGCTGCTTATTCAAGTAACTATGGTGAAGGTTCTAATAATAAAGCTAAGGTGATTGCAATTCTCTAGGGTGTGAGAATGGTGGGAACTTGGGGAGTTAGTAACCTAATCATAGAGGGGGACTCTATGCTTATCATCAAAGCCACTAAGGGAGAGGGAGAATGTAATTGGTTGATTAAAATCATTATTGATGAAATATGAAGGATGATGAAAGATTATCAAAATATTTGTGTGGAAAATATATATCAGGAAGAAAATATTGTGGTGCATGACCTTGCCAAAGTAGGCCATGGTATCATGTGGTTAGTGGAATAGGATGAGGCCAGTTTATTGCCATTATCAACTCAAATGGTGATGGAAAGGGAGCATACCTCCAATCATGACACATGAAATATTGAATTAGGTGGCAGGTCTCCTTGTATATACGTGGCCATAGGAATGTGGTGCTCAAATTTTTTTTTTTTGCATGTTTAGATGTTGATTAATATTTATGTTTTGATTACTATGAACAGTGATGACTATAATAAAAGAACATCAAGGGGAGATTCTGAAAGATTTAAAGATTGATTTTGTAATTATTATAAAGGAAGGTTTCTTAATTCCCATAATTGGTACAACTAGTGATGACTATTTGTGGATGGAAACAATCTACCGACACATATTGTTTTAGGAGATTTTTGGATTTTTAGGAAACCTTTTGGATTCATGATGACTATGCAATTCCATTTCATTTTCTCCATTATGGCTTGGCATTTTGTATTTTGAAACTCCAAAACCTGGTGTAAGGCTATATCCTTGGGAGAGTTTGTTGTAGACTTGGGCAACGATATAGGCACTAGCGACCATATTGAACTAGTGGGTGTGGAGGAATGTATTAGTATTAGTGAGGTGACAATGGTCTACCTATAGGAGGGGGGCCTTATACCTTATATGGAGGGCATGATTAAATACAATGAGATCATCTTGATGCAGTTCTATCAAACTTGGAAGGATAGAAATGTTATAGTTAATGGGATGAGCTTTAAGATTTCTAAAAAACCATTGTGAGCGATGGGGCTTTTCTACTAGATGACACTAAATGGTGAGTTTGTAGAATTTCTTCAAATCCAAGGAGGATCCAACAAGATTGCATGGTGGGTTTGCACAAGTTTCCCTCGTTAATCCTTGGGATACCATTTGCTATGTGATTATCAAATGCATTACCTTGGAGGACCACCATCAAGTAATATATTATTATAATTTTCCTATCTTGAATGATTTTAGAAATCTTGACCTTATCTCCTTTCTATTTTTGTTATTGCATTTGCTAGACGATAGTATCTTTAAGGCTAGAAGGAAATATGAGGAGGGGAAACTCTTCTACCTTATCCACCAAGGCCTAATTAATAAAAATTTCATCCAACACCTAGCTTAGAATCCACTTCTCCTACCCAACCCCCTAGCTTCTATCATCCCTTAGACCTCCTTGGACCCTAGTCCTAGGTCTTCTCTTAAGAGGCCCAAGAAAGGTCATGCCATTGAGGTCAAAATTAACCCTGAGCTTAAACTTAGCATTATTGAGTTAGTCACACTCAAATTCCAAGAATGGAAGGTAGTGTGCTAGGAGAACCAATAATTGTCTCTAGATGGAGAAATTCAAGACCCACTTGAAGTATGAATCTAGCTCTAGCTCCTCCAATATTGAGGAGAAACCTACTAAAAAAAAGACACCACTAGGGTATCAAAACTAGCCCCATATCTATCATCCCTTCCCATGTCTTTGAGACCTTGCAAGCTACCCTGGGTTGTATTGGGGGGGGGAGACATCACTTCTCCTAGGAAAGCTAACCCTAAAGTTATTCGGAAGGAAGGAAAACATAGTCACACCAAGATGAGGTTGGAGAGGATTAAGATGGCTATGAGGGACCTGACAGATAACCATACCACTATATGCCAATGATTTGAAACCATAGTGGAATTCTCCACCAAGCTGATGCACTGTACAACCACAACCCTCTACTTCCTATAGGCTAAGAAAAATGAATAGGATTTTGGTAAGACTATTGAGACAACCCAATCCATTTATGAGTTCTCAGGAGAGGATTAGTTGAAAACTATCCTAGACAAACTAGTGAAAGTGGGAGAGCAGGATTCAACAAGGGAAGCTTTTGAGGAAAAGAAGAATGGTAACTATGAGAAGGAGGAGGGCATATAACCTAGGTTCTATTATGTTTTGCTTTTGTTTTTATGATTATGGCTCTAAACCTTACAACCTGCAAATTTTTTTCAACAATGTCAATTAAGTGGACCAATATAAATGATGTTTTTAAATGTTGGTGGTTTATTATTCACTTTCTTATGCATAGTAGTTTAAGGATTGTGGTTAATGACAATTCGACTCTTAAAGTTTTATGGTTTTTGATGTTTAAAGTTTGTATAGGATAGACTTCTGGGAGGTAACCTCTAGCTGGTCCTCAACCTTATTTGTACTTCAGGGTCAACCCCCCATCTTATTGGCTACTATCACCTACTTCAAAAACATTAAAAAAAGTAGCTAAGAGTGCTTTCCAAACTACTATCAAAATTATTAAAATTGATAGCAACATAGTAATAATAAGTAAAAAAAAATTTAAAAACAAACTAAAACTACTAGAGTCCATAAAATAAGTTTTCATGTAGTGCTCACATAGTCCCAAAGCTTAACCATCATAAACAAAATAAAGAAATTAACACAAAGTAAGAATAAGACATCATTCGTTGTTTTCATCACAGGGAGTTGGTTTTCAAAGAAAAAATGTCCAACCAATCATTTGAAAGAAACCTATAAAGTCTTTTGGCACTCTCATCATCCTTCTCCATCTTTTGAGCCATCTTCTCTTAATGAAGAATCTTGAGTGATTGTTATAGAATACATGAGCTTTATAGAAAACATGGGCCAAGTGGTGAACCTTAGGTTCAAATCTATCAACAAGTTCCTATATTTTTTTGGATCATAAAATAGATTCTTTAGGTGATCTTTAACCTCTTTGAAAGTTTTTTTATTAAAATTGATTCGTGCGAGGGGGTACATGGGAGGAGAAAAAGGCCTGGGATATAAACACATCATTTCTCTAGGGGAGGGAAAATAAGGGGATATGGAATAGTTATCATTGGTACCAACATTATCATCCTTAGATATGAGATCAGTCATGCCCATCTACAAAAGTAAGCCAAAAAGTGGGTGTCTTTTTCCTATGAGGCTTCTTTAGTTTCTTGGGGCTTATCATCCTAATCTTCACTGTAAAGATTACTCCTAGCTTTCAGCATTTTCCTAGCATGGGTTATTTTTTCTTAACTCCTCTTTGATTAATAATGTGAATCAATATCTTCTAGGCTATCTTGTATTTCTATTTTTTTTTTTGTCTTCATTTGGTTATTGCAAATTCTAGGAGATCTTTGAATCCCCCTAGTAGACTCACTTCTTATCTCATCAAGACCAATAAAAAGCTCCACCATAGTTTTTTGTTGGGATAAAGATACTATGTGGGGTTATTATGTTTCTTACCACTAGATGAAGAGGAAACTTGGGAATCAATAGGGGAAGTAGGAATTTAGGTAGCAATATCCATGCATGTGAGGTATCGGGGGCCAAGAGATGTAGTAGGACAATATTTTGGGGATGAGGGGTTGGGGGAGCACATAGCACAATTCAAATTATAAAGCCCTAACTCAAGCCATTAATCTAGAATGGTATAGTTTTTCCTTCTTTCATAAAATTTCTAACATCTATTATAGAAAATTCTAAATCATGTTGTAAAAAGTACAAAAAAAATATTTCTTCATAATAGCGAAAGTGGTTCAAAGGTGAAAAGTAATAATAGTAACTCACTTTGTATTGGCCTTGTAGGGTGAAGTATTTCATTATTAAGTAGAAAATTTAATTCCATAAGCCCAGAAGCTTCTCCCTATTAAAGTCACTTCTCAACTAAACTAAATTTTCAATCATCTTGCATAAGTGACTCATATTTCTCTTGTCAAAAACTTTGGTTGCCACTTTCTAAATTTTTCCCTCCAATGAGAGTCTAGTAGCTTGAGCAATAACTTACTCATTAATCTTTATGGTAATAACTTTTTTGGTCAATGCTTGGACCTTCCATGAGTTAATAAGTATGTAAACACAAGTTTAGTGTAGCCTTCCATGGAATTCAAGAATTTAAGAAAAGCACCCTTAGTGATATACATCTATGTGCATTATTTCTTTTGCCATTCATTTTCAATTTGTCCAAGTTTGATTCTATCTCTATTTGCACCTATATCAACAAGAAATATCGGTTCTTGTATTTCTAGAATGAAAACCTTTAGGGGACTATAGAACTTAATTTTATCTTTATAAAATAGAACTTTTTAAAAGTTCAATTTGAGTAAATGGGTTAAAATGGTAATCCTTATAAATATGTATGTCACCATAATTATTATTTTGAGTGCCTTCATCTAAAATATCCTATGACCACTTCCTTGGAATATAAGGAATGTCATTTTAAAAGCTCCTTCATCAAAGTTATGAATTTGGGGATTGTAAATATAATAAAAATGAGGCCTTTTAGGAATATCAATAATGCTCTATCCCTAGGTATACTTGATAATATAACCCAAAATGTTACCAAAATCTACCATAAAATAATTTCATAGTGAAGTGTGGATGGTTTTTCTTTTTTTAGCATGATAACATAACACTCAATGTCATCACCCTTAAAGTAGATTCCAAAGGTCTAATAAAAAGATCTATGCCACATTTCTAGTTTTCTACATGTTACTAATGAATTGTACCTTCACTCTTGAATAGTGTTTGAATCTCATGTGGGAAGTGTACCAGTTTTTACCAATATCATAGTCTAGTAACCTCAAATTTCAAACTTGCTACTCTATCATCCACTTTGTTCTTCTCCTAGAATGTCTATTGAACTTCTATCTCATTATTTTTTTCTAGGAACAACCAAACCTTTAAATACACACTTACCAATGTTGATCCAAATTTTGACTATTTATTGATAGAATAATCAATCAACTTAGAGTCTTATTTAACTAAAATATTATGATTTCCCATATGGGTCATAAATTTAATGCCCCATAGCAACACCAAAGCTTCTACCATATTTGAAGAGTTAGCTTCAAAATTACCAATATAGGCCAATATGAATTCCCCTCCCTAATCTTTGATAATTCCACTACCTACAGCTAAACCATTTTTCTTAGCCCCATTGAATTTGAGCTTCAGTCAACCACATACGGGGTGAGGAAGGGGGTTCCAATGAGTGTTGTACTAGGTCATCCTCCTCAAGCTATCAAAGGAATTAAAATTTGTAGGTAGATGTCATCTAATATCCATCTAATAATCCCTAGAAGAGGTGTCTCTCAGGCATCTTCCATTTAGCCATAGTGATTTTTCATATAGTTGTTGAATGGTTATTATTGTAATTCCCTTTTCAGTCATCTCAACCTCCCTAAATATCCTATTATTCTTTTAATTTAAGTAATTACCCATTATTAGCAAATTGATGAATGATTTTATTGAAGACCCAATTGATGTTGAACGTGTTCAATAAGGAATCCCAAATCCACAAAAAAGGGCAAGAGAACAAGAGGTGGAAAATGTCCTTCTCTACCTATCAATGGAGAATAGATATGTTGCAAAACTAAAGTTTAGATCATTTTAGATTTTTGATAGTCAATAAGATTTTGTGGATAGAGGCCCACTTGACAAAAATTAATTTTGGGGTGAGATGTTTAAAAATAGTCCACTAAGATGGTTGAGAGGGCTGGGGTGAATTGGTTATTCAATTAAAACAACTCTCAATATCTTTATTAATTCCAAAACATGTAAATAGTAGAGACAAAAACTATATAAAGATAATGATACACAATAATGCCATATTTTTTAACTAGGGAAACCCTTGATTAGAGAGAAAACCTAGACGGGAATGTTACCCACAAAATGATGTATTAATATATAAGTTTCTTGGAAGATGATGGAACTTATTAGGATTCAATGAAATACATTCAATATATCAGTCCCTATTATGAGACTTTAAATCCCTGTTAGGAGTCTTTGAATCCATATTAGAAATTGTGGAAGGATAAAGGATTGACTACCCATAGAGCTTCAAGGAAAGACCACTAAACTTACTATCCAACTAATCTTGGTACTATCCTTTTTATAATAATACAAGTATACAAGTTCTATCCATAATTGTTATAATATATAGTCCACCAATATAATTGAGAGGGGGGGGGGGCATTGGGGTCAATCAATTATCCAACCAATATCACAATTATCAAGCATATTAAACCTTAATCATATGAGTAATATAATCAACAACCATAACAACATGTGCATACATAATAACACTAGATATGTTAACTAGGAAAACCCTTCATCAGAGGGAAAACCTTGGTGGGGATCATACCAACAAGATGATGCACTAATATAAATATTTTATGCTAGAGGATGGACCCTGTTAGGAGTCTATGAAAACATTTAGTACATCGTAGTCACCATTAGGAGACTTTAAATTCCTATTAGGAGATTCCAAACTTGTTATGAGTTGTGCTAACACTATTAGGAGTTGTAGAAGGTAGATGGACCAATTATAAACACCTTCAGGGGTAAGACCAATGAACCCACTATCCAAATGATCTCTGTGCTATTCCTTGTTGAATTGTACTTCTCCTTCCTCTTCCTTTTTCCTATCAACTAGACTTCTTCTCCTCTTGATCTTGATACCAGATCACAAAAAATACTTCTAATAATCCCTTGGATTGCTTACTTGCATTTACCAAAAACTCTACTTATTGTTCACACACTTCACACTTGATTCAAATAATAATCACACTTTACAATCAAGAAATGTTATTTCCTTTATAGTAAGTCCTCAAAAAAAATCGTTGAGTTTCCCTTGAGCCTTTTCCAATTAATTATAATAGGACCATATTAAGATAATTAAATATTTCACAATCTCATAACACTATCGACTTGTAGTCTATACAACTTCTCACATGCGTGACTCCAAGACTTGTGAACCCACAAAAATCATCATCAAGGTATCCTCTATCTTTGAGTAACTTTAAATATCTTCATTTTATCACTATTCGGAGATACACTGGACTCATCAGAAACTACTTCTTAGGTACTCTCTTTGCATTGCCTCTATAAATCTCACATATCTTTAGTATTTATTTGACTTATGTTACTCACACTTAACATCATCATTAGGGCATAGTATGGAAAATTTCCTTACAAACATGTCACCTAAAAATAAAAACTTTGTCAATACAACCATCATCTATGTCTGTTACTCTATCAATCTTCATAGAAACTATACTATATCGTTATCAATGACAAACACAATTATTAATGTAACATTTTAATTATGCCTAATGCTCTCTAATGCTTAGGATACTCCCCCAAATTTATAACATCAAAATTCATGCTAATAATATCCCCCTTTAGAATGTATGGGAACATAAGTGAAATACATATAGGTTCCAAAAATACCAAACAAAGCTCTATTGCTACTACTATTGTTCTCATCTTTTCAAATTATCCTCATCAGTCAAATCTAGAATCTTCTAGAACATTACTCTATTTTACATGTTTTAGGATTGGTATTAGTTGTCCCATACATGATAACTCTTCATGCTATATATCTCTTCCATAGAGATATTCCTTCTCCTTACTTGCATAAATAATTTTAAATCCCGTTGATAAGTAGAGATGTTTTTCATGTACACATCACCCCATTGACATCAATGAAAAAAGCCTCATTATTTCAATCATTTGCTTCATCTCTTGAATCAACTCAACTATCCAAAGACACTTTTCAAGAGAAATTACCAACGTTCCTTAATGAATCTACTCATCATAGATACTCCCCCATATAGGAAGCATTAGCATTCAGTCCAGCGAAATAATAGTTGTATGTACCACTAGACTAATGAAATCTCTACATCATCTACTCTTAAGTAGGTAGGGGCATAAGCCCAAGCATACCTCCCATATACTCAAATGTATTTTTGAAAATGGGTTTCGTAAAGATATTTGCAATCTGATATTTAGTAATGACATACTCCAATATGATTTCTTTTTCTTTAACCTTTTCTCTCAAAATATGATACTTAATAGATATATGCTTAGTCTAAGGATGCACTATAGGATTAGAGATACTTACAATACTTGTATTATCATAATATATGATAACAAGTTCTAAAAATACTATACTAATGTCCTTTAGAATCTGCTTCTTCCAAACAACCTAATTACAAAAAATTAATGTTGCTACATACTCTGCTTCAGGAGTACTCTATGAAATACAATCTTGTTTCTAGCTTAGCCAAGAAACTAATCTTCCCTTAAGAAAAAATTCTCCACAACTGTTTCCTTTTTTTTCATCTATACTGTCAGCCCCAATTAACATCACTATAAGCACATAAAGTGAAATCACTTGATCTATCATACCATATACCATAATTAGATGTTCCCTTCAAATATTTAAATATCCTCTTTATTGCTGCATAATTATACTCCTTATGATCAGCTTGATGTCTAACTATAATTCCAATTTCATTTTCTATATCTGATCTAAATAGATTCAAATAATACAAACCTCCAATCATGGATCTATATTTATTCTTCTGAATCATAGGTGTCTCATGCTTGCTAGATAACTTATGAACAATTATCATTGGTTTACCAATAGGTTAAAACTTTCCCAACCAAATATTTTTAACAATTCTTTCAAATACTTAGCTTGTTAAACAAAAAATCCATCACTGTTTTGCACAATCTACAAATGTAAAAAGAACTTCATCTCTCCTATAATACCCATTTCGAACTTATTCTTCATTTCTTCAGCAAACTTATGACTTGCTTCATTATTGCCTCTAAAAATTATGTCATCAAAAAAGATCACTATTATCAGCAAATAATCCCAATTCCTTTCAAGTATAAGTTACTATTTGACATACCTTAAGCAAATCCAATCTTTTCCAAATACTAGTCCAACATTGCATACTAGGTTGTAGGTGCTTGTTTTAGACAATATAGAGATTTCTTCAATCTGCATAGCATATCCTTGTCCTCTATCAAAGGAAATACTTTAGGCTACTCAATGTGTACCTCTTCTTCATGTTATCTATTTAGAAAGGCTTATTTGACATTCATCTAATACACTTTGAACTTATTATTTTCTCCATAAGTAAAAAAAATTCTCATTACTTCCATTATGGATACAAGGGCATATGTTTCCTCATAATTTATTCATTCTTAATGTGAATAACCTTTCATACATATCTATCTTTGTTTCTTACAACTTCACCTTATTAATTCATCTTGTTTCTAACAACCCATTTAGTTCCTATAACATTTTTTTGTTTGGGCCTATGAATTGATTCCCATGTATCATTCTTTATGTTCTAATCTAGTAGTTCCTTCTTACCTTGAATCCAATGATCATCTTTTTAGGCCTCATCTTCACTTTTAGGTTATACTTGAGAAATCAAATAAAAGTCCTCATTCACTTTGTTTCTTGTCATTAGTCCTTTGTTTTTGCTTCCAATTATCTACTCTGGAGGGTGATTCTTTGTTAGGTTCTTGTTTGAGGCAATAATTGCCAACTCAACTCTGATCTCATCTCTTGGTTTAGATGTATGTTCTCCTCTTTTCTCAATAATTTGCACATAATTCTTAGTCTCAAAGTGAACTTTCCACATTCTCATGGTTAGCCTTTGGATCAACAATAGTCACCAAAGCTATATCTTCTATTACTTTATTTCTTAACCAAATTAAGCTCACTGTCTCTATCCTCTTAGTCATTGAGGAATTTTTCCATACTTGATTTAAATTCTTCAACTTATAGAAAATTCTTTCTAGATTTTCTTGTTCTCTTAGGATATCTACATGAAAAATGACCAAACTCTTTACAAGTCAAGAAAATTGATTTTTTCATACCTTTTGGCTCTCTTTTCATAAGAAAATTAATACCTTCTTTGATCCTCTTATCTTCTTCAGATTTGAATTTATCTTTACTAGTACTTCTATTCCTTTGTATTCAATATAAATATTATTGATTGAGAAACTCAATATTCTTTTCTTTACACAATTGTGATAACTCACTAAGAAGATCTATCTTCTAAGTGCCAAAATTTCATCTATCTGAATAAGGACTTTCTTTTAAAGTGACTTTCCATAGAGCTCCCAAATCTGCTAAGCTTTCTCTTCAAGGACATGAAGCTCTAATACAAATTATTAGAATATATACCCACCAATGTAACTAAGAGAGGAGGCGGTGAATCAGTTGTCCAACTATTATCACATTTATCAACCTTATTAAACCTTAACCATATGAGCAATATAATTAGAAACCACAACAACATAATTATACACAATAAGACCTTACATGTTAGCTTGGGAAATTCTTGATTAGAGGGAAAACCCTGGTGGGGATGACACCACAAGATGATGTCCTAATATAAATATTTCTTTTTAGACAATGGACCCTATTAGGATTGTATGAAAACATTTAGTAAATTTTAGTCCATGTTAGTTGACTTTGAATCCCTATTAGGATATTCCAACCATGTTAGAATTTGTGCAAACCAGATTAGGAGTTGTGCCAACCCTGCTAGGAATTATAGAAGGTAGATGGACCCACTATCTAAATAGGTTCAAGGGAAAGACCAATAAACCCACTGTCCAAATGATCTCTGTATTATTCCTTATAGAATAATAGAATTCAACTATACTTTTCCTTCCTCTTCCCTTGTCCTATCAACTAGACTTTTTCTCCTTATCTTTTTACTAGATCACAAAGTTCAGATCCAATAATCCCTCGTATTGGTTACTCACATTTTCTAAATAGTCTACTTCGTTTTCACACACTTTCACTTTATTCACATCACAATCACACTTTCTAATCAAGGAAAATAATTCCCTTTATACCAAGTTCTCAAAAGAATTCCTTGAGTTGGCCTTAAGGATTTCCCAACTAATTATAATAGGACCATATTAAGATAATTAAATATTTTGAAATCTCATAACACTTTTGGCTCATAGTGTATACAACTTCTCACATGTGTGACTGTAGGACTTGTGCACTCAAAGACATCATCATCAAACTGTCCTCTATCTCTATGTAACTTTGCATATCATGATTGTATCTTTGTTAGGAGATACAATCCACTCATTAGAAACTACTTCTTAGGTACTTTGTCTCTATACTACTCTCTATAAATCTTAGGTATCTTTTGTATTTCTTTGCTTTATGTTACTTGTACTTAACCATATTATCAGGACATAGTGTAAAATATGTCTTTAACCACACATCACCCAAAGATAAAAACTCTATCCATATGACCATGATCTTTGTCTGCTACTATGTTTTTGTTAATGAAAAACATAGTCATGAATAGAACATGTCAATTATGCTACATGCTCTCCAATTCTTAGGATACTCACCCAAAGGAACACCATGAACATTCATGGCAACAACAATAACTTCTTTTCCAAATATAGTCACTTTATGTAGTCACCATGTCTAAACTACACAAAAGACTTCTATGATAAAAAAAATTCAACATCAAGTTAAGTGGATCTTACATACAAGTTCACATGCTCACATTACACTAAAAGAACATTCTACAACATGTAAAACATCTTTCCTTTATACCGATTCCTAGAATAAGTTATTGATTAGTCCTTGGGGCTTTATCAATTTAGAATAATAATATAGTAATATCTTAAGATATTACATTTACATGTTACAACTTTTCAGAATTACTAACAAACTACCAACACACTGTGTTAAAAAATAAATTCACAAATATAACATTGGACTTCTCTCTCTTAACCACATAATCTTCAATATTTCTTCTACCTTTTTAAAAGCTTGCATAAGTAGATTCGATCATTCCTAGGAGTATAATCAACATATCAATGATAACATAATCGATAACTCTATTTGAATGATGTCTTCAATAAATCTCAAATAAATTTGACTATCTTCAAGTTTCTACACATCCACATAACCATAACATCAAAAGCCTCTTTAGAACACATCCTTAATCATGCATAAAATAATAATCAATTATCTCACCATACAAATCCAACCTATGTATGTTGCTCTATTAGTCCCATAAAATAATCACTAGAGTGAAATCAATGTCACACTCTATCATAATACAAAACCCAAGCTCCAAATCTTGTCTCTAGCAATGCTAGGATACTCCCCTATAGGAATACCATCACTCTTCATGTTAACAAGTTGATGCACACATACCATATTCTAACAAAGGCTAGGGACCTTTGAGTGCATTAGTTAATCAAAAGAAAATCTAACCAAGAAGTATACTCATTAATTTTTTTCTAAAATTATTTTGTCATGGGAGGGAGTATAAGGGACCATTATGTGGTTGGCTATCTCCTTTAATTCCTTAACAATCAATTGAGGTTGGAAAGTTTCTATTTGTGAGTGGTAGAGATGTAATTTGAATCTAAAAGGTCACTAAATTTATTTTCAATCTATTGTCACTTAGCATAAATTAGTTTATATTAGAGCCTTACATCCTATGTTATTGTCCTTGAAAAATATAATTTTATCTCCATAAGTTACCTGCCAAAGTAGGACATATTAGAGGCATTATGTGATTCCTAATCACATTATTCTAGATCGTGGCATCATATAGAGGATTTGTGTCAAATGTTCAGAAGGTTAAAGATGAGCCATTTAGATAATTTTATTTCATTATTTGTTTCCAACCTCCTAATTATTTTTCTACCTTTTAACCAACCTTAGTTAGAAGAGATTATTGAGATCACTAGCTTTTTGTACTTCTTATCCATCCATAGCTTTAGATTTACAAATAAAATCCCTTTTAAGTAGGTTGATCTTTTCTTTTTCCTCCAATATAGTCGATAAGAAGTTTCTTTGAATCATTTCTAGGATGTATACCATAGAACTAGATATTTTCAAAATGCATAGGAGGTAAATAGGAACTCCTTGCAAAGAAGCTAAGAGTAGTTGTATTTTTCATGCACTACTAAGAATCTTCATGTTTTTACTAGCTAATTTTTTTGAATCCATTTGAATATCTTTTTCCAAAATTGTTGACTAGCCTCATGGACTCTAAGAGAGAGTCCTAGGTAGGTAACTACAAGGGAGGGTGCCTAACAATCTAGAATAAAGGTTGCCCTATTATGCAAGGAAACCTCTATATTGAAGAAATGCACTTTTGTTTTATTAAATTTGATGTGTTTTCCAAAAAACATGGGCATATTGGTCCAAAAAGTTCCTCTATTATCTAACTTGGAGAATAGAAAAGAGACCAAAAGGGAATGTATCATCAACAAATTGTTGTATAGCCTCAAGGGGTCAAGTAACAACAAGTTTTATTCCTTAAAGGGACCCTTCCTCCATTTTGGTGATGAAGTTTCTTCCCAAAATATCTTCTACAATAATAAATGGAAATGGTGAGAGTGGGTTGTCTTGTTGTAAGCTCCTCCCAGAGGAAAAAGAGTGGTAAAATATTCTGTTAATAATACGTAGGAAATTTATTGAATAAATCATCACCTAAGTTAAATTAATAATCCTTTTGCTGATGCCAATCTTAGATGTGATGGAAAACAAAAAGTCCCAATTTACCTAATCATAAGCCTTAGAAATATCCATCTTAAGAACTATTCCTATATTTTTTCTTTTGTCCATAGAGTGCAATATCTCATGAGTTGAGATCATAGTGTTAAGGATTTGATAACTTAGGACAAATAGTTTCTCAATTGAATGTATAAAATTATCCAGTATAGGCTTGATTTGGTTAGTGATTACCATAGAGAATAATTTGAAGGCTATGTTACATAGATTCATGGGTGTAAAGTCAACAAGATATTTTTGGTCCTAAATTTTGGGCACCAAGAAAATAAACGTCTTGTTTAGGGTTACATAAATTTACCCATTGTGAGAAAATATTTCATAACTATGGTAAGGTGACCTTTAACAAGATTCCAAAAGAATTGGAAGAATACAAGCGGGAAGGCATTAGATCTTAGGGCCCTTTAAGAGTTCATGGAGAACACTACCACCTTGATTTCTTCCTTTCTCACTAAACAAAAAAAGTTGCTCATTGTTATTATTTTTCAATAGAGTTTGTATTGACCTAATAAAATTATCTATAATCCTTGGGTCAATGTTGACATTCTTGCTAGTCAGAGTATCCTTAATGTATTGGGCCACCCATCTACCCATTTCTTTAGGATTTGATAGGGGGTTGTTATCTCCATCTAGGAGAGAACTAATAGTATTTCTCTTTTTATGGGTGGAATTCAACCTATAGAAGAATGAAGTGTTCATGTCACCATCCATAAGCCATTTAATTCTACACCACTCTTTACAAAAATTTTCCTCTATTATAATATTATGCATACATTTATTCTACTAATTTTTATTTTTCAAATGATCTTTGGTAGATGCAGCTTGTGTTTTCATACTCCCCTATAGTGAATTTAGATTAATGTCAATAACCTAATTTTGTTTGAAGATATTCCCAAAGGACATATTAATCCATCATATTACCTTGTTTTAACATCATTTAGTTTCTTAGTTAGCGTGAACATGGTTTTTCTTGTCACCTTCATGTTCTACTACACATGAATCTTCTCATGTAATTCTAGATGAGAGTGCCATATTATTCCATAACAAAAAGATTGAGGTCCTTATCACGTACTTTCCTTCTAGATAGGAGAATATAAAAATGGTTGAAACCATTTCTAGGGATAACATGAACATTTAAGGAAGAGAAAATGTCCCAACTAGCATAGAAAATAAATATATCCAATCTAACTAAAATGAGGTCTTGTCCCTTTATTTTATATGATGAAGTGAACTTGGAGCCCAAGAGTTCAAGGTCCATTAAATTATTTCCAAATTAATGAATTTAGATAGGTCCAACATACTATCATTAATGTATATTGAAAGTTCCAAATTCTCTAAGGGGAAGAGGGATGTATTGAAATATCCCATACAAAGAGCCTTTGTGTTACCATTGGAGGTCAAAACCTTAGTGCTATCCTCCCAATTTGACAACCTACTAGGCTATGACTTATGAGAACAAACATTATAAACAAGCCAAGAACAATCTAGTTATGAAACATTATATCCAAAAGTATATGAGGGACGGAAATGATCTTTCATTCAAATTTTCTTGGATTACATAGTGTTTTTGTTCCTCTAAAAGAACCATCAGAGTCAACAAAGTGAAACTCAATGCCTATTGAGAGAATATTTACAATGTGAGAAAAGTTTTCATACTTCATCATAATTCTGTGAAGAAGTAGGAGATCAACTTTATTTGTAAGAAGAAATTATTTACCCATGAACAATTTTTCCTAACTATTCAAGGCCCTTATATTCATGGAGAGGGTCTTCCTTTATTCCATTTCCTTTGGGATATTTCCCATGCTTTTTGCATTTATCAAATACACTTCCAATTTAGCCTAGGTCCTCCTTTTCATCTCTTCTCACTTACATTTTTCACTCTCAATCTACTCCTTCAAAAGTCCTTCTATCAAAGTGTTTGTGTCTCTACACTTGATCAAGTCCTTTGAGTGGCTAGGCAAGTTAGAACATGGGCTATCGTAGAGTTGTTTAATGGATAAAATTGTGATGGAAAAGTTAGATGATATTTTCCTTCTCTATCATCAATGTCTAAAATGACTCCTAGGGTGTTTTAAGGATTTCCTCTTCTTCCAACCCTATTTCACATAGCTCTTGTCAGGTGGAGGTTTTAGGGAACATGGATATCATTAATATCTTTAGTGAAGCAGTAGCATTTTTATTTACTCCATAATGGTCTCAATAACATGTTAGCCACCACTTGGGAGTAGATGGGTGGGTTTCATGCTTCTCTTTTGACAATGATTTAGTCAAGGTGGTAGCCACCCCATTACCTCCAACCTTAGAGATATCAAGGGATAAAATTGTCACCTTGTCTTTTTGAGAGAGGGCTATGGAATAAAGATGAAGGTAAATTATTTTAGCACTATGGATAGAAGAGGGTAGAATTATTGTATATTTTCATCTAGATATTATTTGCCCATTTGGACGTGAGGGATATGGAGGTGGGTAGGATTTTATTAATGTCAATGTTGACTGAAACCCTATGAAAAATAAGCCTATACTGAAATCTTTTAATTTTTTCAAGAGTGATGAAGGGCCAAATGAGTTGGCAATCCCCTTTAGGACTTTTTCATTCAAGAATTCCAAGGGTATGAAGCTCAAGAATTTAGCAGTAAGATTTGTATGCTATTAGAACCCAAAACCACCTTTAGGAGGTCCCCAAATGTAAGGTTAGCCTTGGATCTTCTTACTCACAAATTACATATGAATATTAGCTTATATTTGTTTATAAAAATAATTATGCTTTTACTTGGACTGAAAAAAATTAATTGGTGTTAATTACTGAAATATGTATGCAAACTTTTCTAATTCAAGTTAAAAAACAATGTCCATACATGGTTGCATTATGTACATCATTGTTTAAAAGAATGACACTCAAAGAAAAATAACAAAAAATAATAATAATCTTATTCTATAAATATATTACTAACATTTTTACTAACCTAATTTAGAGTGAAGATTATTATTAGGCAATGCTTCAACTATTCCTGTAGTTTTTGAGTAAAAATATTAGTAATATGTTTCCTTTGTGGTTATTGTTTACTATGAGTAGTTCTTTATTAAACCAATATTAGTAACATTTTCATGCGTATTTGAGTAAATATCAACAATTAATTTTGTAAATAAATCTAAGCTAATATTCACATGTAATGTGCAAGTAAGAAGATCCAAGGCTATCCCTACATCTGGGGACCTCCCAAAGGTGGTTTTGGGTTCTGAAATATTACTAACATTTTGTACTAACATTTTAGAATGAATATTATTATTAGGAAATGCTTCAAGCATTCTAGTAGTTTTCAAGTATAAAATGTTAGTAATATATTTCCTTTGTAGGTATTTATTAGTGTGAGTAGTTCTTAAACTATAATAAGAATGACACTAAATAATACCCACAAAAGAAATATATTACTAACATTTTGTACTTGAAAACTGCTAGAATACTTGAAACATCACCTAATAATAATCTTTGCTCTAAATTTATCTCAGATGAAATGTTGTGCTCTCCGATAATTTTTAAAATCTAATACAAGTTGATGATTTTCAATATCTTTTATCAGAAAAAGGAGAAGGTATGCTATAAGGACTAAGGCCTATAGAATAAACAATTCTTTAATAGAAACTCATGGTTCATTAACCCTTTCAAAGAGCTCATGTACCCACATAAATACTCTTTCATTGCATGGAAGCAAACATTCATAAAAACCCAATAAAACAAGAAACTAAACAAAAAAGCTCTCTCAAGTAGAGTGCACATCTACTTTCCCCACATACTGCATACAATTTTACTTTAACCAACCAAAAAGAGTAGAAGAAAAATAAATTACAATATAGAAAACAACAAGACCAATTTTATTAGCAAGTAATGACCAACCCAAAACTAAATATGTGGAAATACATAGAAGTGAAACTTCATTACTAATTATTAAACACCTCTCCACAAAGAATTCACACACATGAAAGTAAGAAGAGCAATTGAAAAATGATATTGATCAATATTTATAGTAACCAAAAAATTAAGTGTCTATATGTGGCTTCTCATTTTATCCCATTTTGTGTATGTATGTATCCTCATATATAGAAAATGAATGTAAGAACTAGGTCAAAGAAACCTTGAGAACTAGAATTTAATAAGAGGCCCACTAGATGTAATGTTTTGGCAAAAAATATCAAACCTAACTTTATGATAAGTTTTCAAGCAGGAGTGAGAAACTATATGAACTTATTTGATTGATTATTATTGACTATTTTTTGATTAATCATATCAATTTTGAACAAGATTGTCCTTGTATTGGTCAAGAATGCATCCATCTTATATATAATTTTGAAAACCCATTTATATACTATGGGTTTCCTTTCTTTGGTAAGATACACAAGATTTCATGAATAATTTTTCATCCGAGACTTCATATTCTAAATTCATGAGTTTCATTTATTCAAGCTATATGAGAATGTCAAAAGGTTTATAAAGTTTAGTATTATATTCAAGTAAGAATATCAATGCTAGAATTACTTTATTTTTTAAATTTGTATTTTTTTAATTTCTTTTATTAATATGAGCAAAGAAAAAAGGGAAATGGCCCTTAGTAAATTACCATAGAATTTCCATTAACAACACATTAACAACCAAAACTTACCTATAACCTATTATAACATACCCATAAAAAGAAATAGCCTAAAAAGTAATGCCAGCCTAGATAATAACCACAAAAACATCTAGTCCTATAGCTAGGATCACCAATGAAACACATACACCACTCATAATTGATATAGCAATTAAGGAAAATTATACTGATAAACCACATCAAAAATCTAACAACCTATGTAATGTCATTCCTACTATAGAACTTAAAGGTTAAAATTAAAATGTTACTAAGGCCTACCAAGTTAAAATTAAAAGTTAATCTATAAGTCAGATAAGATGATAAGTATAGTTTCAAAAGAATAAAATATAAAAAAATACATACCTAAACATTGGCCTTCTCTTTTCCTTTCTTAGCCAACAAGATTTTGTTCGAGTCATCTACCAAGAAGCCTTAGACCTTGGTAGAGTCCTTCACTTCGAGGCTATTCCCTTCATTCTCATGTTGTAGCAACTACAAGGTAACAAAGGCAACATGAGTTACCTTGAGTGAGAACTTAGAGAGGGTAGTGAAACTCTCATCTAGGGAATCAAACCAATATTTAAGGGTCACCAACTCCTCCTTGATGTCTTTGAGATTACCAATCTAGTCTTTGCCACCAATATGATTTCCCTTCTCCTCATTCAAAAAATGAATTTGCATGAACATGGTGCTATTAGAAAAATTTTTAGTAATGTTTTTGTCTAGGTGAATAGGAGTGGTCATCATCATTACTGAATCATCTTTCCATTTCCCTAAGGAAGGGACCACTCTAGAGCTAAAATTTGGCATGCACATGGTAAAGCTATCCAAGAGATGGCTACTTTCTTGAATAGATTTCTTGTTCTTCTCTCTACTCCTAACCTCCTCTAACATTGAGCTAGTTTCTTTGATCCACATATCTTCTATCTCTTCCCTTTTCCCCATTCTCTTCTTCAAATTTTTCTCTTCCTTCTCACTAGTTTCATACTCTATTTCCTCAATATTTTTTTAGTTCCTAACAACTTTTTTCTTCATCCTAGGACAACTTTTGGAAATTCTCCTAGACCTCCTTCTCCTTGGTTCATTTTTTTCCTCTGAATCAATGAAATAAATTTCGTCACTCTTTTCAACTTTTAGTTTTTTTGGGTGTCTATCTTTTGAGGGTTTCTCAAGGGTGTATATTATGAAGAGGGTTTTGGAGTGGGAGTCGTAGAGAAACCCCCACTATTTCCAAGTGTAAAATGCGGGTTGTAATTTTTAATAACATAAAGGTGGAGCAAAAGAAAGGTAAAAATTGTGGAGACAAAAAATTAGGCTTTGATGCAGGATGGTACAACTCTTTCTTTTTATTTTTCTAACCTTCAATTTCTTCATATTGCCTAATGTGATTAAAAAATAATAAGTGATAAAAATAGCCAACTCAAAACCTACTCAAAAGAGTTCTATATTTAATTAGAATAAATCATACCAAATTCCATGGGGAATGAAAGTCTTTGTTACTAAATCCACCACAAAATCTCATAGGATTTTTGTTGTTCTTCAAAAATTTAGTTCAAACTCAACTTATCCTTGGCCTTAGTAAATTACTACTATTTTCGATCTATCTATAGAGAGACTGATCACCATGGAAATAATTTCATCATTAATATGGAAAAATTTATTTGTTAATGGTAACTCTCACGTCCACCCAAGAATTGACAAGTTAAGCTTAAATGTTGTCGTCATCCCAATCTGTAGCCTCCATGAAAGGAATAATCCCACCATCCCTTAAAGCCATCCAAGTGTAAGGTTTCCTAGCATAATCCTCAATTTTTTATTACTTAATATGAATCATCCCACCTGCCACCCCCATTTTTTATACTTGCTCAAAATTCACATAACTCTCCAAATTGCTAAATTTAGATTACCTTGAATTTTTCTTAATAGCCTTAAAGAAATTATGGCCTTAAAATTATTTTCTAGATAACTTGAAGTCTATCTATGATAATAATTATAAGATATGTCTTTAAAAAGCCCATCTCTTTATTATTTGAGAGTCACATTTGTACCTTTATCCTTTCCTTTCTTGAACAACCACCAAAGCTACTAACTATCATATTTCCAAAGGTAGTTAGAACATTTCATTACTACGAAATAAATAATCATGATTTTGTTTAAATATAACATAATTTTGCAATATCTTTGTTAGGCTACATCTAGTTCTCTTGAGAATGAACCCATCATACTCTTCCAGATTTCCATAATTGCTAATAAAATAATAGTAATTTTTTATTTATTCATGTGAATTCCAAGGGTTCATGTCCCACCCATATAAAGTTGTCACCAACCAAGATTAATATAAATATATTAATTCGAACTTACTAATCATGCACCAGGTATATAAGTTTGTTCCTTCCCATTTAGACTATGAATCTCACCCAAGATTCCTTAAATTTTCCTCTAGCATTGTAAGCCTTTAACATGTAAATACATGGTAGCCATAACATCTTCCACTTAGTTCCCCTCCCTGACATGCTTCCATCCAATATTGACCACCAACTTGAGACCCTAAAAAAGAGCCATAACTTTAGCCACACCATTCAATGTATTGCCCATGTTCTTGACATAGGGTAAGATTCATCTACTAGCAGAATCCCTAATGACACCCCAACCCACTACATTCCCATTTGTTATTGTTCCATCAAAAGTGAGCTTCACTTTAGGGTAGTCCAACAGTTTCCCTTTATCTTTTCTTCATTTTATTTTCTATGAATTATCAAACTTCTTAACAACCTCCTAGAGGTAGCACTAGATAGCTATATTCCTCTTAGCCAACCCTGGGGGTTCCTCTAGAATTTTCTACTTGTTGGTCTCCACATTCTCCCTCAATAATCTGATAATATTGTCCTTCATAATCTCATAATTCTTCTCCTCCCCCCTAAAGATCAAAATTTTCATTTCCCTCTAGATCCCACACTAGATGTGGGGAGGAACCATATATTCAATATGAGTCTAAGAAAGAGATCCATATAGGGCATTCCAAACTCAAGATGAACTATTGCATATCAAAATCAAAGATCCACTTGACTTGGAAATTATTTAAAATATGGTGGCATACACTCTTATGAAAGGGACAATTGATAAAGATATGATGTATGCTCTCTTCCTCAACTTTACATAAGTGGAATCTATTAGGGATTTGAAATCCTCATTCTCATGCTATCAATAGTTAGGATCTTCCAATGTAAAGTATTCCAACAAAAAATATTGGTTTTGGGTATCAATTGATCGTTTCACACTTTTTTCTAGATTGGTGGGGTGTTGTCATGATCAAATAAGGTGTTATAGGTCAATTTCCCTAATAAGGACCTATCCAAGGTTCAATCACAAATAAAGATATCCTTTTCAGGCCTTAAAATGATACCATTCAAATTTCTTTAGATACTATTCAAAATGTTCTTCTAGTTCCTTTGTGTTGAAAGACAGTCACTAAATATTTCCCGTATGTTTCATTTCAATACTCCCTTTAGCTAGTGGAATTTTCTATAGAAGAGAGGTTTTCCTTGTATCCACTTATCATCTGAAAATATAACTCTGTTACTCTTTCCTATAATCCATGTTCACCACTGCTTTAGTATTTTACTATTTTTCATCACATTATTTCAAATCCTAAAACCTTGTTGTCTACTAGTCTCCAGAACACAATAAACATATGGGGTACTGGCCAAGTACATGGCCTTGTTGATATTACTCTAGCTAGGACTATTTTTAGTGAGCCTTAAAACCATCTTAATAAGGAGAGCTTTTTTTAGGTCCATTATCTTTCTTACCCCTAACCCTCCTTTAGCCTTAGGTTTACAAATAGTTTTCTAGTTCAATGGACCAGGTTAGTTCAATTATTCAAACCCTATCAATCAAAAATTTCTTTGAAGTTTATTTAATTTCTCTACTATCATATGTGTCATTTTAAAAGGATTAAAAAAATATGCTATGACCCCTTTTAGAGAGGTAGTGAGTAGTTGAAGATTTCATGCACTTCTTAAAATCTTGCCCTTCTAGCTTGCGAGTTTTTAATACATTATTTATATGGTTGAGTTCTAGAATTGGTTACATACATCCTTCATCATCAACATGAGACCAAGGTAAGTACCTAGGACACTAGCTCATGGATAGCCTAAAATATTTTGTATCCACTACTGTAAATTTTGATCATTATTAAAGAAATAATACTACTTTTGTAAAAGTTTATATGTTCTCCTAGAACTTCATCATAATCATCCAACAAGTTCCTCAATATTTTGGCACAATAGAAGCATATCAAAATAAGGTCTCATCAACAAATTTCTAGATAACCTCTAGAGGAATGGTAGTGGCATCTTTAACACCAATGAGGGTTCCTAAAACTATAGGCTTATAGAATGATCTTCCTAAGATCTTAACATCCATGATAAATAGACAAGGGGAGACAATGGCACCTTGTCTAAGACCCCTCCTAGCCCTAAAAGACCCCAAAAAAGTACCATTAATGATAACTTCATAGATAATTGTTTCCACCATGACCTTTATCAAGTCTACTACTTTATGGTTAAAGCCAAATTTCCTCAAAATGATGTACATGAATTCTCAATCCACCTTATCATTGTCATTTTAGATATCTAGTTTAAGAGTCATACTAGGAGTTCTATATTTTTCCATAGAATGGATAACATCATGAGTAGTCACAAAAACATTTATATTATTCCTCCCTAGGACAAACCACTTATGGGGGGTGCCAATAAAACTCTCCATTAACTTAGCTTTTATTCTATTAACCAATATCTTATAGAAAATTTAATAGATCATATTAAATAGACTAATAGGTTTGAAACCTAAAATCCGTTTAGGACCTTGAATCTTAGGGACAAGAACAATAAAAGTTTTATTGAGTCTGCCAAGCATATTACTAGTTATGAAGAAGTCTCTAGTAGCCCTAGTAAGATCAACCTTGAAAACATCCCAGAAGTGCTGAAAGAATTTTGGGGACAACTCAACTAATCCTAGGGCTTTATAGCCTTTCATAGAGAAGACAACCTCTTTTACTTCATTTCCAAGCACTTAACCACTGATGACATCAATATCCTCCACACTCAATATGCTTGGGAGATTCTCTATGGGCTTATTCCTTGTGTTTGTGTCTACATTGCTATTTATCATCCTCTAAGTAGTAGTAAAATAAGTAATTTCCTATTTTCCCTTATCCTACTAATCTTCTAGATTATTTTTTGTTGTCATCTTGTAAGGAGTTGATAGATTTTCTTATTTTTTTGTGTTTAGAAGTAGATCTATAGAAAAAGTGGTATTTCTATCTCCATCCATTAACCATTGAATTTTTCATCTTTGCTTCCAATGTTTTTCCTCCTTTATAGTGATATCCTTCCATTAACTCCTACAAATTTCTTCTTCCTTAGTTGTTTCTTCACACAACACCACCCCCCCACCCCCCCACCCTACCCAACCATGGCCTTCTAAGGTTCCTTCACTTTTGATTCAACATTTTCCTCCTTCTTGAAGATATTCCCAAATTAAGATTTCCTCAATTGGTTCCTTTTCACCTAGGCTTCCTTACTTTAGCATAAATATTTTGAAGAGATCTTAGGAGGGAATCCATAATGATAATTTTAACCTATTTTAGACATTATTTTTGTTGCTTTTATAAATCAAAATTGTCCCAAATTCTCATATTAACAAATAATTCACCTTCTAAGTCACTCTCAACTTTTTCCTCACAATAACATTCAAGGGTGTCAATAAATTGTTAATGATATTTATGGGATGAAAGTTTATCACTTAATGCAATAAGGATTCATAATATGACTTGTTCAAAGTCATACCTTTCTTTACAAAAATCTTAAGTGTCTCAAGAACCACACAAAAAAAAAAAACATAGGGCGGAGCATAGCTCAATATAATAATATAAAGTGTCATTAAATTTATATTACTTCCATTCTAATATAGGGCATGTTTAGATGAGACATTAATGATTTGTGACCATTCCATAACTCTTCTAGTGTCATATTCTTGCAAAATTAGTAGGATCTCTACCTAGAAGATACATGGTAGCTATATTACTTCTTCCCAAAATATGTTCATCCAACATTTTTTTAGTAAGGATCTATTGATCTTTGTGCATGATAGTTTGATTTTTCTAAAATTCAATATCTTTCTGTTAATGTGCACAGAGGGTATTCAACTAATTTTTAGTACCATGGTCTTCTAAATGTCCAAGATCTCTATGAATGTAAATTCCCCTTCGATTTATGTACAAGTGATAAAAATAGAAGAAATCCTTGATCATTTATTTACATAAAATACAACTAATCCTTCTAAGAGAAGTCATCCCCCCAAAAAATTGAATTATTGAAAATATTTAAGTGAAGGTCCATAGAGACTATAATGTAGAATTGTAAAATTCTTTTAACCATGGGAAATTCTTCACTTGAAAGAATTCCTTTATTTATTTCCTACAAGATAGTTTGGTCAAACAAGAAACAAAGAAGAAAGACAAGGGATACATTTTCTAACATGCAGAAAACTAGTTGATATGAAAAGATACTAGGAAAAGACATGTAAATATATATAACACTAGACAAAATTATATTCAACTATAGAACCAAAGAGATAAACTCTATACAAGACAATATCAAGAGAAGAAAATGATGCTTACTGAAACCTCTCATAATGGTTAGTCTATTTTGGGAGATAAGGAATTATTTGACACTATCTATGACATAAAATTCTAACTTATTTTGGTTATTTAAAAGATGTCTAACTGACAAAATATTGGTAGTCAAACATGTAACACAAGGAATAAATAGTGAGAGAGTAAATTTGTATGGTAAGAGAGTTCTGGCTTCTACATTACACTAATTATTATCTGCAATATAGATCATATCATTACTAAGTGGACTAATTACACAAGAAGAAAATTCTTAAAGTATATCTTTAATTGAAGATCTATTCAAATAATTACAAATGGTTGAATATAAATAATTGATACCCACAAGGAATACCAAAAAAACCTAGAAACATGTATTCTAAACAAGTCTTATTTTCTAAAGAATAAAACTAAAAAAATTAGACTAAATCTTAAATATAAATATGCATATTTCAGCACATACTTTATTTTCATACAAAATTTTTAAAAAACTGAAATCTTCCTTAAAGTTTTTTTTTTTCAGCAACATCAATTATTCACATACTCCCCTTAATGTTGAGTGGGCTCACAATCTCTTATGTTCTTCTAATAGTATTACTCTTCATCAATAAAGTCTTATAGATTCACATGGTACTTCTAATTTAAGTCCAATTACTATTTATGAGTTTCTCTCTTTCATTCGACATCACAAGCCTCATTCTTCCCCTCCTTTTCCCGATTAAGAGAAGACTCATGAGACTTGTATGTGCTAATCAGAATAAGAAGTCATCAACTACTTTACTCAAACATCAAAACCTTGATCCACTATTGTAACTTTTTTACATTTTGAGGTTTGTATAATATTTTCAACATCTTTGTCACCCTCTACAAATATGATCCATCAATCCATTCATAATCAACTTGCATGCAATTTTTTGTAGGTTGTCTATTGCAATCTCTATTCAAACATGTCATTTCACTATGACTCTTCAACCCACAAATTGTACAAGAGTGGAGACCCCCAACATTTATCTACTTTATGTCCTCTATGAAAATGAGCACATGTAATGCATTCATTACTTTGAATTGATTTATTTGAACTTGCCACACTAGAAACATCAAATCTCACCATCTTACAAAATCTTATACCTTTAAATTTTGGAATCAAAATAGGCTAGACATGCTCTTTAATGCCTTTCTTAGGTTTTCCTAATTCAATGCCTTGAAATCCCATTTTTTGTGCAATCTTAAAAGCAATGTTATTTCTAAAAAAAATTGTTATCATCATGATGAAGTCCATCAATACCTACAAATACTTCTTTACCTTCATTTATGTACTCTTTCCCTCAAGAAACTTTGATATCTGTCACATTAAATTCACATGGAGCACTTGTATCATATGCATAATCATAAATTGATTTTGTCCACTTAAATTTTTCTCTATTCTTCTAATGTTTTTTCCATCTCTTCTAAATCTTCATTTATCTTCTTAACTTTATCCAATTCCTATTCAAGATTATCATTTTTATAAACTTTCTCATAATCATTTTCTTTCTCAACTCCTGGATAGTTTCCAGCAACTTTGGATTTGTTTTTTTCAATTCCACCAATTCATCTTTTAGACAATCCTTCTTGGAAATCAAAATTTCATCTTCTTTCTTTATGTGTTTGTTTTTCTTCCCTATTGAATTAACTAAAAAATTTACACAAACAAATAACCTCTATTGGTGGGCACAATTCTTGACCTGCATTAAAAGATCTCTTTCAATAGCTATTAATTTTTAGTCTTTCTTAGTCAAATAAAAAATAGTAATCTTCAACCTCAATGTTTTCCAAACTATCCATGATCTTTTGTCCTCCAAAACTTTTTTTAAAATTGTGAATCATTTTCAGCGCACTTATTTCTCTCATGATTTAAATTAGAACCTCACTTTTTCATTCTTTGATCCTTTCAAAAAAAAATAGTCCAAACAATTTCATCAGCACTCTTCACATTGAAGTGTCTTCATCTTCTCTGATACCAAATGTACATTTTACACAAGAACAAAATTCTGAAATATCTCTTATCATATATTTAGCTTAGAGACACCATGATCAATCAACCAAATATCTATTGAAGATTGAGAGGTTTACCAAATGAGAACAATTTTTTTTTGAAACCAGATTTTCTAATAGAAGCTATATCCTCACTTGAGACCTCATAAGAAGTCTCATCTTTATGTGAATTAAAATGCATTCTTTGTTGGTGTGTGATGTGGATGTCTGCATAATACAATGAGGATGAGTAGATGAGTTTTCTTGAATAGAAATGCCTTATGTGTTGGAATTTACAGAGATCATTTTAGTATATTATGCCTTACTATGTAAGACCTAGTGCAATTAGTTAGTAGTTAGAGGATTTTTTCCATTATAGTTGTTGTAGAAAGATCCGAAGAGTAACAATAGTACTCAAAAAAATACACTAATGCACAATAAAACAAAGGTATTTCAATCACACAAGAAATCTAAGAAAGAAAAGAATGATTCTAGTTTTTTTCATAGCAGAGAACTAAATTTGTATTGCACCTTTTTCCTTACTACATAAACATATTACAACATTCTATATTTATTAGTAAAAACTAGACATGCAAAGAGAATATCTCTTGGTGAAACCTACGATGGCTATCCTAGGCATAATTGCTTGTTACTATAGTTAGATGGCATATAATCTACACTTTATCAAATGCAAAAATCCTATTTAAAACCTATGCTAGAGATAGAATGTTTGTAACAAAACATTTGATTATATCTAACTTAAAGAAACACATGATCATAGGAAATTTATAATTTTTTTTCATGCCAAGGATCATGCATTGAACTTAATAGAAAAACTATATGCAATCTCAAAAAAATGGTGAAACTGGAGTGGATGAAAATGGCGAAGTTGAAGTTAATATCTTGAGAAGTCATGCATGCATCAATCTTTATACTTCCCCTTGATGTTGTGAGGACTCACAATCTGATCTCTGAGTGTGAGAAACTGATCCTTTGCAACTTCCTTTGTGAAGATGTTTGCGATTTTCTCCTTTCTGTTGATGTACTTCAACTCAACCACTTTATTTTGTACCAAATCTCTGATGAAATATTGTTTTAGATCAAAGTGTTTGGTCTTGTTGTGATGAACTAGATTCTTGGCCAATTTAATGGCACTTATATTGTCACAAAAAATTAAAAGGGGTTACATCTATATTTCTCCAATTTCTTCATGAAGTTTTCTGTGCCATAAAGCCTGTGTGCCAGCTGAAGTGACCACAACATATTCTACTTCTATATAAGAGAGAGAAACCATAATTTTCTTCTTTGTCCATGTAATTAAACTGAACCCAAAAGAAAAACAATTACCAGATATAGATTTTAGGTCATCCAAACTACCTCCCCAATCTGAATCACTAAAGCCAACAAGCTCAAACTTATTAGAAGAATAGTGAATGCCAAAATCTATTGTGCTTTTCACATACCTTAAAATTCTCTTGGCTGCCTTCATATGTTCTTCTGATGGATTTTTCATATACCTTGAAACTAATAAAACTAAATAAGCAATATCAAGCCTTGTGTGAGTTAAAAACATCAAACTCCCCACAATGCTCATGTATAATGTCTCATCAACAATTTCAACACCATCATCTTTACATAATGTAACTCCATTAGCAATTGGAGTGGAAAGAGGTTTACGATCAGCGATATCAAATTTGTTCAACATATCTTTTGCATACTTTTCTTGACAAATAAAAATTTCATCTTTACCTTGATAAACCTCCATGCCAAGAAAATACTTCATGAGACCTAAATCTTTCATCTCAAACTCATTCATCATAGCAACTTTAAATTCATCTTTCATCTTTGAAGTACTACCCATATATAACAAATCATCAACATATAAACTCACAATGAGAATATCATTACCTTCTTGTTTGTAGGAAAGGGTAGGTTCACTCTTACTTCTTTGAATGCCATTCTACTAAAAATATCCATCAATTCCTCCATACCATGCACATGGTGCTTTCTTGAGGCCATACAAAATCTTCTTCAACTTGTAGATATGATCTTCTTTGCCTTGAATCTGAAAAACTTGTGGCTGTCCCACATATATCTCTTCTTCTAAGTACCCATTCAAGAAGGCACTTTTAACATCCATGTGATGAATACTCCATTTCTTTTGAGCTGCAATAGAGATTAGCATCCTAATAGTTTCTTATCTTGCTACTAGTGCAAAAGTTTCTTCATAATCAATTCCATACCTTTGAGTGAAAGCTTTATCAACCAATCTTACCTTGTGTCTTTCAACACTCCCATCACTATTATACTCAGTCTTATAGACCCATTTTGTGTCAATCTTCTTCCTCTCATGTGGAAGATCTACAAGCTCCCATGTGTCATACCTATGAAGGGAATCCATCTCTTTATTCATTTCTTGCATCCAAACCTCATTAGCACATGCATCTTCCAAACATGATGGCTCAAAAATAGCTTTAGCAATTAATACAAAATTTATTGTCTCACCTATTGGATCTTCTTCATGTTCTTGATTTTGATACCTCTCATAGATATCACTCAATATTCTTACCTTTCTTGGAGGACTTCAGGATGGACTTGCTCTTGGGATTTGTGAGGAGTTTCTTGGTGGGCTTGGTCATCTTGAAATAGAATCATTAGCTAGCTGCTCATTATCATTATCAGCAATATCATCATCATGCAAAATTGATTCTATTGTTTCAACATGATTTTTTTGATTACCATAAACTCCCCCTTCATCAAAAAACACATCTCTTGAAACAAAAATCTTATTAGTAAGGATTGAATAATCTATAAGCCTTTCTTTCCTCACTATAACCCACAAAAATACATGACTCACTTTTAGCATCTAGCTTTTGCCTATTCTGATTAGGGATGCGAACATAAGCCAAAAAATCCAAAACTTTAAAATGATATACATTAGGCCTTTTCTCATACCATGCTTCATATGGGGTCATCTTGTGCAAGGCACTCGTAGGACTCCTATTGAGAATATATACGGTTGTAGCAACTGAATCAACCCAATTAGAATTGTTCAAACCCTTGGTTTGTAAAATGCTCGTTGCCATTTCTACCACAGTACGGTTCTTCCTTTCAACCACTCCATTCTATTAGGGTGTGTATGCAATTGTGAGGTTTCTTTTGATCCCATTCATCTCACAAAATTTTTGAAAATCTTTTGAACAAAACTCTCCTCCACAATCTGTTCTCAAACATCTGATAGTGTTCCCTTTCTCATTCTCTACATGAACTTTAAACCTCTTGAATGTATCAAAGGCTTCATCCTTAGTTTTCAAAAAATATACCCAATACATGTGTAAGGAATCATCAATAAAAATAATGAAATATGATGACTTACCCAAGCTTTGTGTCTACATTGGACCACAAATATCTAAATGAATAAGCTGAAGTGGTATTGGGCCCTCCATGCATTTCCTTTTGGAAATGATTCCCTTGCATGTTTATGTTTTGCACACCCTTCACAAATCTATTTATGCTCTTCAACCTTAGGCAATCCAAGAACCAATGCATTTGATGTTAGATTCTTCAAACTATTGAAATTCAATTGGCCATACTTGACATGCCATAGGAGCAACTATAATCACTTTATTTTTCTGATTCTTATCATAGATAGTACATTGCATGTTCTCAAATACCACTCTATAATTCTTCTCAAATAGCTGTCCAACACTCAATAAATTATGCTTCAACTTAGAAGTATAATAAATATCTTGAACACTTTTCATACCTTCCTTTATCTAAACATCCATGGCTCCTTTGGCTGCAACATCCACTGTATTGTTATTACCAAGGGTAATATTGGATCTGTAACTATTGTCAAGCTTTGAAAATATTTCTTTGTTACCAAACATATGGTTAGAGCATCCAGAATCCAAATACCAAACATCATTCACATTACTCTCATCTTTCCCATAACACAAAAAAAAATTACATGAGGAAGGATCCTCATCTTGTTGGACATAATTTGCATTATTGTTACCTGATTTCAGTCTACACTCTCTCTCAAAATTTCCATACTTATTGCAATGATATCATTGGATGTTTCTTTTATCAAATCTACCTCTACCTCTTCCCTCTTGAAATTTTTTGATTTTGGCCTCTTCCCAAGCCTTTGTTGTTGTTACTACTACTACTAGCACCATCATTCTTTGAAATTTGCAATTGGGAAGCCAAAGCTTTCTCATTAACACTAGTAGATGTGTCCCTTATTCTATCCTCATGTGATATGAGAGATCCAACCAATTCATCATAATACATGGTAGCTAAATTTTTTCTTTCTTCTATGACAATTGCTATAGTATTCCATCTTGGGGTTAGAGATTTTAATACCTTCTGTATTATTTTCTCTTGAGATATATATTCACCCAAAGTGGCCATTCTATTAGTCACATATTTCACTCTCACACAAAAATCTCCCACACTTTCTGTCTCCTTCATCTTCAAGTTCTCATATTCTCTTTTCAAGGATTGTAGCTTCACAACCTTGATCTGATCATTGCCACGCTAAGCATCTTTTAGAGTCTTCCAGGCCTCTTTTGTTGTCTGTGTATCAGCAATTAAAGGAAACAAGCTCTTATCAAGAGCCATATGAATGTGAAACAATGCCATTGCATTCTTCTTCTTACCTTCTTTCTTCAATGTCCTATCATTAGGTTGGAGACTATTCCAATCTACAAGCTCTTCATATCCAGATTCAACGATCTCCCAAAAATCTTTCCCAATCAAAAAAGTCATCATCTTGATTGACCAATATTGAAAATTGACTCCATCAAACTCTAGAATTTGCAAATTATTTGCCATGCTGCTATCTTCCAAACATCTTCAGCTGTGATACCAAATGTAGAAAGATCTGAAGAGTAACAGCAGTACTCAATCAAATACACTAATGCACAATAAAACAAAGATAGTTCAATCACACAAGAAATATAAAAAAAAAAAAAGAATAATTCTGGTTTTTTTCACAGTAGTGAACTAAATTTTTATTGCACTTTTTTCCTTATTACATAAACGTATTACAGCATTCTGTATTTATTAGTAAAAAATAGACATGCAAAGAGAATATCTCTTGGTGAAACCTACGATGGCTATCCTAGGCATAACTGCTTGTTACTGCAGTTAGATGGCACATAATCTGCACTTTATTAAATGCAAAAAATCTATTTAAAACCTATGCTAAAACCTATGCTAGAGATGAACTGTTTGTAACAGAACGTTTGATTATATCTAACTTAAAGAAACGCATGATCATAGGAAATTTATAATGTTTTTTCATGCCAAGGATCATGCATTGAACTTAATAGAAAAACTATATGCAATCTCAAAAAACGGTGAAACTAGACTGGAGGAAAACGGTGAAGTTGAAGTTAATATCTTGAGAAGTCGTGTATGCATCAATCTTCAGTTGTTACTATGGTTTCTACGATAGTTGTTGTGGTTGGTTTTATGAGGATCCTTTATACACCTTTTATCAATGTAGCTGCTTGGATACTCAAGCATTTCTGTCGAATTTATTCCTGTAAAGACAGGACGACCTGTTTTTGAAATAGACAAATCAACTCTTCAAATAACACTTCCTTTTTTGTGTATTTCGAAGTGATGAAAAATATCCAGAGCTTGGCCGTTACAATGTAAATAAATAATTATTTTTTCAATGTCCTACCGAGTGCAAGAAGTTCTTCAGTGAAGGACAAACATGCTATACAACAAAGCTTCAATTTTCTCACCAGTTTGTATATTAAGGGTACGCAGTAGATTGGAGATGAAGAATATTTTTCTACTTCTTTAGCTCGATAATGGCCAGGATTGGCTCTTTAGATGCCTCTAGTGTCTCAACATCTCAAACATGAGACTAAACGTCATCAAAGATGTTTAGAGTGGTTAATCTTCTTTTCCTTACCAGAATCTATAGGACATTGTATGAAACTAGTTACAATCTCCATAAGTCTTTAAAATAAATAATTATTCACATCTTTGTTTCAATAATGGCCGGGATTGGCTCTTTAGATGCCTCTAATGTCTCAACATCTCAAACATGAGACTAAACGTCATCAAAGATGTTGAGAGTGGTTAAACTTCTTTTCCTTACCAGAATCTATAGGACATTGTATGAAACTTGTTACAATCCCGCATAAGTCTTATAAATAAAAAATAATTATTCACATTGTTTCCCATGTGTATAATTGACGACTTTACAATTTGGCCAACTGATGAAACTGCTATGGGCGGAATATGATCGTTTAGTAAGACGAGGACACTTATTCGGGAATTTGACCTTGTCTTCATCATCAATACCATAGTTTGGTTCAAGCTACACGCAAATCTTCTTCGCCTGGTAGCGAACGCAAAAAATGAAAAATTCTAGGCTCCCTTCAAACTCTACATTCTTTATATTTCATAGAGCATTGACGAAAGAAAATAGAAGCTAGTGCTCTCGTTCGCTACACATTGTGCTCCATGATTTATCTCCACACTATAAGTATCATTAGGAGAAGCCGACATTTTCAGCAAATGCCTCCTTGAACGATGGAATCAAAAACAAAAAAGAAACTGGCCGTAAAACAAACTCAAAATTATTCTATTCCAAGAAAGAGATTATGTTCATAGGAGTGACCATACACTACGCACGTATCCTAATCAAATTAGACAGCATTGGTTTTTCTCACAGGATGTATTTTTTCAGTACTCAAACCAGACAATAGTAATTTTCCTTACAGGCTGTGTTAGCGGTATTCAAAAACAGAATGAATAATAGCACATTTAATCAACCATGTCTCCATAAGCAATGGCCAGCAGTAAACTCCAAGCTGAAACATCATATCTCACAGACAGGGGAATGAAATCTGCTCTGATAAAAAATGCTGGAACGAACCGTGAGAAGAAAGTGGTATTAGTGAGTTCATCAAAGCAGGAATAATAAGAACAGAAAATGTAGTTGTGACAAGATGGTTAACGCTAATTGTTAAATCTACAAAAACTAAAAATAAAACTTAGAAAGAGTATTATGATAAGTATTACACTAACAGAAGGTATACTTCTAGATTTAAAAGGTCATAGAGAGTTTCTAGTAACTTCCTTCCTTAATCTCCAGATCTGGCGTGAAGAGAGACGAGAAAAACTATTTGGATCATCATAAAAGAAAACGATACTGTAAACGTTATTAATGATAGGAAAGAGCACGAGCAAGATGTGTTTAAGATTAGTTGAAAACAAAAGGGAAGGAACGCACAATATAGAAAAGCAAAGAATATTCCTTTGCAATTAGAAGTAAAAAATGATTAAGATGTTATAAATATATGCACTACAACACTTAATCACTAACTATATATATATAGTGGTAAGCTCATTTGTGTGTGTATATATATATATATATATATACAAAAATGCACTATAACAGTTAATCATAGTAATTTGTAACATTTGATTTTAAAGTATATCTATTGTTGTTAATTAAATATGAACATAATTTATCCAACTAAAAAAGTTATTATTATGTACTTCTTTAATTAAAAGAGGGGTAAAAAATTTATTGAATACCAAAGAGAACGAAACAATAGAAGAAACAGACAGAACTACAGAGGTTTATCTTGGTCAAAAAGTTGATCCAGCATATGAGATAAATCAAGGGGAAGCATCTTATGATTAGTAATGTTCCAATCCAGCACATGCTCAGAGGTCCATTTAGCCAAACATTCAGCCAAACTGTTTCACTCACAAGGGATCTGCACAAAAGACACAGAATCCAGGGAATTGCATAATTGAGTGATTTGCTGAATAACCAGAGCCAACTGCCAGTCCACATCCACAAGGTTTTGTCTATTCAATAAATTCACAGCCACCTACAAGTGAGTCTCACAAATAATTCTTCTCCAGTCATGTTGACAACACTGTTCCACTACAACCAAGATAGCAAGGGCTTCCATGTGGTTATTTTTATGGTAACCCTTGTATATAGAAAACAAAAAATGACTATCACCAAAGCTATCACACCCAACTCCCCAATACCATCCGGTCCAGGATTTCCCCTACAAGAACCATCAATGTTGATTTTAAGGACTCTAGCCTTGGGAGGAGTCAAATGCCCCTCACAATTAACATGCTAAGAATGCTGCCTAGCTCTATTCCCAAAGAATTTGTGGGGCAATGAGGAATGCCTCCCTGAAGAGGAAATCAAAGGCATGAGTAAATACCAGCATCGCTAGGATCCAAACCTCCACGAATGTCACATTTAGCCAGGAGTGTTTCATGAAGAAACTTAGTAATTTTTCCCCATGGGCGCTTGATCTCAAACTGCACATCATGAAAGATCCTCATATTTCTCTCAAGCCAAACATGCCATAAAATAAGGGAAGGGCCAATAGTCCAAGCAACCTAAAGAAAAGAGGTCTTGGAAGGGGTATGGCCCAACTAGTCCCAGAACTCAAACAAGGAGGAGACATGCAAACATGAACATCCCCACAAACTCCAGTAGAAGTGCCAAATCTATTTGACAAAGGGGCACTAATAGAAAAGGTGAGAAATACTCTCTTCACTATTGCAGTATAAGAAACAAATGGAAGGCCCTTGAAGGTGTCTCTTGCAGAGATTCTACCAAGTAAGACAATGATTGTAAACAAAAATCTAGAGGAAAAAGTTACACTTAGGCCAAGAAAAGCTATTATAAACTTTATTCCACCAAGAGACCTCCACCTCACCAAAAATTTGCCTAGTTAGCATAAGGTATCCTAAAAAAATATAATACTTTCTAGAAGAAGCACCTACCCAAGCCAAAACATTAGGTTCCCGTAGAGAGCTACACTCCCTAAAAGCTAATATCTAATAAAGTTCCAACTGATCCTCAAAAGAACCACCTGGTAGCTAATCAGAAGAATTCTTCCATCTGTAACCAACAACAAGGCCCAATTATAAACCTCCTTATAATGAGCCACCTTATTCCATCCAACGGAAAGGAAAAAATCATAGAGGCCATGAGTTTGGATGAGAGCACAAGAGAGGAGGATGCCCATTCTAGGAATCACTCCAAAATAGAGCCCCAGTGCTTTCATTACAGATGCAAAAAAGACTTCTCTTCACCAGGTGAGCACCAATCTTGAGGGCATTCCACACCATAGAGCCTCTTCCCTCAATAGAAATGCTAGAAATATCTAAAGGTTCAACACTAGGTAAATACTTGTTTGATAGGATATGGGCCCAAAGCTGAGATTGATTGGAACACCAGAGCCAATAGAGGTTGGTAGCAAGAGCTTGACTACACAAGATACTAGAATGAGGGCCAAGGCCTCCTTCCTATTTTGGCCTATAGACAGTATCCCAATCGATGAGGCTCCATTTGATATTTTGCAAGAGAGAGCATCAAATTCCTTAAGAAAATACATGGTGGTAGTCTAAACCATGCTTATGTATATGGGAAGGGCCTGAGTCAAAGATTGTAGGAGAGTCACCTTGCTAGCAGTAGAGAGCCACCTATGAGTCCAATGATTAACTTTTTATCAAAGTGTCTATGCTATCTTCCAACCACAATAGGGACCCCTAAGTAAGTCAAAGGGGGACACTCAACTAGAAATCTAAAGATATTAGAAATCCTCCACTAGATAGGCTTAGGAGAGTTGAAGAAAAAAATAGAGGACTTGTGGTTGTTAATTTTCTGCCTAGAAGTAGCCAAATAAGTATCCAAGGTGAGTCGAAAGGCTTTAGCTTCCCGAATCCAAGATCTCCTAGCAAGGGTTGTATCATCAACTAACTAGAGGTCGGAAAGAGTGGGCAGACCATTTCCCCATTGCCATCCTTGAATCATAATTTGGGAAACATGATAATTATTATGTACTTATATATATATATATATATATATATATATATATATATATATATATATATATATATATATATATATATATATATATATATATATATATATATATATATATATATATATATATATATATATATATATATATATATATATATATATATATATATATATATATATATATATATATATATATATATATATATATATAATTTTCTTTTTCAAACCTATGTATTTGAAATTAAAAGTAGCCAAAAAATAGGGGCTGACTTGGAAGAACAAAATCTTACTAAATAGCTACCAGTAAGAAGAGACTAACCTTTGCCTACCTTTTTTCTAATTCTTAAAACTTCTACATTAAAGTATCCCAAGATCTAGCAAGAAAAATGTAGATAGTATGCAACATAAGATATACAAAAACTATAATATTTGAAAGTCAATAAAAGCTAAACATCACTCACAAACACCCAGTGCTAAAGTAGTTAATATAATTTTTAAATAAATTTTTAAAAAAAAGCTTTAAAAAAAAGGCGAACTAATTATCCTTATTCTCCTCCTTTCCCTCCAATGTATCCAACAATAGTTGCACCTAATCATCCACTAGGAACTTGTAGAGTGAGTCTATGGTGTCCACTCTTGTCCCTAAGGTGAGACCTTCTTTTCCCATATACAAAAGGTGGAGGGTAGATGCAATTATATGCATCACCCTAACCAAAAACTTGGTAACCTTATCAAACCTTTGCTATAAAATCTCCTATCTTTGTTCAAGCTTTTTATGGTTCTCATTAATGACCCCAACCCTTCATGTTTGTTTTGATTATCAGTAGGAAGGAGTTATGGGGTATCCTTGTCAAGTATTTGTTCACCTATTTTAGTTAGCCATGGGGGAAGGTGAGAGTTTCACCCCATCTTTTCAGGTGTATCACTCTTCTTACTATTTGAGACATGGGAGGGAGGGGACTCAAATGACTACTACCCTCACCCTTTCCCTCACTAATAGTTTACTCTTGATCTATAACATATTTTTCTTGAGAACTCTTACTCTGGAGGTATTTGTGTTTACCACATCCTATGCTACTAATAGCATGTTATTTATTTTTTACAACTTCAACTCATGTGATATAGTTCTTAATAAATAATCGTGTAGTTGTTTAAACATGATTATCAATTTTAATTAAACTTTTACATAAGATTGTCTCTCAGGGAACCACCTTTCTCTTACCTTTTTTTTTTTCAATGCAAGTGCGAAGTACAAATATTTAAGAAATAATTATTAAGCCAATAAATTAATTCTTGGTAGTTAAAGTGGTAGATTATGAGTGACAAGTGATTTTAATTATAGACGTGCTTTCTGGGTCTCTTGGATTATTTTTCTCCTAAATTTTGAATTTTTGTAGAGCCACTTAGTTTTTAAGAATGAGAAATTCAAAGTTAGAATCATGGGTGGTGAGCCAAATAGGTGTGTGTGTGTGTGTGTGTGTGTGTGTGTGTGTGTGTCTATACACACACACACACACACACACACACACACACACACACACACACACACGTACATAATATAAGATGTTTTTTCATATAGTATGGCTACAAAGAAAGTTATCAATGAATACAATGAATTAGAATGCTGAATTTGTTTTATAGTGCATACATAGAGACCTATAGTAACTATTGGAAGGTGTGCATTCTCTATTATAATTCATCAAATACATTTTCTACTAATGTTAGAATATTGTATCTCTATGTAATAATGGATCATCTATCAACAAATCTTTACAATAGGCCCTTCTATAGTGCATGAATCAAGACCCAACAATCCCCTTAGCTAAAAACCTAATACTAAAATTTTTAACACCTTGGGTTTCCCACAAAAATACTTATGTGTCTTGTGTGTTGTATATTATTGTTGCATACACAAATAGAAGAAGAGAGGTGTTATAATTACACAATATCAATAACATTATTCAAAACATATTTGAAAGATCCTAATGAAATAAAATAGTTAAAGGAGACAATATTTAGAATGCATAATCAAGAGAGGAATATTGTACCCATATATATGTCATAGATGAAATATAATACTTTCCAATACCCTTAAGTATTGTGCACACGCGCGCGTGCGTGTGTGTGTGTGTGTGTGTGTGTGTGTGTGTGTGTGTGTGTGTGTGTGTGTGTGTGTGTGTGTGTGTGTCTGTGTGTGTGTGTGTGCTTGCGTGCCAAGCATCCTCTTTTTTCCAAAGAAAAATACTCTAAGTTATCTCTTTGTAGTGATGACAATAAGATGTATTGCTTATATTGAATTATCTATGAAAAAGAAGCTACCTTAAGATGATGGCTCCAAACTCTGATATGATTCACATTATATTATATACATCCTACTCTTTAATGATGAGAGCTTTGTTTTTGTACACATATTCCTAATGTATTCTGCAAGAGAACCTCAAAAGCCAAAACAATATTTGACATTTGTATTAAGATATGAAAATTTTCCAAAATGAATGGTGTTTATTAAACCAATAATAGACCGAATTGCTCAAAGAAAAAAAAGAAAAAAAATACATGAATACCAATTCATATGAAAGTTAGTAATTTCAACCAAATCAAGCACACCAAAACTCCTAGCTTCAAACAAGATCCAAGTCAAATTACCAATTTTTCCAAAATTGATCATATTTGAAATGATATATACAAATTCATATCAATTACATAGAAACTGAAAAAATTGTTTAATGTTTTTGACTCCATTTGTTATATTCTCATTCTCCATGTCTAAAAACTAGTCATTGTACAACTACATTCCAAATAGGAGAGAGATCAATGTAGTTTTGTTTTTGCATACATCTTATTTAACTATTCATGGCATTCATGATCTTCATCTATCAAAAAAAGAAATGCCAATAGATAATCCTATTGCAATTTTTGGAGCCTCCTTTTTGAAGTTGAACACATGTTAGCACAACAAGCAAAGATTCTAATCTCCATTTTATATCCTAAAAAAAGAAATCATCCCCTACTACATTTTTTTGGACTTAAAATGGTAATAAACCTATGGTCAATCATATTCCCTCTTGAACTAATCATATTTACCAAAGGAATAGAATTGTGTCAATTCAATTAAACACTATTTGCTAAAATACTTGTACCAGCATGTTAAAAGTAAAAGTCAACTATAAAAATTCATGAGCCTCCATTTAAGGCTTATCCAATTGGAGAGCTAAAGAAAAAATTCAACCATACTATTGAATTAGGAAACTTCTATATTAGCATATTAGGAAAAAAGAAACAAAATTTTTAAGCTCATGGTGTCTATTTAAAAACTATATGATCAGTTTGGGAAATAAATGAACAATTTGATTTCCCAGCACAATTTGATTGAGGCCAAAATTGAGGACATAAGTAGTTCAAAGGCCTAACAAGAGGAAATATTAGTGAAGAGGAAGCACAACAAGTACACTCCAGAAAGGTAATCTAGAGGCCTCCCTATTAGTTTTCCTTGTTGAATCAGATCAAGAAGCTGCAAAAGTAATGGGCCAGTCCATGTTCTGATGCCTTTAGGTGGTTTCTACTAGGATCCTTTTTTTTGTATGCTAGTTATAGAGGGTGCTAGATTTTTTCTATTGAATGGTAGTTGATGGGTCATTTCAGTGCAATGGTGACCTAGAGTTTCATTGTTTGGCTTGTAAGTGTGGTAGTATTGTGCTACTTCATAGTGTTTTTTTTATAGTGGACTTCTTGGTCTATTTGTTTTGGTGGTGGTCAGGTTTTTTTTTTGTCTTGCAATATGGCTTGGTGATTCTTCTTTATAGTGACTTTTATTCATTCTATTAGGTGTCATTTCTCATGAATTTATTTTTATTGTCTTTGGACATGATGTTACTTTTGATGTAATGGGTTTAGGTCCTTCCAACTTTATTTAATTATATATTTTATATTAGCATAGAAGAATTTGATGCACTACACTCTTAAGTATTCATAGTCCTCTAATTTTCAATAACAAACCTATGCACACTACAATAGGAACTATTTGTAATTGCCTTGCTCCAAATATTAGGGCAGGGATTGTGAATAATTATCAAAATATGTCAATCATTGGTAGCTAGACACCAAATATCCTTGGGTAACATGCTGTGACATTCACAATATTTGACATGTGACATCATGTACCAATAAAAGTCCCTTAAACTCTAAACTTTCAAACTTCAAATTCTTATTAATGTAGTGCAAGGCAGGAGAATCCCCAAAGGAGATGTCCTAGCCTCCATCAAGATAACCATGTAGTAGAAGCACAACAACAAGAAGCAATAACACAAGATCTAATACCAAATCATAACTCTTTATTCATAAAATAAATGTTACATGCAATGTGTGGGCTATAAGGCCTTCCCAGTTACGGCCAAATACAATAGCAATTACTGTAACAGTTCTACAAGATCCCTCAAGATCCAATCCAAACCCAAGCTAGTCCAGATCCACACTTTGGTATGAACCTCCAAGATCTCAACTTGTGCTCACAAGCCACTAAGCAACCTTCTTGTCTCTAAACCATAGCCACTAGCTCTTCTCCTACTTTATCCAAGATCCAAGTGTAAACTACCTCACATTCGGTGTTCCACACACTCACAACTCCACCACAATCATGTTGTAAATTGCCTCACATTTGGTGCTCTGTCCATAGACTCAGGAAAACTCACCCTTTAGCTTCCTCCTCCTCTCCAAGCTTCTACTAAGAAGAGATCACACCTTGAAGCCTTCACACCTTCCATCTTGATTATAAATGCTCATATGCATTGCTTAAATAGGAACTTTCCACCCAAGATGTTAGAAAAACAACCAATGTGGGATAAGAGGTAAATACAACTACCTTCAATGAATATTTAATTCCCACCCAAATATAACCAAACACCCAACAAATATTAAGTGCATGATTTAATAAAATGTCCACAAAATATTTAATTCCTACCCAAATACAACTAAGCACCACCATGTGACCCAAAAAATATTAAATACATGATTTAATAAAATATCCACAACCTTCTAGAATTCCACCTACACACCCCGATAAATGGAATGACAACCATTTTAATTTATTTTTCTATTTAAGCCACCTCTGCACCTTGAAATAGAAATTCCTCTTTTCTTTTCTCCTTTTTCCCTTTTTAAATTTTTTTTCATTTTTTTCTTCTAGTTTTCATCACTTTCTTTCTCCTCCAATTTTTTATTTTTTTATTTTTTATTTTTAAAATTTTCCCATGCAAGATGCTCTTACATTAGACTCCCCAAGTAGATAGAAAAGTGTGCCCCACACTTTGAAACCAAAAGAAAGATCTCCAACCATCTTCATCTTCACCAAAGGTTTCCTCCTCAATAGGGACAAGAAAACTAGTCTTCACATCATCCACATCTGCATCACCCTATCAAATACTAGAATCTCAACCATCCAATCAGCATGCTCACTCCTAAGAATAAACTGAACATAATACATCATCAACAAACCCTCATCCACATCAGGAACTAGTGAATCCAAACTAGCAGCAACAAACCCCATATCAACAACAATATGTAACTCCTCAACACCATATGCCAAACTCACAACACTAGTGGTCTCATTGCTTACAACAAGATTCTCTACAACATACAAGTCAAAACCAACAACAACTAGATCATCCATGACCAAGTGCTCCACAATCTCCATGTCAGACTCAACCAACTAATCATGAAAACCAATCTTCATCACAACATCAACAAGGTAAGGAACATCTTTAGCAACAACCTCTAGCTACTCTTCAAGTTCTATATTAGACTCCACAATCTGATTAAAAAAACCAACTTCTTCCACCTCAACCTTGTGATTCCATCTTCTTTCACAAACAAGTCTCTTAATTGGCCAAACAACTCTCTTCCAGATTAGTAGACTCTACCTCCAAAAACATCTACAAAATGCCTTCCTTATCCTTTCCTTCACCGAACTAGTTTCAAACTAATCAACCTCCTTATCTCAATCAGCAAGGCTAGCTTCAAAATGAGCAGTCATCTTAGAAAAATTCCTCCCCACCATGTCATGGAGATTTGCAATCATCTTAGGGTTCAATCCTATTAGGGCCATCTCCCAAGATCTTTGTAAATCCACAACAAAAAATCCTTCCCACACTCCTTGTGAAAAATTGAATTGTTTGTAAGTTAGATCATAGCCTGCCACCTCATATGAACAATTGGGAAAAACATCACAAGTTGAGGACCACAGATCTGCAATCCAGAACTCTCTACGATCATGCCTCCACAAGATCAACTTTCCATCTTCGCATCCATCAATCAATCTGCATGTCCTCCCAAGGTCCTAGTGCAAATTGCCATAACTTCAATGATCTATCTCCGTGCTCAAGAACAACTATGCTCTAATAACATTTGATGCAGTGCAAGGCAGGAGAATCCCCAAAGCAGATGTCCTGGCCCATAGCAATATAACCATGCAATAGAAAAACAATAGCAAGAAAAAATAACACAAGATCTAATACCAAATCATAACTCTATATTCATAAATTAACTATTACATGCAATGTGCCAGGCTATAAGGCCATCCTAGTTATGGCCAAATACAATAGCACTTAGAATAATAGTTCTACAAGATCCCTTAAGATCCAATCCAAACCTAAGCTAGTCTACGTCCACACTCTGGAAAAAACTTCCAAGATCTCAACTTGTACTCACAAGCCACCAAGTAACCTCCTTGTTTCTAAACCATAGCTACTAGCTCTTCTCCAACTTTATCCAAGATCCAAGTGTAAATTGCCTCACATTCAGTGCTCTATCCACACACTCACAAGTCCACCACAATCATGCTGTAAACTACCTCACATTTGGTGCTCTATCCATAGACTTAGGAAAACTTTCCCTTTAGCTTCCTCCTTCTCTCCAAGCTTCTACTATGAAGATATCACACTTTGAAGCTTTCACACCTTGAAGCCTTCACACCTTCCAGCTTGATTAGAAATGCTCATATGCCTTGCTTAAATAGGGACCTTCCACCCAATATGTTACAAACACAACCAATGTGGGATAAAAGGTTAATATAACTACCTTCAACAAATATTTAATTCCCACCCAAATACAACTAAGCACCCAACAAATATTAAATGCATGATTTAATAAAATGTCCACAAAATATTTAATTTCCACCCAAATAAAACTAAGCACCACCATGTGACAAAACAAATATTAAATACATGATTTAATAGAATATCCACAACCTTCTAGAATCCCACCTAAGCCACCTTTGCACCTTGAAAATATAAATTCCTCTTTTCTTTTCCCCTTTTTCCCTTTTCTTTTCATTTTTTTCCTCTAATTTTCGTCACTTTCCCTCCTCCATTTCTTTTTAAAAAAAAAAAAAAAATTCCCATGCAAGATGCTCCTACATCACTTATGCTGATATAGATTTTCAGTTTCAATATCAATCATCTTACTATTTTAAAAATTACTTCACAAGCATAAACATAATCAATGTTGTGAGACCAAATGAAAATGTTTGATTCTTGGTACATTTGTTTACATTAGATATATAAAGAATTTATTCTAATAGCAACCTTTTAAGATTAAGTAACTTTTCAACCTACCACTCCAATATAACATATATTTATTAGTCTAAAGATTAATTTAAATTAATACATATTTTTTAAGTTATTGTAGAAATATGCCAAGATATCTATGAACAATTATCATGTCTCTACATAAACTGATATTAGGAACTTCATCTATTTTTTCACATAGTAAATAAATACAAGTATACTATTTATCAAGCTATCATTGAAATAGTCACATTTAGCTGAAATATTCATACAAGAATTTATATAGAATACATTCTAATCATTTTGATACTAAATCTCTAATGTAGTTTTACATTAATGAAATGACTTACTATTCACCTAGGCCATAGACACATATTGAGTAAAAGACGAAAAAATATTGAGCTTAACATTTAACTTTACCTTATATCCAAAACTATAAATCATAGGAAACAATTGGGAGTATAAACATTTTAAACCACCATTCAACATGATATGATTCACTAAAACTAGTGCCACATTCTTTCGTTACACTACAAGATTATCCACATCCATGACAAGCTAAAAAAAGAAATATTATCCTTACACATTGAAAATACATTGATTTTATTTAATCACTTTCAATCCTAGAACCACCCTACTTGTAGGTATAATAGAAAATACTTATGTGGTGAAGAAAAATTCAACAAAAAATGCTTATACTATTTTTAAGTCATGGCATTTTTTTTTGAAAAGGATATAAGATACATATAACCACAATATAAATAGAGATGTTCTTCTTACCCAAAAACTGCTAATTTGTTATTTTTTCTTGGCTACCTAATTAGTCAGTTGAAATATGAGTCAATGAGTTTGACTCAAAAAACTAGATAGATAAATCATGATCACAAATGTAGAACTATACTATCATATTTTCTAGATTACCAAAATTTGAAGAAAGCTAACAAACACTAAAAACCATTTTTCATGCAAAATATTCTTGACATAAAAAATAAAGATATAATATAGAAGATAAGAACTAATTATGGGAAAAAAAAATTCATTCCTAAAAAATAGACGACATAGAATAAATAAGATAAAAAGAAATGACGGGAAAAAACATAAGAAAAATAGAGGTCTACTGTTAGAAATATTTTAGAATAACTGAAGGGGGGGTGAATCAGTTATTCAAGGTCCAAATGTCCTATTAAAACTTTTTCATCAAGTAAAGTGTGCCCATCAAACTTATTTATTCATCCAATGCTTAACCTTCCTATTCAACAAGTTACTATAAATTAACACACAAGCATAACAAATAAAAAGATCAACATATAACACAGTGATTTATGTGAAAACCCAATTTGGTAAAAACAACTAGTAACATGCTACTCAATTCTCACTCTTCTAAAGTGATTCCCTATTAAAGGCTACAACAGTCTATTAAATGTGACCTGGTTAAAGGATTTAATCATCCTATTAGAAGTGAACCCGGTTAGAGGACTTTAGAACATTCACTTGGAATGTCACCCTGTTGAAGGATTTACAAATGGTTGTTAGACCAACCTAAGTCCATAGGATTTTCTTTTACCCTAATTGATACAATTGCTAGAGAATAACAATAAGGGGTTTTGACGTGATTACAAAATACAACTTAACTTGCAGATTCCAGATCACTTCTCAGCTGATAACATTGCATGGATTTGAATCTCTATAACTCTATCAACTTGCCTTCCTTTCAAGCTTAGTATCCTTGAGTCTCCATGCTCAATGTACTAGTACAATTCCCTCTTTTTGACCACTTGTTGAAGTAGAGTCTCTATACTATGTTCTTTCTTCTCCTAGATGTCTTCTCCTTGACACCGTTCAACAATGTCACAATTTTGCACTACAGTAGCTCTTGCTTCTTGGTTTGTGACTCCTTAAATAGAAATCTAGAATTTATTTTCCTGCTCAATTCTTCCCTCCTTTAATTTCAATTTGTATGGATTAGGTAGGATTCATTGAATCTAACCCATATTTTGTTTCTTTTGGAAACATCATGAAGAATCCTCTTGATTTCACTAAAAAATGGTGTACATAAAATTCTATACCACCAGCTCATCATCCTTATCCTCCAACTAGTTCACAAAATTCAAGTTAACAACTTTTTTGGCTCAAATTTTGTGAATCTTTTTCATTTCCAATAATGTAGTAGCTTGACATTATTAAAATTCTAGCGCTCGACACATACAATGTTACTCAGCATCAACTATGTTTTATTAATGCTCATCACCCGAAGTTTAGTTAACACCTACTAAGATTTTCTGACACTCAGCTCCTTCTATATCCCTTAGCACTTGAACTTCACTTGGAACCTATAGTTCACTTGGCACACACTAGATTTTGGTTTTGCTCTGCTCCAACTTAAAATTTTCTTGGCTTAAACAAGCATGCTTGGCACTCACTAATTATAAATTTAGTTTAAGCTTTGTAATCCACCTTGTTCTAACTTATACTTCTAATGTTTCTAAGTGTGACCATCCTCTATGTCTTTGAATATGTTATTAATACATCATTTAACCATTGTCTTAGTTGATCCTTGCACTTCATTTCAAAACCATAACTCAACCTTCTCCCTTAGGTACTCGTGTTACATCTTGTTGATTAAATCCTCTTCATCAATCAACTAAGTGATAGTACTTGGATGTCATAAGAAATTGTCATTCCTACAAATAGTAGGTTTAACATCAATGACAAAACAATGACTGAAAATATTCTTTTAACAAAAATCTCCCTCTTTCAATCAATCTTTTTTCCACAATGATCTTTTCAATCAGATTTCCAACAATCTCCCTCTTTGGCATTGATGGCAAACCAAACTGATCAACCATCAGACCAAACTATTCAACCATGTTATCAATGTGCTAACTAGGTTAGAATAGTAAGTTAAATGGCAAAACAAAAATTGTGTTACCATCAATTGTCTCATCTCCTTCTCTTGATCTACTCTCCTATTTGTTTTACTTATATTTCTCCCTCTCAGCTTCTGTATCCTTTCTTACATTCTCTCCCTCTGTATGCATTCCTTATCTTATGTTACTCAACTTCTCCTATAGCTATTGATCATTTCTACTATTTCTCCCTGAATCTTCATTCTCTTTCATTCTTCTCCCTCAACTATTGATTAGTTGATTAGTTTCTCACTTCTCCCTCTTTGACAACAATGCCAAAAATGTATTAACATCTCAACATCTTATTATGCAAGTGTAGCATTTGTAGGTTCTTTTAATTTCTCCATTTCTCACCTTGCTTGTGACTAATTTGAAATTTCATCATTTCAATTATGTTAGACATGAATCTTAAAGTAAGTATCCTCTACATCAGTGTGTAATATTTTAACAATCAACTCATTTGATGTAGTGGAGTCTTTTCTTATTCAAGTAGCCTTGGCTAGGGGTATCACCCCTAACTTACCTCTAAGATACTCAAATACATCTTTAGGTTGTGCTTTTGTGAAGATATTAGCAATCTGTTCCTTTGAGCTAACATATTCCATCTTCACTTGTTTGTCTTCGACCAATTCTCTTACATAGTGATACTTGATTGCAATGTTCTTGGTTTTGGCATGCATTATAGGATTCTTTGATATGTTGATAGGACTTTTATTATCACAATAAAGTATCATAGGTTCATTTATCTCTTTCTTCATACCTTGGAACAAATGTTTAATCCATACAATATTAGTGCAGTTGATAGCAGCTGCAAAATATTTAGCTTCTCTAGTGGACTATGAGGTACAACTTTGCTTTTTGTTGGTCCATGTAATCAATCTTCTTCCCAAGAAAAGTGCTCCTCCACTGGTGCTTTTTCTATCATCAATATTACCTTCACAATTTGCATCAGTATATGCTCTTAGTTCAAACTTTTCACTTCTCTTGTAATATAAACCAAAGTCATCAGTTCCTTTTAGGTACCTCGGTATTCTCTTTACTGCCATCAGATGATTTTCTCCTGGATTTGCAAAAAAATTTGCCACTATTCCAATAGCTAATGCAATGTCTAGTCTACTATGTACAACATATTGCAACTTTCCAATCAATGATCTATACAATGTCTAATTCACTTCAAATAACTCATCATTCTTTGATAACTTATGTCCTATTACCATTGGTGTGCTAACTAATTTTGAGTCTTCTAATCCAAATGTTTAAATATCTCCTTGATGTATTTTGATTGGGTAAAAAATATGCCATGCTTCAATAGATGTACTTGTAATCCAACAAAGACCTTGATTTTTCCAAACATTAACATTTTAAACTCATGTTTCATTTGATCAGTAAAATCTTTGCATAAAATATCTCTTCCTCCAAATATTATATCATCAACAAAGATTTTAGATATCAAAATGTATTTACCTTTTTCTACCTTGATATGTAGGTTGTTGTTGTCATCTGTTCTCTCAAATCCTATCTTCACAAGATTTTTGTGTAGTCTCTTATACCATGCTCTAGGTCCTTCAAACCATAAAGTGCTTTATGTAGTTTATGAACCATATCTTTGTTGTTATCATCAACAAATCCCTCTAATTGTTCTATGTAGACTTTCTCTTCTAGTATACCATTTAGAAAGGCAGACTTCACATCCATTTGATAGACTTTGAAACCTTTATAAGAAGCATATGCAAGTAATATTATTACTCCTTCCATTCTTGCAATAGAGGAAAATGTTTCCCCATAATCCAGTCCTTATTCTTGTGCATAGCCTTTGCAAACTAGTCTGGCTTTGTTTGTTGTAATCTCACCATTCTCATCAAGTTTTTTCCTAAACACACATTTGGTACCAATTACATCCTTTTAGCTGGTCTAAGAACTAGGGTCAAGGTTTTGTTCTTCTCAGTCTGATCTATCTGTTCTTCCATAGCTTTATACTAGTCATCATCTTGTAGTGCATCTTTCATTATTTTGGGTTCAACTTTGCTCAGTAGACATGATTCATTCCTTACTCTATTCCTTTTCATTGGTCTGACATCCTTGTCACCAATGATTTGATCTGCAAAGTGATGTATCCTTACATACTTGGCTAATCTTAGTTCTGTCCTTCCTTCCATGTTTGATCCTTCAGCTTCAAAGTCATTTTTCTCTTCTTCATCTAGTACTTCATCATTTCTTTTGTGTATACTATTTTTAGGATATGAATATGCATTTTCTTCATTCTAAAACTCAACTTCTTAATGCAGGTTGACATTCACTGGTTGTGACTTAGCTAATACTGAGATTTGTTGTTGATTTTCAACTTGATTAGTAGTATTATCTCCAATAGTTATTCCTTCATAGAATTATATAAAAGATCTATAATCTTTTGATTGCTTGGACTCATCAACTTGGACTTCTACATGCTCATCAAAATTTACCTTTCCACTCTCCACAATCTTGTTAGTATTAGTATTCAAACACTTATATGTGTTGCTTCTAGTGGAGTATTCAAGGAATATTTCTTCACCACTTTTTGCATCAAATTTGTCATTTCTACTATCTTTAACAATATAGCATTTACAACGAAAGACTTTGAAATATTTTAGATTAGGTGAGTGACCATACCACAATTCAAATAGTGTTGCATTTGTACATTTCTTAACTTGAACTCTATTCAAGGTGTAAATAGCAGTACTTACAGCTTCTCTCAAATACTTTAGAGCAACATTTTTCTCCATCATCAAGGTTCTAGCATAGTCTATCACTGATCTATTCCTTCTTTCAACAATAACATTTTGTGGTGGAGTTCTTGGTCCTAATGTTTTCCTTTTGATACCTTTGTCATTGCAGAATATTTCAAATTCTTTTGATGTGAACTCTCCTCCTCTGTCTAGTCTTAAGCATGTTATACTCTTACCTATTTTTTTCCTCAACTTTGGCCAAATACCACTTGAACATTTGGAATGTATTTGATTTTTTCTTCAAAAACATAGTAGTCATCATCAAGGAATAGTCATCTAAAAATAGCATTATGTATCTATCTCCTAGGTAGCTTTACACTTCTATTGGACCACATAAGTCTCTATGGACTAACTCTAGTACTTCTTTGCAAGCATATGTTTTTCTTTTGAAACTATACTTAGTCATCTTCCCTAGTTGACATTGTTTGCACGTTCTATTTTCAAGCTTCTTCAGTTTAAGAGAACCTATGACATTCTTCTTTTTGTTGATGCTAATTATATTGTCAAAGTTAAGATGACACAATCTTTTATGCCATAACCAAACATCATCAAGTATAACAACAAGACAAGTTGCATCTTCCATATCTAGGTAAAATAGACTACTTCTTGTTTGTTCACCTTTTCTTGTTATTTCTCCATCGGTTTCATAGATTTTGACAATTTTGCTTCCAAATTCTACTTTGCAACCTACATTGCCTAACTATTGTACACTCAACAAGTTGTAGTTCAGTCCTTCAACATAGTATGCATTATCACATGAAATTTTCTCTATAAGTTTAATTGAACCTTTTCCTTTGATTTGACATGGAGCATCATTACCAAATCTAACACTATTTCCATCATACTAAGTAAAGGTAATAAACTTACTTTTATCTCTTGTCATGTCATGTGAACATCCACTATCTATAATCCACTTGTCATTCTTGTTCACACAAGTTACTAGTGATGTTACTTCTTCATCTTCATATGATTCAACCTTCATGGCCACATAGACTTTTTCATCAACATTTTCATTAGAATCTTCTTCAACAATGGAGCATCTTTTTCCTTTGTCCTCATAATCTCTGCTATCATCTTCTCTTTTGTTCTTGTACTTATTTCCTTCTTTTTAGTTCTTCTTCTGTGTACATCTTGCAACAATATGACCTACTTCATTGCAATTGAAACAAATGAAAGGTAGCTTATCTTTGAATTTACCTTTGCCTCTATGGAATCTTCTGGCCAATAGTGCCTCCGACTATTCTACATCTTCCTCATTTGTGTTATTGTCACTAGAAGCATGCTTTCCTTTTCTACTCTTCTTCTTTGATTTCACCTCCTCAATGTCCTTTAATGTCATCTTAGCCTTGAAAGTAGATTCAAAGTTCTCAGGTTTGTAGTTATAAAAGTTGGATAACTCAAATGCAATAAATCTTCCCACTATTCCTTCAAAGGTTAGTGTGTTTCCTTGTACACACCTTAGCTCTTGGATGGCTGAAACTCTAATAGCATAGATGGGGAGAAAGATCCTTAAGTATTTGCTATTGACAATCTCTTCTTCCAATTGACCACCTAGACTTCATATTGCACTTACCACTTCTTTCATTCTAGCAGCATATTAAGCAACATTTTCACCTTCCTCCATTTTCATTTCATCAAACTTTCCTTTGAGGCTTTCTCTCTTTTTTCTTTGAACAATTTGATCTCCTCCATAAATATCTAATAGGGCTTTCCACATCTTGAATGTAGTATCACATTCTTTGATGTCATCAAATTCAACATAATTGAGTGTAGAGGCAATCTTCAGTATTGCCTATTGTGCTCCTTCTATACAAATCATTTGTAAAGAGGGATCTAGTTGGGTCTACATCTTCTATTCCAATTGAGGTTTTTGCATAATCACCTATTGATCCAAGGTGCAGTTTCATCAAACTTTTCTATGCAGTGAAGTTATCTTTGTTGAGCTTGGGAACTTCTCTCTTGGACATCTTGATCTTCTTGCTTCTAGTACCTTAAAACTAAATTAGCATATGGCTCTGATATGAATTGTTAGAAATGCTTTAGAATAATTGAGGGGGGGCAGGGTGAATTAGTTATTCAAGGTCCAAATGTCCTATTCAAAAATCTTCATCAAGTAAAGTGTGCCCATCAAACTTATTTATTCATCCAAGCTTTCACCTTCCTATTCAACAAGTTATTGTAAATCAACATGCAAGCATAACACATAACATAGTGATTTATGTGGAAACCCCATTTGGAAAAAACTAGCAGTAACATGCTACTCAATTATCACTCTTCTAAAGTGATGCCCTATGAAAGGCCTGCCTTGATAAAGGCTACAACACACTATTAAATGTGATCTGGTTAAAGGATTTAACCACCCTATTACAAGTGGGCCTAGTTAGAGGACTTTAGAACATTCACTTGGAATGTCACCCTGTTAAAGGATTTACAAATGGTTGTTAGACCAACCTAAGTCCATAGGATTTTCTTTTACCCTAACTGATACAATTGCTAGAGAGTAATAATAAGGCATTTTGAACTGATTATAGAGTACAACTTAATTTGTATATTCTAGATCACTTCTCAACTCATAACATTGTTTGGCTTTCAATCTTTGCAATTCTATCAGCTTGCCCTCCTTTCAAGCTTAGTCTCCTTGAGTCTCCATGCTCAATGTACTAGTGCAATTCTCTCTTTCTGACCACTTGTTGAAATAGAGTCTCTGTACTATGTTCTTCCTTCTCCTAGATGTCTTCTCTTTGACACCGTTCAACAACTTCACAATTTGGCACTCCAGTCGCTTTTGCTTCTTGGTTTGTGACTCCTTAAATAGAAATCTAGAATTTTTTTTCCTGCTTGATTCTTCCCTCCTTTAATTTCAATTTGTATGAATTAGGTAGGATTCATTGAATCCAACCCATATTTTGTTTCTTCTAGAAGCATCATGAAGAATCCTCTTGATTTCACTCAAAAATGGTTTACATCAAATTTTGTGCCACCAAATCATCATCCTTATCCTCCAATTGGTTCACAAAATTCAAGGTAAAATCTTTATCAGCTCGAATTTGGAAAATCTTTGTCATTTCCAATAATGTAGCAACTCGGCATGATTAAAATTCTGGTGCTCGACACTTACAATATTACTGAACATCAACTATATTTTACTAATGCTTAGCACCTAAAGTTTACTCAGCACCTACTAAGATTTTCTGATGCTTGGCTCCTTCTATATCACTCGGCACTTGAACGATACTCGGCACCTAAAGTTCACTTGGCACACACTAGATTTTCCTTTTGCTCGGCTTAAACTAGCTTGCTCAGCACTCAATAAAAACTTAGTTTAAGCTTTGCAATCAACCTTGTTCTAACTTATACTTCTAATGTTTCTAAGTGTGATCATTCTATATGTCTTTAAATATGTTATCAATACATCATTTATCCATTTTCTTAGTTGATCCTTGCACTTCATTTCAAAACCATAACTCAACCTCTCCCTTAGGTAATCTTGTTACATCTTGTTGATTAAATCATCTTCATCAATCAACTAAGTGATAGTACTTGGATCTTATAAGCAATTGTCATTCCTACAAATTTTAGGTTTGAAATCAATGACAGAACAATGATTGAAAATATTCTTTTAAAAATAAATTTCCTCTTTCAATCAATCTTTTTTTCACAATGATCTTTTCAATCAGATTTCCAATAGTCCACAATTGTTTATTTTGAATGGATAATTTAGTCGTCCTTGATTGTGATAGCAAGACACCCTAGGAGATCACACAAGGAAACCCTTGTTTGTAAGGAAGTGGTCATGAAAGTTATCTTTGTAGTTTTTGTTCCAACTTTTTTGACCCAATAATGGTGTGACTGAGTTTGATATATTTTATAGATCATAAAATTCAAAGAGAATAAGAAATGAGATCTTTTAAAGCCTACCTGTGATGCTTCCTCACATCATAATCATATGATGAGGATTCCATTGAATGATGATATTCTGTAAACCGTTGTCTTTAGAAAGATATGTATGATTCAAAGTTCTTAATATGTGAAGGTTGATGGTCATACTTTTTCTCCCTCCAATTGTGTGTTTCTTGGCTTGACACGACCATTCATGTATAATGTAATTTGAGCATTTATTGATATTGCTCCCATTAATTTGTATTCAAGCTTTTACACATTAATATAATACTCTTCTTAGCCTAGACACAACCACATTTTTGGTGAACTAATATAAATATTATGTTATTTTTCTTCTCATCTATTTCACTTGCATCAACTATTATCATTTCTACTTCAATTCCTTTCAGTTGGTATCATAGCACAAGTTGTGTAAATTGGAAATCGGTGTTGAATTGAACTAGGAAAATTGAGGATAGAAAAGTGGATAAATTTAGAGGCAAGAACTTTAGCATGTGGAAAGTGTAGATGTGTTCTTTGCTAGTTAAGAAGGACCTATCAATTGCAATTGAGGGAAAAGCTAAGAAACTAGCTACAATGATAGATGAAGATTGATAAAAGATCTTTTTCTCTTTCTATCTCAAAATATCTTAATCAATGTATTGAATGAAAATACAACAAAATAAGTTTGGGATAAACTTCAAAGCATGTATGAGATGACATCGGCTATAAATAAAATCTTTATAATGAAGAAGCTCTACAAGTTGAAGATGAACGAAGAGATTGTGATGTCAAATCATATAAATCATTTGAATACATTATTATGTCAAGAATCCTCAATTAGTATGACTCAAAATTATGATGCTAAATCCATCATCTTGTTGTGCTCCTTACTTGATAGTTGCGATCCTGTAGTTACAATAGTTAGCACTTCAAATTCTATAAAGAAAAATTTGGTCTATGATGAAGTTCTTTCCACTTAGTGAAGATAAGAGAAGAATTTAAAAACTCTCCCCGTCTAGATATTCTCTTACCATGGTCAGAACCAAGCAAGGGGAAGAAGCCATCATCGAGTTAACCATTACAATCACAAGAAATCAAAATCACCCTATAGATCAAAGTTAAGAGGTAGGAAAGGAGAGTATTAATTTTGTTCTAAGCCTGGCCAATCAAAGTGAAATTATTGAGATTAAGGGAAGGCACAAGAAAAGGTGAAAAATATTGAAGCAAATAAATCCTATGAAAGGGATGAATGTTCTTTAATTCTTCCTACAAGCGACACAAAATAAGTTTCTTGGGCGATAGATTGCAGAGCATCCTTTTACACCATGTCATATATGGATTCCACTACAAATTATCATCAAGGGAAATTTGAAGAAGTATTTCTTGGAGACAATAAATATTGTGAGATAGTTGGAAAAGTTAACATTATGTTGCAGTTGGAAGATGGTGGCCATTGTTTCTTAAAGGATGTTCTCCATGTTTCCAAGTTGAGGCAAAATCTGATTTTAGTTCATTAGCTTTTTGCAAAAGGGTACAATCAATTCTTTTATCTAGATTCTTTAAAAGTCACCAAGGTTTCAAGGATTATGTCCAAGGAAAATAAAGGTGGTAGTCTATATCTCTTTGGTTGGCCTACTGGTGTGGGTATTGTTATGATAGTTTTAGGTAGTGATGCATCACTTTGGCATGAAAGATTAAGTCATTTGAGTAACAAAGGACTCGAGATAATTCTCAAAAGAGATCAACTATTGGTTCTATAATTAGAAAAATTAGGGTTTTGTGAACATTGTCTTTATGATAAACAAAAGTAGTTCAACTTGTTGAAAGAAGGGCATAACATGAAGGTAAAACCATTGGAACATGCATGCTCAAATGTCTTTTGTCCTACCAAGGTAAGATCCTTAGAAGGTGATAAATAATTTGTTACTTTTCTTGATGATTGTACAAGGAAAGCATGGATATATATGATGGCCAATAAATCTGATATATTTTCTAAATTCAACTTTTTTAAAAGCTCTTGTTGAAAACCAAAGAGGTCATAAGATTATATGCTTAAAATTGGATAATGGAGGAGAGTTTTGTGCTATGAGGTTTTATAATTATTGTGCAGATAATGGTATTCAAAGGGTGAAAGTTGTTCCCTACACCCCTTAACAAAATGGGCAAGCAGAAAGACTTAATAGAACTATACTTGAGAAAGCTCAGTCTAGTTTTTCCAATCCATGTTTGGGAAAAAAGATTTGGGCTAAAGCATGAAATACAACATTATATTTAATAAATTAAAGTCCTTCATCAAGGCTAACCTCTAGAATTTTAGAAGAGGAATGGAAAGGAAGAATATTTGCATTCTCTCATCTTCAAGTCTTTGGATGTTAGGGTTTTGTAATCCCTAAGGAGAAAAGAAGCAAGTTAGATCCTAAGTGACAACCCTACATATTCCTTAGTTATAGAGAAGATCAATTTGACTTTAGACTTTGGAGTTTAACTAATAAGAAAATAATTAAGAGAAAAGATGTATTTTTAAATGAGAAAGAATTTCCTCATTTCAAAGATAAGACTCCAATCAAAGAATACATCCCTCTATTTGATATGATGAACAACAGTACAAATTCTCATCATGAGCACTCTATTACTTCAACATAGTCTAGAAATTCATCACACTCATCTATGAGTAGTGAGTGACAATTTTGTCAATATAATAATTTAAATGATAGTTTTGAGATAAATGATCCCCTAAACCCATCCCATAGAAATAGAGAAAGTAAAGTTTCTTCCCAACCTCATATTCACTCTCTGACACGTCTACCTGACTCCAATGGAAAACTACACCTATGGGCCATAGACATCCTAACCCATCGCAGGACTATCATTCATTTGATGAGAATAGTGTTCTAAGTCTACGCAAGTCTGTGGAAGTCCTCAATCTTCAAATCTTTCCTAGCATTCAACTATTACCCACGATATTGGCAAGAGACAAGGGAGCATTAAAAAATTTGGGTAGAGACTTGACATTGTGAATCCCAATAAAAAAACATGACCCCAAGTCATGGCATCACCTACGTGGATAATACACCTATTGCGATTGATGAGTATTGGGAAACATGGGATATGGATAGTGTTGTGGCCTTTTCACACCATCTCCCCATTGCAAATGAGGGGGGCCCTTTTGTCTCTTGGTTTGCCCTTTTGGCTTTAGTTCTTGGTAGTATTGGGCTCAATCTCCTAAAGTTCCCTCTTTCAAATGAGAATTGGTAAAATTGGCCAGATCTAGAAAGCGTTGTGCATGTGGCTCTGGGAATGGAAATTGTTTGCTTGTTTGAGAATTGATTGTCTTGACTTACTATTTTTAGAAAGTCTATTTTTAGTAAATGTCACTGCCTCTTGGATTGACCTTATTTTTCCTTTGGGACAACTTACTATTTTCAGTAAGTCTATTTTTAGTAAATTTCACTGCCTCTCAAATTGGCCTTATTTTGACTTTGGGACAACTTACTATTTTTAGAATGTCTATTTTTGGCAGGTCTATTTCTGCAACAAGTGAGCTATGGTTGATAAAGAGCCAAAAGCATACATGTGTCTATATCCAAAAGAATGTGCAAGCATGATAGTCAATCAAGAAAAAAATGGTGAAGTCTTGAATTACCCATGAAATATCCAAAAGTAGAAAGGCATGAAAATAATAGGAAAAATAGTTGTTGCAAAATTCTTCCATCATGGATAAAATCCAAGATCACTCAAAAATCCTACCTTGGAGAAAAATGGTTGTTGCAAAATTCTTCCATCATGGACAAAATCCACAATCTCTCAAAAATCCTACCTTGGAGAAAAATGGTTGTTGCAAAATTCTTCCATCATGGAAAAAATCCAAGATCACTCAAAAATCGTATCATGGAGAAAAATGGTTGTTGCAGAATTCTTCCATCGTGGACAAAATCCAAGATCACTCAAAGATCCTGCCTTGGAGAAAAATGGTTGTTGTGGAATTCTTCTATCATGGAAAAAATCCACGACCTCTCAAAATATCCTACCATGGAGAAAAATGGTTGTTGTGGAATTCTTCCATCATGGACAAAATCCACGATCACTCAAAAAATCTAGCCTTGGAGAAAAATGGTTGTTGCGGAATTCTTCCATCATAGACAAAATCCATGACCACTCAAAATTTCCATGAGCAAGAGAATTAGAAATCATGCAAGCAAAAATGGCTAAGTGTTGGAAATTTCTCCTTCATAGAAGTAAAAATGGCTAAGTGTTGGAGATTTGCCCTTCATAGAAGCAAAAATGGCAAAGTGTTAGAAATTCCTCCTTTATGGAAGACAAAATGCTAGTGTTGGAAATTTCTCCTTCATGGAAAAATAAATGGCTAAATGTTGGAGATTTTTCCTTCATAGAAACAAAAATGGTAAAGTGTTAGAAATTCCTCCTTCATGGAAGAAAAAATGCTAGTGTTGGAAATTTCTCCTTCCTGGAAGAATAAATGGCTAAGTGTTGAAAAATTTCTCCTTCATCAAAAAATGAAAAAGGATTAAGTGCTGAAACTTCTCCTCCAGATCTTGAATTTCACCCTCTTCAAGTGTGTACCCAACACTAGAAAAATTATTGATGATGATTAAAAAAGGGGGAATTCTTCAAAATCTAAGAAAAGGCATAACACTGAATTGAAAGCATTTGAAGAAAAAGAAGGAGAAAGCTCTGGTTCTATAAATTCAAGAAAGATGCTCAAATCCAAAATTCTAGTACCAAGATGAAAGTACTAATTGATCTAGTCCTAGACATTCAAGGTTCAAAGACCAAAGTTCAAATCCAACAATCCAAGAACATGGTGAAGGAAGTTCAATATGAAGAAATCCTAGAGTAACATAATCATCAGCAAGGGATTCCAATCCATTTTAGGGAGATAAATTTCCAAGCAAGTACAAGAAGATGAGAATGTTTCAAGAGCAATTTTTAGAAAAGTCAGTCAAATTTGGATCTTATTTAAAATGATGTAGTTGGAAAATACTCAAGCTTACATGGCCTCCATCATCATTTCATGGCATCCAATTATCTTTGATGAAGAACTGAGGTCTCCAAGTCAAATCTCTATGCATTCAGAGAATGGAATCAAGAATAATTTATTCAAGGAAGACTGAGCATTTATTGAGTAATGGACATGCATGGTGGATATTTATTGCACCCCATTGCTTCCTAAATGAGCATGCATAGTGGGCATTTATTACCCACTACAGTAGTGGATTCTTTGTTGCATTAATGTAGATTCCTTACCTTTTCCCTAACCCTAATTAGGGCTGATGTGGCACAATCTTGGTCATCGATTATTGTGATTGTCTGGGCCACCCATTGTAATCGACGACCTATATAACGGCCTCATTTCTCATTTGTAAATGGAGACTTTTATGAGATTGTTGCTATGAGCTACTGAGATAATAAAGTTTTCATTGGAGTTTGGTGAATACTTGATGTGTCTTAGTGCTTGCTTTTTCTCCTAAATTTCTTCAATTAGATTAAGTTTAGCATAGTCAATGTGTGGTGATTACAATGAAGAATATGAAGTTGTATTGATGAGTTCCTTTAGTTAATACTTTTGACATTTTAGTGATTCTAACTCATTTTGTAAAGTTAGCCTGAATCCCTTTCATGCATATGCTCAACTTCTATCCTTCATATACATTGTTCTTTATGATGGTGTATGCAGTGATCTGAAAATCTTTAGCATAACCCTTGAAGATTGCACCAGTTCACGCTTAATTGTAGCATAACTTGGCGAAGAAAAAATTGGTAAATTGAGGAATTTGTCCCACTAGAGTACAATTTGTTTTTATCACTACCCTTAGGATTAGAATAGAATTCCTGAACCCCATCTTATTGAATTTCTACATATTTTGTGAAAACTCCAAAAAAAGCACTTCATTGCAAAACCTTAAGATAACTCCCACATCTAGTATGGCTTGAAATGAATCTAAATAAACACGTAAGGCCCCTTGTGATCATCAACAAATCACATCAACCATCGATCTTATCCATAGTCAAGACCTGGCATTAAAGGAACCTTGAAGTCATTGTATGATCTTCTAGCAATCTTAGCATACACAAGACTTTATTCAAGAGAGGAAAAGATATTTTGGTATTTTGTTCTACTTTTTGGTGAGTCATAAAACACACGTCAACATATAGTACACATCATCACAAACATAGACCTAATCTTTTCACATGGACCACAGTGGCAATTAATCCTCAACAACTTGCAATTACACCCAAAAATCATTTTGATCCTCCTGTCCATTTAGATTGAATCATGAACACACGGCCCCTTAATTCAGGGTTGGACCCCATAGACACTTCACACCAGTAGATTTCTCATATTGAAGTCATAGAATATCTCCAATCTACGCACTTCATTTGTGATCACTTGAAGACATGCAATTCACAAGACACAAGGCATGGGAAGGGAATTCCACATAATGGTCAAAGAATGCCCACTACAATCACTCCTCAACAAGGCACACTCTACAAATTGTCCTATGGATGCCAGTCACTTTACCGACACACACACTATGACTAATCAAAATCACCAGACTGATATGCCTATAGTTAATCAAGGGTGTAATGAAACAGATAAATAGGGGTCTCTGTCTTTTCAAAATACAATAAAGGGATAAATAGAATAACCAAAGTAACCAATTCTTCACTTGAACAAATTTCTTCCATTAATGATTCTGAGAAATTCGCATCTAAATTAAGAAGATCAACTAGAGAAAGGAGAATGCCATCCAAATTTTCAGATTATGCAATTCTCTTTGCTGAAGATGTAGATCCTTCAATATTGATTTCATAATTCTCATAATCATTAACCTATAAATTTTTACTCAAAGTTGTAAACACTAATAAATGGCAAGCAATAATGCATGATGAAATAGATTCTTAAATCAAGAATCAAACTTGGTATTTGGTCACTCTTCAAACACATCAAAGACCACTCAAAAATAAGTTTGTATACCCTCTAAAGAAAAAAAGTAAGGTAGAAAATGCTTCAAGGCTTAGTTAGTGCTAAAAGGATTTGATCAAGGAAAGGGGATAAACTTCAATGAGATCTTCTCATCGGTTGTGAAAATGAAAATTATACAAACTATTTTAAGATTAGCAGCTACATGGCATCTCGAATTAGAGAAGGTTGAAGTCAAGACTATATTCCTAGATCATGATATAGAAGAGGAGCTATATATGTAGCAGCCTGAAGGATTCTTCAAAAAGAGACAAGAGCATCTTTATTGCAAACTAAATCAGAGCTTGTATGGTGTCAAGAAAGCCCCAAGGCAATGGCATATAAAATTTGATTGCTTTGAGGCTGAACACAATTTCACAAGATGTGAATAAGATCCATGTGTTTACTTAAAGAAATATCCAAATGGTGAGTCCATCATTCCCCTTCTTTATGTTGATGACATGTTATTAGTTGGCACAACTAAGAAAATAGTTCATGAGCTAAATGATAAATTGGCAAGAAAGTTTGACATGAAAGACTTAGTGGCAGCTAAGAAGATTCATGGCATGATAATCACAAGAGATAGGAAAAAGAAAAAAATTACACAATCCCAAAAACAATATATTGATAAAGTTGTTCAAACGCTTGGTATAGCTAATGCAAAGGTTTGCCATATTCCACTTGCTGGACATTTCGATTCAAGTTCTAGATTGTGTCAAAAAACACAAGAAGAAAAAGGAATTCATGGAGAAAATTTCTTATAAATTTGCAATTTGTTGCATTATGTATGCCATGGTCTCTACCTACCCTAACATTGATCATGTGGTGGAAGTTTTGACTGAATTCATGAGAAATTGTAGAAAATCGCATTGCAAATCTGTCAAATGGATACTAAGATATCTAAAAGGCACTTCAAGTTATGCATTATGTTTTGGAGACGATCAGGTTCGACTACAAGGTTACATTGATTAATATCTTGTGAGAGACTTACATAAATAAAGGTCTACAACTGGTTTTTCCTTCATCTTTGTTGGAGTAGCTATTAGTTTGGCTTCAAGTTTGCAATCTTAAATTACTCTTTCTTCAGTTGAGGCTGAATATTTGGCACTTTTCAAATGTGCAAGGGACATTATTTGGCTTCATCAATTGTTTGGTGACTTGAAAGTTCAACATAGTGAATATAATTTGTTGTTTGATAGCCACAACTCTATTTTCATAGCTGATAATCATTCACCATATCATCACTCTAAGCACATTGACACACATGCTCACTTTGTTCATCATACAATTGAAGAAAGAAAGCTAAAAGTTTTAAAGATTGACACTAAGATCAATCCGATAGATATCTTCACGAAGGTTGTAGCGAAGAGAAGTTTGAATGTGCCATGACTTCTCTTGGGCTTATGAAGAAAAGGTAGGGCAACATTTAAGTAGGGTATTGGGTGATCACTTGCAATATTGGTTGCCCTTTAGGTGGGAATTTGTAAATATGTGAAGGCCAAAGATCATAAATTTTTTTCCCTCCAATTGTGTTTCTCTTAGTTTCACAAGAATTTTCATGTGTAATGTAATTGAAGCCTTTATATATGCTACCTCTTCTCATTTGTATTGAGATTTTACACATTAATACAATACTCTTTTTAGTCTAGACATAGCCACATTTATGGTGAATTTGATAAATATTGTGTTTCTTTTCTTCTCATCTATTAGACCTCCATCTACTATTTTATTTTCAATTTCAATTACTTTCAAAAATTTCTATCATGTCAACATTATTTTAGGTTTAAATTTTTAGGGTATCCATATAGGTCATCTTCAAAATACCTTTATGATGATCTTTGTTCAATAGTTTCAATAAAGACCCTATTGTTCAATAAAACAATGTGCATATTGCAATCATGTGTCATTTCATGTAAGAATTGGTTTAAAATGGTGATATCATAACCAAGTATTGTTGTTCAAAGGTGTAGCTTCCTAATATTATAGCATATTTATTATGTTTTTGGGTAGAGAATGTTTGGGATCACTTAGTAGGAAATTGTATTGTTGAATTTGACAAACATTGGAGACTTTTGATGCTAAGGATCAAGAGTAAGAATCCATTTTTTTATTGTCATGAGTTTTCTATTCCAACCTACTTCCTAGGAACAATAATTAGAGGTGAATAGTACAGAATACTAACATTTAGATTTCATCCTACTATTGCTTTTAATATGTATAGTAGACAAGTAAAATGATTTTCTATATAATTAATTGCTAATAGTTTGGTTTGAATTTCAAAATTGTCACAAGTTTTTTTAATAGCCACCCACAAGTAGCAACCTCAATGGATATCTATCTTGGTTAGTCAGATTTAATGTGAATTGTAGTTTTTGGTTGTGAAGAAAAGAATGAGGCATCATAACTATAACCTCTATAGTTTCAAATGTCAGTGTGAAGCTTTGCATGAGTAGGAAAAAATTGGTATGGAGGAGTTCCAAGCAGAGAAGAAATGAAAATATTTCTTTCAAAAAATGACCATATTACCCTTGTTGTTCCAACTACTATAGCATTTCATTCCTATGACATTAATATTCATTTTAATTATAGGCTGTAATGCATATATTTTAATTTAATATATTAGTTGTTCATTCTTTATTTTGACCTATAATAGTAGCCCTCTTCTCTACTAGTCATATTAGACTCTTTCAAACAACAATACAACTCTTCTTCCAGAGTTCCTCTCTCGCCATATGTTTAGCTAAGCTATGATACCACTTTTACATTAAGTATAAATAATTATTTTTTATATTAAAAATAGTTAGAATATTGGTGACTAGCCTATAATATACACACCTAGTGATACAATCACTAGTAGTAGAATCACAACTCGCAAACCCATGGTCAATAGACTCTACACCCATAATTAATATCAAAAGATCTAGTAGTGAATTGCAAACCCACTATCAAACCAATGTTGTAGGTAGCAAGAAAGAAAGCCATCCACACTATAAAATCATCTAGAATAATCATAGTATCAGGGATATTCATCATAACAACCATTATATATATATATATATACATATATATACATATATATACATATATATACATATATATATATAGACATATATATACATATATATATATATATATGTATATATATGTCTATATATATATATGTATATATATGTGTATATATATATATATATATATGTATATATATATATATACACACATATATATATATATAGATATATATATATACATGTGTATATATATATCTATATATATATATGTGTATATATGTATATATATATGTATATATATATGTATATGTATATATATATACATACATGTATATATGTATATATGTATATATACATATATATATATATATATTCAAAATTCATCCATGTGTGGGTTGAAAGATTAAAATAGAGAAAAATAAAATAACAAAATATAGTTAAAATTACAAATGAGAAAATTCCTCATTTCTTTTTGTCTTCCTATTTGGGCTTAGATAGTAGCACATACATCCAATCATTAGCCAGGAACCAATACAACTTCATCCGATCCTCATCCTATTTTCATTGCTCCTTGTTCACTTGTTACAAGAGATAGAGGTTGTTTCTATAGTATGCATGACCTTGATCCAAAAATTAACCAAAGTCATGAAACTTTAGTCCAACTTGATTAGTCTATTCTTTTTCTTCCACATCTTGTCCCACAACTTTCCGATGTCCACATCCACTTGCAAGAAAGCATTTTTGTCTCGAGTAGCAAGATCAGGGATCCTTGCTAGGGGGATAAGGTGGTGGAATAACTAGGGAATGGGTGGTCATCAACCAGGGAGGTAGGCAAGAGGTCAAGACTAATAGGGCAATATTTCTCTAAGTTTCTCAAAGGAGAAGCAATGGTCAAAGGGGAGTCTATAGTATCCTTCTTGGTAGTTAGGTCCATGGTACTCATTCTAAATGTAGAAGAGATATATGAGGGTTCATGAGAGTCTTCTTTAGTATTAGCATGGTACATAGCCAAATCATTGGCATCCTAGTCAATGTAGTTAATTTGCCTAGCCTTATGCTTAAGGTAGGGATGTTTCTCTTTTTTATCACTATCTTTGAACATAGTATATAAGTCGGTCTCCTAAGGCCTTTGTTTTTTTTCCATATTTTCCTTCTTACTAGGATTAGAAGCCTAGCATTGGGAACTCCTTCTATCCCTAGCCAATTGAGTACTAATATCCCCTAGGTCCACCTCCATCATAGGGTTATTCTTGGAGAAAAAGCACCATAGGAGGACCATTAGATTTCCTATTGCTACACAAAGAGGAAGCTTGAGACAAGACAAGTGAACTAAGTTTTTAAGTAGTGCCTGGGGTGGGGGTGGGGGGGGGGGGCGGGGGGCACAATAAGCATAATGTTCCTAAGAGGACACCTAGATTTATGGAAATTAAACAATCTAAAAATCAACTCTTGGTAGAGGATGTTAATTATTTTTCCTTCATCCATTTGATTTTTCGTATGTATCGGATTCTAAACCCATTAACAAGATGAAACTTAAATAGATATTGTCATGATAATGAAGATGATTTAGTAGAGATAAGAAGTAATAGTAACCTATTTTGTGTCTCCCTTTTAGAGTGAGTTATTTCATTTTTACGTAGTAGACATCACCCCATGGGCCTCACAAATTCTCTCTACTAAAACCACCACATAAATGGACCTCCTCCTCACCCCCTTTGAAGAGATTATTCATGTCAGTCTCATTTATTTCCTTGTGAATCGTCCCCATTTCTTTCCTTCCATGGAAAACCCATTAGGTTGACTAATTATTTTCTCAATTATCTCAAAAGTAATTCAACTAAATATGACATGTTGATCTTTATAAGTGTTAACAAGCTACATGAACATCACATCATCATGTACTTCCATATATCTTCCATGAAGGAATGTATACCACCTTTATATCCATGCACATACCTTATCATGTCACTTCCATTTGATATAGATTGGCTCAATTGTGTCTAAATAAACACCAATGTGATTAGGACCTCCAACTCCTCAATTTCTTCTAGCTTGAAATTCTTAGAAATATTCTATTAGTAGTGTTTTTGATTTTGCAAACTAAGCCAACTTGAAGTAGTAAAGTGATGCTAAGTTTATAGAAATAAGCCTTCAAGAAAGATTAGTTATCAAAATAAAAATAATTTATGTACCTTACTTAAGAGGATGATTGTATAGTGGTGTATAAAAATTTATGATTAAGGAGAATTTTTCATCATATGCCATGTTTTTGGGAGTCATTTTTTATCATGCAAAGAGATTCTTTTGTGACTTTAATTAAATTCCCAACCCATATTGTAATTATTGGTAGTCTTTAGGTGATATAAAGGTTTCTTATCATATTAATCAACCACTAAATTCATGACCCTCAAAGAAGGCAAAAAGGGTGGCATACCAATAGATGTCATATTTGATTATAGTCATGGTTTTTTTGTGGTGTCATGTCCTTCACTCCCAATGAGAGAGAAGATGTCAACACTAATTAACACAACTATCTCCAACACATAAGACCCGTCATTTCCAACACTAAGCCTCCAATCATATTTCTCGTGCAATTTCCTTTATGAGATGTGTAATGTGATTTCATTCTCCATACTCTTCCAATGTACAACTTGACATCTAATAGAGTGCCTTCCACTTACCAATTCACATTATATTGTTGATTGATAACTTCTAAAATAAGTTTGGAATCTTCTTCTACCAGCAACTTAGTAGTTCCCAAATAGGCTATGAATTTCACCCCCCACATTATGGCTAGGGACACTACCATCTTAGAGTAATTTTTACCAAAATTTCCTACATATTCTAAAATCATATTTCCTCTTGTATCCCTCACAATACCACCCCTCACTGTCACCCCTAGTATTGCCACACTATCAAAGTTGAGATTGATTTAGTGATATAAATGGGAGGGGGGGAGGGGGTTATCTAAATTCATCCATGTTGGAACCTCAAAGTTTTTATCTTAGCTACTTAACCACCATAGCACTAACACATTCCACATTCAACTTAGTTTCCTTGAAAATTGTATTGTTCCTTCTTGTCCAAATGCACCAATAGACATGTGGATGAATAAGTTTCTAAATAAAGAGGTTAGGGGGATGAGTAAATGAAGGTGAAGGGCTCCACTCCCTAAAATAATGTATGCCACCCTCCAAAACCCATGAGAGGTTAAACTTTTGCATGATAAAGTCACATATTTAAGTTCCAAAAGAAACACATCTATGGTCAATATCTTCCCATGCTTGTAGCTTGGAAGTATCTATTAGGCAATATAAATCCTCTTCTCCTAAGGTTATCAATTATTATTATTCATTCATGGATCATTTCCCATAAGAATTTTATCTTAGGTGTTAATTGGTGAACCCAAACCTTATTCCAACAAACTCTTAGGACCCTTGAATCAATTGGGTCAAGACCTAGCAAGACTAGAAAAAGAAGTTAACCAAGTACTTTTTATCCTAGATGATTATGTCATTAGAGGGTGCTATAGGGATCCTGAAAGTGTTGATAAACTCTTGCAACTCCTTAATTAAAACCAAATCCTTAGGGTTGCATCTCCAATTATTGTCAAATGTTATCCATTTCTATTTATAGGATTAGTAAAATCCTTAATATAATCTCCCAAGGAAATCTTTATAGCACTTTTGACATGGAAAGACTTACTAAATATTTAGAGACTTACTAAGACTTACTAAATATAGAACTAGGTTTGGTTCCCTTATTGGTTAGACATTGAAGACCCTCTTTCTAAGGGGTATGATACCTAATTATGTTATTCTAGATCCTCATAGAATAAGGGTCATTCATATTAAATAGATGAGAGGTGAAGGGGGAGTTAGCAAGTTATTTTCTATTAACCTCCCTCAACTTTAGCAAACTTCCATGTAGACTTAGTTATGAGGGCATTGTTAAGATCCTTAACCTTTCTAACTCCCATCCCTTCCATGTCCTTGGGTTTACAAAGACTATCCTAGTTGACCATGATAATATTTTTTTTCTTCCAAGCTCATCTAAAGGAAATATCTCTAGATTTTTCTATTAGAGAACCCATAGAGCTACAAATTTTTAAGATGGAGAGAAAGCACATCAGTATCTCTTAATGTGAGGTAGTAAGAAGTTGGATTTTTCCTACATGATGAAGTAAGTTTCCTTTTCACCATGCTAGCCTGTTTTGCAGCCTTTCAAGAATCATGTTCCAAAACTATTAGCTAACATCTTTAACCAGGAGTAGGAGACCTAGATAGGTTTCCAAGAGGGAGATATCCTAAAAACCCTAAATAGAGGTTACATGATTTTGAAAAATTACATAAATATTGAAGAAATAAGCTTTTCTTTTCTATGAATTGATATGTTGATCCCATGCTTGGTCATAGTAGTCAAGGATATTCTTCCATTATATAGATTTAATGATAGGAGAAATACCAACCAAGAAATTATCATCCACAAATTAATAGACAACCTCCAAATGGAGGTGGGGGGTCAGTTTAACTACCTTAAAAAGTTCCTTCTTCCACTTTGGAGGTTATATTTCTACCAAGAAGCTCTACACTCAAGATAATAAGGTAGGGTGATAAAGGGTCACATTTCCTTACACCCCTCACTATGGTAAAGGATCCCCAAGGAGTATGATTGAAAATAATTGACAACTAGACCATGTTGATCATCACACTAACAATATATAAGTTATTATTATTTGTTTTAATGACAATAGTAACTCAAATTGGTAAAGTTTCTCTTATCCTATCTATGATACCATATTAATAGTCTCCATAGATGATTATTATATATTTTACATAGAGATACTCATAACATAAACCATCAAAATAAATGATCAAGGTCTTATTCTAAAAGTACCCAACATTTGCTTATTCTAGTTGATGCTACTTTTATTAGGGACAAGGGAATAATAAAACCTTGTTTTGTGACTAACACAATAGTTATTTACTTTGTCAAATATTAATAAAAATCTCTCTATGTTCAAAAGACTAAAGATAAAGATTTTAAGTTCACAAGATTTAACACTAAACTAATTTTTCTCTTAATCGACAAAAAAATGCAAGACAAAAACATGATTTCATTCATTTGATAATCAATAAAATATATCACCTTACAATAAACTGAAGAAAAAATTAATAAATATTTTTTTATAGTGAGTGGGGAAAAAGTTAATAGCTAATTACATCTTAATCAATAAATATGGATAGAAGAAAAATTCACTCCCTACTAATCTAATCATATCAACCTAATCCCATAGAAATTAGGGCTAAAGCTCTAAGAAGAACAACACCAAAAATGCCAAATGAGCATAGCTTAGAAAAAGAAGAGCCCAAAAATAAATAATACCATAAAAAGAGGAGTCTGGGTGTCTTTCTTGTCCTTCCTTACCCAACAAGGCTCAATAGCAGTTTTAGGGTTTGGCAAAGTTCATCCATTTACATTATTTTACTTTCTCTCATTCTCTTCACATTAGGGAAAAATATCCATGGTTAGCGATGGATAGATTTTGGAAGTAGAAGGAAAAATAGTATTATTTTTAATAGGTGACCAACTTATAGTTGGAGGCAAAGTGCAAGTGGTATCGACACCTAGTTACCAACCTATGGGTAAATTGTGCCTACGTAGAGGGAAAAAAGAGCCATGGAACTACTAGTGGTGTTGGGGTGAGCAATGACATGAAGGATGAGAATGAGAATTATTGAAGTGGTATTAGGATGAGCTTTAACCTCAAAATTTCTTGTGATATGATGAACGACTACAAAAAAAATTCTTTGAAGGGACTCTTTCCACAAAACTTTATGTATTTCCACATTAGCGTAGAAGCTCTTACAAATAGACCACCACTATAGCCACCTTAACTATCTAAGCCCTAATATTGAAAAATATTGAATTTCTATCTTTATAAATGGTAAAGAGAGTTTCCAATCTAAAATTACACCAAACAAAAATAAATAGAAAGAAAGTCTATAATTATCTCATGAAAGAGCCATATACCAAGAAAAGAATTATAGATAGGATAAGGAGAAGATATCTTGAGTCCAAATCTAATATTTGTTATTCGTACAATATAAGAAAAATAAGTAACAAAAAATGAATCAAATTGCCTACAAAAAGGAAAATGAGGATTTTGAATACTCAAGTGGTGAAGACAACCTCCAAAAGGAAAGACTTGGAAAATAATGCGATGGGAAAAATGGGAAATTTTGGGTTGAGTAATAGAGGACTAGACTATAATCGAAGACAACTACTCTAGCAGTAATGTATGTAACATAAATGCATATTTTGTGGAGGGTATCAATCATTGATAGATTATGTGAAAGAAAAATATACTGCTGTCTAGAATTATAACACAAGAATGTAGTTATTTGGTACCATTTCCAATCCTTTCACCGATGAGTAAGACTAAAAACACTATTCACCTTGAGAAAGAGAACCTAGCAATTTAAAGGTATTTATGTAAGGAAAGATTTAGTCTATGGAGAGACATAGTTAATTTAAATAAAAAGATCTTTTGGGATTTGCATACCACATTTGTGAAACTAACAAACATGAATACATATAACATCATCTAGAGGGAGATGTTGCATTCAAATTAACAAAATTCTATAGTCTTTTCTATTTGCAAAATAGTCCATTTATAAAATATCTTATATGTCATCATAGTCATGGTTTAGTTTCTTCTCAAGGATATTAAATATTTATTATAACAAAATAACCTTGAGTTTCAACTGATTCTGACATGATCAATAGGATCTTGAGAATAATATATTTTTCTACTGGGTGGTGCAAAGGATATCCAAAGGTTATGAGGTGATGAATAAGAAGATTTAAGGCCTCAGTTCCTTTGATATTTTGTGTAACCCACTTAATTAACAAGGCTTGGCCAAGACTATGAGTAGAAAAGGCCAAGGTTACCTAAGTGATTTGGTAAAAAATAATAACCCCAATACAAAAACTAAAAGCATGTTTTCTTGTGTTTGATGCTCACAAAGATTTTTATAGCAACCTCTCAATTTTGTTGTAGGGTATTGTGGATGCAGGCCAACATGATGAGTATATAAATGTGTGACTAAAATAACTTTAAAAAGTATTTGCAAATTACCTATTAGAGAAAGAGGCCTAGTTAACTAGCATGCATATTTTGAATCAATTTGTGAGAAAAAAAAATTGTAAAGGTCAATAAATGACCCATTGATGGAAAATGGATGCCCTAGAAGAGAAAAAAAAATGGGCATCATTAATAGACAATTAATTATACTAAACAATCCAATACGGTGGGGGAAGAAAGGAATTTTTATTGTAATCAATTTTATGCCACTAAGATATAGTACTAGAAGCAACAAAATACATTTGAAGATAGTGAAGACTATTTGGGATTTTCACTATCCTCAATTAGAGAGAAGAACAAATTTGAATGTTACTAGTAATTTATTAATTATTTGAATCTAAGAGGGATAATACATACACACAATATGGAAAAATAGTAAAGTGAATAAAATAGACAAAGCAATCACCAAAAATAACATAAAAAGAATGTGCTAAATGATAAGCCCAATGAATTGACCTCTACAACCCATAAATAAGGGATTGGTGCCCTTTACTTATAATACAATAATTTCTCTCTTCAAAAATCATTTTAATTGAAACAAATATGTGTGGACCAGATCCAAGTCCTTTAATGTAGCAAAAAATGAAGGCTATTTTATGTCATAATAGGCTTTAGTAAAATCTATTTTAAAAAATAAATTTTTAAAAAATTGCAAATTACCTATTAGTGAAAGAGGCCTTGTTAACTAGTGTGCATATTTTGATTCAATTTGTGAGAAAAAAATATTGCAAACGTCAATAAATGACCCATTGATGGAAAATGCATGCCCTAGAAAAGAAAAAAATGGGCATGGTTAATACACAATTAGTCATACTAATGAGTCCAATATGGTGGGGGAAGAAATGGATTTTTATTGTAATCAATTTTATGCCACTAAGATACAGTACTAGAAGTAACAGAATAAATCTTAAGATGGATTTTCACTATGCTCAATTAGAGAGAAGAAGGAATTTGAATATTAGCTAGTAATTTACTAAGTATCTAAATCGAAGAGGGAAAATACATACACAAAATATGGATAAATAGTAAAGTGAAGAAAATAGCCAAAGAATTTACCAAAAATAAGATAAAAGGAATGTGGTAAATGATAATCGCAATGAATTGACCTCTAGAACCCATAGATAAGGGATTAGTGCCCTTTACTTATCATAAAAGAATTCTTCTCTTAAAAAAATCTTTTTTAATTGAAACAAATATATGTGGACCAAGTCCAAGCCCTTTAATGTAGCAAAAAAAGAAGGCTATTGTATGTGATAATAGGCTTTGGTAAAATCTATTTTTGAAAAAGGTATTCCTATTGGATTGTTGAGTCCATTTTATACTCTTCTAGGCATTAGAAATGTTATCAAAAATTGACTACACTCTTAGATACTATAAAATAAGGATATTGGTTACTCGTGGAAGTGGAATATTTTAAATTCCATGGTAAAAAATAGGGAGCTTGTGTTCATAAAGTAACATATTTGAGGTCTTTCCATAAATGCCAAACAGGGAGAGAGGCTACAATTGAAACAATTGTTGTGTTTTCATTGATGTCAAATTTACTAATGAGACATGTTTCTATCTAATCTAAATGTTATATCTATTTGACTTATGAAGAGCATTTGAGAAGGTTCTCATAACAAAACCACCTAGAGAAAGGTTGGGTTATGAAAAGGAAGTTACAATGGACACTTGATTAGTTAGACTTTTACAAGATAATTTGATTGTTTACATTAAGGAGACATAAGAAAAGACTAAAAAAATTCTTAAGCCTAGCCAAGGAGTACAATAGAAGACTAAGGAACTTGAAGTTCATGCCAAAGGATGCTAGTATCGACCAAGCCCCATAATAGAGCAAGCCAAGCACCAATACAAGCCAAGTGAAACTTAATATTGACCCAACCTCAATATTGACCAAGTAAATAGCATAAGTGCTAAGAAAGTGATCCAGTGATCACCAAGAGTTAGAATTTAGTAATGACCAAGTGATACTATTTTGACTGCGTATGAGAAATTCTAATTTCTAGTCAACTTAGTTTATTACTTGGGATATGAAAAGTGGGTTGAAGATAAGGATTAACATGTTGGATCATTTTATTCAAGGAAAGGATTAGGTAATATATCTCTTGAAAAAATTTCATGTGAAGTTTCTAGAAGAGGTGAAGATGAACAAATACAATGAATCTATTGTATTAGATTGTAAACACTAAGATGTATAGTGATTTTGAAAAATGGCAAAGGATTAGAGTTATCAATTTAAAGAAGCATAGAGGCAAAGCTTAAGAGATGATGTGAAGAAGAGAGAAAATAAAAGAAGTTGTACATGTTTTCAAAGATTTCTAGTGAAATAGAACAAAGCTGTTGAGGATTTTGTAGTGAAGAGAAGGGTGTTTTCTTGAAGGGTTTCTAAGAATATCAAGGAAAAATGTGGCAAAGAAGGATTATTAGGGAATCAAAACATGATTTGAGTAGATATCTGAAACTACAAACTGAGTTGTAATTATACATATCTAAGACTATTGTTTTCTTTCTAATCATTATAAAAAATGTTTATTTAAATCATTTCAATAAAAGGTTTTTGAAGAATTAGATAGCAGCCAAAAGGATGGGGGCTGACCTCGGAGTACAAAAAAGGATGAAAGTAAGCCAAAGGTTACCTCCTAGTCATCTAACCGATGCCAAATTTAAACTTCATAAACCAAAAAAAAGTCCTAAACATAACTAAAAATACCATCAATCTTGCTAGTAACAAATAGACAAAACAGAAAAGCGTTCTAGTAGAAAAGAAATAAATTGTTGCTCCATGTTAAGATAAACCACAGACAGAAATGAAAACTACATGCAAATATAACCAATAATAGAAGATAATAGAGCACATAGAAAATAAACACAAGGCACCAAGATTTAAAGTGGTTCACCCAATCCCTGGGCTACGTCCACCAAACAACAAGTCTGATCTTATTAAAATCCAATGATTACAACCTGATTACGATCCGTAATCCCTTACAGCTCAATACTGCCGCAAGAACCAATTTTGCATCACAACATAATGAGAATACCTAACCCTAAACCCTTTTATACAAGGATTTTATTCATTTTAGGGTTACAACATGTCGGCCATATGTCGGCCACGACCCAAAAAATGTTTTCAGGGCGATGCCCTAAACCCCACTATTTATGAAGTATGTACAGTACTTTCCTGATCAATCACCATAATCTAACACTCTAAGTCCCCCATATACACATATACATATTAAATAAAACCCCATATGGTATCTAGTTCAAAGTAATCAACAACATAATATCAAAAAGGAAAAAAACTAAACCGAGGGCTAGCTGCACTCCTATTTAGGATTCTCATCCTTCTTCTCCTTAGGCTTGTCCCTATTCACATCCACCCCTACTCTTTGACAAGTTTGTTCAAGAGCATCTTTGACTAGTCCTCTACCAAGAAGCTGTAAATGGAGCTAGTAGTCTTGCTCTCCTTGCCCAAGTTCTTCACATCCTTATTCACCTTGAAAAGGTAAAGGGTAGTGGCCATAGAACATATAACTTTTGTAGAGAATTCTGCCAGTGTGTCAAATATTTGGCAAATACCAATGTGGTTGTTTGTCATCTACCTCATCAACTACTCTAGCATATCTAATTGAGCCTTGCTATGGCTCTAGCCTTGGCTATGATTTCATTTTTTCCCCCACCTTTGCAAAAAAGGCTGACCTAAAAAACATTAAGGACTTAATAGTCTATGTAAATCCTTAAATATGGTGAAATCCTAAAGGAATGTTCTAAAGTCCTCTGAAAAGGCCACTCCTAATACAGTGATTAAATCCTCTAACTAGGTCACATTTAATAGTGTGTATTGTAACATTTAAGAAGGTTGGCTCCAAACAGGGATCACTTTAGAGAAGTGAAAAAGTGGTCACATGTTGCTAGTGATTTTATCCAATTTTGGTTTCCACATCAAATTCTCGTGTCAAACTTTTGTTGAATTTTTTTAATGGGGTTTTACATTTAAAATGTTTACATTCAGCAAGTCTATTATATTGGGATTGTAAAATATTAGTTAATATTGTTATTAAGATTACAGTAGAGACCGAGTAGAAGGATAAGTAAGACAAAAAAATATTAAGTGTTTGATTGTCCAATTGATACTAATGGACCTTAAGTAACTCACGCTAATTGAATATTTCATAATCAAGGATATTATTAAATATGTAATTCTTGATTTTATGACAAGGTTACATCATATCAAGTGTTATCCTGCATGGCTATGAGGGAGTGTTGATGTTTTTGTAACTTTTTTCAAATACATCATGCAAGACTATCTATTGGATGTGTGTGTGTGCATGTGTGTGTGTGTGTGTGTGTGTGTGTGTGTGCGCGCGCGCGCGCGTGTGCACGTGTGCATGTGCGTGTGCGTGTGTGTGTGCATGTGCGTGCGCATGCACATGCACATGCGTGCATGTGTGCATGCACATGCATGTGTGCGCATGTGTACATGCACACTCATGTGTGTTTGTGTTTGTGTATGTGTATATGTGTGTGGACACACACACACACACACACACACACACACACAACTATATACATATATGTATGTATGTGTATGTGTATTTTACAACATTCCATTTTTATTTATAATTATTATTTTTTGTTAAAAATACTAGATAAAGTGTTTGTACAAATTTATTTGTAGTTTCTTTTGAAAATATGATATCAATCTTAAATTTTGAAATGAGGAATAATGAAAAGTATGTGGTATATAAGCTAAATAACACTTTACAAATTTTTATTATTTTCATTTTATGAAGTCATTTATCCTTCCAAGACAAAGGTTGTTTTATTAATAAAATGACTAAAATTTTCAAATGTATTTGATATTCTTAAGGAGTACAAAGTGAACATAAAACTATAAGAAGATTGTCTTGGTTTCAATGAGGATAAAGGGGGACCATTGTTAAAATAATTATGTAGATATTTAATGGCATAATGATTTTTCAAGTTGTATAATAAACTTAATTTTTTGACACTTTTTTTAACTATTGTCTCTTCGGACTCTTTATGTAAATTTCTCTATGTCTATATTTGTATGCATACATTTAACACTAATTGAATAAACTTATTTTGTTATTTCTTACATAGAATTTTCTACAACTGATCAATGTCTCTATACTACTTCCTAATTGTAGTATGACTTTGAAAATACATTATTTTTTTTTATCCATACTAATTGTAAGATTAAATAGTGTTGACAAAGTAACAAATTGACGGGGATAGATATGCATTAGTGTTATTAAAATGTCATGTGCTAGCTATTAAAACTCTTTTTTAGTTTTTAAATAAAGAGACATAAAGGGAAAAAATTAAAATGTTAAAAATGAGTTTGCAAAAAAATATAAGCCATTTGTGGTTTTACTCGAGGTTGGTGCTACTATGTCACTAAGTTTGCTTTGCACTAATTGCTAGGATTTTTCTACTAGTCTAATAGTTTAGCTTTCTCAGTTCTCAAATGATTAGAGAAGTTTTACAATATGTTATAGTGTAAGACCTCTAATTTCTAAAATCCAAGATCATCTTTTTGTTAACATTTTAAATTAAAACTAAGTCAAAAATCTATTATAATTACATTATATTATAGGAAAATATACTATGTCAACTTTTCGATATTGAATACAACAAAATATATCATTTTGTACAATCTATTTGTTAAAATTAACTAATTATTGCTACTGGTATGGTGAGCTTCCATCTACCCATTTCCATAAAATAATAAATAAACTACGAAACTTTAGACTAGAGTACTTTCTCATTCTACATGTCCAACAAATTCTGACCACCCAAACTAAGATATTAAACAAACCACCAAACTTTGGTCTACAATAATTTGTACATTTATTATCATTTTCGTTATAAATACAATACATTACCCTAACCTTTCAACTCACATTTATGCAATGTTTAACTGTTATGTGTTTCTATATATTTTCATTGTATTTAATGATGATAAACCTTAGCATAAAATATTGAAAAATCTTAGACAATACTGCAAAATGGAGGACCAGATTGATGATCTCTTCACCAAAGCTTATGTGAAACTAAGTTTGTACATCTTAGACATCTTTTAGGTTTAAGAGAAGTGACATGACTATCTTGAGTGTCCTACAAGGGGGTCCTAGTGAATTTCAACCATTGTATTTAAGAAATAATTGATTGTAAATGGGCACCTAACAAGACTTTAGGCCCAGACCCATCATGTCCAGATTAGGGGACGATATTTAGACAATTAGTATAGATATTAAACATAGATGTTAAAGTAAACTAATTTATGCAACCAGTATACACAGCACAGACCAAAGAGACACAACGTAAGAAATTCTGGAAATTTCTTGAATCTCATTATGCAGCCGCCTACACCCACTCATCTGGAATGCTCTATAAATTGAATACAATTCTGATTATAAATACATGAGCCTGGCGTTTCAGCACTCATTTCTGTACTGTTAATCTGTTAATTGATTTTATATGTTATTTCGTTCGAGAAACTTTTATATCTCCATGTTTGACATTCTCTACACAATTTATTTGCAACTAGTGTTTCAAAGAACCGTAAAAATTGAGTGCAATCTCTAATAGTTTAATACCAATCTTAAAAATCTTGGCTATTAATCTGTCGTTGACATCTGACCTATAGTAATCTATTCATCCACCGCTAAGGTGTTTGTGCTAAGAAGATTTCATCATATGACAAATAGTAAGAGTAACGCCTTCTAATGCATGCTGATGAGGGAAGAAAACCATTTAAAGTCCTCATATACATTCGGTGTTTTTGTTTTGATTTAGCCTATATATTATGTGTTTCATATGAGTTAAAAATAACGTCATTCAATACTGACACAATGGACATACATGAAAGACAAATATGACCATATTAAAACCAATGACTGTTACTGGCTTCTACACAATCTAGATTTTATACTTCTACGGATAACCTTAATGTGAGATCCCATGTTTCTAATATTTTGTAGTTTTTCAAAGGAGAAACCTATAACAGTTATCACAACCGGTTTTGGTATATATGAGCCTCTTCAGTACTATACTACTAAGGAACAGTGGATTTCACGGAATCATTTATGACCATTAATTTGATGCAAGACATTGATTTCGAAAGAATAACAGAATGGCGACGGTGGTCTTCATTCTACGGCATAGTTTTAAGTAGCAATGGAAAAATTAAGTTCAACGTTTTAAAACATACCCATTTGATCCTTTTAAATTTGTTGGTCCAATTAGAGATGAGGTTTTCCAAATTTAACGGGTACATTTTGCTCTATTCTACTTAATAATTATTAACCTTTTGTCTGAAGAGGTTATAATATGCCGGCTAATATGAGTATCATTATTGTTTGTATGGTAAACTGTTGTGTCAATACTCGCCTAAGACACTTTTGTTCTCTACAGTACGGAGCAGATGGATCCACCAATGCCTTGTTACGTTGTTTCTACAAGACGGAGGAGATCATGCCAACAATGTATTGTTGGAACCACATTTGCGATCCTTACCAGGTTTTAGGGAATGCGTACATATATTAAGTTCTTGTGCTATAAGTTACATGTACATGTATTGTGCTTTTCGAAGGTCAACATTATGTATGTACCATTGGTAACTCTATCCCTCCTACTTCATTTATGATCTTCTTTCCTAGCCCACATCTCAAGTTTCCTTAGATGATTCACTCATTCCCCAATCTTCCAGAGAAATTGAGCCTTTCCTCAATCATATCTAAAACATTTTAATCTGTGTAATAAATCAGGATCAATTTAATCTCACAAACCAAACTCATATCATTCAATCCCTTCACTATTTTAAAGATCAAACGCTATTTTCAGTACTAGCAAAGTGAGCATCACATTTAATGTCTTGTATCGATGTTTAATGGTGGTATATGTGTACATACCTGTGACTGCCATATTCAAAGAGTTTCCCTCTGCTTGAAAATATGATGAGAGCAACTTCCGCCTCGCACAGCACAGATAATTCATGGGCCTTTTTCACCAGCCCTCCTCTACGCTTTGAGAATGTCACCTGCCGGTTTATGCTGTTCTCGATCCTCTTTAGCTGCACCTTTCCTCGCCCCATCAAACTCCTATTAAACAGCAGGCCTCCAAAACCATTAACCAGATCTGCAAATAAGCCTCTTTAATTTATAATGTGTAAGTGAAAAAAAATATTGGTACCTTGATCGGTTATCCCCCTTCTTAGATCTCGGATTAAGCCGAATCGCAGTGCTTGGCGTTGTTCTTGGAATCCTTAACTGTATAATACTTATTGTTGTCCTCTATCCGGGTACCTGGTTCAAGAAATGATAGAAAAGCCCACCTTCGATTGACTTGATTTGGGCAAACAACTGTGATACGGAATCAAATACGAGGTCCATATTGTTCTTCCCAAATGTAAATAGTATCCCTCAGTTTTCACTTAATGGTCACCGGCCCCATGGTCTACCGACGTCCCACGTGATAGAGTGTCCCCACTCTGGACAAAATATTAGTATTAGATTATACCGACATCCATGCTGCCTCCCACTATCTCTTCTTTTTTAAATATATACATGTCATTATTTAACTTAAAACGTTGCTAATTCAAGAGGCGTTCCAATGAGGTACAGTGCACATAAACAGACCAGAAATGGGAATTTATAAAGCCTGAGCTTTTCACCTCCGGATGATACAAGCAAAACCTTCGCATGCAAGAAAATTCACTATAGCTAAAAAAGCTTAAACATGTCGCCCTTTCAAATAGATGCTGACAACTCAATAATTAATACTAGTGCATATAATCCTCGGCAATGGGAAGGGTGTTTCCACCGAATAGAAATGTGTCCCAACGTTTGGCATTTTATGCAGATTAATTTATTGTCTCTATTATGTTCGTCCTGCCTTTTAAGGAGGAGCAAGTTATACCAAGTCAAAGGTCAGTGTTTCGTCACTTAAAATAAAGACGTTCTTTATAAAATTACTTTTTAAGCATTTAAGAAACCAATGCACAGATATATGATAATCACTGGATCTAATCGGTGAAAAAACATATGACTTTCCATGTACTTTTTGTTAACATTTCCTTTCAATTATTTCTTTCAATTTCCTAATGAAACACGGAAGGGGAAAAAGGAGCTTCCTATATAGGGTAATCTACAAAGGCAAGAGTTTTAAGAGTTTACAATACAATGGTAACTCATGGTAATTCATGAGCCTCTCAAGTCTACTACATACTTAGCACATAATAACAATAATAATATGTAATTTCAACAAATAATAAGAATAATCTTTTACAATAAAAGTGGTATAGCTACTAAAATTTTATTGTATAATAGAATGCTTAATAACTTGAAGAATATATCAACTTATATTATTAGATTCTACAAACAATTTGACCAATGATCATGAATCAACTAAGATGGTTGATAAGTTCTTCTATTCAAAGATTACTTTAAATTGGTGTACCTTTTATCGTCAATAAATATTAGCTCATTGAGATCAACCCAAATGTGTGTGTGTGTGTGTGCGCGCCCGCGCGCGCGCGTGTGTGTACATACATACATACATACATACATAGATAATATTGTAAAAGGTGTAGTTTTGGTGACAATGACTCAAACTGTTTTTCAACTCAGTCACAGTGTTAAAATATAAAATGATACGTGTCCTTCTGTAGGCAGAGGGCCATGATCCAATTATAATAGAACATATTTTAAGAAACAACAGTAGAGCCCCTACTTAGGGTAATAAAACTTAAGAGAAAGGAAAAAATTACCCGAAAACATAATTATTATGAGTGCATTTTTGAAAATAGTTGAAATAATTCCCGTAATTTCAAAAAGACCCTAATTGGCCTTAGACATGGAGACCAACTTTTTGGTGATTTTGGCATAAGGCAAGATGTCACTTTAGGTAAGTTTTGGTGTGATCATGTATGGATAGAGAGGATGGAAGTTTTAAATAATAATAGTACGATCACTACTGGCAAGCACATATGTGGTTCATATGGAAGGGAGTGTTCTCACACCCATTATGCTTTTTGGTGGTCTATGCTTGTGGTTTATGATTATTACTTGGGTATTTATTATTTGTGTGACTAACAATTGAACTAGTTAAATATCAAATTTGTCTCCACAATTTTTATTGCCATTTTTAGATTTCTTTGTGAGGAAGGAGGGGTAATATTAGTTTTTTTTCTAAGGATACCATTAAGGACTTGGGAGAGAATAAAGAAATGGGTGGGAATCCTATGCACATTTAACCAAATACTATTGAAGAGTATAATGAAGTTTCTTGGGCTTATCTGAAGGTGGTTAGGCTTCTACCCTATGTGTAGTGTACATAAGTCTTTGATGAGTCTATTTCCATGTAGTTAATCAACTCTTGGAGTAACAAGATGGTGATTGTTAATGGATTCTCATTTAAAATCAATGATGAGGTCATTTCAAAGATTGGGAGTCTCTCCTTAGATGACCAATAATGGAGAAAATAGAAAAGAGTTTTGAACAAAGCCAACCTCAACTAGTTCTCCCAACCTAGTAAGAGCACAAGATGTGGTCATCATGGGTTCTTGAGAATGGCCCTACTAGATTCCTTGAAAGAGGTATGTTAATGATTATGGTTTATATCACATTTGATTGTAGATTTCAGATCTTTTACTACTACCATTTCTCCATTTTGAACCATTTTAGGAACCATAGTCCCATTTCATCCCCTACCTTATTTTTCACTCTATGGAAATGAACATCCTCAAAGTTAAGAAGAAGATGAAGCATGAGAAATCTCACAACATCCTTCATCAAGGTTTTATATTTAAAATGTACAACTTCCACAAATCCTTTTGCCCACCCCATCCTATGAATTTCTAATTTGTTCTTCCTATACAAGCTATTTTGACCTCAACCCCTCAAGTTTTTGTTGAGTTTCTATCCACTATGGAAACTAAATGCCCTAAGGGTTCCCTGCCCTAAATTCTTAATCAAGTTAAAATGCAGAAGGATTTTAAAATTGTGAACTCTGATGTGGAGATAGAAGGGGGGAGAAGGAGGTCCTTTGGGAATAAGAAGAAATAAGTGAAAAAATATCCTAAGACCACACATGAAAGCCTTGCTAGTTTGGATTCCATTGTAAGTTGAAAGAAAAAACCCCATTAGAAAAGGTAGAAAAATAATGCTAATACAAACATATACATTGAGGATGATGATGAAGAAACAAGTAGTGATGAGAAAGATGTTATAATATTTGGAATAGTTGAGAAGGGCGGGGGAGGGGGTGAATTAGTTATCCTTAGGTCCAAATGTACCAATTCAACTTTCACTAACCTCAAATAACATAAAAAATCTCATTAAACCACTCGTTCCATATAGGATATCATCAACAACTTAACATATTATTCATTACTTAACTCTCTATTTAGTATATGTAGACCAATCATAAAATAAATAACAATAAATAGTAGACCCATATATATAAAATTTACACATATGTGACACTAGGATTTAATGTGGAAACCAAATTTGGGAAAAACATTAGGTAACATGCCATCACTTTTCATTCTTTGGAAGTTAGTTCACTTAAGAGCCAACCCTATTAAAGATTACAAAACACATTGTTAGCTTTCACCATGTTAAAGGATTTAAACAACCTATTACGAGTGGTCTACTTAAAGAGAACTTTGGATCATTCCATTAGAAGGTTACATTGATTAAATGATATACAAAATGACTTCTAGGGCAACCTTGATTGAAGGATTTTGACTACCATAATGGTTAGAAAGTAACAGTAGGTTTGTACTATCAAATACAAATAACTTGGAAAATTTAGGTCTCCATTTAGCTCATTTTTTGGTTTATTGACTAGACTTCATTGACATCTCCATCACTGATCATCTTGGAAACCCTTCAATCAACTACAGTTCACCAATTTCTCCACTCTTCCTCTGCTATTATGTTGTTCACAAGTTCTCCTTAAGATCACCAATCAACAAAAAAACCAACCTTAAAAAACATCTCATATGCCTCTCTAAATAGCTAATTTTGATCTTGTGTTCCTTAGACATCACCATATATCTTAGGGTTAGGTTAGATTCAACAAATCCATCCATCTTTTTTTCCTTCTTCTCCTTTATTGATACTTCTAGAAAATTTTCTCTAAATCCTTTCCTTTTATTTCATATTAACTTGATTCTTGCATTTAATATGCCAAATCATCAATCCATAGCATCTACGCATTTTTACTAGTCTAAAAATTCAAATATATCTGCATCAAACTCGTTCTTTTCACAAAAAAAATATTTTGGTCACTTTCAATCAACATTATTTAGCTTGGTCTCTACTATTATGTCTTGCTCAGGTTTCACTGGATCACTCGGTGTTCACTACACTCAGTTTTCATTAGATTCTTTCCTTCTTTCTTGTCCATATTTAATACTTCACTAATACTATTTTCTTAGCCAACTTTTAAGTTTTTTAATCTTTTATTTCAACTCCTTTATTTACTAACCACTATTTAGTAAGCTTTTCTTATGTTTAACTCAATACTTCTATACTCTATAGGATGATTGAACAATAAATCATCTTGTCGAATACTAACTAATCAAGTGTCCACTATAAGTCCATTATACTTGCTCCTCTTCACTCAATAACATCATTAGTTTCTCTAGTTATTTCTCTTTTCAAATCCTCCTCATCAATAAAAAAAATGGCACTCTATGGTGTTAGTAAATGTCTCTCAAGTAGGTTTGAGAAAAAAGCACAATTGGTCCAATTGTAGTTTCTAGCAATCAACCTCTTTTGAATTGATTGAAACACCTCTAGTTACCAAACAAATGCAAAAGACATTCTCATGATTTATCAACACCAACTCCTTCATATCTTTCCTAGTAATTTAATCTTCATTCATATCATTAGTTTTATTATGATTCTCATCTTGCACATCTCCCTCTATGACCAATTGCAAATTATGTGATGCTAACACCGATTATAATGTCGACTATATTGGAAACACCTCTAATCACATTCTTTATCTTTATATATATCTCTCTCTTTTGATAATAATAATTTTATATAGATTCTCCCTCTATCATTCAAATGTAGGATGCTATGATAGGAAGTCCTAACTAACTCTCAAGGGCCCTTCTATTGCTTCCTAAGACCTATTTCCTTGGTCTTACTAGGTTATTTATCCTTACCCTATTTGGAGATCATTTTTAGGATCCGTATCTCCTTTAGAACACTCCACCAATTTCTAAAGGAGTCCTAACTAATGGATGATGAGGACCCCTAACTCCTAATACTCTATTTTGACTCACTAAAGGAAGAATACCTAAACTTGGCTTCATTTAACCATTCACTAAACAATGTCCATATAAAGTAACCTAGTTGAATAAGGGAAAAGCATAATAGTTAGTGAGCAAGTGTGGGTTGAGTTAACCATAGGTAAGTATCAAGATAGAATACTTTGTTATGTGCTACCAATCTATGCATGCCATATGTTTCTTGGAAGACCATGGCAATATGATTGGGAGGCAATACACTATGGCAAGGAGAACAATTACACATTCTAGAAGAAAGGTGTAGCTTTCAAACTTCAATCTTTGATAGTGGAAGACATAGTGGAGAAGGAAGAATCCAATGCACTATTGATGAGTGGGAAGGAGTTCATAAAACATATGAAGAGGAAAGAAGGAGTTGGATATACCATACTAGTGAAATTAAGGGAGGAGGAGGCACCTAAACAATTGCCTATGATAGAAGAGGTGAAAAAAGTGCTAGATCAGTTCAAAGACATCATTTGTGAAGGTAAACCAACTACACTACCTTGAAAGAGAGCAATCAACCATCAAAGTGGTATCAAAGCAATCAAAAGGCTTGGGCAGTTCAATGTGCATATTAGAGGTAAGTGAATGTATAGGATAAATCATCATGGTGACCAATGTAGAGTTGGCAAGAGATTTGACAAAACAACAAGACAAGAATAAGCTTCTTGAGGAAGTTGTGGAAGAGATTAAAACTATAGGTTGGATGAAAGAACAGTTAGAAGTGTATAAGAAGCTCAAGAAAAAATCCATAAAAATGAATCAAAATGGATTGAAGAAAAGTTAGGGATAGCAGGAATACCTATTCCTAGCATTAGGAGCCATTTTGGATGAAAGATGGTTAAATTGAGCCCATGAGCACATAGTTGCATTTTTTGTATGGTTGATGTTTGAAATTGTTGGAGAGCTCTAAAGGAGAAAGAGATCTTAAAAGTGATCTCCAAATAGGGTAGGGATAAAAAACCTATCAGGACCAAGGAAATAGGTCTTAGGAAGAGATAGAAGGGCTCTTGAGAATTAGTTAGGACTCCTCATTTAGTTCTAAAGGAGATAGGTAGAAGTGATCTCCAAATAGGGTAAGTAGAAATACCCTAGCAAGACCAAGGAAATAGATTATAGGTCTTAGGAAGTGCTAGAAGGGCTCTTGAGAGTTGGTTAGGACTCCTATTACATCCCAATTTTTGACCTAGCTTGAAATATAACTGTTGAGGGTCGCATGAAGTCAATTGTCAGTTTAATTTGATATAATCTGGCAAAATGGTAAGATAGTTGGTCATTATGATTTCAAGTGAAGATGGCATGTTAGTTGATCATTAATCATGAATTCAAGGAATTAAGATGAAAGGTTAAATGTTATCATTATTTATGATTATATAATTTATAATTTAATTATGGAGAAATTCCTTGTAGGGAGCATGTTGAAGGGGTGAAAGCATTGTTAGAAAAGAATTAGGCAGGGCATCACCATCACTGGGTAGATGGGTAAACGACCTAGCAATTTGAAATAGATTACATCTGTGGGAGTAAATAAGTTATTTAAATAAATAATTTAATTTAAATAATTGAGGTAAAATATAAAACATATTTCAACGATTTTATTTTATCTTTCATTCATATCATTTTAATAAATATTTATAAAGGTGCATTTAAATATAAAAATGATTTGGCACTATTATCATTTAATAATTTATATGAGTGATGTTTAGTTGTACATTATAATAATGTTCGAATTATAATAATTGAATTATTATTATAATCTTCCAACTTTTTTTTTTTTCTTGTACTCTTTTCTTTCTTTATAGTAAATTTAATAGTTAGAATCTGAATAGTCATCTTGGGTAGTCGAATGGTTTTCATTATAACTATTGGAAGCCGATGAGCCAAGTTATTCTTTATATTAGAGTCTCTTGAGTTATTGACTCATACGCCTTTTCCTATTTGTTTTCGATGGTTTATGACACACATCTTTGAAGGTGAAAAACTCTGAAGTACTTCCAAATTTCTATTTTCTTTACACACTAATCTCACGTCCTCAAAGCTGTGAATCAAAGCTAGGTTCGAGTCTATATCTTTGCCATAGCAGAATTTAGGAACAGTCACAGTAGAGCTTGGATTGCCATAAAGTTTTGCATTCTAAAAATGCTCATGAGCCAAAATCAAGGAGTCCCCATTGCAAGTCAATAACATATTGATTATTCAAAACCCATAGTACACAAAAATCTGAAACTTATATCCGTTGTGATTTTGTTGATTAGAATGACGTCCATTATTTATAGCTTGTATTGGGTAAAAAATTCTTAGGTGGCTAAGCACTTAAAAGTCTGATGGATTTTATGCCAATAAATTAGACAAGGAGGTTGAGCATCACCATAACAAGATTTTCTCATTTGAAATATCAAGAAAGATAGTTTGAGGGTTTTGTTAGCTTGTTCACCTATTTGCAATAGTTAGTCTTTGTGTTTTTGTGAAACTAATATTTTGAAAAAGAGTTTAACTTTGTATTGCATGTCATGGTTGTGTGCACACATTAATGCCATATTATCTCCTTAAAAGAGAACATTAGTTATTTTAGTTTGATGCACTTTGGGATACCTATCCTTTTGTTTTGTTTTTCTTGTAGAAAACGTCTAGACGTGAACTTCTATAGCATCTAAATTGTTGTAAATTTGATATGAATTTATATCTCAAACAAGAATATCAAGTGGCTTTCTGACATTCACGTCTAATGCTTGATTATGTCTTCTTAATCTATTTTCATTATGGTTCTTGTTCCATGGATGACAATTTCAGTTGGTTTTGGAAGTGAAAAGTAGAATGGTTGGTAATTGGATTGCTATTAAATAGTCTAATTGAAGGGAAGTATTTTTGCTATTCAAGTGGAACTAGTGAGAAAGCAAGTTTTCAGAGGCCAACCTTAGTGTTATTCGATAATAATTCAGCACACTAGAGGTTTATTATGTTAATGTTAATGTAATGATGCATTCAAATTTTGAAATCTTTAATGAACATAATTTATATAAACATAGAATGTGAAATGATCATTGTATGTAATCTTCTTAAGTGATAGAGCCATTTTCTCTAAAATTTTGAATACTTGGGACTCACTTGACTATGTAGCCACAAAGATGGGTGATGAGGTGAGAGAAGGGAATCATCAATAAGTTGAATTAGTATCAAATTGACAAAACAAGGATTATCATTTTTACTGTGAATTAATAAATAGCTCTTGCACATTCTTGTTATCATGATCTCTTGTTGCCAAGTCATATGGTGAGTTAATTATCAGGAAGCCCAATAAATGACAAGATGACCCCTACCAATTCTGGATAGGGAGGGCCTTTCTTGTTAGAGATCATGTAGGGATATGTTGTGGTTCGAGGTTGGGTGGTTAAGCCCCTGATAATGTTTCACCACTCAAGATGTCAGACAGAGATAAGCTAGGCATTAAATTGTTTACTAGAAACAAGTATTATCATTTTTATTTATGAGGAGGTAAGATTGAATTGAGTTAACTTCATTGTTATCATTATTTTACACTTGGATTGATTTGTGAATTGTTTTCATTTATATGAATATTGAATATAAGTATTTTTCTATTCTTGAGAAATAATCATAGTTAAGCAATTTAGATGGAATGGGATCTGAAGCCCTAAATGATTGAGAGATGATTGGAAACCTAAATGATACAGTGATATTGGAAGCCCTAATTGAATCCATCTTCATGGAAGCCCTAAATTAAAATCGTGGTTGCGAAAGCCCTAAATGAACTGATGTTAAATGATGTCCTAATTGATATAGTGGTACGTGATGCCCTAATTTAAAATAATAGACTTGTATTTAATTCGATTTTAAGATAGCAGTTTTTAGGTGATAGTTGCCATATGAAATTGTTATAGTGTATTTGTGGACTAACCTAGGTGGTTGCAGAAGCATCCCTAGTTGAATCAAACTCAGGTTTCTGAGGTATGTGGTTTTCAATTTCTGTATTAATTTCATTGATGCTAATTCAAGTTTTTAGTTAAGAGATCTTGTATAACTATTTTTAATGATAAATCTTATTCACATGAACATGAATGATATAACTATCTTCCTATGAAATGAAGTAGCAACTGTATTTTCTTGAGTATGGTATTTGTTAAATTAGACCTTGGAAAATTGGATGTTATGTAAATCCCCATCAAAGTAGTATCAGAGCCATTAAAAGGTTTGGGAAAAGTAGAGTGCATGCCAAAGGTAAGTGAATCTATAGGTGAAACCACCATGGTACCAATGTAGAGTTGGCAATAGATTCGACACAAGAATAAGAGAATCTAACATGCTTCTTGAGGAAGCTGTGGAAGATATGAAGAAAAAGCTACAGGAAGTTGTTCAAACTATAGGAAAGATGAAAGAGTAGTCAAAAGTGGATAAGGACAAGGGAATGAATCAAGTAGAAGAGGATATAGATCTAGAGCCAGACCTACCATTAGCATAGGAACCTTTTCTTGAAGCATTCAAGGAATTAAGTGGAAAGACATTAGAAGGAATTCCCATCTTTAATAGAAGAATGGATGCATAATTAGTTATGGAATGGATTAAGGGTATGGAAAATCACTTTTAATGTGATGGGGAAACAAAGGTATTAAATGTGAACATAGCTAAATCAAGGTTAAGAGGACAAGAATTATCTTGGTGGAAGTTCTTGCAGGAAGAAAGAGAGAAGGAAGGCAAAAAGTCAATTATAAATTGGAAGACTATGGTGGCTAAGGTAAAAGAAAATTATATTCTAGAGTATTATGACATCTAGTTACACAAGAAAAGGAAAATTCTTAGACAAAGAGACCTAGAAGTGGCTACCTATACTGAGGAATTTCGAGAACTAAGCCTTAGGTCTAGAGTGCAAGAAAGTGAAATCATCAAGGTTTCTAGGTATCTAAATGGTCTTAGATGGAATATATAAGAAGAAATAAGTCTCAGTACACTAACTACCCTCCATAGTTGTTACTAGATGCTATCAAAGTGGAATAAATTTTGAGAAAGAAAAAAGATTCAATTACTAAGGGTAGAGGAAGAGGAAGATATTCTAGAGGTGGACATAGAGGAGGTTTTAGTGGAAAGATCAATGAGAATGAGGCCAAGAGGCTCCAAGTACATTCAACAAGAACATTAACCTAATAATAGAGGTTGTTATGGTAGAGGAAGGAGATTTCATAGTGGTGGAAGAAGTTCCCATTTTGCTTCCCTGAAGTGTTAAAATTGTGGGTGGGTAAAAGTACAAACCTATGTCATGCTTTTGTAAAGGGAAATGCTAACAAAAGTATACATGTTCACCTTCAGTGACATAACATTGGTATTATTATTTTAAATTTGAAAATTAAGTAAACTAATGAAATGTGTAGAAATGGATGAAGTTTACGCTTATAATTTTTAATAATTATTTGGAATAAGAATCAATATATTTTCCTAATTTTTACAGATAATTTTTTAGATGCTAAAAATTAGAGGTCCAGTTCCCACCACAAAACTATATGGAAATAAACTTATTTCTCTTTGATCTTAGACTATGTTATAGATAACATATATATATCTAGAAAAATTGAAAATAAAAATCAGCTTTAGACATATATTTTCTCTTTTATAGTGATTCAAACTTCAACTCACCTAAAACCGATAGTTTTCATCTCCCACCATATTTTTCAAAACAAATCTATTCTAACTAGAAGAAAAATTATACATTTTAGAAGAGGGCTTTCTCCTCTAGAACATCATATCATTTTTAAATAGTTCTTATATAATTTGATATATTTTTCTTTCTCAAAATCAACATCTTTTTTTAGTGTTAAAATACGTGTTTGTAGTTTTCAATTACAATATACTATATCTAATTAAAACACTATAAAATATATATGAGAATATTTTTGACTCTAAGCTCTATAAAATGGTATTTATATGTTATTAATAAATTATCATAAAAAATAGTAAGAGTTATTGAAACACCACTTTTCTGAAATGATTTTTTTTTAGTAATTGGATACAAACTAGCATAAAACATGCTTTTAATAGACAATTCCAATTGGAAAAGTGGGAGACCATATATAACTTATATAGAATGAGTTTATCTAGATCATTTATTTGAAAAAAATGATTTTTAGATATAAACACTCATATTTAGTTATTCTAAAAAGTTGGCTTGAAAGGTGACACAACGTTGTACTTTTATTGGGGTAGTTAGGTCACCCAAATTATAGGTTCCTTAACAAGCCATCATCTTTAGAAGAGAAGAAAAAGATAGCATATGTACAAGAGGAGCATTGTCCTAAACACTCATAGGTGATTTTAGATTCAGAGAATGTTGAAAATATGATGTTGACAAGGATATGAATTAAAAAACATACCAAGGATGTGCACAAGAAAAGAAGGGCTATTTTTAAAGTCAAGTGGAAGAGATTAGGCAAGATGTGCATGTTCATAATTGATTTAGGATCTACTAATAATTTCATTTTAGAGGAGGTAATCCAAAAGTTAAAAATCACCAAGATACCCCATTTTTGGTGTAAATAAGTATTCACTATTTATGCTTCACTTAAGTTTACTTAGGTTAATGCATTATTTTATTATTTATTTGGTGAGACACTTAGGAGTTTGCATACTCTCATGAGTGGTCATGTTGACAACACAGAAGTACACAACTCTAAGTTAGCACATGGTGTCTACAACACCAGAGTTTGCATCATTCACTAAGTTGTAATGTAGACAACATAGTTATTCGCACTCCCATTTTAGCAAATGTTGTTTACAACATTAATTTGTGTGCTACACCAATGTAGGCTTATCCTCACATCATCACACTTACTTCTATGCTTAATGGAGGTTAACCCAAATCTCGTGGACGTGTGCCTAGTTGTATGACTTATCATGTTGTTGACTTCTATGCACTGTAGAATCTTTCTAGAGGCCTTTATAGATAGGCACTCCTAGTGTACTTTCATATGGACTATTGAATAAATATATTGTCACTCTAATCATACTCTCTCTTTGGTCTACTAATGTGCTTGTGTTTGAGTTCCTTAGTCTTGGGTGAATTCTACCCTAAAGAAAATTCTTACATGGTATTAGAGCTTGAGGAAATTCTCTACACATAGTCATTCAAGACCATTCATGCTTTAGTACCTCAACCTAAATCTAGAGAATCTATAGAAATTGGGAGTGTCTAGGGCCAAATCTCACCTCACCATTGCGTCTAGAATGTCAATTAGGTGAAGATCAACTATAAATTGGCCTATTCTGTGCTAAAGTTGATTGTGAGGAAATTTTTGTTTGCAAACTGACTATGGTCATTTAATTGATCTATGCATTTATTTCTTAGATCTGCAATTTTATTCTATGTTATTTTTCTGTATTTTTCTTTGGAAATTCTTAGAATTTTTTTCACCCAATCGAGCTAGTAGAGAATTTTTTTTTGTAGAACTAGGTAGTGACATCCCAACCCTATAATTTGGAAGGAATATTCATTAATTGTAGGCATATTTATTAATTGGCAGGCTTCGACATAGTTAGGCAACCACATTTCTTAGCACAAGCCAACATTAATTTTTGATGATGATAATAAAATGAAGCCTCGAAATTCGACGGCTTCCCAAGCTCACCATCTAGTGGTCCACCTCACCATGGCCATTTGTTTGAATGCCAATGACCTTCACCTTTAAAACTCTACAAAGACCCTTCCCATGCAAATGTGGGATTAAAGCCTCTTTTTCTAGCATGAATAGCCCTAGTACGATAGGAAAATTTGGCAATGCGAAGTATCGTCTAGTGCACATGCAGTGACAATCTCTCACACACAACAAGCGTCTGACCACCATGCAGCCACAACCTAGGCCTACTCCTAATGCCACATAGTATTATAAAAGCTCATGATGATAGCCGCCACAAGACAAATCATTGCCAACTATCATACACGTTAGCATATACAACCACTACCTACATCAGACCCAATTAGTGTGTATGCAAGCCTACATAGTCAACTCTATATGCCATGATAGCTAGACATGTTATCCATGTCTTTACCATCCGTACAAGGTGATATCATCATGACATTAAGCTGACATCATCATAGGGCTTGGAGTAACTATTTTCATCAATTTTTCAAGCCTAAATTTGATCGTCATCTAACCATCATTCTAGGGAAAATTTGAACTTCTACAATAGATGTATGACTATCACATTTAACTGTATCTTTTTCTAATGCAACCCTTCTCTAGAATGATTTTTGATTTTGTACTCCGGCTTTGGGAGGCCATATCTCAGTCATCCAAACTCTAAATTAGGTGCAATTTGTTTTGAAATTGGGTATAATTTCCTTAAAAATTTAGCAGTTTAGCTCTTTTCTAGTTTTGGTGCACAAATTTTTAAGAATTTGTGTCTTTTGGCTGCTATACCTATCCAATCCTACATTTTGCAACTTCAAATACTCTATATGGACTCATCTGCACACAAAAATAGGTTCTATTCTTTTTGAAAGTGTGTTATTTTTCATCTACTTTCCAGATCTGCTATTAGATTATAGGGTTGTGGACAAAAGTGTCACTTTCAGAATTAGGTCCTTTTCTACATTGTAATACTTTGATATATCTTCAAAATTGTTGTACATCTGAGATACATTGTAATGTTCCAATTTTGAACTCCATAAGCAGGTTGTAAAAAGAAAAATTAGAAGTCTACTAAGGAAAAAATTGGCAAGTGACCATTGTAATCACACTACATATAAAGTGCACAAAGCATCCTCTTTTGCAGGGTTTATTGATTTAGTGAAAAGAGCAAATGTTCTTGGTGTTGTGTTCTCTTTTTTTTGCAATTTTCTTTCATTTTTTGCATCATGGGAGATTTTAAGTTTCCAATATTAACTCCTCATAACTATGCTACATGGTCCATTAAAATGTGGTACCATTTAATGCATAAAGGAGTTTCTCAATATGTAGATGGTACCCTTCCTAAACCAACAAGTGGTCAAGTATCTACTAGTGAAATTACTGATTGGCAAACAATAGATAGGAAAGCCCTAGGAGATATTTTTTTGTGGGTTGATGACAAGATCATGTATCAGATTGAGAAGTCTCGTACATCCAAGGAAGCTTGGGATACCCTCCAAAACTTATATGGTAAAGTGTCTAAAGAGGATGTTTTCAAAATTAAAGATGGGCTTGTCTCCTTAGATCCTAAGTCATTTGATTCTACATAGGATTTCATCATTAAGGTGAATGAACCAAGGACAAAGCTTACTAATTATGGGAGTCCTATTAAAGATGAGAAATTGATCTATCTTATTCATAATAAGCTACCATTTGAGTACTCTACATTTGTTTCTACTATAATACCTCAAAGACTACTTTAGGGTCTACCTATTAGAAAGTCTCTTTTGATGATTATGTTGATCTATTGGATAAAGAAGAAAAGAAGTTGAAATCAATGGGGATTCTCAATTCACCCAAGTCTAAGGCATTGGTGGCCAATAATGAGGGTTCTCAAAATTTAGCTAGTCAATCTTCAAATAAAGGAAAGGGCAAGAATAAGAAGTGGAAGAATAAATTAGAGGATGTAGAAAAGACAAGACCATAATCAAAACAACATGCAAGTCTTCCTTGAATTCAAATAAGAAGGGGGACAATAATGACAAGAAAAAGTGTGCTTATTGAAATAAATTTGGTCATGAAGAACATGAGTGTTATCATAAAAATATTGATGAGTTGACCAACATCATGAAGAAACATAAAGTTCTACTACCTTATGCTTACAAGGAGAAAGGGTCTTCTTCAAATTCAAAGGGCAAAGGGCAAGCACTCATGGAAAATTCAAATTCATCAAGGGAATGGATTCATGACTCAGGTGCCTCATATCATATGGGTTCTTCAAAGGAGGATTTTTCTTCATTGAAGCAATCAAAGGTACTATACGTCTTTGTGGGAGATGATACAAAAATGAAAGTTGAAGGGAAAGGAAATGTGGAAATGGAAAATGGAAAGTTTAAAGATGTTCTAAAGGTTCCTCACCTAAGTTCAAATCTTCTCTCAATTTATCAAATCACTCACCTTAGAGATGATCATAAAGTTGAGTTCCTTCCTGATTCAGTAAAAGTGTACAACCTAAAGATGATTCAGTGGTTGCAATGGGGAAAATGAACCATGACAAAAGGTTGTATTATTTCTCTCACTTTGTGCCCAAGTCTACTTCACAAGCCTTACTAATACAATCAAATTCACAAAACCAATTATGGCATGCACATTTTGGTCATCTTGTCTTCTACTATCTTTAGCAACTTTTCTCAAACAAAATGGTCAAAGGTCTACCTACAATCAACTTTTCCAAAGGTGAATGCTCAATAGATTCAGTGGATATGCATCTAGAGGAGAATTTGTTCTTCACCTATGTCTTCAAGAGCACCATTTGTTCTTCAATTGGTTCACATGGTATTAATAGGTCCTTTTGTTGTGACTTTAGTCACCCAAGGTTGCCACATACTTACTTTCATTAATGAATTTTCAAGGTATACTTGGGTCTACTTTCTTCATAACAAGAATGAAGTGTTGGACAAGTTTCTAGCCTTCAAGACTCATGTTGAAAAAAAATAAAAGAAAGCCATCAAAGTTCTAAGAATGGGCAATGAAAAAATATATGTAAATAAAAGACTTAAATACTTTTGCAAACTTGAGGGAATTGATCTTCAGAATCTAGCAGCATTTAGTCTACACAAGATAGATGTTGCAACATTGAGGATCTGAACTCTTAAGTCTATCACAAGTTGAATGATACAAGCCAAGTCTCTAGATCTGTCATTTGAAGTCAAAGAAATCAAGAGTGTTAATCACATACTTAATAGGTCTCCTCATCCTACCTTAGATAGAAAGACTCCTTTTGAGGTATGGTGTGGCAAAAAACTAGTTGTGACACACTTCAAAGTCTTCAGTTGTCCAACATGGGGAAAAAATTCATCTAGGGGATGCAAGGTACCATCACCTTGGCCTTGTACCTTCATCAAATATGAAGATGGTTTGAAGGCATACAGACTTATGGATCCTGGGAGACATCAATTTTTTGTGGAGGATGTACACTTTGAGGAAAGTTCACCCAACTTATCCACTAGTGCTCTCCACACATCATACATTGTGGAAATTGATAGTGACACCAACAATAATGCTTCAATTGATTCAAACGTGTGTGGTTTCTATCAATAGTTGCAATGAGATGTCATGACATTAGTATAGTCCACATGCATATATTGCCACAATTATATGTCCAAAAAAGTAGGGTACACCCAGTCTTTTAGCTCCAATAATAGAAGATGACTACATAATAGATATTTTAGGTTTGTTTATGGAGTCATACATAGCAGATATGCGTGACATCATTGATGACATAAATTTTCTCTTTGATGGAGAAGATCCTTCTACAGTTGTTATGAAGGCTCACTCTGACCCTCATGTCCACTATCTACATGATCGGTATTCATAGGTTGATGGGATTTTGGATACTTATGTATAGCAATTGTAGGAGGTCTCTTTATTAGTTGAGGAGATGGTACATTCTTTGTTACATGTTCTACATTCTTCCTTCACAGGGATAGTTGAGTGGGTTTCAGAGACATCAATGATCATTGGGATTCTTTCCACACAAAATGGAAGCATCTCATTTGTACCCATGGTATTGTTTCTTCTAAAGGGGAGGAATACTATTTTGCAGTCTTGGATCAGCTTCTACATCAAAGAAGTCACTAGTTGGCATTCTTCTTTTGGGAGGGGAGCCTATCATGTCTCTCTTCCTCTTCTCACATTTCTCTATTGTATATACTTGATGTATGTTGTGATGGGGGGGGGGGGGCAGCTAGTCTTGATTACTCCATCTATCCATGCATCTAGTTTTTTCATCTCTCTTTTTGGTGAATGATTTTTCTCATGAGGTTTTCCCTCTTTCTCCAATTTATGAGAGCTTGCATCTAATTATGTACATGGGTACCTAACATGGCCTAGTAACTGAGACCCATCCTGCATTTCATCCTAGATTTTGTGAGCTTAAGTACACTCCCCTAAGTTGCACTTAAGGGGGGGTGTTGGTGTAAATAAATATTTACTATTTACACTTTACTAAAGCTCACTTAGGCTAAGACATTATTTTATTATGTTACATTATTTAATTATTTATTTGAGTGAGACACTTAGGAGTTTACATACTCTCACAAGTTATCATTTTGACAAAATAGAAGTTTGAAACTCTAATTCAGCACATGGTGTCTATAACAAGAGAGTTTGCATCATTCACCAAGTTGTCATGTAGAAAACACAATTATTCACACTACCATTTTAGTACAAGTTTTCTACAACATTAATTTGCATGCTACACCATTGTAGGCTTATCCTCACATAATCACACTTACTTCTATGCTTAATGGAGGATAACACATATCTAGTGGACATGTGCCTAATTGTATGACTTATCATGTTGCTTACTTCTATGCACTCTAGAAGCTTTCCAGAGGCCTTTATATGCAGGCACTCCCAGTGTACTTTCATATGGAATATTGAATGAATATATCATCATTTTGATCATACTCTCTCTTTGGTCTATTATTGTGCTTGTGTTTGAGTTCTTTGGTCTTGGGTGTATTCTTCCCTAAAGAAAATTCTTACACCCATGAATGTCCATATAAAGTTATTTGGTTAAATATACTTGTTAATGAGCAAGTGTGGATTGAGTTCACCATAGATAGGTATCAAGATAGAATATTTTTTTATTTTCTACTAATGGATGCATGCCATATGTTTCTTGGTAGACCATGGCTATATAATAGGAAGGCAGCACACCATGACAAGGACAACAAGTACACATTAAAAAATAATGGAGTAACTTTCAAATTTTAGTCTTTGATAGAGGAAGACATAGTGTAGAAGGCATAATCCAATTCACTATTGATGAGTGGTAAGGAGTTCCTAAAAAATATAAAGAAGGAAGAATGATTTTCTTATGCCATAATAGTGAAATCAAGGGAGGACAAGGCACCTAAACAATCACCTATGCCAGAAGAGGTAAAACAACTATGCGGTCAATTCAAAGCCATCATTTGTGAAGGTACACTAGCTACACTACCCCAAAAGAGAGAAACAAGCTATCAAATTGATTTTTTGTCTGGGGCATCACTTCCTAATAAGGCTTCATACAAGATGACAGTAGAGTAGAACAAAGACATAGTTAGGAAAGTCTAAGAACTTTAGGATCAAGGTATAATCAGGAAGAGTATAAGCCCATGTGAATTCCTAGTGGTGTTGGTGTTGAAAGAAATTGTTCAATTTTATATTTTCTTTGATGAAACACAAAATATCAAGTCTTTACCATTCAGTGTTTAACAAGCTCACTCAGCCAATGATGATAGTTTTTAGTGTGTTCCAAGTGTTGTAGAGATAATCAAGTTTAGAGTCAGTATCTAGTGAGCTCACTTAGGCATGAAAGAAAGTTTCTAGGATGATAGTGTCTATTTAATTCACACAAGCACCAAAGAGAACTTGGCACATAACCAATTTTAATCGAGCCCACTCTACTACCAAAGGAAATTAAGTTTAGGATGGAATTTTAACTAAAATCATGTGGTTAGCAAAGAAAGTATGAAGAAATTCATTTCTGTGTTAGTGTTGAATGAGTTAGGTAGGCTAACAAAGGATTTTCTCGAGTTAGTATATTTAGTTTGATGAATTTATTTGTTAAGTCTAGCCAGCTTCAACGATGAATATTGAATATTTGAAAGTGTATTCAAGCTGACTTGACAAGGTAAATGATATAAGTATAAAGTCAGGGATTGAATGAGAAGCATGGGATTGAAAAGATAAATTGAGGAAGTGAATTGAAAGGATATTACAATATCATGAGTTGATCGAGCTACAATGTTTTATCCAATCAAGGAGGATCAAGTATTCAAGCCAAAATAGAGATATGGAATCAGCAATATAGTTGCATCCACAATTAGGTTGTACGATTGTTAATCTCTAATAAATGTAGTAGTGTATTAAATCTCTTAACAAAGTTAGCTTAATAGCTATTTGCGAAATCCTTTAACAAGGTGACACTTCTAGATTGAAGTGTCTAAAGAACTACACAAGGCCACTCCTAAAAGGGTGATTTAAATCCTTTAATAGTGTAACACCTAATAGTGTGTTTTGTAACCTTTTAGAGGGTTGGTTCCTAACAGGGTTGACATTAGAAGAGTGAAAAATAGTAATTAGTTACAATTGGTTTGTTTTCCAAAAAAGGGTTTCCACATTAAATCCTAGTGTCATATGTGTTCATGGTATTTTCTTTATTATTCTATAACTAAGTTAATTAATGTTAATAACACTAAACATATTAATAAGTAAATATTTCAATAATTGTTGAGTGTGAGATATTCTCAGTGTTTGTTGAGTGATTCAGTGCTAACTGAGTCACAACAATATTTCACTTTCAGTAGAGTTTTGATTTTGATTTGTATTGACATCTAAGGGATCTAGGATTTATTTTTGTGGTAACTAATTTACTCCTCCCCTCTTTTTTACTCCTTTTATATTTCAAAAAATTGGTATCATAGCTTTTGCTACTTGCATAGAAGGTTTCAAGAACCTAAGCTAAAGATAGTGATGCCTTACAGAAGGGAGATCCCTAAGCAAAACAAAGATAACTTAAAGGCATGGTAGGAACTCATGAGATTGCATTTGGAAACAATTGGAGACTTAGGCATAAATTATCTCAACATTAAGTATGTGGAACCTACTGGAACCGTGACTATTGAAGAAATTATAGAAAAGAAGAATCATAACTTTATGATCAGTGATATTGCCCCGAATCTCAACTATGTTGAATTTGATGAACTCAAAGACTATGGTACTTCTTATGAGATGTGGATCAAGCTAAAATATATCTATATAGGTGATGAAAATGTAAGGAGAACTAAGGAAGAAATTCTTAGAGGTCAATTTGAATAAATAAGGATGAGAGAAGATGAGACTGTTTGAAAATACAATGAAAGGATCAAAGCTAGTGCGTGTGCAATCAGAGCCTAAAGAGGAAAGATAGATGATCAAACATTGGTAAGAAAGGTACTCAAAACACTTCTTCCTATATATGTAATTAGATTTTCAAAAATTCAAGAGATGAGATGCAATCCCAAAATTAACATAACTTTTGATGTAGCAGTGGGAAGGTTCACAACATTTGAGTTAGATAACTATGATAACTATGTTCCTAACTCTAGAAATATTGAGTCTACATTTCAAGCCAAGCTATCACTCAAAATGAAAGCTGCGAAATTCATTGAAGCATTACTTGCAAGAAGATTTCCCAAGTGCAAAGGGAAGTACAAAGGCTAAATTCCTTTGATATACTTTTCTTGTGAAGAAGTTGGTTACATTGTTCCAAGGTGTCCAAATGGAGAAGAGAAAGAAGGAACTCACAAGCTGGAAGGACTACAAGGAAAAATGTAAGAAATCTTGTTACATTGCTAAATATTCTAATCGTAGTGAAAAATATGATGAAATGGTCTACATTTTTGTTAAGGATGAATCAAATGATGAGAATGATAAAATGGAACGTATATCACAAATTAGTAATAATGATACATGGATTATTAATAGTGGTTGTTCTCACCATATAACTGGTGATAAATCAAAATTTGAAAACATGGTACACTATGATGGTGGAAGTGTTAGATATGGAAATGATGAACCATGTTATGTGAAAGGTAACAGTTGTACTGCACTAAACAATGATCTTAGATGTGATAATTCTTATAGGGTTGAAGGACTAAACCATAATTTTCTTACTGTGGCTCAACTGAATAACATTTGATTCAAAGTTGAATTTGTGAATGGAAACACCAATCTTATAGATTGAAAAGAAAATTTGGTTGAGCTTGGCAAGAAAACTAAAGCGAATATATTCTACCTAGATCTAAATTAAAGTTTATATTTCATTGCTAAAGTAGAAGAAAGTTCATTATGGCATAAGACATGTATTGGTTTAAAATGGAAAAAAAATCAAGTGAAGAGTATTTAGTCCTTTTAGTAAATGGTTTGGGGTCATGTGAAATGCCTTGAATAGTATTTTAATTGGATCTAGATATTTTCCCCTTGTTCTACTTGTCTCTCTCTATTTCAACCCTATTTCTTATAAATTAGTAATAATGATACATGGATTATTGATAGTGGTTTTCCTCACCATATAACTAGTGATAAATCAAAATTTGAGAACATGGTACACTATGATGGTGGAAGTGTTAGATATGGAAATGATGAACCATGTTATGTGAAAGGTAACAATTGTATTTTGTAAGAATTTTCCTAAGGGAAAAGTTCACCCAAGAACTAAGAACTTATACACAAGCACAAATGTAGACAAAAAATGGAGAGAGTATGGTCAGAATAACAATGTATTCAATACTTGATGCTTACAAGTACACTAGGAGTGCCTGAATATAAAAGCTACAGGAGAGCTTCTAGAATGCATAGAAGTTAGAACCATAATGTGTCATACAACCAAGCACGTGTCCACCGAATATGGATTATCCTCCATTAAGCACGAAAGTAAGTGCGGTGATGAGAGGATAAGCCTAGTAGGGTGGGACACGCAAAACAGTGTTGCAGACACCATGTGCTCAAATAAAGGTGCGTACTCCTATGTTGTCAACATGAAAACTCACAAGGTTGCACAAAATCCTAAGTGTCTCATAAATAAAATAATAAAATAATAAAATATAATTAAATAATGCATTAACCTAAGTAAACTTAAGTAAGTGTAAATAGTAAAGTACTAATTTACACCAACATATTTCACTAAACAATGATCTTAGATTTGATAATGCTTATAGGGTTGAAGGACTAAACCATAATTCACTTAGTGTGGCTCAATTGAATAACATTTGATTCAAAGTCAAATTTGTGAATGGAAAAGCCAATCTATTAGATTGAAAAGAAAATTTGGTTGAGCCTAGCAAGAAAACTAAAGCGAATATATTCTACCTAGATCTAAATGAAAGTTCATATTTCATTGCTAAAGTAGAAGAAAGTTCATTATGGCATAAGACATGTATTGTCTTAAAATGGAAAAACTTTCATGTTAAGAGTATTTATTCCTTTGAGTAAATGGTTTGGGGTCATGTGAAGCACCTTGAATAGTATTTTAATTGGATCTAGCTATTTTCCCCTTGTTGTACTTGTCTCTCTCTATTTCAACCCTATTTTTTATAAATTTCTCTATGAAATAAAAGACTTTCGCTTCTAGTTCAAGGAAAACCTTTTTGGTCAAGGTAAGCTAGGATAAGATAACCTCAACCACAACCTAGGGTAGGATTGACCTTGTTCCTGACCCCATGTGCCATTTTTTAATTTCTAGAAGTTTTGGGATCTTGGGCTTTAGAAATTTTCTTTTCCTACTTCCCAGTCGGGTGTTTTAGGTTTTAGAATGGTAGACTCTTAAATTAAATTTTATCTAGGTCCATTCCAAGGGGTTAAGGTTAAATGGGATTTAATGCTCCTATGTCAACTTTCTCTAGGAGTTTGTACCCTAGATCTCTATATAAGGAAGTCTTCTTGCCTCATTTTGACATCTACAATTTTTGCACGAGTGATCCACTTTTTATGAATGACTATCTATAATCCATCTACCTAAATGAAGTGAAGATCTACTATCAATTTTTAGCCATTGAACGATTCAATCTCATCCAAGGCAACTTCTATTAAAGGATATATTCAATATTGGTGTTGAAGATCTAATGACATTAATTTGAGACATCCTACATACATTTATACATTCATTTGGAGCATCTGTACTTTTAGAATCAAGGATTCAAATCCTCCACAAGGATTTCCACATGAGCATGGTAAATAGTTCCATTTACTTTGTTTATACACAATACAATTACAATTATATTTCAAGGTTAATTCCCCCACTAGGTTTTGACTGAGGCAAACCCCCCATCCAAAAAAAAATCATTTTTCTTATAGATATAGGTGTGGGACAATGAATTGAAGAGAAGATTTGGATACCCTTTTTGTCAAACTTGTGAGATTCATGAACATAAACTTTGTTAGAGTAGTACAGGTCAAGGTCAACTTTTTGGTGTACAATTGTGCCTTAGGGTAAGATTTTTCCCTGCCAATAGGGTAAAAGTTGACCTCCCTTCAAATAGACAATTTTTTTTGGGTTTTCCCTGTCTTGACATTTCTAGCCTGGAAAAGGTTGCAAAATTCCTCAAAAACTATACACAAACATAAGAAATTAGCATTTTTTACATTTAACATTAGTATTTGTCTTTTCCCTATTTTAGGATTTAACCACATATCCCCCATAATAGAAAGATTATGTAGCCTCCTTTCTTACTATTTTCCATCACATGATCCATTTCTAGATTAATCACTCTGTTTTACTTAATCAATTTGGGTAATTCCTTTTGAAAATTAGGGTTGAGAAGAGGTTTCTATTTTCTTTCTATTCATTTTGGTTTCTATTATCTTGTGTGTATAACTTCACTTTTCATTTTGGTGAACCTAACTTGCTTACCCCTATCTTTTGTGGAATTAGATTCCCTTTATGCTTTGTGTTGTTCTATTTCCTTTCATTTGATTAGGTTTTTTCTTCAATTAAGATTAGATTTACTTTATGGTTATGTGGAAGATCATGGTCAACCAAACTATGCTCTTAAGTGATAATAAAAAATCAACAAATCAGGGTTATGTCAATTTGATGTGCAATTTTCTACTTGTTGTAAACTTTATATGTAGAGGTTGCAAGAAAATAATCTCTACCAAATTGAATTTAGTTTCAAAACTATTACGATTTATCTTAAAACTTTAAAAATTTATTGGTCAAAATTTTGACTTTCAATTCAATAGTACAAAAATTCTAGGACAACAATAAGAAGTAGAGTTATGTCTGACAACCTTAATTAAAATCAAATGATAATATTTTTTAATAATACTCTAGATATAAGAAGTAGACTTATGCCTAGATGTGACACTTATTTTTGTGTATTTTCATTCTAAATAAATAAATTATTATTATTTATCTACTATAATATTTTTAGAATTTAAAAAATGCTATGTCTAGCCACCTTAATGTTGGAATTACAATAGGAAATGTAAACTTTTGAGTGGGGGAATGTGAATCAGTAGTTTAAACTTTGACCCATTAAATTTTCACAATACTTCTTCCTCATGCATTCAATGAGAAAATTGAATTAACATGTAAAGAATATATATCTAAATCATATAACCATGTAATAATTCACACACATAACACTAGATATCACTACCTAAAAATCGTCCAAGTGAGAAGGTAAAGCTAGGGTGGGGATAACATGTACAAATCTTCACTACTTTAGTAATAAAGTGTAACCAATTGAGGTTACAATGACTATTAGGTCTCACCTTGTTAGAGGATTTCAACGCCCTATTAGAAGTGTGCCTTTTTAGAGGACTTTAACTTACAACTAAGTAAGCATCCTCTTAAAGGATTTCATATGGCCTATTAGGACTACTCTATTAAGAGATTTAACTGAAATCACCTATTAAAATGTCTCAGCATAGATCCTATGGTTGGTACTTGCTTTCCTGATAACATATCACCTCTAAACAATGTCTTCTTGATCATTCATGATTAGATGTCTCAATGTCATATCCTTTTCCTTATCCTCTATCCTTCTCTAATTGATTCTACAATTCACTCTTTCTTCATAACTTCTAAGTCACCTTGAATGCTCTACATGCAAACTACCTTGTTCACCCCTTAAATTCCTTACACACTCACTAAAGGGTTTAGGGCTTTGTCCTCCTTAAGAAGACATTGGTAGCTTAGGGTTAGGTATGAATATATAGCTAAGGTTCATCCAATTTGTCACTTAATCCTACCGATTTTCTGACTAGCTGCATGTAATTTCATAGGGAATCCAAAATAGAGATTCATCATAATATTCAAAATATCAAAATACAATCTTAAGTCAGCCCACAAATGGTTTACATATTTTTTTGTGCTATTACAAACAATTATATCAAAATTGTGTCACTTGACATATGAAGTTTTTGTTGCTCAGCATGCACTATTATGTATATTGTGACTCAACAGCTGCATTACTCGGTAGTCACTATTTACTTAGCTCCTAACTCACTCAGTATGGTCTATCTACTTGGCACTCGAGTGACTTAGCACATGAGTGACTTGACACTCACTATAGCTCAGCATGGTCTAATATTTACATGTCATCATTGACATTTATTACTAGTTTGACATGAGCTGAGTAAATGGCTTAAGTGTGTTGACACTCACTTGCCAAAATCAATCTATGATCAACAATCTCCCCCTTTGACATGATTGTCGAAAACAATTCAATATAGAATATTATTGTTAATCTTTTTAGCATAACATATCCATGGCTCAACTTATATAGAAAACTTCAAACTTTCAAAAAAATTCAATAACTTGTATACCTCAAAATTTGATAACTCCTCTTGAGTTAATATGTTTGTTTTGTATCCAAAATATGTGCTCCTTTCTAAGTGAATGTGTTTCTACTAATACACTTTGACTTTGATGCCCTGTGTTACTGATATTCTTTCATTTGATATGCTCTCCCTTAGCTGATACATATCCCTTTTTGCTACTTTCTTCCCCAAAAATATATATCTGCCTTATGATATATCTCTACTCTATTTTATTCTCCCTTCTACTATACTCCCCCTTTCTTATTTCTTTCCCTTTTGTTCATACTCACCCATATTATATTTCTCCCCCTTTTTGACACTTATGTCAAATGGGCTATACACCTATCATGTTTTTGTTTGAAAAAGATTTGTGGACATCCATTATGATCTTTAAGGCTGCATCCCAATTATCACATGCAACATCCAATGACTTAATTTGGATTGCAAGCTTGGCAACAAGGTGTAATAGACCATCCAAAGTAGAATGATTGCTATATTTCTTTAGTAGAGTTTTAGCATAGCCTAGTTCCTATTGCATTATCTACATGTGTGGGGTGAGGGTACCTTGTATGCTAGTCAGTTTGGCTCTAATGTTAACCTCATCTACTGTTAAGATAGCTAACTGACTCCGTGTCTAAAGCAATGTCCTAAAATGCTTCTCACCCTGAGCTAGATTTGTTGGTAGTCTTGCACCTGATGCAGATATTTGACTTTCCAAACTTAGAATGTTACTCTAGTCTCTTGGGTGAAGAATGCATGATTGCATAGTTTTGCGTACAATGAGAATATACTCTCAAGTACCTTCCTTGTATCCTCAACCTCGGTTGCCCACACAAATTGTTGTAGTGCTATCTCACTAGATGTTTTCTCATTTACCTTGCTTCGAAACTTCTTTTCGAACTATTCTAATAGTTTGCATTTGTATCAAGACCTTCATTACTAACCTTCTCCACTATATCTATTAGTTGTTATATTAGTGGCTTGGTTTCTTTAGGTGTTGGTAGACTAAATGCATCTAAAAATATGTCCTTGATTTCTTGAAGTGCTTACTTCTACCTATTTTCTCTCGCAAGCATTTCTTGATGCTTTTTCCTTTCTAAGGCTTGTTGTAAAGTGCTTATTTGTTCCAATGTCATATTATCATAATCATACTTTGGAATAACCATTTCTTCATCAAGGCTTATGTCTCCATAATGTGTTACCTTTTCATCCTTTGATGAGCTTGGGCTTGGCACTGAGATCTGCAATGAAGTAGTATCTGTGCTTGCCTTCAAAAGAATTTTCATAGGAGTATGAGATGTTGATAAAGCTAACAGTGCTTGGATGGCAAATTGCTCCTTCACTTTTGGTTCTATCTCTTCAGGCTTGCCTTGGTCTATTACTATGACTTGGCTTGCACCTTGCTCTTATGTTGTAGGTATAGATGAATCTATCTATCCTATTGTCCTAAGTGATGTTTTTCTCTTTTGTTTTTTCCTTCTCAATTTTATCAAACTTGGTAGATGTATCTACTATCATTTGGATTAATGGTTGTACATTAGTAACAAGAGGGATGATGGAAGGTGATTCTTGTGGATTCACCTTTTCCCTTGTGACATCAGTAACTACCTTTTGTAGTTCTTCTACACTAATCAAAATAGGATTGCCACATAGTTTGGCTTGCAAGGTAGATTGATCTAAAATCTTATTTAAATATTTTGTAGTGAGAGGATTGATTTTTTGAGTTGATGTATTAGAAGAATTGTTGATAGTTATAGTTTTAGTAGTTTTGGTTGTGTTATCGAGAGGACTAACACTTGACATTTGTGTGTTATGCACACTCTATTCTTCTTGTTGTTGCTCAACTATTGCCTTGAAATCTTCTTTCTTTTTTGTCTCTCCTCCAAATATGTTATCTTTTTCATCATCTTGCTTATCATCATCTTTATCTTCTGAAGGGTTAGCTTCTCCTTTCTTGACAATAGTTAACCCATAAATGAGTTTTCATATTTGTGTTGATTTCTTAACAACATCTTCAATATTATTTTGGAGAATGCTAAATGCTCTATATTAAGGTGTGAAACTAACTTCATATTTCTTTACTACCTTATAAAATTATACCTTAGTCAACATTGGCATTACTTGGGCTAGTGTTGTCTCCCTAATTTCTTAATGCCATTTTTGCTCAAAAATATCATATAGGCTTTTAGGTATTGAGTTGGAAAATTATAGTGGTGTGTTTTTGAACTTCGACATCATGGCATACAATGCCTCTTCCACTTGGATTTTTTCTTCTTTATCTAATTTATCAAATTAATATGACTAAAACCTAATAAATCAACATTGCTTTGGACATTTTCACATAGGTTTTAAAGAACTAAGAGAGGATTGTGACTCACCACCTTGAATTGGCTATTGTTGTTTGATTTTGTCTTCTCTTCATTAGAATTTGGTTGAGCCACATACGTCCTTCTCTATCTTTTATACTCATGTCCTCCTTGCTCTATTTTTTTGGTTTTTTCCTTGGCCTTTTAGGTATTTGCATGTGTGGTGGCCCTTGTAGTAGGTGTAGTGGGCTTTGGCTACCTTGGTTTTATGATTTTATTTTCCCTTGTCACGGGTTGTGCCTTGGCCCTCCTCTTCTTTAACTTGACAAGAGTAGGTGCTTCCTTGGCTTCTTCTCCCTTAGCACCTTTAGTCTCCTCTTCTTTGTCTTCTTCCATGCCTTGAGTTAAAGCTAGAGGTTATTGAGCTTGAGTTTTTTCTTCCTCTTTGTTCTTTTCTTCTTCTTTCTCTTCCTCCTCAACACCATCTCTAAATTTTTATTTTTATTTTGTTACCAGCTTTTCATTCCCCTTCATTGTAGAGTTAATCTTTAGTTCCATGACAATTTCTGATTTCACCATCGCATAATTTCCAAAAACTTTTGCAGTCTTATCTACATTTTTTACAAGTAGAGCTATTATTGTTTCTAAGGCTTCATCTACATTTACCTCATACCTTAAAGGTCTTAACCATCTTACCCTTGGTGTTGCAGCTTGCACAAATGTGTAGTCAACATCAACAAGAAAACATAGATCATTATAATGTTTCTCAACTAAGGAAACTGGTATTTTGAGTCTCTATTTCATTGACTTCTTGAAGTCTTCAAACTAACTAGTCACTAAGGATTCAAATTTTTCTCCTCGTTGCTCAATGTACTCATCAATCTATACTGCAATTATCTATAAGTCTTTCATCCTACTGTTCCAAATGAGGGGAGTGTGTTCCATACATAAAAGAATATAAAAACTAGTATAGAACCAAACTTGCATCATGCATTCTTGGTTTTCCTTATTTGTCCAAGGTTCTCCATAAGTTGTTGCAATTGAAGTTCTATTAGATCATATGTATGATCTTTCTTAACAATTTTATAACCGACATCCATAGCTATCTAGGGTAAACTATTCAATCTACTAGATTGATAGAATTTATGTGAGATTACCCTCAAAAAAAAATTGATAAGAGGATCTATGACTGTATCTATAGTCATACCTCTCTTATTCCAAACTACTCCAGTATTCTTCTTAGTCATTCCCTTGGAATCACTTCTGAGTGTCTTGGGCCGATCTAGGGTTGGGTAGCTAGTAACCCTATGAATTATTTTCTTAGTTTTTCTGATTGGTCCTCCTTCTAGCCACAATGAACCATAATGAATTTGACTTAGCAAAATTTGTAACCACTATATCTTAAATAGATTGGGAAAATCTAGGGCTCATGTTAAACCCTTTTTCTCAACAATTTTGTATTCTTCCTTCAAAACACCATTTTCACACCACTTGTTGTATGCACCTCCTATTTCCATGTCACCAATACTTCCTATCTTGAAATTCTAGCATTTCCTCACATATTGCACCATTATCACATTTGGTGGGATCATTGACAATGCACTAGATGGGTCTTGTTTATAGGCAATGTCAGTAATGGCTTTAAACATAGGCTACTTGAATTCTTTAATAACTAGCTAAACATTTTAAACTTCTTTCCATTCAAGATTTTTCAAACTTTTTGCCATCGTGAAAAGCTAGGGTTTATAAAAATAAAAATGTGTAGCTTAGGTCTTAATAAATACCTTAGAAAATCAGACGAACTGGAAATGAATCGCTACAAAAATATTCTACAATCACTTTTGACAAATTTCCAGGTCACTTCTAGTTTTTCTTTCTCTTTATTGATTTTGAAATGTTGAAAAATGATCTCAAATCAATCATATACCCTTTGAAAACCTTGCATTTAATGCTAGGTTCTGACACGGTTGTATACTTGACAATGACCAATCTTGTGTTCACTCAACATCCATTGATAATTTCCATTACTCGATAGCTACTATGAACTCAACATCAACTAACATTCCACTCGACATATATATGAGACTTTTTCATACTCGGTAACAACATAAAAAACTTAAATATTTGTCTTGAATTTGTAATAACATCTTGCATCTTTATTCATGCTAATGTATTCTTTTTAATACTATCTCTTTTTGGAACTGATGCATGGTATAACCTATACAATATTAGTCCCACATACCTCTTGTTTTCCTAATTTGATAAGGTGTGATCACCTAACCCATTCGGTGAAGTTATCCCTTCTCCATTTGATGTGCTACAAAAATCTTTCTTTTTCCATGTCTTGTTCATCTCATCTTTGATGTTCTCAACATCTACCTTGCCTTTGCCTTTATCAATTTCACAACTTGTTGCCTTTGTCTTAGTTGGGCAATATTAACTGATGTGACCAATCTTCAAATAGCTAAAACATGTAGTTTGACTTAACCATCTTTTGTAATTTCCACTGAAGTGTCTCCTAATACAATTCTAAGGAACATTTCCATATTCTTGACAATAATGACAGGTATATCTTGTAGTATAATCCCAATTGTAAGATTTGTTATTATTTCTTAGCTTTTTTGGCTTGTTTGATGACCACATGGATTTGGATCCACTTTCAAAAGCTCTATGTCCATACTTCTGATAATTGTAGCAACATCATTGAATTCTTTGTGTATGCATGGTCTTGGTTCTGCATTAATGTGCCTGATGACCTTGTTTGTTGCACTTATGACAATGAGTCATGTTCTTAGGCTTGACATTCTAATTTTTAATCTTGCTCCTACACACATTAGCAATATGTCGTTTCTTACCACAATTATGACAAGTAGGTTTGGAGTTCTTACCTTTGGTGTTCCTTTCTCCTACAACTTTGAATGATTATCCCTTAGTGCTTGAGTAGCCCAGTCCTAATGTATCATTGTTGGATCTAGGGGATTTCAATAATTTCTCAAGGTATTTGATGGGTTCATTTGGCTTGTTGAAACTTTTCGCAAATTCCTTTTCTGTCTTTAGGTCACTTTGCAATTTTTCATTCTACAACTTCAATATATTTATCTCAATGTCCTTGACATTTAGTTCATAGTTGGAATTCATCATTTGAATTAGGGTACCCAATTGCATGTTGGAAATCTTGGTTAGCTCTATTGACTTCTTCCAATCTATTGGTTAGAATTCTTTTATCTTCATCAATCATGGCTTTGTCTTCCATAGATTTCTTCTTTTGTTTAGTCACCTCACATAGAAATGTAGCTTGTGATTCTTCTTCCAACTTGAAATTTATGATTTCCTCAGCTTAGACCCTATTCTTTTCCATTAGATTTGTGACTATTGCATTAAATTCATTGGAGTCACCATCTGCAAATACCTTAATAGTGTCTATCTCTTTGTATAGTGTGTCATTCTCCACAATAACATTCTCTATCCTTCTCTTCAAGGATTCCTTTAGTTCCTCTCTTGCTTCATTCAGTTGATGTAGTATAAGATGTATTTCAATCCCCTAGTTTTCAATAGTCTTTCCCAACTTGTAGAATTCAATTTCAAGATCTTTCCTCAAAGTTTCAAAGTTTCTCTTTTATAAAACAAGGCTCTGATAATAATTTTTGGAGTTACATTAGGAAAGGTAAACTTTTTGAGGGGGTGAATTACAAGTTTAAATTTGGACCCATAAAACTTTCGCCATACTTCTACCTCATCCATTCAATGAAAAAACTTAATTAACATGTAAAGCATATACATCTAAACCATATAACCATGTAATCATTCACACCCATAACACCAAATATGATTTCCCAGAAACTCTTCAAGTGAGAAGGTAAAACTAGGGTGGGGATGACACCCACGAATCTTAACTACTGCAATAATAAAGTGTATCCAATGAAAGTTACAATGTTTTGACCATGAAATATGATATACCCTATGAAAGATCTGCCTTGTTAAAGACTTACAAAGACTATCAAGTCTCACCTTATTAGAGGATTTCAACACCCTATTAGAAGTGTGCCTTGTTAGAGGACTTCAACTTACAAGTAAGTAAGAACCCTATTAAAGGATTTCATACAGTATATTAGGGCTACTGTGTTGAGAGATTTAACAAAAATCACCTATTAAAATGTCTCAACATACATCCTATGTTTGACACTTGCTTGCCTAGTAATAGATCACCTCTGAAAAATGTCTTCTTGATTCTCCATGATCAAATGCCTCAATGTTGCATCCTTTTCTTTATCCTCTATTCTTCTCTAACTAATTCTACAATTCACTCTTTCTTTAGAACTTCTAGGTCAGCTTGAATGTTCTACATGAAAACTATATTATTTTTTCATTTAATTCCTTAAGAAGACTTTGGTGGGTTAGGGTTAGGTATGAATCTATGACTGAGGTTCATCCATTTTATCTCTTAGTCCTTCCCTTTTTCTAATTGGTTGCATGTAATTGCATAGGAAATCCAAAATAGAGATTTTTCCTTATCTTCAAAATATCAAAATATAATCTTAAGTCAGCTAAAAATCTATTTACATAGTTATTTGTGCCATTGGAAAACATTATGTCAAAACTGCATTTCTTGGCATATGAATTCTTTGATGCTCAACACCTACATTACTCAGCATCCACTACTTACTCAGTTCTTATATCACTCGTCATGGTCTATTTTCTTGGAAGTTGAGTGACTTTACACATGAGTGACTTGGCACTCATTGCAACTTGGCATGGTCTAATATTTTCATGTTGTGCTTGGGATGTATTACTAGTTTGGCATTAACTAATTAAATTTCTTAAGTGTATTGACACTCACTTGTCAAAACCAATCTAAGATAAACACTTAACCAATTCAAAACTCTACAAAATTTAATTTTTCTTTCTTTTTTTTTTCTTATAGTAGAAGCATAGAATGTGATGCATCTTTTGGATTTCAAAACTTTTGTACCATTTGAAAGTTATAGTTATTTTTCAAGTAGTGTGTCAATCAAGACTTTATGCATAATTCCATTAGAAAATAAGTAATAATTACTTACTGAACTCATAAATTGACAAACCTTACATTTACGAAAAGCTAAGAACATTCTTAAGAAACCCTTTTGATTTCATCAAATTTTGGTGGAAAAAAGTTGTCAGCTACATGTTTGAGGTAAAAACCACACAAGAATAGGCCAAAAAATATTTTTGTGATACTTTTAAAGTTAGGCATATAGGGTTGGTATCAAACAATATAGTAGGCCTTATAAATGTATTAATTTTATTTGTTTAGTAACAGGATGGATGGAAAAAAAGTTGGAATAGATTTTGAAATGCTTTGAGGCATTCTAGGAATACATTTTTTTAGATCACCACTTTTTGGCACCCCATGATCCTACACATACACTTATGCTCTTCCATTTTTAAGTTTAAAAATAGAAAAAAAAATGTAAAATCTATTTCAAAATTAAAAAAATTATGTTTTTTATGCTTTCTTAGTTTAGTTTATTTGCCTTGCATTGGTTTATGAGCTTTATTACTTCTAATCTTAGGGTTAGATGTAGTTGTCGACTTATGGGTACCTTTGAGCTTGAGTCTTCTTTTCCTTTCCTTAGGATTCTAGATGAAACGTTGATTCTTCTTGATCCTAATCCTCTTATGGAGCAAAATTCTTCTCCCTCATCTCATGATGAGGTTGATGCTCTAAGAGTTTCTCCTAAACAAGTCCAAAAACATTCAAACAAAATTGATAAAATGTATAATTGGCTTCTTCAAGAAAACCATAATCAAGATTCTATTCAAGTTATAGAGGGTCTTAAGAAATTTATTCATCATAGTGAACAAGGTATTAATCTCTTGCATGATATTACTCATCTTGTGCATTCAAATGTTATACCTTTAGCTCAAGAAGCTCAAGATTTAGGGTTGACTCCTCATGTCACTAGTGTAGGACCTTCTTTTGTTCCTCTTTGTAGTGTTATTATCTATTTCCCTTCTTTGGTGTCTATGATGGTTCCCTTTATTCCTATGTGTGTCCCTCTTGTGTCCCTTCCTACCTCACAAACATCTTATCATAATGTTACTTTTACTTATTCCACTCATATGCCAACTATAGTTCCTATTGTTCCTCCACTTGTGTCATCTATTCCTATATCTTTGCACACTTTACCTAGTGTTTCTAATGTTGTTGGTTCTCCTATTTCTTCTCATGATTCAACAATTGTCAGTTTAGCTGAAACTATATCATCTTTACAACAAGAACTTCCACCCTTGACTCAAAACAAGTTTAGTATCCCTACTTGTGAAATGTGAAGTCCTTTGTTTAAAGATATTATTCATACTCTCATTCCTCAGTAAGTTTTTATGCCTCATCTTGAGAATTAAGTGGTAAGAGAGACCTTGTTCATCATGTTAAAATATTTCAAATCCTTTGTAGTGATTATTCTCATGATCATGGGATTTTAGTGAAGTTATTTTCTCTAACTTTTTGTGACTAGGTCTTACAATGGTTTTATTTTTTGACTCCTTATTCTATTCATTCATTTCCTCAACTTGTTAATGATTTCATCCAAAAATTTCAAAACAATATTGGCCCGCAAGTATCTTTGATCAATTTGATGCCTTGTAAAAAAAATTCTAAAAAATTGACTAAATTTATTGGTAGATTTAAGCTTTTGCATGCTCATATTTCCTATCTTGTTCTTGATATTGATATTCAATGTATGTTTATTTCAAATTTTCAATAGGACATTAGAGATAAGATTTTTCTTACTAAATTTAGTTCTTCTCAACAACGTTGTGCATCACTTCATCATTATCAATCACAAGTGAGTGAATTTGAGAGAAACATTCTAATTGATCCTTTTTCTATTGATAAAAATAATGTTGCTTGTAATCCAAATAAAATTCAAAAATTCAATAACTATGGCAAGATAAATAAACAAGCAAATGAAGTTGTGGATCAAGTTGCTATTGCATCTCACAATGCCACTTTGAATCATAAGTTTACTCCTCTCTTTGAATCTTTATGTTCTATTATGAATATGTTGTTAACTCCTAATATTATTACTTTACCTCCTATTCATCCTCTTTTACCTCCTACAATAGTGGCTAAATTGTTTGATCCAAAATCTTTTTGTCAATATAGTCCCCAGAGTGGTCATAATATTGAGAATTGTTATTCTTTAAAACATAAGGTTCATGGATTAATTGATTCTAATGCTTTATGTATCACTAGTTTTGATGTTAGTGGGAATAAATATATTTTTCCTCCTAATCAAAATTTTCAAATCTATACAAATACTTTATCTACACATGATACTAATACTATTGCTTAGCCATCTTTTATGGATATTTTGTATGATTTTAAGATGGATGATCTTAATCATGTGGTTAGTCAAGTGGAGCATATGGTTCCATTTGTATCTCCACCTCAGTCTCGACCTCCTCTTCAATCTCAAGTTTTAGCTCCACCTTAACTAAAACTTAAGCCTAAATTGAAGCCTCAACCTAAACATCGACAACAACCTAAGAAAAATTGAACTCGAGAACTTTTGATTACATTTGATGATTTTGAGACTATTAAAGGTCTTTATGGTTGCCTTTATATTTATGCTAAAGTTGCTAAGATAGCTACTCACGGTTATCTTGATGATCCTTCCTCCTTAATCAATGTTGTTATAGAAGAAAACCTTTCTGTGAAAATTTTGCAACGTGTTTTTAATGATAAATCAAATGTATGAATTCAAACTTGTAATGGTTTTCTTTATCCATCATTTGCTTCTATTGATTTACCAGTTGAAGTTTGTTGAAAGATTATGAAACCATCTTTGTTGTTGTTCCTACTTTTGATCAATTTTAAGCTAAGCTTGGTTTACCATGGTTAAATTCCATGCATGTTGTTGTTTCACCTATTAATAAATGTCTTAAGATTATTTTTAATCATAAAGTAAAGATGGTTAATCATAGCTTATATCATACTTCTAGGCCTAGGGATGCTACTAACATTGACTTCTTTTGGCTTTCATTACCTAATTCATGTCTTGCTTGACCTACTCATCCTTTTTGTTTAGATCAAGTCTATAAATAATAGAAGATTCTTGAGTTAAGCTTACCTCCTATGGATTTTATTAATGATCTTTTGCCTACACCTTCCATACCTCCTTCATATACAACTTCTAAAATTATTAATCAATCTCATCTTGTAGCTTGTCAGTCTCCTAATAATCCTAATAATCCTCCTATAAAACCTCTTAAGGGTTGCATAATTGTTCATCCTAGTTGTCAACACATTTCAAGTAAGGAAAAATGTAATTGATCTACTAATGAATGTAGTAAGAAGCATCATGCTCAAACTAAAACTCATAATTCTATTCTTAAAAAATCTTTACTTTCTTTGGATACAACTTGGCATGATGTGTTAGAAGAAATTCTTGCTAATAATTATGTTAAGTTGCATGATTCTGATGATTCTATTCATATCTTAGATGCTATTTTGATTAATTTAAATGAAGAAGATACTCTTGATGATGTTAATGATGAATATATAACTATTGACAATGACATTGATTTACCTAAAAGGCTTTCCTCACAATTGATGGTTACACCTAGTATTAAACATTGTGACTCTCAAGAGGATTCTTGTTTGGAATTGGCTATCATTCCTACTATGTTGCATATAGTCCCTCTTGCGAGTTACCCACCTTCCCTAATGACATAAAATGAGATGGGGAGAGTAGGAAGCATGCTTGATTAGCTAGTCCTTGATGGTAGCCTCTTTTTTATGTTTTTTTGTTTTGTTGTACGTCTCCAGTAATATGTTTGTTTAATGTTGTTATATTATTGTAAATGATCTTTGTTTCTTTGTTGGTGCAAGGTGATAAAAGAATCAAACCTGTTGGATTATTCATCTATATGTATCTCTATTCTTCTATATGTTGTTTCATGTTATGTTATACTTGTGCTATTGTTCATACATGTCTTCTTGTGTAATCTACTTGGATTTGTGACTTGCTAGCATTGATTTTTTTAGACTCTAGTTCATTGTCTAGAAAGATTCTTCTTTGTATTTCTTACATGATCTTTCCTTCTTTGTGATTTGTAGTTTTACTTTATTTGGGGAATGATGTCAATTCATGTGTGTGTGTGTGTACATTTATAATCTTATGATCATACTAACCCTATAGTAAGTAGATCCTTTCTATATTTTCTATATGTTTATGTCGTACTTCCACTGATTTGTCTTCATCTTGAGACATCTCATAGTGGAAATGTAATCAATGGATTTTTTTTATGTTTCTATCAAAGACATTGCTCTTGTTAAAATGTTAGCAACAACTTTAATGTGGGGGCATACATTCTACTCACTTATTGCACGCACTCACTTTTCAATACATATATATTATTTTTCAAGATAACTTTTCTCCCTCTTCAGATTAGTGACTTATACTTAAAGCATGGATTTATATTTTAGGATGTCTTGATCCCTCTAGTTTCAAATATTGTTGATCCCTTAAGGTTGAAAATTTCCTTAAGATTTAAACTCTTTTTGTTTTACTCTTATAGAATGGAATGTTCTTAAGATTGAATCCTTGATGGGTTAACTAGTGAGTAGCCACATTCACTAGGCATTTCAATTCCATCTTTCCAGTTGTGTAGTTTCCCTGTGTGGTTCACAATGGGACATAAGTTCTCATTGGGTTATAATGATACTCTTTTTCTTGTTCTCTTTTTTCTAGAGATGGCTCTCTTATTATGATCTTTGAATTGATGAAGACTTGGGACTCTAGAGGCTTAATGATTTTTTTATGTCTATGATTTTAATAAGATTAACTTTTCATTATGATCTACTTTACCAAGAGTGTACATCAAATCCATACTCTTGCTAAAGTGGGGGCTTAATGTGTTGTCTGAAAATGGATGCACTTTCATGTTAAGAGCATTTAGCCCTCTGAGTAAGTGTTTTGGAGTCATGTCAAACCCCACGAATGGGTTTTTGCATGGATCTATCTATTTTACCCTTGCTCGCTCTCTCTCTCTCTCTCTCTCTCTCTCTCTCTCTCTCTCTCTCTCTCTCTCTCTCTAGCCTATTTCTAATAAATTGCTCTATAAAATTGAGGACTTTGGACTCTAGGTCAAGGACAACCTTCTAGGTCAAGGTTGACCTTAATCCTAACCTAGGTCAAGGATGACCTTGACCCTAACCTAGGGTAGGATTGACCACATTGTAGATCCTAGATCCCATTTTCAATTTTCTCAAGTTTTAGGATATTGGGATTCATAAATTTTCTTTTCTCACTTCCCAGTCAACTGTTTAAGGTTTCAGAATGGTATACTCTTAAATTAAATTTAATCTAGGTGCATTCCTAAGGGTTAAGGCTAAATGGATTTAATTCTCCTATGTTAGCCTTCTGTAGGAGTTTTTGTCCAAGATCTCTATGTAAGGAAGCCTTCTTCCCTCATTTTGAAATCTACAATTTATGGACAATCGGTCCACTTTCTATGAATGGCTATCTATAATCTATCTACCTACATGAAGTAAAGATCTATATCCACCAAGTATTCAAGAATTCAAGCATTCAAATATTCAAGCATCCAATTCATCAACGAGGTCATTGTTAGCCATTGAAGGATTCAATCTTCATGGAGCCTTATTGTTGAAGATCTCTCTATACATATTCATCCAAGCCTTCTTCTATGAAAAGTTACATTTTAGAATGGTGTTGATGATCTAATGACATTGATTTTAGACATCCTACATACATTTCTTCATTCATTTGGAGTTCTCATTCAAGTACCACATAATCACCCACATAAAGAAAATCTCCCTCTAAACCTCCAACACAAAGGGACAATGTATAAGGAGGTTTTGTATGGATTATGCTACATTGCAATGTAAAACACAACAATTAGCTAGTTGGAATCCTTTCCTTTGCAAGTTATCAATGGTGAGTATTTCCTCATGTAGAGTTGTTGACCTAAAGTTGTTTGTCTTTGGTAGCATCTAGGGGTGCAAAACATTCTTCCATTCCCTTGCAGATTCATCTCCCTCAATATATAAAGTATAAGAAAATTTCAACGTGAAGTCCCTAGAGGGGGTTAGTCTTCATATTAAAGAATACTCCAATAGGGTGGAGGGGATACAAATTTTTTGCAACATCTCTTGAAGCTCGATAAGTAGCCTTGTATGTGGATTGTCCTAGTTGTAAATTTCTTGCCATTCTCTATCAAGAGTGATGTAGTTATGAATTAGGGTAGCAAATTGCCTTGTACAAGAATCTCTTAGAGGTTTGAACCTAGTATATGTGAGGGGTCCATCCTAGAATCATTGGTCATCCCAGAAGTCAACATTGTGCAAAAGCTAGTGAGTACCCTTCTTTAGAATTCTACGGTAGTGCAAAACATTGTTCTAAAAATTTTTTATCCCAGGAGAACTACATTGGTTCAAAGGTGTCAATGAAGTAAGTCACCATTTAGATACTTATCCCCAAAAATGCTACCAATTTCTTAAAGAGTTCATCAGTCTCCATCCAACCTTACAAAGGAGGGCCTTATTCAAATGCCCAATCCTTCTAATGTTTAGTCCCCCAAAGTACATAGGTGCACAAACTTTCTCCTAGCTTACTAAACTTATTTTTGTCTTATCCTCTATTCCTGACCATAAAAAATTTCTTTTGATTTTTTCAATAATATCTTTATATCTTCCTAGGAATTGAGAGAGAGAGAGAGTACATAGGAATGCCCTCTAAGGAATCCAAAAGAAGCTAAAGTTTCCCTGTACTGCTAAGGATTCTGACTTTCTAGACAAAAAGCTTCCCTTGTATGCATTCCACCAGTCCATTCTAGTAGTTAGGGGAAACTTCCTTTTTTGTGAAAGGGAGGCCAATATAGGTATCAAGTAAGCTCACCTCTTGGCATTCCAAATTTTTGATAACCTTCTTCCTCTGGTCATTGTCCATATTAGAAAAATACACATTTCTTTCCTTATAATTTATACATTGTCCCAAAACCTTCTCATAATGGTTAAGAAGGGTATTCCAAGCTTTCACTTCATTGTCAGAAGATAGACCAAATAGGAAGGTGTCATTGATAAATTGTTTGAGCACATGTAAGGGCCTCAAGAAAGTAGGGCTTATGCCTTCTATCTTGGCATTATTTACTAGGGCCTTTAAGTTTCTTCCAAACATCTCCACCACAATGGTGAATAAGTAAGAAGAGAGGGGGTTTGCTTGTCTAAGACCTTGAGAAGAGTTAAAAGAATTTTTTGGGGCCCTATTCAATAGGACCAAGAACTAGATGATGTTAACTACAACCATGATAATTCTAAAAAGCTTCTCTTTGAATCCTAACTTGGTTAGAGTAGAAAACCAAAATTCCCTCCTTAACTTATCACATGCCTTAGAAATATCAAATTTTAGAGCTTTGCATAGGTTCCGAGACTTCTCCATGGAATGTATTACCTCATTGGTGGTAATGACTGTATCCAGAATCTATTTGCCAGAGACAAATCCAATCTGGTAGGAACCTATAATTTTATTGAGCATTATCTTAATGAAGTTCACCATGACCTTAGTGAGGATCTTATAAATAATGTTGCAGAGGCTAAAGGGTATGAATTCCTCAAGACATCTTGGTCCATCCGTCTTTGGTATTAAAACAATAAATGTCTACATAAGTTCCTTCAACAACTTTCCCATTCTTAGAAAGTCACTAGAAGCATGAGAAATATCCCAAAGCTCCTAAAAAACTATAGGTGGAAACCCTACTAGCCCTGGGTCTTTTAAATAGTTCATGCTAAACACATATTTTTTCACTTCCTCCCCAAGAACCTTGTCAATCAAGGTATTTTTCATTTGATCATCAACAAATGGGTTCATGATCCTTAAAATATCCTTGTGAGTGTTAATACTAATTTTTTTTGTGGGGGGTTGTAGATCTCCTTAAAGTATCTAGAGGCTCAACCCTTTATCCTATCCTCCTCTAGTGTTTCCTAACCATTACTAACCACAAATAGGCTAATAGTGTTCCTCTTTTTTCTCTTTCTTACCTATCTATGGAAGAAAATCATGCTCCTATCTCCCTCCTCTTGCCACTACACTCTAGATTGTTGTTTCTAGAATATTTCCTCCCATTCTAACAAAAATTTCCACTTGGCCCCATAATCCTTGTCCACATTTTTATGTTCTAGAGAGGAATTACACAAGCTTGATTGACATGGAGGAGCTCTAACTTCTTCTTAGTCATCTTCTTTCCCTTAAAGATGTTTCCTTGAATGATGACTTACTATATCCTCTGACATCTTTGTTGATCCTTTCAATTTTTCTAGAAATGTGGAATATAGAAGATCCTTAAACTAGAATGTACCATGATAAGGAAATATGCTCTTTAAACTCTAGGTGTGAGTGATACATTATCCCATACCTGAAGGGGCTTCACCTAATTCTTTGGTTATGCTTCCATGTGAATAACAACATCATGTGGTTAGAGATAGTCCTCGGGTAAGCCATTAATGATGTATGTGGGAGAATGTCCTAGCCCATTAAGATAAAAACAAGTTCAAGCCAATCCTCAATCAGGTTAATCCCTAGTTTTTCACTAGACTAGGTCAAAGGGGTTACTTGAAGATCAATATCTATTAAATCATTCCTACCCAACAAGCTCACTAAGTCATACATACTCTTAGAGAAGTCCTCTAGGACACCCATTTTCTTTGAGGGAAATAGGGGGGTGGTAAAGTCCACCATACACAAAATGTTCTTATGGCTCATGGATTGAAAAAAAGTTCATTGCCTCTTCCCAGATTGAAAGACACCCATTATGCGTATTGGAGGCATAAAAGTTAAAAATGTTCATGTTAAAATTTTTGGAGGTGAAGCTCACTGTTGCAAGGGTAAAAGCACAAAGTTGTTTCACCTTTCAAGCTGACTTATTGGAATTACTCAATTTGATTATTTTTATCTAAAAATAAATTTTGTTCAAACATAAGATCTAGATAAGTTCATATTAGCTAAGTTATATATGGTATCACACTTTTCCAATTTGAAATGTCTATTAAATGCATATTTTATAGTACTTTGTATCCAATTACTAAAGAAATAAAATTATTTTAGAAAATAGACATTTCAATGGCTCATACTATTTTTTATGATATTATTTTAATAACATATAAACACCATTTTATATAGCTCAAAGTCAATAATATTCTCATATAGAGTTTATAGTGTTTTAAATAGATATAGTATATTGTAATAAAAAAATTCTAAAAGCACTTATTTTAATACTCGAAAAGATATCAATTTTGAGAAATTAAAACATATTAAACCATATAGAAAATTAAAAATCTATATGATGTTTTAGAGGAGAGAGTCCTCTTCTAGACTGTATAGTTTTTCTTCTAGTTAGAATAGACTTATTTTGAAAAATGTGGTGGGAGATGAAAACTATTGATTTCAGCTAAGTTGAAATTTGAAACATTATACAAGAGAAAATATAGATCTGAAGTCAATTTTTATTTTTGATTGTTCTAGCTATATAAGCTATATATAACACAGTCTGAGATAAGAGGTTAATAACTTTATTTCCATACAATTTTGTGGTAGGAACTAGACCCCTAATTTTCAACATTCTTTAGCAACTAAAAAATTAACTATAAAAATTAGGAAAATATATGTTCCAAATAATTATTAAAAATTACTATTCTAAACTTCATCCACTTCCACAAATTTCATTAGTTTACTTAATTTACAAATTCTAAACAATAATACCAATTTTTATATCATTCGAGGTTAATAGTTATAATTTTCTTAGAGTTTTTTTGACAAAAGGGTGACATAAGTTTGTGATTTTACATAGAAATGAAAGGTAGGCTAAGTTACTGAGAGGGGATGGGTGAATAAGGAATCAATAAAGCTTTATCTCACTTCACCAATTATTCCTTCATATATTATTATGATCTAAATGAATGTATGAAAGAATGAGAAAAATAAAATATTCATAACACTTTGACACAAGATATAGTGACCTAGAAACATTTCAAATAAAAAGTAAAGTCAGGGTAGGGATGATATCCACAAGAATTTGTAATTTAGTATAAAGTTGGCCTATTAAGGCTTACAATTGATCATTTCTAGTAATCTACCCTATTAGGAGTAATAAGGATCATTAGGTCCACCTTGTTAAAGAATTTACAAACATACAATGAAGTATGCACTCTATTAGGAGATTTAGCAAAAGACTATTAAGTCCACCTAGTCAAGGGATTTGTCTGATGCACTTGGTAGGATGAATTAGTGGCCAATCTCTAATTTACAACTTTGATTTTTTGAGTGAGACTCTTTGAATTGCAATGATCACCTAACTATGATAGATAAGTCTTTGCTATACCATATACTACTTGTAGCCTTTTTCAAGTCACAGTCATGTGCTTCTTACTTCTTCACATACATTCTTATAATTAATTTCTTCATTAGATATGACATAATACATTGCATATATATACCAATCCACTTAATTACCTTCTTGAGTTCACTACAATACAAAATGCATCATAATTCACAAAGTCAGCATGTTATTGTAACTCATTTTCTGAAGACAACTCGATGATGTTGTAATACTTGAAAAACATTATCAACACTCAAAAAACTCTGTGACTTAGTTGAAGTTAAAGCTCAATCCATACTGATCACTTCAAGTAGCTAGGAATTAGTTAGCTTTGTATGACTTGGTGAACACTGAAACACTCAGTTCACACTACATGACTCAATCAATACTAGATTCTCTTCATTAACACTATGAGCTCGATAGATACTATAGAACTTGGTTATCACTATAATACTCGGTTGACACTAGGATCTTCATCACTTCTACTATATAGCTCAGCAGACTCTGCTACACTTGGGCAATACTATAAATTTTCTCAGATGCTCAATAGATTATTTGATGCTCGACATGAACTACATTTTGACTGTTTAGCTCAGTAGCAACTAAAACAATTGGTTAAAATTGCTAGATGAATGATAAGCTTGGTAGAAATGTAGAGCTTAGTAGCAATGAAACCAATTGACTAAGTGTTATGTCATGAATAAACAAATTGACCTTAATGTCAATAGCCCACAACCATGAAATGAGGGCTTAGGAGAATCTCTCTACCCAAATCCTTGTCTGGATTCCAAAGAGTCACAATGCTTCCCAAAGCACTTGTCACACCACTATAAGATAACTAAGCTCCTAACCATAAATAGTTAGGAACTCTAGAGAATGTCTCCTCCATAATTTTAATTTCATACAAAAGAATCATATCAAAATTTGGTTCCATTATCATATGTTTAACTTCATATTGTCTTCATCTTCTTTATGTTTGGATCTCAATCAAGGTCTTTTATGTCCCTTGTGATATATCCTTTGTTGTCTCCTTTTGTCAGAGGTTCTTAGTTGGGGGTCTACCCACTTTCACTACCATCCCAAGATTATTTGAACCCCTTAACTTCCTCTTTGAGACAGTCCATTCAACATCATTGTCTAGGATACCACTATTAGGTCTAGTTTGGATGGGGGAATATATTTCAATAAAACCTACGAGTGAAACCACTAGGGTTCCATCATAAAGGGTAAGTCATTACCTTTCACTAGGGAAATGTTGTAGGATTCTATGGCCTGGGACCTCCCATCCTCATTCACAAGGTTAAAAAATGAATTCTCTCTCTCCTCAACAAGTTGAGTGACCCACTAGATCTACAATGCATTAACCTCCCCTTCCTTGAGTTCAAATTTTACATTTCCATCTTTCATAGAGGTACTTCTAGCAATCTACCTCTATTATGTGTTAGTAGTATCTCACATCGCCAAGGCCATCAACATCTCCTTTTCCTTGGTTCATCCTTCATCCTTCTCCAAGAGTCCCTCATTCTCGCATAAAGAATGACTCTCTATCAACTTTATGATCACTGGGGGTTATGAGTTAATGTTGTCTTTTGTGACTATAGTCTTTGAGCATTCGATCAGAACCACTCTTGGTGAGGAGAATTTCTCTTCAAGGTTCTCACTCTACCTGTAGTCCACAACTAAATGACCAATCATATTGCAGTTTTGGCAAAAGGATGCAAAACTCTCATATTGAATTGGTTGTGGCCATGTACCACATTTCAATTTCAAAGCCACTATAATTAGCACTATTTTATTTATCTGTATATTTACACATAATCTTGCCAAACCTAGTTTAGCCTTGAAACTGGTTGTTAAGTCAACCTTAATAAAGTGTCTAGAGCAGTCTCCAATCCATCTGAATACTCTCTCATCCAATACTCAAGAGGAAGACTGGGTAATCTAACCCAAATAGGTGCCAAACTAAATAGGCCCTAGATATGGGAGAAACCCTATTTCCATCTAGTGAGCATCAAAAAATGCTTACCAAAGTACCAAGTGCCTAGTAGGATAGTGTTATGGTTTGTTTTGGCAATGAATTTGAAGACAAAGAGGGAGTCTACCATTGCAAAGACAGTTACCTATCTACACAACCTCCATCTAGAACATAATTTCTTAATCATTTCCACATTAGGTCAAAAAGAAATAAATTTTCCAATTAGGCTAAAGGATTGTCTAGAGGAAATTGAATAATTTATAGAATTTGGGAGAGAAATATCTAACCCTGTAACACCTGAAACTACAATAAATTTCATCTTAGATTCCACAAGAATCTTGGATCCAATGACTACCTCTAGTCGGTTTGATTTTATGGAATTGGTCCTCTTATGAACCATAATATGAATGGGGCCCCTTGGTGGGCAAGAAACCATATAGGACAAATTATTAGGGACATCTAGTGCCTCAACTGGGCTAAGATGCTAAGCAGAACTTGACATTTTGTGGGCATCCCTTGTTTTAGTAGAGCACCAAGAGGTCTATACAAGAATGCACTAGTTCTGGTGGAGGTTTATTGGAGGAGGGACTCCATTCCCATGAGGATAGTGAAGTCATGCACCAAATTTTTAGGCAAGCGCAAAGGTGGGAAGTTGTAGAGCAATTTTTTTAGTTGCTCAATATGTTTTACAAAAAGTGGATTTTTTTGATATATCCTTAATTTTTTTGCTGATTCAATATAACTATTTATTCAATTTATCATATAATCCATATAAAATTAACTAATATTATATTATTTTTGAAGATATTTTATAATACATCTATATTTATTATAATGATTATAAAATTTAGTAGCTATTTTTATTACAATACATTTTACATTAAGTACATGCCACTATGTGGCCTTGTTTACAATGTAGAAGTCCTTAAAAATAATTATTTATTATTTGTTAAACTATATGAATTCTTAATATAAGAGTTCAATCATTTATTGATACACTTAGTATTAATTGGAGATATTATTTGAGACACATTTAATTATTGATTTAATAGTAATGAATCATTATTTAAATATATAGAAATTATTGATTTATGTTTTATTTAGTATTATAATACATTCTATCATTATTTCAATAATTTATATTCATTATATATTGATTAATTTTGATGGAACCTATTTAAGGTCATGATTATATCAATTATACGTACACATTAGAGAGAAAGAATATTACGTACACAAAAGTATTTAGATAATAATGACACCGCAAGAATTTTTTCAATTCTTAATCCCCCTAAAGGCTCTGTGATTTGGGATTTTATGATCTCTTCCAGAGACTTTGTTCTTAAATATATTTCTTGGGAGTTGAATAAGGGATATAGAGTCAACTTTTGGAGGGACTCATGGAATGGATTTCCACCTCTTCATTTGCAGTTTTCTCAGAACATAATGAACATTTCAGAATCAGTTTGGGGTAACAGAGTCATTGATTTTATAGATAAAATTTGTCCCTATTCTAGGAAAGTCACTTGGAAAAATATAGATCACCTGCCTTTTTCTAATCAAGAGAAACAAATGTTTAGGGACTATTTAGACAAGAGACTTGATTACATTTCAAATTGAGAAGATAGATTGTTTTGGGCTCCAGCTAAAGATGGTTGCTATTCAATCAAAGAGGGGTATAAGTTGTTACAGAGAATGGCTGCACAAAAGAATCCATCTAGAGCTTTAAAAAATTTTTGGAACCATGTTGTTCTTCCAAAAGTTGGATGTTTTGCATGGCTTGCACTTAAACATAGAATTCTTACAAGTGACAGATTGACTAAGTTCAATATTGCTCCTCCATTTAAATGTGTCTTGTGTAATGAAGAATATGAATCAGTGGGTTCGCATATGATTGTTGAGTTTTTGTTCTCAGGAAACTTCATTATTATACTCCTCTTCAAAATAACCTTTGGGAGATTTTTCAATCTTGGCCGCTTCTTTTTTCGAAAGCTTTATTTGCAAGAATTTGGATATGTACTCCAGCTTTGGCTATTTGGGCTATTTGGCGGGAGAGGAACAAGAGGATATTTAGACATGAGTTTGCAGAGAAAGAAATAGTGTTACAAGGCATGGAAAAGTCTATATCAGAGGTCACTAATGCAGGCCTTTTTAGATGCAAAATCAATCCTACAATCTTAGTTTGGGACAATTTCATCATTCGAGAGTGGAAATCTCTTTTTATTCCATGGGGGATTGGAACTAGCAACTATCAACATTCCAAGATAGATAGAGCAGTTGTGCAATGGCTACCTCCTAAGTCGGGTATAGTGAAACTTAATTTTGATGGCATTTCAAAGGGAAATCTAGGTAAATTAGGTCTCAGGGCATGTGTCAGAGATAGTAAAGGTATAGTTCTAGCAATTTCATCCTCCTCACTACCAGATGGGACTAAAAATTCAACAGAAACACAAGCTCTTTTGGCAAGCCTTGTACTACTTAAAACAGGTAATTTTCACAAAGTCCATATTGAAGGTGATTCTCAAATGGTTATTAACAGTTGCATTAAATGACAATCCTATTCATGGCATTTGCAATATATCTTCAAGCAAATTTGGTACTTGATTGATCAATTTTCAGAAGTTACCATATCACATACCCTGCGAGAAGGAAATAAAGTGGTCGATTTCATATCTAATCTCGGGTGTGATGGTGTCATTGTTAACACACATCAACCCAACTCATTTATTGAACAATTCAAACAATTACATTCATTGATTGCATTTGAAAGTTGTTTATCATGCTCATAAAATTTATATGTAAAGCTTGACTCAAGACAGAGTTCTCAATGGTATAGTTTTATGAGCCTCGATTTTGTCGATATAATATCTATTGTAAATATTGACAAATATCTTTATGTAGATTTGTATATAAGCAATGATTCCAGTTTTTCTTTCTAGTTCTTTCCTGGTTGAACTTTTGAACAAGTTTTATTAATAAATATATTCAATGGCTAGCCCACTTTTGCCTTAAAAAAAAAAAAAAAAAACCATTATTATTAAAAACCATTACGGTCGATATCATATAATTATATTTTAGAGTCATTGCCATCATTCGACAGAGTGAAATCATTTTATTTATCATTATAAATGATACCAAATTTTAATTGTCTTTGTGAAAACTTTAATCTTTACTCTCCCCTATTTTATGTTTTTCTTGTGTTCTAGTTTATGATTAACTGTGTTATGGCTGACCTTCATGCTCTTGAAACTTCTTGAAAGTCCAGTTTGGTTGTTTTAGTTTCAGAAGCAACTCCAAGTTCCTCAAACATAATTTCTCTTGTATTTCCATCTTAAACAAAACACTTGCCTTGTTTTTTTATTTTTATGAATAGTCCTTTTCAATTAATAAAATTTACTAAGATTACAATTCACAAAAAAGGGGTCGGGGGATACAAGATCACCCTGTGAATGAGTTCAAATGGCTGAAGCCAGAATAAAAAACATGGCCTCAGCCATAAACTATAAACTATTCATAAAAAAAAAACACTTTTAACAACCTTAAGCTGCCAAGGCAGTACCAGCAGAGGGAGGAGGATCATCTTTATCAGGAAATCCCCATGCATCAATGGGATTGTGAGGTGGAATGGGAACAGTCCAACCGTCAGTAGCATCAGCAAGATCTAGGGTAGTCGCAGTCTCTGCATCTTTCTTGTCTGGCTACGGAGGAGAAATTGCCAAGGCCAGCCGAGGAAACTTGCCAGAGTGCACCCATCCAGGGGGAGGAGCCGGAGACTAGCCAGAAGCCCGCCCAGGGGGGAAGTCGGGGACTAGCCAGAACCACCACGCAGTGGAGAAGCAGAGTGGCGCCTCCAACCGCCATGACCATTGCTAGGAGAGTGGTGGCGGGGACCCTGGAAGCATGGCGTGTGTGAATGGCAGCCAGAGGACTGGTGTCGGGAATGACGACTGCGAGATGAGGAGGCATTGGCTGAGGCATTCGTAGGCACTCTGGCAATGGTGCAAGGAGCATTGCCCCAACGATTTAACAATTCCTGTAAGTGTGCAACCTCCAAGGAAAATTTATTAGCTTGCACTTGTATCTACATGATGATATTGTTACAAATGCATGCCTTAGTGTACATTGCAATGTTAACATCCAAAAAACTAAGTGAATAAAATTGCATTCCTATCTTTCCATAGAGAAAACAAAATTTCCATCCTAAAAGTATGCCAAATTTGGGAGAACTTTCGAGGAAATTTGGGGGGAATAACCCAGTAGGATCATGTGCTAATAAAAAGGTTTAGGCCTGAAAGACTTGAAAAAATCATGAATCTAGTGCCAATAATTCTGAGCACGCTTGCAAAACGTAAAAATATGCAAAAAGGACTCAGGTTGGCCACAGAAGGGGCATCTAGGATCAGGAACCCCAATGTGCTTGAGTCGAGGCCCCAGGGGAAGACCTTGGAAGGCAAGGCACCAAGAAAAGTGTGCAATCTTAGGTTCTATAATGGCACTCCAAATGGTGTCGAACCATTTTCTCCATTGAGAAAGCGAAGAATGCAAATGCCACCGTTGATTAAGCATGTCCACCATCGGAAGGTGGGGCAAAAGCCATCTGTATCCCATATTGGGCTTATAATTGGTAAATGGAGTGGCAAGAAACCACTTCCAATCATACCACCAAGGATGAACAGACTGAATCCCCACTTTATGGAGTAAGTACACAGGGATGGAAGACAACAGAAGGTCATAAGTCTTGTGATCGGCACGAACAAGGTGGTATTGAACATGCATATCCTTCCATGACCTAAAATTCATGGTGAATATTGAAAAAATGTCCTTGGTAGTGTGGATGCCACGTTTAAAGAAACACAGAGCACTGGCACCTTGAGTCTTGGCAAGAGGAGTACCCTGGAAGGCAAATAGGGGAGACCACCAAATGTTCTATTGATTTAAGGACAGCGCATTGCGAAACTCATCACCAGCCCAACGAAGCCAAGGTTTAACAGCTTCCCAGTCTTTCCAGATGCTCTTTATAACAAAAAAGCCTTGTATGACCACTGGTTCACGCATAGTGAGAAGGGTCTGAAAACTAATCCCCTTCCATGCCAATCTATTAGCAAGGAAGCCCATAGAGATGCAATGCCTAACAAGAATTTTTCAGGCTTCATCTCCAGAAATAGCTCTGATAATCCATATAGCATAGAGGGCAAGGCCCTACTTCTGAGTGGAAAGCAAGCTGAGACTCCCAGATTCCCTTGGGAGACAACAAAAATCCCAAGCAACTCTGTGAAAACCATGATGGTCAGAACTAGAGGCCCAAAGAAAATCTCTGTGCAAACATTCTAATTTGAGATAGGAAGCTTTGTAGGGAGCCCAACAAGAAGGATAATACACATGGGTGGCAGCCAAAATTTTAGAACAAATCTAGAATTTACTAGCAAGAGAAAGAGGCTTAGTGATCCAATAATCAAGCTTTTTGCTAATCTTTGTAAGCACAGCATTCCAAAGTTCCACAGGGGAAGCTTGGAAAGAAAAGGGAATGCCAAGAAAGTGGAAGATTTCTCCATGAGTAACCCATTTCCATTGGAATTGGCTGAGCCAAGGTGGAGCTGGAAAAAAAGATTGTCGGTAGCAGAGCATTTTATGCCATTGAATGGCAGAGCCAGAGGCTTGACAAAAAGTGTCCAAACAATTTAAAGCATTTTTTATATTTTTTTCATCTTCAAGAAGAGTAAGAAAAGAATCATCAGCAAAATGACCATTAACTAACTGGGAGGAAGAATCAGGCAAGGAAATGTTAAGGACCAGTCCTGAAGACACAGAGTGAGTAAGTAAATAACCAAAACCTTTAGCAGCAAGGACATAAAGTGCTAGAGCTAGCAGACAACCTTGCCTGAGGGAATAAAAAAGTCCAAAAGCTTTAGATTGCAAATTATTGATGGTGATGCAAACATTAGAATCACCAAAGAGCATCTCCACGAACTGAAGGAAATTGAGACCAAAACCCAAAGCCTGAAGCATAGCCAAAATGAAAGGCCATTCAATGCGATCATAGGCTTTAGCAAAATCTATCTTTAAAAAGATAGCCTGCTACTTGGACTTACGGGCCCATTCCATACCTTCCCAGATAGCAATGATGTTGTCAAGAATATACCTAGATTTGATGAAGCCAGTTTGTTCAGGCCGCACAATTAGAGGAAGCATATGGCAGATTTTGAGAGAGAGCACCTTAGCAATGATCTTATAAGATACATTCAGGAGGGTGATGGGCCTCCAGTTGCAGACGTCCTCAGGATCGCCAACTTTAGGTATGAATTTAATATTGCCTTTATTTATGATCACTCCTAAGCTTTTAGAATGGTATGCTTCAAGATAGACTTTATGCAGATCAGGACCAATTTGCTCCCAAAGATGTTTGTAAAATTCACATGGAAGTCCATCACACCCAGGGGATTTGTCATCCGTCATGGAGTAAACTGCCTCTTTAAGGTCTCGGAGGGAAAGAAGTTGCTCATAGAAAGTGTGTTGCTTAACCGCGAGGCAGTTTGGAGTAACAATAATACACTTTCTGAGAGCCTCCTCTTGAGAAATTGAATGGCCCTGCGAAGCAAAGACGTTCTCATAGTGAAGAATAAAAGCTTGCAGGATGTCAGGCAAATTGGAAAGAACACCAATTCCCTGTTTTATCTTTTTAATCCCAATATTGGTATGATGGGCTCAGAGAGCCTGGAAGAACTCCTTCGAGGCTTTATCGCCAACCTCCAACCAGTGGAGAAGGGCTTTGATTTGAGCTCCTCGGGCAGCATAGTTATCAGCAATTTTCTTTTCATGGCGAAGCTTGGCAAGCTGAATTTGAAGATCCACATCAAAGGGGTTGAAGGTGAGAGCTTCAGAGGCTTTTTTGAGGGCAAGGGTGTTGGCTTCATAACACCATTTTCTAAAAATTGCCAATTGATGCCCGTAGATGCACAAAAATCGAGCCATTCTTGTAATGGCATCATTCCACCATTGAATCCAACCTCGATGGAAATGGGGACATGGTTCCAAGTTCCAAACACGTTGTATGTGGGAGATGGTGGAAGCATGCAACAACACAGACGTGTTGAGGAAGAATTGAGACTTGGCCACCTTGGGGATAGTTGTTTGCCAAGAAATGCCAAAATAAATGGGATAGTGGTCTGACAATGTCACATCTATCAGGGGAATGATAGGTAGATCACGATCTTCAGAAAAGAAAAAAAAGATTACGTCGAGATCATAGCACGATCAAGACATTTCAATATGCAGTCAGGACTAGCTCGAAAATTGGACCAAGTGTGCCAGGCCCCACTATCATGACAACGGCTAGTATTGGGATCAAAAAGGCCCAATTTATGACGCATGTAAAACCAGGCTTCTCTATCCCTAGCTGTCCAACGAAAAGGTAGAATGTCATCTTTGTCAGAGGCCACTTCAACCATATTGAAGTCCCCACACAGGACCCAAGTAGCTGGCGGCAAGTTGTCAGCAAGCCAAACCCATATTTGTGCCCTTTCCACAACATCATTGGAAGGATAAACATTAATGACTCCAAAAGAATGATTGTTAATGAAAAGCAAAAGCCAAATAATATGGTGTGTGGGATCAGAACTGTGCGAGATAATAGCAGAATGAAGGCGAGGTGACAGGAGAGTAACTACACCACCTCGACCAGCTTCATGCTGAGAAGAAAACATGACGCTATCTTGCCAAATGACGCGGCATGCAGCAGAAAGCATGAAACCAGAAATCTTAACTTCTTGCACGCAAAGAAAATCTAAATTTTCAAATCTATGACGGGTATCCCGGACATAGAACTTTCTGGGGAGGTCTGTAAGACCTCGAACATTCCAAGAGAAAAAGTTCATGAAAACTCTTAACGCTTGCCTTTTCATCACATACCCAACAGTTGAAATTCTGTGAGCTGTGATGTCATATTTTAGGTTTATAGTGCGCATGGAATACTTCTTGGGCGGAGTACGTAAGAACTCAACTAATTATTGTATTTGCGGATCTTTTCAATTTATAATAATCTATCTACTGTTTAATGGAATTCATAGCGCGAAGAAAGAGAGTTATCTCTAATCCTTGAATTTGGAGACACTTATTTTCGGTATAACTTTGTTTCCCCTTTTAAGTTGTTATCGACATTTTCTTATTACATACATTTATCCTCCAAACACTCTCTTTGAGGAAAATGAATATACTTCGTATTTTAACAGAGTTGATCAAATAGATGACTGACAAGTATGGTCTATTTCTGCATTCCCTATTAAATTCAGTAACGAAATCTCCTGCTTCATGTGGAACGGAATTATAAAAGTTATGCGTTGAAAACAGCATATAACAAGAGCCTTCACTGTCGTTGATTTATTTCATTGGAAAAAAAGGTGGAGACCGACAGAAAATCAGATAAGGTTGCCTTGTGGGATCCACAATGTATTTCGCTTGCATATGAGTAGATCCGTCTATGCAGCTGTCCAGATATATGTTTGATCTTATCAGAATCTCTATTTACAAATACATGTAGGCCTTGTGTGTATTTTACTAGGTCTAATAAATCATGTGTGATTCCGCTTAGCTGTAAGTTGGTGGGCTAGGGGTTTTTCAAGTTTGATGATAGTGGCGAATATATAAACAAATAATGGGATACATAATATTCTCTGGTTATTTTCGCCATTAGAGGCAAGCTCCAAACTTTTAGGGCTCAAACCCGGCACATAGAATGGATAGGATGACCTAAACAGCCGGTGCACTGGCCTGATATCAGTCATTGATAGAGAGATTGATAGATGAGATTGATAGATGAGATTTTAATGGTCATTAAGCTGAATTAGCTTATGGGATATCTTTTGAACTATAATAACTTTGTTAATCAGTATTTGTGTAGGCTGATGATGATTCCATCAAACTTCTCAATTTTCTTATTAACTAGTTTGTATGAAGAGTTGTCATAGGATATCTACAAATTTGATCCTATTGTCCCTGTATGCTTCACATTCTACAATGAAGTGTGTTCTGTTTCCACCTTCCCAAAATTGCAAAACTGATGGGTGGGCAGCAGAAAAAAATAACAAAAACAAAAGAAAAATCAAAACACAAATACAAAACAATACAATGTGCTGCCGCACAATAAAATATATTATATTTCATTCACCGTGATTTTCAATGAATACATAGTGCCTTTTATACGCAAGCGTACAATATTCTAGACAAATCTAGCATTAGTTGAGAAGACAAAATATTTACAAATTTCTGAAAAATATTAGCTGACTCAAACTTCTACAAAATACTTTAACCAACACACCCTAAACCTAAACCTAATAATCTAGAACCATCATTAGTAGAAATTAATATTTCTAACGCTCCCCCCTAATTTCTATTATCAAAATTTATTGCATACAAATTTCAATGTGCCATGTAATCTTCATATTTGTTAATGCATGAGTAGTGTCTTCTAAGGCCGCGGCTTTTAAATTATACAAAAAATTTGTCAACAATTGGCTACCAACGATTTCCTCTTTTCATAGGATCCATTGATAATCTTGATAATCTTACCTTATCTATTACAAATGCCAATGATAGGATTTACTAATAACCTTTTGCCTCTTTGATTCCCTACTCTAATCTATTTTCCAATGCTATTGCATTCCTTCTTACACTTGAACATTTGTTCTTGAATAAACCTTTGATTATTCCTACAATTCTATGCCAATTCGATCCATAGCTCCATCCACAATCCATTTTGATGCAACCTACCATAAAAATTTTATTGCACTCTCTATTCCAACATGTCTTATCACAATGATTTTTCAAGTCACAAATATTACAAGGATGTATATCCCAACATCTATCCTTTGTATGCCCTTTCCTTTCCTATTACAATATGAACATTGTACAATCTTTATGCTTTCAATTAATTCTCTTGAACCTTTATTTATCTTTACATTACCTCCATCATATGTAAGACCTGCATATTTTTGCCTGACTGTAGTTTCATTTGGATTCCTTAATCCCTTTTCATCATTTCCTAAACCTTTACCTTTGAAACCCATTCTTTCCATAATCTTCAAGCCAATACTATTATTATCATAACAACCAAAATCTACAAACTTCTTGTTATTTACTTTTTTACACTTTTCATCACAAACACTTTCAACTTCTGAAAAAGTACATTTCTCAACCCCATAATCACTCAAATCATTTGTGTCACAAGATACATCACATACAAATGGTTTTACAGTCAAACATTCCTTCTCTTGTTTCAAAGTAGACAAATCCTTCTTTAGCATACTTTTTTCCTCTTCCAATTTCTTCACATTTTCTTCTAAAACTTTGTTTTTTTTCTCAACATCATCAAACAAATTTAATTTTTCTTCTAATTCTTTATTTTTCTCTGTAAGCGTACATGTTTCCTTCACCTACCAATTATTTACTTCTTCCATAAATTTTAGCCTATCCTCTAGTTCTTCAATTGCCTCTGTATGGACACTAATTTCATTTAACAATTTAAACTTTTCTTCTCCTATTTCATTTCTTACTTTTTCCAATTCCTTTTTAAAAATATATTTTTCACACAACAATCTTACATTGTCTTTCTTCACCATCACTAATTCTTCTTCTAACTTATTTGTCTTCTCTTTTTGAACTCTACCAACTTTTCCCATTGAAACAAAAGAGATTAAACACACTTTATCCTTTTTCAACAACCCACTATTATATCCTTTCAAGATTTCTTTATAAATTTCTTCAAAGCTTTTGTCACAAATAGATATTTACCCCTTTTCGCAATTAACATATGAAACTTCATCCATTCATTTTCTAGAAACTAGTATAATAACATATAAACATTTTTTAGCCATTGACTTTGTAGTCTTCAACTCTCCAGAATTTTGATCCTTGTGCTCTGAAATCTTTTATCTTTCCATGATGTTTAACCTTAGCTCTGATACCAATCTGATGAGTGGGCAGTAGAAGAAAATAACAAAAACATAGGAAAAATTAAAACACAAATACAAAACAACACAATGTTTCTGCAGCACAATAAAATATATTATATTTTATTCATTGTGATTTCAAATGACTACATAATGACTTTTTTATAAGCAAGCGTGCAATATTTTAGACAAATCTAGTATTAGCTGAGAAGACAAAATATCTACAAACTTCTGAAAAATATTACAGACAACTCAAACTTTTAGAAAATACTTTAACCGACACACCCTAAACCTAAACCTAATAATCTAGAACCATTGGACAATCAGTAAAAATTAATATTTCTAACAAAAACTAGCGAAACTAGCAGATTCTCTCTTCCTAGAGCTCTTCTGATCTCTTCCACAGTCCTGTCTCATATCAGAGTTGATACTCTGATAAGCATGGGTCATTAGTTATATTCCACATCTTATAATGGAATTATTTATTAATTGTTAGGTTGTATTCTACATCTTAGAATGGGACTTGTTTTTTTTCCTTTTTCTATTTGAGGGCCACGTTCAAGTTATAAAGTTGGCAGTTGATGTCAGGCAAACAAATGATTGTCTGTTCAAGTTGAAACACCCAATGTCCCCCACCTCTTCATAATGCGTAGGCGGTAAGTGATCTCTCAAGCGAATCCGTGGGCAACCTAAAACAGCTTTCCAACGCTTTCAATGGTTTCATATTGGATTATCATTACAGTTGTTAAGCGTACATACTATTAGCGCAACTTGTTAGCCGTACAAGTTTACAGAATATTAAATTCATTCACTATCTATATTCTATGAACGGCAGGCTTTCATGACAATACCAAAGATATGCTCAATTTATATAAAGATCCATAAATTCAACCGAGATATTCAATATTTCTTGCCTTCAACAGATTTAATAGTATTGAAACGAATTGTTTAATCTGTGTAAACGTTAATTGTTACGAAATTTCAGGAATTCCAGCAAGCTTAATTGTAAATTGTTAATTGTTATGCAATTGGATTTTGGCATCGTTGTACCTTTTCGATATTACTGAAGTTTACAAAAAAACCATACAATAAAATGATCGTTTATGGAGATATCAATGATTACATGAGCTATTGCGGAATAGTCTGTTTCGTTAGTTTTTGTACTGTATCCGATCCAAACATTCATTCCTTCCGTCAGGACATAATTCCAACCAGTCACTTTTCCTTTTTTCAAGTTCTTAATATCGTACAAACAATTTATGGTGCATTGCGGATAATTCCTCTTGACAATGTATTCTATCAGCAGAGATCTCTTGGACAGGTTGTTTATAAACTAAGAATGAAAACGATAATTTCTATTTTTATATAAGAAATGTAATAAATATTCATCATCTCTAATACTTTTTACCCTCTGTAATCAATATAATATAATTAAATATCGATACACGGAACTTGTACACATTCTAAATCTCTACTGATATTACGGTTTTTCACAGTCGGTTGTCTATTGATAGATTGAAGGGTATGCCCTCGTTTTCTGTCGAAGGTCGGTTTTATCCTAGGGTTCTGCCTTCAAACTGAATCTTCCTAACTTTCAAGCAGATATGAATTCTTTTAAAAATAAATTTGTGTTTGTAACAAGGTCTGGGCTCCCAATCTTTAAAAGAGGGATATTCTGTTCGTCTATCACTGTCCGCTTTGAGAACACCATGACGACTCAATTGCCCATTTCCTGTTTTCATTCTTCTTTGTTCGGATCCCTACACTCTGGATCATGGGTCTGTTTTATAGGTCGCGGATTTAGTTTGAAGCTCCTTTTCCTGGTTTCGGAATCCTGATTCTTTCCTACCTCTCACCACTTTTCTAAAGAGTTTTGCTCGCATGCTTTGCTCTATGCTAGTTGGGCCCTCTACAAGGAAATAATAAAGGCTTCAAAAGAAAAGCCAAAAGCCTTGACATGATGTATTTTCCAGTGGTTAATAATATTAAGGAAATTATATATTTTTAAAAAATATTAAAGAAATCATGTAATCACCCACACCTCACAAGCAATAAAGCTTAGAATATTTATAGAAATTGAGATCTCGAGGGATGTCTCAACAGTTATAAATATTCTACTATTGGTAGAAGGAATGCAATTAAATGTCCACAACCCCCTAACTGTATATGGGTAAACTCAAATTTTGATGGTTAATATTTAGAAAATTCAGATCAAGTGAGAGGGGTTGGGTTAATTTGTGATATAGGTGGCAACATTTTGGTTGCTCATGCAATGAATTTGGGAGTCCAAACTACATATGTGGTGGAGATGTTGGCATTGAACTATGACATAGTAATAACCAAGGAAAGATGTGACCAAAGAATTAAGGCTGAGAGAGATGCAAACAATATGATAAATATCCTAAATAAGAAGGTGGTGTGGGAGATTGATTGTGTCATTAGGTAGGTGAGAAGCATCTTGCCATGATGTAGGCCTTTTATTGCCATCATGTCCTAAGGGAACAAACTCATGCCATTGATAGGTTGATAGTGGAGGGCAATTTCACAACAACTTTGAAATGTTGGGACGAGTAGGATATGATCCCTGTGGCACATGTGGTGATTGAAAAAGATATTGTCACTTTGGAAAATAATGATGAGAGAATCGATGACATTAATGAGTGATAATGATAGGTACTTGCTAGATATTTTGTGCCTCAGGCTTTCATTTTTTAGTTTTTAAAAAAAAAATATTCTTTTCCATTTGTTTTCAAAGAAATCAAATGTTCTATTATACATAATGAAGTCTTCTATGTTATTATGTATTGGAAAAAATAGAGATTCAATAACTCTTTGGGTGTTTGCATTATTTTCATTTCTTGTGTAGATTGAGGGGAGAGTATAGGGGGCTGAACTATAATAGGCATGGAAGTGCTCTAACCAAACCTCTTATAAAATTTTGTGGATTTTTGGGAGAATGGTAAGGCAAAAATTTGTGGACTTTCATTAGGTGTGACTGTGAATAATGTAGGAGCATCTTGGGTATAAGAGTAATCTTCCATCACCCAAAAACATTTCATTTTTATTTCTTTGAAAATAGTGGTCTTAGTGAAGAGTAATTGTTTGTAGAGGCTTGCTACTTAGTAAGTTGGTCATAGAAGCTTAGAATGCCCTAATTTTAGAGGTGGAGGTTCATCTTGGATATATTATACTATCAAATTAAGGTTCATTGACATATCATTAATATTCATGAAGTTATTATAGATTTTTGTTTTGAAAATTTGCTATAAATAATTTGGGATTAGTTTAGAAGGCCATAAAGGCTTTGAATGGGTTCCAAAATGACTTTTCCTGGAGCTTGCACTTGTGGGGCCTATGGATGAGAAGATGAGGATTCTAGAATGGGGTTATATACTCAATCAAGTCAATGGTTCACAATTTACTATTTTGTAAAAGTTGGTCACCCAAAAATTAAAAAATGAATGTCATATTTATATTGAGCTAGCTCTATATGTATTTACAGGGTTGGTTGGCCTCAAGGATTAGGGTGTGATATGTAGAGCCTTCCCTGATGGTGTAAACTTGCCTATTTAATATCCTTCCCTGGGGTTGTCTAGAAAAACTCTCGGTGATAGTTTGCATCTTTTTCTTTCAAATCATTGTAGGATGTCTCTGTGGGTTTACATAGTGTAATATCCTATTTTTAAGTTTGCATTTCTGGATATAATAAGAAGCATGTACTCCATTATCATAAATTGATATTTTTCTACATTTCTTTTATGTATATGTGGTATTAAGGGGAGCACCCTTTAATAGTGAGGGTCATTGTAAGAGTTACAAAAATGAGAATGGGGGGCACCCATCCTAGGAGAAACCTTGAAGTCTCCTACAAGGAATATTTCTTGAGCTTCCATGACCTTAGAGAAATGAGGTCCAAATGATAGAGTAGTTTGAACTAAGAATGATAGTCAAGGAAATGGAAAATTATTATTGTCACGATTTTAAAGTTTCTCACTTTGGAAGGTAAAATATTTCCATTCACACATTTGCCAATATTGATTCATTGTAGGAGGAATATAAAAAAATATTTTTTTTGAACTATATATTTTGATCATTGTCTTGGTCAATTATTAAGGATAGATCCAAGCCCCCCTTCCCACCACCACTTGCCTACCCTCCCCCCCTGCACATACCACCCCACACCTACTCCCTCCTCCCCACCCGCCTCTATCAAGGGTAAATCTATAGATTATATCATTTATATCATTACCTAACCTCACAAACATTTCATGCTTCTACTCTTTTTATTAATATTAGTAACCCATCTTTTACCCATATTTCCCCTACTTCAAAAACACATGTGCTCTCATCCTCCAAAACCCGAACATCTATGGTCTATATCAAGTGACTCCAACTAGGAAGGCCAAAAATAATACTACTTTTGAGCAATGGCCTTATTCAGCCCACTAAGGATGAACCTATTGGGACATCATATTCTTCTTCCTTTTTTTGGTCTACTAAGTTGGGTTGGAACCTAGATACCAAAGTTTGACTATTAAGACTCAACTAAGATGAAGGGATGTTAATACAAAACTCAAATTTGACCAAGAAAGCATTCAAGCTAGTCTTTTCTATGAAATATTTTTTAACCTTAGATTTTAAATGTGATGGTAAATTGATTAGATTGAACTAATCTCTAAATTGATTAAATCTATTAAGGTTAATTTCTTTAATTATAGAAAATACTAGTCCTAATATTTCAATAACTTAGGTATGAAATATAAATGAATGAGAAATAATGCATCTTACATTGGGAATGTGAAGGAAAAGTCACCTTAAAAACCCAAAAGTGGTAATCTAAAAAAAGTATTAACAAATAGAGATGAGATCTAGAACTAGGAAATTAACCGTAAAGAAACCCTAAAAGTGATCTATCATATGAATATTTTACCCTATAATAACATTTATTTTGAATAATATAGATAAGTGCACTTTAAATATTGATCTCTACATGTTTCCCACTCAACATTAATTTTAAATATTTGTTGTGCATGGCCCATGAGGTCTTCTTGAATTTTGTCTATTGGCCTCTTGTCTAGCCTAATTTGTAGCCAATGTTTAGGTCTTTGTCAGAGGCATAGCCTTAGGTGTAAGATGCACTGATTTCCATTAGGGGGTTGACTTTGCGCATAATAACTATAGTACATGTTTCCTTAAGGATGATTTGGAATTATCAGTAAAGAACTCAAAATATATCAATGGGAAGGGTTTGGGTACATGTGCCAAGGCAAGGGATTCAAAATGGGCCACTAGCTAGAAATTCCACCACTCCCCCCCTTCAGAGGATCTAGAGTTTGTCTTGATGTAGATGGGCCATAAATATTCCTCCTTAACTATATAGTAGATAATATGTCATTGTCCCTATAGCTTTGCCTCATTAGACAGTTTATTTCTTTCAGGATTTCATCTATAATCATCCAAAAATGGTTCCTCCACAAGTTGAAATTAATTGGAAGTCTTAGTGTTATGATTGTATGTAGTAGACTATTTGATTTCAAATTTACAACCATAGTTGACTTGGCTATGTCTCTCTTGGGGACTGTTAGTGTAGGAATTACAAGTTGGTGGTTGCAAAATGGTACCCTAGCTTTGATCTAGACTTTTGAACTAAGTAGACTAGCACCAATTTAGGTGTGACTCCCTTGTCTACCTTTGGAGTTATGGGATGAGAGAGCTTTTTATGGATTAGGAACTTGTTTGGACATTTTTTCTAAGTAGATTCTATCACTAACCAAAAATGTAAGTTACTTGATTATGCAAGAAGAAGAATAGAGATACATGAAGGTATTGTACTAACTATGAAAATTGAACCTAAAGCTAAGAAATCATTTTCTTATCTTACTTGTAAATAATATACTCATTTTTTTCTTTGCATTTCCTAAGAGAGAAAAAAAGGTAAATCCTAGGGAACCTTATAAGTCAAAGCCAAAGCTTACAAAAGATTTTTCTTTGTTGAAGAAGATGATGACTTATATTTCAAAGAGATAAATTTTCTAGAAAGTGATGATGAAGATGGTGAAATAGGATTTATTTCCACAAAGAAAAAAAGTTTTACAAAAGAAGAAATAGTGTCATTACCACATGTATAAAATAAAAAGTCATATTAAATCATAAATAGTGGATGTTCATATCATATGACTAGTAATAGAAAAAATAGATTGAAATTTAAATTTATAAGAATGAGTAGTCGGAGTTGGTAACAATCTACCATGTTCTATTAAGAGAAAATGATCTACTACAATTGATGTAAAAACTCACACTCAAGATGTCTATTCTATTGATGGATTGAAACATTACTTCTTAATTAATGGAAAAAGTGTTGATAAGGGATAGGTTTTATAATTTATTGAGAATACATGGATAATAATAGACCAAGATGGTAAACAAATTGCAATGACTATGAGAAAAAAAGATAAACTTTTTCAATTAAATCCTATGTAGATGACTTGTTTGGTTACTAAATTTGGTGATAGTTGGTTGTACGATAAGATAATTTGTCATAATTTTTTTGATAATACTATGAAGATCAGCACTACTAATGTAATAAGAGATCTAGCTATGATTGTGAATCCTTCTAACATGGTTAGTAAGGAATGAGTGATGACTAAATGGAAGAAAAAATCTTCTACAATAAAAGTATTAATTACATGAAGAAAAATGGAGATTGCAAACACAAATTTATGTGGTCATATAAGAATAGGAGGATTTAATTATTATTATTTGAATTTATGACTTTAGAAGGATGATGTGGGTAACATTTTCTAAAGAGAAATCAAAAGTATTTAATAAATTTAGAATATTCAAAAATAGAGTCAAAAATGGATCATGATTGAAGATAATTTTTTAGCATTAGATAGGTGAGTATTTAATATATATCAAATCAATTTAATAATTTATGTGAGACCAACGGTATTAGAAGGCCTCTTTCAACTCTAAACACTACAAGATAATGGGATAGAAAAAAAGAAGGAAAATGATAGTGAGTGAAGTAGCTAGAGCCATGATACTTGAAGAAATAAACTCACATGCCTATTGGAGAGAAGAAATTAACACCACAATATACACCATGACTAAAGTGTAGATGAGACAAGGTACTAGTAAGGTACCTTATGAACTTTGGTTTGGACATAAACCTACTTTTAAATAATTTAAAACTTTTAGAAGAAAAATTTACCTCACAAGAAATGATGATGTAGGAAAGTTTAATATTGGAAGTGGTGAACGTATATTTCTTGGATATTCATTGAAAAGTAAGCCATGTAGATGATTTAATAGAAGATCGAGGAAAATAGTTTAAAGCACGAATGGAAAATTTCATGAGAAATACAAAATACAGGAAAGGATACCTGATTATGATCTCAATAATATTAAAGAAAGTACTAATTAGAGCCCTAATAATTATAATGTATAATAGGAGTTATTTTATACAACTAATAATGATTTGTAGATTGAGAAACTAAGAAAGGAACCTAGACTTGAAGTTGGAGAGAAGATCAAGGTACACTAGAATAGGAAACACTATGATATGTCATGAGGAATCATTGTAAGAAGCAAATAATTGGAAAGATAAACAAAAATATTTTTATTAAAAAAAAAGGTAAGAGGTGAGATTTTTTAATATCATAAGTAGAACCTAAAATAGTAGAGGAGTCATGTAAATATGAGTATTAAATAAAAGATGTGAGAGAGGAACTTTAGTAGATGGATAAGTATAAGAGATAGGAAATGGTCCCTATAGCCAAATATAATAATTTTATTGGCACAAAATTAGTGTTTAGGAAGAGGATGAATGAAGAAGTTGAAGTGGTAAGGAACATGATAATAATTGTATGTAAAGGGTATTGACAATAGGAAGGAATAGATTTGGAGGACACATTTTTCCCTTTTGTAAGGCTTGAACTAGTAGTTATATTTTTGGAACATTCATCTGAGATAAATTTTTTGGGGGGGGGGGGGGGAGGGGGGGGGGCAAGGGGGGGCAAGGGGGTAGGGGATGGCTCTTGTTCAATGATGGATACTCAGGGGATTAGTGTTCCTAGCTTTGTGAATTCTTGTCATGGTAAGGGCAGGGAGTCTAAAGCATATGGAGATGATGGATGGAAAGCCTTCTTCATGCCAGCTTCCTCTAGCTTTCTTTGGTATTTCCATGTTTAGAGGGCAGATCTCACTAGTGTGTGATGGAGTAGCTTTTCTATTATTTACCAAATGTCTATTGCTAAGGAATGGTCTTCTTTTAACAGATATTTTCCCCAGTCTGGAGGGGTTTGGCAATTAGAGGTGGGGATTGGAGGTGGAAGGTCCCACACTCATGTCTATGGTGTTGTTGGGTTATGCACTAGTTGGACCTCTGTATGGGATTGGAGTTTGTGGGTTGGTGTGTTTATTGTTGGCATCCATGTTCCTCACTTTGGGCTTTAGATATATGGGATCATTAGGCCCAGGTGTGTTGATGAACTCTTCCTCTTCTGGGCTCCCTTATATTTGGATTTTGATATAGATGATGATGAATATGGGTTTGGTTTGGATGGCTATCTACATCGGCTTCATTGGTAGTGCTTAACCTTAGAATCTTTAGTTATCTCTATTGGGGCTCATATGATTCTTAGGGTATCTAGGGGCTTAGACATTGATAGAGTGGCCTATGGAGGAAATATTGTCCTTGTCCTTGGTGCTAGTTCTATTGATAGCATTGTTTTCCCTAGATGTGTCTTACTTTTCATGGGTTTTACTATATAGTATCCCACTCTGTCTGGATACTTTTTTTGATCATTTGGGGATTTTTTTTCTCTTTGTGATTATTTCTTTGGGATTTCCATCACTTGCTCATGTTCTATGCTGAAGGCATCCTCTATTTTTTGAATTCAATTGAGGTGGTGATTTTGGGGCTTAGGATAGTAGTGTTGTAGAGGTGTCCTATGTTGTATTCTTTTACACTCCTACTTCCTATGGAGGTAGATGACCCTATTGAGGTAAGGGAAAAGCTTATGGAGGTAGCTTGTAGCTGGAGGAAAATGGTAGAAAATGTGTTTAGTAGGTACTCTCCTATTGGTTATGAGTATCTCTTTCCTATTATAAAATATCTAGAAAGGAAAAGAATGTGTGGATGATCTACTTGATGTGGTGAAGAAGGGATGAATCTACAACCAAGCACTTTGTTGTAGAGATTTAGTTTAGTCCCTACGAGGATGCCCTAGGTCTTCTCCTTTTCTTCTATGTTCACAAGTCCTATGGAGGTCATGTAATACCTTATTGAGGTGGAGATCATGTTTAGGCATTAGAAAGTAGAGGAAACTCCAACCAAGATGATGCATTGTTGTGCTACATTAAGTGGTTTTGTTGATTGAAGATGGGGGAGCTTCTCTTACCTAGAAGGTTTGGTCTTCATTCTTCATGCTCCTCTCATTGATATTATGGTGTCTTCAGAGTTTGTAGAGGGATGAAGGACCTTTGACTTCATTTTCCATGGCTAGAGTTTGAGCCTTGCCTAGACCCATGCTTGGAGGATGTACTATGTTTGCCAAGGTTGGATATATAGTCTTGTTTTATCCTATCTCTTCTCTTATTATTTAGACAGGCATGGGTGACATGGGTTTGCTCCATTGTTAGTATTGTGATTTCCTATTTTATTTTATTTTCCTTGTAATCAAGTTATTGGTGAAAGTTTTAAAGGACACAATCTGGTCTTTTTTCTCTCTTTTTGGTTTATGTTTGTAGCTATTTTGGGGGCTTCTCCCAAGTATTTAATTTTCACCATTGACCATGGTTGGAGGGTCAGTCACTTATGTTTATTTCTCTTTGATATAGGGAGAGGGAGATTTTACTTAATTATGTCTTTTATAACTAGGCATTGGTAATGCTATGTTATTGGTGTCTAGCATTCTAATTGAACTTTAGGTCAACACCCATTACTTGTGACTTTTCTTAATAAAAAAACATAAATTTAAAGGTATACCATATGGATGTCATGTCATCCTTTTTTAATAGAGAACTTTAGGAAGATGTTTATATTAAATAAAGTGATTTGTTTCTATTAATTGAAGACAAATATATGGATAAATAGACTAGGAAATACTTTGTATAGAATGAAGAAAGCACCTAGATATTGGTATGTGAGACTAGATAGGTACTTGATAAGTTTAGGATTCAGGAAAGGTAATGTAGATAGTAACATGTACTTAAGAAAGAATTTATATTAAATAAAAATTATTATAGTATTTATAGATGATATCATTTTTGGAGACAATATTTGATGATGTTTTATAGATAAAAGGAAGAATCAATATGAAATGTCCATGATTATTGAGATGAAATACTTCTTGGGAAAAAAAATTAAACTAATTATGCAATTTTTATATTACAAGAAGAGAGTCTAAGAGATAAACTAATAATGTTTCAATTCAAAAATTGTAAGCTAGTTGGTACACCTATGGGCACATGTTACAAATTTTAGATGAGTCTAAAAGTATACGACAAATAAGATATAGATCAATTTGATAGAAGGATTAAAATACCCAGATCATACAAGAAGATATATATCTAATGAAGTTGGTATTGTGGCTCAATTTAAAGAAAATTCTTAAAGAGACACATTTAGTAGCATTAAAGAGGATATTAGCATATTATTAGTGTACATAAGATTATTGATTATGGTATGACAGATGACATCATCTTACTTTATGTAAATAGAATGGTACAGATTGGGTTGGAAATGTTGATGATGAGAAAAAGAACTAGTATAGGAGCATTATTCTTTGGAGAAAATGGTTAAGCTAGAAAAAATATTGTCCTACAATCTATTGTAGATGTAGATTATGTGACAATAAGAAATTATTTCAATCAAATAATTTGGATTAAAAAAATGTTGCAAGACATTTGTATCATATTTCTAGAAGCTATTCCTATGCATTGTGATAATACAACCCATAGAGAGAAGTTAGGGGTTTGAAGGTTTGAGGGATTCTATTAGAATTTTTTTAGATGAAAGACATTAAGGTTTAAGGTTAAATGTAGGAGTTAGAGTCTAATTTGGTTCAATGTGAGAGTTTTAGTTAGATGTTCATTACATTTAATGTTAGGATTTCAGTAAGAATTTTAATTAGGTTCAATGCAAGAGTTGGTGTTTGATTTGGCTCAATGTGAGGGTTTAAGTTTGATGAAGGGTGCTTCCTTTAATAGTATAAACACATAACATAAATAAAGAAATAATAAAAAATGCAAGAACAAGATACAAACTTCTTATTGTCGCCACAAATATGGAATTTCAAATTTTACAAGTACAATATGCTAACCCATGTGGGTGCCTTCATTGTAGAATTGTGCAAGAAAATGTTACAATCTATCACCCAAAGTTGTTCTTGATAATATTTAGGATTTTCTTAAATAGGCAATTTTATGATGCCTGAAAAGGTTCTAGACATTCAAAATTAATATCTAAGGTTGACAGACCATAATAATACATATAGAGATAGCCAAATATATCTTTGACACTGACTTTAGAATTTTTTTGTAGCCCAACTTTGGAAGGCCATAACTCTCCAACTGTTTCTCTAATTGGCTATTATAACCACTTTTTGAAATGCACACTCTTGATCTACAGGCTCAAAGTTATGCAAGCACCCTTCTGTTGAGTTTTTGGACCTCATCTAGGAAATTTAAGGCCTTCAACAACAATTTTGAAGAATTTTGTTCTAAATTTTCCACTAAAAATATTCAATAACTTCTCTAATACTTAAGCTAGATCAATTAATTTTTTATGGTAGGATTAGAACTCTAAAATGAACCTTCATGTAGAAAATGAGAACATTTTGTACTTGTAAGACAAACTTAATAAAAATAGAAAGTTCCCAAAAATAACAACCCCCTATCGACTAGTCTTTATTAAAATAGAAAGGGCTGAAAAAAAAAAAAAAAAATGGGTGATGCAAGATTAATCTTACACCCAAGATGCACTTGCATTAGACACTTGGTGTAATTTGAGAAGTGACTCGATCACATCTCAAGTTTTTAGATGAAATCCAAGACAGTTAACCTCCTCCCTTACTAGCCATGATGAAACCTAATAGCCTCCTTTTCCATTTGACCAAGTATTCTTCACAAGTTCTATTCCTTGTATTTTTTCCTATATGAATATCTAATATATCCTCAGTCTCCTTTGTAGCCAAACTAGTTGTTGGAATATTCTACCATGCTTCTATAATTTCATCTCCATCACCTCCTTCATATTACTCTATCAAATCTGAAATATTAAATACTAGTGAAATATTCAATTCAATAGGTAACTCCACTTCATAGGCATTTCTAGAATCATGCCTTTTCGTGATCTTGTATAGTCCAAAATTCATCATCTTCAGCTTATTATATGTACTTGCCAAAAAATGCTCCTTTTTGAAATGAACCATGAATTCATCTCCAATATGAAATTCCTTATACATCCTTTTCACATCTTCCTTAGCCTGGTACTATGTATTCATCTTTATGATGTGTTTCCTCACATCCCTATGGATGTTCTTCAAATCTTCAACAAATTCTCTTGCTTCAACTCTACTTATCTTTCCTTTATCCAACTACCACAATTCATAAGCATTTTTGGGACTACTCCCATATATAATCTGGAATGGTTATTTACTAATAATTCTATTGAAAGAATTATTACATGCAAATTCTACCTGTGGTAAAATGAAATCCTATCCTTTTGGTTTCTGTCCAACCAAACATCTCATCAAATTTCCAAAACCTATGATTCACAACATCTATCTACCCATTAGTGTGTGGATAATGTAATGAACTAAACTTCAAATCTATCTTCAACTTCTTCCACAAGGTATGCCAAAAATACCCAAAAAATTTAGTATCTCAATCATAAACTCTAATCTTTGGCAGACCATTTAGTCTCACATCTTCTCTAAAAATCAATTCTATGAGATGAATAGAATCACTAGTCTTCTTGCAAGGAATCAAATGTGTCATCTTTGAAAACATGTCAATGGCCACAAAATTATAATCATGCCTATGCTACATGGTAATCCATGAATAAAATATATGTTAACATCTTCCTATGGCTTCTTTGGTATAGTTAATGGTTGATTCAACCCTGTATTCTACTTTACTCTTTTCACCATCTGACATACTTTGCAACTCTATATAAACTTCTTCATATCTTCTTGCAACTGTGGTAAGTAATAATTCTCTACAACTACAACAATGGTCTTATCTCTACCAAAATGTCCAACCAATCCTCCACTATGCTTCTCCTTGATGAGATTCTCTCACTGAATTTATGGGAATACAAAATTGGCTTTGTTTGAACAACATACTATCCTAGATCATGAAATCCAACCACCTTGTCTTGTCAGGTATAACTAGTTGTATACAAGCCTTCTATGCTTCACCAAAATCAGGATCATTTGGAAACAAAGCACTGACTTCCCTGAATGCAACAATTTTTATCTACATTTCTATCAAAAAAAGTTCTCTTCTAGTAAGAGTATCTACAACTTTGTTAGACTTCCCACTCCTATGTTTCAAACTAAATATATAACACTACAAAAAATTAACCCACATCAAATGTCTTTGGTTTAGTTTTCCTTAATTATTTAAATATTGCAAATGTTGATGATTAGTATACAAAACGAACTCCTTAGGAAGAAGATAGTGTCTCAACTTCTTTAAAGCTTGAACTATACCATAAAATTCCTAATTATAAACATATTATTTTCTTTTTTGCATCATTCAACTTCTCACTAAAATAAGCAATAGGACTACCTTCTTGACTCAAAACAACTCCTATTGTAGTACTACTAGAATCATAGTCTACTTGAAACACCTTGTTAAAATCAAGAAGTGCTAAAATAGGTTGCTCAGTAAGTTTTTATTTCAATAGATTAAAACTCTTATCTACTACGATAGCCCTCTTAAATTCTTTCCTATGCCCTCCCATTGTTTTAGTCAAGTGTCCACAAATATTGTTTAAACCTTTTATGAACATTCTATGAAAAGATCTTACCTCTGTCACACTTCTTGAAGTAGGCCATTCAAGGATAGCCTTCACTTTCTTTGGGTCCATTTATAGACCTTCCCATAAGATATCAAATTGCAGGTACACCAACTCCTTTACAAAATTTTACTTGTTGATGTTTATCAACAATTTCACTTCCCTCAACTTATCAAACACCTTGCAAATATGGATCAAATGCTCCACTAATGTTTTACAAAAGATCAAAATATCATCTAGGTAAACAATAATAAACTTACCTAGAAACTCCTTCAGTATCTCATTCATGAGTCTCATGAAAGTGCTTAGTGCAATGGTTAGCACAAACAGCATGACTAAGCACTTGTAAAGTCATTCTTTCATCTTGAAGGCAATATTCTACTCATCACCTTCTTTAATATGAATATGATGGTAACCACTCAATGTATATATCCTTATGTAATACTTAGCTCCACTCAAACAATCAATAATATCACCCATCCTTGGAAATGGAAATCTATGTACTTGATTGTAATCTTTTTGATAGTGTGAGAATCTATAAACATCCTTCGTTACCTATTCTTCCTTGGTGATAATACAACTTGTACAACACATGGACATGGACATGGACTCTCTCAAATCAACCCCTTCTACAACAACTCATGAACTTGTATGTTCAACTCTTTATTTTCTGCTAGTGTCATTCTGTACACTGCCTTGTTTGAAAAAATGGCTCGTGGAATCAAATCCATTTGGTGACTAATCTTTCTCATTAAGGGCAATCCATGAGGTACATAATCTAATACAATATTAGAAAACTCTCCCAACATATCTATAAATTTTGCAAGTACCTACCCTAATTATTCTTTATAATCTTTAGGAATTATAGAAAAACATTTATGGTCATGCTTCATACCTTTGAAAATCTCTTTTCTATCACCAAAACATATTCTAGCAGCACTACATACCTTTTCTTCTTTATCCTTTGACTTCAACTTATGCTTCACTCTATCCTTACTTAGAGTATATGTATTTTCTTGCCCATTATGTACAACATGCCTATCAAACTACCATGGCCTACCCAAAAACATATTACATATGTCCATAGCTATGATATCACATACTACCTCATCTTGGTAGCTTCCAATCTTGAACTTCGTTGGGCACTACTCATTCACCATGACCATGTGATCATCTTGCACCTAAGAAATATAGTATGGACATGGGCATTTCTATCTCATCAACTTCAACTTTGTAACCAAAATTTCTCACACTAGGTTTCTAGTACTTCTAGCATCTATGATTACATCAAAATACTTATCTTCACTTTGCACCTTGTGTGAAACAAGCTCCTTCTTTGATTAGGTTCATTCTCACCACTTAGTAAGACTCTTGTGTTAACTAGGACTTCTCTGCTTTAGGCATCTTTAGAGTGTGATGATCTAGCATGTTCACTGACATGTAGAAATCTAGCCTAACCTTTTGTTCTTTGATTTTTCCTTCCATGGCGTTGGGAACATTCAAATTCTCTATGCTCTTCTTCTTCATAGTGAAAAAATTTCCCACCAAAGCCTCCTCTTCAATATCCTTGTCCTCTATCTCTTCCTCCCTGATCTCTATTATTCTAACCATGGAAATAATTGAAATTGTCTTCCATTTGGTTTTGACTACTACATTTATCCTCATCCTTGTTCTTCTAATTACCATTATAGCATCCATAAGATAATCCACCAGATCTTCCATCATGACCTTTTCCACAATTCTTATTGTCAAACTTCTTGCTCAATTTCTCCTCAACTCTTAGGAAAACTTGTATGCATTATGAATACTATTCATTCAAACCAAACTCAACTTGTCTTGAATACTTGACCTTAATCCATTAAGATAATGGGAAACTTTCTCCTTGTCATCTTTTTCTATTGATCACAGATTGGTTTCGACAACTAAGTGTCAACAAACTTAAGTTATTTACTTAGTTCATGCTGAACAAGTAGTATATGTTGAGTACAACATGTGTATTATACATCATGTTGAGTTCAAAGTTAGTGTCAAGCCACTCATGTGTTGAATCACTCAAGTATCGAGTAGATAGTGTATTTTGAATGTTTCAAGAGCTGAGTAAACAGTGCATCTCGAGTGATACAGATGCTAAGTTATAGTATAAAGATAGTATATGCTAAGCAATAGAGACTTCAAATGCTAATTTAGATAGTTTTGACATATTTTTTTGTAATGGTACAAACAACTATGTAAACCTTTTTTGAGCCAACTTAAGGATGAATTATGACATTTTGGAGTTAAGGACAAATCTTAAGTTGGATTCCGAATGCAATTACATGTAGCCAATCAAAATATTGGAAGGATTAATTGGTAAAATACATGAATCTCAGTTGTAAATTCATACCTAACCCCAAGTCACCTATGTCTTCTTAAAGAGAACAAACCCTAAGCTGTCTATGAGTGAGTGTGTAAGGTATTGAAGTAGAATATAGAGAAGTTTGCATGCATAAATATAGTATTCATGGTGGCTAAAGAGTTATGAAGTGAGAGTACATTGTAGAATCAGCTAAAGGAGAATAAAGGAAGAGAAGAGAGTACAAAAAAGAGACATTAGTTTAGAGGTGATCTATTATTAGGCAATTATCTGCTAACCACAAGATCAATGCTGAGACATTCTAACAAGTGATTTTAGTCAAAATCTCTTAATAGAATAGTCCTAACAAGCTTTATTGAAATACTCTAACAAGCTGCTTACTTAATTGTGAGTTAAAGTCCTTTATCAAGGCACACTTATGAAAGGGTGTTGAAATCCTTTAACATGGTGAGACTTAATAGTCTTTGTAAGCCTTTAATAGGGTAGAGCTTTCATAGGGTATATCATGTCTCATGATCAAAAAATTGTAGCCTTTATTGGATAGACTTTATTATTGCAATAGTGATGATTTATGGGTTTCAATTCCATCCCAGTTTTACTGTCTCACTTAGAGGGTTTTTGGGTAATCATATCTAGTGTTATATGTGTGTGATTGCTTATATGTTTACATGATTTAGATGTATGTGCTCTACATCTTATTCCAGTTTACACATTGATTGTATGAGATAGATTGGTGGTGAAAGTTGTATGGGTCCATGTTTAAATTGACGATTCACCCCCTACCCTCCTCTAAGAAGTTTACCTTTCCTATTGTAATTCCAACAATTAGTATTAGAGAATTGTTCTCTAAAAGAGAAGGTTTACAACTTTAAGGAAAGCTCTTGAAATGGAAGTGTACAAGTTGGAAAAGACTATTGAGAATCAAGAGATTGAAATACATCTCATTCTACATCAACTAAATGAAGCAAGAGAAGAACTAAAGTAATCCTTGAAGAGAAGGAAAAAAATTTCTATTGTGGAGAATGACACACAATATAAAGAGATAAACACTACTAAGCTATTTGCAAATGGATATTCCAATAAATTTGATGCAGTAGTTGTAGATCTAAGGGAAAAGAATAGAGCCCAAGCAAAGGAAATTAGAAATCTCAAGTTAGAGCAAGAATCACAAGCCATAATACTATGTGAAGTGACTGAATAGAAGAAGGAAGCCATGGAAGACAAAGCTATGATTGGAGAAGGCAAAAATTTTTTGGCCAATATACTAGAAGAGAAGTCAACATTGCTAATGTAGATTTCTAACATGCAACTAGATACTCCAAGTCAAATGATGAATCCCAACTATGAATTGAATGTAAAGGAAATTGGGATAACTACATTGAAGTTGCAGAATCAACAACTACAAAGTGACCTAAATAGGGAAAAGGAATTTGCTAAAAGTTTCAATAAGCCAAATGAAGCCATCAAATACTTTGAAAAATTATTGAGATCCCCTAGATCCAAAAATGATACATCTAGACTAGGATACACAAGTATTGGAGAAGGAGAGTCATCCAAAAGTGTGCAGGAGCAAGAGTACAAATCAGAATGTCCTAACTACAAGCATGATTTAGTGCCAAAAGTATAACAATCAAGGGCATCAGGAACATGAATGTAGAACTAATACCATGCATAGACAAAGATTTGAAGGATATTGCTATAACTGTCAAAAGTATGGACATAGAGCTTTTGAGTGTAAATCCAAACCCATGAGCTCATTAGTAGGTATTTCCCAACAAAGTCAAAGACACCAAGTTGTGAGTTTGATAAAGGTAGAGGCAAGGTAGATGTTGAAAATGTGAGAAATGAAATGAACAAGACATGGAAGAAGAAAGATGATTGTAGCACATCAAATGGAGAAGGGATCACTTCACCTAATGGGTTAGGTATCACACCTCATCAAACTAAGCAATCAAGAGCTATGTGGGACTAATATTTAAAAAGTTATATCATACATCAGTTCCAAAGGAATTAGTACTAAAAATATTATATTAGCATGAATAAAGATGCAAGATGTTATTAGGAATTCAAAAAATATCTTTAACTTTTTCATGGTACTTTCGAGCATAAAATATTTCCCTATGTGTATTGAGCAAAATGCTAGAAGATGCTGAGCTCGTAATGGATGTCGAGTGAGCTTGAAATTGGTTGATGTCGAGCTTATAGTTGTGTAAGAATTCAACATTAATTGTAGATTTTCATAGGGTATTTTATTGATTTTACCTCATTTGACATCATTTCATATTTGAAAAAGAGCAAGGTGAGTAGAAGGGAATCTAAAAATCCATTGAGAGAAGTTGCAAAAGATTTGAGCAGTGATTCTACACTAGTTCCTCAAATCTTATAAGGTATTTATCAAGAGCCAAGCTATGTAGTTTATATTTTAGTAAACCCTAGTTAGACATTATGGAATCTAGTTGAAAGAATGTAGATGAAAATGAGGTTTTTAATGTTCAGCCAGTTAGTAACGAAGTTAACCAACCAATTTTCAATGCTATTCTTGATATTACTTACAAGAAAGACCTTTCTATTGCGTTATCAATGATACCACAAAATATTTTAATGGTGAAAGATGTTAGGGAGTCCTATAACTATAAAATTGGTAGCACTAGTGATATGGAGATCAGGGAAGCATACAATAGACTATGTGAGAATGGTTTGTTGAAAGAATAATTAAAAATAGTAGTGAAGAAAGGGTTAACACAATACCTATATTTTCCAAATATGTTTAAAACATAATAAATTAGGATAGTGCTTAGTAGAATTCATGATAGTTCATTCTGGTTAGATAATGGACCTATCAAAATAACTAAAAGGATAATCCATAGGGTTACTAGTTACCCAACTCTAGATCAGCTTAAGACACTAAGAAGTGACTCTAAGGAGGTGATTGAGAAAAACACTCAAGTTGTATGGAACAAGAGAGACACGAAAATTGATACAATCACTAATCCTTTGACAGTCTTTGCTGTAAGGGTTATTACACACAAATTTTACCAATCTAGTAGATTAAACAATGCGCCTTGTATACCTATAGATGTGGGATATAAAATTGTTAAGAAATATCGCACATATAATCTTGTAGAATTGCAACTACAACAACTAGTTCAGAAGTTTGGAGAATTAAGGAAAACAAAGATTGCACAATGTAAATTTGGTTCTATATTGATTTCTATATTCTTTTATGTTCAAAACACATTCCCTACTTTTGGAACAATTTCATGGAAAACCAACAAATCAGTAGCAGTGCAAATTGGTGAATATATTGAGCAATTAGGTGAGAATTTTGAATCTTTGATGAGAAGCTACTTTGAGGACTTCAAGAAGTCAATGAAGAAGATGTTGAGAATAATAGTATCACTAGTAGAGAAACACTATGATGACATTTGTTTACTAGTGGATGCTGACTATACTTTTTTACAAGTGACTATACCAAGGGTGAGATGGTCAAGACCCTTAGGATATGAGATAAATGTAGGTGATGCCTTTGTAGCTATAACTTCATTACTTGCATAAGAGGCAGATAAAAATGCTAAGGCATTTGGAAACTATGAAATGAAAAAGTCCAAAATCACCATGGAACTAAAGAGTGCCTCAGTTATCAAGAAGAAAGATAGGTTGGTGAAGAAATTAAAGGCCAACTTTGGTAAAGGTGATGAGCAAAAGGAAGAAGAAGATGAAGAGGATGAAGAGGATGAAGAGGAAGAAGACACTTAGGCACAAACACCACATGCACTTACTCATGGAATGGGAGAAGATCAAGAAGAGGAGGAAATTGAAGTTACTATAGGTTTTGAAGAAAAAGAAGCCAAGGAGGCACCTACACCCATAGAATGAAAGAAGAGGAAGGCTAAATTCTAACTAGTAAAAAAATCCAAGAAGATAGCCAAGCCGAGTTAGGCAGAGCCAACAACACCTACTACAAGGGCTAGTGCATGTGCAACTACAAAAAATGAAAAAGAGAAGACAATACGTAAAGAGTAGGGAGGTCAAGAATAGAAGAGACCAAGAAGGAAATATGTTGCATAAGAAGAATCTAATGAAGAGAAGCAATAGTCATAAGAAAAAACCAACTTAAGGTGGTGAGTCATAATCTCCTATAAGATCTAGAGAACCTTTGTGAAAATATTAAGAATAGTGTAGATCTCTATCAAGATTTTATCATGTAGATTTTCATAATCTTAGTAAAGTGGAAAAAGATCAAGTGATGGCAGCCATATATGACATGATGGAAAAATTCAAGACTACCCCACTAGAGATTGCCACCTCAATGCTAAAGAATCTATACGATAGAGTTGAGAAAAAAATGCACTATTGTTTGAACTTGGAGGAAAAATAAGAGAAACCTCACTTGCAAAAGTGATGCTTGAACTAAGAAAGGGTCAAATTGCAAAGGCTATGAAGAGATAAGCAGTCATATTTATGCCTAAATATAGAGCCTTCAACATTTTACAAAATAATATTGAAGATGTAGTTAAGAAGTCCATACAAATGTGGAAACTTACTTATGGGTTGACTATAGTCAAGGAAGGAAAGCAAGAACCCATTGAAGTAAAGGATGAAAAAAGAAGATGATAAAAATGAAGGTACTATTGAGGGAGGAACATAATTGCGAGAAGATGACAAGGCAATAGTTGAGCTAGAGCAGCATGAAGAAAAAAGTGTGAAAACACACAATTGCCTAGTGTTAGTCTTGAACATGTCACAAGTGAGAATACTGAAATAATCATTGTTAAGGATATTTTTGATGTCAAAACTCAATATATAAATCCCCTTACAAAGGAAGATCTCAAGAATATACTAGATCAGTGCACACTATAGGGAAAACTTTGTGATAATCCTGTATTGGTGAATGTGGAAGAATTGCAGTAGATAGTTACTGATACAACAAGGGAGAAGGTGAATACATAAGAACCACCTAAAATGATCCCTTAAGCAACTCATGTACAACCTTTGGTCAAAATACTAGAAGATACATCTGAAAATGTTGATACAATTACAAAGGACATAGTGGAAACACTAGTTACTATAGAAGAACGACAAGAAACAGGTTAGATAGACTTATCTGCACCTATAGCATAGGTACACGGTGCATCACAAGTTATTGTGGAGGTCAAGCGAAAGGCTAAAGAGATAGAGCTAACACCTAAGGTGAAGGAGAAAGTTTCCATCCAAGCCCTAGTAACCTTGCCAATATTTGGCACTCCTTCCACAAATACTCTTCAAAAGTTGTGCAAAAATGCAACACTATTGTAGATTTCAGTGTCAAGCTCGAGTTCATCAAAGGCATAAGAAGGCATACAATATGAAGATGTGAGCCTTGATGATGAGATTGTTCTACCAAAGTATGACTATGACATGATGCCAATTGAACAAATGGGAAAACTCAAACAAGCCTAGCAAGGAAGACACATCAATAAATGCTTAGAAGGGAGCATAGGTAGAAGTAGCCATTACAAGATACTAAAGACATCTTTTTATATGCATTTAGTCCGGCAAATCTAGATGAGACCAATCCACTCATTGAATAGCTGATAAACATAGCAGTGAAGGTTAGTGATGCTGACCTAGATATGAATGCTAAATTATTAGAATGGTTAGAAAAGAAATTTTAGAGAAAGGTGAATGAAAAGATATCAGGTGATATAGTACTGACACAAGCTACATTGGCAACAAAAGGAGAAAGTGTGAAGAAGGTACTTGAGAATATCTTCTCATTGTACACAAAATTTTACAATCCAAAATCACATTTTGAGTTTGGAATGTTAGATTAATTCATTAGGTGCAAAACTACCTATGAATCTAGCTCAAAGTGGAAAGCACTTCAGAATATTGCAACAAACCCAAAGTCAATTAGCTACACTGTTAGTAGATGAGGCCAACATAAGGGCCAAGCTAATTAGCATCTAGACCACTCTAACCCCTCATATGGAAATTTTTCACAATGAACTAAGCTATGTTGAAACCCGAATGAAGAAAGACCTAAATCTTTCTACAGTAGATGGTCTAGTCCACCTTTTCATCAAGCTAGCTATCCAAATCGAGTCTTTTGACATAGCATGTGAGAATTGGGATGCAACTCTCAAGATAATCTTAGATGTGCATAAATTTTTCTTTGAAAAATACACTATAAGTTTATAGGCCATTGACATAAGTGTCAAAAAGGGGAAAAATAAGATAAAGGGGGAGAACAAAACAAAGAGAGATTTTGGGGGAGATATAAGGAGAGTGAGAAATGAGGGAGAGAAAACAAGAGGGAAAGAAAGAAAAGGAACAAACAAAAGATAGATTAAGCAAAGTGGGAGAAAGAACAAAAATAATAGGAGTATAGAATTTTGGATGTAGAAAAGACCTATCAACTCAAGGGGAGTTATCAAATTTTGAGATATATAAGCTAGTACAAAATTTTGAAATTTTGATATTTTGTATATAAGTTGAGTTATAGATATGATATGCTCATAATGATAAGGATATTAATGTATACTCATGTTTTTTTGAAACTCGTGTCAAAGGGAGAGATTGTTGAAATTAGATTGGTTTTGACAAGTGTCAACACAATTAAGTTATTTACTTAGTTCATTCCAAACAAGTAGTATATGTCAAGCACAACATGTATATTATAGAGCATGCTGAGTTCATAGTGAGTACCAAGCCACTCATGTTCTGAGTTAGTCAAGTGTTGAGTAGATTGTGTATGCCAAGTGATTCAAGAGCTAAGCAAGCAGTACACGCTGAGTGATACAAATGTCGAGTCATAGTATAAAGATAGTATATGCTGAGCACCAAAAACTTAAGATGTCAAGTAAGATAGTTTTGACATATTTGTTTTTAATGGAACAAAAAAATATGTATATCATTTTTGAGCCTACTTAAAGATGAATTATGATATTTTGGAGATAAGGATGAATCTTAAGTTGGATTCCCAATGCAATTACATGCAGCCAATCAAAAAATGGAAAGGACTAAGTGATAAAATGGATGAATATCAGCCATAGATTCATACCTAACCCTAAGTCACCTATGTCTTCTTAAGGAGGACAAACCCTAAACTCTCCATGAGTGAGTGTGTAAGGTGTTGAAGCACAACATAGAGAAGTTTGCATGCATAAACATAGCATTCATGGTGGCTAAGGAGTTATGAAGTGAGAGTACAATATATAATTGGTTATAGGAGAATAAAGGAAGAGAAGAGATTACAACAAAGGGACATCTGATTAGGAAGGATCAAGAAGACATTAGTTTAGAGGTGATTTGTTATTAGACAATTAAGTGCTAACTATAGGATCAATGCTGAGACATTCTAATAGGTACTTTTAGTCAAAATATTTTAACTTTCTGTATTGAAATACTCTGACAAGGTGCTTACATAATTATGAGTTAAATTCCTTTAGCAAGGAACACTTCTAATAAGGTGTTAAAATCCTTTAACAGGGTGAGACCTAATGGTCTTTGTAAGCCTTTAACAAGGTAGAGCTTTCACAAGGTAGATCATGTCTCATGATCAAAACATTACAACCTTCATTAGATACACTTTATTATTACAATGGTGAAGATTTATGGTTGTCATCCCCACCTAGTTTTACCTTCTCACTTGGAGGGTTTCTAGGTAATCATATCTAGTATCATATGTGTGTGATTGCTAATATATTTACATGATTTAGATATATGTGTTTTATATGTTATTTTAGTTTACACATTGATTGTATCAGATGGATGTGTGGTGAAATTTTTATGGGTCCAAATTTAAACTACTTATTCACCCCTACTCTTAGAAGTTTACCTTTCCTATTGTAATTCAAACATTTGCAAGGTTGGTTCTAATGAGAACTTAGTAGAACTCTTTGGTATACTCTTGAACAAATTTTCTTGCTTGCTTCAACCCTTGCATTTTCTTCAATAGATCAAGCTCATAATCCATGGGAATGAATTGTTTCTTTAATTTAGCTATATTTTAATTCCCTCTAGTGATTTTCTCCTTTCCCTTTTTATTTTTCTTCAACTGGATCTCTTGCCACTAGATCTTCACATGTCCCTTCAGTTTTTCCTTTGCAAACTCAACCCTATCAGGATCCTCAATATCTTCATACTCAAATCACTCCTATAATTGATTGATCCAATCAATCAATCCTCTAAGTTAAGATTTCTAAAAAATGTGGGAACGTCAAACTTAGGTCATTTTCTAATCTTGGAGATGGCCTTACAACTACCTCTACTTTGGCATTTTTTCTTCTTCGTCATCATCCTCATTTTCATCTCTTACGAAAACATTTATTCGTGTATGCATTTTTTCTTCCAATGATTAGATTTGTTTTTGGAGGAATCTAAAACCCACAGGTGTAACACCTACAATTCTTCCACCGTGCTCTCTTCATGGAAGCATTTTACATGCTTTCACTAAAACCCTATTGCAAACTGCCTCACAATCGCTGATCTGTCTACATGCACAACCCAAACCATATTTCATGCCTAAACTACCTCAAAGATAGAATTTTTTTGAAAAATTCAAGAACTCTATCTCTGATAGCACTTGATGAAGGGTGATCCTTTTAGGACCATAAATAGATAACAAAAACAAATACACAATAACAAATGCGAGAACAAAATATGGACTTCTTATTATCACCGCAACTGCATAATTATAAAACAAGTACAATATCCTAACTCACATGGGCACCTTCATTACAGTAATATACAAGATAATGCTATGATCTATCACCTAGAATTGTTCTAGACAATGTTTAGGTCTTTCTTAAGTAGGAAATTTTATGCCACTCATAAATGTTCTAGAAATTCAAAATTAACACCTAGAGCTAATAGACACTAACAATACATATAGAGTTGAGCAAATACATCTTTCATAATTCTTTTAGAAATTTTGGGTAGCCCAACTTTGGAAGGCCATGTCTTCAATTGGCTATTAGAACCACTTTTCAAAAATTGTAGCTCCTGATATATAGGCTTGGAACTACACAAGCATCCTTTTGTAAACTTTTTCAGACCTCATCTGGTTACTCTAAGGCCTCCGATAGTGAGATTGAAGATTTTTCTCATAATTTTCCATCGAAAATCCATAATAACTTCTCTAATACTTAAGCTAGAGCAATGATAATTTTATAGTAGGCTTACAACTCTAGAGTGAATCTTCATGTAGAAAATGAGAACATTCCAAGTTCCTATGAAAAACTTACTAAAAATAGCAAGTTCCTAGGAATAACAACCCCCTATCTACTAGTCCTTATTAAATTAGAAAAAGTTGAATGAATTTTTCTTTTTGGGTGATGCAAGATTACTCTTACACCCAGGATGCTCCTACATCATAGTTACTGATTTCATTTAGTTCAATGTTAGAATTTTACTTTTGTTACATAAAATTTTATAGTATTAAAAATATATTTCTCTATTTTTATAATATTTCAAGTCCTATTTTAGAAAGTTTGGTCTAACATTTTTTAACATTTTCTAACATTAATAAAGTAAAATTTTCTTACTTTTCTATTATTTCATTTAAATAAGTTTTGAACAATAATATACAAAAAAAATCATATTAATCTACCAAAAATAAAATAATGTTTTACAATTTATCTATTATTTCTAATATTATATCAACTTTACTAAAATTAAAAATACTTTTTAGCTTGTCTAATATTGCACAAACCTAAAATAAAATATTTAATATAATTTTGTAAATATTAATCCACTATTTAAAAAATATATGTATAAAAGGTAAAAATTATTTTAAATATTCAGATTGTAAAAAAATAAAAAGAACTATTAGAATAAAACATAAAACATATTAAAATATAAAAAGAATTCTAGCATACCCAATGCAATGAAAATGCTCCAACAGCCCCTTCTTGCTTCACAATCCTAGCAAGTTGTTTTGTTCAAATGAGCTGTGTATTTCTCTTTGCATTGCTTATATAATTTTGGGGGTTTCTAACCAAATCTAACTCAGTTAAAAGGATATAGCCAATTCATATTTAGTTGGAACCCCCTACACTTGTACACATTATGTGGCGTAGCGTAGACACCACATGAATCAAACCAGATACCTTTTGGTTAAAAATGATCTAGTCAAATTAATTCTAGTCAGATCGGTCAAGATAACCCCAAATATGACATAGATCTATGCATTCAACCCCTCATGAGAAATTTTTTCTCTTCAATAAATGTGTTCTATTACGTGTGTAATATGTGTGGTAATCTTGTTTTGTTAGATGACTATCTGCATGAAAATTCTTTGACTTCTTTTGGAGAAAGATTAGTTGATGTATAAAAACTATCAAATATCCATTCAAGGATGGGAAGGTTGGAAGAAGGTGTGTCCTAGTTACACAAAAAATTATTCATCATGCATTTATGGATGAGTTTAAGAGTGTTGTTGGGACTGAACATTGAAGCCTTGATTTTCAGTACCATTCAAAAAATGAAGCCCTATAAGTGCTTTTTCATGCATGTGTACCCAACTTTCCTTTTGAGGCCTGAGAGATGTTTAATGTTTCTAACACCTTGGATTCATTATTTCCACTTGTCTCATGAAGATAAGTTACCATTCTGAGTCATTTTTTGAAGTCTCGTATTGAGCAATGTTCAAATTTACATTTTGGCATGTGTCAAACAATGACAAGGGGGCTTGTTTATATTTGAATATCTCACACCTTGTTATGTTTCATGACTTTCTACTTTGGGAATGTTTACTATCCATACCAAAGAACCTATATTTAAGATATTGAGTTATTTTGATATGTTTTGACATGGTTTTGAATCCCTCAAAGTCAGCCATTTATTGTTGTCATGCTGATGCAAATTGTTCAAAAATTTGGGAAACCCTATTTGACTTGTTATAACTTTGACCTAGTTGACCAAAATGAGATAGTTCCCTTTTCATTATATTGTAGATGTTATCAATTTTCTATGTTTCAATTTGGAGCTTCTAATGAATTTGTTGACCAGTTTTTGAAGGTGATTCTAAAAGCAATTTGTAAAGTTTTACTAGTGTCATAAAGTGCAGATTGGTTGGTACCCTTGTTCATGATATCATAACTTTGAAACCATGATAGGTGAGATCAAATTGATTTTATGATTGTGTTCTACTCTAGAAATAATTTAAGTGGTCCAATTTAAAAAATCTTGATGAATTTGTTTGCACACTTTCTTAGGTCCATTCAGTTTGCAAAAATAACTTTTCTACCATTGTTTCCAACCTACAAATTTGAGTAGCCCACTTTGACTACTCACCATTTTTTCCTTGTAATTTTTCATGAGCCCTAATCCTAGATTTATACTATCCTTGTGATAGTAAGCTAAGATCTCATTTTTCATGCCCTCAAGTGTTAGTTTCACCTAATCTCAAAGCCAAATCCCAATGTGATTTATCGTTTTCTAAAATGTTTTCTTGCAGGCAATTTTGAGAAGGCAACTTTGGTGGTCAATATCTTTTGTTTGAGAATTTTTCATAAGATGAGATTTGGTAGGGTAACAGTATGTGGAACAAGGAATCATTTTTTTTGTTTTCAAAGAACAGAAATGTGTTTTTGTTAGTTCTAAAGGCCAGTCAAAGGACCTGCTAGTATGATTTTGACAATATGCCAAAAAGACTTAAAATGAGTTTTAGTGGATGGTTTAGTGGTTGAATGGTTGTCATTCAACATAAGATGTTCAATAAGACCATTTGAGATGTTTGGTGTTTGAATTTAAATTTTTTTTTCAGTCAAACCCACTTTGGGGCTTGTCTAAATTCATCAGATGAGTAAGTTACTGAGGATTGAAAATGTTCAACATAGCTACAAGAAAAACATTTGTGGAAGGCTCCATCTAGTAATGGTCTAGGCCCTTATGTTCATTCAACAAACTCATACATAGTTACTCAATATTGAGGTAACTATTTTCTAGTCCAAAGCAATGAATATCTGAATCAAATGTGAGCTAGGATCTATGACATGGTGGCAATAGCACAGATCATGACTACCACACTTTTTATCCCAAAGCTAGATATGCAATCTTACGGGCATGATTCAAGCATTTTATTTAACATTTTGATCAAAGATATTTTATCAAGGGGTTAGTGCAAGAAGTTGGGTCTCACTTTTAGCGAAAAAGTGGAAATGCTTTTCCTATTTTTGAAATTTTTCATCAATTGATGTCAAAATTTGAGGCATTTAGATATTAAATATAAAAGAACTTCAAAAATAAAAAATTTAGTGTTCGGAATCTAGTTTTTGAATATGTAATTTATTTGTGTACCCATGTGATACATTATTTTTTTGGTATGGATCATTAAAAACCACCTTTCCAAAATGCCTGTTTCAAGACCATACCACGCTTGTGTACGCACACCATAATTTGACACAAATAAATGAATTTTCAGAAATTCTTTTAAAGGGAGTTACCTAACACACCTAAGATTTATGACAATATTTTTCCTTAATTTTTTATTAAATAATTTTATTTTAATTAATTATTAATTGGCTATAAAGGTAAACTTTAAAACCTCTCGTGTACGGACCACATAATTTGATCAAAATCTCACTTTTTTCAAAAATTATTTTTTAACCTCAAAAGAATTGTATGTAAATTGATGACATATAAATTAATTTAAGAAAAATTATAAAATAAAAAATTTATTAAAGTATTAGTGAACTTCACTATTTTACATTTAGGTACCACCTTTCATTAAAATATAATGCAAAAATAGTAAATAAAATCATAGCACTACAAAATTTATATTTCTAAAATCAAGACAATGAGAGCTCTAATGGGTTTTTATTTCACAAAAAAATTTGATTGGGAAGACCTTCTAAAAATTATGGCAAGGCGTAAATTTGTTAGTTCAATGCCTTAACCAAATCTTGAGAGGTCAAGGCATAGGCTTGGTCTCACCAAGCCTATCCCAAACCAAAATTTGAGGTAGGAGAAAAAAATCCTACCCAATGTTGTAAGAAATGGGTACACATTATTTAAATTCAAAAAATGGGTACCCGTTTTGAAAAACTCAAATCGGCATACCAAATCCCCCCCCAAAAAACAAAATTTTAAATTTTTAGAAATGGGTATCCGATTTTTAAAAGTAAAAAATGGGTACCCATTTCTAAAAAATAGAAATTTTTATATTTTTTGAAAATTAAAAACGCGTACCTGATTTTTGAAAAATGGGTGCCCATTTTTTAAATTTTTGATCAGGCACACAAGGCTAAAACGAGTGCCCAATTTTTTAAAATGAGTACCTGTTTCTAAAAGGGCATGATCTCAATCCGTGGACTTCTGCGAAATTGAGACCCAACTCCTTGCTTCTACCCCATTGAGATTATTAAAGAAGATGTGCTATCTCTATATGAGAACAATGTCAGCCATTGGGGCAACAAAACTCTATCACGTCTCTCCATCTACTTGTAATGATTTTGATTTCCATGTGGTAGCAAAGGAACTTATAATGCATGATGTTGATGCCATGATTTTTGCAAACTGCTTGTCATCTCTTCAAGAAATCTTAAACATTAGAAGGGAATGCTTCCAAAGAAGCATCTAAAGAGAGGGAGTTACTTATTAGCAAGCTAGTTACCCATTTCCTCTACAATAGGATCATGGAGTTTAGTGAGTGGGCTCAATGCCTTGTTCTTGATTTAGTTTCTAAGTACATGAATGAATGAAAGATCCTTTTCTTATGTTTGTGGGTTCAATGATCCATCATATCTAAAGTGAAATTGTAGTAAAAGACGTGTCCAGTACAAACCTACCAACTACTTTAGGATGTTGGTTCAATGCAGAGTAGCAAGAGATTAATGTATGGTAGGAAGACCATAAAATCTACTAAGCAAGAGGGGTAGGGAAACATTACAATAAAAAATCATTCAAGCCGTAGCAAAGCAAGGAAATCAAATTAGTCATCAAATTGTTGAAAGATAGAACAATGAGAACTCTATTTTGGCAAAACAACATATGATTGAAGGGCAAGTTTGAATTACAACAACCTCCTAATCACAAAGAAATTGACCAAGCACGGAAAGAGGCAAAAATAGATTCTCGATGTTAGGCAAAAATCAAATCAGAAAAGAAGAAACCCAACGAAGAATGGGCTATAGTTAGGAGAAAAAAGGAACAAATAATGCATAGACAAAGTAAACCCAATCCCAATTTGGCAAGGCACTAGATCCCTCAATTTTTTTTATGAAACTAAATAGAAATTCATTGAAATTGAAGGCATCCACATCAATTAGAAGTAACATGACTTTTCATGATTGTAGTCATGACGAATGGGATTGAATTGAATATTAACAAAGGTAGTTGATGTAAATTCAGAGCTTAGTCAATCTAGCATCCATGACTTCATCCTTTTATTGCCATTTTCCACATTCTCTCACAAACTTTTTGAATCAAGCAATACATATTGTGCCAGATGATTAATAGGAAAATTTCTCCTAAATTTTTTTAAATAAATGGATGTACAGGCACAATAGAAAATGGTAGGTTTGTTGTATATTTATGTTGGCTCATTGTAGGAAGCCATATTCACAAGGAGTTTTAAGACCATAAAAAATGTTATGAAGTGCTTGTTGTTGATAGAAGAAGCATGAAGTCAAGTTTTAGACTCCATAGTCAGATGTGAGCTAGAGATGCAAGATAAAGCTATTTCTAGTGTGAAAACCATGAAAAAGTTTTATCCCATATTGCATGCACTGATGAAGTCTTAATTTTTTAAATACCACAATGATCTATTCTTGAGTGTCGTACAAGACATGGCCTTTTTGAAGCCATAGCCTTGAATCGAGGGCCCACCATAGATGACTAAGATAGCTGGGCATGGAGACCAATCAAATTTTGGACTGACATGCATGCCAAAGAGATTAAATTAGCATGAAATGGAACCAAAGAACCAACCAACAACTAACATGTGGTGACAAAATGGCATATGGTAGTCTTAAATTGAATGCATAGGATGATGACACATGGTAGATCAAATAGTTATCGCCATGTCACCAAAGGAAAGATGCTCGAATGATAACCATGCAAGAAGGTGACAAGCTAATGTGGAGGTGATGTGGCAATGACATGGTCAGATGATGTGGCAAGCTAATATGGCGTGATGACTAGGCATTGATGTGAACTAAAGTGACATGTGTCACATGGTCACCATGTCATGATGACATGGCACAATGCTAACTCATCATGTAACATGGTGACTAATGATGTGGTAAACATGCGAAAATCATGTGGTAGTTGTTAGATGACTATGTAGCAACTAGCCAATCAAAACATGACATGTGGTAGGGTCAATCAACCAAGATTAACTTGGATGGAGAAAATGAGGGAAAAATCAAGGAGGCATAAATTTTTTTTTTAAAAATATTTCCTCTTAAAATTACATGGAAAGTAGTTTAAAATAAAGTTTGAATTAATCCTATAGTTTAAACTTTAGGAAAAGTCAAAATATATGCCCAAATGTAGTTTCAAATCCATAGCAGGAGCCTAATTTTCAAATTTAGATCTTGGATGTTTTTGATAAGCCCATATAGGAGTCTTATGTATCATTGAAACTAGGAGAAGATAAACTTTCCATTTTTGGAGTTTTTTTTTCCACACAAGCTCACTGGTTTGAGTTATGTAAGGATTTGTCTTAAGTGCTTAGTTTTTAGTTTCATTTAGTTGGGGAAATTTAGATCCGATTCCAAATCGAATGATGAACTTAATGAACATAAAAGGTAGCATGAATGTAGTTATGGGCAAGTTTTGTCATATCTAAGTCAGTTAAATGGAGTTTTATCAGCATTCTAGATACATTTTACATATTTTAGTACTAGAATGGCTTTTTATCATTGAGGGAGAGATATTTTGAGTTTCTTACAAAACGATGATGAAAACTAAATTAGATCTCATGGGTAGAAATATGAGAGAGGTTTTATAACAACAAAGAAAGAGGATTCAATTGAACACATTTTTCTTCTAGATCAAATCGAGGATTCCATTCTTCTTCTATATATTTATCTTTCTCATCCATGAAAAATGTTGGTAGTTTTCAATGTGAGACCACTTTGCTGGCTCCAGCGCTGTGATTCCACCATTTTAATGAGCAATTTCCCTTGTAATGAACAACAATAAATAAGCATATAGATAGTTCTTATCTGTTAGGCAATTTTACTTTCAATTTCATGCATCTAAATGTATAGTTTCAAAGAAATAAATACAAATGAGAAGGAATCTATTAGTTTCATTTTGATTCTCATGTCTTATCTCTGTAATTTGAAATCTTATGTGGTTAGGAACAAAGAAATAAGACCTATTAAAATCCCCTTAAGGTTTTATGTTTGATATGTTTTGCTATTGGAACAAAGGGCCAAATAAACACTTGATGTATTTGACAGGATTGTTATTTTGAGAAGGATATTTCATGACAATGATATCTTTATGAACATTGATATTAGATTCACAAAGTGATAGGACATATCTGATATCATGATGTATGGAATATGTTATTAGTATCATAGATGTACGTGTTTTATTTGTGGAGTTTCCCAATAGATAAGGCATTGATTAGCTACATGATCAACTTGTTCTTACTGTTGCATGTTTGGGGGTTTTGCTAAAATCAACATCATTAATAAAATATTTTCCCTTTAAATGTTGAAGAACTAAAAAGGATGCCCTCACTTAGCTTAGCAATTTCTTTGGCCATGTTATTAGCTATTCCATGTCTTAGATCTTTGCATAAGTGTTAGAAGATTTAGGGTTTTTATCTACTTTATTAGATTCAAGTGTGTGTTTTAGCACTGGTACCATATAAGTAAATCTAAGGTCCACCTGCCTAGGTTTTGTAGAGCCTAAAGTAGAAGAAGGGTCTAGCCTTATAGTTGGCATGATGTCTAAAAGGATATGTTAAGCATGTGAAGTAGTTGCCCCTAGATGTATCTTTTTCTCATCGAAGTAATTTGAAAGTGCGATGTTTCAAAACACCAACAAGTGTGATCATACCAAAATATGTTAAACACACTCAATATGCTAGATGGCTTGATGAATAATTTCACATTTGTAAGAATAATTTTCCAATTGATAGTATACTTTTATTTATTGAAATTACAAATAATGACACACTAGCACAATATGAGGAATAATCACAATATTACAATTAAATGCAAGTAGCAATTTTTATTTATATCTTTTATAGGCACGCACTTGATAGTGTTTGGTTCTCAAAATTGTTGGTTAAAAACCTACAAGCCTTGCCTACTTGATGTTGGGAGATCAACACAATTTTGGTCAATGAAGAAAGTTAAAAATACACTTACTAAACCCTCACCCTTTAGGGTTTGCAAAATCTAGGTATTCTTATATAACCTCATAAAAAAGAGAAACATCACTAATGAAAACTTAAAACTAACACCCTTGAGTAGGCATGTACTTTCTCAAAGAGAAATGAGATGATAAATTCCTATAAAATAAAATGTGAAGAAATATATGCAAGCAAGAGAATGAGTCTAAGAAATTCACCTTGCACTGAAATGTACTTTTCCTTAGAATAAAATAAAAGTTCTTTCTTGATGAAAAAATAGAGTTGATGGGAGAATAGAGTCCTTTTTGGCAATCATCTAATCACTTGGAGAAAGATGTGCTTTTATCAATTGCTAGAGAGAGAAATTGAGATTATAAAACGTTATTTATAACTCCAATAATATTGAAGAAGTATTACATGAAACCCATACATAGATTTTTTTTTATCAAATATTTTATTTCTTTAATTTCAATCCGTCAATAACAATGTAGATCTAAGAAGATGATTTGTAAATGCCAATAGTTATGTTATATTTCCAAACTATAGAATAGAAACAAACTATTTTTTTAATTCTAAAAATTAGAACAATTTGGCAGTGACTAGTTGTAATGTCTATCACTGTACTTCATATTCATATATTTTTATCTTTGTATATCTATATTCTTATATCTATCTAATAGAAAGAAACTATTTTTTTTTAATTCTAAAAATAAGAACAATTTGGTAGTGACTAGTTGTAATGTCTATCATTGTATTGCATATTCATATATTTGTATCTTTGTATATCTATATTCTTATATCTATTAGGTCTTGGTACCATTTCTTATAGAAAATGAAAGGGTACAAAAAAGCTTTAGATCTTTACTCAAAAACTAACTAATAACTAATTGCAACCATTCAATTTTATTTACATAGATCATCCTTTTAATGACGCTTTTAAGTATAATATCACAATTCTCAAATCATACCAAGAATTTCTTCAAAATGCCAGTTCCCAAAAAGGTCTTTGAAATCAGCCAAGATGGCTCTCACCTTAACTCTATGTTCCTTAATCTTTAGATGCTTCACATCACTAATGTAGTTGACATAATTTTTCTAAAAATCCTAAGATACTACATACATGTTGTTTAGAACATCAAGTTTGTCCTCCTTCACTAGTGATAAATGTAGTTACATGACCAATTTTTGGTTTTCCTAATCATGGTATACTTGAATGGTCAATCGCATCAAGAAAGTTCTTTAAAAATTTTAAAAACATAGAATAGAAAATTTGTAGTACAAGGACATTAGAGAAAATATTACATTTTAATTGCCTTATTCAACAACAGTTAGTAAGTGCATTAAACTCCAACTAGCAGATCACATCTGCAAATATAAAGAAATTGCCAGATCTAATTTTGTGCTAATTTAAGATAGAATGTAAATGTATTTATTCTAATTTCTCATTTCCCTTTAAATTGGAATTTGAAAAGATATCTTTCAAATGCAAATCTTTTCTAATTCATCCTAATAAAAAGATATAGCATGCCAAATCATGAAATGTGAATGCCTAAAAACTATTCTTGGAATTGGGTAGAGAGAACCATCTTGAATGCAAAATCATGAAATTAGTGATGCCATGAAACCCTATTCCAAAAATTGAAAAATCAAAATAGCCTTACGACATTATCCTTGAAATCACAATATTATAAGTGCTTCACAACAACATTCACAAAATCATGAAATCATAATGTTTCTTACCATCTCCTTGCAAAATCGTGAAATTGGAAGCTTATAAATTTATTCTTTATGAGATCACTAAATGAGAAGCTTTGAAAAATGAACATAAAAGTCATCTTTTTTTAAAATAATTTCAATGGTACATCATTGGCTCTTTCTTCAGACATTTATTTTCTTGAATATGGTGAGAATCCAACTATCTCAATAATAAAAAAAGAAATAACAAATGTAAAAATAGTCCAATAAAAACAAGAAAAATATAATACTAAAACAAGTTTAAAAGAAAAAATTCTTAAGTTATTGAGCATGAATGGAAAATTCATTTACATTTACATATTTATCCTATATCGTACTTGTTAAAATATCAAAAAAGGGTCATAATCAGAGAGCATCAAATTTCCCATGTTATCCTTTGTCTTGACCCTTTACATTCCACTTTAACACCCAATCATTAATATCATAACTTCTATTATCATGAAGATGCTCGACCATTGTCTCTCAATATTGGGCTCCAGTGTTATCTTTCTATTTTTATCTAATTATGCCATTGCATTCAACCCTTCTATCATAAAGTCTATATCTTCAATCTATTCATTCCTTATAAACCTATAAACTTGAAACAATTTTTTTTCTAGAAATCTAGTTGCTTTCCTACAAACAAGATCAAATGGAAAAAATCTAGTAGCTTTCTATTTGGTGATCCTATCAGCCCATACTATAAGATGTAGTTTAGAATCCCAAGATTGCTTGTTATTACTCAACATCCTCCTAATCATTTTTATTATACTCTTATTACTAGATTCATCTTGGTTATTCCCTTGAGGATGATAAGGAGAAGTGTTTGAAACATGAATTCTATATTTATTGTATAATTTAAAAATTCCTCTGATTTAACCACATGCCATTATGAAAAACAATCTTTTTTGGCACTCCAAATCTAGTCAAAATATTTCTTTAAAAAAAATCAACAACAACAATACTTATGGATTATTTTGTTTGCATTTCTTCCACCCATTTAGTAAAATAATCAACAGCAACAAGGATCCAATTGTGTCCATTACTTAATTTGTTGTTCATTTAACCTATGAAGTCCATCCCCCACATTTGAAATAGTTCCTATGTTTGTAGTGCTTTTAGAGGTAAGTCTTCATCATATTCAATCTTTTGTAAAAGGAATTGGCATGCTTCACATTTTCTCACATAAGAATTATTGTCTCTAAAATGATAGGGCTAGTAATGTCAAACCCACAAGATCTTGTGAGTCTAGTAGCTTTTGTAGAGAACCGTCCCCCAAAAAGAGCCTAATGTATCTCCTTTAAAATAATGGTAGCTTGACCCATGTCCAAACAATAATGCAAAACAACGTCTCTATACTTCCAATAAAGATCACCTCAAATAACCACATATTTGACTACTTTTAATTTTATAGCCATTTTCTAATTTTCACTTAAGCCATCATGATATTTCATATATCTCATATTATAGACAATGTTAGAATACCAAGGAAAATTTTCAATTCTAACTTTAGAGTGATTTTCAACTTGATTTATTTGAGACTCCTCTAAATTTGAATCAATCATAAGTTTTGCTAATAGTTGACCTCTAACCAATTTAGTTATTTGAATGTTTATATTGAACTCCAATATTGGATTGATTGTTTTGCATCTTCTTCCTATAGTATTAGTTTGTCTAAATATATATTTAACTATTGCAATGGGAATATATGTTATAAGCTCAATGCCCACAAAGTATGCTCTCCAATATTTGACAATTTTAATTATGAAATATGGTTATTTCTCATTGATATCATAATTTAGCTTTGATATTTGAAGACTCTTGCTAAAAAAGGAAATAGGTTGTTTATATTCTTCCCTATTCTTCTAAAGAAAAACTACAACAATAATATGGTATGATATAAAGGAAAATATTTGAAACGACTTTTCAAAATCTAGAGCTTTAAGAATAGGGGTTTACTTAATTTCTTTATTTACCTAAGAAAATACTGATAAGGCTTCATCATAGCAAATTACTTTAGCTTCCTTTTGAAGCATCCTAGATATGAGCACAATTATTTCTAAAAAAAATTACACAAATCTTCTTACAAAATTAATTTTCCTAAATAATGATTGAATAGCTTTAATAGTTTTGGGAATTTTTATGCCATCAATTGTTACAACTCTTTCAAGATCTATCCTTACTCTATCCTTTGAAATAATATGTCCTAATAATTTTCCTTATGTGACCCCAAATTGACATTTTATAGGATTAAGAGATATCACATATTTAGGAGCACTTTTAGAGATATTCTTTGGATATTTACCATGATCCTCAACACTTCAAGAATGAGTAGTGAGATCATCTTGGTAGGATGCTAAGATCTTAACAATTAATCCTTCAAAGGTGACATTCCTATCTCTTTCAAAACTTTCCGCAATAGTTGTCAATCCAAAAGGAACTCTTGTTGGTCTTAGATTATTTTTGACAACTAAGTGTCAAAACAATTAACCAATTTACAAGATGATGTCGAGTATAATATAGATGCCGAGCTATAGTATGTGCTGAGCTAGAAATTCAACAAGTGCTGAGTAAACTTCAAGTGCCAAGAAAGTATCATGTGCTGAGTGATAAGTGATGCTGAGTCACTATAGGTGCCAAGAAAAGTATAGATGTTGAGCGAGATAGAATTCTTATGTGTCGAGCATCAACAATCAATAAGTGTCAAGTAACACAGAATCAACATATGAGTTTGTGTCTTGATAGACTTAGATGTAAACCATTTTTGAGCCGACTCAAGATGAATCTCAAAGGATCTTGAAGATAAGATTGAATCTTTTGTATTCCCTATGTAATCAACATGCAACCAATAAGAAAAGTGTAAAGATTTGAGTGGGAAAGAAGGATGAAATACTGATTGTAGATTCATACCTAACCCTAAGTCTTCAAATCCTTTAAAAGGAGGACAAAACTCCATAATTTGTGTAAGTGTAAGAGAGGTATATGGAATATTAGTAAAGTTTAGAGGGGTGGAAAGACTTGGAGAAGGAGTAGCATTGCAGAATTAAGTTGGGTACAATAGAGCATTAACACTTTGAGAAGAGACATATTAGATCAAGGAATAATCAGATCAAACTAAGTACAACAAGGATCTAGAATCAGCAATTAAAGATTGTAACTCATCAGGTCAACATGTTCTAATACTTTCTAGACATTGTATTAGGAATGAAAATCCTATGATGATAGGTTGGTCTAATAGCCATGTTGTAAGCCTTTAAACAAGGTACTAAATCCTTTATCAAGGTAAAATTCTAATGAGTGTTTGTAAATCCTTTAACTAGGTTGCGTTTAACATATTGTAAAGCTTATAACAGGATAGGCCTTTCACAGGCCAAACCATTGGAAGTGGGAAAACTTTGTAACCTTAAGAAGTTACATATTGTTGTAGTGATAATTTGTGGGTGTCAACCCCACCCAAATTTTACCTTCTCATTTTGGTGGGTTTCTAGGTGATCAAAATCTTGTGTTATCTATTTACATGCATGTATTTACTTTTATGTTAATTAGATATGGTAGAGGCATGTGAATGATCTCAATTAAAAGTTCTAGAGGTTGAATATTGTTACTTATGATTCACCCTCCTCTTAGAAGTAAATGCCTTGCAACTTTGAGAAAAGATCTCGAAATGGAAGTCTACAAACTTGGGAAGGTTATAGAAAACTAGGTGAATGATATACAACTTGCTCTACATACTTTGAAAGAAGCCAGGGAACAACTAAGAAAATCTTTAAAGAGAAGAAGAGATATTGCCATAGCTAAGAATGATACATAATACAAGGATATTTTCACCCCAAAATTGTTTGCAAATGGAGATTCCAAAGAGTTTGATGCCACAATAACAGACCTGATGGAGAAGAATAGAGCCCAAGTAGAAGAGATCAAAACTCTCAGGGTTGAATAAGAATCACAAGCCATGATTATTTATGAAGTAACTAAACAGAAGAAAAGAGCTATTACAGATAAGGCTATGCTAGAAGAAGACAAGAGAAACCTTGCTAATATATTGGAAGAAAAGTCAATTGAGCTTGCAAGAATTTCAAACATGTAGCTAGACACCTTAAGTTAGATGATCAATGCACATCATGAACTGAATGTCAAGGATATTGAGATCTCCACACTAAAGATGTAAAATGAACAACTACAAAATAACATGAAAAGAGAAAAGGAAATTGTTGAGAGCTTCAATAAACCTAATAAGGCCATCAAGTACTTTGAATAGCTACTGAAATCACCAAGAGCCAACAATGATAATTTGAGACTAGGATATAGAAAAAGGAGAGTCATCCAAGACAATAGAAGAAAGAAGTAACAATGGTAAGAACACTAAACCTACTTGTCATTTCTATGGTAAAAATGGACATACCTCTAATGTGTGCAAGAGCGAGAATGCCCATCAACATGACAAACCTAAAAATATGGGTCACTATCACAAGTACAACAAGCAAGGACATCAAGCACATGATTGTAGGACAAGGACTATTAGAACACCAAGATTTGAAGGTCACTACTACAATTGCAAGAAGTATGGACATAGAGCTTTTGAGTGTAGATCAAAGCCTATGTGGACACCTAATCAGGTAGTAAGGGGAAATAATCATGGACATCACTACAATTGGGACTACAACACTAGGTATAGCTGTCATTACTATCAAGAATATGGACACATCCCTAAACATTGCATAAGACTAGTTTGTTGACCTTGTAGGAATTGCCCAACAAGGTCAAAGGCACCCAACTCAGATCTCAACAAAAGAAAAGATAAGGTAGATGTTGAACACATTAGAGGAGAAATGAATAAGATGTGTAAAAGTAAAGATGGAAGAAACACATCAAATGAAGGGATCACTTCAACTAAAAGGTCAAGTGGTCATACTTCATCGAACTAAACAAAAGAAGGTATGTGGGACTGATATACAAAGCTTTATCATACATCAATTCTAAGATAAGAAAATATTGAAAAGAATAGATCAACATGAAGAGAGATGCAAAGTTAAAACTTCAAGTTTTCACTAGTATTGCCGACTAAGAAAAGTTGACCTCACATGCTGAATTGATTGCCAAAGTTAGTAGAAGTTGAATGACTAGTTGCAGCCGAGTTAGTAGTAGAAGCTGAGTGAAGAGAAATTTTAGTTGAGGTTGACTGAGGGAATTTTTAGTGGATGTCAAGTGTTTGAAAGAAAATGGAAGTTGAGTAATGCAAAAATGCTTATGAAGCTAGGTGGATAGCTATAAATACACTAAGCATTAAATGCTGCAAAATAAGGGTATATGATCACATTTTAAACCATTTTTCTTCATCGTGAATAAAGAGAAAAGATGAAGAAGAGTGAAAAATAATTTCAAAGTAGAGAATCTAGCATTTGAGTCAATTTCAACAGTGATTGAACACTATTTCATTGATTCCAAAGTATTTATACTAGTGTCAAGCTATGATGTTTCACATTTTCTTAATGTTCAAAACCCTATATAGAAGAAAATGGCCTCTAGTTCTAGGAAACCTTAGGAGAAAGAGTTGTTTGAGCTCCAACTTGTGTCAAGAGAAGTTAAACAACTTGATTTCTTGCCAATCACTAAAGTGGCATTCAAAAATGACCCAGCCAAAGTCCTATCTATTATTTCTCCTAAGGTAGTTATGGTCCAAGATATTAGGAGATGTTACAACTGCAAGATAGGAGCCATTGGAGACATGGAAATGAGAGAAGCATATGATAGGTTGTGTGAAAATACAGTTTTGAAGGAAAAGTACCAAATCATTGAAAAGAAGGGTTTGACTTGTGCCTTAGAATTCCCCAATATTTTTAAAATTGAATGGATCAGGGTAGTATTGAGCAAGATTCATGATTGAAGTTTATGGTTAGACGATGGGCCAGTGAAGATATCAAAGAGGATCATTCATAGGGTAATAGGGTATCCAACCCTAGATTGGCTGAAGACGCTCATAAGTGACTCTAAGGAAGCAATTGAGAAGAGCATAGGAGCAAAATGGAACAAGAGAGGAATGCTTATAGATACTATCCAAGACCCTCTTGTTGACTTTATTGTTAGGGTTATTTCTCACAAGTTTTATTAATCCAATAGACTTAACAGGTTATGTTGCATTGCAGTGCATGTTGGGTACAAACTGGTAAAAGAGGATCATACTTATGATCTTGCAGAATTGCAATTGCAAAAAATCAATGAAAACCTAGTAGCAATAAGGAGAACCAAGGGAGCACAATGCAAATTTGGTGCAATTTTGATTTGCATATTTTTCTATGTATAGAATGAATTTCCATCCTTTGGTAAAGTTAGCTAGAAAACTAATAGGTCCATAGTAGCTCAAGTGAATGAATAAATTGTACAAATAGGAGCTAATTTTAAAACACTCATGACAAGCTATTTTGAGGATTTCAAGAAGTCCGTGAAACAAAGATTGAGGATACCTATTTCACTAGTAGAACAACATGTAAATGATGTCTGTTTTCTTTAAAAAAATTATTATATCTATATTCAAGCAGCAATACCAAGGGTTAGATGGCTTAGACCTCTTGGATATGAAATAAACATTGATGAGGCATCTACAACAATAACAACATTGTTAGTAGAGGAAGCAGACAAGAGTGCACCACATTTTGGGACTTATGATGTGGTAAGATGAAAGGTAGATATGGAGTTAAAGATTGCCTCCATAATGAAGAAAAATAAAAAATTGGTAAAGAAGCTAAAAGTTAAATTTGGAGAAGGTACTACAGAGGAAGAAGAAGATAAAGAGGTTGAAGATGATGAAGATGAACAAGGACAAGAGCCTCTAGCACTAACCCAAGTCATGGGTGAGGATACAATGGAAGAAGAAGGTTTTGAGCAGGAAGCACCAAAGGCAAAACATAAGAAGAGAAAGACATAGAAATAGCTTGCTACACAGCCCATAGGGAAGAAGAAATTAGCTAAGCCAAGCCCATCCAAGCCTACTACAAGGGCAGACACAAGGGCTACAAAAAAGGTAGCTAAACAACAAGAGATTAAGAAAGCTATAGAGCAAGGAGGGGCAGCAGAAAATAAAAGAAGAAAATATGTTGCACCCATAGAGTCAGATGAAGAAAAGACAAAATTTGACAATGAACAATTCAAAGTGGTAAGAAACTCCACCAAATCTAACTTGGAAAATATTTGTGATAATATTAGGGATAATCCAGATCTATCAGGATTAAAAGATATTCATTTTAATAAGTTGAGTAGAGAAGAGTAGAACATAGTGGAAGAGTCTATCTACACTATGATGGCCAAGTTCAAGACTACTCCACCTGAATTTGATAATTCCATGCCTAAAGAGTTGAGTTCCACTATTGAAATAAATAGCATTATTACCTAAACATGGGGAATGAAATAAGGGAGTCAACATTGGCTTGTGTAATGAAAGACCTTAAAAAAGGTCAAATAAGTAAGGCTAGTAGGAAACATGGGAGAAAATTTTCACCCAAATACAAAGCCTTTAGCATTATATAGAATAAAATTGAGGATGTTGTAAAGAAGTCCACACAAATGTGGAAACTGATTTATGGGTTAACAATAGTCAAGGGAAGTCAAGAAGATCCCTTTGAGGGAAGGAATAATGGTGAAGAGGAAGAGGAATATGAAAAGGCAAAAGAAGGAGAGAAAGGGAAGGAAGAGGTTATAGTGGAGGAGAAAACATAGAAAGGCGATAAGGCAATAGGTGAGGAGCAGCAACAAGAACAGAGTGTCCAAGACACACAAATGTTACCACCTAGTTCTCCATATACACCACCTACATCTATAGAGAAAGTAATTGTGAAGGATGTTCTTGACACCTCAAGTCAGAATGTCAATCCATTGACTATAGAGTATCTCAAAAAGATTCTTCACCAAACAACTTTGCAATCACAATTATGCACAAATAAAATTTTGGTGAGTGTAGAAGAGTTACAAAAGGTTATAGCTTAAATTACCAAGGAGAAGGTGAACACACAAGAACCACCTTAAAAACCTCCTATTGCTACAAGTGATCAACCAAAAGAGCAAGTAGCACAAGACACAACTACTAAGGTTTATTCCATAGTGACAATAATTTCAACTACTAAGGAGTCAGCAAAGGAGCAAAAAAGACAAAAGGATCCTACAACACAAAGTCAAGGTCCACCTCCTCAAATCACTATAATTGATCAAGCCAGAAGTGAAGAAGATAAGGAAGAGGACAAAATCCCCAAGGGAAGAGAGCAAGAGGCAATATAGATATTGGTTAATTTTCCTACTACAGGGACTCCTGCCAAGAAATTGATCACTGATGCAGTAACACTACAAATTTCAACACCTAGCTCAAGTTGTACCAAGATAGCAAGGCTACTTCACTATGGAGACCCTACACTTGATGAAGAGATATTCATACCAAGTTATGACTACAAGAAAATGAACCTAGGATAGATCAATGAAGTGCAAGAGGCACTAGAAAGGAGAAAGAAGCTAGAGATACTCAAGACTGAGTATAGGTAGACGCAAGCACTGATAAAAATCAAAGACATCTTCCTTGATGCATTTAGCCTACCAATACTTGATGAAACAAAGCCCATCATGGAGCAACTATCCAACATAGTGTACTAGGTACAAAATGAAGACCTTGATACCAATGTAAAATTATTGGAATAGTTTGAGAAAAAATTTCAAATAAAATTCAATGAGAAAATATCTAGTGAGATAACACTATCACAAGTGGAACTTTCTAAGAAGGTAGAGAAGATGAAAATAGTACTTGAGAACATATTCTCATTGTACTCCAAACTATGTGACTCTTCATATTTCACACAAGAGACTAGCTAGAGAATATTGTGCTTGGAGAGGAACCTTAAGATATCAAGCACACAACTACCTAGGGATCCAGCTCAAAGTGAGAAGCATTTTTCCACAATGCTTCACACTCAAAAGGAGTTAGCTATATTAATAGTAGAAGAGGCTAATATTAAGGAAAAATTAATATAGATTCACTCTGCAATAACCCCACATCTAGGAGTATTGCATAAAGAGATAGCCTATGTAGAAAATGTTTTAGAGAAAGATCCAAATCTTTCTACATTAGAAGGCCTAGTACATCTTGCAAAAGAGACAACCATCTAGCTCAAAGAACTAGAAATTTTCTTAAAAAATTGGGATGCTTCTCTAAAGATGATAATGGAGGTAAATAAAAAATTTATGGCTAAATATACCATTCATTCTTAGGACCCTTTGACATAAGTGTCAAAAAAGGGGGAGATAATACATTATGTAGATAAAGTGGGAGATATAATAAAGATAGGAGAAAATAAGAATGGGGGAGATGATAAATGGGATACCCAAAGGAGAAAGATTACCCAAAAAGGGAGGTTTTTGAATTTTGAGCAATAAGGAGGTATAGCTACAAAAGATTCAAGGAGATGTGTAAAAGGGGGAGCAAAAAAAAGGGACAATACAAATAGAGTGGATATAGACTAGAAATAGAGTAGACATAAATAGAGGTAAAGGAATGATAATGCAGATAATGGAAACAACATGAGAAAAATCTAGCATAATGAGTTTTGGATATAGAAATGCCACATTAGGTCAAGGGGAGTTACAATTTTTTGAGGTATATAGTCTTCTACAATATTTTGAACAATTTTAAAAAAGTTTTGTACACGTGTCAAATAGGATGTGTATTATACTCATAGAGATCATATTCATAATGCTTAGTTAAGTGTTTTTGCCACTCATGTCAAAGGGGGAGATTTTTGGTCTTAGATTGGTTTTGACAATTGAGTGTCAACACACTTCACCAATTTCCAAGATGATGTTGAGTATAATACAGATGTTGAGCTATTGTGTGTGCTGAGCTAAAAATTCAATAGGTTTCGAGTAAACTTTAGGTGCTGAGCAAGTATCAATTTCCAATTGATAAGTGATGCCGAGTCACTATAGGTGCTGATCAAAGTATAGATGTTGAGCGAGACAAAATTCCTATATGTATTGAGCATCAACAGTTAGTAAGTTCCGAGTAACACAAAATTGACATATGAGTTTGTGCCCTCACAACCTCAGATGTAAACCATTTTTGAGCCGACTCAGGATGAATCTCAAAGGATCTTGAAGATAAGATCGAATCTTTTGCATTCCCTATATAATCAGCATGCAACCAATAAGAAAAATAGAGAAAGTATGTAACCAATAAGAAAAGTGTAAAGATTTGAGTGGAAAAGAATGATGAATATTGATTTTAGATTCATGCCTAACCCTAAGTCTTCGAAGCCTTTAAAAGGAGGATAAAACCCCATAATTTGTGCAAGTGTAAGAGAGATATATGGAATGTTAGCAAAGTTCAAAGGGGTGTAAAGACTTAGAAAGAGGAACATTGTAGAATTTAGATGGTTAGAATAGAGCATTAGCACTTTGAGCAGAGACATATCGGATCAAGGAAGGATTAGATCAAACTGAGCTAAACAATGATCTGGAATCAGCAATTGAAGATTGTAAGTCATCAAGTCAACATATTCTAATACTTTCTATAATCACCTAAAAATGGTCATCTAGACTATTAGCCCCCTTCTCAGCATTTTGGCTAATTTAATTTAATCACTTACCTAGGCCAAATTGCTAATAATCAATTTATTTGATTATAACCTATAGTTTGACTATGCTATCCTAAGTTCATTATTTGATTAAAAGAACATGTCCCCTTTTAATTAAATAAAAGATCCCATTCTTCTAACCCACTTAAAGTGCACACATAAAGTCCTTTATCTATTTTACAATTAAAAGAAAAGGCTTGTGAGACTTTTGTCTTATGTGACAAGTCAACTTATATTCTATTGGTTGACTTGTGTATGCACATGGATCACTCTTCTTTTTGAATTCCACCATTGATCATTCACCATCTTCATCTTGATCTCTACTATCCATATGACTTTAAAAGGGAGAGATCTTTCCCCCTCAAAGGATCCATCCATCTTTTGAATATTGTTATGCTACAGGTTTTCTAATAGGTTTCTTGGGAGCTTTGTGGAGAACTTCTCACTCCTTGTCTACATTCTCTCATTCCATCATATTAGCATAAGATTATATGGCATTCCTAGAATAGTTTCATGTTAGTTTAGCTTTCATTCTTGTAATAATCTCACATAGCTTAAATAATGGTATTGTAACATTCCCATTCATATTCTAGCATAGCTGCATCTTGCATTTCCATTCTAGTTTAGTCTTCCATCTTGCATTGCATACTTGAGAGATTCCTTGAAGATATTTTCACTGTTGCTCTTGTCTCAAAGAACCTCCCATTGCATGGTTTACTAGCAAGAAGCACATTTCTAAGGCTTGGCTGAGAGCCTTCATGCTTGAATACTAGCTTCTTGCACTCCGTGGATAGGGAGCTCTAAGCCAGCATCCAAACATTCCAACTCATGGAATCATTTGGATAGAATGGTTTAGAGTGTGACACATTTTTAGTGTACACTTTCTAGCCATTATACTAGGAATGAAAATCCTATAATGATAGGTTCGTCTAATAGCCATGTTGTAAGCCTTTCAACAAGGTGCTAAATCCTTTGACAAGGTAACATTCCAAGTGAGTGTTTGTAAATCCTTTGACTAGGTCACTTTTAATAGTGTAAAGCCTTTAACAAGGCAAGCCTTTCATAGGGAAAACCATTGGAACTATTCAAACTTTGTAACCTTAAACAATTACATATTGTTGTAGTGATAATTTTTTGGTGTAATCCTTGCCCCAATTTTACCTTCTTATTTTGGAGGGTTTCTAGATGATCAAAATCTTGTGTTATCTATTTTCATGGATGTCTTTACTTTTATGTTAATTAGATATGGAAGATGCATGTGAATGATCTCAGTTAAAAGTTCTAGAGGTTGAATATTCTTAATTTTGATTCACCCACCCCCCCACCCCTCCTCAGAAGTAAATCTTCTTATTTGTAAATTCCAACAAATCTTGCATAAGCATATGTTCCCCAAGTAGTAGTGAATGTTGTCTTGTATTGTTCTAATTCTATGACCTTAACTTGATTATAACTAGAAAAACCATCCGTGATGGATTACAATTCATTCCTTGTTACATTTTTTAGTAGGGTCTCCATTTTTGGGAAAGCATAATTGTTTTTTAATGAAAAAATGTTTAAATTTATAATATTCATGCAAAGTCTTATATCTTTATTCTTCTTCCTAATAGGGATCAAGTTGGAGACCCAATATGAATATTCTATACGCTTGATTATGCAAGAATTTCTCATTTTAATACATTCTTCTTTCCTTTTAGGAGCAAAAGAGGATTTATTTGTCTTTATTTTTCTCTAAAAGGTTTAGTGTTAGATTTCAGAATTATTGCATGTTGAGACAAATCTTTTTCGTACACCTTTAACTCATCATAGGATTGCGAAACCACATGCTTGTACTTCCATAGAAGAGTTATAAGCTCTGATCTTATTTTTTCCTAAAAGATTGTTTTCTAATAAAAACCTCCCCTAGCAAATGTTTATTTCCAACGTCAACTCTCTCATGTGGATATTGCATAACAATGGTTGAATGTACCTTAAGATTTTTACATTCATAAAAAATATTGTCTAAAGTTACTAACCCTTTTGGTATCTTGTTTATCTTAAGTTGTATAATTTCTTCTCACAAAATAGTATCATTTCCCTCTTTGTTTTCAATAAGCACATTCCAATCAATACCAATATCCTAATAATCTATTTCATAGGTCAAGAATTGTAAGAAATCCTTATAATTATCAAAAAATTTCCAATTATGAATATTGTCAGGAACATATTCCATGTACTTCATTTCAATGTGAACAAGATCTTGTAATGGGATATCAATCTGCTTAATGGCTAGTTTTGCCATTATTTTAGACAAAAACTTATTTCTCCTACTAATCTACTAAATTGAAAATGCATAAAAAAATTCTAGCAAATCCCACACATAATTTCTATTACTTGTTAGCCTTGAATTTTTTTTCATAAATTTATATCAAAAACTGAAAGTAACTTTATATTATGAAACTTGACAATTTTCAAGCCTAAAATAAATGCTTTATATTCAGCAATATTATCAGTACATTCAAAATATAAAATAAAAGAATACCAGTATATCTTAACTAATGGTGATGTAAGATCCCCACTGACTCCATTTCCCTCTTTATCAGACATGCTCCATAAAAATGTATTTTCCATATTTTGTCATCCTCTAATTGCATAAGATCTTTGCTCATACCTTCTAAACCTTGACTAGGCATTTTCACACTCAAATGAAAATCATCTGTATCCATTTGACAAAAATGTATTCTATTATTAGGCTGAAAACTTTCCACAAGATATTCATAACTTGGTTCTTTGTCAATGATAATATTATGGCCATTACTAGGAATTGTTGCATAGGATAGGTATAATTGTATATGACCTCCAACTAAATTTGACCATTTTCTTAAAAGAAGCATTTCATAATAGGTGGGGAATTTGACTACAATGATATATATTTTATAAGAGGTATCAGAGAAGCCAGACATCTAAAATCAATATTCTTAACAATGCCCACTAGAGGGATAGATCTCTTATCCATGTCATAAAACTTCTCATAGGGGATGTCTATTTTCATTCCTATCTCTCTCATCACTTTGGAAGACAATATATTCATAGCTTCTCCTAAGTCTACCATACATTTTCTTACCAATTTATTATTTATTAAAAAAGTCAAGTAAAAAAGATCCATTCTTGGGCATTCTCATTAATATTTGTCCCAATGTTGACAACAAGAGTCTCACCAAGATTAACACATCCCTCTTTGTTAGTCTCAAATCAAATATTTAAGACCTCTTTCCCATATCAAGTAATTTAAATAATTTTCAAAAGTGGTAAAGATATTTTGAATAGAAATAAGTCATTAGAGATAAATAAATTATTACTCACCAATTCCTTACCTTCCATAGGGTGTGCTATCTATGTATCCACTTGTTGTTGATGATCATATATTTCCTTTTTTTTATTATTTTTATGAAAAGGGGGAAATTCTACCTTTCTTTTTATGTTAGGATTAATAGTCGTGTTGCTTAGTTTATAAAAACTTCTCTCTTGTTCAACTATTGTAATTGTATGAGCCCTTCTTTCTTTTGTATAGATTGTCTAAAATATAGGTTCTGCATCATGTTCAGACAAAACCTGCTAAGTGTTCTAATACCTTATCTTTCTATATGAACATCAGGGATATATTCTTCCTCATAAGAATAATCTCCTCCATAAAAATGTTTAGATGATAATGTATTGATACTTTGGTTATTTTTTAGATAAGTTTCCTCCTCTAACATAGTCATAGGTACCAAGCATTACTTTTACATATGAGGAAGTTTACATACCTCGCACCAGGGACTAGTTTTCATATAGTTATTATTATACTTCAATGGAATAGGTGTTTCATTATTTTTCACTTGCTTACCATCCTTCCAAGATGTATTTTAGGGCATATCTTGTAATCTATATTTTTTTGTCTTATAATAGGGCTTTTCATTCCCATTGAATCTTGTTCCTTCATTCTTATTGTATTTGACATAAAGGTCTTTGATCATACCTAAAATTTTCTCAATATTTTCCTCACCTTTAGTTTGCTTTACTTTTTTGGGATCAAACAATCATGAATAATCTCTTTTGCCAATTTTTCCATAGCTTTACTATCAACTACAATTGTCATCGCCACCTTGAAAGCTTCTTGCAAAGTGCAAGCTCTATGTGACCTTATCTCATAATTTGGGTTTTACTTTCAAAAGAACTTAAATAAAAATGTATTAGAAATAAATCAAAATAATCTAATATCTTGTAAAATTCTATTTAACACTTTATTAAGCCTTTCATTGAATTCAAAAATATGCTCATTAGGATTTTTCTTTACGCTAGCCAATTCATGTGAAACAAAAGAAGGGTCTATATGATCTCAAAAGTGCTCAAGAAAAAAAGTCTTAAAATTCCTACCAACTTGATATAGACCCATTGGAAAGTTATCTATAGCATTCAACTGTTTCACTAGTCAAGGATTACACAAATAATTTCACAAAAATATCTTCATTATGTTTCTCAAACTCCACAACTACATTTTTTAGATAGATGGCATGTGCTTCACGTAATTGATTTTCTTCCCTTGAAAATTTAAGTATAGTAGTTCTCAATTCACTTGATATGGAATTTTGGTATCAAACTATCCCTATGAAATATAATTATTTATATCTCTCAATCATCATTGGTGCTTTTACCTATTGATAATGGGAGTTTTGATGCCTTTGATTATTTATCATATTCTTCTAATTTTTTTTTTTTTTTTCTCCAATCTTTTTAAGTCTTATCTTTATTTTCTCTTTCTTATTATTTTGGAATGCAACAAGGTTATCCACTTTTGTTATACAAAGGGTTCCTAATTACTATGTCAAATGAAGAACTTTCAATTTTGTGAGGAGTGTACTTAGATGACTCAAATTTTTCTCTTGTGGGCTTGGAAAGATGATGTCATCCTTCTTGATACCCACTCTCTCCAATAATTTATTAGGAACCTTCTTCAGGGCTTTAGGTGCTTTCGTAGGACATAATAATAACTAAATAGCCTTGATGATTTTTTGTGTATCTTCATTTTCCTCATGCTCTTCTTCATGTGCCTCATCATCTACATGATGAGTTGCATGTTGTCCTTGATTAAGAAATGAACCCACATTGTGAAACAAATTTTCCTCTCATTGGTCACTATCCTTTTGAGCATTAGCACACAATTCTTATTCTCTACCAGAAAACTTCTAATATTTGGAGAATGACATTTTAGCAATCTACATTCCCTTTCAGCTCCTTTTCTTAGGAGTATATTTGTGGTATTAAATATTAAAATGTTTATATCTCCTTCCCATATAAATTTAAGGGATAAATGTCTATCAAACTTATGCTTCTCAACTATTACCAATTTATCACTCACACATGAATACATTAGTAAATTGTAGATTCACTACCTCACTTATAAGGAGAGAATGAGAGATCTATTAGACTAAACACCAATGCTATCCTTTGGGATTTGTGAGATGGCTTAACTACCTCTAATATTATATAAGGCTATTGGTTGTATTATATGTTAATAGGTCAATCATTTTGTGCAATGACAATGCTAGCATTTATAATAATTGGTATCAGAGCTTGGTCATAGGTTCAAATCTCTTTGGGTAGTGCTAGGTAGGGGGATATTATTGCACTAACTAGCAACATTTCCCTTTAGGATTCATCAAATGGCTTAACTACCTCCTATGATCTATAATACTATTGGTTTTATTCAACATTAAAAATTCTATCATTTGATGTATTGACCCTTTTAATAATATCTTCTAGGTTTCTTAATCTAGTATAATATACTTTGAACAAGGTATTTTTCTCTTTCTTATATGTGAAATGAAAAGATTTTTCTAGGTAACTTCACAATGTAAATTGTGAGCAAGTCTCTCAAATAGAGTCATCAATATGTTGGTTCTCAAAATTTCTAGCTGAAAACCTACAAGCCTTGCTTACTTGATGGTTGGAAACCAACAAAATTTTGGAAAACAAAGAAGGTTGTAGTTAACACACTTACTTATCCCTCACCTTTTAGGCTCTACAAATTCCAAGTGTTTATACCCTCTTATCTTAAATTATATATAGGAGAAAATTTGCCAATGCAAACTTAAAACTGACACTCTTGAGTAGACAAGTACTTTCTCAAGTAGAAATTAGGTGATAAAATTCCTAAAAATTAAAATGTGAAGTAATATATGAAAGCAAGAGAATGAGACAAAGAATTTAACCTTCCACTAGATCACACTTTTCATTACAAAGAATAAAAGACTAGTCCTTTCCTAATGTGAAAATAAAGTTGATAACAATGTTTTTTGCAATCATCCAATCACTTAGACATAAACATGCTTCTATCAATTTTTGGATAGAGAAATTGAGATTATTAAACCCTAGTTAATTGAATTTAACTCCAATAATATTGAAGACCAATTACGCAAAACCCATGCAATGATTCTCCTTATCGAATATTTTATTTCTTTAATTTTAATCTATTGATAATAATTTAAATTGAAGAAGATGATTTGCAAATGCAGATAGTTATAATTTATTCCCAAACATTAGAAGAGAAACACAGTATTTTTTTTAATTTCAAAAATTAGTATAATTGGCTGGTGATTGGCTGCAATATCTATCTCTATACTACATATTCACACACACACACACACACACACACACACACACACACACCCACAAATAGATATATAGATAGATAGACAGACAGATAGATAGATAGATATACATATATGTATATTATAGATACATATGTATATATATGTGTGTATATGTACACACACACATATATATATATGTATGTATGTATGTATGTATGTATGTATGTATGTATATTCCTATATCTATTAGGTGTTGGTACTCTTCCATATAGAAAATGAAAGGGTGCCAAAAAGCTTTAGACCTTTATAGAAAAACTAATTAATAAATAATTGGAACCATTCATAAATGTTTTACAATGCCAATCGTTCTAAAATAAATAAAATATCAATAATTTCCTCAAAATTTGAATTCCCTGGAAGGTGTTCAAAATCAGCCAAGATGGCGTTGACCTTGGTGCTATCTTTCTCAAGCTCTAGTTTGTACACATCACTGATGTAGCCAGCTTAATGAAAAGACATATCATGCAAAATAACAAAATTATAATGCCAATAAAAATAGTCCTACGAACTAGCAATGTTGGGCAAAGAGAATGATCATGAATGTGATATCATAAAATAAGTGATGCCTTCAAATTATATTTCAAAAATTGTGAAATTGGAAGTGCCTCATGACATCATTCCTGGAATCGAAAAATTGAAATTTCTTTATAACACCATTTCTAAAATTGTAAAATTTGAATGTTTCTTACCATCTCTTTGTAGAATTGTAAAATTAGAAGCTTATTCATTTCTTTCTATTGAGATAGTGAAATTAGAACCTCTAATACATGAACATCAAAATAATCTTTTTTGAATTAGTTTCAAGATTCCATCAAATAATACATAAGAGGATGAAAAAATATTGAGTACCATTTCTATTTGAGTGATAATAAAATTCATTCATTTGACTTTGTCAAATATCACTTCTAGGTCTTTTATGATAATTATAGAGGGAGATCAATTCAAATGACACAACATCAAATATGGTAAGACAATTCTATAGGAGAATTTAAGAATGCTAGAACATTCTATCAATTGGTTTAGTAGGATACATAGGAAAATTAATATCCAACATATGTTGAGTTTTTTTTTAGGATAGACACGGTAAATGAGAACATGATGGTTTCGGTGCATGCGTGAAGAGAGCCCTTTGCAGATAGAAATTAAAATTTGAAGAAAAATCCAAATTCAAAAATGCACATGACATTATGAAATGTTGTAACAAATATTTATACACAGGATCAAGTCAAAACTCTACAATCAGACATTTCTCCTAACTAGTTAAAAACAATAATATTTGTTCAAGAGATAACTATGATAAAATTAGTGGGTCAAATAAATAGGATTCATTATGGAGTCTAGATTCTAACATTTGGACTATATAGACTAGGGAGATTGTATGTCTTTCTCAATTTTGTCTTGCATGTGAATGGTAAGAATGCGAGAATGCGAAATGGGTTGAAGAGTGGCAAAAGAAACCATATGGAATGGGTTGAAGAATGGAAAAAAGACCATTAGCACCAACTGACACACACATTGAAGATGATATAGTAAATGAAGTCCCAAATATTACATTTGCATCAAATGACTATTGTCATGTTTTAGATGTCATATAACCTAGTATGTAGAATTTAATTGAGTTTTTTGTTATAATGCTTCAATTTATATTACTTACTTATGTATCTCAATAATATAATTCAAGTACATGTATGTATACTTTATTTTATCTTGTAAGACATGCTTATGTTGTTGTTGCAATTGATGGTAATAATTAACAAACTAAGTACTAGCTATCTGCAAGTGTGGAACCTGAGAAAAAAAATTATATGTCATCAGGTAGATGATGATGGTTTTGAGTGTTGGTTTTTTCATTGTAGCTAGCATGTGGCTATGCATACACCTAACAAGAAGAAATTGTTTACTAGTATTTAAAAACTACCAATTAGGATATCATATTTCACACTATTCTCATTTGGTTGTGGAAATAAATATCAAATTAGAAAGATACAAAGGGAGACCCACCAATAAGGTACCATGAACAATTTCAATGGAAGAGCATGAGGCAATCATAGATGCATTGAAAGAGAGAGATGATGTAGAAAGTATAGTAGGTTGACTACAAAATATACACATGTGATTGTTTTCTTTATTATTCTCTTTTTATATGTACTTAAAATTTATGTGTGTGTGTGTGTGTGTGTGTGTGTGTGTGTACACACACACACACACCCATATATTGTCAATAGTAAATTAAATTTTATATATGTCTTATTCAGGTCTCAAGTATAACTTATACAAATTTAGATGATGTCATGGATCCAACATCAATATCTTATACAATTACACATAGTGAGTTTACATTACACATATTTACATTATATAGATACGACTTATAAAATTATGCTTTTACTAACATTTCAACAAATTCATTTTTTTTTAAAAAAATGTAGGACCCTATTATAACAAATGTGTTCATCAAAGTTTTATTTGAATTAAAACATGTTATAAACATTTAAAAACTCAATTTTTCTTATGTTTATGTCCATCATATTGTTTTATATATATGAGCTCGCTTGTTTTAAATATATGACTTCAATAGCTTTTAAATGTATGAGTTCAACTGTGTGAAATATACAAGTTCACTTCTATTTGAATGTTATTGATGTGCAGTTACTATTAAATTATTTGTTAATTTCTCATAATAATGTGTTATAACAGATAAAACATGTCATACTTATAGCATGATAACATAAGAAGATACCATATACTAATGTGATAACAATTCATAAAAATATAAAATGATCAAATTTGTGATAACATGATATCAATTCATAAAAATATAATACAAATAAGTGTCCTAATATAGAGTGTATCATAATAAACAAAATGTTTCATAAAAACATAATGCAAAGGTTTTAAAAGTCATAATCTATCTAATCTATTGTCTTCTTTACTCTACAAAAAGAGGAGTTAAATAGACCATCCTATGTAACATCATATGTGTCATTATGTGGGGTATCCTACATGAGATCATATATGGAATCCTGAGAGGACAATATGTACATGCTTAATGAAATGGTTTCCCTAATCTAGTTCATGAATAAAATTAAACAATGATTTTATTTAAAATTTTACCATGTGATATTGGCATCCCTCTATGAGAGGAGGAGTTGCACTCTCATAGATAGCAAATGTAGAAGTGCTCAAGTCCTACTAGAGAATAGATCAATTTATTTTTTTTGATAAAGATCAAACTAAACTACATAATTAACAATACTGACCTCAAAGGATGATGTGTGTACTTCCATATTGCTTGGTCCTATACTCCCACTGACACTTATGGTGAGATCCTTCTAATATTGTGAATGGATAAACCTTGAGAAAAAATTATATATACATGAACTATAAAGTACATATACTAAAACCTACATAAGTCAAACTATAAATTTATGAAATAAAAGCATATATATCATTCTTAATTACTAAAGAGTTTCACAAATGAGTCTAGAGATATGCTTGTAGCATGCTAATCATATAATTAGATGGCCTAAAATTAAAATTCACAAATATGAACCAAAGTTGTACATATAAGTTAGTAAGGATGTTCGTATTAAAAATAATCTTAAAAAATTATATGCAATACATATTTGAGGTTAAGCCTCACTATTACAAGCATTGATATGTCAAAAACTGTGAAAAGGTGAAGGTCTCAAAAATAAACTATATGGAGGCTTGGATGGAGTAGTACCATCAATCCTCTGCTCATAAAAGAAATATACATTTTTGTCCATGAATTAGAACTGAAGATAATTTAGTATGAATAAGTACATTAAAATAGTAAAAAATATTTTTCTTCAAAAGCTCATACCTTAAGCATTTGAGGTTGTGCCTCACTAATGGATGGATGAATACCTATAGAAGCACCTAATTGTGTAATAGATGACAATCCCTACAAAATCAAACAAAAATAATATAGTACCACATGTTATTAAAATCAAGTTCCAATGTACATTATTTTAAGTGTAATTCAAATTGGATACCCTACGAGTGATGCCACCATCTGAAGGTCATAAAAAAAGGCTATACTATCTTTAAGAAGGAAAAATATCATTCATCCTCTATTCATTCAAAATAAACATACATTATAATTTATTGTGCAATTATGCATATGTAGAATGTAAATAATTATGTACTTTAAAAATTATAATTAAATGATTACCTACTTCTCTTGATTGTCTTCCTCCACACAAAGATGGTCAACAAGTGATGACACATAAAAATCATCATGAACACTACCATGAGAAGAAAACACCTCATCACCACCACTACCATGAGCAACATATAGCTCATCATCAAAATGACCACCATTGGGAGGTTGGGCATCTTATGTTGTATCTAGATCACTCTAGGGGCCTCTACATATATCCTCACAACTAGTACAAATGTGTCCAAGGGGAAGAATATTCCTCAATTACATCCATTGCTATAGGAAATTTCTTGAAAGGAGAGTCAATAAACTAAAAGGAAATGACACTACTCAATGATGAATAAGAGTTGGAACAACTGGTGTAGGAAGAGGAGCAAGACGCTGAGGCCATTGGTGATTCCTTGTATTATCACTAAGATTTTCCCTAGACCTATCTTGAGGCATCCTTCTACCAACCCCCTAAAATTCTTTTATAATAAAATAATTAGGTTTTAAACCCAATTTGAATTCTACCCAAAATCTCTTAAGAAAGTACATGGGCTCCTCATGATTTGTGTTTGTGTAATGGCCAAATACCATCCACCACCACTCCAAAAAATGCTTTAATATCTAGGGGTGCATACACCATCTAATAGGGATATGGGGATTCTTCTCACTTATCTCCTCACCCATATTTGGGTTCTTAAAATATCTTTTTAATTGACCTTTATTTTCAAGTCATGGCTTTGTTTATAAGATAGGTCATCAGAATAAAATGCATACATATTTTCCCTCCATGCCCAAAAGTTATCTATTTCAAAATCTATGCTCGTTATAGAGTGTACAATACCTTGCTTGCTATCTATAAGGAAAATTAGCTCAGGGGAGGTTGTGTCTCATGCCTAAGGATCTCAATGTTGTAAATATTGTGCCTCATTCTCTCTTGTAACTACTCATGAATAAGTGGTCAAAAAGGACTTGGTGGTCATCGAAGTGGGGATCTATGTGGGGGTGAAGATGGAGGATTGTGGGTGGGTCCTCACCAAATAGGTCATCCATGAAATATAATTTTCATCTATATATATACAACAAAAAAATTTACTAAATTACTATTTAATTAAAAAAAATTAATTACATGTATTTTAAACTATTTAAACATCTTAATACATGTCGTTAACTATGAATACAACTTTAATGTGAAAACTATTTAAGCATCTTAATGGATATCATAATAGAGGAGAGAAAAATATGCGTTGGTACTAATTTAGGTTATTATTTATTTAGTTCTTTGAGGTTTAGGGTTAGTAGAAGAGTGATGGTAGGAGAGGTAAAGAGGAAGATAGGAGAGAGATTAAACTATAATTAGCTATTTAATTATATGATCATATAAAACATAAATTCAAATGAATATCTATCTTATATTCTCAATGATACATTGTTGAAATAAATATGAATATATTGCTTAATTTCAAAATAAAGAGATTGTAGGATAAATTTATCTTAATGAATGGTTATGATAGGAAAATTTATTCATTTCTATACATGGAATTATGTGAGAAGTTCATCAATAATATAGATCCTCTAGAGGAGAGATGAATATGTTGGAGTAACCACCAATGTCGCTCTTCAAGATTCATGAAATGGCTTAACCACCTCATGTTTTCTATAAGTCTAGTGGTTGTATCAAGCATTGAAACATCAATCTTTCGGTGCAATGAAAACCCTAGCGTGTATCAAGTGGTATCAGAGCTTAGTCAAAGGTTCAAATCTCCTCTGATAAGGATGAGAAGGGGGGAGGGGCAGGGAGTGGGGGGTTTCTAGACTAACCGCCAATGTTCCCCTTTAGGATTCCTAACATGGCTTAACTGCCTCCTATGTTCTATAACTCTTGTGGTTCATTAACAAGTTAATATTTTGGTACAATGAAAACCCTAGCTTGTAAAAAAAGAGAGATTGAAGAGATACATAGGGAGGAGAGAGAAAAGAGAGGCAGGAGAGAGAAGGGAAAAAGAGAGGAAAAACAGAGGGAGGAGAGAGAGAGAGAGAGAGGAAAAACAGAGGGAGGAGAGAGAGAGAGAGAGAGAGAGAGAGAAAAGAGAGTCAGGAAAGAGAAAAATAGATGGGGAGGAGAGACAAAGATGATGGTAGGAGAGAGAAAGAAGAAGGAAGGAGAAAAATATGATAGTAGGAGAGAGAAATATATGAGAGAGAAAGAGGGATGCTAGAGAGAGAAATATAATGGTAGGAGAGAGAAACAAAGGAGAGATAAAGAGGAAAGTAGGAGAGAGAAAGATAATGATAGGAGAGAGAAATAGAGGAGAGAAAGAGGAAGGGAGAAGAGAGAAGGGAGGAGAGAGAAAGATGATGGTAGGGTTACTAACTAGTTCTAAGTAATTGAGGTTTAGGATTAGTTTTAGAATTAGGGTAAGGGTTTGACATTATGTTTTAGTTAGGGTTCAAACTAGTAATTATTGAAATCAAATTGGTACAAGTATGATAAATGTGTTTCAATCATTATTTTTTTCATTGGTGTCAAACCTTCTTTTTTAAAGTAAGATAACTACTTATATGATTTAAGTACTATCACTTGTTTGATTGACAAAGATTATTTGATCAAAAAGATGTAACAAAATCACATAGAGGAAAGGTTGAGTTATGATATAAAAGAGGATTACAAGAGTCAGCTAAGACAATGATATCATAATGCATTGACAATCTACTTAAGGCTACAAAGGTTGACTACACTAAAGAAGTTCAGAAGAACAAGTTAAACAAAGTTTTTCTGCCAAGCTTGACCAATGGATAGTAGGTGCCAAGAAAAGTTAGTGCAAGGCAAGTAGAAAATTAGTTGGAGTTGAGTAAAAGTTTATTTTAGTGTATGTTGAGCAAAACAATGGATATCGAGTAAAGTTTAGTTCATACTAAGTGATTTTTTAGAGGATGTCAAGCAATGTAGTATGTGTCGAATATTAGAAACAATTTGATGCCGTGTGTTGGCATTATTAGAAATATTGTGAATTTGATGGATCTTAGCTAACAATTTGGTTTTCTTGGATTGTGTGAACCAAGTGGAAGATAAGATTGGTGTGTTGGTGGCAAAGAATTCATGGTAAACCATTATGAGGAAAATTCAAATAGGATTGAAGGAGAAGTTTCTAAAAGTGATATGGAATGAGAAGTAGATTAATTGAATCCTACCTAATCTATCCTAACACTAAATTGGACAATGGAGAATGAAAGACAAAAGATCTTAATTCTCTATTTATAGGAATGGCTAGTCAGAAGAAAGGGTTTTCATGTGTGATAACCTAAGGAAGACAAGGAGTAAAGGGTATTTCTTTATCAACTAACATAAGTGAAGAGTCTACAATATCATGTTAAGAAAGAAGGCTTAAAGGTATGAATGCTTGAAGGGTGGACAAGCTATCAGTGCTAAAATGTGTCAAAACCAAGAAAAATGGAGGACTAAAACAAAGATCTGTAATCTTCAAATGGAGTTGTAAGTTATAATTAGATCAAAGCCTTACAATTACTCTCTAATAATTGTATCAATCTAAGGTATATCCTTTGGATTAAGGTTAACCTAATTGTTGTTTGTAAATCCTTTAACTGCGTAAAATTCAAAGTGAATGGTCTAAAGTCCTCTAACAAGGCTTACTCCTAACTAGGTGATTGAAATCCTTTAACAGGGTCATATTTAATAGTGTGTATTGCAACCATTAATAGGGATGTCCTTGCATAGGGCATCACTTTAGAAGACTGAAAAAGAGTAGCATGTTACTAGTGGTTTTTCCCAAATTTGGTTTTGATGTAAATCATTGTGCCAAATGTGTTGTTGAATCTATTATGTTTCATGTTTACATTTCTACAAATTCATTTGATAGTAACCTACAAGTTTTTAAGTGAATGCATAATCTTATGGATGCATGCATGATGAAAAATGTTGTATGGGTTCACTAAGCTATGAAAAGTTTTATTTATACATCTAGACCTTGGATAACTCATTCACACCCCTCGCCCCTCTCAATTATGCTAAAGAATTCCAATAGTAATGTGCCTCTAGTTAGGATTGGATTATGGTTAGGGTTCAAACTAGGATAATGTTATATTTAAGTTATCTTTAAATATAAAACATAAATATATTTACATATTTAAGAAAATCTAAACATCTAATACTTCTTTAACTACAAATATATCAAAAAGGGGAGGAGAGATATTAAACTATAATTAACTGTATAACTAAATGAACATTTAAAGCATAAACTAAAAGGAACATAAATCTTACATGCTTATTTCCATATTGTTTAAAGAAACATTAATATATTGTTTAATTTAAAAGTGAAGAGATTGTATGATAAATTTATCTTAGGGAATGGTTATGACAAGTGAATTTTTTCATTTCTATACATGAAGTTATATGATAATTTAATCAATAATATAGCTCCTAGGGAGGAGAGAGAAAGATAGAGGGAGGAGAGATAGGAAAGAGAGAGAAAGTGAGAAGAAAGAAAAAGAAGAGGAGAGAGAAAAGAGAGAGGAGAGAGAGAAAAAGAGGGAGGAGAGAGTAAAAAGGAGGGAGGAGAGAGAAAGGGAGGGAGGAAAAATAGAGCTGGGAGAGAAGAAAGAGAGGGAGGAGAGAGAGAAAAGAGATGACATCCCTGTTATTTTTCTCCCTCCTCCCTTTCTCTCTCCTCACTAGCTTTTTCCTCTCTCCTCTTTCTTCTCTCTCCTCCCTCTCTTTTTCCTCTTGCCTCCCATTCTTTTTCTATCCTCTCTTTTTTCTCTCTCCTCCCTCTCTTTTTCCTCTCTTCTCCCTTCTTCTCTCCTCACTCTCTCTCTCTCTCTCTCTCTCTCTCTCTCTCTCTCTCCCTCTCTCCCTCTCTCTCTCTCTCTCTCTCTCTCTCTCTCTCCTTTTCAAAAATGATGAATGGGGATTAAAAGAGAGAGAAAGGAAGGTGCTTGAGGACAATAGGATATGAATGCAAATTTTTACATTTTCTAGTTTTGTATGTTTAGAATTTCCATATTTAGATTTGTTTTGTGCGATGAAGTTTTTTCTTTAATTGTTATACCTGCTATTAATGTGTTTTATTTTTATTGTTTTACCTAATGCTAATGTTTATGATTTCTACTTAAATTTTATGTTTGTAAATTGAAATTGAGCCTATAGTTTATGTTTTTAATAACAGTTGACCTATGATTTCTATTTTTTATTTATAGTTTACCTAGTATATGTTTTATACACTAAAATTTATTTTATTTTTAAAAGTAAATAGAATAAAAATATAAATACTTCTATAAAACTAATAATGAAAAATAAAAAACTAATAAAATTGACCTAATTTTTCTAGAAAAAAATAAAATAATGAAATAAAATAATAGAAAATAAATAGACATACCTGGAAGAGTGAAAAAAATATATTGGGGCAGGGGGGTCTATATGGGTCTCCAAACTAGGCTCTCATCTCCAAATATTGCTATCTCGAAATTGAAATAGTGAAAATGACAAAGAAAATATCAAAAATAATATTATAGTATTTACGAATCGAGCACCCGATTTTAGAAAAAATGGTCACCTAATTTGTTTAAAATTGAGTACCTAGTTTGGTATTGTAACCTAATCTATACTTATAAAGTAGGTGGCCAAAATTTGAAAACAAAGCATGCTACCGAACCTTACCGAGTGCCCAACTTTGAAAAAGAAGGCACCCAATTCTAAAGAAGTCTCAATCCACAAAAAGGACTTATGTGTAGTTGAGACTCACCTTTTTTTATCATACCTAGTTATGTGATTCATGTTACAACCATGTGTGGTTTTGTTGATGATAAGATATGTTCTGGATTCATTGAATTATGTTTAAAAAATAATAGTAATAAAATAGATTTGATTGTCAATCAATAATGTTTGGGATAACCATCGTCGATATTTTGTAATATAAAGTTTGGTTAAGAAGTGGAAATAATGTGCCATTAATAGATTAAGGTACATTGGTTTCTGAAACCAATTTTATTGAAGTTATGCATGTTCATTGGGAAGAGTAGAAAATACCATATGTTCCATTTAGATATTATGTGTGGTTGAAATTTTGATCAAATATGTAGTAATTATTAGATTAGAGTTTGGTAGTATTTTTTGGGAGGCTTGAGGTTAAATTTAAGTGTAACACATTTTGGTTATGGAAACACCCACCCTAGATAATTAGGTGTCCATATAAAATCTTGTAGTTTTAAGTGTTAAGATCACGAATGGTGTGAGCTATTAAGATTTTATTTGAATTACTGGAAGAAGAAGTAGATGTTTAAATAAATTAGATATTTATAAGAAATTGATAAGTGTTATACCTAGATCACTTTTCTTGTTGAATCCTAAATAGTTATACAAGTATAAAACCCTTAAGAAGGTCACTTTGAGTAGGATGACTAGGATCCTAACATGTTTGATAATTAATTCCCCTCATCGAGAGTCTCATTATGTTATATTTGAAATCCTTCAACTAGATTTATTCCAATAAGGTAAGCTTATAATAGGGTTATAGGAATATCAATTAATAAGGTGAGTGCTATTGTGGTCTATTTGTAACATAGCATTATTGTAAGGTTCTAATAGGGATGGGACATAATAAAAAGCACATTTAAAAAGAGAGAAAATATTTATGGTTACTAATTATCACAATGAATTTTTTCTCTAATGCATATTTTCCATTTGAAAAATATTGGCATTTTTGTGCTACTTGTGCTGATGTCTTTATGAGTCGTTCTAGTTATTTCTTAACAAGTGAACATTGGATAATTATGGTGAATGATTAAGTGGTTACATCTTATGTTGATTGATTATTATAGTTAAGTTGGTTAAAGTTTTGAATATGATAGGTTATGTATTTAACCGCCCCTCCCCTCTCCTAATCAATATTGCATCTTAGGTATAGTAATAGTGAAGACCACACATGTCTATTCATAGTTAACTTATTAGAGTAGATATTGTCATCTAAGTAGTGATATCATGGGCATATTATAAGAGGTAGATTAAATAAAAAGTCTTCCATTAAAAGATTAAAAATAATGTTAATTTAAAATATTATATTTAATTAATTAGATTGTGTGCATCATTTTGGAAATAAAATCTTTAATTGCATACTATGTACCTTCCATTTTAAATAATATTGCATCATGTTTAATCTTATCTTAAACTTTACTTTCACTTGGTCCCAAGTCGTATGTTACAATTATTAATATCTTATCCTTGTTTGATGGTATTTATAGTTGGCTATACATTTATAATTTTTTACGGGAAGTAAGTGAGATTTAATCAACCAACTTCACAGTCCCATATTTATTAACAATATTATAAAGTGGAGAAGTTATCATAAATTAGATGTTAAGAGATTCATGAGACCTTCTTAGGATGAAGAATCTCTCTCTCTCTCTCTCTCTCTCTATGAAAATAATAATTTCTGGAAGTGGATGAAAAAGGTAACACTTAGGAAATAAGTATTGGGATAATCTTCCATGCAACTTGAAGCTCTATCTATAAATACTAGTAGCATGGTAAACTTTAAGAAAGCCACCTCCAAAAAAAGATATAAAATATTGGTGAATCTTTCATTATTTTGAAAAAACAAAATTATTTCTATTGGTGAATCTGTCAATTTTTTATTATAAATATGATTAATATTGGCAATTATATTTGAATCATAATATTTTTGTATAAAATGTTGATAAATCTCAATAATAATAGGAAGTTCATTAATCACCATGGAATATTACAATTCATAATTTAACATTTTTTACCTTGTGGAATAATAAGAGGATTGTTACATATACTTAAAGTCAATAGTGAAAGCTAAATATTGGTGATATAGCCCTAATGTAACTAATAATTTGATAATTATTAGTTAGTTTAATGTAATTTCTCCAATAATATATTATATTTAGGTGACTCAAATCTAATCATGTAATGAATATTGTGGTGAATATTTGAGTTTAAATTTTTCAATAAAATAAATTATTGAGCAATTTTAACTATTCTAGAACTAAATTTTATATAACTATAGCAATTTAGGTTTCTCAAATCTTAAATTATTAGCCAAGTTACTAGCCAAAAAATTCTAAAATTAGCCAATTTGCAAATATTAGCCACTAAAAAATACCTTAAGTAGTAGTTGACTTATTTTCTAGTTAGCACCTTAATATATCATTCATAAGGAATGATGATAAACTTTAATATTTTATACCTTTCTATAAATGATAAAAGTTGTGTGTGTGACATCTCTGGCAAAAGATCCTTACTATAATTAAAGGAAGAATGACCATTTACTTTGTGAAATACTCATCATTAGTTTGTATTGAATAGAACTAATTTGTTATAAAGTAATTTATGTTTTTTGTATTTTGATAGTATTAAACTTTATTTTATTCTTAGGTGTCTTTATAATATTTCTAATTATAGACCAAAGGCATTCATGAATTAATTTTATATTGACTTGAGAATATTTCTTAATTTACATTCTATATTATTGAACTAAAAGTAAATATCTTTAAGGGAGTAGTATAGCAATAAAATATAGATAAAATATCATCCATCTATCATCACTTTGGAAGATGTAAATATAAGTATTAGAATGATGGAATTGTAAATCACATAGATTCTTCTATTGCGATGTTTGTATGGGTTTATTCTTGAACAACTTGTACATGTTGTAGAGATATACTTTAGAGAGTATAAATGATAAAGTCTAAAGATAAATTAGTGTATGTGTTGGGCATGACACATCATAGTTGTCTCATACATTGAATTCCCTTAAACTATTTAGGTAACGCTATATAGAAAAGAGATGAAGATCCTAGTAACAATCCATTCCTAGATGTTCTAGATATGGACTTGATGTTTTTCCTTGATAATGATAATGATCCTATCCATGTTGATGAAGCTGAAAATGAATTTTCTAATTGGAAGAGTCTTGACTTTCTTGGTTACATAGAGACGTTTCCTTTAAATATTCCTCTTTATAAATCTCTAGTATTAGGAGGTATTCAGTCAACTCTAACTACTCGTGCAATAGAGATGTCAGATTTAGGAAATGCCTCTTTAGATTCTATTAAAGAAGTACATTCTTCTCATGTTGATGAGTGTGATATCATGCTATTAGACATTTTTCATTCTTTTTTTCTCCCTCAATGATTGTGATGACAATATTTATGAAATATATTTTCTCTTTAATGTCACATCACATTGAGTTTCATCTTCTTTTGATTTGGATTCTATTTTTCTCTCTTAGCCAAATCAAATCATGCTACTATCTTGACACATGTTGATTCTCATTTGACTAAACCTCACAATTTAGTGATCACTATTCTTGAGTCTTGTATGGAAGAGTTGTAGTTCAATGTTGTAGAACCATTCATTTTGATTAATTCATGCATTTAAATTAAGTGAGAGTTCAAAAATATGATCTAGGGAAAGCTTTATGTGTTCCAAAAGGTAAAGGAATCATTTGTTGTAAAGAACCTCCTACAACATTCTCTATTCTACATTCTGTATTGTATGTGTTGCTTTTTCGAACCTACCAAGAAAAAAAATACTTTATACAAGGATTCTAAAGATAAAACTTGATCTAAGGGATAGAAACCTCCTATAGTCAACTAAGAAAACTTCAGATCTAGACCAAACCTCAACAGAATCACAAGGGTTTTCTACTCTTTATGTTCTACAAAACCACGTCGGGTGCACCTGAGGGATATATGGACATATAAATAGTTTATGGTTCTTGATTTCAACATATGCTTTCTAACATCATGCTTTCTACTTCACTTCAATCCATTATAGTCGAAAATGGTTACAATTCTTCCATACTTGACAAATAATCCCTCATAACAACGACTAATAATGACATACAATGGATTCTTGGAAATGAGTGATGACCGACAATTTAATTCTCCATACAATAAAATAAAGATTGATTTGATTTTATATTTATGGTCTATGTAACTCCATGAACTCAATGGTTTACATTCTAAGTAATGATCAGTGCCTTATCCATTAGTACTATTGGCTCCTAATTTAACAGTGTTTAAACAACCAAGTATGCAAGACAAGAATGCATCTATGGGAAGCTATCTCCAATAATGGACACAGTTCATCAAGAACCTAGGCCAACTATAGGGCTATACTCCTTCTGCACTTTAGGCTCTACAAAACCTAGGTAGGTGAACCTCTTTAGATCTAACTATGTGACCAGTGCAATAACCATATTTAGGATCTAGAAAAGCAGACGAAAGCCCTAATTATTCTATGCTTAACCAGGAGATCACAAGAATGAAATAGCTAAGAACATGACTCATGAAACTGATAAGCTAAGTGTGGGTTAAACTTTGAATAACTTTCAACATGAAAGGGAAAATGATTTAAAATATTGATGACAACAAGACCCAGGTATGAGCAGCAACATTTAATGATCCTATCTTTGATCAGTGCCTTATCTATTGGGAAATTAAATGAATTATAACCATACATCTCCTGGAAATCTCTGACATATTACTACATCCAGATCCCTACTCTATCTTTCACCTTGTGAATAGATATCTGCATCAAAATGAATCTCATACTTAGAATATCCCATCATGAAATCAGTAAACCTTGTGATAAACACCAAGCGGTTACATGGCTCTTTGTTCCATAAGAAAGGTGTTTCAATCACATACATCACTTAAATGATATGCAACCTAATCTATGGTCTTTGACCATAAACTAGAAAAGATTACACATCCACAAACAATAGACAAGATTCAAACTGAATTTGAAACCATTGCTACTCTTTATTTGCTTTCCTTGAAACCAAATACATGAAAGATGTACAGAATACTTCATAAACCACCTAAAAAACATGAACTATTTGCATAAAACTCAAAATTTTGTTCAATACAATAGAAAAATGCTAAAGAATATGGTGTCTCAATATTGGAAATGCATCAAGAACTGGATCAAAAATTTGGTATCACAGTCATGAGCCGATTTCTTCCAAGGAACTGGAACCAACTGGTTTCTTCATAACAAAAAATTGGAACCCTTACAATGTACCAGAGGAGAAAGATATAGACAAGAAAGAATTCTCGGATCTGTTCTGAAGATGACAAGTGTCCACTTGAAATTCCCTCCTTTTGCAATCAAAAGACTCTCTCTAATCTCTCTCCCCTTTTAATTGATCTTTGTCTTCATCAATTCTTGCAACTGATTTGCAAATGTCTGTTTCTGAATGATGAAAAGTTGTTGAGTCACCAAAATATCTGATTTTCCCACTGAAATGCGAATGAAATCTCAATTTTTACTAAATGAATTCTAAAATTTTTTTTATCAAAACTAAATTTTTACCACCTTTTAACCAAATTCAGGTCATCACCATGCTACGAAACAATTTTGAACTTTCATACCTGAATACAGTTGCGATTTAGGTACCTAAGGCAAATCCCCTTGTAGCAAGAACCAGTGGCATTCTATGAAAAAACTAACACCAGAATCATAAAATTCAGATTCTCACGATTCCGGCGATATATAACATCACCTATTTCACATACCAGGAACCTCCTAAAAATCAATTTGAAAATGACTCCCCTGGTTGAAAAACTCAAAGTCTGCAAATCTTGGTTTTTTTAAATTTATTTTTGAAAAATTTAAAAACACTCTAAAGTTAAAACTTTAGAAACAATCCCCTTTTTGAAATTTAAATCATGCACATCATTCCTTTGAGAAAATAATTAAAAAAATTATTATTTTTTATTACTTTTATTTTTCCCAACCTCTTTAATTTTGGGTCAAACCTCTCTCTAACCGGGCACCACATGTCACCTCATGACTGGTTGATATGTAGCATTATGCCACCTCATTACCATGTCATCAGTGGATGAGCCCGCTACCACATGGCAGTCACATAGTATTCTTACATTTCTTAACGGGCATGCACCCACCATCGGATCATGACATGTGTCACAATCTGATGCATCTGCCTAAACTTGCACATCCCCACCATGTCACCACACCCATAGGTCACCTTTCCATGTGTCACATTTTTGCAATCTCGCATTACTTAAACTCTGCACAACTTAGAAATGCGAGATTGCAGACATAGTCAGATCAAGACACTTGGCATGATTTGGTACAATGGCCTGCAAACTCGCCACATTAGTGTTAATGCACTTTCTTTTAAAAATTTCCCTATCTCACGATCTGACGCATTCGCCTGAACCTGCATGCTCCTACCATGTCACCACACCTAGAGCTCCCCTTGCCATGTGTCACATTTTTGCAATCTCACATTACATAAACTCCACACAACTTAGAAATGCAGGATTGCAGACATTGTCAAATTAGGACACTTGGCGTGATCTGGTACAACAACCTGCAAACTCCCCACATCAGCGTTAATGCACTTTCTTTTAAAAATTTGCCTATGTCACACTAACATCAACCTTTACTATCCCTCCAGCCGATCACGAGCCCCACCAAGTGTAAGTAGCTTCCCAAAATGCGGCTCCTCTTAAGACAACATACATTGCGCATGGAGAAGTATTTAAATTATAAAAAATTGGTCACCCACCCAATGTGGGATAAAAAACTTTCAATGTAATGCTGCCCCTTTTACACTACCCTTGCATGGGCTTTTAACCTTCATGTCATAGCTTATGGTTTTGACTGCGTGAGCTATATTTTAAAAGACGCCTTTCTGTTTTAGTCGCTACTCATCATTCTCTATACATTTTGATTGACTGGTGGAATTTTTTGTTTGCGTTGTCTCTTTTTTAGTGTGGGAAGGTTTTTTTTTCATTTTACACGCCTTTGGAAGTTTCTCTATTTACCCTCTATGCTTGGGATCTCTCCTTAATGTGTGGTGTCTCTTTCATTCCTTGGCGGCTTCAGCTTTATCTTTGACGCTGCTGATTTATATGACTTTCTCTGGTAGCATGGGGTTCTTCTATGATGCATGGAGCTGGTATCATCTTTGGATTTGCGGTTTCTATGACAGTGTCCCCTGCTGAAACCCGTGGGCATCTTCCTCTATTTGGCTTGGAGTTGATTTCCAAACCTTCCTACATTTTTTTTGTGGTTGCATGGCCATTTTGTCTTTGACCTGTTGCTAGTCCTAGATCTTAGACTATGAATTCTCTTTGGTTTTTTAATGCTGCTCCAACCTTTTTAATGTTGGACTTCTCCTTGTAATGCACAGGGTCTTTTTATAATGCGTGGACAACATTCTTTGAAAGCTTTTGAAGCTCCCCTACTCAAAAAAATGCAAGCTCCCTCATTGCTTCTTAAGACATCATTAAACACATTCTCTTTACACATAACCAAACCTTTGTCTTCCTGGGAAAATTAGAAGTTGAGAGTTTTCCTCCTCAACAAGCTACTCTCAGATTCTGTCTAGTGATCATCTTTCTCAAACTTTTAAAGCCTTTTGAACACAAGTGCATTTGGTCATTAGTTTATATCTTTCCTTTTGTCAAAATTTTAAATCCTTTCATAAGATCCTCTAAATTGCACATATTTTATCAATTTGACGTAATTAGTTGGACCCCAAAGTGGGTCTGGCTTTAAAAAAAATTCATTTCCAAACAACTAATATGGCAAACTGATCCATTGATTATCTCAAGCTAACTAGAATCTATTTTGACCACTAATTTACCATTAAAAACTTATTTCAATTATTTCCGCGTCACTGTGAAATCACTATCAGTAGGCCTATTGCCTACCTTTAAAAACTAATTCAAACATCTAATAGAGACTTGAAACTCTAGATATATCATTTCTTTGACATGTTCAATAGGCCTGCAAGATCTCACTACATGATGACATTAGGGTCAAAAGATATCGACCTCCGAAGTTGCCTCCTTAAAATTACCTATAGATAAATATGTCACAAAGCTGGAAAATGTGTTTGGAAATGGCTTGGGAAACTAGGAAAATGGGCACTTGAAGTTTTCAAAACTGGGCCGCTGGTAGATTGTCATGAGGAGAAAATAACTCTACAGTTTTGGCTAATGACAAATCACGGGGTAAATTTGGCAAGGGCGCAAAGTTGACTACTTGGATTTGCAGGACAATGGACATCAGTAAAATATCATTTTTTATGACTAGAATGACCCTGGAAAAGTGTGAAGACAAATTTGTCAAGACTTGAAAACTGACAAACTTGTAGTATATTCAGAGGACAATATAGGGGAACAAACCATTTGTTCCTACCAATCATAGGCACTAAGATATGGCATCCCAAATAAGGCTCCCAATCAATTTGCATCTCTGACTACTAGTGAAACTTCAAAAATTGCAAATGGAATCATGTTCGAAAAATGATCAAACAGATTCTTTATAAGCTCAAATCTGGAACATAGAAAGTTTCTAAACCCTAGAATATTATGTAACAAGAATTTTCTCATTTGGATCAACTGGTCAAAATTTATAACTTTTCAAACAAGGCTTCCCAAAAAAGTGTGCAAAGTGCATCAACATGAAAACTGTAAACTACCAACTTTGAGGGATCCAAAACCTAGTCAAACGGACTCAAAATGACTCAAAATCTGAAACATAGGTTCTCAGGTAAGGACACTAGATAATCTCAAAATGGAAATTCATGACACATTTTTGGGTGCGAGATACTCATTGGCAAACACAACCTCTTGTCGCTATTTGACACTAGGGAAGAATTGCAAATTTGACAAATGCTTGAAATAGGACTTTGCCAAATAGCTCATAATGATGATTTGTCTTCATGGAACAGGTAGACAGGCTGAATGGAAGGTGTTAGAAACATTGAACACCTCTATGGCTTCAATGGAACAGCTGGGTACAACCAAGTACATATGCATTTTAAAAGCGTTTAAGGGCTTGATTTTTTCAATGGTATTAAAAATTGACCATGCAATTTTTAGTCCCAACAGATACAGAGAAAATCACACCAGTAAAAATTGATTTATTCAATTTCCTTACAATTGAAACTATCAATGGTTAACTCTAAATTCCCTTATGAATATCCTCCTACACACCTAGAAAACCTATCCATTCAAATGAAACAATTTATTTAGTTCATTGAATTAAGAGCAATCAATAAATTGTCACACAACCCATCCAAGCTGCATTAAAGTGAAAGAACATTATTTTTTTCATTCTCAAATCTTCATATATATGAAAAGGATACAAAATTTAGAGACACAAATATTTGCATAACCTTCATTTGTATTTATTTTCCTTGAAAATCATACATTGCTAGCATCATGTTCAAAATAACTCAAGATTAAATACCTAATCCTTCCATGTTCTAATTGCTCTTAGATATGCCAAGATGAATAGATCATAGAATTCACACAGAGACTACTAGATCAACTACACAAATATCCTAAGACTCAAAGTCATACGTAATTTAGACCCTTTATCTAGCCTTAGGATCTCATTTATATAGCATGAGATGTAACAAGGTTCAAGCTTAGAGAAGAATGATAGTTCTCCCTAAGAAAACATGTATTACATGCCAAAAGGTAACTATCACAATAAGTCAAAATATTGTGTAATGCATTGTTTCCATCATGAATCTTCTTGTTCTTGTGCCATTTCTATTGCAACTTCTTTTTGTTGAGGAGTTTCACTTGGTGATTAGCCTAGATGCAATTGTTTTTCCTTGGACTATGTGACCATTTGATTTCCTTGTGGTGGACAATGTTTTGATATTTGGAAATTTAATACAACCCATTGATCTCCCTCATCATGATGTGACATGTCAAAAATTAAAGTTGGTTTTTCTATTGCAAAATCATCAGTTTGACCAATTGCCTCTATTTCTGCAATGTGTTGATCTTCTTTTATTTCTTCTAGTGCATCTATTATTTGTAACTCATCTGGGTCCACACTAATTTCATCAGTTTCTTCAGTTATCAATTAATTTGATTGAGCAATATCTGTCATCCATTTGTTGAAAAGTGAGTCACCTAGACAATTGAAATTCAACATCTCCTATCACTTCTTCAAAACATCCTCTCCAAAATTCTTAATTTCATCAAAGTCTTTTTTGATAGAAACAAAAAATATCTAAACTTCAAAAACTTTTTTTTGTTTTGGCAAACCATATGTGGCCTTTTTCATTGATGATATTATTCAATTTGATGCATATTAATTCATCGAACTCTTTAGCCTATTATACTTTATCTTTTAGTTTATCCAAAACTCTTACGAAGATATTTGGAAAAATAATTAATAATCTTTGTCTACAACATAATTTTGTCACTATCAAAACTTGATAAGCCATTTTTCATGTCAAACATTTTCTCTACCTATTCACAAGAGAGATTGATAACTGAACAACATAAAATTGTAATGTCACTATTCCTATTGTTCCACTTTGTCACTATTGGCTTCAAAGTGTCCTCATTACTTTTTAACTAGTTTCATATATCCATTAGTTCTAACAACCTATGATAGAAAGCAAACCAATCTATCCTATCTACCAGATACATAATAAAGTCTCTTAATTTATTTTCATATTGAACACCTAGCTCCACATGTAATGACCATATTTTTGTCCTTTCTTCTTCAAGCTCTTTAGCTATATATACTTTGAATCCCTGTGAGGTAGCTGGTATTTCTATAAGGGGATTTGGACAACGAGGAAGATAAGTAATCCTTAGTTGATTAGATTCTTCCCCTATTTATTCTTCCCCAATTATTTATCCTTCCAAGAAGTCATCCTTTCCATTTGATGCATTCTATTCCCTCTTTCTTAATATGCCTCTAACAACTTTTCAAATTGATCATTTAACTCCAATAATTTGTTCTTTCCCTTGGTAGTAACTACCACTCCAAAATTTTCCATTTCTTTGGTTATCCTAGAAAATCTATCACTATCCACCTCATCTTCCCTATAAATAATTAGGCTACCTGCATGTTCAACATTTGAGACCTCTTTCATCTTAGTCTTGTCTCTTTTTTGAATAGACCATATTACTAGGGCTTGATGGCCATCACTATATTTCAACCACTTATGGGCTTGTAAGACTACTTCCTTAGTTTTGAACTCAGCATCTTTTGCTTTCTTCATAGTGTCAAAAATCATAGCATTTGCAATATCCCATTTAGGTATATCAAGACTCCTAAATCCTTTAGCAACTCTCTTCCCACTTTAGGGGTTATATGTGCAAACTCCTCTATGAGACAAGCTTTAACCTCTTCCTCAATTTCATAGCCATGTTTGCTAGGTTGCTCTATTTTAATAACTTTGCATTTTGCCTCAAGATTGTCAATATTTTTTCTCCACCAAAACTGAGAAAATTCCCTTGATTTAACAAAACTTTCATAATTTAAAAATTTCATAGATGCCTCATCTACTAAAGGATCAATTTTTTTTCCTCTAGAATCTCTCACAATGAGAGCTAGTGAATGTATTAAGGGATCTTTTAGGACTCCTTCCTCTACATCTATTGTGGTGATTACAATATCATTCTCCTATCCTATTTGCTTCAACCATTCTCTTAGGGACACTTCATTTTCTATGTGAAAGGGAGATTGAGATGGGGAATACTGTTTAGGCCTAGAAGAGAATCCTTGTTCTAATTTATGTTTCTCAGTAGTGGGAGCAACATGTGGGTTTTTAAAAAGCTGCCTCTTATAAAGAGTTGTAGAGTGTACACTTTTTGCTACCACACACCTAGGTCTCCTCTATAATGTGTATTAGCTTTTTGAAATGATTATCCTATTTTCCAATCTATTCTCTACCACAACTACCTTGTCTTGGTAAGTTTGGGTTAGGATTTCCTTCTTCTCACTTAAGGTTTGCATAAAACTATCAAAATTTCTCATCAACAAATCCATTTTAGCACCCCAATGCTTCTTGTCAGCAAGAGGGTTATATTTAGGCTGAAAAGAATTAAACCCTACTATATACTTTCCATTTTTTTTTTTAGCTTCTTATTCTTTCAAAAAAAAATTATTCCTAACTATATTCTTTGAAAAGTACAAAAAATGTCCATGGGATCTGGCCTTAGTCCTTTCTCTAAACATATCACAAAAATCCATAGGGTCTATAAAATAGGAGTGAGATTGTGCCATTTGATACTTATCCAAACAAATGTAAAGTGATTCCATCCCCCTTTATTAATTACAAAGTTATGGACAATAGTGAAACCAGGGAAGATTGTACCTCTTGATCAACCAACAATCTCTACCTCTTCAAATCCTCTTATTTGCTAGAGGATTTCTGCATATCAAATTTTTAGGGCCACCTAGTAAGGTATAAAATGGGGTTTTCCTTGGAAACCATATAATTTGAAAATAATTGAAACTGCATATGGGATAATGTCCACCCAATTGTGACTTACCTTCAACCCTTTTACATAGTCTTTTGGGCTAATCATTTCTAGTAATGGCTAAGGTATTCTAAGACTATTTCCAGCCAATAAAATCCTCAACTTGGATGCAAAATATCTATAAAATCTTACAAATCTGACATATATGACCTCCCATGTCATATCAACACTCCACAATTGGACTATTAAGCTTTCTCCATCCTTCTTATTCTCCAACTTCATCTCTTTAGAAAAATGAGAATGACCTTTATATACACAAATGTACATGAGCATCGAATACCAATAGAAAGGCTTTTCTAGTTTGGCCTTATTTATACCTACCAATCCATTATGGATTTCCTCTACTAAGTAGGTAGAACAAAATAAAATTGAGCTCATACCTTACTATAATGTTTTAGTCATGATGAAAATAATAGAGCCTTGGATATGATCGTGTTCATCCATTCCAAATATCTTACAGAGAGAAAAATGTAGTGCTTGTTCTCTAGGTTAAGTTATTTTTTCAATAGTGTCTTTGGAGTATTTAGGGTAACTAGGGGTAAATGTCCTATCTTGACAAAATGCTCTGCAATGGCCATTTCCTTAACTACTCCTTTTGAGCGTCCTATCTAGTTTGTAGGTCTTCAAAATTGATTGGTTCATGCAATGCATGGTAGGGTCTAAAGGAAAAGCTTCCCTATTCAATTCAGGTGTAACCTTGAACAAATTTTCCCTAGTATGATTCTTGACTAACCTAGATATAGGATCATATCCTTTTGATATCTTTTTCTCTAGAAATCATTAACTCGCCAATATCAAAATTCTAGACATTACTCAATGGGGTATCTAGATTTGTTTCTAAGAACCACTTTCTAAACAACTCCAAACCCTTGGAAGATGTCTCTAAATCCATTAACCAGATGGATTTGTTGTATAAACCCTCACCAATTCAAAACCTAGGGTATTTCTATACAAATTCCATCCATTTTTCATTTTCATCTGTAAACTAAGGGAATTGTTCTAAAAAATTATTGTACACATTTCTTTATTGATAATTTTCCTTTCAAGAAATATCTAACCACAAAGGCATCCTTAATGTCTATAAAAGAAGCCTTAGAAAAAAAAAAACCCTAGGTTATCAAAGGATATATATACTCACCCATAAAATTCTTATAACTCTAGAATTGAACATCTCATAGGTTCTTGCTTAGGTTTGAGAATTTTATCATTGATAAGTATTAAACTCTTCAACAATCATATTTTCAGACACATTGTTATTTTGAGAATTTGCCATAGATTTCCCATGATTTGATGGTTCTATTTCAAATGTTAATGTCTGCAGCTTTCTTTTAGAAAATATGCTACATGTAATTTAGTTGCTTTCTCTCCTTACTTAAAGAGTATGCAGCTTTAATATGCAAGAAAGTGACAATCATTGATCTGATGTTCAATCAATGAATGAGAAAAATCATTCAATGGTCACATTTCCTTTATAGGCTAGACCCACTTGAACACACATCAATCTATCACTTTCTCACTTTGTTTAAAAATTATGCAACTTCTTTTTGTGAGAAAGTGATAACCATAGATCTATACATGATCAATGTTGTCTCCTTCCATTAAAACTAATTATCCAACTCAATAATTTTGATTAATCAAGACTTTCTAGTATGTGGCTCAAGGTTGAATTCGGTCACACAATGGGCCAAGTGTCAAAAGCTCACATTGTCACTTCGGGTAAATTTTGCGGTAATTCATAGAGGAAGATTGTGATAGCCTTCAATTTCAATCTAATCAATAGCTTAGAAAACACGCTACTTTTTTCCTTTTTTAAGACACAAAGTGGACCCACTAGGACAAGTATCAGGTTATTGCTTTCTCACTATCTTTAAAATGTACACATCTTCCTTTTGTGAGAAAGTGATGATTGTTAATTTTTCAAGATCCATCAATTTTCATGAAATTGACTCTTGGTTAGGTGTCAGGAATAAAACATAAGAAAATAAACCTAGGCCAACCACGGTTAACAAAAAAACCTACATTCCTTAATAAATGGTATTTAACAGAATTAAAATAAAAGAGTGCCCAAAAAGTTATAAATAAATCATTTTAAAAAGTATTTTATGGCTTCACTAAGGTTTCCCGCATAGTCTTAAATATAAAAGGATAAACCCTATTTTTTAAAATATAGACCACAAACCGTGCTAGGGCAATATGAAAATAAGGGTTTATTTTAGGGAAAACAAAAGTTGAAACACATAATCCTAATTTTGAAGGATCAGTTGGATTTTCATTGTGAAGTGCAACAATATTCTCAATGTGAAAAACTAGGCCATTAGTAGCTCTATCTGGGGATGATGGATAAAATTATCCATGCAAGAATACAAAATTTCTTGCAAAAGCAAACCACATACTTAAAAAATAGAAAGACATCTTCTTCAGAGAGCAATGAAAAACAGAAAAAAGTATAAAATGAAAAACAAAAGCTATATAAGGATATACAGAACTTACATAAATGTACATGGAACCATAAACTATTGTTCATGGAAAAACATGTTTTAGCAAAAATACCTCTTCAAGAATTGCCCATGAACTTGCAGCTCAAGAAATTCGCAAGAAAATTCTCTGATGTGATAAGAATCTTCACCTTTGTTACTCTAGATCTAATAAAGACCAAACTAGATGGCATCCAATTTTCCATGCTTGCCCTTGTGTTCAAATTTAGCAATCCATAATAATACTGATTGTTCTTGCTGAAATTTCCTTTCAAATGTCTTTTTATCATATAGATATTTCATCTATTCCTAAAGCTTATTATTTTTTGTAGCAGCATCCCTCCTTATTTTATCTAGCTATAGAATATCATCCATTCTTAACTACATTTCATAAATAATGTCTTCATCATAGATTTGGATGAATTTATACATATCATTAAGATTATATTCAAGTAACCTAGCCTGAATACCATACACTAGATCAAAAGGGTGCACATCCAATTGATTTTTTCATTGTTACATTGTCTACCCATAAAACCAAAGGTAATTCAGAATCTTGGGCTTTCTTATTATCTCCTAAAATCATTTTAATGGTCTTGAGAAAATTTTTTTTGCTAGATTCATCTTGACCATTACCTTGGGAATGGTAAGGTGATGATGTGTGATTAGTAATGCCATACTTCTTGCAAAAACTCTTATTCTTATCTGATCTAAAGCAAATGACATTATTAGTATCAATTTTCTATAGGCATCCAAATCTGATAATAATATTATTCAATATAAATCTAGTCACCACTTTTCTTGTTGCGTTGATGGTAGGAATTGCCTCTACCCATTTAAAAAAATAATTAGTAGCAACAAGTATTGACAAATTTCCTCCACGAGACTTGTTTGGGATTTCTCTAATAAAGTCAATGCCCTGTTGCTAAAAAGGTGCTTGCACCTATACTAAGTCCAAAAGAAAGTTTCTACAAAACTTTAATTTCCAAGTTAATCTCGGGCATCCATCACAATTCCTTACTAATGCTTGGGCATCTTTGAATAAGGTAGGCCACCAAAATCTAGATCTAAGGATCTTGTGAACTATCCTTTTCACCATGTAATGACCCAAACATACTCCTTCATGCATATCACATAGAATTTTTGTTGATTCTTCTTCAATAATTTTTTTTAGAAGGACACCTTCCTTGTCTCTCCATGATATCTGGCCTCTAAAAATTTCAAAGCTCTTTTCTAATTTTGAATTAGCCTTGATGGAGTCTTCATTTTCTATAAGTAGAACATTATACCCTTATACCAATCTCAAGTGTACATGTCACATAAATGACTTCTCCAGCTATTATCTAGTTGGTTAATTTGATTTTCCTAAAGATTAATTTCTTCCATCATCTTGGAAAAACCTTGACCCCTAACAAATTTAGTTATCTAAACACCAATTAGATAACATGTAAATGTTTTTACCACTTTTACCAATGCATATTCTTGCTTTTCATTAATATCATATTTAACCTCCACATCTTGTACAAACTTACTGAAAAATGCAATGGGCTACTTGAATCCTTCTTGATTCTTCTGAAGAAGGACATCAACTGTATGGAAAGAAGTAAAGAAGAAAATATTCATGGGTTTAGAATAATTAGGAGTTCTCAAAAATGGGCATCCTTAATGACTTTCTTTATCTCATTGAATGCCATGCTAGGCTCTACTCACCTCTGCAAAATTAGTGATATCTTCTGAGAAAATTGATCTACCCAAAAAATCATTGAATTCCATTCACATTCTTTGGTTTCTAAAACTTATCAATTACTTCAACTCTCTTATGGTCAAATTTTGACATAGTGGAAGGCAGGAGAATCCCTAAAGGAGATTTCCTAGCCCCCAAAAAATAACTACATAGTGGAAACACAATATCAAGAAGCAATAATGTAAGATCTAATACCAACTCACAAATCTTTCTTCATAGATAGAACTAATTACATGCAATATGCCTAGCTCTAAGGTCTTTCAGGTTAGGGCCAAATACAAACAACAATTGCAAAATAATCAGTTCTACAAGATCTAGTAAGATCCAACTTAGAAATCCAATCCCAGCTAGTTTAGATACACAACTGGATAAGAACACCAAGAAGGATCCACACTTGTACCCTTAGGTCCACCAAGAGGTCCTCTAGTTTCTAGGCCATAGCCCTAGCTCTTCAAAATTTGTACATATTCTTCATTCCCAAAATTGAATGACCAAAAGACTCCACAAGATCCTTATTTATACTTGCCAAAATGTCTTAAAGAACATTCTAGAACATTACAAAATAGGAAGGCCAACCCAACAATGGTTAGGACACATAACAAGGCAAGATCACTTCATAAAAAATACAATCAAAATAAATCTTGTAAATTAGCTCGCACCAAAAATATAGAAATCATATCCAAAATGCTGACACTTGGCATAAATAGGTAAACTTAGCACATGAAGAGACACTCAACACATGAAGCACAACTCGACACACACTGTAGTGGCAAGATCTGATAAAACATGAACCTAAGTGTTAACATGACATGGGATAACCTAAACTCAGCTCAAACTACAAAATTATTGGCACTTGGCAATTGCAGCTACTTGGCAATGACTAAAACTTGGGAACAACTACTAGAATGAGTAGGATAACATGGCAACATAGGATCCTCTTGCATTAGACAACCCAGGTTCAAAAAGATGTTCCAAAAGCTGGAGGAACATCTTTTGAGATTCAAGACATAAATCCCAAATTGGTTCTTCACATACGTGTCCTCCAAGTCTTCAACTTGCACACTCTTTCCATTATTTTTCTTCTTCTTCTTCATATCCTCCATAGGTTTACCATAGGCTACTTTCCATGCTAACCTCCAACCTTCTGAAAATTTTCCAACTCAACTTGACTTCCAATACTTAGGTTCACCCTACCGAGTTCTTCATTCTGCAAAAGAATCAGTGAAAAATTCTTACCACCTTTCTCAATAGTAATATCATGACCCCTCCCAAAGAGAATCCTATCATTATAATTTGGATAAGATTTAATAATAATTCATATACTATTATCGATTATTTCCAAAAAAAAAAATATTGATATAGATAAATATCTATGATCTATTTTTAATAATATAAATTATTATTCATAATAACTCTACTTAATTGTTCATAATAGTATAAATTACCATTCATAATAAGTTATTTATAATAACATAAATTATCATTCATAATTATTTATATTGCTCATTATCATAATATATATGAATTTATTATTACATATATGAATTCATAATAATATAAGATAGATAAATATATGATATAAGTACATATATTGATATATTTAATATAATAATCTATAAGATATATATTATTAATTATACGTAATATCAAATAACAATAATAATGAATATTATGAGATAAACATATTCAAAGATAATGTTATGTAATACAAATATAGATAAATAAATAACATATAAAGCGAATATACTATAATATTAGAAATAATAACATTACTAATTTATTATATGATCAAGTCTAACATCATAATATTATCATATATTATAATATATGATATTATGCAAAGTCTAAAACCTAACCACATTATATTAATTAGATATATTAAAACATATGAAAGGATGTGACTCTTACAATGAAAATATACATATATTGAATAAACTCTAGGAAAGGATCATCAGAGAGAAGATTATCAAAACCATCAGGATAAAATATGGAAAAGGATATAAATAAAAGAAAAGTCACACAAAAATGAATGACCCTCAAATTGGGTTCATTACAAGTGGTATCAAAACCAACATCCTGCCAGCCTGTGAAATCTGAAGAAAAGCGAAGATTATCATTGGAAGTATTTTACTCTCCTTTTACCAGCAGCAAAAGAGAATATTATATGCAATAGTATCAATAGAATGTTATTAGTCTTCATCGCATATGAGGACTACAAGCCCATATGAAGAGAATAAGACAAGACTTTTTAGAGTATGCAGAGCAAAGGGAAGTCATCCAAACCAGTCAAGGTTGGTAATGTGCAGTGCCATCCATAAGGAGATCAAATATTAACACATGGTGACTGGAGTTAGTGATATACAAGGAGCCACTAAATAATCCAAAGGTAATGAATGAGAAGTGGAAATAATTATATAAAGAAAATATGACTACAGCAATATAAAAACATCACAGAGATACCATGACAATGAAGATTGATCCAATTAGTAATCAGCATTGTAAAGAACAATATCTGAGAATAGAGTTGAAAAATTAGGGATGATCAGAGGTATGACAGTTACACAAAGGAATGATTAAATCAAGAAATCAACACCCCATTGCCAAGAGCAAGTTAAACAATGCATAATGAGGAACCTTCAGAAATCAGGGGATTTGAAGAACATTTTTTGCTTAGTCACATTTTATGATTACTACACATAAGGAATAAACAACGGATGTAGACTTGGTTTAGCGCTTCATAACTCAATCCATGTTGGGGAGACATACACCTGATGGTAATCGCATATAGTGGATTTCATATGGTGAAGGAATATTCTTGTAAACAAATATAAGATTATAATTCAAGTATTATAAAGATCATAGTATTTAGTGAAATTTCAGCGAGCTTATGAGCTATTTGGACCCGACATCATTCAGGCAAGGATTAAATTAGAGGATGTTGCCGATGAAACTACTACTCCTGATGCAAAGGTGGTGCTACTGGATCTACTTTCTTGCTTATACGCCTGGGATGAGCAGGTGGGCCGATCAAGTTAAGGGGTAGAATAACTATGATCTTGTCTCTAATCAAGCTTGGGAGCTACACTAGCTTAAACATGCGAAGATACTGCTCAATTTGTGGTGTCATGTACAACTTATTCACCCAAATAGTAGCATGTCAAGAGAAAATGTGAAATGGAGAACTGGATTCAAATATGATTATAAGCGGTGTATGTTAGGAAGGTCCTTGCTTTCTACTGAATCATCATCATTGCAGGAAATCTTTGAACTCATGATTGAATCCATCAACCCTCAACCCCATGACTATGCTCCCCGATTTTGAGAGATGGAAGATTTTTGTTCGATTTGAAAAAGTAAATAGTGATCAAAAGAAAAAGGTGCCTACCAATGGGGATAGTTACGCATATACCCCACACTGATAGAATAGTTTTTTGCAGGTTTTGTAAAGCTATTTGCAGCAATTATATTAGCTAGCGATAACAAGGAATCATATCAAAAAACAATTTGAAAGTCACTGATCAAACTATTTTTATATGGCGAGTTTGAAATTTTTTTTTTAAAAATGAATACTTAAAAGAAAATCAGAAGTCTGAACATTGGAAATCTGAGACAGAATTATATTTAAAAGAAAGGAGATATCAAAAAGGTAGATGGTGGACCTACCAACATGGAGAAAAAGTATTAAAAATAATTTTGGAAGGAGTTTAAATTATTCGAGATCAGCATTATTACTATTTTTAACTCTAAAGGAGATAGAGTTAGCCATGTGAGAATTTATATGAAGAAAAGCAATTTCAAAGACTTTTTTGACAATTCTTACAAGAATCATACCTTTATAAAGATATAGGACAGCCATAAGTGGAAAAAGTAAGGGGAGATAAAATAAAGCTATAAAAGGTAACATCCAAGAGTCTAGAACACTGAAGAAGATGAGATATGATCAAGGGAACACCAATAACATTTAGTCAATGGACAAAGGGGGAAGCCAATGGAGCTTCGAGGAAGTTCAACCATAGTTAAAAATTATGAAATTGTAAGTTTCCTTAATTAATGTAATCATAAAGGTGTAAAATTGATTATTTGAGAAATGAATTAGGGATTTCTAGTAGCTTTCCTATGGAGTCTACAATCAAGGAAGGTCTATAAGATGTCTTATTGTAATACTAGTTAAGGGAAAGACTATATAGTAACCCTATTGTATATAACTTTCCTATGGAGTCTACAATTAAGGGAGGTCTATTAAGACACCTTATTGTAGTACTAGTTAAGGGAAAGGCCATATTTAACTTTCCTATGGAGTCTACAATTCAGGGAGGTCTGTTAAGACACCTTATTGTAGTACTAGTTAAGGGAAAGGCCATATTTAACTTTCCTATGGAGTCTGCAATTAAGGGAAGTTTTTTAAGACACCTTATTATAGTACTAGTTAAGGGAAAGACTATAAGGTAATCTATCCTTCCTATGGAGTCTACAATCAGGGAAGAGCTACTATGATACCCTATTGCAGTACTAGTTAAGGGAAAGATAGTAAGAGAACCCTACCACTTTCCTATTGAGTCTGCAATCAGGGGAGAACACCCTATTATAGTACTAGTTAAGGGGAAGATAGTAAGGGCACCCTATCAACTTTCCTATGGAGTCTGAAATCAAGGAAGAGCAGTTAGGACACCCTATTGTAGTGCTAGTTAAGGGAAAGATAGTAATGGCTCCTTTTCACAATAACCTTTCTAGTCAAACAAGCAATCCACTAAGTAGACTACCTTGTGTGGATGCCTAACACCTACCATCGAGGCCAAGAGGGCCAAAGTTCCACTCTTCGGCTTAGTATGGAACTAGCTTGGATTAACTTATTATCATTCAAATTTCTTTAAAGTTTATATATATTTATATGCATGTATTGATGCTTATTTTGTGGTTGCATGGTTCATAAGCCTAATGAAGAAGTATAGTCATTTTGCATTGTTAATTTTAGGATCTAATCAAGGCTATGTATGATGTGTCTACATCGTGTCTACTTCGTGTCTTCATGCATCAATGTGTATGCCTTGTGTTTTCTTTGTGTCTTCATACATTCATTGTTGGAATTATGATATATTTTTCATTAGTTACAACACTTATTCGATTCTGAAGGCTTACCGAGCTCATCACTTAGTTTACAGTTGATACCGAGCATTCCTTTGGAAACCAAGCATATGGGTAGTTTAGTAGTATTTACCAAGTTCATAGTCGTTATCGAGAAGAACAGTGTTCTCCAAGCACTTAATGGTTACCGAGTAGAACAATGTTCTCCAAGTAGTTAGTGGTTACCGAGCAGAACAGTGTTCTCCAAGCAGTTAGTGGTTACCGAGCTTCGCAGTGTTTACCAAGCAGTTAGTGCTCATCGAGTCATTAGTAAAACTTAGTGTTTACCAAGTGATCAAGGTAAACAAAGAACTTAGTGTTTATCGAGTGATCAAGGTAAACAAAGAACTTAGTATTTATTGAGTGATCAAGGTAAACAAAGAACTTAGTATTTACCGAGTGATCGAGGTAAACAAAGAACTCAATGTTTACCGAGTAAACAAGGTAAATGAAGGAATCAATGTTTACCAAGTGAAGAAGGTTATCAATGGATTCAATTTTTACCGAGTGACACAATATTCATCGAGTCACCAATGGTTACCGAGTTCCAAGATACTCAGAATGATTAGTAAGGACCATGTCTCTACTCTTACTGAGTGCATGATGATGCAATGTATTATAGTGGATTCCGAGTATCAGAAGGTCACCGAGTCAGTTGAGGAACTTGAGTTTTCTACTATCTGGCCGACTGAGTAATATTTGTTCACTTTTGTTTGGCCGACCTTGCCAGTGTAAATATTGGAATGGTATATATCATTTGAAATGATGAGATGTTGAATATCGTTGGTAGTATTGTATTGCAATATTTTGAGAAAGAAAGCGAATCACTAGCAAAATAGAGGAATACAGCAATCAGAGCACAAAAAATCTCATCAGCAATCAGCTGTAACCAGATCCACTGCTTCATCCTAACAGGTGAATCATTTTGTTAAATCCTTTAATAAGGTAGACTTAACAATCTTTTGTAAATCTCCTAACAAAGTACATACTTCATTATATGTTTGTAAATCCTTTAACAAGGTGGATCTAGCAATCCTACTTGCTCCTAACATGGCAGATCATTAGAAGTGATCATTGTAAGCCTTAACTGACCAACTTTATATTGCAGTATTGAAGTTTTGTGGGCATCATCCCCATCCCAGTTTTACTTTATAATTGGAAGGTTTCTGGGTCACCAAATTTGTGTGTTCATGTGTTACAAATGTTTATCTTTTCATGCATATAGTAGATTAGATGGATGAATGGTAAATATGTTATTATGTAGAATTGAATTGAAGTTTTAGAGTTACTAATTCACCCCTCCCCTCTCAGTAACCTTGTTAGTCTTGATTATTTCCAACAATTCATATGTATACTTTGCATTCAAATGCATACTACATGTGTGGCTCTTTTATAGAATAAATGAAGTAATATTACAAGTGGTAAATTTCATTATATATAGTGAAACAAATATGAAAATGTTTATTGCTTGAGGAAAAGAAAATTCAAGAGGGGTGGACTATCATGAGCCCTCCCAAAGAGAATCCTATCATTATAATTGGATAAGATTTAATAATAATTCATATACTATTATCAATTATTTCCAAAAGAAATAATATTGATATAGATAAATATCTATGATCTATTTTTAATAATATAAATTATTATTCATAATAACTCTACTTAATTGCTCATAATAGTATAAATTACCATTCATAATAAGTTATTTATAATAACATAAATTATCATTCATAATTATTCATATTGTTCATTATCATAATATATATGAATTTATTATTACATATATGAATTCATAATAATATAAGATAGATAAATATATGATATAAGTACATATATTGATATATTTAATATAATATGATAATATAATAATCTATAAGATATATATATTATTAATTATAGGTAATATCAAATAACAATAATAATGAATATTATGAGATAAACATACTCAAGGATAATGTTATGTAATACAAATATAAATAAATTAATAACATATAAAGCAAATATAATATAATATTGGAAATAGTAACATTACTAATATTATATGATCAAGTCTAACATCATACTATTATCATATATTATAATATATGATATTATGCAAAGTCTAAAACCTAACCACATTATATTAATTAGATATATTAAAATGTATGAAAGGATGTGACTCTTACAATGAAAATATACATATATTGAATAAACTCTAGGAAAGGATCATCAGAGAGAAGATGATCAAAACCATCAGGATAAAATATGGCAAAGGATATAAATAAAAGAAAAGTTGCACAAAAATGAATGACCCCCCAAAATGAGTTCATTACAGGTAAACACATTTCCAACACAATCATGCATAGCCCTGCAGTCATATTGCCAAGGTCTACCAAGTAACACATGACAACTATTCATATCTATAATATCAGACAACACTTGTTCCTTATATTTCCCAATCTAGAAATTAAGAAGGCATTGCTCCCTCACTTCCAAAGCATGGTCACCTTGCAACCAGCCAATCCAATAAGGATAAGGATGTCTCACGCTCTTTAGTAACAAGGTTATCAATACTACCACCATCTACAATCACCTTGTAGATTTTTCCACTAGACTTATAGAAAGTCCTAAACAAACTAGTCCTCTGACAAGAAACAAATGCTCTTTCACCAAGTAGTACTCACCGAGCTAGCAAACTCTCTCCTTGCTCGGGCTGATTCTCCTAGACTTCAACCTCATTTACAATATCAATTTTCCTACCAACTGGAAATTCAAAAGATCTATGCCATTCTTTGCCACATCTAAACAATTATCTTTGAACTCACCTCTACCTATCCTCCTTTTCCAATCAATAGGTTTTGGTTCACTTTTTTGTATTCAATTTATCTTGTGCTAAGCCATCCTATTTCTCCTTACCTCAAGGGTTACCTTGATTCATCCTCTTAAGCTTCTCCTCTATTCTCAAAGCATACTAATAAGCATCCTCAACTGATGGAATATTTAACATACCAATCTCATCCTGAATATTGAATCTTAAACCATTAATGCATCACGCTACCTTTTCCTTTGACAATTCTCTATGCCTAGATTGAATAGTCAACTTGTAGAACTCCTCAATATAATCCTTCACATTCATATCCTTCTACTTCATATTTTGCAACTTCTTAAACAACTTAAGTTCATAATTAGAAAGAATGAACTTACCCTTCAATGTAGTCACCATCACTCTCCACCTAGTGATTTTTATTTCACCTTCCTCTTCTCTGTCCCTCTGTAGTTCCTTCCACCAAAGAGTAGCATGTCCCTTCAACTTTGTTTGTGCCAACCTCACTTTGAGTGGATCCTCAATATCCTCAAGCTCAAAGTAGTCTTCCAATTCAACAATTTAATCAATCACGTCTTTAGGATTAAAAGTACCTAAAAAATTAGAAACCTCCATCTTATGCTTTGGCTTCAACTGAGATCTAGGCTGAGCAAACTGACTAGCCCTAATTCTAATATGTCTCTCTACATGATTAGTTCTCTCCCCACCACTCAATCAAAAACCTTCAAAGTCTTCAAAAAATTCCTTATAACTACCTTTAGGACCCACATGCCTAGGCACAACACCTAAATCAATCATGATTTCATCAATCATGTCACTCTTCATTAATGCAATATCAAATCTAAAAGTGGCTTTAACCTCCTCTAGCTCAAATCTAAAATCAAATTTAACCTTCTCTGAGATCCATTCTTCTATAGCATCACTAAGATCATCAATTGCTCTAGGGTCTAACCTTCTTGGAGGTATCTTCAAAGATTTTCACAAACCCTAAGAAATAGATCACAAATCCAAAAGATCAATTGGCTCCACCAAATCAACCTTCTCCAACCTAGAATCTTGGTGCAAATTTCCTCAGCTTCAATGATCTATCTAGATGCTTAGGAACAACCTTCGCTTTGATACCATGTGATGCAGTAGAAGGCATGAGAATCCCCAAAGGAAGTCTCCTAGCCCTAAGCAAGAAACCACATAGTGGAAATACAATAGCAAGAAGCAATAATGTAAGATCTAGTACCAACTCACAACTCTTTATTCATAGATATAACTGATTACATGCAATATGCCCAGCCATAAGGCATTTTGGGTTAGAGACAAATACAAATAGCAATTACAAAACAATCAATTCTACAAGATCTAATAAGGTCCAACTTACAAACCCAATCCTAGCTAGTGCAGATACACAATTGGATAAGAACACCAAGAAAAATCCACACTTGTACCCTCAAGTACACCAAGAGATCCTCTAGATTCTGAGCCACAACCCTAGCTCTTGAAAATTTGCATCTATTCTTCATTTCCAAAACTGAATTACCAAAAGACTCCACAAGATCCTTATTTATACTTGCCAAAATGGCTTAAAGAAAATTCTAGAACATTACAAAATAGGAAAGCTGACCCAACAATAGTCAGGATACATCCCAAGGCAAGATCTCATCATAAATAGTGTGATCAAAATAAATCCTATAAGTCAACTCATAGAAAAAACATAGAGATTACATCCAAAATGCTAACACTTGACATAAATAGGAAAACTCGACACATGAAGACTCACTCAACACATGAAGAACAACTTGGCGCACACTAAGGAACTTAGCACACACTGTAGTGGTGAGATGGGATAACATGTGAATCCGAGTGTTAACATGATGTGGGATAACATGAACTCGGCTTAAACTACAAAATCACTAGTACTCGACAATTACAACAACTTGGAAATGTTAGAAACTTGTTAACAACTACCAAAATGAGTAGGATAACACACCAACCTAGGATGCTCCTACATTAATTTTTACTCATTTTCCAACAAGGTGACAAAAATGTGCATTTTCTAAGATTTAGAGATATCCCAAATTTCAATGCTCTGATAAATACCTTTCCAAATGCATGTAGTGGTCATCTGCATCATTTGAATACCACTAAGAATTTATCAATAATTAACTTAAGAGCTACATCCATATCCCTTTGGAAAGTAGCACCAATAATTGTTAAGCCAAAACGCATTCTGGTATAAACATAAGTGCTCCAAGGTGTTGTAAATGTAGTTTTATATTGCTTAGATTCCTTAACAAAAACTTAATTATAACCCAAGGCTCCATCCATCATGTACGTGAGCTCTGATCTAGTAACCCTTTGTAAAATTGCTTCCATATAGGGTAGGCCATAGTTATCCTTCAATAAAGATATGTTTAGATTTCTAAAATCTACACACAACCTTATATCTCCATTATTCTTTCTGACAGGGACCAGATTTGATACTCGAGAAGAATTTCCTATGGGTTTGATGATGCCAACATCTCTCAACTTTATCAATTGTTCTTGCATCTTAGGTGCAAGAGTAGTTTTGAGTGTCATTTTCTTTTTTCTGAAAGGCTTGGCTCCATCTTTTAGTGGAACTTCATTCTGAAAGAGATCCTCTCTATATGCTTTCAAATTGTCATAAGACTCGGCAAAGACATGTTTGTATTTTCTTAGTAAACCAATCAACTCTTGTATGATTTTAGGGGCTAGTTTCTTTCCAATGAAAGCTTATTTGGGTGCCTCATTAGTCCCTAAATTTATTTCCTCTAGATCCTTAGCATTTGACTCTATGCTTTCTATTTTGGATTTTTCCTTAATGTCAAAGATAGTCTCCAAAACTACTAAACCCTTTGGGATCTTATTTGTTTTTAACTGCACAACCTCATTTCCGAATATTGTATCTTTTCCATCTATATTCTCAATGTAGGTTGCACAATCAATTTCTTGTTTACAGAATTTTTCTTTACAATTCAAAACAAGATATAACTATCTTCTTCAAAGACTTGCTAATTCTAGACATTATAAAGAATTGATGGCCTATTCTACATTTCAATATGTGAGATACATATATATATATATATATATATATATAGGCTTAATGGCTATATCAGCTCATAGATCGGCCATCATATTATTATTCCTTTCCATCCAAGATATGCCAAAGGCATCAAGCAATTCAATCTGGTCCCAAACAACATTTTTGTACCATTTCAACCTTTTGTTCTTAGATGCATATACCTCTCTTACTTAAGAGAAAACTAACTTAGAATCACTAATAACATGTAACCTTTTTATTTCATGACAAGTTACAACTCTTAACCCTAGTAAGAGTGATTCATATTCAGCTATGTTATTGGTACATGAAAAATTTAGGATAAATGAGTATCTAAATGTACTCTTTTCTAGAGATACATAAACTACTCCAACTCCTAAACTTTCCCTAAACTTTCCCCATTAAAGTACATAGTCCACAAAATCTATGAATCCATGCAACACTCTACTTCTTGTGCAATTAGTGCTAGAAGTTTCTCAACTTATTGAATAATGAATTCTTTCCTGAATGCATTTACATCAATGTCTAAGAAACAAGTAGCATTCTTGTCAATATTATCCCCAAAAATATAGTTAACCCTTAGCTACATCTCAACCTTGACAACCTTCTCACCTATATGAAAAGTTGCATAGGACAAGGCACATTGTAGGCTACCTCCCATTGTAGCACTCCTCTTTCTAGAGAGTAGCATTCCATATTGAGGATGAATAGCAACTCTAGGAACTGACATGATTAGCTCTACATTAGGATAAGCAACTAGTTTGAAAGGAAACACATTAGTGGTACCTATGGCAGGAACTTCCCTTCCATCCATGGCCCTACACCTACCCTATTTAGTGTCTACCTATAAATCCAAAGCTTCCATGACTTTGAAAGGCATTATGGTATTGGATGCTCCACATGTCAAAAGCTTGCATTTTCACTTTGGTTAAAGTTTGAGCTAATGCATAAAGCAAGATTTTGATAGGCTTCAATTTCAATCTGATCAACGACTAAAAAACATGCCCCTTTTTGCAGTTCATAAGTGGATCCACCGGGAAAGGTGTTAAGTATTCACTTTCTTGCTTTGCTTAAAATGTGCACATCTTCCTTTTCTGTGAAAGTGACGATCGTTGATCTTTCAAGATCTAATGATCATCGTGAAATTGACTCTTGATTAGGGCATCAAGAATAAAACATAAGAAAATAAACCCAAGCAAACCATGGTTAAGAAAAAGACATACGTGCTTGAATAAAAGGTGGTTAATGGAATTAAAATAAAGGGGCTCCCAAAAACTTATAAATAAAGCATTTTTCAAAGTATTTTAGGGTTTCACTAAGGATTCCCATGTCATCTTAAATTTAAAAGGATAAACCCTATTTTCTAAAACATAGGGCACAAATTATGATAGGGCAACATGAAATTAAGGGTTTATTTTAGGGAGAACAAAAATTGAAACACATAACCCTAATTTCGAAGGATCAACTAGATTTTCACTATGAAATGGAACAATTTTTTGGATGTGAAAATCGGGCCATCAGCATGTACATTCTTTTAAGTGAAAAATGTTGTAACATTATAATTACAATGCAAATTCAAACTAAATTTTTATTCTTTTCCTTTATTGTGTAGACTTTTGTCTCCATAGTTAAACTTATGGGAGGGGGTTAAACTTAAAGGAAGGGTCGTGTTAAATGGATCTTTTATGCAATGTGAAATTTTGTCTTTCAATAATGGTGTTTCACCTTACTTTCTAATTAACGACTTTAAGTTCTCTTCATAAAGAATAGTGACTCACTTTGATCTTTAAGACTACAAAATGAATGATGAATGTTTTATGCATGGTATCTCTAACTGAAGATTCTCACTGTAATTCAATCAAGAATGGTAGTTTCTTCTTTGAGAACTTCATCGTAATTTCAAATTGGACTAAAATTCTATTTTGTATAATTATTTCTGCTTTTTGTATTCCGACTGTAATAACTTCAATTTCAAATTTTGGCTGCTCTGTTTTGTTTTCTGGTTTTATATCACCGTATGTTTCCCTCTATTATTCTTATCAGATCTATTCTACGTTGAGCAAATTAGCTGCAATATTTTGCAATAAGGTTGTGGTTTTTCTAATTATTTATTTTTGCAGTAGGGGGTAATTGTGTCTGAGCTGTTTTAACTTATAAGCATGTTAAGTATAGAACGAACATACGCATCCACTCCTTATCATGTCAAGAAAAGAATGAGATACAACCAAAAGACATTGAACGTGCACGCCTCTTTGTCGTAAAACGATGTATCTGTGTCGAGGTAATGTCGCTCGTTTTCTCGCCGGTCCAGATAAACAAAATAATGATGCTCCTTCAATTTGCAATGTATGCGGGTAAGATGTACTACTGTGAGGGAACATCACTTACTAGTAAATCTGTTGGTACAGACAGTTTAACAATTGAAATGACCCGACTGTGTGAGGCATCGTGGAGGACAGATTTTAGTGGCCTCTATATATGTTAATAATATCATGCCAAACGCTCCCCAAACCTTCCCTGAAGATACTGTCGTTCCTCAGCAAGTCATTGGGGCACACGAGGGGCCATCAGGGGGGAGCATGGTAAATACAGATTTTGATTCTGTGTAAGCAAACAAATACGAAAACCCAGACAAACATATTTATGCACAGAGATCTGAGTTATGCTCCTTCCAATAAAGAGAAGAAGTATTATAGTGCACGGTAATGCTCGACTAATACAAAAACGTATTCTCCATCGTTTAGTAGAGCTGTAATTACTCATCTGACACCGTGTTAGCCTTTGCTTCAGCTGTTTTCCGATTACGAGATGTGGTTAAATCATTCTTTACCTTAGTCCTTTTCTATTCTTCTCAGTTTCACGGGGAATGAAGCGCTAGAAACAATGACTACAGAGAACAAGAGCTTTGGGAGAGGTCTTTGGGAGAGCTGGAGTCTCTGTTTTATGGAATAAGTCAAGAATTGATTTCAAATTATGAACTATGTTGATGTAAATGAGTTTTGTATAATAAGAATTTAGCTTAAAGTAAGAATATTTCATTTTGATTTAGTAGGGTGAGTTAGGGGATTATAAATAAATAATGAATTAGAAATTTATCTTGTACTATGAAATTTGTAGACTTTTATTCGTCACTAGACCTTTTAGGACTTTCTAAATGTTAAAGGATTGCCCATATTTATACTTACCTTGATAAAAGTATCCATATGTCACAAAGGAAGATAGAATAGTAAGTGTAGAGGAATGAGTATAAAGAGTAGATGAATTACACATGACATTATAGAAAAATTTAGAAGTTCGAATATTTGTGAGAACAAATTGGACACATCAGCTAAGGCTTAAACTTGATAATTATAGGTACTAAACATGAAAGAAGCAAGGGTAGAAACATAGGCCTAGACATGTTTACTTTCTATAATGTTGAGGATAATTAGGAGTCTCCCTTCAAGAACAGGAGTGTTAATTAATATTTTCAAACAATCAACTTTTTTTAACAAAATAGAATATGACTTTTCTATTATTACAATATAACTATCCTAAAACTTAAAATCATTTTTTATCAATGAAAATATAGAGAAGAAAAAATCATCTATGTCATTTGAAATACTTTTAATTTCATGTTATAAATCTAGATAATTAAAATTGCAAAAAGCTATGTAGCAATAGGGTAAAGAAATTATATGAATATCTATTTGAAATAAAAATAGACTATAAATGTAAAGTAGAATGTACCATTAAAACATAACCACTATTTATTTTTGTAAGATTAAAAATTGAAGTAATATTCTTCGATTTAAAGAAAAAATAATAGAAATAATTAATTTTATATTGTTTTATATACAATTGATGAATATGATTATATAAAGTATAAACTATAAGTATAAATAATGTGTTGAATCAATTGAATACATTATTAACAAATAGAAACTATGTTAAATTGATATTGTTAAAAATAATAATGCCTTTGTATATGAATCAAGTGGTAATGTCTCTTAAAGATTCACATATTAGATTAACTAAAAAATAGAATCAATGGTCACATGTGCATCAGAATTCTTGTTATACAATAAACAAATCATGACCCTATTCTATATAGAATTTAGAATTCTTCATTGTAACCTTTAAAGACTAATGCTAATACAATTATTAACGTCGCTGAAAATAAGGTCATGTCCTTTCTCATAGCCAGTCCACTTAGAATTGGCTTCGCTTGCTTAAGGGCTTTATTTATAACTATTCATAACTTTTCTGACAACATTATTAAATGCATTCTTATTCTTGTGCTCTATATTTTTTTTCAATTATTTTTAAAACAACCTAAACCCCACAAAAATGCTATTGACTAATCATAATATTGAAATTACAATGAAATTATTTTTAAAATCAAAACACCCCTAACTTTATAATTTTGAAATTGTACCATGCTAAAAATTATATAAGGCAAGAACTAATAAATCATACCCCATGGGTTGAAGCCATTGGATAAGGAAATTGATTAAGAAAAAATGTAATGTAGGTCTTGTCATCTAATGCACCGGAAGGAAAAATTGGAGTAATGTGCATCATAGGGTAGATATACATATGGTTCTCATGGCTGCGAGGGAATATAACCAAAACATGCTTTCCTCCTTTCTAAGATCTAGGGTTTTTTTTTTATCATAATGAACATAGATTGTATTATTGTTAATTTCATAATGTCGTGTAATCAGAAGCAAGTAGATTCGATTTTTTGATGAATAGTCCTTTTCAATTAATAAAATTCACTAAGATTACAATTCACAAAAAAGGGGTCATGGGATACAAGATCACCCCACGAATGAGTTCACATGGCCGAAGCCAAAAAAAACAACATGGCCTCAGCCAAAAACTATTAACTATTCATCAAAAAAACTTTTAACAACCTCAGGTTGCCAAGGCAATACCAGCAAAGGGAGGAGGATCATCTTTATCAAGAAATCCCCACGCATCAGTGGGATTGTGGAGCAGACTGGGAACAGTCCAGCCGTCAGTAGCATCAGCAGGATCTGGGGTAGTCGCAGTCTCCACATCCTTCTTATCTGGCCGTGAAGGAGAAATTGCCAAGGCCAGCCAAGGAAACCTGCTAGAGTGCACTTGTCTAGGGGAAGGAGCCAACGACTGGCCAGAAGCCCATCTAGGTGGAGGAGCTAGGGACCAACCAGAACCACCACACGGTGGGGAAGCAAAGTGCCACCTCCAACCGCCATGCCCCCTACTGGGAGAGTGGTGGTGGGGACCTTAGGAGCGCAGCATGTGTGAATGGTGGCTAGAAGACTGGCGTCAAGAACAGTGACTGCGAGATGAAGAGGCATCGGCCGAGGCATCTGGAGGCACTCTAGCAATGGTACATGGAGCATTACCCCAATGATTTAACAATTCCTATAAGTGTGCAACTTCCAGGAAACTTTATTAGCTTGCACCTGTATCTACATAACGACATTGTTACAAATGCATGCCTTAGTGTACATTGCAATATTATCATCCAAAAAACTATGAGCCAATAAAATTGCATTCCTATCTTTTCATAGAGAAAACAAAATTTCTATCCTAAAGGTATGCCAAATCTAGGAGAACTTTCGAGGAATTCTGGGGGAATCACCCAACAGAATCATGTGCCATAAAAAAGGTTCGAGCTTGAAAGGTTTGAAAAAATCATGAATCCAGTGCCAATAATTCTAAGCACGCTTGTAAAACCAAAAAATATGCAAAAAGGACTCAAGTTGACCATAGAAGGGGCATCTAGGATCAGGAACCCCAATGTGCTTGAGCTGAGGCCCCAGGGGAAGACCTTGGAAGGCAAGGTACCAAGCAAAGTGGGCAATCTTAGGTTTTGTAATGGCACTCCAAATGGTGTCAAAACATTTTCTCCATTGAGAAAGCAATGATTGCAAATGCCACCATTGATTAAGCATGTCCACCATTGGAAGGTGGGGCAAAAGCCATCTACACCCCATATTGGACTTATAATTGGTAAATGGAGTGGTAGGATACCACTTCCAATCATGCCACCAAGGACGAACAGACTAAATCCCCACTTTTATGAACTAAGTGCACAGGGATGGAAGACAACAGAAGGTCATAAGTCTAGCGATTGGAACTAACAAGGTGGTACTAAACTTGAATATCCTCCCATGACCTGAAAGTCATGGTGACGCTTGAAAAAATATCCTTGGTAGTGCGGACACCACGTTTAAAGAAACATAGAGCACTGGTACCTTGAGTCTTAGCAAGAGGAGTACCCTTGATGGAAAACAGGGGAGACCACCAAATGTTCTGTTGATTTAAGGATAGCCCATTGCGAAACTCATCACCAGCCCAATGAAGCCAAGGTTTAATAGCTTCCCAGGCTTTCCAAATTCTCTTTATAATAAAAGAGCCTTGTATGACCACTGGTTCACACATAGTGAGAAAGGTCTGAAAACCAATCCCCTTCCATGCTAGTCTATTAATAGGGAAGTTGGAAGAAATGCAATGCCTTACAAGTATCTTCCAAGATTCATCTCCAGAAATAGCTCTGATAATCCATTTAGCATAGAGGGCAAGGCCCTGCTTCCGAGTGGAAAGCAGACCAAGACCCCCAGATTCTCTTGGAAGACAATAAAAATCCCAAGCAACTCTGTGAAAACCATGATGGTCAGAACCAGAGGCCCAAAGAAAATATCTGAGCAAACATTCTATTTTGAGATAGGAAGCTTTGAAGGGAGCCCAACGGGAAGAATAGTACACATGGGTGGCAGCCAGAATCTTAGAACAAATCTAGAATTTACCAACAAGAGAAAGCGGCTTAGTGATCCAATAATCAAGCTTTTTGCTAATCTTTGTAAGCATAGTATTCCAAAGTTCCACAGGGGAAGCCTGGAAAGCAAAGGGAATGCCAAGAAAGTGGAAGATTTCTCCATGAGTAACCCATTTCCATTGAAACTAGCTGAGCCAAGGTGGAGCTGGCAAGAAAGATTGGTGATAACAGAGCGTTTTATGCCATTGAATGGTAGAGCCAGAGGCTTGACAAAAAGTGTCAAGACAATTTAAAGCATTTTTTATTTTTTCTTCAACTTCAAGAAGAGTAAGAAAAGAATCATTAGCAAAATGACCATTGACTAACTGGGAGCAAGAATCATGCAAGGAAATGCCACGGACTAGTCTTGAAGACATAGAGTGAGCAAGAAAATAACCAAAACCTTCAGCAGTAAGGACATAAAGTGTTGGAGCTAGTGGACAACCTTGCCTAATGTAGTGAAAAAGTCCAAAAGCTTCAGATTGTGAATTATTGATGGTGATGCAAGAATTAGCATCACCAAAGAGCATATCCATGGACTAAAGGAAATTGGGAAAAAAACCCAAAGCCTGAAGCATAGCCAAAATGAAAGGCCATTCAATGCGATCATAGGCTTTAGAGAAATCTATCTTTAAAAAGATAGCCTACTGATCGGACTTACGAGCCCATTCCATATCTTCCCAGATAGCAATGATGTTGTCAAGAATATATCTAGATTTGATGAAGCCAGTTTGTTCAGGCCGCACAATTAACGGTAGCATATGGAAGATTTTGAGAGAGAGCGCCTTGGCAATGATCTTATAAGACACATTCAGGAGGGTGATGGGCCTCCAGTTGCATATGTCCTCAGGATCACTAGCTTTAGGTATGAATTTAATATTCCCTTTATTTATGATCACTCCTAAGCTTTTAGAATGATATGCTTCAAGATTGACTTTGTGTAGATCAGGACCAATTTTCTCCCAAAGATGTTTGTAAAATTCACAGGGAAATCCAGCACACACAGGGGATTTGTCATCCGCCTTGGAGTAAACTGCCTCTTTAAGGTTTCTGAGGGAAAGAAGTTTCCCACAGAAAGCACGTTGCTCAACCGCGAGGTGGTTTGGAGCAATAGCAATATACTTTCTGAGAGCCTCCTCTTGAGCAACCAAATTGCCCTGCAAAGCAAAGACGTTCTCATAGTGAAGAACAAATGCTTACAGGATGTTGAGTAGATTGGAAAGAACATTAGTTCTCAATTTTATCTCTTTAATCCCAACATTGGTATGACAGGCTCGGAGAGCCTGGAAGAACTCCTTCGAGGCTTTGTCGCCAACCTCTAACCAGTGGAGATGGGCTTTGATTTGGGCTCCTTGGGCAGCATAGTTATCAGCAATTTTCTTATCATGGTGAAGCTTGGCAAGTTAAATTTGTAAATCCACATGAAAGAGGTTGAAGGTGAGAGCTTCAGAGGCTTTTTTGAGGGCAAGGGTTTTGGTTTCATAGGACCCTTTTCTAAATATTGCCAGCTGACACTCATAGATGCACAAAAATTGAGCTGTTCTGGTAATGGTGTCATTACACCATTGAATCCAACCTTGATGGGAATGCAGATGTGGCTCCAAATTCCAGAAACATTGGATGAGGGAGATGGTGGAAGCATACAACAACACAGACGTGTTGAGGAAGAATTGAGACTTGGCCACTTTGGGGATAGTTGTTTGCCAAGAAATGCCAAAATAAATGGGATAGTGTTCTGACAACGTCACATCTGTCAGGGGAATGACAGGTAAATCACAATCCTCAAAAAAGGAGAGAAAAAATTGTGCCGAGATCATAGCATGATCAAGACGTTTTAAAATGAGATCAAGACTAGCTCAAAAATTGGACCAAGTGTGCTAGGCCCCACTACCATGGTGGCAGTTTGTACTGGGATGAAAAATGCCCAAATTATGTCGCATGTAAAACCAGGCTTCTCTTTCCCTAGCTGTCCAATGGAAAGGCATAATGCCATCTTTGTTAGAGGCCACTTCAACCATATTGAAGTCCCCACACAGGACCCAAGTAGTTGGTGGCAAGTTGTTAGCAAGCCAAACCCACATGTGTGCCCTTTCCACAGCATCATTGGAAGCATACAAATTAATGACTCCAAAAGAATGATTGTTAATTGAAAGAAAAATCCAAATAATACGGTGTGATGGGTTAGAACTGTGTGAGATAATAGCAGAATGAAGGCAAGGTGATAGGAGAGTAACTACACCACCTCGTCCAGCTTCACGTTGAGAAGAAAACATAACGCTATCCTTTCAAATGATGCGGCATACAACAAAAAGAATGAAACTAGAAATCTTAACTTCTTCTAGGCAAAGAAAATCTAAATTCCCAAGTCTATGATGGGTATCCCGGACATAGAACTTTCTGGGGAGGTTTGTAAGACCTCGAACATTCCATGAGAGGAAGTTCATGAGAACTCTTCCATATCATCCTTGTCCTCTAGAGAGGTGTAGGTATTATGCAAAAAGGTAGAAACTAGGTGAAAGTCAGACAGGAAATCCTCTGTACTTACAGCCTGCCATTTTACCCTTGATATCTCCACATGTCTAGGAGGACTACGAGAATGCCTTGTTGCTAGTGGTACTATGGAAGAGACTGCAAGAGGAGTACGAGCCCCGGCCAAGGGTGAGGCCTTGGCGGCTGCCTTGATCCCCTACGAACAAGTAGGGTTTGAAACCTACGAAACCCCTGGAACAAGTGCAATAGAAGCCGCTAGCATCTCCGTGCTAGCAAGCATTGACACTTCTATGGAAGTAGGAGGAATCATGGTAACCACCGCATAGGATGGCTTAGGGGCCAAGGGATTCAAGGTAGGCTTGCCCTTGCGCCCAACAGTAACCCTTTCTTCCTTTTTTCCTTCAGCCTGTTTGACAGGCGCCACTTTTGACTGGGGTTTGACCCTAGGCATAGCCAAGGGTAAATCCCTGATCTTGTGTTCCGTAGAATGACACCTATAACAGGTGTTAGGTAGGTTCAAGTAAAGCACCTTCTATGAGAAGGTTTGAGCTCCAATCTAGATTTCCACAGAATCCTTGAGATCTTTGGAAAGATCAACTTCAATGCAAACATGCCGCAAAGGGCGAGCATTAAAAAATTTCTCAAGCTCCTTGGTAACAACTTCGCCAAGGGCTTGGGCAATAGACTTAATGAAAGGCCAGTAAGGAAAGGGTAGACCTAGGAATTCGACCCATATAGGAACTCTAAGCTTTTTATCATTTGAGATAGTGAAGTCTTGGGACCATTTCTGAAAAACAAGCAAAGAGGAACGCACAGACCAAGGGCCATTGTTAAAGATCGCATCTACTTACAACAGGTTAGAAAAGTGAAATAAAAAGAAACCTTGGGTAAGGTTTTGCACATCATCAAGGCGGACTCCATGAGGAGTCTAACATTTGTTGACCCATTCTCTGAGCATAGCCTCAGGAGGAGTCCTACCAAAAAAAACCCTATCAAGGCATGTTGTTCTAACCAGTCACATGCAGCATCAAATTCTTGCAAAGGAAGGATAATATCAGGATTACCTCATGGAAAACCTTCGGAACAAACTTGTGGGAGTGTTTGTTCAGTCACGACACCATGGCAATCCGAAGCAGTAGAGTGAACACTAGAAACAACTGGTTCACCGCTAGCCAGAGCCATTATATCCTAACCTAAAGCTCCCATAGTAAATGCAGTATGACAAGTGCTGACAGAAGCGGAGTGCAGGTGAAGGGTTGTAAGCCAAAAAAATTGAAAGTTTGCATGTAGCAAGAAAACCCTAGCAGAGCTCCGAGAAACTATGAAAAAAGATCGAGAAACTTTTTCACTCTATCAGTAGATTCAATTTAATTTAGTAGACTTTGATAAAATAATAAACACTAGTAGAATATGGAGAATTTAAATCATGATGAATATTATTTAAGTGTTCTATTATAATATTGAATTGCTATTAGGGCATAATGGTATTATTTTTATATTTTAATTAAAGTTTTTTTTTAAGTAAAAAATATTAATAACATTATTATTATTAAGAAAAGGATTGGGGATACAGACCACCTTGTTAGAGTATACAATATAGAGGCCATAAAACTATAAACTATTCATTAAAAAAATTAGCTTTGAAAGCTCTTAAGTTACAAGGAATTTGTTAGCTCACATGCTGATCATTAGAACCCCATATATCAATAGGCTTTCGGGGCAGGTTAGAAAGATACCACCCATCATCTTCATTTTCCTCTTTTTCTTCTTCTTCGCTCCCAAAGTGTGAAAATGCAAGCACAAGCCAAAAAAACTATTTTTCATCGATAGTGAATAACAAATGAGTAGAAGAATTAATAGTACCAAGAGAGATGAAGCATTAATGAGAGCCACCATCACTACATATGCCATAAAAGAAGCAAGGAGACTAGGAGAAAGAGATATGAGAGTGGTGGAAAGAGGAGCTATAACTGTAGAGGCCAACATCAACACCCGTTCTACTGTACATGAGAGACTTCTGCAATACTCAAGGAGCTCCTAAATGTGGGCCACCTATAGAGCATCTTTTTTTTATTGGTATTGAATTTGTACCATAATATTGTTATAAATGCAAGCATTAGCGTACAAATACATGCTTTAGTGTACATATAAACATGGGTTTCAACATGACCATAATTGAAGATAACTATAGTTCTATCTTTCCAAATAGTGAAATGGATCCCCATTCTAAAAGAAATCTAAATTTGATAGAATTTGTGAGGAAGGTTGGTTAGGTCCCCAGCAAAGCCATGTGCCAAAAAAACTACTCAGGTATGAAAGGCTTCTAAAATTGTGTATTTATCTCAACAAATATTGAGTTCTTTTGCAAAATTAGGAACACTAAATAAAAGATTCTAGCTCATCAAGGATCATAAATCCCTAAATGTATATGTTTAGAATTCATAAGCAAAATCAAATGTTCATTTTTATTTTATTAATAAGTGTTCCTCATTGATATGTCAATATAATACACCATTCACCCAAACATAAATTTCTAATATCAAAACCCTTAAATCATGTATATTTTGGCTTCTACTATGCATCTAGAAGACTAAATGTACCTAATTAAGATAATAAATTTATACAACATCACTTTCAGAACACTAATTTAGAACATACATAGCATCTACAAATCCTTTATGCATTAATTTTAAGATAATATTTCTTTCTTTTAATTTTAATTTTATGTAGAAATATGTAAATTCATTTCTTCATAGCAGGTTTTTTGAATCATTCTTAAAAATTACGACTTCTGTAAATATTGATAGTTATGATTATTTGGAAATTATCAACAACAGATTTTGTATTTATATTCTTTTCTTACTATTTTCAAATAACTTTTTATTTAAGACTACAAGTCAAATTTTAACAAGGGAGAAGATTTTTAGATAAAACATTGTGGTTGAGGAATTCAATTATACAGAGGGTCAACAATCTATTAGTGATCGAGGTAATCTATAGATAGATGAGAAAAAATGCTTGATTGATTATTAGAGCACTAATGATGGCTAAAAATCTAGTTTCTTGTGTGCAAAAGAATATTTTGGATTAAACATTTGTCATTTCCTTTTATCATTTATTGGGTTCATGGTTTACTTAAATTGTATGGTTACCAAGGATCAAAATATAATGGTTCCAAGGATGGACCCTTATAATAGTTTATATAAAGAAAAATTATTTTTACATTGGTTAAGTGGGCTTGAGGTCAAGTTCTTAAACAAGGGCTAATTGTTATCTTATTTGGATTTTGAGAGATTAATTCCAACACCTCTTAGTTTTTTAAATTATTCTCATTAGATTATGACATAGGAAATAATGCATAGATGGCTCATGTTCCCCCTTGTATCCATGAACTAGATTTTGACCCATTTTTATCAAGGTGGATGGATCCAATTCTAAGGTAAAAAACCTCAAGTCATATTATTGGATATTCTTAAACGGCCATTCTCTATATAGTGGAAGTGACAAGACATCAGAAGTTTGATAGACTATAATTTGTCCACATGCTAGTTGAAAGGGTTAAAATAATTTCATTTCTTATTCATCTCAATTATATGTCTTTTATTTTTGGTAATATTTTTATTGTGGAGAGGATGGGTTATACAAATAACATCATTGACCCAATTTTAAGGGTTTTAACATATGTAAATCCTCTTTTGCTAATGTTTTTATGTAAGGTTCTTAAGGGAACATTGACATAATGAACTTGGTTATTTCAAAGGCCTACACTATGACCACAAGTAGATTCAAAATGCATTCTTAAGAAAATAAGGACCAGAGAGAAATGACAAAAAGACATGCAAGCATGTACTAATAAAGAATGTATAGTGTACCCCTTTAGAAATAGAATTTAATAATAATACTATAATTTATATATTTTCTTCTAAGTATAATGGATAATATTTTGAAATTTTAAATTGAATTTCTAAATATAATTTAATATCAAATTATAATTGAGAGAGAGAGAGAGAGAGAGAGAGAGAGAGAGAGAGAGAGAGAGAGAGAGAGAGAGAGAGAGAGAGAGAGAGAGAGAGAGAGAGAGAGAGAGAGAGAGAGAGAGAGAGAGAGATCCTTCCAATAAGGTGAAAGAATTAAATAAAAAGGATATTCTTCCAATAAGGTGCAAGCATCAAATAGAAAGGATAATAATAATGATTTAAATTACTACCAAAGCAATAAAATATAAGAAGGATATATATTCCATTTATGTTCATAATAGAAGTAACAATGCAACAAGACATTTTAATAAATAATAGATATTTTAGTAACTTCAAATATGTGTAAGAATTATTTAAATATGTTATATTTCAATAATTATATTTATATAATAAATATGATGTGAATCTATGTATGTACAAATATATATGAAAAGACATACATTTATATTATATGAAAAAACTAGTATAATGATGTAGTCTTATAACATTAACTATAGCCTTAGTTCAAGAGTATGCAGGCATCCATAAGACATCAAAAGAAGAATTGGTATATTTGGATTGATTGTGATGTAATGAGGGTTCAAGAGAAAATGGTTGTAATATTTAGGGTATAAAGTGACCAATTGTCCAACTATAATGAAAAGTTGTCAAATGTAAAAAAAAAAGTGGTCAATTTTGTCAAATATGTAAAAATAAAAAGTGGAAATGATGTGATTATTTATTTTTTGACAAAAATGAATGAATTTTAATAGTTTTTGGGGTGGTGGGATAGTAGGAAGCAAAACATACTCAAAAGTAACAAAATTTTCGAGCAACTTTCCAAAGTTTTTTGACAATATTTTGTTTATGGGTAGTTTAATTTAAAAAGATGGTTTTTGAGGTTAGAGCTAGTTTTGATGGATTAGAATGAATTTAAATATATCTATAGATTCTGTAAAATAATCGTAGGTGATTTTTCATCCATAAGAATCAATTCGGTAATAAATAATTCACAATGTTATTTAATTTTTACAAACTTTTTTTCTCTTTTTAGATCCTAAATCTTGACCTTTATGAGTAGGAATGGAATCGTAGAATTTTTTGAAATTATCTAACATGAATTTTATATTTGAAAAAAAATTCATTAAATATATCTTGGTAAAATTGCAAGACATAAAATAAACTTTCATTTTAATTTAAATGCAAGGAACTCACACTAGAAATATTGTAATCATCATTTGAGAAAATATATTTATGGTATAGTGGTACACACTATGCTATATATGTTTTGGGATTATTCCTATGAGCAATGGTGTTATTTTATATTTGATTATTTTAGTTTTTGTTGAATTGAGGATTAGAGATGCACTTGTTGAGTTTATAAATGACTTTACATTGTAAGTTGAAAAATCCCTGGGTTTAGGTGTGTTAAAGTTGGGGTTTGGTAAATGAGCGATCAAATGGGTTTGGCACCTAAAAAATGATATGAAAATATCTTAATTGGGATCACAAATAAAGAAAGAGGTATGTTTTATTGTAAAGTGTATTCTAGGAAACTATACAAGTCTTATCATTGATGGAAATGTATTACTTGGTATGGGTGCTATTCATAATGACAAGGTTTGATTGATTAGATAACTAAAAATTGACTAAGTCTATCAAGAAATTATAGAGTGTGATTGGATAGGATTTGTTAAAGGAAAGATAAAGAAACTATGACATGAGTCTATAAAGACATTATAAATGAGATACATATTGTGTAATGTTATGCTTCCCAATATTTTTTATGAAAAGTAGAAAGTGTTATGGTATCATGTTGTGATATGGGTCTGGGAAAGAAAATTATATAAGTGAGCTTCAAAAATCAAAATATTTGGGTAACTAAATTGAATTGGTTTAACAACTTAATTAATTAATATTGAAGGGATGAGATCTAAGGTATAAAATATTGGATAATTGTTGTTATTTCTAACTATTGTTGTCTATTAGTGTTGAATACTTAGTCATTTATGAGGTAGAGTTAGATGATCATCACTATGAGTGAGCTAGTCTATATAGGCCAAGAAATGTACATAAGTAAGGATGTATTGAGTTCTATAATAGTTGTGTAAGTGTATGGCAATTGAGTATTTTCTATACAAGACTAGCTCATCATCAACCAAGCATTTTTTTAAAAAAAATTATCGAGTTATATAGTATACTCTAAGCACAATACAGACCAAGCAATAATAATGTCGAGTATCAGAAAATGGTAAAAGATGAACAATGTAGAGTTCACACAAAAGTCAAGAATGGAACAAATTTTGAGGTAAACAATTTTCAAGCCAACATTGAAGAAACATTTAATAGATGTAGAGGCTATTATAGTGAGCTTTACTTGTTTATCACATTGATCATAGATCCCTATGTTGTGTAAGCAATGATTCAAATCAAAAGGCCAATTATGGAAGCATCTACAAAACACTTTACCAAACTCTTTAAATAGGGAATATGTTAACCTAGAATATGTGGAATTTAGATAAAAGATGAGTGTGCATGTGAACAAGGAGTAATATGCGAATAATTAAGTGAAAGTTTGAGATCAAATCAGAAATTAGTGAAGGTGTTTTATTATCTCTTAACAGAGAGAATTACCTAATTAAATAAGCTACGGGGAAGAAAAGTATTATCAAATTCAAAGAGAGGATTAGTAAGGAAGGAGAAGAATCAAAATTATCTTACACAACATACTGAGAGTTTGATACTAAATCAGTTCTAAACAGCTTAAGTTAGGGTCAATCTCTTAACATACTGGTGTTAATAGATCTTTGTAAATCTCCTAACATATTCATTAATTCATTTGAAGTGTTCAATCCTTTAAAAAGGTGAGGCCTACTAGTTTATTAAGATTTTAATAGGAAAAACCCCTAATAGGATAGATCATATATTATGATGAAATATTGTAACAATAATAGGTTAACTTTAATACTACAGTAGTGCAGATTTATGGGTGTCATCCTCACGTGAGTTTTACCTTCACCTTGGAGGGTTTCTGCCTAACAAATATTGTGTTATGTTTTTGTTTTCATTCATATGATAGACCATATGTATATGTTACAACAAGATTAGTATTAAAAATTTTAATTGAAAAAGTTAATTGGTGGATATGTGAATGAATTCTTGAAAAGTAAAAGTGCTTAATATTTTGATTCATCCCCTATGTTCTCAGTATTTGGTTATCTTGTTTATACCTCCATCAATCAATAATTGATATTCGAGAATTGGGTCTTTGAAAGAAGCTTAATCACTTGGAGGTTAGATCTAGGGATGGAGGCTTCTAAACTAGACAAAGTTATTGATATTCAGGTGATTAATGTCCAATTCAAAATGTAGAAACTTGAGAAGGAAAGATAATATTTTAAGGATTACCTAAAAATTAGAATGGAATTGGCTATCAAGATTAAAAAAAATTCCTATGAAGAAGTTGAGACTAAAGGACTGTTTGAATAAATCAATCCAAATGAAAAAGCATCAACAAATCTACTTGAAAAGGAAAAACCCCTGAATGAAGAAACAAGAGGAATGAAAAGTGAACATGAAATTCAATCAGTATGATTATGTGAATTGACTAAACAAAAGAAGAAAGATGAAGAAGACATGACTATTTTTGAGGAAAAGAAAATGGTAATGACTACCAAACTTTAAGAAAACATATCAGATGTGTAGGAACTCATAAACACACAAATGGATATGATGAATCAACTAATACTTACAAATATGGGATTGAATCACAAGGATGTGAAAATTGTAAATCTAAAATCACAGGACATACTGAATAATAAATTGAAAAACTCAACAAACTAAACGAGACAATGAAATACTTTGAAGAACTAATGACGTTACCCAATAGTTCTGATGAACCAAGACATTCATGTACTAAGAAAGGAGAATCATCTAGGAATGGAGAACTGAGGAATGCAATGTCAAAAGAAAAGCCAACATGCTATCACTATGGAAAATATGGTCATCCTACAAACATTTGTTGAAGCAAACATGGTATGCAAAATCCTAAACCTAACTTTATCTTTTATTATTTTTCTGCTAGATAGAAGGACATCCAATACATAAGTGAATTCAAGAATGAGGAATACATCTACTTTACATTGATTTGAAGGATATTTATATAATTATCATAAGTATTGATACAAATCATATAAATGTATATCTCATATAAAACCTTACTAGAAAAATTAGAGGAAGAATTATGCACCTAACAATGCATGTTTCAAATGCCATAAGTTTAGACATATAAGAAAGAATTGTAGGACTCAAGTACATTGAGCAAATCAAACAAGATACACATGCAAAGGAAACGTAGCCATTGAGAAAATAAAGAAGCAAATGAATCAAAAATTAAAAAAATAGGCAAGAAAATGGAAATAGTGGAGCAAATGGAGGTAAGGTCACCATATCCAAAGGAGAAGGTGACCATGTCATATCAAGCTAAGAAAGAAAGGTATGTATGGAACTGTATATTTAATTGATATATGATACATAGTTCCTTACATGAAATGTGCCAAACTTCATATTTGCAGATATAAAGATGTATACAGACATATTTACGGAGGGTTGTCAAACATTAGTAAAATTCTCTATGTTGACCAAGAATTACAACATGGATTGAACACTTTAGAAGCAAAACGATAGAAACCAAGTGAACTAGTAGAAACTAAATGAAATGGTAGAGAGCAAGTGATATGGAAGAGACCAAGATGTAAATCAAAGACCCTATTCAAATGCACCAATGTCGATTAAGACAACTCACTTCCACCTACTTGAGTACACAATATTAATGGAGACCCCAAATCAATCAAAAGAAGGTATACATTGAATTTTGATGATATTATCTCATACCTTACATATTTCAAGAGCATAGAATGATTTAGTTATTTGAGCAATTTGCAATAGAAGTCAAGAGGGATTTCAATGAGAAGCCTAAATGAGTGAAGATATAAACTATGATGAGTAATCCATGAGAGAAAGAAAAGAATTCAATCCCTAAAAGAGAAAATTTCAGCTTTATCTACTTCTAGAATGAGCAAATAATTTAGTAAAATTCAACTGGTGAAGAGTGACACTTGTCCTCCACCAAAGTTTCATCCTGTTCTAAAAATTGCAATGAAAGGAGATTCAATGGGTATACTATCCTTGATACTACCCAAAGTTATTAAAATCCATAATTTTAGGAGTTGTTACATGTATAAGGTCAAGGAATTATGAGACTATAAGTTCAAAGAATCATATTAGAAGTTATGTAATGAAGGAATCTTGAAGGATGAATTAAAAAAAAATCAGAGGAAAGGGTTAAGTCATGCCCTAGAATTTCTAAATAATTTTAGGATTGAATGGATTAAAATTATTGTGAGTGGAATCCATGATATAAATTATTGGCTAAAGAATATAGCCATGGAGATCATGGAGAAAAAAATTCACAAAATAATAGGCTATCCAACCCTAAAACAGAAGAAAATGATGTGATGCATGAGTGGAGAGGAAGTTGAGGCAAATACAAGTGCTCAGTGGAAAGGATGAGGTATGTCCATTGCAAAAATTTATGATCAAATAATCAAATTTGTTGTGATGGTTATAGCTTAAAATTTTTATCAGTCTGCTAGATTGAATAGTGTGCCATATATGGTAGTGGATCAAGCATATGATCTTGCTGAGCTACACAGACTACAACTAGTAGAGAATCTATCACCTCTAAGAAAAGAGAAGATTTCAATGTGTAAGTTTGGATACCTTTTTGTATGTATTCTATTTTACATCTACAATTATTTTATTGGTATTTGTGATGTTGTTTGGGAATAGAGAAAACCAGTGACTAGATGGATAAATGAATACACAACTCAATTAGGAAAATTTTTGGAGACTTTCATGGATGCTTACTTTGACGAATTGAAGAAAAGAATGAATAAGGATGAGAATATCATAAGAACTAGTTATTATAGTGACATGTGTTTTTTGTAGATACAAAAAACACATTTTTCCAAGAAGTGAAGATGAGGAAGGCTTGGTTACAAAGTTTTGATTATGAAGTTGATAGTGATTTAGTCAGTGCAAACATTATTTCAATATTGAATAACAAATAGACACTTAGTCTAAACCTTTTGGAAACTATGAGGATGGAGAGGCTAGAATAATTGTAAATATCAAGATAGCTTCTAAAGATAAGAAAAGGAAAGGAATGATTGAAGACTTAGAAGCTAAACTAGGCACCCTAGGAAAGGGAAAGGGACCATTATAGATTACACAAGTTCTTGGAGAGCATGAAGAAAAAGATAATGAAGATAGTGATGAATGATCATGCATATGATATTGCTAAGCTACACAGAAAACAACTAGTGAAGATAGTGATGAAGATAATATGAAGATAATGAAGATAGTGATGAATGATCATGCATATGATCTTGCTGAGCTACACAGACTACAACTAGTAGAGAATCTATCACCTGTAAGAAAAAAGAAGATTTCAATGTGTAATTTTGAATCCCTTGTTGTATGTATTCTATTTTACATCTAGAAGTATTTTATTGGTATTGGTGATGTTGTTTGGAAATAGAGAAAACCAGTGACTAGACAGATAAATGAATACACTACTCAATTAGGAAATTTTTTGGAGACTTTCATGGATGCTTACTTTGAGGAATTGAAGCAAAGAATGAATGAGGATGAGAATATCATAAGAACTGGTTATTATAGTGACATGTGTTTTTTGTAGATACAAAGAACACATTTTTCCAAGTAGTGAAGATGAGGAAGGCTTGCTTACAAAGTTTTGATTATGAAGTTGATAGTGATTTAGTCAGTGCAAACATTGTTTCAATATTGAAATAAGAAATAGACACTTAGTCTAAACCTTTTGGAAACTATGAGGATGCAAAGGCTAGAATAATTGTAAATATCAAGATAGCTTCTAAAGATAAGAAAAGGAAAGGAATGATTGAAGAATTAGAAGCTAAACTAGGCACCCTAGGAAAGGGAAAGGGACCATTATAGATTACACAAGTTCTTGGAGAGCATGAAGAAAAAGATAATGAAGATAGTGATGAATGATCATGCATATGATATTGCTAAGCTACATAGAATACAACTAGTGAAGATAGTGATGAAGATAATATGAAGATAATGAAGATAGTGATGAATGATCATGCATATGATCTTGCTGAGCTACACAGACTACAACTAGTAGAGAATCTATCACCTGTAAGAAAAAAGAAGATTTCAATGTGTAATTTTGAATCCCTTGTTGTATGTATTCTATTTTACATCTAGAAGTATTTTATTGGTATTGGTGATGTTGTTTGGAAATAGAGAAAACCAGTGACTAGATAGATAAATGAATACACTACTCAATTAGGAAATTTTTTGGAGACTTTCATGGATGCTTACTTTGAGGAATTGAAGCAAAGAATGAATGAGGATGAGAATATCATAAGAACTGGTTATTATAGTGACATGTGTTTTTTGTAGATACAAAGAACACATTTTTCCAAGTAGTGAAGATGAGGAAGGCTTGCTTACAAAGTTTTGATTATGAAGTTGATAGTGATTTAGTCAGTGCAAACATTGTTTCAATATTGAAATAAGAAATAGACACTTAGTCTAAACCTTTTGGAAACTATGAGGATGGAAAGGCTAGAATAATTGTAAATATCAAGATAGCTTCTAAAGATAAGAAAAGGAAATGAATGATTGAAGACTTAGAAGCTAAACTAGGCACCCTAGGAAAGGGAAAGGGACCATTATAGATTACACAAGTTCTTGGAGAGGATGAAGAAAAAGATAATGGTGATGAGGAAGAGGAAGAAGAATAAGGTGACAAGGGTTGTTTTCACTCAACCGAGTAAGAAGGATAAAGGAACTAAGACTCTATTAGTGACACCCCTCTCTCCTCCACCACCAAATAAGGCAAGAACTAGGGTAGCTATTAATATTGAGTAGATTTCAACGTAGAGAGTAGTACAAACTATTGAGCTTAGTACCCATAAACCTAAGAGAAGGAGATTGACCAAAGGACCACACAAAGCATACAATGTTTATTGAAGAGTTATGTGAAAATCTTAGAAGATCTCAATGATTATTCATTTTTAAAAAGTTTAAAATATGATACACTAGATAACACTAACTAGACAAAAATTGATGAGGCTATGGTGGATATTATTTCTAACTACAAGCTAACTCCTAGTGAAATTGAGAAGAAGATACCCAAATACTTATACGAGATACTAGAGAAAAATATGGAAGTAAGAAGATGTAGAAGAGAAAAAGATAAGGATTGACACCTTAGTTAGAGTCTTTCTTGATCTATCCCAAGATCAATAGGAAACATTTTTGGTAAAGTATAGGTGAAGATTTGTTTTTAAGTATAGAATTTTTTTGTTTTTATAGAATAAATTGAAAAAATAGCTCAACAAGATGAATTTCTTTGGAAAAGCATTTTTGGTCTATCAACAAAGGGAGAAGCGATAGAGAAAGAAACTAAAAATATAAACATCGATGATAATTACAGGGATGGAGTAAGTTCAAGTGTACCAATTTTTCAAGGTAACATGTTTCTAGTATATGTCAACACCCCTTGACACTTAGGAGGTCAAAAAATTAAGGCTCACAGATGAAGAGGTTGGAGCCAAGGCCAAAGATACAAGTGTGGACAATAAGACTAATTTCAACACTCATATTGAGGAAAATTAAAAAATAAGTAGAGTTGAATTGAGTGTGACCATTTTTCTCTTGAGCACCTAGGCACTAGTATGACCATGTGGTAAAACTCCCTTGTCTACTCCTAAAGAAGTGCTAAGTAGCATACTCCTTCACCGAGAAGAGAAAAATCAATAAAGAATACTTCACCAGATATTGAAGTTAGTCTAAATGAAATAATTGAGATACCATAGTTAGACTTGGAAAATCTAACCTTAAAAGGGGTAATTATGTTATAAAAGACTTTGGCAAAGAAGAAATGACAAGAAGAGTTAAGGAGAGAGCATAAGCAAAAGAACATACTTTATCATGCAAAAAACATTTTTGTTTATGCTTTTGATATTAAGATTTGGGATGAAGGAGCCCTAATCGTTACATAGCATGTAAATATTATTGAGCTAGTGAATACTAGTAATATGGAATCAAATGAAAAATTGATGTATTGGTCACTAGTAGATTTGAAAATAAGGTTGTGGATAACTATTTCGTAATTATTTTCAATAAAAAATGCAATTTCAAGAGTGTATACAAGTTATGATAGATTTAATACACTTAAGGTATAACATTTTTTTAGATCTTCTAAGATTCACAAATGATATTCAAGAACAATTTCCATAGATTCAAGATGAAATGAAGAGATCCAATGACATTCTTTCATAGTTAGCAGGATCTAGTATTGATCATTACAATAGTTTACTCAATTCTCAAGGCACATTGGTTTAGCTTTAGAAAAATGAAAACAAGATGAGATCTCAGTTGATCTCTATTTAAGCAATGATGATACATCATTTTGAGTTCATGAAAAGGGAGATGCAATCATGTCAGGATCTTATCAAAGAAGACCACAATCTTTCAGTGGTTGGCAACTATTGGTTAATAGATTGTTCTTCTATCCTTTTTTACAACTTGGCTCTTTTGATACCCAAGGTTTGGGAAGACATTAGTGTATGTGTTATACCATTTCCCTCTAAATTACATAGTATAACTCCCTTAAGACTTGCAATGATATAAAATGAATAAATCTTTCATAGATCAGAAGTTCATGACAAAATAATATCTTAACCCAAGAGTAGTAGAGGCTAATCAAATTGCTTGTAGACACAAAACTTAGGAAAAATGGATTGGGAAAACCTATCACACCTAATAGAATGAATATAGTAGATTGTCTTGGAATTATTTGACCCTTATTCCTATTCTAAATGCAAATTTATCATCTAAATGCAAAAGAGGAAACGAAAAGGAGATGCACATGAGGGAAAATGGAATTTCTTTAACTAATAGACTTAGATGAAATGGAATTCAATGAGTTTCTAATAGATTCATCCATATTTACTCTTCAAATCCAAATGAAACTACTTTTAGCAAGTCATGGAACAAACAAGACGAGAAGCAGAATCACAGTGAAAATCTAAATGGAATTACCTATACTATAAATACCATAGTGAAATAGAACCCACAAGTGATCACATAATCACATGTAATCATCCTTCAACTCTTAATTCAGAACTAATCTATGAATTCAATAGGCAATAACACATGAAGAGAAAATTAGCTAAATTGAACTACTGAGCCAATTCACTATCATGTTTTCTGAGCTTTTCATTATCATCAAAAGTTACATTTATAGTTTTCTCTCATTACTCAATTTTCACAATGCAACAGCCACACAATAGAAAGAAAATATGAATAAACATGAAAATATCTAATGTGCAACATCATATTGACTGATGGCATCTTCTTCTATGAGGATCCTAATCTTGTAGTACTTCTGAGAGCACCTATCCATAATTCATCATAATGCAGCTTCAGAAACCCTATGAGAATTATCAATTCCTTTGGATTATTACTATTGGAGCCAAATCCATATAATTCATATCGCAATGGTCCCACCAAGTTTTAATTCTAGATGATGATCTTAAATTGGTGATCATGATTAAAACCTAACAATCTTCCTTTTTTTTCCCTTGTCCCTTCTTTACAACTATCATTAATATGATACTCTTAACATGTGAGATAATGTGATGATTGGCCCTTATTATTTCACTATCAGAACTCAAGGTTACCATTAACCACTTGGAAACATGTGAATACATACTTTGGATCCTTCACAACCTTAACCTTGGGCTACTCTTAACCACATGTGGTGATGCAATCATTATCTTTCAATGCTTCACTGTGTTAACTATACCTTTAACCATGCAATCATGCAATAACTATTCAACTTAAGTTCTATTGTTTCTCACAACTTTACAACTTAGAAGTTGGATTTTATCTGATCACATGCGATACTATGACCATTGGCTTTGATTGTCACTTTATTCTCTTTTCACTATCACAAGTTGAATTTATTGAAGCTGTAACTAAGTTGTGATTCTCATCCTCCAGTTAAGAATCCATTTCTAAGGATAATTGACTTTTCAATCTATGACATGGATATTCATATGGATTTTATGTCATTTGATATGATTTCCACCTTCACTCTTGCCACCTTTCACCAGATTATTTTTAATTAAACTATAGATAAATATGAATATTATCTCCATCATGCTTTAGAATATAGAAGAATGGATCAATAGAATTACTGACATCTTCTCATCATGGAAAGCTTTACTCCACCCAAACCCTAATCATGTAGCCACTTGAATAATCACATGCTCACATTAATTCCAGCTTGGTTTTCTTGATGCATAAATGAGAAGAAGATCTTACTAAAGGTAACCTAGACTTAGACTAAAGACATGACATTGAAATAACCACATATTAGAGCAAAAGAGAATTGAACTAAAAACTAGGCAACAACTAGCTCTGACTAGGGATTTATTCATGATAATGCATAAAAGAATCCTAGCAATCTCTAGTTTTGAAAAATAGTGTCGCAACTTCAAATTTATTTATTTTTGACTTAATCTAGGAAAAAAGCACCAACTAACTAAGAGAGTGAGAAACTAAGCTAAAACAAACTACTTGAAAGAAAAACCTACCTAACTAGCTAATATGTAGGGGTTTCCTTCTTCAGTTTTTCATTTGATCCAACTTCAAATCCTACCCATTATAGGAACATGACAAGGTTTCTCCAGTGAGATATGCCAACTTGAAAGAGTTATTCTATTTCACTTGCATGATTTGAAATGGCCCTTTCCATAAAGACTAAAACTTCAAGTGCTTCCCTCTAGTTTATGCCTCTTATCCCAAAACATGACCAAATCACTTTCCATGAATTTCCTTGGTCTTTCTCTTTTATCAAATAAATTTTTAACTCTCCTTGATGTTTAGTGTTTTATCTACCATTTCTTCACTTTCCTCCTACAACTTGGTGAGATGCAAAATCCTCTTTTCCAATCCATCTTTGCATATACCATCTTCAATTATAGTATTCAATTTACAAGTGGCAAGCTCCAAAGGCAATGACAAGTTAGCTAGTTTTCCATTATCTAACTTAAAACCTAAGATATGAACAAATATTTTAGATGTGGTTCTATCTGCCCATATAGAATCATGTATCTTCTTGTGCCAACTTCATTGATTATTTGGGACCAATTTCTTGAAGATATTAATCAGATTTTTATTGCTAGATTCGGCCTACCCATTTCCTTGAGGGAACTAATCAGAGGAATGATCAACTTGGATACCATTATCATAACAAACCTCAAAAATTTCTGAGGAAGAGAACTAAGATGCATTATCCATTATAAATTCCATAGGAACATCAAATCCGACAAATATAGGTTCTTTAAGGAACTCACATACCACCTCTAATGAAATCTTCTTTATTGGCTTAGCTTCAACCCATTTATTAAAATAATATTTGGTGGTTATGATCTAAGAATGTCCTTAACTTGAATAAGGATTAACTAAACCTATAAAATCCAAACCCCATTGATGAAAAGGAGCTTCAATCACCACTGGTGTAAGAGGTAAGGAAGCTAGCTGAGATTTACTAGTTAAAATCCTACATTGCTCATAATTGGTGACCTACTTCAACTTTTTAATCCTCTACCAATTCTTTGCAAAGTAAATTTCCTCTTACAAGTTTGGTTGGCTTGATCTCAATATCATACTCTTGAAGCTTTGCTATACAATCTTGTCTATTATTGCAACCAACCTCTTGTTGTTTCAAAATGCTTTTGAGTGCAAAATGTGGTACATGTATCACTGAATGAGAGTGTAAAATATAAAACATAAAATTATTAAGTTCTCTCACCATCACATATGCATGTTTCTACATTTGTGAGTATCTCAAGACTTGATCCTTCAATGGCATACTCATGAAAGCAATTGGGGATTGTATTTCTTCTTTGTTTTCCTGCATCAATATTGCTAACATGGTATGCTCTAATGCATAGAAATATATGATGAATTCCTGAGTATAGTTTGGATGAAAAAGAATAGGGGCTTTGGAAATAACACCTTTGATGTCCTTAAAATCTCTTTTTCCAATATAACTCCATTTGAAATCTTTATTACCCTTCATCATATCTACTATACACTTAAATATTTCTAAAAAACTAGGTACAAATTTCTTGAAGAAATTTACCTAGCCAAATACTTTAATCTAGTTTTTCTCAATATTAGATTTAATTGGTGGATAGCTTTAACTCTATTTGGATAAATTTTCACCCCTTCTTGAGAGATAATGTGACCAAGAAGTTTACCTTCTATCACACAAAATACTAATCTCTTGCAATTCAGTGAGATGTCACGATCTCTACACCTTTATAGCACTCTTTCTATGTCTTTGATGTGATATTTTCTTTTCTTATAAAATATTGTCAAGTCATCAAGGTACATAACAATGACTTTATTCTTCAAATCACCAAAAGCCAAATTCATTGCATGTTGAAATGTTCCACCTACACTAATCAAACCAAAAGGAATCCTATTATATACAAAAGTACCTCATGGTGTGGTGAATAATTTCTTGAACTAATCTATCTCATCTATTTGAATCTAATTATACCCTAAAAATTCATCAAGCACAAAGCTCATCTTTGACCTTGCAACATTCTGCAAGAGGTGATCCATGTTTGGGAGTGCAAAGTTAGCTTTGAGAGAAGCTTGATTTAGATTTGTAAAATCCAAAAAAATCCTTATCTCTCCATTTTTCTTCCTCACTGGTACAATGTTAGCTACCCAAGTAGAGTGATTAATAGGATATATGATCCTGGCCTAAAAAATTTTACCAGTTTCCTTAAAGACTACTCCTTCAAAAATGGGGTTATAGATCATTTGTTTCTATCTAAATGGTGTTGCTCCTGGATTTAGGAGGATTTCATGTTTATATTTCCCATCCATGATTTTTTTTAGATCTTTATAGCTCCAAGAAAATACATCTTGATATTCAATGAGTAATTTCTTGATTTCTATCCTCTCCTTTTATGTGCAACACTTCTTCATGTTTATCATTTTTGGACTAATTTTTGTGCCTATAATTATTCCATCATACTCACCACAAGATTTTCCTTTCTTATCTTTCTCTCTCTTAATGTATGTATCATGTCTATCAAAAACATTATCCAAAGAAATGAGATGAGGTGGAATCTTTTTCTCTTTCAGTTGGATCATATTTGGCTCTAGTTTCCTTTTAGCATATGTCAATGGGTCATCACTTGAATTAGTGCTTCCTTTAAAATATAGGCCTGCAAAAGGCTCTACTCCTTCAATGAACTATTGTATATGTTTATCATCACCAAACACCTATCAAGAATCTTTATTATCCAAAACATTAGCCCTAAATAGAACTTCCACTTTATATATTTCATCTTTGAAGTCAAGATGTGGTATGATAAAAGATCCAAAGATTGCCAAATAATCAACCCTTGAATTGAATTCTCTTGGTATTGCTATAATTTAGAAGGCGTCCAAGCTTTCAATCTCATCCCACACCTTATTATGATAGTTTTTCAATCTTTATTTCCTTACTACATATTGGTTCTTCACTTGCCTTACCACCAATTCTACATCTCCTTGAGGTTTGTGTATCTTGACCCCCTTTTTTATTTACAATTATACCAAGGAGAACTACTTCATATTATGTAGTATTATTACCATTCTTTAAATCTAACTTGTATGCTAAATAAGTTGTTTCTCCACTAGGTGATGTCAAAACTACTCCTGCGCCTAAGCTAGCATTGGAACAACTCCCATTAAATTCTAAATTCCACAGCTATTCACCATTAGCTTGTTGTAATTCTTCTTGAATATCAAGGGTATCAAAAAATAGAATATACTTACCAAATTGCATTTCTTGATCTATGATTTGAGATCTATGATCATATAATTTTATCATAGTGAGCTTTTCTTTTTCATTTTGTTCTAATTTCTCCCTTTTTTCCCCAACTGGGATGGTTGCATAGGACCAATCTAATTTAATCTCCCCTCCCATGTCCTTGCAAATTTTTCTTACTTAGGAGCATTCTATAATTTTTAGGGATGTGTGTCACCGGGATGGTGAGTTTTAGCCTTTTAGAAGGATAGATAGCTAGAGAAACTTGAGCATCCTTTATTTGTCCAAGCTAGGGTACTTATTTTGCATGCATTTAGTAACAATGGCCAAAAAATTTAGTCAAGGGTAAACCTAAAGATTTAGCTATAGAGGTAGGCATTACATTATTAGAAGCCCTTGAGTCTATGTTGAAATTACGTAACCTATTTCTATTAATAAATAAGGAAATGTAAAATAGATACAGTTTTTGATTGGAAGAAGTATCTATGACAACATACTCTTCTTCTTGAAACAATTTAGGTAAAGTAAGATTTTCATTAGGCAGAGAGCTTCCACTAGTGTTATCTTTGCTATGATGATCAACATTAGCATTTATACTATCCTAACCTCCATCTTTATTATTAGAATGCTCAACATGTCTTTGGAGCTGATAAAGGTTAGAATTTAAATAATCTAACTTAAATATCAGAATTCGCACCTTTTTATAGTATTGTATTATATCAAAGGAACTAGATGACTTATCTTTGTGTTCTTTTTGTCAAGTTATAGGTATCGTGCCACTATCTCTAGCTACTTTCTTTGATGGTGCATGTTTTTTGGCATGAAATGAATTGGAGGCTTGATTCTTATTTTTTTGACCCCTAGTCATGACTATTAACTAGCATCCATCTAGAGTTGAAAAATAGTCTCATCTAGCCTCTAAATCTGATTCATATTACAAATAAAAAGTTTTTAGAGTCGCCACGAGGAGTATAATGATTTTCACTTTCTCGATATTCCATTGTTTGTTCTTTATTATCCACCATCTTCTTATATCTAATCGTGTCAGAACATGTATCTCCATCATGATCTACCCTTAAGTGGAAAGCACACATGTTCTATCTCTTTGAAGTAGTCTCATTTCTAACCTCTGTTGAGCATGTGGTATTCATAAAGTTTTACCTCTATTTGGATTTCTAGAACCTTCTCAATAAGGTTGGTGAAATGAATGAATAGGCATATTCAGTTATTCCTTTAATGAAATAACCTCATTAGAAAAATTTTAGAGCATGACATCTATATTATTTGAAGTGCTAGTTGTATTACCTATGGTTCTAGATTGATGTTCTCTTTTGCACTTATCACAGGCTATCATGTCGTCTTACATCTCCATAGCTAGCATTTTTTGTAGCTTGGAAATTTTCTACAATTTCTCTCCTAATTTGATGCCACATATCAAGAGGCATAGAATTGATGTAGGTGGCCTTCTTATTGTCTTTTGGTGGTGTAATTGAAGTAGGTATTCTCTTGATGAATTTGTTAAACTTTTCATTAAAATTTCTCATAGAAATGAATGATTCCTTCTTCATTTGTGTAAATTGTAGAAACAACACTTGTGCATCTTCTTTACTTTTATAGAGTTCTTAAAACCTTTACTTCATGTGATTCGAATCTCTGATGCACCCTATAGGTAAATCTTGAAACCAATCATCAACATTATCTACAAGAGTACCCACAATCATCCTGACTTCCACATCTTCATGTTAAGGATTAACCACACCACAGGCTTTGTCAAAAATAATTAGGTTTTGTTCTATAGAGATTGTACTATTAGCATTTAATCTTAGGAGCCTTTTCCTTAATTCTCTTGGAAAGTCATTATTATCTCCAAGGGTGAGAGGACCAATTGCTCTTCCCAAAGGGACTTCAATAGCTACTGGAATAATGGTATGATTTGTTTAGAAAGTGACTAAAACAAGGAGTGTCACAGCACTCAACAAAAAAGAATCAGAAGTAGTGGGAATAGAAGCTCTAGCAATAGGAGGAGAAGAAGATTGACTTCTCCTTGTTCTATTATAAATGAATAAAGGAAAGTGAGTTTATTGAGTTGCTTAGCTATATATTCCCTTGCAACTTTTCCCTTTCTAAAAATATCTTCTAGAATAGGAAAGTTGGCCTTTTTGAGTTCCTCGTATACTGGGGAAATCCTTCCTCTTTCCTTTGCACTCTTGGTGTACATGGGGTTCAGGATTAATCAACTACTTATAAAATGGTGTTTTGAGTTTACTTTAACTTTGGTGATCAAGGAAACTTTACCAATCTTCAACTTTGAGTTAACTTCTTCTTTCTAGTAGGCTAAGGTTGTAAAACTGGTATTATGTTCTTATGGAAAACATATCACTTCCACAAGACCTATCTTGAAACTCAAAATGTATGTGGAATTAGAGTGAAAACTAATTATGAAGGGAAATTATTTAGATCTTTCATTATGAATTCTCCCTAGTAGAGTTGCTAAAAACTATTGGTTAATAGTTTGTTCTCCTATTATGGTTTACAACATGACTCTTATGATATCCAAGGTTTGGAGAAATAGAAAGATGTCACCAACAAATGGGTTAGTGTATGTGTTATATTACTAACCTCTAAATTACATGGTACATCTCGCTTAGGAATTGCAATGCTATGCAATGAATATGTCTTTCCTAGATCATAAGTTTATGACACAATTAGCTCTTAACTTGAGAGTAGCAAAGGCTAACCAAATTGTTTTTAGACAAAAAATATTTAGGCAAAATGGATTGGGACAACCTATCACACCCAATGGAATGACTATGGTATATTATCTTGAAATTTTTTAAGCCTTACTCCTATTCTAAATGTAGATTAATCATCTAAATACAAAAGACGAAAGGAAAAAGAGATGTACATGAGGGAAAATGAAATTGCTTTAACTATTAGACTTTGATGAAATGGAATCCAACAAGTTTCTTATACATTCATCTACATTTATTCTTCATTTCCCAATGAAACTACTTTTAGCATGCCATGGAAGAAACAAGAGGAGAACAAGAAACACATGTGAAAAAGTAAAAGGAATTACCTATACTATAAATACCATAGCAAAATTGGAATTTACAAGGTGATCACATAATCACATGTAATCATCCTTAAACTCTCAATGTAGAACTAATCTATGAATTCAATGGGAAACAAAACATGAATAAAAAATTACATAAATGGAAGTATAGAGAAAATTCACTATCAAGTTAGGAAAACTTTTCATTATCATTAGAAATTACTTTTATAGTTTTCTCTCATTCCTCTATTCTGGCAATACAACAGTGACACAAAAGGAAGTAACTATGAATAAACATGAAAATATCTAATTTGCAAGATGGTATTGACCCATGACATCTTATTTTTTGAGGATACTAATCTCAAAGCACTTTTGAGAACATATGGTGACCATTTATCTTCATGCAACTTCAGAAACCTTGTGAGACTCTTTATTTCCTTTGTATTCTTCTATTGGTGCCAAATACATATAATTTGTATCACAATGGTAAGAACAACTTTGAATTTTGTCCATCGATCTTAAATTGATGATCATAATTTAAACCTAAAAAATCTTCCTTATTTTCCCTTATCACTTCTTCATAGTTGTCAATCATATGATACTCTTAACTCATGTGATGATGTTACAATTGGACCTCTTTTCATTGTCTTAACTAAAGGTTACCATTAACCACTTGCAGGAATGTCAATACATATGTTCTTTCCTTCACAGTGTTAACCTTAGATTACTCATAACTCCATGTTACCTTTAACCACCTACGATCATGTAATAACTATTTAACTTATTTTTTTCTATCTCTCATACCTTTGCAACTTAGAAGATAGAGTTTATCTAATCACATGTGATGCTATGACCATTCCCTTTGCTTGTCACTTTATGCTCTTTGCATCATCGCAACTTTATTGAAACTAGAACCAAGTGGCAATTATGCAATTTGATCCTTGTCTTCTAGTTAAGAATCTATTTCTAAGGTCAATTGACTTTTCAACCTGCAATGTGGAAATTCAAATGTGTTTTGTGTTGTTTCTTTGATTTGCACATTTTGTCTTGCCACCTTTGACTAGATCATTTCCCATTAAACCATAGACCAATATGAATCTTCATCACCAAAATTCTTTAACATATAGAAAAATGGATCAACAAAAATTACATACCTTTTCTCATCAGGGAAAGCTTGAATCCTCCCAAACCATGAACACCTAGCCACTTGAACAATCACATTCTCAAACAATTTCCAAACTAGTTTTCTTAATGGGTGGATGAGAAGAAGATCTTCCTAAAGGTAACCAAGACTCAAAATCAAGACATGACATTGACTTGACTACATCTTTGAGAAAAAGGAAAGGAATTGAAAAGAAGGCAACAACAACTTAATTGATTTAGATGCAAGATTACACTGGCAGAATCACATTTTGGAGGCAATAAAAACCACATGGGATCATGCATTGTCCATGGTCACCTAACTTCATAAGGAATTTTTTAGTAAATATGGTTTTCTTCCACCCATTCAACCACAAAAAATGTGACATAAGTCATTAAAAACAAAGTGGAAGCAAAGGGAAACAAGGGTGAAATGAATCTATTATCATATTCATTATAGATTGTTTATTCATTATTCATTTTTGTATAAGTGATAAGACTTTGGGTGAGAACTCAATATCAAATTATATTTTTAATTTTTTTAAAATGATAAAGTGTTTTTACCACTAATGTCCAAGAGGGAGATTTTTGGTATCACTAACTATTGTTGGATATTAGTGTCAAACACTTATTGATTTACAAGGTAGAGCCAGATGGTCATGATTGTGACTGAGCTACTCTATATAGGCCAAAAAATGTACATAGATAAGTATGTGCTAAGCCCTATAAGAGTGGAGTAAGTGTATGGTCACCAAGTATTTTCTACACAAGATGAGCTAATCATCAACCAAGAAGTTTCAAGAATAAAAGTGTCAAATTACATAGTATGTGTTGAGCACAATATGTACCAAGAAATATAAATGTTGATTATCAAAAAATAGTAAAGGTCAAGAAATGTATATTTTAGATTATAGTCAAGAGTGGAAAATATTTTGAGGTAAATTATTTTCAAGCTGACATGGAAGGAACATTTAATATATGTAGAGGTGTATATAGAGAGTTTTTAGTGTAAGAGAACCTAGTCAAAGATCCTTGTTCTGATTTATAGTTTTGGATTTGGCTTGTACTATCCTTTACCAAGTTAGTTAGGTATGATTTGATGTTAAGAGGTCATGGTTGATTTTTTTCCTAGGAGGAGTTGACTAGGTGCAATCCAATTTAGGATGGTTATGTTTTCTTGCTTTAGGTTTGTCTATTTTAGGTTGTTATGGGTTATGGGTCTTGGACCATAAAAGCCTGAGGAAGGTATGGTTTTTTTTGCCTTGTCACATTTGAATTTTTTACATCCTCCTAAATAGGCTAGGAGATCCTACATACTATTCAAAGAAAATGATGAGAAAGATATCAAAAAGATGACAAATATTGATAAAGTTGTCAAATAGGGAAAAGTGGTCAAAAACATGTGCATTGATGCGCTGAAGGGAAAATTATGTCGAGACATCATAAATGGACCATGTTAGACCTACTAGGTAGATTTATAGTAATAATGTCTTAAATTGAAAACATGTAAAAGTTGTCAGTAACTCTGAAAAGTTACATGATAACATTTGAGCAAGACTTGAACATGTCATGGATTTAAGGTTGATATTTCCTATAACTATCTGACACCTCTTGGGGGACATATAAAAAGAATGACATGACCCATACAAAGTGTTGGAGATTATGAAAGAAAAGTTTTTTTATTAAAAATCATGAATTTTACCACAGTTTTCAAAGGTTTGCATGATTTAGATTGCATGTTCCTAATAATGGAATGAAGATTGTGATTTTGAATTGAATTGTTGAAGTTCATTCTTGTACAATTATTTTTCATTCAGGTTACTCATTTGTAGGGTTTGAGCATTTTTTGAAAATATTTTGTGAATATTCTATGTGCTAACTTGTAGTTGTGAGAGTTTTTACAAATGTGGCTCCCCCATGAGTTCCTACCATGCATTTATCATGGCCTTTAATGAAGAGTGCTCCCTTAATACCATAATCCCATAATAATAACATAGAAATAACAAAAAATGTGAGAATGAAATAGGGACTTCTTATTACTGCAACAAATGCGAAATTATAGAATTCACAAGTACAATATTCTAACCCATATGGGTGCCTTCATTACAATAATCTACAAGACTAAACTGCAAACTACCACCTAGAGTTGTCCCAGACAATGTTTGGACCTTTCTTAAGTAGGCAATTTTATGCCACCCAAGAAGGTTCTAGACATTCAACTTAATACCTAGGGCTGATAGACCCTAACAATAGATATAGAGTCGATCAAATACATCTTTGACAATTATTTAAGAAATTTTGGGTAACCCAACTTCAGAAGGCCATAACTCTTAAGCCATTACTCCAATTGGCTATTATAACAACTTTTCAGAAATGCTAGCTCCTGATCTACATGCTCAAAGCCATGCAAGCACCCTTTGATTGAGTTTTCAATCCTCATTAATAGCCTCTAAGGCTTTCAAAGCTGAGTTCATATATTTTTCTCCAAAATTTGCCACTAAAAATACACAATAAGTTCTTTGATACTTAAGCAAGAGTAATGATAATTTTATGGTAGGCTTATAATTCTAAAATGAACCTTTATGTAGAAAATGAGAACATTCTCAGCTTGTATGAAAAACTTACTAAAATAGAAAGTTCCCAGAAATAGTAACCCCCTATCTACTAGCCCCTATTAAAATAGAAAAGACTTTAAAAATATATTTTTTGGGGTGATAAGAGATTTCTCTTACACCTAGGATGCTCTTGCATCATACACCTAGCATAATTTGAGAAGTGACTCCGTCACATCTTAAGTTTTCAAAGGAAAATAAAGATAGCTAACCTCCTCCTCTATTGGCCCCCCTTTCCATTTGACTAGGTATAACTCATAAGTTTTATTCCTTGTACTTTTTCCAACATGATTCAATAGTATCTCCTTAATTTTATTTGTATGCAAGCTAGCTACTGGAATACGCTAGCATGCTTCTGCAACTTCATCTCCATCACCTCCTTCATAGTACCCTATCAAATCTAAAATATTAAATACTAGTGATATATTCAGTTCAGCAGGAAACTCCACTTCATAAGAATTTGTAGAATCATGCATTTTCACTATCTTACATGGTCCAAACTTCTTCATATCTAGCTTATCATATGTACCCACTGGAAAATGCTCCTTTCTCAAATGAACCACGACTTTATCTCCAATTTATACCTCCTCTTCACATCTAGTCTAGCCTTCTATTACGTATTCATTTTTATGGTGTGCTTCCTCACCTCCTCATGGATGTTCTTCAAATGTTCAATAAATTCTTCTACTTTAGCACTACTTATCTCTACTTTATCCAACTACCACAATTCATAAGCATTTCCAAGAATAGTCCTATATAAAATTTGGAATGGTAATTTACTAGTACTCCTATTGACATAATTATTATATGAAAATTTTTCCTATGGTAAATTAAATCCCATCCTTTTGGGTTGTCTCCAACCAAACATCTTAGTAAATTTTCCAAACTCCTATTCACAACTTTTGCCTGTCCATCGATCTATGGATGATGTGATGAGCTAAAATTCAACTTCATCTTCAATTTTTTTCCATAGTGTATGCCAAAAATACTCAAAAAATGTGGTAACTTGATCTAAAACTATACTCTTTGGTAGACCATGTAGTCTCACTTCTTTGAAAACCAACTCTTCCCCATGAACAAGATCACTAGTCTTCTTGCAAGGGATGAAATTTTCTATCTTTGAAAACCTATCAAGCACCACAAAAATAGAATCATGCCCATGCTACATCCTCGATAATCCAAAAAAAAAATCCATGCTAACATCCTCCCATGACTTCTTTGGTATAGATAATGGCTAATGCAACCATGTATTCTACTTCACTCCTTTTACCATCTAACATATTGTGCAACTCTATACAAATTTATTCACAACTTGCTGCAACTATGGCCAATAATTATTCTCAACAACCAAAGAAATGCTCTTGTCACTATGGGTATGTGCAGGATCATGGTCAACCAAACCATGCTCTTAAGTGGCAATAAAAAATCAGAAAATTAGGGTTATGTCAACTTGACATGCAATTTTCTACTTGTTATTTACTTTATATCAAAAAGTTCAAAGAAAAGAATCTCTAGAAAATTGAATCTAGTTTCTAAGCTACTAGGACTTATTTCAAAAAAATAAAATTTGATTGGTCAAAATTTTGAATTTTAATGCAATATTACAAAAATTTCAAAACAAAAATAAGAAGTAGATGTATATCTGACCACCTTAATCAAAATAAAATTATAATATTTTTTAATAATATTCTAGATATAAGTAGTAGACTCATGCCTAGATGTGACACATATTTTTGGGTATTTTTATTCTAAATAAATAATAATTAATTAATTTTTGACTTTAGTATTTTGGGAATAAAAAAGCTCTCGTGTCTAACCACCTTAACTAATTTAAAACTCTGTAAAATTCAAATTTTTATTATTTTTCCTTATAGTAGAAGAAACATAGAATGTGATGCATCTTTTGGATTGAAAAAATGTTGTACCATTTGAAAGTTATAGTTATTTTTCAAATACTGTGTCAGTCAGCACTTTATATGTAATTCCATTAGAAAATAAGTAATAATTACTTACTAAACTCATAATTTGACAAACCCTACATATATGGAAAGCTAAGAACATTCTTAAGAAACCCTTTTCATTTCATCAAATTTTTGTGGAGAAAAAGTCATCAGCTACATGTCTGAAGTAAAAATCACATAAAAATTGGCCAAAAGCACATTTTTAGGATGTTTTTAAAGTTAACCATATAGATTTGGTATCAAAAAATATATTATACCTTATAAAGATATCAATTGTTTTCATTTAGTATTAGGATGGGTGGGAAAAAAGTTGAAATAGATTTTGAAATGGTTTGAGATATTTCAGAACTACAGATTTTTTAGATCGCCGCTTTTTGGCACACCATGATCGTGCACATACCCCTATATGTCTAACCAATCCTCCACTATGCTTCTCTTTGATCAGATTCTCTTTTATTGGGATTTTGGGAATGCATAACTAGATTCCCTTGAACAACATACTATCTTGTATCATGAAATCCAACCACTTTGTCCATTCAAGTGTAACAGATTCTATAAAATCCTTACACACTTGACCAAAATCAAGATCATCTAGATACAAATTACTAAGTTCCTTGAACCCAAACACCTCTATCTAAATTTCTATTAGCAAAGGTTATCTTCTACTAAGAGCATCTACAACTCTGGTAGACTTTCCACTCCTATGTTTCAAAAAAATGTATAACTTTGCAAAAACTCATCCCACTCCAAATTCCTTTGGTTTAATTTTCCTAGACTATTCAAATATTCAAAAGCTTGATGATCAATATACAAACCAAACTCTTTAGGAAGAACATAGTGTCTCCACTTCTTCAATGCTTGAACTATAGAATAAAATTCCTAATCATAGACATAATATTTTCTTTTTCGATTATTCAATTTCTCATTAAAATAAGTAGTTTACGTCTACCATCTTGGCTCAAAATAGCTCTTATTGCAGTATGATTAGCATCACACTCTACTTGAAACACATTGTTAAAATCAAGAAGCGCTAAAATAGGTTGCTTTATAACCGTCTATTTCAATAGATTAAAACAATTTTATGCACCTATAGTCCACTTAAAATCTTTCCTATCCCCCCTCATTATTTCAATAAAGGGTCCACAAATACAGCTAAAACCTCTTATGAAATTTTTATAAAAACTAGCCAACCTAAGAAATAATCTTACCCCTATATTACTTCTCTAGGTCCATTTGTAGACATTCTACTGAGACAACAAATCCTAGGTCTGCCAACTCCTTCTTTACAAAACTATACTTCTTTAGGTTTATCAACAACTTTTATTTACTCAACTTATAGTACACCTCGCAAATATTGATTAAATCGTCCTCTAGTGTCATACTAAATATGAAAATATCATCTAGGTTAGAAATGAAAAAAATTCCTAGAAGTTCCTTCAGTACCTCATTCATGAGCCCCATGAAAGCACTAAGGGTATTGGTCATCCCACAAAGCATGACTAACCACTTGTATAATCCTTCTTTTATCTTGAAAGAATTCTTCCACTCATCACCTTCTGGAATATGAATTTGATGGTATGCACTCTTCAAATCTATCTTTGTTAAATAATCAACCCCACTCAAATAGTCCATAATATCATCCATCCTTGGCTGTAGAAATGTATACTTGACTGTAATCTTTATGATAGTGTGAGAATTTTTGCACATTCTTCATTCTCCATTCTTTCTTGGTGCTAAAACTTTTGGTACATCACATTGACCCAAAATCTCTCGAATCAACCCCTTCTACAATAACTCATGAACCTGTCTATTCAACCTTCAATTTTTGTTGGTGTCATTCTATGTCCTACCATATTTCAAAAATGAGCTCCTCGAAACAAATCCATGTGGTGACTTATATTCCTCATTGGGAGAAACCTAGTATGTACATTATCTGATACAATATCAAAAAAACTTCACACATATCTTCAAATTTTATAGGTATCTCCTCTACCTCTTCCTTACCATATTTTGGAATTATATCAAAACACATATGCTCATGCTTCATACCTTTGAGAAACTCTTTTCCATAAAAAAAAAAATTCAAATAACACTAAATACCTTTTCTTCTTTACCCTTCAATAGCTTTAACTTATGTTTCACTTCATCCTTGGTTAGAGTGTAGGTATTTTCTAGCCAATCATGTATAGCATGTCTGTCAAACTACCATGACTTACCCGACAACATACGGCATATGTCCACAGGTATGATGTCACATAATACCTCATCCTAGTAGCTTCCAATCTTGAACTTCACTAAGCACTTCTCATTGACCATAACCTTGTGGTTATCTTGCACCCAAGCAATATGGTATGGATGCAAGTGTTTCTACCTCTTCAGCTGAAGCTTTTGGATCATCATTTCTAACACAAGATTATCATTATTTCTAGCATCAATGATCACGTCACAAAACTTATCTTCACATCTACACCTTGTGCAAAATAAGATCCTTCTTTGATCAGGCTTATTCTCACCACTTAGTAGGACTCTTCTATTAACTGGGACTTCTCCTCTTTTGGTATCCTCAGAGTATGAGGATCTAACATCTTCATCAACATATGAAACTTTGGTGTGTCCATCTATTCTTTGCTCTATCCTTCCTTGGTGCTGGGAACATTCAAATGCTCTTATGCCCTTCTCCATAGTGAAAATATTTCCCATAGAAGCCTCCTCTTCCAGATCCTTGTTCTCTACCTCTTCCTCTCTAGTATTTATTTTCTCATCATGGATATGATTGAAATTATTTCCCCTTTGGTTTTGACTAATACTTTTTGCCTCATACTTGTTCTTTTTATCATCATTGCGACCTTCATATGATCATCTACTAGATCTTCCACTGTGACCTCTTCTACTATTCTTCTTGTCAAAATTCTTACTTAGTTTCTCCTTAACTCTTAGGGAAAATTGGTATGCCTCCTCAATACTATTCATTCAAACTAGACTAAACTTTTCTTGAATACTTTGCATTAACCCATTAAGAAAACAAACCACTTTATACTTATCATCTTTTTCATGGCCAGTTCAAATAAGAACTCGATAGAAATCTTCGATATACTCTTGAATATATTCTCTTACTTACTTCAACCCTTGAATTTTCATCAATAGATCAAGATCATAATCTATGAGAATGAATTATCACTTTAGTTTAGCTATCATGCAATCCAATCTAGTGATTTTGTTTGTTCCCTTTCTATTTTGCTCCAACTAAATGTCCTGCCACTAGATATTTGCATGTCCCTTCAATTTTGTATTTACCAAATTGACCCTATCAGGATACTTAATATCTTGATACTAAAAGTAATCCTCCAATTCATTGATCTAATCAATTAGCTCCTTTGGGTTAAGATTTCCCAAAAATGTGGGAACCTCAAACTTAGGTCTTTCTTCTATCTTGGAGATGGCCTTTAAAAGGATGGATGTTTGGGCCTTTCTTATATAGGCAATTTTATGCCACTTGAGAAGTTTCTAGACATTCAACTTAATACCTAGGGCTAAAAAACCCTAAAAATTCATATAGAGTTTCCCAAATACATATTTGACAATTATTTTTGATATTTCAGGTAGCCCAACTTTGAAAGGTCATAACTCTCAAACCAATCACTTGGTTAGGCAATCATAGAATTTTCAAGAAGATTTTGGATATTTGAATGCGTTAGAAGGTTCAAATCAAGAGGTGTAGAAGGAGGAGGGGTGAGTGATATTGCCAGATGTTGGAGGAGAAAGTTCTAGAAGAAGTTTTACTATGTCTTTAAATATACCCCAGCTAATGCTGTCTTTCCTTTTTTGAAACCCTTGATTATAGGCACAAAAGTTTCTTTCAAGTCTATACATTGGCTTGGGGACTTGAGGCCCAAAAAATCTTTAGGCTTTCTAAAAGGGTAGTTGAATCCATCATTTTTTTAGCACCTTTTTTTAGAGAAATTTGGGATTATTATCCAAAAACCCAAGTAGTTGGGCTAATTCAATTAGGCCTATTTTTTTAATAGTTTTTGGGTAGATGAAAGGAACTTGGTTAAGTCTAGTGGGTTTTGTGTTCAGAAGCCTTGGTGAAGACTAAAATCATATGCATGAATCTCTCTCCCCGTGTAGTTAAGGAAATGAACAAGATGGATCAAGAATTGAAGTTGGCAAGTTACTCTGAAGAGACATTGGTTGAATGAAGAAGAAAAATGCCTTGGTGTAGCTGGGTAGTTAAAAGTTATGGGATAGGATAGAGATCATCTAGAGGTTAGCGTGCTAAATTTAACCCAACTAGGCTAATAAGAAGCCTAAAAGAGTCCTGGAGAAGATAATGAGTAAGCAAGCAAACTACCTAGATTGGTATCAGAGCCACAAAAGATTGGGCTTGTGGTTAGATGGATCAGATGGAAGAATCAATAGGTGAGTCAAAAGTGGTGAATAATGAAGAGTTAGCTAAAGAAGTGGGTGATAAAAAAGAAAGAAATATAATCCTTGAAGAATCCATAGCAAAAATAAAAACAAAGTTAGAACAAGTTGTTGAGGTGGCTAAAAAGAAAGACAAAGAAGGTAAAAGCAACAGTAAGGGTAAAGAAGAAATTGATAAGGAAGACATCATACCTATCCCATACCCTGCATTGAATGAGGAACAATTCTTATAAGGCATCAAGGAATTAGGTGGAAAATTTCTAAAAGGAATCCCTTTTTTTAGTGGAAGGATAGATATTAAACTTGTATTGTAGTGGATTAAAGGGATGGAGAGCCACTTTGAGTGTTAATGTGTGAATGTGTGACTGAAGCATAGAAAGCTAAGGTAGCCAAATTTAGTGTAAGGGGATCAACCCTAACATGATGAAAGTACATCCAAAAGGAGAGGGAGAAAGTGGAAAAGAAGCCCATTACAAATTGGAAAACCATGATAACAAAGTTGAGAGAACAATACTTAATAGAACACTATGAAATTCAATTAAACAAGAAGTGGAAAATTTTAAAACAAAAAGAAATGGACATGGAAACTTACATTGAAGAGTTTTAGAAGTTGTGTTTGATGTTAGGAGTATAGGAAGATAAAAATATCAAAGTGGCTAGGTGTCTAGGAGGCTCGAAGTGGAACACACAAGAAGACATGAGCCTATGGACTCCTACAATAGTTGATAAATAATCTTAACTTGATTTGAAAGTGGAAGAGAAGAACAAGAAGAGGGAAGGTACAAAATTTAGAGGTAGAGGTAGAGGCATCGATGTTAAAGGTTAGAGAGGCTATGGTGGAAGAGCATCGTATTAAAGGCCACCAAGAGAAAACAAGTTGACTAAATAACAAGAGGGAAGTTTAGGAAGAGGAAGTTTCAATAGAAGTAGAGGACCTTACACTAGTTTGAGAGGAAGGAGTAGAAAGTAGGAGGGAGGATCCTGGCTTACCACCATGAAATGCTATCATTGAAATCAGTTAGCACACCCTACATATAGATGCCCTAAAAAGGGCTCAACTTCCCAAGGAAGTACAAAAAGAGTTAATTATATGCAAGAATGATATAGCAATCGACATTTAGACAATCTAAAGTATATTTAGAATCAGAGTAAGGGGGAAGAATGTTGATAATAAGAACATTGACCAAGGATCCAAACAAAGAAGAACCAAGTCAAAGAAGGGCAGTATTTTGAATCAAATGTAAAGTCATGGGGAAGGTCTATAGAATTATCATTGACTCACACTTAACACATTACATAATGAGGGAAGAGGTTATTGGTAATTTGAAGCTATAAAGAATAACACATGCCAACCCATATAAGGTCATATGGATTAACACGGGACAGCATATTCTTATGGGAGGGCAAGCATGGGTAGAATTTTTCTTAGGGAGATACAAGGATAGAGTTCTATATGACATTATTCCTATAGATGCATGGAAATTTGATAACCAAGCCATACATGATGGAAGCAAAAGTGTCTACTCATTCAAGAAGGATGGTGTGATTTTCAAGATTCTGTGCTTGATAGAAGATAGAGAGATGAAGACCTTAGGTCCAAGTGTTATCATGTTTGGTGAAAAAGATTTCTTAAAGACCCTAGAGGAAGGAGATGGAGTTGAGTTTGCATTAGTTTTGAATCCCAAGGATGAAACTGCTAGTATGAAAACAATGATAGAAAATGAAGTACTAGAATTACTCAAACAATATCGTGAAATTGTTAGTGATGGACAACCTACCACCCTACCTCCTAAGAGAATTGTTAGCCACTAAATAAAATTTATTCCAGGGGCTACCCTCCCCAACAAGGCTTCTTATAAGATGAATCCTTAACAAAATGAGAAAATTGCTAAACAAATTCAAGAGCTCCTAGACTAAGGTCTAATTAGGAAAATCATTAGCCCATGTCCCTACAATTTTAGCCCCAAAGAAAGGAGGACCTTGGATAATTTTCACTAATTCTAGATCCATTAATAGAATCACCATTTGGTATAGGTTCCAAATACCTAGAATTGAAGACCTAATGTACTCTTTGGGGGAAGTAAAATATTTCACTAAGATAGACCTAAAAAGTGGGTACCACAAAATCAGAATAAATGAAGGGGATGAGTGAAAAATAACCTTTAAAACTACAAAAGGTTTGTATGAATGACTTGTAATTCCATTTGGCTTGTCTAATGCTCCATCTTGTTTTATGAGGCTTATCAATGAAGTATTAGTAGCTTAAATTGGTGAGATTTTTATATTCTATTTAAATGACATATTATTTTTTAATAGTACAAAAGAGGTGCATATAAAAAATCTACAATTTTATTTAAGAGATTACATGAAGAAAAGATAATGATAAACTTTGCAAAGTGTGACTTCATGAAACATTAACCAGTTTATCTTGGCTATTTTTTATCTCAAGGTAACCTCAAAATGGATCAAGAAAAAATGGATGCCATTCTAAGCTAGCCTATTGCCAAGACTCCCATAGATGTCAAAATTTTCTATGGTTTGGCCCAACATTATAGAAACTATATTGAGCATTTCAATGATATATGTTCACTTATGTTGGATACAATAAATTGTGGAGTGAACACAAAGTTCCATTTGACCCCATGGTTTTGACACACTCAAAAGGAAGATAGTAGGGCTGCCTATTCTAGCACTCCCTAGCTTTGAGAAACTTTTCCAAGTGGAGTGTGATGTAAGTAATGTGGCTATTGGGGTTATTCTAAGTCAAGAAGGAATAACAAGGGCTTTTAATTGGGAGAAGCTCAATGATGCAAAGAGGTAGTACTTTTCCTATTAATTACAGTTGTATACTCTAGTCCAAGCTCTAAGAAAGTAGAGGCACTATTTTCTCACAAATGATTTTTTTGTGTACTTTGACAACAAAGCCCTTAGTTTTATTAACTCCCAAGATAAGCTCAGTAGAAAGCATATGAAATGGGGAGAATACCTACAAGCTTGCACCTTTACTATCAAGCATAAGAAGGGAGTGCAGAATAAGGTAGCTAATCCATTTGATATAAGGCTTCTTATAGTCCAAGAGGTTCAAGTAAAAAGCATGGGAATTGACTACTTCAAAGACTAATATATTGATGATGAAGAAATTTCTCAAATCTAAAAGGTATACAAGTAGTTCAAAAACAATTTCTGTTGTGAGTTTTCTATTTATACATTGCAAAATGATTTATTATTTTAAGCAAGTGAAATTTGTGTTCCTAGAGGTTTGACGAGGGAAAATTTGATCCAAAAAAAGTAGAATGGGGTACTTAGTTGTCATTTTGGGGTCAACAAGACTCAAGAGTTAGTTATGACATGTACTATTTTTGGCCTAAGATTAATAGAGATTTTAGGCAACCTATTGAAAGTTGTATAGTGTGTTAAAATGCAAATGGGACATCCACCACTATTGGTCTTTATTAACCACTTCCAATTCCTTGCAGATCAGTAGAGTGCATAAGTATGGATTTTGTAGTTGTCTTACCAAAGAAAAGACAAGGTTGTGATAGCATTTATGTGATTCTGGATAGATTTAGTAAGATGACCCATTTTGTACCTTGCAAGATCATACATGATGCTTGTTAGATTGCTCACTTTTTTTTTTAGAGATGTGGTTAGGATCCATGGACTACCTATGAACATTGTTTCAGATAGGGACACCAAATTCATGAGCCACTTTGGGAAGATACTATGGAAAAACCTTGGAGCTAACTTATCTTATGGATCTACCTATCACCCATGGGTAGATGACCAAACAAATGTGATTAATAGGAGTCTTAGAAACTTGTTGAGGTGTCTCACAAAGAAGTATGGTCAAGTATGAGACAAACTCATTGGGTAGATTGAATATGCCTACAATGATATAGTGAATAGATCAACTAGAAAGAGTCCATTTTAAATTGCTTATGGTTTTCATCCTAGAGGGACATTTGAGTTGAGAGATTTGAAGGATGGAACACATCATAGTGGTTATGTTGAGGACTTTGTCCACTCCATGAGATGAGTCCATGAAAGTGTAAGGATGATTTTCTCATTGCAAATGCTGAAAAGTTTGAGCAAAAGGTGGATGCATCAAAAAGAGATGTTTAGTTTCAAATAGGTGATCTCGTGATGGTATATCTAAGCACAACAAGGTTGAAGTATGGTAAAAATTATTATAAACTTGAGCTACCTAAAGGCATAGTATACTCAAAAGTCTTCAATGTTGTAGATTTGATTTCATAAAAGGGACATGTTCAAGATGCTAATCAAAACATTCAAGAGGTTACACAAGATATAGAAGACTTGCATTTAACTCATGCTCCACTTCTAACAACATATAAGATCCTAGATCCAAGGTTCTATGAGAAAACTAGGAAGAAGGATTACATGGAACATCTAGTCAAATTTCTTGGTAAGGATGATATTGATGCTACTTGTATCAAAGAGGTTAGGCATTGACTTCAACTTTCTCATTTCAAGGATGGACTAACTTCTTTTTGTTTGAGGGAGTATGGTGCAAGAGAACCTAGTCAACGCTCCTTGTTTTGATTTCTCATTTTTTTTTGACTTGTAGTGACCTTTGCTAAGTAAGTTAGGTATGAGTTGACTGTAAGAGCTCATGGTTGAGTTTGTTCCTAGAATGAGTTGACTCAGTCCAATTTACTCTAGGATTGTTTTATTTTCTCTCTTTAGGTTTGTCTATTTTAGGTTGTTAGAGGTTATGGGAATTGGACCACAAAAACATAATGAAGCTATGGTATTGACCTACCTAATCCTCTTGGGTGTTTTTACATTCTCTTCCATTGGCAAGGAGATCTAACATGTTACATTCAGAGCAAAATATGAGAAACATGTAAAATATTGACAAAGTTTTCAAATAGGGAAAATGGGTGAAAAAACTATAAATTGATTCTTTGAAGGCCCAATTATATATAGAAATCATAAATGGAACATTTTAGACCTAGTGGGAAGATTCCAAGTGATAGATGTGTTAAAATTGAAAAAGTGCAAAGGTCATTAGCAACTTTGAAAAGTTGCATGACAAAATTTGAGCAAGAATTGAATATGACATGGATTTGAGGTTGATAGTTCCTAAAAATATCTAAAACCTCTTGGTGGACTTATAAAAACCATGACATGAGCCATTCCAAGGGTTGGATATTGTAAGAGAAAAGGTTTGTTATTAAAACCCATGATTTTTTCCCTAGTTTTGACACTTTTACATGTTTTAGATTACATATTCTTAATAGTGGATTGAAGCTTGAGTTTTTGTATTGGATTATTAAAGTTCATACTTTTAGAGTTCTTTTTTATATAGGTTAATTATTTTTAGGGTTTCACTTGAGTGTATTTTGAAAATCTTCTATGAATATTTTGTGTATTTGTCTAGTTTTGGCAATTTTTACAAACATCGCTCTACAATGAGTTCCTACTATGGATTCATCATGGATTTAAGGAGAATAGAGTTGGATCTAGTGTATAATATGTATATACTTTTTTGGGTCCTAGAAATTTGGTTAACCATTTTGAATGTGATGCCCTACGAAAGTTAGTATCACTTAGTTAGGCAATCACAGTATTTTCATGAAGCTTTTGGAAGTTTGAATGTGTTAGGAAGTTAAAACCAAGAGTTTTAGAAAGAAGAGGGGTGATTGATGTTTCTAGATGTAGGAGGATAAAGTTTTAAAAAAAAATTTAAGAAGTTTTTAAATAGAATCTAGCTAATTCTATCTTTTGTAATTTGAAACCCTTGATCATAGGTACAATACTTTCTTTTAGGTGTACAAATTGCTTGGGGACCTGAGGCCCAAAAAATCCTTTAGTTTTTACAAAAGGGTACTTGAATATATATATTTGTTATCATATTGTTCAGAGAAATTTGGGATTATAATCCAAAAACCCATGTAAGAGGGCTAATTCAATTAGCCCTATTTTTAACAATTTTTTGGTAAATGCAAGGAACATGGTGAAATATTGTGGGTTTTGTGTTTGAAAGCCTTGGTGAAGAATAAAATCATATGTATGCATCTCTCTGCCCATGTAGTTGAGGAAATGGACAAGATGGATCAAGAATTGAAGTTGGCAAGTTAGTTTGAAGAGACATTTGGTGAATGATGAAGCAAAAATCCTTGGTGTAGTTCGGTAGTGAAAAGTAAGGAGATAAGATAGAGATCCGCTAGAGGTTAGGGTACTAGATTAAACCCTAATATACTAAGAAGTAGTTTGAACAAGTCGTAAAAAATATAAGGACTAAGAAAGGAAGCTACCTAGTATTACATCATTTTTATGGTTTAATGATGTGGATCAGAGATCCCTATGCTATGTGATCAATGATTCAGATGGAGAGGCTAATCACATAATCATCTAGAAAATTCTTTATGAAACCCTTTAAATAGAAAACATCTAATCCTAGATCATGTGGCATGGATGTGAAAGAAGAGTGTTCATGTGAACAAGGAGTAATATGTGAATCATGAAGTGAATGATCGAGATTAGATCAAAATTTAGTGAAAGTGTTCTTTTATCTCTTAATAGTGCAAGTTACCTAATAAGAATAATAAAGGGTAATAAAATTATTCTCCAATTAGAAGAGAGGATCAATTAGCAAGTGGAATGATCTGAATAATCTTACAGAGCATACAAAGAGTCAAGCACTAAATTAGTTATAACCAACTTGAATCAACATAAATCTCTTAAAAAAGTGCTCCTAACAAATCATTGTAAATATCCTAATAGAGTCCTTACTTTATTTTAAGAGCTAAAACCACTAACAAGGTGAGACCTTGCAAAATTTTAAGCTTTTAATAAGGAAGACCCCTCACAGGGTAGATCACATATTATCATTAAAATTTGTATCCAGAAAAGGTTAACTTTATTATTGTAGTAGTGAAGGTTTGTGGGTGTCATCCCCACCCTAATTTTAGCTTCACGTTGGAGGGTTTCTATGTAAAAAATGTTGTATTATGTGTTTATTTTCATGCATTTGATATATCATATTTTCATGTTACAACATGCTTATTATTATAGGTTTCACATGAACAAATTAACCAGTGGATGTGTGAATGAATTGATGGAAACTAAAAGTGCTTAAGATGTGTCTAGATATTTTTTATTAAGTCCTATTAGAGTTGACTAGGATAAACAATTAATGACATATAAAGAATAGTATTTTGACATGTGAGGATAATGAAATTATTATAATGTGTTATCCTTGATTCTAGTTTAAATAATATTAGACAATATATGAAATTAACATGGAAGTGTTAATTTTTGAGAATCCTTGGAAATGTAGTTAACACTACCATTGTATTCTTTATATGATATTAAATTTCATGTACATATATCATATATGACATGAACACACATATATAAAGGTTAAATACATCCAAATTGACTAAAACTTTAACACTCTCTCTTAGTTAAGAAGAATAACTACATTTTGATAATCAAAGGTAAAGGACAATCAATATTTTGAATAAGCCAAAGATCATGTTAGTTATTAAAATACCTAATATGCTTTTATATAAAAAAACCCAAACATAATCGATTTGATGATATGTAAGCTCTTAGTTGTTAGTCTTACAAAATGTGTACTTACCTCATACCCAATATGCATCTATAAAAATAATTCAAAGACAGTCAATTTAATGACATCAAAAAAGTTAGTTGTAAGTCCCACAAGATGCATATTCTCATGATTCAAGTACAACACTTACTCAAAATGTATAACATATAATTTAACCAATAAAAGATACCATACATCAACACTCCCTCTTACTTAGGAAGGATAAATGGAAGAATGATATTACACCATTGCTAATATTAGGAATGCCAAGTTTTAAGAATCTCTTTGACCAAGTGATAACCATCATTATGATATTACATTTCATGTTATGAGTATTGGTCTAGTTTTTTATTTTATTTTTTATGAATAAACCTCCTCTATTAATTAAATATTAACTATACATATCCACAAAAAGGGCTTGAGGGATACAATATCACCTCACTAGTTCACTCGGCACTAGATTGAAAAAGACAACTATTCATTAATAAACATTAACAAAATATGTAAAGCCCTTTGGCTGCAAGTGTAGTGCTAGCTGAGGGAGGGTCTTTATCTTCAAAACCCCATATGTCCTTGGGGTTGGTAGTTGGATCAGGTGGAGCCAAACTATCATTAAGAGCACTAAGCTATCTGCAAGATCATGGTGGGCCAAAAAGTCATAATCTAAAAAATATGTAGCTTTGAAATACCTAAAAGAATTTCAAAATATATGCTTATTTTTTCCCCACCAATTCTGATACCAAACTAAAAATTTAATACCATTATAATGCCTACTATATCTTTGGATACCAACCCTACATGGTCAACTTTTAAAACATCCCAAAAAATATGTTTTTGGCTTGTTCTTGTGTGTTTTTTTAATTCAAACATGTATTTGATGACCTTTTTCCACCCAAATTTGATGAAACGAAAAGGGTTGTTTTAAGAATGTTCTTATTTTCACATAAATGTAATGCCTATCAAATTATGAGTTCAGTAAGTAATGATTACTTATTTTCTAGTGGAGTTACGTATAAAGTGTTGATTAACACAGTAATTGGAACAACTATATAACTTTCAAATGATACAACAATTTTCAAATTGAAAAGATGCATCACATTCTATGCTTCTTCTACTATGAGGAAGAAAAAAAGAAAAAAATAATTTTAGAGAATTTTTAATTAGTTAAGGTAGGCAGACATGACATTTTTTAATTTCAAAAATACTACAGTAGAAAATTCATAATTAATAATTTATTTAGAATAAAATAGCCAAAAATATGTGTGACATTTGGACATGAGTGTACTTCTTATATTAGAATCTAATTAAAAAAATATTATTATTTGATTTTGATTAAGGTTGTTAGACATAGTTCTACTTCTTATTTTTTTCTTGAATGTTTTGCATTATTGCATTAAAATTAAAAAAATTGACCAATCATTTTAGTTTTTATTAGATAAGGCCTAGTAGTTTAGAAACTAAATTCAATTTCTTAAATATTATTTTCTCTCAACATTTTGATAGAAATTTTATAACAAGTTGAAAGCTACATGCCAAGTTGACATAACCCTATTTTTCTAATTATTAATTGCCACTTAAGGGTACAGTTTGGTTAACCATAATCCAACACATACCTAGAAACAACATCATCAATTTACTTTTCTCCCTCTAGCCTAGGCAGAGAGATAGCAAGGTCTAGCCAAGGGAAGGCCCACTTGGGATCTAAAGGTGTAGATGGCTAGCCCACATTAATGGTAGTAGGAGAAGCCATAGGGGACCAACCCAAACCCAACCTCTACAGAGGCGAGGTTGAGAATTGGTGACTACCAAAACCACCACTAGGAGAGGGGCAATAATGCTATGACCTAGGAGTATGTGAGTGGTGGGAAAGACTTCTTTGGCCTCTTAAATGACTATGAGGAGGAGTGTGATCATGGTCAAGGCATTTGGTGGCATGTGGGAAACCATACAAATGGTATTTGACCAATGTACTAAAAGCTCTTGCAAATGGGTGCCCTCCAGTATGACCTTATCTATTTGTACTTGGATCTTCATTATGACATTATTACAAATATATGCTTTAGAGTACATAGAAACATGTATATCAAGAAAGTTGTAAGAGAATAAAACAACATTGTAGTCCTTCCAAATAGTAAATAAAATCTAGATATTGAAAGCATGCCATATCAGGGAATACTTAAAAGGAAACTGGTGAATCTCCTAGCACAACCATATGCCAAGTAAATGCCTTAAGATGAAAAGGCTTGAAAAATCATGCATCTAGAGCCAATAATGTTGGGCTGACCTATAGAACCAAAAAACATGCAAGAAACTTTTTCGTGGGCCATGAAAGGGGCATCTAGGATTCAAAACTCCCATATGCCAAAGTGGAGTACCTAAAGACAACCCCTAGAAAAGGAGACACCAAAAAAAGTGAGGAATATTTGGCTTCATGATGGTGTGCCATACAATAGAAAATCTAAGACTCCAAGTCTTATGAGAAGACTACAAATGTCATTGTTGGTTGAGAGTATCAACCATTAGGAGGTAGGAAACCTACCACAGATAGCCAAACTTGGGTTTTTAATTGATCATAGGAGTCATAGGATACTAGTTCCAATCTTTCCACTATGGGTGACATGAGTAGATACCAATCCTATGTAATAGATGGGCATGCACTGCAAAAACTAGAAGATTAATTATGTATTGATCTAGATGGATAAGTTTCAACTACACCTTTAGGTCTTCCCATGAGTGAAGGGTCATAGTAGGGTGAACCCACAATAATGGGTTCCACTTTAGTGGGACGAACAAAAATGAAAAAAATTGCAAAATAGAAAATAGAGTTTACCATATGTTCGCGTGAACATATGTGATAAATATGTTTGTATGTTCGCATAAACATATGTGATAAATATGTTCATGCGAACATGATTTGCATGTTCGCGTGAACATATGTTTACGCGAACATGATAAACGTGTTTGCACGAACATGCAAAATCACAAAAAATTTAACCTTTTTTTCATTTTTTTTTTTCTCTTTTGACTTCCATAATTGCAGGAGAATGATCTCCTACTATAAAATTAAAAAAATGTCAAAATCTGCTGCTTAGAGAAAGCTTTCCAATGACTATAATTTTAATACATAATTTAATCATTAAGACTTTCAAATATGAGTTTAACTCATTATAGGTTCATTACCTATTGAACATCAACCGACTTTGACACCTCAGGAAAATTAGTAAATTAGGTCAATTTTCTTTTGAAAAATATGGAGGAACTGGCTTATTGAGATACCTTTCCATTAAAAAAAAATAAAATGGTTTATGATAAATTGACTTCAAATTATCTGTGTCAAACAGAATGTATGTCTGAGTTACAGTTCATGTCACTTCAAAACTTCATAAACTATACAATATTCAATCAAAATAAATTAAACCAAATGCATCCTCTAGATATTGATGTTACAAATCTAACATCAAAAGAATTACTTCATTATCATTTCTAGAAAAAAAATTATATGTGTCAAACAAACTGTCATTTTTTAAAATATTGAATTTTATTATGTACCACTTTTCGGAGGAGATAAAAAAAATTGACATAAATATATATATATTTTTAGATTAAAAAATATGGTTACAAAGTAGGAACAAAGTACTCAAAATCACTAGTTTATGTCATCTTGAAATTATTTATAGTTTTGAAGATATAGTCACTTGAACGTGACGTTTGTTGCAAAAATATTGATTTCGGTGTCAAAATTGGTCAAAAAGTGGAACCCATTATTGTGGGATCACCCAATAACATGGGAAAAAAAAGTCTTTTGAGTCTTAATGCCCCATTGGGATAAGTGCACTGTGTTGGCTCCTTGAATTTTAGGTAGTGGAACACCTTGAACATAAAACAAGGGAGACCACCATAACTTTTGTTGGTTCATAGAGAGCCCATATCTAAACTATTACTAGCCTAGTGAAGCCATGACTTGATGGCTTCCTTCACTTTCCAAATTCTCTTATTAACAAAAGTTCTCTAAATTTTAATATGTTTAGAGCTCACAAGAAGGGCTTGAAAGCCTATCCCCTTCTAGGTATGTCAGTGGACTAGAATGCCTAAGAAAATGCAATGCTACAATAGGAATTTCCAAGCCTAATCACCAATGAGAACCAAAATAACCCATTTAGTCGAGAGGGAAATCCCTTTCTTGCAAGTGGTAAGCAACACAAGACCACTAGAGTCTTTGGGCATAAAACAAAATTTCTCAAAAACTCTGTGAAATCCATGATGCACAAGGACAAAGGCCTAGAGAAAATCCCTCAAGAAGTACTCAAGCTTGAGGTATGAAGCTTTGGAAAGGACCCAATATGAGGAGTAATAGACATGCATAACAAATAGTACTTTAGAAAAAACTAAAAAAATTTTGCAATGGAGAGAGGCCTAGTGATCCCATAATCCAATTTCTTCTCTATCCATACTAGGACAACATTCAATAGCTCGACAAGGGAGGTTTGAAAAGAAAAAGGAATGCCCAAGAACTTAATGATCTCAATAGATTGAACACATTTCCACCCATAGAGTTTCTTCCATTGAGGGCCTAGCAAGAAGGACTTCCTATAGCAAAGGGTTTTGTTTCATTGAATAGAATATCTAGAGGTAAGGTAAAAAGTATCCAAGCATTGTAAGGCATTGGAAATATTATATCCATCCTCCAAAAGAGTAAGAAAGGAATAATTAGAAAAATGACCATTCATGAGTTGCATGGTGGAATCTAGAAGAGAAATGCAATGTGCTAGACCCTGAGAGCTAGCATTAGCAAGAAGATAGCCAAATCATTCAGCTAACAAAACATAAAGAGAGGGTACTAAAGGGTAGCCTTGAAAAATTGATCTATAGAGCCCAAATGCTTCAAATTACTGATCATTAATGCTAATACAAGATGAGGCATCACCAAAGAGCATATGGACTTATTTTAGAAATATTGAACCAAATCACAGTACTTGAAACATGGCCAAAACGAAAGGCCATTAAATCTAGTCATAAGCTTTGGCAAAATCAATGTTTAGAAATAAGGCCCACTATTTGGACTATTAAGCCCAATCTATACCTTACCAAACAATAATAATATTGTCTAGGATGTATCTAGACTTAGCTAAGCTAGTTTGTTTAGCACAAACAATCTGAGGGAGCAAATGCCATATTTTAAGGGAAAAAGCTTTAGCAATGGTCTTGTAGGAGACATTCAACAAAATGATTGGGCTCTAGTTTTAGATTTCCTTAGGATCACAAACTTTAGATATGAATGTAAGATTGCTCTTGTTAATAATTTTTCCTAGGGAATTAGGAATGTAAGCTTCATGATACACTTGATGAAGATTAGGGCCAATATCATCCTAGAGTATTTTGTAGTATTCCCATGGGAAACCATCATAGCCAGGGGCCCTATTACCTAAGGTCGACAAGCATAAGCTTGTGTTCACAAAAGGCATATTTCTCTAGAGAAATCCTATTAGGAGTAGTAGTAAGGCAGGCTTGAAAAGCTTGGTCACGTGTAATAAAGGGCCCTTAAGCAGTGAAAACCTTCTCATAATGGCACACAAAATCCTAAAGGATGCTAGAAACATCAAAAGGAACCTATTAGTCATTCCTCATGCATTTGATACCATTCATAAAATGGTGAACCCATACCACATTGAAAAACTCTTTGGAAGCCTAATCTCCAACCTCCAACCAATGGATATCGGCTTTGATTGGAGGTCCTCTAGCAACATAACTATCTGCAACTTTCATCTAGGGTCAAAAATTCTCAAGTCAAACTTGAAGAACTATATCAAATGGATTCATAGTGAGGGCTTCTAAGGTTGTATGTTGATCTTTAGTTTATGCTTCATAATATCTTTTACGATATATGGCCAGTTGTCTACCATAAATGCAAAGAAATCTTGAAGTACGAAAAATAACTTTCAAACGATACAACAATTTTCAAATCGAAAAGATGCATCACATTCTATGCTTCTTCTACTATGAGGGAAGAAAAGAAAATTTTAATTTTACATAATTTTTAATTATTTAAGGTAGGCAGACATGACATTTTTTTATTCCAAAAATACTACAGTAGAAAATTCATAATTAAAAATTTATTTAGAATAAAATAGCCAAAAATATGTGTCACATCTGGACATGAGTGTACTTCTTATATTAGAATCTTATTAAAAAATATTATCATTTAATTTTGACTAAGGTGGTTAGACATACTTCTACTTCTTATTTTTGTCCCGAATAGTTTGTATTATTGCATTAAAATTTAAAACATTTAACTAATCATTTTAATTTATTTTAGATAAGGCCGAGTAGTTTAGAAACTAAATTCAATTTCTTAAATATTATTTTCTCTCAACTTTTTGATAGAAAGTTTATAATAAGTTTAAAGCTTAATGCCAAGTTGACATATCCCTATTTTTCTAATTTTTAATTGCCACTTAAGGGTATAGTTTGGATAACCATGATCCTACATGTACCCAAAAACAACATCATTAGTTTATTTTTATCCCTCTAGCCTATGCAAAGAGATAGCAAGGTCCAGCCAAGGGAAGACCCACTTGGGATCTCAAGGTGTGGGTGGCTAACCCACCTAAAGGGTAGGAGGAGGAGCCACATGGGACCAACCCAAACCCAACCTCTCTGGAGGCAAGGTTGAGTAGTGGCGACTACCAAAACTACCACTGGGAGAGGGGCAATAATGCTATGACCTAGGAGTATGTGAGTGGTGGAAAAGAATTCTTTGGCCTCTTCAATGACTATGAGGAGTGTCATCATTGGGTAAGGCATCTGGTGGCACGTGGGCAACTGTAGAAGTGGTATTTCACCAATGTGCTAAAAGTTCTTACAGATGGGTGAGCTTTAGCATGACCTTATCTATTTGTACTTGGATCTTCATTTTGACATCATTAAAAATATGTGCTTTATAGTAAATAGAAACATGTATATGAAGAAACTTGTAAGAGAATAAAACAACATTTTAGTCCTTCCAAATAGTAAATAAAATCTCCATATTGAAAGAATGCCATATCAAGGAATATTTAAAAGGAAATTGGTGAATCTCCTAGAAAAACCATATGCTAGGTAAATGCCTTTAGATGAAAAGGCTTGAAAAATCGTGGATCTAGACCCAATAATGTTTGGCTCAACTATAGAACCAAAAAATAGGTAGGAAACTTTTGTGCGGGCCAAAAAAGGGGTATCTAGGATTCAAGACTCCCATATGCCAAACTGGAGTACCCAAAGACAACCCCTAGAAAAGGAGACACTGCTAGTTTATAGAGAGCCCATATCTAAACAATTACTAGCCTAGTGAAGCCATGAATTGATGGCTTCCCTATCTTTCCAAATACTTTCATCAACAAAAGTGCCCTAAATCTGAATAGGTTCAAAGCTAAGAAGAAGGGTTTGAAAGCCAATCCCCTTCTAGGTAGGTTAGTGGACTAGAAAGCCTCAACAAATGCAATGTTGCAATAGGAATTTCTAAGCTTCATCACTAGTGAGAGCCTAAATAACCCACTTAGTGGGGAGGGAAATCCCTTTCTTGCAAGTGGAAAGCAACCCAAGACCACTAGAGTCTTTGGGCAAACAAAAAAATTTCTCAACTCTGTGAAATCCATGATGCACAAGGACAAAGGCCTAGAGGAAATCCCTTAAGAGCCACTCAAGCTTGTGGTATGAAGCTTTGGAATGGGCTCAACATGAGGAGTAATAGACATGCATAGCAACTAGCACTTTAGAAAAAAACTAATTTTTTTTTGCAACAGAGAGAGACTTGGTGATCCCATAGTCCAAATTCTTCTGAATCCATGCTAGGAACATTCAACGGCTCCACAAGGGAGGTTTGAAAAGAAAAAGGAATGCCCAAGAACTTAATGATTTCACTAGATTGAACACAGTTCCACCCATAGAGTTGTTTCCATTAAGGGCCTAGCAAGAAGGACTTCCTATCGTAAAAGGGTTTTTTGTCATTGAATAGAAGATATAGAGGCAAGGTAAAAAGTATCCAAGCACTATAAGGCATTGGCAATATTATATCCATCCTCCAAAAGAGTAGGAAAGGAATAATTAGAAAAATGGACATTCTTGAGTTGCATGGTGGAATTTGAAAGAAAAATGCAATGCACCAAACCTTGAAAGCTAGCATTAGCAAGAAAATAGCCAAGTCATTTAGCCGACAACACATAAAGAGAGGGTGCTAAAGGGAAGCCTTGATAAATTGATCTATAGAGCCCAAAGGCTTTACATTGCTGATGATTAATGGTAATACAAGATGAGGCATCACTAAAGAGCATATCGATTCATTTCAAAAATACTAGACCAAATCCTAGTGCTTGAAGGATGGCCAAAATGAAAGGCCATTCAATCAAGTCATATGCTTTGGCAAATCAATATTTAGAAATAAGGCCCACTATTTGGACTATCGAGCTCACTCCATACCTTACCAAACAACAATAATATTGTCTAGGATGTATCTAGACTTAGTGAAGTTGGTCTATTTAGTACAAACAATCTAAGGGAGCAGATGCCATATTTTAAGGGACAGAGCTGGTAATGATCTCTTAGGAGACATTCAAAAAAATGATCAGGCTCCAATTGTAGATTTCCTCAAGATCACCAAATTTAGATATGAATTTAAGATTTCTCTTATTAATAATGTTTTCAAGGGAATTAGAAATGTAAGCTTCATGATACACCAGATGAAGATTAGGGCCAATATCATCCTAGAGAATTTTGTAGTATTCACATGGGAAACCATCACAACCATGCACCTTATCATCAGCCATGGACATGAAAGCTTGCCTGAGCTTAGAAAACATAAGATTTTGTTCATAAAAGGAAAATTTCTCTAGAGCAAGCCTATTAGGAGTATCAGCAAGGCAAGCTTGTAAAGCTTGGTCATGCATAAAAGAGGGCCCCTAAGTAGTGAAAAGATTCTCATAATGGTACACAAAAGCCTGAAGGATGCTAGGAAGGTAAAAAAGAACCTATTAGTCATCCCTTATGCAGTTGATGCCAATCAAAGAATGATAAGCCCACAGCACATTGAAAAACTCTTTGGAAGCATGATCTCCAACCTTCAACCAATGGAGATGGGCTTTGATCTAAGGTCCTCTAGTATCATAACTATCTACAACTTTTTTCTGGGGTCGAAGATTCTCAAGTATAACTTGAACATCTATATCAAATGGATTCATGGTGAGGGCTTCTGAGGTTGTATGTTGATATTTAGTTGATGCTTCATAAGATATTTTATGATATATGGGCAATTGTATACCATAAATGTGAAGAAATCTTGGAGTACAAAGAATAATGCCATTCAGTTATTGAATCCACCCAAGTTGAGTGTGGGCCCAGTATTCAACATTCTAGACTTGTTGAATAAGGGAAATAGTCAATGGATGGGACAACAAGAAAGTATTGAGATAAAACTGGGTTTTGCAAGGATGATGCTAAGCTTCATTTTAAGTGATAGAAAAGATGATGGGGTAATGATCTAACGAGGTAACATCTAGAAAATGGGTGATAGAAAAAGCATCCTCACATGAAAAGGAAAAGAAGGACTGGTCTAAAATCATAGCCTTATCAAGTCTATTTAAGACTCTATTTGATCCAACTCAAAAGTTGGACCAAGTATGCTAGACCCCATTAGATTAGTAGAAGTTAGTATTAGGATCAAAATTTCAAAGATTATTGCGCATTTAAAACAAGACTTCTCTTTCCCTAGCTACCCATTGAAATTGAAAAATCCCTTTCTTTTCCATAGTCATCTCAACCATATTGAAGTCCCCATAAAAAAACTAGGTCATAGGTGGCAAATGATTTACCAACCAACACCATAGGTGTGAGCCTTCAACATCATCATTAGGGGGATAAATATTAGCAATACCAAAAGAATGATTTTGAAGTAACTATAAAATCTAAACAACCCTATGCAGAGGATTAGAGCCATATGAAACAACACAAGAAAGTAAATGAGGAGAAAGAAGAGCAACAATTCCACCTCATTTGACCTCATTCTAGGAAGAAAATAAGGCACTTTCAAGCCAAATAACATGACATGCTAAGGTGAGAATAAATCCAACCACTTTAACTTCTTGAAGAAAAGCACATCAAGATGACCAAGTTGATGATTGGTGTCACAAAAAAAATATTTTCTAGGCAGGTCTGTCAGCCCCTACACATTCCATGAAAGAAAATTTATGGTAACCCATCTTGCATGTCTTCCTCATCCCCGAGAGAGGAGAAGTTTCTCTACAAAAATGTAGGAGCATCAAATGAAGGGTCACCAGAGGGATGACTCATCATATCTTCTCCCCATTATCATGAACCTCATCATGACCTTTAGGGCTATGATACCAATGAATGATCTATAATGAAATCATTGACACTACGAGTGATACTCAAATTAGTAGAGGTCAATGGTTGGGGGTATGGACATCCATTGTCTCTAGGGCACCAGGCTTTGAAACCAATGGAGGCAAGAGTAGAGGGACTAAAGGCTCTGATAGCATGATGCCTAAGTTGGGGCGACCGTTATTAGAGGGAAAGGAGCTTGCCTTAGCCACATTAGAGCCCTTGACTTTTTTTTGAATAGTAGTCCATTCATTCCTTTTGGCGGCTGCAACTAGATTGGATTTTGGGTTTAGTGGGTGGTTACATTCCTACGACAAGGAACAATCCTAATCTAGTGTTCCAAAAATTGGCACCAATAATTGGTATTCAGAAGGTTTAGGTAAAACACCTATTGAGTGAAGGCGGTACCACCTATCAGGATATCCACTAAATCTTTGAGGTTTGTGGAGGTGTCACCTCAACAAAAACCCTATGTTGGGGTTGAGCATTGAAAAACTTGTCTAGTTCAATGCAGACAACCTTGCCAATAGTATACACAAAGGCTTGCAAAAGAGACTAGTATGGGATAGGAAGCCCATGGAACTCCTTCCAAATGGACACCTTAAGCTTGCAATCTCTAGAAATAATAAAGCTATGCTACCAATGTTGGAAAGCTAGAAGAGAGGACCTAACACTCCAAGGAGAATAAAGCAATGTTCAACTTGGCCTAGAGTGCCAAAGAAAAAAATGAAAAAAACTTTGGTAAGGCTTTGAACACTTTCAAGGTGAATAGCTTGAGGTGTCCAAACCTTGGAAACCCATTACCACAACATGCTATCAGAAGGAGTGCAACCCACACAATACCCAATGAGGGTTTCCTATTCTAGCTAAGTGAATACACTATCAAACTCCTTGACATAAAAAACCATATTAGGAGAGGAATTACATTGTGCAATACCTTGAAAATGAACTTGGATAGGCATTTTCGGCATAGCCATTTTCTCCAACAACAATAGCTCCAACACTAGCATCAGCTACTATGGTGAAGAAGTTCGAGGCCATTATAAAAAAAACTAGTCCCACAAAAAATATAGCATGACAGGTGAAAAACCAACATAGATTCAGACAGAAGCCTTATAAACCCTTGTAGAGTGATTCATCTTCCTAGATGGCATTTACCCTTGAGTGTTGATCTCATAGAATACATAATATTCACCAATTAATCAATTTTATGATATCACATCTATTATTAAGAGTATTTTATTTAAATGATAAGAAATTATGATGGTAAAAATATTTCACTTTAAATGATCAACTCTTTATGTAATTTTTCATGTTTTAGATAAAAATTCTTTGAAGGTTTATTTTTAAGAATTATAATTCTAACACTTAGCACACCAACCTATATTTTCATTTTTTGGTAACCAATGAAAAGAGGAAAGAGTGTGTATACTATCTTATGGTCATTAGTAGACATCTACACTCCACATATAAAATGAGAAGTTAAGGAAAAAGAAGCACACAACCAAAAGCAATATGCTATGTCACAATCATTGGGATACACATATACACATGATACCTTGATGTGACTAAAGTTGAGTTGGAGTGGTGTAAGAAAGAGATGTTAGAGGCTATATATAGTCTTAAGAAAAGACTAAAATGACTGCTAGTCTAGATCCTACTATGTAGGTGTTATAGGTTTTCAATGAATTGTTCAAACATGCAATTAAAAATTTGAATGCATCAAATTTTCATTGCATATTTTTAGGATTTTGACATATAGGACATTGTGAAATTATATAGTTTTGACAACTTCATTACTCAAATGTGGAGCAACAGAAAGTTGTAAAGTGTTGAGTAGAAGAAGACTAGTGAATACTAAAAATTATACAATTAGCTACAAATTGGTGATTGCATAAATGAGACAAAAGAAAAGAGGCAAGGTGATATAGTGATGATGTAGGAACATTGAACTTGGTTTTTGTGGATCCTATGTTTTGTGTGATTTGGTTTATGTTTTAGATACATTAAGGGACCTTTTCCTATGTGTGAATAATTATTGGGTTGATTGTGTTACAGTTAGCAATCTTTTGTTGGCTGCTACTAACAATTTTTATTTCCTAGGCAAACACTGAAGATTTTTTTCATGAGCTTCAATCTATAAGAGTTATCCTATGCAATATGATATGTGAATTAGTGGATGCTATTTGGTCTTATCTCTAAGGCCACATACTCTTATTTTATCTAATGTATTAGTTATGTGTGTAATCTTGGGGACTATCCTAAGTGTAACTTAAACTTTCATGCTGACTTGTGGCTTTAGTGTTTAATTAACGAGAGTGTTTATTGAATGTAATCTGTTAGGCCAATCTATAACTTGGTTTGGTATAATTAGAGGGTCTTGTAATATCTATATTTATTTAGTTTATCATGGAGTAGCTGAAAGTATCTTGATGGATGACAGGTAGGAGGTGGATCATTCACTATGAGAATTGAGTTGCATTCATCTTCGTTATGGTCATAACTCGTAAGTCTTAATAGCCCACAATATTGGATGTAAATATTATGATTATATTATGAGAATATATGTTGTTTTGGATCTAAATGTATGTGTTATTGTTACATTTCTACTGTTATGATTATATGTGTATACATACACACATATATATACATATATCTATATGTGTATATATGTACACACACACACACACATATCTACACATATACACACACACACACACATGTGCATACATACATACATACATACATACATACATACATACATACATACATACATACATATATATATATATATATATATATATATTGATGAAGGGTGCCAACCTTCATACAATAAACCCATAATAGAAACAAAAAAAAAACAAAAAATGCAAGAACAAAATATGGACTTCATATTATCTACGCAAATTTGAAACTACAAAATTCACAAGTATAATATGCTAACCACATATGCACCTTCATTATAGTAATCTGCAAGACTAAACTTTGAACTACCACCTAGAGTTGTCCTAGGCAATGTTCAAGCCTTTTGAAATAGGTGATTTTATTCTACTTGAGAAGGTTCGAGACATTCAAACTTAATACCTAGGGTTGATAGATCCTAACAATACATATAGAGTCGACCAAATATATATTTGACAATTATTTTAGAAATTTTGGGTAACCCAACTTTGGAAGGCCATAACTCTTGAACTGTTCATCTAATTGGCCATTATAACTACTTTTTGGAAATTCCAGCTCATGATATAAAATCTTGAAATGGTGCAATCATGTTTTCATCGAGTTTTTTGATCTCATCTAGCCACTCTAAAGCCTCCAATGGTGAGCTTGAAGATTTTTCTTGTAAATTTTCTATCAAAAATTAGCAATAACTTCTCAAGTAATTAAGTTGGAGCAATGATTTTTTTATGGTAGTATTATAGTTCTAAAATGAACCTTCATGTAGAAAATGAGAATATCTTGAGCTCCTATGAAAAACCTACTAAAAGTAGCAAGTTCCTAGAAATTGTAACCCCCTATCTACTAGTCCTAATTAAAATAGAAAATGCAAAAAATAAAAATGGTTTTGGGTGATGCAAGATTGCTCTTACACCCACGATGCTCCTCCATTAGACACCTGAGGTAATTTGAGAAATGACTCTATCATGTCTTAGGTATCCAGAGGAAAACCAAGACCATTAACCTCCTCCCTTCCTAGCCATGATGAATCCTCTACTAGCCTCCCTTTCAATTTGACTAGGTATTCCTCATAAGTTATGTTCCTTGTATTTTTTCCAACATGACTATCCAATATCTCCTTAATCTCCTTTGTAACCAAGCTAGCTGCTAGAATACTCCATTGTGCTTATACAACTTCATCTCTATCAACTCCTCATAATACTCTATCAAATCTAAACTATTAAATACTAGTGAAATATTCAATTAAGTAGGCAACTCCACTTCATAAGCATTTCAAGAATCATGCCTTTTCACTTTCTTGCACGGTACAAACTTTTTCATTTTTAGCTTATTATATGTACCCACTATAAAATGCTCCTTTCTAAAATGAACCTTGACTTCATTTCCAAAAAATAATTCCTTATACCTCCTTTTAACATATGCCTTATCCTTATACTATGTATTCATCTTTATGATGTGCTTCCTCACCTCTTCATGGATGTTCTTCAAATTTTTAACAAAATCTCCTACTTAAAGACTACTTATATCTCCATTATCCAATTGTCTCAATTTAAAATCCTTTTTGGGACTACTCTCATATACAATCTAGAATGGTGATTTACCAGTACTCTTGTTGGAAGAATTATTTTATGCAAATTCTACTTGTGGTAAATTCAAATCCCATCCTTTTGGTTTGTCTCCAACCAAACATCTTAGAAAATTTCCCAAACTCCTATTTACCACTTTTTTTTCCATCAGTCTATGGATGATGTGATGAATTAAACCTCAAATCTATCTTCAACCTCTTTCATAATGTATGCTAGAAATACCCAAAAAAATTTGTGTCTTGATATGAAACTATACTCTTTGGAAGACCATGTAGTCTCACCATTTCTTTGAAAACCATCTCTGCCTCATGAACAACAACACTAGTCTTCTTGCAAGGAACAAAATGTGCCATCTTTGAAAGCCTGTCAACTACCACAAAAGTTGAATCATGCCCTCGCTGCATTCTCAAAAATCAAGGAGAAAAATCCATGCTGGCATCCTCCCATGGCTTCTTTGGTACAGGTACTGACTAATACAACCCCATATTTAGCATCACTCCCTTCACCATCTAACATACTCTACAACTTTGTACAAAATTCTTCACATCTTGCTATAACTATGGCCAATAAAAATTCTCAACAACCAAAGCTATGGTTTTATCTCTCCCAAAATTTCTAGCCAATCCTCTAGTATGCTTCTCGTTGATGAGATTCTCTCTTATTGAACTTCTTGGAATGCAAAACTAGCTTCCTTTGAACAACATACAATCTTGGATCATGAAATCCAACTACCTTGTCCTTTCAAGTATAACAAGTTCTATACAAACTTTCCATGCTTCACCAAAATCAGGATCGTTTAGATACATAGTACTAAGTTCCTTGAACCCAACCACCTCTATCTACATTTCTGTTAGCAGAAACCATCTTCTACTAAGAGCATTTGTAACTTTCTTAGACTTCACACTCCTATATTTCAAGACAAATACATAACTTTACAAACAATCAACCCATTTCAAATGCCTTTGGTTTAATTCTTCGTGACTATTCAAATATTCAAAAGCTTGATGATTAGTATACAAAAAAAACTCCTTAGGAAGAATAAAGTGTCTCTACTTCTTCAATTATTGAATTATAGCATAAAATTCCTTATCACAAATAGAATATCTTCTATTTGCATCATTCAACTTCTCACTAAAACAAGGAACATGTCTAGCTTCTTGGCTTGAAATAGCTCCGATTATAGTACCACTAGCATCAAAGTCTACTTGAAACACCCTATTAAAATTAGGAAGCACTAAAACAGGTAGCTCAATAACTTTATATTTGGAAAGATTAAAACTCTTATCTACTCCTACAGTCCACATAAATTCTTTCCTATCTCTCATTATTTCAGTCAAGGGTTCACAAATACTTTAGAAATCTCTTATGAATTTTTTGTAAAAACTAGATAGTCCATGAAATGATCTTACCTCTATTGCACTCTTTAGAGTAGGCTAGTCAAGGATAGCCTTCACTTTCTTTGGTTCAATTTTTAAACCTTCTATTGAGACTACAAATCCCAAGTACACACACTCCTTTACAAAACTACACTTCTCTAGGTTTATCAGCAACTTTTCCTCCCTCAACTTAGTAAACACCTTGGGAATATGAATTGAATGCTCCTCCAATTTCTTACTAAATATTAAAATATCATCTAGGTAAACAATGACAAACTTACCCAAAAACTCCTTCAGTGCCTAATTCATGAGCCTCATGAAAGTGCTTGATACATTGTTTAGCCCAAAAGGAATGACTAACTACTCATATAGTCCTTTTTTGTTCAATGTAGTCTTCCACTCATCACCTTCTCTAATATGAATCTGATGGTACCCACTCTTCAGATGTATCTTTGTGAAATAGTTAGCTCCACTCAAACAATCCATACTATCTTGCATCCTTGGCAGTGGAAATATGTAATTGATTCTGATCTTGTTGATATCACAAGAAATTGTCCACATTCTCCATTATCCATTCTTCTTTGGTGATAATACAAATGTTACACTCTCTGAAATCAAGCCCTTCTACAACAACTCATGAACTTCCCCATTCAACTCTTCACTTCCTACTAGTATCATTCTGTGCACTGCCTTGTTTCACAAACTAGCTACTATAACCAACTCCATCTAGTGACTAATCTTCCTCATTAGGGGCAATCCATTAGCCACATTATCTTAGAAAACTCTCCCAACATATCTACAACCTCTATAGGTACCTCCTCTAATTCTTCTTTACTATCATATGGAACTATAGAAAAACACATAAGCTCACACTTCATACCTTTGAGAAACTCCTTTACATCAACAAAAAATATTCTAGCAAGACTACATACCTTTTCTTCTTTCTCCTTCAACAATTTCAACTTATGCTTCACTCCATCCTTGATAAGAGTGTAAGTATTTTCTTTCATATCGTATACATTATGCCTGTCAAACTACCATGGCCTACCTAACAACATATGCTCATTGACCATGACCCTGTAGTCCTCTTTCACCCAAGCAATATGGTATTGACATGTGTGTTTATGTCTCTTCAGCTTCAACTTCGCAACCATCATTTATGACACCAAATTTTTAGTACTTCAATCATCAATGATCACATCACAACAGTAATGTTCACATGTGAACCTTGCATGAAACAAGCTCCTTCTTTGATCAACTTCATTCTCACCACTCAACAAGACTTTCTTTTCTAACTAGAACCTCTCCTCTTTCAACATATTTAGAATATGATGATTTGGCATTCTGATGAACATGCACAACTCTAGCATGGCCTTATATTCATCAATCTATCCTTCCTTGGTGCTTAGAACATTCAAATGCTTTATAGCCTTCTTCTCCACAATAATAACATTTCCAATGGAAGCCTCCTCTTCTAGATCCTTCTCCTCTGCCTCTTGCTCTCTAATTTCTATTGTTCTTATAATTGAAATGATTGGAATTGTTTCCCCTCTGGTTGTGACTAATACTTCCAACCTTATCCTTATTCTTTTGATCATCATTGGGCCCTCCATAAGATCGTCTACCAAATCTTCTACTGTGACCTTTTCTGTTATTCTTGTTGTCAAACTTCTTGCTCAATTTTTCCTCACCTCTTAGGGAAAACTGGTATGCCTCCTCAATCTTGTTCATTCAAACTAGATTCAACTCATCATGAATACTTCACCTTAATCCATTAAGATAATGGGCCACTTTCTCCTTATCAGCTTCTGTATTCTCGATTCTAATGAGAACTCGATAGAACTTTTTAGTATACTCTTGAATAGATTTTCCCACTTTCTTCAACCCTTGCATTTTCTTCAATAGATCAATCTCATAATCAACAACAATGAATTTTTTCTTCAATTTAGTTATCATCTAATCCCATCTAGTGACTTTTTCATTTCCCTTTCTATTTCACTCCAAGTGAACCTCTTGCCCCTAGATCTTTGCATGTCCCTTCATTTCCACCTTCGTAAACTTAACTTTATCAGGATCATCAATATCTTGATACTAAAAGTACTTCTCTAGGTTAATATTTTCTAAATATGTGGGAACCTCAAACTTAGTTCTTTTTCCAATCTTGTATATGGCCTTAAAAATTCTCTCTTCCTCTAGGTTTAGAACTACCTTTGCATCAACATCTTCTTCTACTTCATCTTGATCCTCACTTTCATCACTTATGGGAAGATTTATTCCTCTACGCATTTTTTCTTCCAATGATTGTTGTTGTCTTTGGAGGTCCTAAATCCCTTAGGTATAACACCTACAACTCTTTTATCATGCTCTATTCATGGAGACTTTTTTGCATTTTTGTTGAAGCCCTAGTACAAACTACCTCACAATCGACGATCTGTCTACATGCTTAGCCCAAACCCTAGTCTTGGTGTAAACTACCTCACATTTGGCAACCTATCCACTAACTCTACCTCTAATACCACTTGATGAAGGCTGCTCCCTTAATACCATAGACCCATAATAGAAATAAAGAAATAACAATAAATGTGAGAACAAAATATGGATATCTTATTATCACCACAAATAAAAAATTGTAGAATTCACAAGTACAATATGCTAACCCACATGGGAAACTTAATTATAGTAATCTGCAAGACTATGCTAGGAACTACCACTGAGAGCTATCCTAGACAATATTTGGGCCTTCTTAAGTAGGCAATTTTATGCAGCCTATGAAGGTTCTAGACATTCAAACCTAATACCTAGGGCCAACAGACCCTAACAATACATATATAATTGGCCAAATACATCTTTGACAATTATTTTAGAAAATTTGGGTAGCCCAAATTTGGAAGGCCATCACTCTTGAACTATTTCTCCGATTGGCTATTATAACCACTTTTCAAAAACACAAACTTATGATTTAGAGGCTCAAAATTGCATAAGTGCCCTCCCATCTAGATTTTGAACCTCATCTAGGCACTCTAAGGCCTCAAACAGAGAGCCTAAAGACTTTTCTCTTAAATTTTCCACCAAAAATCCTCAATAACTTCCTTGATACTTAAGTTGGAGCAAACGAGATTTTTATGGTAGGCTTATAACTCTAAAATGAACCTTCATGTAGAAAATGAGAACATTTTGAGCTCGTACATGACAAACTTACTAAAAATATAAAGCTCTTAGAAATAGTAACCCCTGTGTCTACTAGTTCTTATTTAAATAGAAAAGGTTGAAAATAGAAATTATATTTTTGGACGATGCAAGATTTCTCTTACACTTAGGATGCTCCTACATCATTTATACATATATGTACATACACACACATGTATATACATATATATGTGTTTGTATATGTATGTATGTATATACATATATACATATACATATAATTATTTCATCACATATATATACATTTATATATATATATACATATAGATATATATACATACACACACACACACACACACATATAGTCCAATGGGTTTATCTTAGTTGGATGAAGGAATGAGTTCTCATTGTTGAGACCTTGGTTCTAATCCCAAGAAGGACATCTTTGTGGAGTTCTAAGTTGTGACTCTTCACTTCAAAATGTTGTTTCTAGTGTGGTTGCTCATGAGGAGATTGAATAAGTTTGTAATGCTCATGTTGTTTCTTGAATGAGCACAAGATTTGTAAGTGATTTCAATATAATATGTACACACACACACACACAGACACACACACAAGTCAAACATGTCTAGACAAAAACAAGCTAAACCATAAGAGATTTATATATCTTGAGTAACCTTGTTCATCTACAAGGGAGTCTTAGTTTCTTCCTCATATATATCCTCAATATAATGGAGCCTCTTGGATTTCTATTTTATCATAATCTATTTTCCCTTATCCTCTTTTCTCTTCATATCAAATTTCAAATCCACCTCTTTTGGCTTTCCTTTATTTCAATACCTTTTTTCTTGTAGGGTTTGAGACAAGTCTATGGGAGCGTCTCCTACCACCATTTAATTTCAACATTTTACCAAAAAATAGAAAGCTTCATTATAGGTTTAAGGATACTAGAGGAACGGGGGTCCCACAAAATAGTTGGAGAGTTGGGAATGTAAATCAACATAGCCATAGGGGCAGTATATGGTGCCTAGGGGTGTATTAGAATAATATTATGAGGAGGATACTTTTGTCACTTAGGTTTGCACCCTTGTCCAAGGCCTATGCGTGATAACAACCTAGTGAAACAAGGAAACAACCTCCAAGCTGTGGGACTTGAACTACGAGGTTGAGTCTTTGGAGAAGGTCGGCTTCCTCTTACTATTAGGGCGCACCCAACTACTCTGGGAGAGGAAGAGGGAGAAAGAAAGAATGAAAGAAAATCTACCTAGTTCTAATCTAAGGAGGTGATGCACCAAAAAAGAGTGTTCGGACCAATCTCTGCCCATATGTGCGCTACTGAACCAGAATTAAACTAAGGATATACACATCCAGACTTGCTTTAATTAAATAACCACATACAAATCAGAAAACCAACATGAATGACACAAGGAACAAGTTCACTTATATATCATTCATAGGCCAGCAAACATACAGTCATGCAGATTACATATTTCCACAAAACAATGGCACAGGCAAAGAATTCTTGCACTTTAATACCAATGGCTAAAGGAGATAAGTAGAGAACCAGACAGTTCAGAGGCATAGGGGAATTCACACTAGAATTGCAGAGAAAAAGCAAAGGAAAAATTAGAGAGAAGGTCCCCCTTTACAAAACTACAAAATTTTCCTTCATAGTTCAGGCATAACTGAGATCTTTTCCTACTGAAATGACTTCAAAGCTACCTGCCATTAAGTCCTGCAGAGGACAACCATGGAAATCTGAAGAAAATCTGATTTTTTTTGCAACAGGTGTTCAGAGAGGACTGAAAATGGTGCCATCGAGGTTCTGACTAGGTAGATGGATTGACTAAGATGGTGGAGTGTTCTTCCTCATTTTGCATTCATTTTGGGTAGGTCAGGATTGATCGTAAAGATCAGATCGCACAACAAAATCGATTACCTTCGTTTCTTGGTTCATGAATCAATAGGATCAGCGAGGTCAAACGGTTCCACATGCTGACTGGACCACGCAGGCCAATCACATTCCTTCCTTCTATCATTCTTGGACACCTTTTCCACGTTTGACCACCCTTAATATTGACTAGGCACCATGTCACTATTGAAAAAGTCTTCAAAAATCTTGATGGTGCCATAGCGCCTAGTGGTCTAAACCTAACTGTGGTACCTTTCCACCATCCAGCCGTAACATCAAAACTAACTGTCACATTGACTACAACGATTTCTCTAACTTCTAGCCATTAACCATCAACCTTGGCCGAGCCAGTGAGACACGTGTCAACAAGGCACCATGTCGCCATGGTATCCAACGTGCATCTTTCGATGGCGAGATAGTGCCAAGCGTCGATTTGCCTTAAATTCGATCATCGTGGAGACTCGTCATACCACTATACTATTCTTACCCCAGCCTCATCATACCTGATGCCACCTCAGCAACTGAATCACACTCGAATGACACCTGGCAATACTTGATAGACGTACCTTGGTGAGACTTGGCCTTGTTGATCCACGTGGTGAAAGGGCGCTATGTCGCTATGGTAAAGATTGCGCAACTTCACCATAGCGACATGGCACCTTTCGTCAATTTTCCTTGATTTGACGTCAAGGAAGATAGACACTGCCCCTTAGTGTATCAATCAATGGGAACTAGCCACGTGCCAGCTATCTATATTTCTTACGTCTCCAAACCTAGACCCACGACAACACGTGTCCTCCAAGCACCAAATCACTATCGTAAATCTCGTGCAACTTTTCCATAGTGTGATGGCGCTTGCCCTTGATCTCTACAGATCTGATGGTGGAGAACTTAACCCTTTACTGCACTCACTGCGTTGAAGATCTCATCCCACAATCTATCTGTATTCTGAATTGACATACGTGGCAGTCCCCCATTGGCCTAACGAAGCACCACCCTGGCAGGAAATCATTGGTCTGACAAAGCATCAACCTGGAGGGTCCGTACTTCTTTGACCTTACTGAGGGGACACATGGTGCCTAGGCGCTATGTCGCTATGGGGAAATTGAGGCCAACTTCTCGTAGCGGCATGGTGCCCAAACGATGACATGTCTTCTGATTTGCACGTGTCTTCAAATGATTCACCACCATGGCACCGGACTCCACCAACTGGGTAGATGAGGTACAAAATGGGACCCATCTTTCCTCGATTCGCCACGGTTGATTTTTCTATTTGGGTGCTATGTTGCCATCGAAAAACTCATGAGTTTTCTGATGGCGCCATGGCGCCCCACTGACTTTTCTGACTTCTCGGCCTGTGAAACTGACCACTCGCCGTGAACATTTTTTCGGTGTGACACAACCTCCCTGCCGTAAGACATTTTCATCGGTCGCTATGTCGCTATGAAGATTTTTTTGCCAACACATGATAGCAACATAGCACCCAAGGTGCTGCAAAAATTTTTTGACCTGCCAAAGAATCTTGGATGACTTGCCTCGCGGACCCACCATGGTAATGTGTCACCAGGGCGTGATGTCGCTATGCTATCTGCCGTGCAACTTCTGAAAAGTGACATAGCGCCAACCATCGATCTGCCTTAGATCTGATGATGGAGAACCTACGGGGTGTAGAAGCCATGTTATAAGGCTTAGGCATTAAAATAATATTAACTTTGGGAATTTAGCCATTGGACGGACTGGACATTTGAAATTTGAATCTTGGCGAGGCGAACAAATGATAACATTTCTGGCGACTCACAGGGGACACAAACTTGCTATGTGTACGACCAGTGGCCTCATGTTTCCATTGGGCTATGGAGTCAAAAAATGGGTCTATGCATAATGTGAAACCCTAACCCTACGTAAGACATCTCAAAATCCGCTACCTCACAGGGAGACGGCTGTGCCCGCGCACTTCTTGAAAAGCAGGAAACAACAAAAAAGAAACTAAACTACTTATGTACATGGATTCCCAAATTTTCAAAAATAGGGCTTTATATAGATCCCATTGACTGGAATGGGAAAAATTTCACCATTGGGCCTGCTTAGCTGGAATGCATTAGCCTGTTTGCAACTGGCAATCAGATAGGGGCCACTCCATAATGCATCAAATTTGGAATGTCTTCCTGATTTTTCCCTATCTGCATCCCACTTTAGAACTAAATCTCCTTCTCTAAAGGTTCTGACCCTATTTTTTTTATCAAAACTCCTTTTCATTTGCTGCTGATGCATCTCTAGGGTCTGCATAGCTTTATTTCTTTTTTCTTCTAACTCAATTAGCTCTACCATTCTTATTGACATGGCACTATCTTCAATCAATTCAAGCTGATGAGCCAACTCCAAGGATGGGAATTCCAATGAGATTGGGAGTCTGGATTCCCTACCATATACCAGCACAAAAGGTGAATTTCCAACAGATCTCTTGGGTGTTATCCTATCAGCCCACAGAGTAGTTCTTAATTTCTTATACCAGGCCCTCTGACTATCTTCTATTGTCCTCTTCAGGATTCTGATTAGATTCTTGTTGGAAGAATCAGCCAAACCATTACCCTAGGGATAGTAATTTGATGATGTGCTCAGGTAGATATTATGGCTCATTGCCCATTCACAAATCTGGGTCCCAACAAAAGACTTAGCATTGATTGAGATGATAGTAGAAGGAGCACCAAACCTAGATACAATTCCATCAAGGAACTCAACAACTAATGGTTCTGTGGCATCCTTCAAGGTAACTGCTTCTGTCCACCTAGTGAAATAATCAGTAGTAGCCAAAATCCACTTATGACCTGCACTAGATGGAGGATTAGTGGGGCCTATAAAATCCAACCCCCACAGAGTAGAGGGTTGATCCACCTAAATAGGATGAAGAGGGAGAGCTGCAAGCTTCTGTTTTCCTGAGAAGAAAGAACACTTCTTGAACAGTTTCTCACGTATCTATAGCAATCCTGAAACAAAGATGGCCAATAATAACCAGCCCTCATGATCTTCATGGCAGTTGTTCTTGCTGAGAAATGACCACCATCAGGGTCATCATGAAGTTCCTTAATCATCCTCTTAGCCTAATCCTCTTCAATGCATCTCAACTAGGTCCCATTAAAATCCCTCCTGAATAGGATACCATCAATCACAACATAGGAAATGGACTATAGTCTATATTGTCTCCTTTTAGTTCTATCCAATCCCTGAGGGTATCAATTCCCTGATAAGAAACTCTTCATATCATTTATCCAGCTCCTTGGACCATTAGCATTTCCTTCCTCCTACTACTCTGTTAATACCATTGTAGCCTATTCATCAAAATCCTGACCTGATAACATTTCTTTGCACAACCCTTTCCCTCTTACCAGCTTGGTAATCTAAATATCAACATCAAACTCCATTACCTTAGTGATCCATCCAGCTCTCTTTTCACTAATATCTTTGCTTAACAGGAAGTCTTTTACACTGGCATGGGGCACCAACAAATGGATCCTATTGTGGGATAAGAGGTGCTTGAATTTCTTCAAGGCTCTGATGACCGCAAGGGCCTGCTTCTCAACAAATCTGTACTTATTTTCATATTCCTTAAGCCCTTCACTGAAGAAAGCTATGGGCTGCTCCTCATCCTTGTCATTTGTTTGAGTCAAGACAGAAGAGATACTTGACCCACCACCTAAAGTATAGAGGATGAAATCTTTCTCAAAATTTGGGTTTATGAGAGTAGGGGCTGAGGCTATGGCTGCCTTGATCTCTTCAAAACTCTCCTTCCCTTCCTTGGTCCATGCGAAAACCATACCTTTCTTAAGCATAGCTGTAAGAGGTTTCACCATGGTAGCAAAATTAGGAATAAACCTTCTTACAAAATTTATCCTACCAAGGAAGCTTTGCAACCCCTTCTTGTGTTTAGGAACAGGAAGGGCAAGTATTGCCTTTGTTCTTTCGGGATCAATGGTTAGCCCATCCTTAGATACAATGTGTCCCAATAATTTTCCATAGCTTGTAGCAAAGACACACTTGGCTGGGTTAAGGGAGACCCCAAACTCTCTACATCTTAGAGATACCTATCTTAGATGATCAAAGTGATCTTCTATATTTTTTGAATATACAGTTATATCATCAAGGTATACTAAGAAAAACTTGTCAATTAATTTTTTGAAGGCCATCTCCATTGCCTTCTGAAATGTGGCACCTGCATTTGTTACTCCAAGTGGCATCTTGCAATAAGCATAGGTGCCCCATTTAGTAGTAAATGTTGTCTTATGTTTTTCAGATTATTTAACCAACACTTGGTTATAATCGGAGAATCCATCAAGAAAAGAGAATCTCCTTGACCCACTAACTCTGGACAGGATTTGCTCCATGGAAGGGAGAGGATGGTGATCTTTAAGGGAAGCTTGATTAAGATCCCTAAAGTCCACACACATTCTGATTTCTCCATTCTTCTTCCTTACAGGGAAAAGGTTAGCTACCCATGATGAGTGCTTGATGGGAAAAATTATATTTGCCTCAATAAACTTGGATAGCTTCTTTCTCATTAAAGGTTCAATCTTAGGATTCACTGGCCTCTATTTTTGTCTTACTGGTTTGGCCTTATCAATTAAATCTATGGTATGCTGAAAAAAACTCGGGTCAAACTCTTTTAATTCATCATATGACCAAGAAAATACATCATTAAATTCTTGACATAGATGAATGAAGCTTTCTTGCTCAGTTTCAAAACATACATTCCCCATATTTAGAGATTTTCCACCAGCGATCGTAACTGGGGCATGATCATGCTTTTCTGCAGCTAGATTCACTCCTTTGCCTCTTGTTTGATCATCAGGATTAAAGACACTCTCCAAGTTAATGAAACCCTTGGGCAACTTGTTAGAATTGAGATGAATGATCTGATCACTATACTGATCTTGTAGTCTTGACTAGTTTCTATCTGAGAATTCTGCCTCATTCTGCAAGAAACTCACAATTTGCTCATCAAAATCAAACACCTGCCAATGAGTGTTGTTGTCAGGGATGGTAGGCCTCACCACCACCTTTATTTGTTGCTTCTTCTTCTCGTCAAGATTCCCTAGTACATCATAAGATGCACCTATTGCTGCAAGTCTATCAGCATATTTCTTTTCTTTTCTAGGAATGCTCCAAATATTAAATGTGTTAAAGCCCTCAAGCAAATCCCAAACTTTGTGTTTTTAAGACTTGAGTAGGCCATTTTTGGTGATGTTCTAGTTTCTCGCCTGATTGACTACCAACTCACTATCCCCATATACTCTCAAGGCTTGAATTCCTCTCTTTTGGGCAAGTAAGAGACCTTGAATCAAAGATTCATACTCGGCCACATTATTGGTGCAACTGAATTGGAGCCTAAAGGAGAAGTAGTATCTTATTTGTGTAGGAGAGATCAACATAACACTAGTCCCTGATCCATTTCTATTCCTTGAGCCATCAAAGTACATACTCCATGTTCCATTTATATCATCATTATTCCCAACAATATCAGGAACTTGAGCATCTTTCTCTATTATGCAATATGTACTAAGGCCTATCTCAAGAGTCTCTAACATAGGCTCAAACTGATATGCATTTTCCCACTCATCCAAGAAGAAATCAAGAATCTCCACTATGGAAGTGGCAGGCTCATTTACTACGTCATTTTCATCCATCTCTAGAATAGGGCAATTCATGTTGATGGGTTTGGGGGTGTAAGATTTAATGTGATGAAGGGCTTGAGGTTCTACTCTAATTGAGGCATTGGCTCCATATCTGGTCCTAAATGATATATATGACCAATCAACAGAGCAGTGAAGTCTCTTGAAAGATAGATAGTAAAATGGGGCTTGACTTCAGCAATAGATATGTCTTGAATGACAGTGCAACTAGGGCATGCATGTAGGGTCATCTTCACATTCCTAAGGATACCTACAATTTTGACAATACTACCATCTAATCGTAACACATCCCTAACAATGGGCTCATATTTCATTCCTAAAGCATTAGCAACACACCTAGGCATTACTGAGCTACTAGCCCCTGAATCTATCATGCAATTGTGGACTAATTTGCCTCCTATAATCAGAGAAACATAGAATGGAGGAGGTCTAACCTTTTTATTGGTCTCCACATCCCCTACTGGTTGTACTAGACTTGTGGCACTCTCCATGGTAGATGGCTGATCCTTGGGTTCAATCTTCTCTAATTCTTACTGCAGTATCCTCTTCTGCATTGGTATGGTAGTAACAACATCCCACATAAAAATGTTCACATTTGTCTTCTTCATTTTCTCTACCACACTAAATGGTGCATTAGAAACTTTTGTAGAAATTTTGGGAGCCGCACTTATAAGGGGTTGAGATGGGGCAACATAAGGATCACTTGCATCTTTCTATCTAGAATCTTGCCTTTGTTGTTGTGAAGCACTTTTTTGTTCATTTGCCACTTGTATATGAGGTGTAGCACTTGAACTTGAGGCCTACTTAGGAGAAGGATTGGCAGTATGTTCTATAGCTCTCTTCTTACTTCTTGTGTTATGAGCAATGGAATCCTGGTTTACATTATAGTGCTCCTCCATCTGATGATTCATGAAAGAGCAATCATCCTGTCCTTGAATATATGAGGCCTCCTTGGGATGATCCTCTTTGTATGATTGCTTTGCTGCAGGTTCCTGGTTAGTCAGGACCAAATAAGATTCTACCTTTTGGCACATGCAATAGACATAAGAATAGTTGTAGGAAGGACATAAATCTTGATCTTGGGCCAAGTTATTTTGAGGGACTATAGCTCTATTCCTATTTGAGCTTGAAGTAGAAGCATGACTATTTTGCCTACCCTGATCAAAAGAGCTATTCCACTAATTAGGAGGCCTACCACCATTTGGAGCCTGATATTGCAATTGGGGAGGCTTGCCACCTTGAGCTTGCTGCCTTTCTAAGGCCACACCACCTTGTTACTCATTTTTTGTATCATAGAGAAACTATCCTCTAATCTCTTTCCTTGGTCCTTCAACTCCCTCCCCTGCTCTTGCAATTTTTAATCTAGGGTCCTCTCTCTCTTATCTATATTCAACACTAGACCTTGGAGCATCTCTTTGAGTTCATCTACTCCATTTGAGGGTGTGGAAACTTGGGGAACTGGAGTAAGGGCTTGTGATGTAGAAGTTGTAGGAAGAGGGGCCATTGCCACTTGATGATTTGGGATATCAGGAAAGAAGGGGATAGGGGGCCTTGGAGCCAACTTTCCTCCTTGTATCAGGATGTTCTCAGCTTTTATGGCTATCTCATAGGCATTAGGCAAGGTATCTCCTCCCATAGTTTGAATTGTAGTGGCAATATCACTATTGAAGGCTCTAAGGTAATGCAAGAAGGCATTACCAGGGGTAGGTTTCACCGAAGTAGGTATTCTATCCCATGTCTCTTGAAATCTATAGTTAAAATCAGTCATACATTCATGGGGGGCTCTTTTAATAGTAGTCAACTGCTCTAAAAGTTACAAATGGTCACTTCTATCCTCAAAATGTTTGCATAATCCTGCTCCTAGTCCATCCCAATAAGTTATAGAACCATGAGCTAAGCCTCTATACCACTGTAATGCTTTTCCTTTTAAAGATGAGGCTAGAAGTCTGACAGCAACATCATCTTCTATAATACCATGAATATTACAGACATTTTCTACTTCTTGGATATGCTCTAAAGGGGAGATGGGAGTTTCACTAGTAAAATTAGGTATACTTTTGAGTGCAAATACTGGTATATCATGTCTTTGGGCTGACAATAAAGGACTTCCACCATTAAAGGTAGCAAAAGCATGAACTCTTGGCTGTGCCATGTAAACAAGTGTTCTATTGATGAGTGTTGATGGCAATCTAGGCTGAGTTCGAACAGTAGGAGGAGTAGAGATAGACCTTATAGGTATATTGACTGTTATTACACCCCTAACTGGTGATAATGAAATTCTAGTCCTCCTTCTTCTAGGATTTGAAAGAGAAAGCTCTTGATATCAAAATTTAGCTCTAGAGGATGCCCTTGTTTCAGCTCTGGGCATGAATCACTGCAGCTTTGGCCTAGAACCAGATTTGTTGATGTTCAAAGTCACCAAGTACTTTGAAGGATCAGCCTCTTAAAAGCTTGAATACTGGAGCCAACACTACCTCTTCAGCAATAATCTTTGAAACTCTTTCTTCTTGACAGCAGTAGACTTTAAATTTTGTTTGAAAAATTGTCCCACTGGGAGTGCCAAAAACTGTTGTCACTTAGGTTTGCACCCTTGTCCAAGGCCTATGCGTGAGGACAACCTAGTGAAACATGGAAACAACCTCCAAGCTGTGGGACTTGAACTAGGAGGTTGAGTCTCTAGAGAAGGCTAGCTTCCTCTTACTATCAAGGCGCACCCAACTACTCTTGGAGAGGAAGAGGGAGAAAGAGAGCATGAAAGAAAATCTACCTAGTTCTAATCTAAGGAGGTGATGCACCAAAATAGAGTGTTCGAACCAATCTCTTGCCATACGTGCGCTACTGAACCAGAATGAAACTAAGGATATACACATCCAGACTTGCTTTAACCAAATAACCACATACAGATCAAAAAACCAAGATGAATGACACAAGGAAGAAGTTCACTTATATATCATTCATAGGCCAACAAACATACAGTCATGCAAATTACAGATTTCCACAAAACAATGGCACAGGCAAAGAATTCTTGCACTTTAATACCAATGGCTGAAGGAGATAAGTAGAGAACCAGATAGTTTAGAGGCACAGGGTAATTCACACTAGAATTGCAAAGCAAAAGCAGAGAAAAAATCAGAGAGAAGGTCCCCCTTTACAAAACTACAAAATATGCCTTTATAGTTCAGGCATAACTGAGATCTTTTCCTACTAAAATGACTTCGCAGCTACCTGCCATTAAGTCTTGCGGAAGACAATCATGGAAATCTGAAGAAAATTTGATCTTTTTTTGCAACAAGTGTTCTGAGAGGACTAAAAATGGCACCATCGATATTCTGACTGGGTAGATGGATTGACTGAGATGGTGGAGTGTTCTTCCTCATGCTACATTCATTCTGGGTAGGTCAAGATTGATCGTGAAGATTAGATCACACAACAAAATAGATTACCTTCATTTCTTGGTTCACGAATCAGCAGGATCAGCGAGGTCAAAGGGTTCCACATGCTGACTGGGCCACATGGGCCAATCACATTCCTTCCTTCTATCGTTCTTGGACACCTTTTCCACATTTGACCACCCTTAATATTGACTGGGTGCCATGTCGCTATTGAAAAAGTCTTCAAAAATCCTGATGGCGCCATAACGCCTAGCGGTCTCAACCTAACTGCGCCACCTTTCCACCATCTAGCCGTAACATCAAAACTAACTACGACATTGACTGCGACGATTGCTTTGCCTGCCAACCATTAACTGTCAACCTTAGCCAAGCCAGCAAGACACATGTCAACAAGGCACCACGTCACCATGGTATCCATCGTGCAACTTCTGATAGCGAGATGGCGCCAACCGTCGATCTGCCTTAAATATGATGATTGTGGAGACTCATCGTACCACTATACTATTCTTACCCCGGGCCCATCATACCTGGCCCCACCTCAGCAACCACATCACACTCGAATGACACCTGGCAATACTTGACAGACGTACCTTGGTGAGAGTTGGCCCTACTGATCCACGTTGTAAAAGGGCGCTATGTCGCTATGGTAAAGATCGTGCAACTTCACCATAGCGACATGGCACCTTTCGTCAATTTTCCTTGATCTGATGGCAAGCAAGATAGATACTGCCCCTCAATGTATCAATCAATGGGAACCGGCCACGTGCCAACTGTCTATATCTCCTGCGCCTCCAAACCTGGACCCACGTGAACACGTGTCCTCCAAGCGCCAACTCGCTATCATAAATCTCGTGCAACTTTTCCATAGCGCGATGGTGCCTGCCCTTGATCTCTGCAGATCTTACGGTGGAGAACTTAACCCTTTACTGCACTGGCCGCGTTGAAGATCTAGTCCCACGATCTATCTGTATTCTAACTTGACATACGTGGTAGTCCCCCATTGGCCTAATGAAGCACCACCCTGGCAAGAAATCATTGGTCTGACAAAGCATCAACCTAGAGAGTTCGTACTACTTTGACCGTACTGAGGGGACACGTGGCGCCCAGGCGCTATGTCGCTATGGGGAAATTGAGGCCAACTTCTCATAGCGCCATGACACCCAAACGATGACATGTCTTCTGATTTGCACGTGTCTTCAAATGATTCGCCACCATGGCACCAGACTCCACCAACTGGGTAGATAAGGTACAAAATGGGACCGATCTATCTTCAATTTTCCGCGGTGGACTTTTTTGTTTGGGCGCTATGTCACCATCAAAAAACTCATGAGTTTTTCGATGACGCCATGGCGCCCCACCGGCTTTTCTGAATTCTTGGCCTGTGAAACTGACCGCTCGCCGTGAACATTTTCCAGTGTGACACAACTTGCCCACCATAAGAAATTTTCATCGGGCGCTATTTCGCTATGAAGATTTTTCGGCCAACACATGATAGCGACATAGTGCTCATGGTGCCGCAAAACTTTTTTGACCCGCTAGAGAACCTTGGATGACCTGCCTCACGGACCCACCATGGTAACATGTCACCAGGGCACGATGTCGCTATGCTATCTGCTGTGCAACTTCTGAAAAGTGACATAGCACCAACTGTCGATCTGCCTTAGATCTGATGATGGAGAACCTGCGGGGTGTAGAAACCATGTTATAAGGCTTAGGCAATAAAATAATATTAACTTTGGGAATTTAGCCATTGGACGGGTTGGACGTTTGAAATTTGAATCTTGGCAGGGCGAACAAAAGATAAAAAATACATGACACAATAAAAATTATAGGGATGGTAAATAAGACCTTAGGGAGGGATAGTATAATTTTTTCCCTTTCCTGTACACTTATGCACATTTATAACCTATTATTCAAGATAATGAATTAAAAAGAAAGGGAGGGAAATTTTTTATTGTGGTAATTAAAATAATTTAATAGATGGAAGTGATAGTAATAACTCACTTTTTGGTAGTCCTATAGGATGGACTACTTCATGATTAGGTAGTATACATTTTTTTACAGCCCAACTATTTTTCCTTGTTGAAACCACCTATCAAGGAAATTGACTCTCCATAAACTTTGAAGAATCTATTCATGCTAATTTCATCTACTTCCATTTTCTTCATTCTAGGGAAAGACCTATTGCCTACACAATCACTTCCTCGTTGATTTTGAAAGTGATATAATTAATATTAACTTGTTTATCGTTCTTGTAATATTTTGGTATAGCTCTGGTACCATGTAAGAATTTGGTAAAGCTCTGATACCATGTAACAATTTTCCTAAGGTAATAATTGAACACCAAGATCAACAAGCTCAGTAGATAGCACAAGAGAGACAAATGATGATCAAATAAGAATGAATATCAGGTGATTGGATTAATCAAATAATTGGATATCAGATAATTAGATATCAAATATTTGGAAGAATACATTATAGAAGTGTCTTCTATATAAAGGGAACTGATATGACTAGGAGTCAGCAAAGAGATAAGCATAACAACTAAGTACATGTCCACCAAGAGTGGATTATCCTCCATTGTGAATGAATGGACATGCAATAATGCGAGGATAAGAATGCAAATGTGTATCTCATAAAGAGATGTCGTAGACAACATGTGCTCAATTGGGTATTAGATAATTAGATATCAAATATTTGGATAAGTGCATTATAGAAGTGCCTTCTATATAGAGGCAACTAATATGACTAGGACTCAGCAAAGAGATAAACATAACAATTAAGCACATGTCCACCAAGAGTGGATTATCCTCCATTATGAATGAATATATGTGCAACAATGCAAGGATAAGAATGCAAAGGTGTATCTCATAAAGAGATGTAGTAGACAACATGTGGCCAATTGAAGTGCAAACTACTGTGTTGTCTACATGACAACTCATATGAATATGCAAACTTCTAGGTGTCTACATGACAACGAATATGCTAATGCATTAACCTAAGTAAAGATAAGTAAATTGTAAATATTAAATACTTGTATACACCAACACCCTAAGTGCAACTTAGGGAAATGTACTTAATCTCACAAAAGCTAAAAATAATGCAAGATTGGTCTTGCTTACTAGGCCATGTTAGGTACCCATGTGCAAATGATATGCAATGCAATCTCTCATAAAGTGGAGAAAGAGGGAAAACCACATGGGAAAAACCACCCTCCAAAAAGAGAGAAAAAAAGAAGAAGTAAGATGCATGTATGGATGGAGTAATTAAGAACCCTCTATTATGACACACATCATGCATATACAATAGAAAATTCTCCATAAGAAGGAAATAAGGAGAAATGAAATTCCACCCATAGTGAATGATCTCCTACAAGAATGATGAGTGCTTGAAGACAAAAGAGAATATAATGCCTACAAACAACATTTCTCCCTTTAGGAAGAAGATACACCAAATACAAATGCAAGAAGACTTCCCATTGTGGATAGGAAGTTGGAAGGGGAATCCATATAAATTATGTTGTCCATGAAGTCTAAAGATGTGTCAACATGTCATTGAATACTGATGATGTCACAAACCAATCAAGATCAAGTCCAATTGAAGAAGGTGACAAACAAGTAACCAATGGTAAATGCTCTATATAGGAAAGTAGATCAAACTCCAAAGACCAAGATGCCTCCTTGTCAAAAGTAGGAAGAGAAATAAAGAAGTCCCCCCTCAATATAAAATCTTCGCCCATGATATATGGTCTGGATCAATGTAGAAGCTATAACATAAAAAATTAATGATATTTCTCCCTTGTGGAAGAAATGGTGGCATGATTGTACAAAAGAATCCTCCCCAATCAATAGGAAAAACTCTTAGAATGTAATTTGTCTCAAGAAACTACATAGGAATCTAGAAGACATGAGTATGATCAACCATGCAATGTGACATCTCATGCAAAGTTTGAGATTCATATAAAGCAATGTCCAAAGACTCAAATGTATTCTTGAAAGTGAAAGGGACCTCCTGCAAATGTTGTAAGAAAGTACCCACAATCATGTCAAACTTGAAAGAAAGATCAAGTGGAGAATCATGAGGGTTAGAGTGTTCCCTCACAACAACTAAAGACAGATCATCCTCAATAAGGAGAAGATGTATATCATCCATAGTGTCTCCCATATCTTCAATGTAGGACTCCACAAACAAACATGTAATGTCTATCAAGAAGTCATCCCAAGGAATTGAGTCTGGAAGACACTAAATATCTTGTTGCATTGAATCATGTGAATCCATGACTATGTGAATACAAGCATCATCAAGAGCAACATTAGATGCAATATCAATAGGAGAATTAGTAGCTGCAATTGGAGGTAAAAGATCTTTTGGGAATGGAGGAACATATGGATCTCCATACGTCTCCCAAAGATAGATCCAAATATCAAAAAAATCAATTGACTTCATGTCATCAAGTGTATCCATAACCTCCATATCCATATGTAGAAAGAAAGAATGAAAAATGATTGTAACAGTGTCACCATTGTATGAAAGTCCTTTCACATATTGCAATACATTATTTTCACTAAGACTAATCAATGCAACCCCCCACCCCCACCCCCCCACCCCCCAAATATATTTTTGACTCTTTATACTAAGTGTATGAACAATTTCCACTTGTCAAAGTGAACCAAAGTGGACTTCTGATTTTATGGTTACAACAACAAATATGAAGCTATCTATGACTCAACAAGATAAGACACAAGACCTCTCAAAGATCTACTTAATTACAAGTACCAAAATAGGTCAAAAATGACCAAATGCTGAAAGTACTATGTCTACTCAAAATTACTCCAAACTGATACTAGATTTGGAAAGTAGTCAAAAAATTATGTACTTCCAAAAAAATAGCACATGAATATGTGTACATATGAGCCCGAACGAAGCCTCTAAATTTGTAAAGATTGGGATTGTTAATTTTCAAAAAAATTTAGCAAAAAAGATCACAAACAAACTACACCAGTGTGTGGATCGCACAATTCTATCCCAAAACAAACAAACAAAATTGCTCAAAAAAGGAGTCCGTATGAGGGATATTTTTCTGTTTGAAAATCACCGCTGTAATTCTTTTTCTTAAATCACTGCCATCACACCTCCAAAAATAAATAACTCTAGATTTCACCTTAGATATTTGATTTTGATTTAACAAAATTTGATTTGGGGGGTTTTTTGACCTTCAGAATGTGATACCAAAATTTGATTTGCACCACCAAGCTCCAATCTTGACCTATAAAAATAAATCTCTCCAATGTCTATGCAATAAAACTCCTATGGCTTTGATACCATGTACGAATTTGGTATAGTTTTGGTACCATATAAGAATTTGGTATAGCTCTGATACCATGTAAGAACATTCCTAGGGTAATAATATGACACCAATATTAAGAAGCTTAGTAGATAGCATAGGAAAAGTAAATGATGATCAAATGAGAATGGATATCAAGTGATTGGATTAATCAGATAAATGGATATCACATAATTAGATATTAGATATATGGATGAATACATTATAGAAGTTCCATGTATATAAAGGCAACTAATATGACTAGGAGTCAACAAAGAGATAAGCATAACAACTAAGCACATGTCCACCAAGAATGGATTATCCTCCATTGTGCATGAATGTATGTGCAACAATGAGAGGATAAGAATGCAAAGGTGTATCTCATAGAGAGATGTAGTAGATAACAAGTGCTCAATTGGAGCACAAACTACTATGTTGTCTACATGACAAGTCATATGAATATGCAACTCTTAGGTGTCTACATGACAACTAATATGCTAATGTATTAACCTAAGTAAACTTAACTAAAGTGTATATAGTAAATACTTATTTACACCAACACTTCAAAGTATTTATAAGCTATGGTGACACCATTTCATCAAAACCTTTCATGGTTTGCATAAAAGGAAACCACCTACCCTTTGTTATATACATCCAAGTGCACTCATTCTAGCACCACTCATCTCCAATCTTCATGGATATAGTTGTATCCCTTTCAGGTCCCATGTCAACTAGCAAAGCATGCTCCTCATTTTATTTTAGCATGAAATATTTAAGAGAATTTTCAATGATGTTAAAATTTGATTTGTAGAAGTTATGTTTGGTAAAAATAAGTTCACCAGTAAAGTGGATAATAAACAAGCCTTTCCAAATAATTCCTTCAACTATATCATTTTTTTAGATGACTTGATCAAAATTGAAATTTCTATGGTACTCCAACACGTGAGAAGGGTAAATCAATAGAACCCCTTAGTAAATGAAGTGATATTGGGAATCACTAAAATAATGACAACAATGGCTTTTTGATTCATCGTTAATGTGCCATCCACAATCATTCCTAATGGTGTTGCCCAAAATCTTGAATAAATCTATTTGGGAATAATTTCATAATAAATTGTAGACCATATAATAATATCTTACTAAGGTAACATGCCAACTAATGTCCTTATCCCAAGTTCGGATGCCAAGAACCTTGTTAGGCCAGTTGGAAAGCATTTTCAATAATATCATTATCCATATCATTACATGCCAGTTCATTCTTACCAAGAGTTTGAATTTCCAATGGTAGGGAAGCAAACTATCACCAACATTGTAGTCCAGTTAGCTCTAGTTGCATGCCTGCTAGTTTATTAGCCACCTCATTTCCTTCATGGTACATTTTTTGAATAGTGAGGTTCTTCATTTTTCCAAGGAGAGGAAACATGTCTTACAACACATGTATCATTTCCCAACCCACCTATGATTGTTGATTAAAAATATCAATAACCAGTTTGGAGCTTCTTTCAACCTTAATCCTATGATTACTCAAGAAAGCCATAAATTTGATACCCCATAAGAGTGCCAAGGCTTCTTTCATACTAGAGGATTTGGTGCCAAGTTGCCAAAATAGGCCATAATGAACATCCCCTTGCCATCGTGAATAATCCATTCACCTGTTACAATCCCATTCTTAGCCACCCCATCAAAATTGAGTTTGAGAAAATCATGAGGTGGGATGTGTGTGTGTGTGTGTGTGTGTGTGTGTGTGTGTGTCTAGTTTGATATTAAAATTATGTTTGGGTGTCTCTTGTATTTTCTTATTTCCATTTTTCTTTTCTCTTCTTTTTTCCTCTAGTCATTCTTCCCTTATTCTCTCTCTTTAGTTTTTAATTTACTTATTTCCTCCTTAGGTTTTCATGCTTCTTCTCTTTGCCCCCTCTCCTTTTCTTTGATGCTAATAAAATCATGCACAATCTTACCTAGAGCATGAATATATAATATCATGGATTGTGGAAATCTATTATGGATAAGAGAAATGATTTTTAGTTTTACTCTATCGATTTTCAATTACTTCTTCATTTTACAACTTGATTCTACATTTCTATATTACTTTTTATATTTTTTTTTTGAGAAATGTTAGATATTTTTATGACTCTTAACCCCTTAATATATATATGCACTCATAAAGAAAACAAAGACCCTTTGATGATTCTATCAAGCAATATCTGAGCAACTTAAACAATTAGTTTTTAATTATTATTGCATTTTTTTATCTTGTATTTTTAGATACTGCCAATATGATTATTGTAAAATGGTCTCATATTATATCCATTTTTTAATTTAAAATGACTATTCCAAAAGATCGAACAAAACAAACATACTTTTCACTGCAAGGACATCTCTCATAATAAAGGAGAGTATTCATAAAATAAAATAAAGGATTAGGATTGTGAGAGGACCGTGCCCATAGTGGGAAAAGTGCTACCCAGGTATTGAAATGCGGAATATCTATTTCTAGTTCTACGAGGTCTCGTATTTAAGGAAGGGTAATTGACTTTTGATTTTGAACAAATCAATATAATTACAGGAACTTAATTTTTTATTTGTGCTCACCACTAGATGGCTGAAGAATGTCCTCCACTGACGGATTCCCCGATTCGGTTTCATATTATATATTCATTTGAATTTGTGATAGCACCGTTTTAAGTAAAGTCGATGATAATATATTATTTGAAAGGTGGAGATAGTGGAAGGCGTGTAGGCGTGGGTATATTTGAGGGCGAATATACTCAAGAGTGGGACAGCCTTTCACGTGGGACGCCAGGCCGTGGGGGCCTCCGCGGATTTGTAGAAAATATTGGAGATACTATTAACATTTGAGAAGAGGAACGCCGGCCGTGAATTTGATTCTCAGATTCTACAGTTTTGCCAAATCCTATTCTTCATCTACATAATTGTATCCGCATTGGAAGAAACGAGCAAAAGCGGTAAATATAAATCTAAAGGCCGTGCTACTTTAAATTGACCCGACTTGATGCATAATGATCTGATCTCTGTACCTCTTCGAATGAATAAAACAATCCTCTGCTTGGCTGTTGGGGAACTGTGTGTAAGAGTGCGTTTTCCGTTTTTATGTACTCTACCACAACCGCTTCTCGTATCTGATTAAAGGATCAGGTGGGCTTCGTCATCTTCTCCAGCCGAGGTAAACTATACGAGTACGGCAGTCACAAGTATTTCTATCTTGCCTTCTGATGCATAGGGTTAGGGTTATCCTTTTATACGAAATATGTAATATTTCTATTGAATGTCTATATATCTTTTAGATCCTTATAGTTCATTCTGGTCAATATTCGATAAATATATGTGTTGGAGAATGTATATAAATCTATGTCTCCCCTTTCTCCATGGGAGAATCTGACATAAAGTGCTAAGCTTGACATTCTTCTCAAAATATAGGATTGCCTTCTGAAATCTCGAGCGAAAGCGCTATATACATTATAACTGTTATTCTCTTACGCCATTATCAAAATACAGCAGATACACAGATTATAAACTTCAGAGAACGCAAAAAAACTCTTCTTGTATATACTTGTTATTACATGTAAACGCCGAGAACTATGAGATTCTAGGCAATACTCTATCACTAAAATAGGACAATAGTTAATGGCCATCGTAATTTGAAGACAACGCAAAAATGCTATCAAAGGTGATCCCCTTATCAATATTTCTCAGAAAACTTTTTCGAAAATTAAAGAAAAAAATACCTCTAATTTATTAAAATATAAAGTTTTCATAACTAGTTGAGCACAACTTATTGCAACACTACAAGAGTACAATACTACAGCCTAAGGAAAATATTAACAGGAGGAGATATATAGGATTATGGGTATGATTACACTTTCCAAAGTGGATGAACAGTAAAAAATCTAAGAGTCAAAGAAATAAGTTTTAGTATCGATAGATTAATATATATTTTTTAAACAAAAAATATAACAATATTTATAGTTAGTCAAAGTTTATATCTTATACTCATTTTTTAGTTAGAAACAGATATTCAATTAACATAGTTTATGGTTTTGATGATTTTTAGCCATTTGGTCCTCAATATTGGATCCCTCTGTTGGGTCTCTATATAAGTGGGTTGTGGCTATATTAGTTTACAGTTGGGTCTTATAATTATTATCTTGGTTGTTCTTCAATTATGATGCAATTTTCTTCGAAGTTTTGGAGTTTGCAATTATGTATCCATCTCTCTCTCTCTCTCTCTCTCTCTCTCTCTCTCACACACACACACACACACACACACACACAGTGTGTGTTGTGTGTAAGCTAATTTTCCTTTCATTTAAAAATAAATAAGTGAAAATTAAAATAATCAAAATATTATTATAACACACACATATGTATATAATTTTTAATTTTGTTTTATTAATATAATATTATAAATTTTTTTGGTTATTTAATAAATAAATATTTGCATCATGAGCTTAGTTAAATAAATTGAAAATTTGATATTATAAAATTGTAAAATTTTAGCATGTTGTAATCAAAACTAGATTTAAACAAGATTTCAATTTATCTTGACACCTGTTTCTTTTTCCTTTTACTTATAAATGAGCTATATTTGTCTTGAAAGCTTAGAGGGAACCCTTCATGAACCCCAACAAAGGCACAACTAACACAATAAGTATGAGTGGGAGTAGCCAAAGAACAGTAAAAAATTTAAGCAATTAAGAGGAAGGGTGTGTTAAGATTGAATTACAACCAAAATTTAAGTAGGTAATCCCATTAATTTTATAAAAGAAATCAATAAATTTATTTCGATAATAAAAGGTTTGGGAGAAATACACATAGCATTCCAAGTCATTACAACCTAAATACATACCAAGGTGTTAATGGAATTTTTGTATTCATGAGCACATTTTCTCTATATACTTAATATTAAAGTACCTATTTACAAAAGACTCTAGAAAATATTGGAATATGAAGAGAACTTACAAGAATGATGAGAAAAATGTTTAATAATTGAATCTTACACAAATCTAAAAATAAATGTTCATAAATCATAATGAACTATACCATTGTATTTAAATAAATTGCAACCCTTATAAAAAAACTTACATCACTAAGTAACTAATAACCATCTACTAATCATATTATACCAACCACTATTTTGTGACATCTTTGTTATTCCTAGTCTAAAAAAAAATCTTCTTGGACCACTTTAACTATAAAGATCACACTTACTAGATTTTTTATTGATACAATAAACTTGTCCAAATATCATTGCATACAACATAGATTGTTTCTCAACTTAGAAGTAAATTTGAAGTTCTTTGATATTCAGAGATACAAGAAATATAGTCCTTTTGCACTCTTTTCATATCATCATGCACAAATAATGTACACTCTCCATTTTCATATACACATGAGCTTATGTAATTTTGATATAAATTAATTTACCCATGTCTAAATAATTGTACTTATATTTTGATCATTTATGAAAAATATATTGATTAAAAATGATCTTGTAAAGATAGATGCCAAGAAGAATCTTTCACCAATATTTGGAAAATTTGATTTTTTCAATAGTAGAAACTACTAGGATGATAAATTATTTTTTATGTATGATAATTTTTTAATTAATGAGGGCCTATAAAATTATGTTCTTATTATATAAAGAGGGATAGGACCTAAACTCTAAACTAAAAGTAGCATTAGCTATAAATGATAGACAAACAAGGGTTCACAAAAATTTAGACCCAACAAAATAGAACAAAAGAAATAGGAAACTAAAATATCTATAATATAGAATTGTAAAAAAAAAATCAATATACAAATAAATAATCAAAATATCAAAAATACAAAAGTACATAGCTACAAGGAAGAACAAATCGACATAGTCTAGGATTGCTACTTGTTGAAATCTACAAGCTTATTTAAGGAAACCTTCTTAAAAGACCTATATAAAGTTGTATCCCTAGAGGCAATGTCCTACTTAGCCACTTACTGGTGACCCTCATTGTTTACCTTGACATTCCTCTATGTATTTCTAGTTCATCTTCTTGTCTTCCAACTCATCTCAAATCCCACTAATAGACTTATTATTCGTATACTAGGCTTTCATCTGTTAACCAACATAGGGCCTAGATATCTATAAAATCATTCATAGAGTTAGAGGGTAGTATGTTTGAGGAAGACCCATGAATTCATAATTCATGAAGGTGACTTTCTAGGATTTCAGGGGGAGGGTTTGAGAATAAAGTAGCTAAGGACACCTTGGGGATAGAGTTGCTAGTGCCCTATCTAGTAGACCAAGAAGATACTTAGGCCAATTCATCAAAAACATCCATAGTCTCTTCTAGTCGAGAAAAAAATTTAAAATCGGCTTTTTGGGAAGGGTTGAAACTAGTTATAAAAACAATGAGAATTTTTTTGGGAGCTAGCAGATTTTTTTATGATGAGGAAACATCAATGAGAAAAAATATAATTATCTAAATTGATGGGGTGTAGGATGGCCCAACCTTAGTGGTCAAATGATGGTATATTATATTGACCAATGACATTGCCAATATTATGTATGTTAAAAGCTAGTGTAAGTTTATATCTTTCACAAATATACTATTTATTGATTATAAATATTCAACCCAGATATCAAAATCATAAAAGTTATGCCTTTAATTTTTCTAATTGGTCTCCTATTCTAATATTAATTTATAATTACCCTTGGATTCTCTTCCTAAATCACCATAGTTGTAAAACATACAAACATAAATCTTATTGTAGTCATTTATCTTTATATTATTTTTGAAGTAGTTGCAATATCATGTTTCTTATTTTCAATATTTAAATAGAGTAAAACAATCCCTAATCATACACAATATTTTACTATTATCACAAGTTTTAAAAGACTATCTAATGTCTATAATTATAAGTTTACTCCTAGGGGTGATCAACACATATTATAGTTTTTTGTTTATTAAATAATGTTATCAATACTCTTATTTTCATATTGAAACTATAATTTTATATCATGAAATTCAATGAAAGAAGATATAAACTTGAAATTATGCTAAAACACATATAAGGTTCCTTCATTATCTCATTTTATTAGAAAACATCTCATTCAAGTTTTACATTAATTATTACATCTTGCATGGCTTTCTTATTATATTTAAAATATCTATATATCATCTAACTAAAGGAAAGAAAATTATCTTGTTGTTTACTTTTCTACATTTAGTGTTTGAGTGAAGGAAAGGCTTATGTGGTCGGAATAAGTTAGGCTGGATGTTGACTATACTTCCTTGCTATGTTATGATTGAATATGTAGAAACTAAGTTCAAATCACTATGTATTAATTACCCATTTTGTATGCGAGCTATGGTGTGTCGTATCATTGTTAACTTAAACACCTTACATGTTTGCGTACTAAATTGGGATTTAAAAAATTTACTCTTGTACTTTTTGTGAGTATTTTAATGGCTCCTTGAGGGATTAATTCAACAATTATAGGTTTTCTTCTATTAATTCTATATGTTTCTTATTCCATATTTCTCCACTAAATCATAGATGGGAGGTAACATATGATGTGTTGCACCAAGGGTCCAGTCTAGTTTTAGAGAAACTTTAACATATTTTTCCTCTACATGGGTCTAGTAATCATCACTAATGGTTCTTAGATGCAAAGATATATTTCTACACCATGAGCTATAGTATTTCTTAGAAAAATCCCTTTTAAACATGTTGATTTGTTCCTCAAGCTATCAGACTCTTACTTCAAAAGACCTATGTTTCGATACCAATTGTTGGTCCAACTACATGTTTATATGTTGAGAGGTAAGGGATGAATTAGTATATCCTAGTACTTAAAATTTTTATTCATATACTATATTTAATGTTAATAACATGTTTATGATAGCTATAACTCAAATGGTTGGAGTCAATAAAAAATAGAGAGCACATCAATAGAAACATATAAACTAATATTTATCACATGAAAACTACGCAAGGGAAAAAGCTATGGTGTGGAATTTTACTATGATAAAGCATTCACTCTTCTTAAGTGCACTAGGTCAAGAGGTTATCTATTTTAAAATATTACAAAGACACTATCAGGTGTCACCTAGTTAAGGGATTTAGATAAGACCTATCAACTTCATGCCCTATTTGGCGTAGCATGAATAATGGACTTTAGAACACAAGTTAGTTTGTCACCCTATTAAGGGATTTACTATAAGGAACCTAGTGGGGTCCACCCTTAATGGGATTTACTATTGTGGAGGATAGTAAAAAATAGGAAATGATCTAATAAAATAGATACTACACTTAGCTTGGAAATAGATCTATTTCAAGTTCTTTTGACCCATATGGAATTATGTTCTACCATCTCTTGGCTCTTGAACTTTATACATGATAACTTTTGTACTTGGTTCTACTCTCTATTGCACATAATCATGGATATGTTTTTCTAGATCACTAGGCTCTTCCCCACATATTCTCTAACTCCTTAGCTAGAATTATACTACATAACTTTCTACACACTTTAAGATTACAGTTATCTCACTTCTCTTGGCTTTACGAATAATTAATCAACAATCTAACCTTTTCTACTTTGATTTTGTCTCCTTTTCTTGCATCCTCTTGTTCCACTCTAGAATCCTGAATTATGAATTCAAAATTTGAATTCTCAAACCTACTTCTATCTTGTCTTCTTATTATTTTCCCAAACCTCTCTATTTAGATGTAGCATGTTTGTACAAGAGTCACAAATTTAATATGTTCTCAATGCCTTGCATTTCTAGAAAGAATTATAATTTTAATTCTCTTAATGATTCTCTGTGTCAACATTCAATTTTCATTAAGTGCAATGATGAGTGTACCACCACCTACTTCGCAATGTGCTACTCATAGGTATCCTACTCCATACTTTCCTTGTTGGCTCATCCACTCCATCATAATTGATTACTAGTAACTTTGTCTTTCTTTGTTCTTATTTTGTTTAGGAAATGAAAGAAATGCTTCCAGACTTTCTACATGCTTTTGATTTAAGAAGACAAAAAGGTCCTACATGCTTGAAAATAAGTCCTATTATAGTTTACCACCTCATTGTACTAATTAAAAATTGTAATGAGGATATCAATATGGACAAACTTTGTGAATTTTAAAAGTCCACTTTTGTAAAGAAATACTTGACAATGCTGGAAAAACCTACTATTAACATGGATGTCAATCTTATGATATAAAACTAGATTAATATTCTTTACTGAATTATCACTAAAAAATACTCAAAATAAAAACCTTGAACATAAAACAATATATTACAAAGTATTATGGAAATTACTTAGAATTAAAATATGTGTGTGCATATCTATATGTACACACACACTTACACACAAACACACACATGCGCACTCACACACAGACACACACATAGACACACACACACACACACACACACACACACACACATATAGATATATACATATATGTATATATAACTACACACACACACACACACACACACACACACACACACACACATATTATACAAATTATTATGATAATTACTTAGAGTTCAAATATGTTTGTGTACATCTAGATGTACGTGTGTACATGTGCACACACACACACACACATCCACCAATAGTCACCTAAACCGTTATGGGATAAGATTCTCTCACCCTATCTATAGATCATGAGAGATAGATAAATTGGAGGTTTGATGTTCTCTCTCGTTGAGTATCAACCATTCTATTCATGTCAATCATTCCTTCCATGGCAAGGAAGGTGACTATCTATAGTCCAGAAAGAGAGCAAGGATTAGATACATACATACATACATACATACATACATACATACATATATACATATATACATACATATATATATATATATATATATATATATATATATATATATATATATATATATATATATATATATATATATATTTGTGTATGTGTGTGTGTGTGTGTGTGTGTGTTTATATTAGAAATAACAATAGGGAAAGTAAACTCTGAGAGTGGGGTGGTGGGGGGGAGGGGGAGGGGCTGAATTAGTACTTAAAAAATTTAACCATTAAAATATTCACCAGACATCCATCTCACAATTTGCATGTAAATTGAAATACCAAACTAAACATATTTATACGTAGTAGGAAAATAGTTAAACACATATGACACGAGATATTTGGTTACCAAAAATCCCTCCAATGAGAAGGTAAAACTACGGTGGGGACGACATGCATAAATCTTGACTATTATAGTTGTAATGTGTATACAATGAAGGTTACAATTGTTTGATCATAAACTATGATAACCTCTATGAAAGCTCTGCCCTATTAAAGGCTTACAAAGACTATTAAATCTTGCCCTATTAAAGGATTTCAACACCTTGTTAGAAGTGTGCCTAGTTAAAGGACTTCAACTTACAACGAATTAACCACTTTGTTAAAGGATTTACAAAATGCTACTAGGATTACTCAGTTAAGAGATTTTATTGTTTCACCTATTAGAATTTCTTAGCCTTGATTCTTCATTTAGCACCTCTCTACAAGATATCTAATCACTTCTCTCCTAATGTATACTTAGTGCTCCTAATCAGATGTATCAATTATGTCCTATCTCTACTTTCCTTTGTTCTTTATAACTGATTATACAATTCATTGCTTTCTCACAACTCCTTAGCCACCATGAATGATTTTTCTACACATGTAAACCTATCACTTCACTCTTACAATCTTTTAGGGTTTTTCCTCCTTAATAAGACCTAGTTGACCTAAGGCTAGGTAGGAATCAACAACTATGATTTACCCATTTTGTTGGTTAATTCATCTCATTATCTTATTCGTTGCATGTACTACATAGGGATCCTCAATATATATTCATTATTATCATCTAGAACTGCAAATCAATCTTTAAGTCAGCCAAAAGATGGTTTACATAGGAGTTTGTGCCATTAAAAACCACTATGTGTAGAACTATTTACTCGACACTTGAAGCCTCTGATGCTTGGCATCCACTAGATCTTTAATGGTGTAACATAGATTGTGAATGACTTGGCATCCACTATTCACTCAACATCTAAATCACTTGGCATGCATTAACTTGCTCATCACTAAAGTGACTTATCACTAACTATTTTCTTAGCACATATTGGTGCTTGACACATACTATATCTTGATCGGCACGCATCATCTGACAACTTATGATCAAGATACACTACTTTCTCAGCATGTACCAAGTACTATTTGAGTAATGACTTTAACTATGTTGCCACTTATTCGTCAAAACAATAAATTAGATCAATAGTGTATACATACTTATGTATGTGGGTCCCCAAAGGTGATGAAGTAGAACATAAGGACATAGAATAAAGAAAGGGAGGTGGCTAGTGATAGGCAACCAACCCTAGAGGCAATGACCAAACATAGGAAATTATTGTCCTTTCCTAGAATACAAAGGGGTTAAATAGCCCTCAAATGTAGTTTGCCTTGAAACAACAATTGTCTAATACTAGGGTAGATATCCTACTAATTTAGGAAGTGAAAACATCCTTGGAAAATTTTTATAAGGTTACTAGTTATATTTGATTGGGTGCTAGTTACTATTATAGTGAAGAAGAGGGAGCTTAGGGAGGATTGACTATCTTTTGGAACCTTGATTCTTGGAAAGGGATATTTATTCATGGTTCAAAGTGCTACCTCATTACTAAGCATAAGAAGCATTAAGAGGTATGAAATAAAATTAATTTTTATGCTCCAAACTTGAGTCAAGGAAAATTCTAGCTCTGGGAGGAGTTGACCAACTTCTTATTGCATTCTACAATCTCTATTTGTATGGACAACTTCAATGCTCCTAGGTACCCCTTAGAGAAGTTTGGGGGAGTGAATGATTTTACTCATAGTATGAATGATTTGGGAGATTTTATTAATACCAACCACTTGATGGATTTGTAGTTAAGAGGATTTAAGGTGACATGGTAAAATACCAGAAAGGGGGAGGACATCATTCAAGTCAAACAAGATAGACTTCTTGTCTTGGCTAGTTGGAAGGGGTTGACTTCTTCCACTCTCATGGGTCTCACTTGGATGGTCTTAGATCATTACCCTATCCTTTTCAACTAGAAGGAGGAAGTGTAATGGGTCCTAAGACCATTTAGATATGAAATAACATGGAATCCACACATAGACTTTAGAAAAGTGTGTGTAGGGGTGGTGGAATATAGAGATTGAAGGTGCTGTTATGTCTAGGCTCACAGCTAAATTAGATAACATGAGAAGGAATTTTTTCCATTGGAATAAGAAATTATTTGGATATATCTTTAAGACCAAGAAGGAGGTGGAAAGGAAACTAGAGAATCTCCAAAAGGTGACGGGGAATGGGTTGGCCTTGGAAGATATGATTCAAGAAGAGGAAAGTTTTATTAGGCTATAGAAGGACATAATAACCAAGGAGGAAGTGTTATGGAAAGAAATATCGAGAATCTTGTGGTTGAAGTTGGGGGATAGGAATAAAACGTTTTTCCATAGGAAACCTCTAATCATAAAAGGACAAATATGATTGACTCTATAATATATGAAAAGAACAATAAGCTGAGTAAGATGAAGGAGATTGGTAGCTGTGCAAATAAATTCTTCCAAAATGCTAATAAGGAGCAACATAGATTGTGAATGCCTTGGCATCCACTCTTCACTCGACTTCTAAATCACTTGGCATGCATTAACTTGCTCGTCACCAAAGTGACTTATCACTAACTATCTACTTAGCACATACTGGTGCTCAACATATACTATATCTTGATCGGTATGCATCATCTGACAACTTAGGATCAACATACACTACTTTCTCGGCATGTACCAAGTACTATTTGAGTAATGACTTTAACTATGTTCGCACTTACATGTCAAAACAAAAATTAGATCAATAGTGTATACATATTTATGTATGTCGGTCCCCGAAGGTGATGAAGTAGAACATAAGGACATAGAATAAAGAAAGGGAGGTGGCTAGTGATAGGCAACCAACCCTAGAGGCTATGGCCAAACATAGGAAATTATTGTCCTCTCCTAGAATACAAAGGGGTTGAAAAGCCCTCAAATGCAGTTTGCCTTGAAACAACAAATATTTAATACTAGGGTAGATATCCTACTAATTTAGGAAGTGAAAACATCCTTGGAAAATTTGGATAAGGTTACTAGTTATATTTGGTTGGTTGCTAGTTACTATTATAGTGAAGAAGAGGGAGCTTTGGGAGGATTGACTATCTTTTGGAACCATTATTCTTGGAAAGGGAGATTTATTCATGGTTCAAAGTGATACCACATTACTAAGCATAAGAAGCATTAAGAGGTATGAAATGATAGGAAGATTCCAGCTCTAGGAGGAGTTGACCAACTTCTTATTGCATTCTAGGAACTTTGTTTGTATGGACAACTTCAATGCTCCCTTGTACCCCTCAGAGAAGTTTGGGGAAGCAAATGATTTTACTCATAGTATGAATGATTCAGTAGAGTTTATTAAAACCAATCACTTGATGGATTTGTAGTTAAGAGGATTTAAGGTGACATGGTAAAATACAAGAAAGGGGGAGGACATCATTCAAGTCAAACTAGATAGACTTCTTGTCTCGGCTAGTTGGAAGGGGTTGACTTCTTCCACTCTCATGGGTCTCCCTCGGATGGTGTTAGATCATTGACCTATCCTTTTCAACTAGAAGGAGGAAGTGTAATGGGTCCTAAGACCATTTAGATATGAAATAATGTGGAATCCACACATAGACTTTAGAAAATGTGTGGAGGAGTGGTGGAATATAAAGATTGATGGTGCTACTATGTCTAGGCTCATTGCTAAATTAGATAACATGAGAAGGAATTTTTTCCATTGGAGTAAGAAATCCTTTGGATAGTGGTGCTCGACACATACTATATCTTGATCAACATGCATCATCTGACAACTTATGATAAACATACACTACTTTCTCGGCATGTACCAAGTACTATTTGAGTAATGACTTTAACTATGTTAACCACTTACATGTCAAAACAAAAATTAGATCAATAGTGCATACATATTTATGTATGTGGGTCCCCAAAGGTGATGAAGTAGAACATAAGGACATAGAATAAAGAAAGGGAGGTGGGTAGTGATAGGCAACCAAGCCTAGAGGCTATGACCAAACAGATGGAATTATTGTTCTCTCCTAGAATACAAAGGGGTTGAATAGCCCTCAAATGTAGTTTTCCTTGAAGCAAAAAATGTCTAATACTAGCATAGATATCCTACTAATTTAGGAAGTGAAAGCATCCTTGAAAATTTTGGATAAGGTTACTAGTTATATTTGGTTGGGTGCTAGTTAATATTATAGTGAAGAAGATAGAGCTTTCAGAGGATTGACTATCTTTTGGAACCTTGATTCTTGGAAAGGAAAATTTATTCATGGTTCAAAGTGCCACCTCATTACATATCATAGGAATCATTACGAGGTATGAAATGACATTAATTTTTATGCTCCAAAATTGAGACAAGGAAGATTCAAGCTCTGGGAGGAGTTGACCAACTTCTTATTGCATTCTAGGAACTCTGTTTGTGTGGACAACTTCAATACTCCCTTGTACCCCTTAGAGAAGTTTGGGGGAGTGAATGATTTTACTCATAGTATGAATGATTTGGTAGAGTTGATTAAAACCGACCACTTGATGGATTCTTAATTAAGAGGCTTTAAGATGACATGGTAAAATACAAGAAAGGGGAAGGACATCATTCAAGTCAAACTAGATAGACTTCTTATCTCAGCTAGTTGGAAGGGGTTGACTTCTTGCACTCTCATGGGTCTCCCTTGGATGGTATTAGATCATTGCCCTATCCTTTTCAACTAGAAGGATGAAATTTAATGGGTCCTAAGACCATTTAGATATGAAATAATGTGGAATCCACACATAGACTTTAGAAAATGTGTGGAGGAGTGGTGGAATATAAAGATTGAAGGTGCTACTATATCTAGGCTCATAGCTAAATTAGATAACATGAGAAGGAATTTTTTCCAGTGGAGTAAGAAATCCTTTGGATATATCTTTAAGACCAAGGAGGAGGTGGAAAGGAAACTAGAGAATCTCCAAAAGGTGACTTGGAATGGGTTGGCCTTGGAAGATATGATTCAAGAAGAGGAAAGTCGTATGAGGCTATAGAAGGACATAATAACTAGGGAGGAAGTGGTATGGAAACAAAGATCGAGAATCTTGTGGTTGAAGTTGGGGGATAGGAGTAAAATATTTTTCCATAGGAAACCTCTAATCATAAAAGGATAAATACGATTAACTCTATAATATATGAAAAGAACAATGACTTGACTAAGATGAAGGAGATTGGTAGCTGTGCAAATAATTTCTTCCATAATGCTAATAAGGAGCAACATAGTGTGTCCAATAGGGAGGACAAGAGGTCATTGATAGACTCCATGCCTAATGTGATCTTAGTAGATGAAAATCTTGACCTTACTCAATAGGTCACAAAGGAGGAAGTAAGTAGATTTGTTTTCTCCATGAAGGCCTATGAAACACCATAACCTGATGGGTTCCCCATGACCTTTTTCCAACACTTCTAGGACCTAATAAAATTTGATGTATTTAGAGCTGCTAGGGATTTATTCAAGACTGGAAAGATTCTTTGAAGACTTAATAGAATATTTACTATTCTGGCACCTAAGATTGAGGACCAAGAGGCTCTCACTGATATCAAACATATTAGCTTATGTAATAGAGCCTAAAAGATCTTAGTGAGTCCCCTAAAACTGTTACTTCACAAATTTATTTGCAAACTCTAGAATGGCTTTGACCTAGGTCACCAGATTTTGGATGCTACTATTACTACCCATGAGGTGCTTCACTTGATGGATAAGAGTGGTAATGCAGGTATGGCTCCAAAGATGGATATTTCAAAAGCCTATGATAGCATTAGATGTTCTTTTTTCTATGAAGCCATGGATTAGCTTCAACCAAAAAGTCATTACAATCATTAAAACAATGATTGAGGCTATAAGCTACTCTGTGTTGGAGAATGGTTTGTCCTGGGGATATTTTAATGTGGAAAGGGGACATAGAAAGGAGGATCAGGTTTCACCATACCTATTCATCATGGGTTTTGAAGTTATGGCAAGAGGTTTCTTGAGAATAGAAGAGAGGGGTGACATCCAAGGTATTAAACCGACCACCTCCCTCCTAGTGGAGGTTATTCATTAATCTATGGATATTACCTTCCTAAGTGGGGATTCTTTGGTGTTTCAAACTAGAGCCCAGAAACATATTTTTTAGATCCAAACCATTAATCGTGGCACAAAAATAATCTAGATAAAATTAAGATTTTTTTCTCTAATACAAAGCCTGATATCTAGAGGAGGGTTCTTAGTGTTTTTTGCTGTAATATGACCTTCCATCTAGATAATTATTTGGGTGTCCCACTAATAATTAATAAGGTAACTAGTCAATTTTGGAATACTATACTTGAAATAATGTAGAAGAATTTTATTGGGTGGAAGGGATAGCTCTTAAATAGTGAGGTGAAGCTCCAGCTATTTGCATTCTCCCTATAGGGTATCCTTGTTTACTTTCTTTCCCTTTTTAAAATCTCTTAGGCTATGGTACAGAAGCTGGAGAGAATTCAAAGAAGCTTCTAGTGGTCAAGTGGGGAGGAGAAGAATTTATTGAATTTGGTGAGTTGGGATACTATTTGTAAACCTAAATGTAAAAGTGGGTTAGATATTAGAAATACTAGTTTGAATAGAGCTCTTCTTACTATGGTGAGATGGAAGTTGGTGAAGGATGAAGCTGGTTGGTTTAAGATCCTCAAAGAAAGGTACCATTGGAATACAAAATATATTTATTGTATTTGGGAGAATGATCATTCCTTACAGTCTAGGGTGTGGGTAAATAACATCACAAATAGAAGTCTTCTTAGGGAAGGTGTGAGATGGTTGGTGGGATAGGGTATACTAAAGCCAAGTTCTCAAAATATTCTTGGTTGGATGGCAAACCACTAGTTCATTGAAAATTTTGAGTTATCAGGGGTTATCTTCAGCCAGTTACGGTAAATAAGGTGTTAGATTATATTGGGAATATCAAGAGTTGGAGGAATTTACATCTACCTCAAATAAATTATAATGGCAAGAGCCTCATGGTGGACCTTGGTGAATTTCCTAAATGGTACATAATTCTAGGGGTAGCACGAGATAATAGTTTCATAAGAAGGGATACTTTTTATGAAGAATTCTCAATTGGCTTAGCTTAGAGGATGATATTTGAGAAGGATATAGATCCTAATTGTTGGTAGAAGGTCTAGCTTGAATAATTAATTCTGAAAGTCAAATTTTTTTGGTGTGTCACCTTACATGGGAAGATTCTAGAAACAATTGACAACCTCAGAGAGAGAGGTTTCCAAATACCTAATAGATGCTATTTGGGTAAAGAGGAGGAAGAAAGTATTTCCCACCTTTTCCTGGAATTTAGCTTTACTAAACATATTTGGGGAAGAATTCTCTAGATGTTGGAGGTGGAGTGAACTAGGTCTTTCATACAGGGATAGAAATTTTTTCTAACAATTTGCAAAGTTTGTACCACCATCCTCTTCTCACCCAACTCTGGAATGAGATTCCCCCCATGTATTCTATGGTATTTGGTGGGAAATAAATAATAGGGTGTTCAGAAATGAAGAAAGGAATAAGGAGGTTGTAATGGGATTGACTATTAAGCTAATGGTGGAGAACATGCAAAATAAAAGGTGGAGGAAATCATCGCCCCTCCAAAAGAGGAAATGGTGCATTCCAAAGGAAAAATGGGTCAAGCTAAACTTTGACGAAGCTATGGGAGGGGATGGGGTAGAAAGAGGAGGTACGGTAAGAAACAACAAATGTAGAATGTTTTTGGCTTATGCTAGTAATTTAGGTAAGGTTTCGAATAACATTATTGAGGTTATGGCTCTCCCTTAGGATCTAAAACCAACCATTGGCATTAGGTGGGAGAATGTAGTTATTGAAGTAGACTCAAAGGTTATTATAGACATGGTGAAGAGTTCGATGGAAGTGGGTTAGGCATTTAGGAGGCTGACTTAAGAAGTGTGGTATTTATTAATGACCTTTAAGCGATATGACCTACAACATATTTACTAGGAAGCAAATGTGGTGGAAAACATGATGGGTCTTAAGATGCATGGATTATGTTATTGGAGGGATGTTGGGGCATTACAAAATTGGTAACACATTTGATGAATAAAGACAACCAATCATGATTGGGTCTACATGGAGTAGATTTATTTATTATGATAACAACTCAGTGTTGAGTCAATTGATGGGATTGGGGCACTATAGACATATGGAAATAATTTATGGAAAGAGTACTTCCAATAATAAAGATGTGTGGTTAAAGAGGGAAAGAAAACTAAAGTATAGTTTGAGTATATGTTTTATGATTATTCTTATAATGAATTCGTACCAAATGCCAAGTAATGATTCAAATTTAAAATGGGATCGGTTCCTTGTTGATGATGAGATAGAGTGGAATAGGGGAAGTGGAAGATGGCACATGGTAAAAATGTCGAGTAAAGACATGGAGTTTCATTGCATTAAAGGTATTTATGTGCATAAGCTTTATTTTGTGCACCTTGTTATTTTTCCTAAGTGTTACCATGGTTTCATTTTATATTCCCAACCTAGGATTCGAAAGAGTGGGAGCAGTGTTGTGAAGGATTTTTTAATGGGCGGTGACTTGCTTCATATTGAACCTTTGATGATTGAGGAAAGTCCTCAAATACCCCTCACCTAGTACTTGTTCAAGGAAGGGGGTATAGTCCCATTTATGGAGGCAATTAATGGTTATGATGAATGCTATTCACTTTAGTTTGTGAGGGTAAAACAAAATATTTGTGTCATTGTTTAGGATACCAAAACCTATTTTAGTGAAATCTCATTTCTCTATCATAACTTCTTCTTTTTTTCAAAAACTAACAATACCCTTTTATAGATCTCAGTTTCAATATTATAATTATATAAATTTTTTTAGTTTTTTGATTAGTTATAATACGTTATAGTTTCAAAATATTATAAGTTGATATTTCAACATTTCAAAAGATGCTCCCTCAGAAAAGGAAAAAAAATACTAAATCATAACAAAATAAAAATAAAAATAATATTTATCTCTAGAGGAGAGAGTCCTCTTCATGAATATGTAATTTTTTTTCAAGAAGGTCTAAATTTGATAGGAAATTTTTGACAAGAGGATAGAATTATTTGATTTGTATAAGATCGAGCTTGAGTACTTATAACAAAGAAATTATACATAAAAAATAATTATTTCTTTTTTTGTTCCCTAGCTATACATGTCATCTATAGGATAATTTTAAATCATATTAAAAAAAGATTAATTGCATATACTTGTTTGATGGGAACTACACCCTATATTTTTTATAGTTAAAAAAGGGACTTCAAATTAAAAGAAAATGAATAAATTCTTACTTAGAAAATTTATAAAAATTATAGGTGTAAAACTCATCCAATTCTACACATTTCATTAGTTTACATCATCTTCAAATTCTAAACACAAATACCATTTTTTTTGTCATTAATGTTGAACTATCACATTCTGATATGCAATTTCTTTATAAAAGGTGACACAGGTTTGTGCTTTTACCCATGAATTCTTGGGATGATAGAAAGTTGCCAGCAAATTGTATCACTTTCCAGGTGTAATAGGAAGTAATTGCTATGGGGACGGGCCTTTGTTTGAAAGGTAGGAAATGGTAGGAAGTGTCAAGAGTTGCAAATGAGGCTAGTCTTATATAGTTTCTATAAGATCCCCACACCCCAAAGAAAAGGATAAAAGAGAAGACAATGACTTACATAGTGGAAAAGGAGGAGGATAAGGAAATGGAGGTTGATAGTTTGGATTCCTTGGTGTTGGGTTCGGGAGAGGGCAGAAACAAGAGAAAGGAGGTGACTCACATCTCTACATCCCTCATTATGGCTATGGAAGATAATGGCCCCTCCCCCATCACGGTGTCCTACCTAGCTCAAGTGAATCCTAAAAGGGAAATTAGTATTGACACCCATGTCTTGTAGGTTAATAGTTTTGAGATAGAGAAGGACAAGCCATGTGACTATCTAGAAGAAATAGTGGCGGTTCTCAAAATGGAGCTCAGCAAGGTGAAAGAAAATGATGGGCTTGGAGTAAAGGTTTGGCCTTTTGTCCAAATTCACCATGAAAGTGACCTACATAGTGGCCACAACCTTACATTTGCTAAAGGATAACCAAAATGAAGATCTGAACCACGAGGACTACAAATTACTTTTTAGGTTCATGGAAAAGTCCTAGGTGAATGTCCTCCTCAAAGGGAAAGGCAATGAAAAGGCTAAATAGTACATTGGCCCTCTTCTAGTTTTATGCAGTTTTGGTTTTTTTGGTGGATCTCTGACTTAGTTATTTTTAAGGAAGAGTTACCTTTTTCTTAAAACTCTTCATATTTAAATAGTGCTTGTAATGGTTATCTTAGTAGGATGCCTAGTTGTTTTTGTGATTTTTGTGCTATGTTATTTATGTGCTAAGATGGGGTTGGGCGGTGTTTTTGTTGGATTGTTAATCTACCGGTAGTCAACAAGCTTGACTTTTTGTATGGCCCAACATGCTTCTTTTGGCTACTGAGTATTTCAAAAACATTCATGAAACATTTTAACAAGTTTCTTATATTATATATTATCTTCAATCAATATTGATGTGGAAATCTCAACCATCAATGACTATGGTTATAAACTAGATGGAACTAACTAAAACATTAAATGAAAATGCTTTGGGCTTATACAATAAGAGAATTAATTACAATTTATTCAAGAAAGTTTTGAGAAATCACAATAGAAACAACAATTGGAAGACTAAGAATCACAACTTAGAATCCACTTCTTACAAAAGAGATAGATACAACCAATAGAAGACCAAGAGTCAAACTTAGAATTCCACAAAGATGTCCCTCTTGGGATTTGAAGCAAGGTGTCCAAAATGAGAACTCATTGCTTCAACCAAGCTAAAACCTTTAGACATTAATAATAAATTATTAAAAATAATTATATTTAGTATATATAAAATTCTCTATTATTTTCTTACTTAACAAGATAAAGTAGTACAATATAAAACTAAGTTTTTTTAGTGAAATCACATGTAGAAAAATAATTTATTTAATTTATTAAATTAAAAAATATGCATCTTATATTTATTAAGTTTTTTTTTAAAACATAGTGCACAATCTTTAGTGATGTTTACCATGACAAAATATAGATAACAAACAAGGGATATGATAGAAATTAGTACATTGTTGTATTATTGTGAATAAGTGAGAGAAAATAACAAAATAGTTAAATTCTTAAAAATGAATTAACAATAATAGATAGATAGATAGATAGATAGAAAATAATGAGAGATATAGAAAAAATAATTAAAAAAATTCTTGAATGATATTAATAATAATTATACAATTTAGTAATAAATTTGAAAATGTACTTATCAATTTAGTTTAGAATGATCAAAATGTTAGAAAGCAATAATGCACATTTTAAGAAGAAAACCCATTAAACGATTATAAGTTTTTTGTAACTGTAATCAATAATTGACTATCAAATTATTTGCAAATTTACCAAAAAGAATTTTAAAATAGTTGACTATCAAGCTATAAAATCACTCTCACATATAAGTTTATCACCTTAACTAAAAAATTATAAAGAATTATAAAATTAAAAAAGAAAACTATGCCATAGGGAGAAATCATTCGAAATTCCTCAAAGCATTTTTAGATTTGAAGTCCATGTTTATACGTATTCCTAGTGACTTCTGATAACATTTCCAATAGTGAGATCCTTTTACGTACATTAGCAGATCACCCAACTCTATCAAACAGTACCTAGACTGGAAAAACCACCTCCATTTACACTGTGTATTGATGTTGCCGGCTTAGCTATTTTTGTTTCTTTAGGTAACTTCTTTTGGAAACGTGCCCCTGTTAGCTCTTTCTCTCTTACGCCCTACAACCGCATCCATTTCAAATGTTTGATCAACACTGTTACGAACAAGGAAACTGACATTCGGAGCATGTTGGTTGCTACCAGACTCAGCTCCCTCTTTATATGATATCTCAAAAGCTCGAATCCGCACCATGCTTCGTTTTAGGGTTTCCTACGTTTAATGTAGTAATTCACATTTCTCACTTTGACTCTCTATATTTACTGTCCATCAACATAATTTAACTAGTGTTTAAGCCTAATGCGTTGTTTCCAAGTTACGATGACCATTTACCTTTGTTCTATTTTAGTGAGAGAGTACTGACTAGATGACCATTTCCATGTAATAATAAGTATATACAAGAAGAGTTTTTGCCTCGATAATCTGTGTATTCGATGTGTTTTGACAATGGCGTAAGAGAGTGACAGTTATAATGCATATAGCACTTTTGCTTGAGATTTTAGGGGGCAATCCTATAGTTTTAGAAGAACATCAAGCTTAGAGCTTTACTTCTGATTCTCCAATGGAAAAATTAGGGGAGGGCTCTAAACACATTCTCTAATACAGATATTTATCGGATATTGACAGTAATGATTTAATGATCTAAAAGAAATAAATACATTCAATAGAAATATTACATATTTCAAATGAAAGGAACCCTAATCTTATGCATTGGAAGGCAAGATACATTTATGTTTACCACTTTTACTTGTATTAATTCAGTGCCTAAAATCCAAATAAGGATGTAGAGGAAGGATAGGATTTGGCAAAACTGTAGAAATTGAGAATCAAATTCACGGCCCTCGTTCCTCTTCTCAAATGTTTACAGTATCTCCAATATTTTCTTCAAATCCGCTGAGGCCCCCACGGCCGGCCGTCCCACGTGAAGGGCTGCCCTACTCTTGACTACATTCGCCCTCAAATATACCCACGCCTACACGCCCTCCACTATCCCCACCTTTCAACTAATATATTATCATCGACTTTACTTAAAACGGTGCTACCTGCAGACAAATTTCAAATGAGGATATAATATGAAACCAAATCGGGGAATCCTTAAGAGGACATTCTGCAGCAATCTATTGGTTAACACAGATAAAAAATATTTTCTCGTAATCATATTGATTTGTTCAATATCAAAAGTGAACAAGAGCTGTCTTACAGGATGAGTCCGCCTAATAAGAAAAATAGAAGAGATTGATAGAAAATTTGTAACATACTATATTATTTTTTAATTAAATAGTTATAATATTGAGTATATATATAATTAATGGATGAGGCTCTCTAATAGTATTTTGAAAAATCAAACTTATAATCAATTTTTAAGTTCAACTAAGTATATGTGAAATCAAACTTATAACCAATTTATAAATTAATATTAATTTTATTATAACAAAGAAGATTCAATTGTAAATGATAGTTGTAATGTCAATAGTTTTATAATTATATATACTATATATAGATTTAAACTTAAGAAAATAACATAATTATATTTTTTATTTAAAGTTTTAACTTAATGAATATATAACTAAATAATATGTAAACTTTAATATCTATATCTATAATTCTTATTTTATTTTCAATACTTTATCTTCTTGTTCACTAGTAAATTTAATATTTTCTACATAACAAGTAAGCTAAAATACCCATTATTTATAGATTAATAGTAATAAATTTCATACAAAATATTGTAGATTTTTTTTATAGAATTTTAGAATTCTAAACAATGTAAATTAAACTATACATAGTTGTTGATTGAATATTTAGCATTAAGATATTTTTTTAATATAGATTTTCAAATGATAAATCTTATATTTTAATGATATGTCCACTTAAAAACAATAATTATACATGAATAAATTCATGAAAAAGTTTAAAAGATTTATTTTAGAACGTAAACAATTAGAAATCCTAGCAAGTTTCACATGTCAAATAAAATGTACATTAGTAGTAAATCATAGTAGAAATAGTGAACATCCATAAACAACTAGCAAATCAAACAAATTGGGAAAAAGAAAACTTTGATAAAAAAGTTAACTTAAATGATAAGTTTATATGAAGCATGGGAATTTCAAGACAAAACCTTCATTGATGAACCTCTACAAGCCTAATTGTAACAATGAGAATCTATTCTCAAGCGTTGCCTTAAATTGTAGTGGAACAATGTCTTGGAAGCGCCCTTGTAGCACCTTATTTTTGCACTAATAGGTGTTGCTATGTTCTATCACATATAAAATGGAGAGACAATTCAAAAATTTGTGAAATTTAGGATTTTTTTGATGCTAAAGATTTGAAATATTACTCTGTAAAAGGGTGATGATTTTACGCATTTTGCTAGATTTGTTATTATGCGGCTAACCAAATAAAAAGGTAAAATTAATGTTTATTGTGTAAAAACATTGAATAAATTTTGATGTCTTGCTTGCAGGCTAACAAAAATCTTAGGTTTGAAGTATGATCTTGATAACTCTCCTATTTATTTGATGTGAGTTAATCACTTCATGCTGTGCATGTCAAGAGCCAAAGTGAATTCCATCTACCAAGTGAACCATAAAGAAAAATTATTGGGCATGAACAAATTCAAACAAAGATGGGACAAAAGGGGGGCATTAGCAATAGAAAATGATACAAAATTTAGTTAAAATGATTGAAAGAACACCTAAAAGACCTCTAAAAAAATATAGACTAATTTTACAATACCTAAAAAATAATGCTGGTAAAACCATAGATGAAAATTGTATTAAAAAGATCTCCCAACCCACAATTTTCTAAAACTATTAATACCCACATAATTTTACAATACTTACAAAACAAGTGCCATGTAGTGGCATGTACTTGCCGTAAAATAATTATAATAGAAATAGTTGTTAAATATTGTAGTAATTAATTAGAGGAATAATAATATTTTTTCCATTATATAATATATAATTTTAATATTATAAAATGGATTATAAAAGAATAAATTATAAAATAATATTTTATTTTAAATTTAATTTGAATTGAGTTGTGATTTTTTTGTAAAATAAAAAAATTATAAATGAATTTAAGAAATAGATTATATTCATTAAATTATATAATTGAAATAGAGAAATAAAACTTAAAAATATAATATAATTTGTGTCATTGAGAAGAATTGAATATGTTGAAATTAAAATAAAATCCATTTTAATTGAAACATTGATGAAAAATTAGATAAATAGTTTGTAAAATATTTAAATTTGATCTGAAGATTATAATCCTAAAATCTTGCCAAATGAATATGGAGTATGGCTCCTAAAAAGGGGTCTTATAAGACCAAATTGATTAAGCCAATCATAATTCAAATAAGTCATTTATATCTAATTAATAAATATTTATGTAAACTTTAGAAATATGTAAATAAGAAACACATGTTTATCTATGATTGATGAAGGAGTGCAAAGCTATTGATTAATTGAGTTGAACTAAATGCAATAGTACACTGCTACAACAAGTACAATAATGCTGGTAAAACCATCGATGAAAATTGTATTAAAAAGATCTCCCAAACCAAAATTTTCCCAAAATATTAATACCCACTCAAAACAAAAAAATAATAATTACCATTTGAGTTGGGAGTTGTTGCTTGCACATGCATGCTAGTATAGATCAGAGAAAAGATTATGTAGAGTTCATACAAAGAAACATCTATTCTAAATGTCATTTGAAAGCTTCTAGTTTGGAGAAGTTTTCATATTTTTTTGTAAAAAAATAACATTAACAGTAGGTTTCTAGAAATCATTAAAAAATGTTACATGTGTAAATTTTGAATTTTTGATTGAAAAAATTAATAAACACCAAAAAAAAATCTAAATAGTCAATTAAAAAAAAAATTAATTAAAAAAGAATATTCATCATAAAAGTGAAAAATAAAATAAAAGATCAATCAAAAATAAGAAATTATAGGAAATATTTTACATTGCATAATTCTTGAGACAATTTTTTCATTAAAAGAAACATTTTAATAAAAAAATTAACTTTTTACAAATATATGATAGAAGATACAATGCTATTTCGTACAACAATAGTAACTATATTACAAAAAATGTTTATCCAAGATAAGAGCATCATTGAGAATATTGTAAATGAATGTGGCAACTGCTCCCAAACCTCCTTCAATGCACTTGGGGATTCCTTCAAAGTATCAACAACCATTACTAAAGAAAGCTGAAGAAATGTTGAAACCAAGATGTATATAGTCTAGGCTGAAAGAATAGACTTGAACACCATATTGTGCAAGACTAACTAATGAGAACTTGATTAGCTTGAACTTTAGACTTTTCTTCAAAATCTCAAAGATGATAATTTATAAGCTCGAGCAACTATCTAAGATCCATATTGGTCCGAAGGGTGGCTTTAAGAGTAAGGAACAAGGGAGAGAAATTTGAAGTAACCATCAAATACTCAACCTCGAATGAATGGAAAGTGTGTGCAAAGACAACCATACACCTTAACTACCAAATCTGTTTAAGGATAATGTGCCTAAAGGATTGAATGATAATATTAGGGGCTAGAGATAAACTAAGTAATGCATCTTTCCAAGACCAATTTTTGAGGAAATAAAGCCAGAAAGGTAAAAAAGAGGAACAATTAGAGCTTAAGGGAATGAGAACAAAACCAAAATGTGTGCTTAATAGTCTCTCTTTCATGGTAGAAGGGGCAACTTGGAGGATGGCTAATAAAAAAGAGATTGTCGCCAATTGGAATTTTGACATGTAGAATTTTGCATGCTAGCAACTAGGTCATATTCCACACCTTGCCAATGCTATCTAACATTGCAAAGGACATCCTAAGAATCTTGACTCATTGCCTTTAGCTCTAGAACCACCATATGAGATTGCATTCTTATAAGACATAAAGTATATGTATATAAACATTCACCATCTCTTCCTTTTCTTTGCCACAAAAAAATTATTACTGGAAAAAGAAACTTACACAAAGGTAAAATGCATAGAAGAAATTACACCAATAATCTTAATATAGTAACAAATAATCATGGAATTCATATATAATCACCCCTATGCAAAATCCATAAAATACACTAGGACCCAAATCCAAAGCTTACTACTTGAAACAATTACACTGTTGGCGATCAAAACTCTAAAATGACATAAAAGAAGCTATAGGGTTTGTGAATATGTAAAATTATACCACAATTCTTAGAAGCCATAGAGAAATGAATGTTGGTGAAAATAATATAAAAAACATTGGCCATAGTCCTGCATACACATAACATGTGGAGAGACATTTGTTTCCCAATAAATCACCACCACCATGTCATGTCTATATAGAGCTCTAATGCCACCACATTGGAAGAGCACAAGCTACTACTCACAAAATACATCTACCTCTTGTTAAATAGTTCATAGTATGAGTACTTTTCAACATATGTCCAAATGTTGCTAGATAAATTTTCCTAATTTTTCCATTAGAAAAACAAAAAGACCACTAGGAAATCAACACCAACCAATCACAACATAAGAATTGAATATCAAATTTTCAATATAATAAAATATTTTTATAAAACATAGGATAAAAAGACTACACACAATTTTTGAAGAATAAATTAATAGGTAAGAGCAATATGAAAACATAAACCTACCTTAAAAGTGAGACCTCCTAATACTAAAAATAGACATTTTGCATTTCAATACTTGCGCAACACTTTTCCCACTCATAGGCATGAACCTGTCATGATACTAATCCATTTTAATTTTAAAGCTTGAATATATTTGTTTGATGAAAGACATCCTTGAGGTGGAATGGTTTCTTTTTCTTCTTTATTAGTAAACGGCCGAAACCTTTGATTATATTATGATAAAATTAAATACAACAGAGTGTCTCCATTGAAATGGGCATTGGTAGGAAAGAACAAAGAAGAAAACCTCTAGTATTGCCTGGGACCTTAGTCCTATTTTATTACAAACATTAAAGGGGCATATCCCAGTATGGAGATTACATATTTATTAATTAATACATGAGGATATTGATCCTCTCTTACTTGTTACTTTCTCTATTGCCACTAAACCAAGTTAAAGCTGAGAATATTTCCAAAGCTTTAGTATTGTCCATATGTGCCTCTTCTTATTCATTATGATTGAGAAGCTTTCCCCTTAATAACCCGCTACTCAATTATATGACTTGAAACAAGCATTAAATTTCATATTAAATCCATATTAGTAACATGAGAGCCTTACTAGGTATAATAAAAAGTCCTTCAGTTATCTAGCCTAGGTGGCATTAAAGAAATTCTTTAAAAAATTTAGCTTAATTTTAAACCTAAAGCTCCTTAGTAAAAGATGCTTCAAGGCATTGCACTAACACTTAATCCTAGTAGGATGAGTTAGAAAGTAAATAAAATTTCAACTTAATTAAAAACTTATAGCTCCTTGGTTTAAGGATACATCAAAAACATTCTACTAATACTTAATCCTACTAGAGAGAGAGTTAGTCTATATTAAACTAGAAACCATTATTATTCAACTATTATGAATACCAAGAAGGTATTAACTATATTAAACATATCATAAAAGCCAATAGATTGAACATGTGTTCTAATAATAATAGCCTCTACATGAAATTTTGTTAGTGAAGTCTTAAAGTCTTCCCATAATGTCAAATGGACGAAAAGAAAGAGCACCAATCTGAATGATATTTAACTGACACATATAAATTGAGAAGCAATTGGTAAATAGAATTAACAAAAAATTTCTAGAAATGGTTCCCATCTGGAGAGTGTCTTAAACTATTTAGTGATTTTTATTAAAGGTCTTCCCAACACTGAGTTAACCAGTCATAAGGACTGGCTAAGCAACAATATATAGAGAGAGATTCTTGACAAATTAACCTTTAATATACATTCTAATAATCTTAACTAAGATATAAGAGTCTGAGAGAAAATTAGAAACTTAAAATTTAGATTTTTATTACAAATAATTCCTAATGCCATCTAACTCATTCATGATTTCCTATCATCAATCAAACACTGCTACTACTTTCTAGCATACCCAGTTGTTGTAATAGACCTAATGAAGAGAGAGGAAAGATAGAGTTATATTATAAAATAGAGTGAATTTAATTCTAAAATCTAAACCTTCTATATTGCTTTTAAAAAAATCCTGAATTTCTGTATAAAAAAAAAGTGCCTCTTCCAGAGCAGCTAGAATACAAGAGCTCATGCAAATAGAGATTACAAATCATATATATAAAAACTCCTTAATCTATTCATTATATACAATACATGTATATGCCAAGATATAAGATAATTGAAATAGTAACAACCTATTACAACATGGGAACCAAATAGAATAATATACAACTATGTACAAATCTCCCCTCTAAATATACCAAGATGAGAAGTGGAAAAGATAGAAGCAAAGAACCCAACCTACTAGGGACATAGAAAAAACTTCCACCCAGATCATAGAGGGGACAAAGAAAAAACACCCACTGAACAAAGAACAAAGGACAAAAGCCAAGAACACTTATGGTTAGCCACTACAAACCACCAAAAACCAAGGAGAGGAAGCCATAAAAAAAAACTATGAATTGCCTATTTCCTATAGACCATAATGACCTCTAATATATCATTGGGTTTCTTTGATTGAAAGTTGGGCAGAAATTCAAAATCAAACTTCTCCATGTTGGATTTCTCCAAATTTGGAGTACTAAAATTCTAAGCCTCAATGTTGTCGAACACCACTCCAGGATGGATGTAGGCTTTAAATAAATTGAGATAATTAACCAGCCGCTCCTTTCTCATTTCCTCCACTATCCCTCTCCAATGAAGGAGGAATTGTACATTGGCCTCCATCCTTGGCCATTCTTGATAGAAGGCCAGGCTCTCTTGAATAACTAAGGATGGGTGTCTAAGAGCTACCTTTAGATCAGGACTGCCCGATGAGTGGGCCATATAATTTTCCAATAGGGGAATCCAGAGCTTTGCATCAATGCTTCTAACTGCCTTGTCCAACCCCTTTCACTAGATAGGATCAAAGATGTTACAACAAAGCCTTATTATGGCCCACGGCTCCAACCTGGCTCTAGCCAAAATGTCGATGAATGCACCAATAATGTCTCTATTGGTCCACCAGGTAAATTCATAATTGAAAACACCTTTTCCAAAAGCCCTATTAACTATTATTCTTGCCATGTCATCAACTAGCTTCAGAATTCTACTCCATCTCTCTCGTTTAACCTTACCCTGAAAAGACATAGTTCTTAATTATGAAGTGTGGAACAAAAAATGTTTCAATCCATTAGAATGGGAAGAAAAAACCTAGAACCAATGAAAGAAATTGACAACTAAGAGAATAAATCGAAAAGGCCAGAGGAAGAAACTAAAAACACCTAGAAGAAGTGACATCATAAGAAGGTGATGCCAGCAAAGGTAAGAACACAACATATGAAATAATGATGAGAGCATTGGAGGGTGACAAAAAAATGGAAAATACAACCTGGACTAATAAATAGGAAGACCAACCAAGGCAACCAAATAAGGGATTAACTAGCCCCTAATGAGATACATATTCCTAAATTTAGATGGTAAAGGGGAGACCAATAGGATACTCATGGAAATAAAACAAAACAAAGCCTAAGGAAGACAAAACCAAACAAAATGAAGATGACAAACAAATAAGGGAGAGCAACAAAAGAAGCAAGAGAAAAATAACCAATGACAACTAAGGATGAAATATTATTTAAAATTAGAAAGTCTTCTCCATTAGTGCCTTTATTAGCCAATTTATCTACATTTTGGTTACCTTCCTTGAATATATGTCAAGTTTGTATATCTGAGAAAAGGTCAATAATATTAAGAACTTCTTCTAGTTTATAGTTGACCACCCAATTTGGCATTGAGCATTTCCTAATAGTATTAAGTAAGAGTCACCTTCTATTATGATGTTCCCAAATCCTAAATTTCAACAAATTTGCAGGCTTGCTTGCAATGCTTCTAGTTTCGCAAGATTATTAGTAGTGGGGTCCAAAGGTTTGCCTTTTTAGTGATCCACCTACCAACCGCATTGTTGATTTTACACTCGATACTAGCTATGCGAGGATTACCTCTAGAAGCTCCAATAAAATTTAACTTGATCCACCTAGGTGGAGGTGTGGTCAAGTTGTAAAGTTCCCTAGCTTTTTTGTTCTTAATTTTATAGGTAATTGGGGTATAATAAGATTTGTCCAGTTCTTTTTAATAAAATTGTCCCAAGACAAGAAAGAACCTTCCTCAATTTACGATTTCCTAAGGTGGGAATTTAAGGTTTCCACTATGGTGGCCTCAATTTTTTTTGAGGATTTCCTCAGACCACATGTCAATGTTGTGGAAAATTCTTTGATTCCTTTCCTTCCAGAGTTCCCACATCAGAATAAATGGATTGATATTCCAAATATTACTATACACACTTTTGCATGGACTAGTGGGCCATCCCTTCAGGACTTCGAAGAGGGAGTTGCTGAGACAAATTAATGTCTCAAATTTGATATAGTTTTTATATAGTTTGAACTTACTCTTTGAGCCATGAGAAATTTTTTTCCAAATACTTGTTTTAAATTTTTTATGCTGAATGCAGCCAGAACCTATTAAACCTATGGATAGTGGATATGACATACTTTTCTTAAAATTATATAAAAAGTGCAGTATTTCATATAAATGTTTTAAGCTATGTTTTAATATTTGAATGAAAGTAGAAATGTTGTTGTATATGTTTGAATCTATCTAACTTGCAAGAAAAGAGGAAGTGGCACAAAGAGTGGAAAACATTACATTAAAGGAGTAATGAAGACTAGTCATGGCATAAGAAGCGTGGATCAGTTTTGGTTGATAAGACACATATGCGAAAGGAGTTAATTTAGAGAGCTGACTTGATTACATTATCTTTGGGCCTTTATTATATTACTCAATCAATGTTCTAAAGTCATAGTTGACATCCTATCCCGTTTCTACTGATGATGTTTGCTTACGAGTTTTATGTTATGTTTTTGTAATAAGTTCCAATCCTCTATATATATATATATGGAAAGTTAGATTTAGTGAGTGGATTCAAAGATTCTGAAGTTGTTTTCTCTATTGCTTATGAATTGTTCAATCATGTAACAAAAGTAGAATTCTATTGAGAAAGTGATTTTGGATTACCTGTTGCATTCTTAGTTAGTTGAAGCCAACCAAGGGGGTCCACTTGGGAAGTGGAATAGATTTAGGTAGAGTCGATTTGTTTCTTGTAATTTCCTCTTTAAGATAGTTACTATGAGAGTGCTTGTAGCACTTGTGGAAACCTATCATAGTGAACATTTGAACTATTAATTAGTTTAGAATTCCCTTTTCTGTAGTTTCTACAGTTCTCCATTGATAATCAAAGTATGCTTACTATTCTATATTAGTAGTATAGATTCCTTTCATGCATTTTACTTTCCTATAGTACATGTGTTAAGACTCTTTAAGGAACTTGGTGCACATACCATGCCAACCCATTTCAAGTCCTACATCCTTGGGTTGACAATTCAAATGTACTTTCATATAGATAGTTCTCAAGATGCATAGAGTACCCCTTGTTAGAGGAATGGTAGTGTGATTATCTTGATCTATTATGGAAACTTGCATTTTTGGTGTTATTACTAGGGATGGTGTCAAACTAGGAACCTTCATGAGTCCTTTGTTTCTACATTAGTATGTTAGTTAGAAACCATAAGATTGAGTGCTTGATCCACAAGTAACCAATTCAATTGCATGCATCAAAGAGGAAGAGCACAAGATGAATATGGAAGATTTCTTCCACTAGAGCCTATTAATTTGAATGAAGATATTGAAGAAGAAGCGAAGTTTCCTTTTATAGATGGAACCCCTATTTTTCCTACAGAATCATCCTCAAGGGAATAACCTTTGGATACAAGTGGCCTTCAACCTTTTGCTGAAATTTTGGCTAGTTTTCTTGATAGTACTACTCCAAATCCACCAGTTGTTAACAATCTAGTGCCAAATATCCCTTCTCAAAAGCAAACTCATAATCAAATATCTCCAGTAATGGCATAACCTACTTTTCTATTTCCTCTCCCAAGCCTTGTCACCAATGCTAATCTTAAAAATATACCTCCAAATGCTCTTCCAAACTATTATGGCCTCGCAATTGAAGATCTTGATACCTTCTTGTTTGATTTTGACATAATCTATCATAGATTTGACTACAACACTGATTCCCATAGGCTCAAATTATTTCCAACAACACTAAAAGAGTTAGCTTTATGATGATTCATGGGTTTAGGGACCAATGCAGTGGGTACTAGGGATGAAATACAAACCTTTTTTTCTAGACAAGTACAAAGAGTATTGCAAAGAAAATGATTCAAGAGGAGATGATATTTTTAGAATATCACAAAAGAAAGAAGAAACATTGGAAGACTATATTTCATGTTTCTTGTATACACTGCAGGAGAACCCTTGGCATATGTTGTTTGAGGTTTCACACAAGCTATTCTTTTGAGAGGTGTGAATGATAGTTGTCTAGAAGCATTAGACTTGATGGTTGGAGGAGATGTGTATCAATCTTGTTGGGATGACCTCGAGAAAATTTGTCTTAATTACTCTAGATCAACCATGAAGAAAGGAAAAGGACACCAGACTACAACTATTAAAGGAATTAGTTAGGGTATTTCAAAGCTCGAGATATCTAATTTTCTCTCAAATTTCAAGTAGGACATTATAAATGATATCGCCACACATCTCAACACAATGACTACAAAGAAGAAACACGCAAAAGCTGAAGTAAAACTAGCTGAGTACTGCCCCCATTGTTGGAAGCAAAAGAAAGATTGCCAATGTAAATTGATCGCTAGCATGGGAAACCAACATCTTCCAATTCAGTATATCAAAATAGATGGAGATGATGAGCAAGTCTTCTTTGTTTCTCAACGTTGGCCATGGGCCCAACATCAAGGTATGCCTCAAGACCCTTTGCAAAATTCAAATCTATATTGTAATCAATGGTAAAACCATAATACCCAAGGTCCTCCACAATATAATCAACCTAATTGGAATAATGCTTGGAAAAATAATCCACAATAGCCCGAATGACCTTAGAATTCATAACCTTCTTGGAAAAACCAATAGAATAATCAATGGAAAAATTAGTAGAATCAATAGCAACCACCCTAGGGGAATTGGTAGTCTACAAATCAATGGATAGGACCTCAATAGTGGCCTATCCAACATACTGGTACTCCACAATTACCACCGCCAGTCCAACAACCTACACTAATGCCATGACCTAGAAGTCCTAGACCTAAAAGGTAGACCCAGTTACTTGCACGACCTTAGCCAAATCTAAATAACCAATAGTCACAACAACCCGTGTACTCTGCTGATGCTTAACAATATCCTGCTTATGATTTGAATGTTGCAAATATACATTTGAGATCTAGTACAACTATACTAGTGCCTAAACTGCCTCTTATAACCAAAATACCAGATACTCCTACACCATTAGAACCACTAATTTCTAAATAGGTTGACCCAACTAATGTTACTATTTTAGCTCAAGCCCAGTCGGTGGTTGAACCTGCTTTTCCATAGAAACTCGTACAAAGTAAACCTATTAAAATAGAAGAATAGTCTTTTGATATTGTTGATCAGCTAAAGAACATGCATGTCCAAATACCCCTATTTCAAGCTATTAAAGATGTTCCCATCTATGATAGAGCAATTAGAGAAGCCTACCTAATGAAGCTTGGGAGGAATAAAAAGGACCCAACTATAGTCCATGTTGTAGGGCAATTGGCTAACATTATGTTAGGAAAATTGATCACTTCTAAATATTCTAATCCAGGTAGTCCAGTTGTGAATGTGATTATAAATGGTCAATCCATTAAAAATGCTATAATTGATCTTGGTGCTACTATAAAATCCATGACCAAGGATAGTATGAAAAAGTTGAAAATAGAAGGGTCATGGGCTACTCCAACAATTCTGCAACTTGTAGATAGTTCTATTATCACTCTTGATGGAATGATAGAAAACATAGTTGTAACCCTGGATTTTCTAGAGTAGCCTACGAATTTCATGATTCTATCTCCCAAAGTCAATTTATCTAGTTACCCTATCATTTTAGAATGACTATGGTTAGCTACAGATGATGTAAATATAAGTTGTAGGTAAGGGAATATGACCATATCTAACGGTCAAGCAACAAAGAAATTTGATTTATGTCCTCTAGCCCAACCACAACTAGATTTAAGCACATATGTCTGGCTAGATTTAGGGGATGAAGAAGAAGAGTTAAACTCTATAGCATAGCTTATGATGTTACATATACAATCTTTCCTAAAGCTACAAGAAGAGGATTCAGTAATTTAGGGTATCCTTACTAACACTTGTCTGGTAGAGAAAGATGTATCTAATAGTTCTATGTTAGAGTTAACCACATATGAGGAATGTAATGAGAATTGTATTCTTCTCAAAGAACCAAAAATTATCCATAAAATCTTACTGTGTGAATTAGATACAAGTCCAATCTCTAAAGCTGCTATAATTGAGTCTACCACTACTATTGAGCTATCAAAATGTCATAATCTTCATGTCTATCCTAAATCATCTTCCACATAAATGAACTAGTTAATACAGTTGCTTCAAAAACATGAAAAGGCTTTTGCATGGGACTATGGGGTTATGAAAGGATTGAGTCCTACATTATTTACCCATCAAATATACATTAATGAAGGATGTATACCACTCTGTCAACCCCAAAGGAGGATTAATCCAACCCTTAGAAAGATAGTTGAAGCTGAATTGCAAAAATTGTTTGATGCCAGTTTTATTTATCCTATATTTGATAGTAGATAGGTGTCACCCCTAGTCATAGTTCCTAAAAAGGGAGGAAAATGGAAAATTTTTGTAGATTATAGAGAATTGAACAAAGCAACCAAAAAGGATCATTTTCCTTTACCATTCATAGATCATGTTCTAGACACTCTAGTTGGAAAGAAGTATTTATCTTTTCTAGATGGGTATAGCAGTTATAATAAAATAATTATTGCTCTTGAACACCAAGAAAAAACCACATTTCCATGCCCATGGGGTACTATTTCATATTATGTTTTGTCATTTGGCATGGGTAATGCTCCTGCAACATTCCAACGAGATGTCATTAGCATTTTTGTTGATATATCACATGATTGTATGGAAATATGTATGGATGATTTCACAACATTTGGAGACACCTTTGAATAAGCCATGATGAATCTTGAAAAGGTTCTTATCTGATGTAAAGAGCATAATCTGGAACTTAATAGTGAAAAATGCTTCATGCTCATGTAGGAAGGAGTGGTACTTGGTTATTTCATATTAGGTACAGGAATACAAGTGGACCCAACTAAGATAGAGGTAATTCAAACACTGCTCATAACTTTAAAACCAAAAGATGTAAGATCATTTTTAGGTCATGCTAGATATTATAAACATTTTATAAAAGATTTCAACAAAATAGCTAGCCTCTTGGACATATTATTGATTAAGGAAGCTGAATTTATTGGGACCCCCGAATGCAATGAAGCCTTCCTATAGATTAAGAAACTTCTCACCATGGCAGTAGTTTTACAAAGACTAGATTGGTCATTTCCATTTCATATTCATACTAATGCATCAGACTATTTTGTAGGAGCTGTATTAGGAAAAAAAACCTGCTAATCTTGAGAATTCCATTGACTATATTAGTAAAATCTTTCATTGACCCAAGCTGAATTACATAGTAATAGAAAAGGAACTTTTAGCCATACTCTATGCATTAAACAAATTCAAACGCTATGTCATTGGATATCCTATTTTTTTATACCGATCACTCAGCTATAAGGTATTTAATGAACAAACTGGCTATCATTGGTAGATTGGCAAGATGGCTCTTGTTGTTACAAGAATTTGATATTACTATTATTGATAAGCCAAGAAAATCCAGCATAGTTGAAAATTATTTGTCTAGATTGACAATTGTTGGTAAAGATCCAACTCTAATTGAAGACACTTTTCTAGATGAGCACTTGTTCCATATAATAACTCATACATCATGGTATGTAGACATTGCAAATTATCTTGCTGCAAATAGACTGTCCCCACACTTATCTTATAAAGAAAAGAGAAAGCTAGTAGAGAAAAGTTTTCAATACTCTTGGACAAATAGCAATCTCTTCTATGTAGGGATAGATCAAGTCATGAGGAGGTGTATCAGGGAAGATGAGACATATGATATACTGCATGCTTGTCAGGATGAACCATGTGGAGGCCATTTTGCAGGAAAAAGAACAACACTAAAGATACTTACAAGAGGGTACTATTGGCCAACCCTACATAAGGATGCAATGACATATAAAACTAATTGTGACAAATGCCAAAGGATGGGCCAACCAACCAAAATTAATGAGATGCCACTCACTCCACTAGTTGTTGTCACCCCTTTGGACAATTGGGGCATTGACTCCATAGGTCCAATTGACCCACCATCAAGTGGCCAGTCCTACATCTTATTATGTATGGATTATGTAACTAAATGGGTGGAAGCTAGAGTAATGAAAAATGCCAGAGATGAGAAAGTAGCTAAGTTTCTATATGAAGAAATATTTATGTGTTATGCAGTGCCAAGAGAAATTCTCATAGATCAAGGACCTCGGTTTACATCAAATTTGATCACTAAATTTATGAAGGAGTATAAAATAAGGCATCATAAATCCAATCCTTATCACCCTCAAGAAAATGGGCAAGCAGAGGTTACCAATAGAGAACTTGGAGCCATTCTAACCAAAACAGTATACATACATAAGAAGGATTGAACAAGTAGATTAACAATAGTTGTGTGGGCATATTGAACAACATGGAAGACAAGCATTGGATTTACTCCATTTGAGCTTGTATATGGTAAAGCAACAATGTTACCCATTGAATTTGAGCACAAGACACTTCGCACTACTTTAGAATTGAACAACAATCTTACTTTGGCACAACAAGAGTGACTCCTCCATTTAAATTCCCTGGATGAACTACAAAAGAGAGCTCTAGAAAGAAAATAAATTATTCAACACCAGCAAAAACAATGGAATGATGCACATATCAGGAATAAAAGATTTCAAGCAGGAGATTGGGCCCTCCTTTATGATTGTTGTTTCAAAGAGAATCCAAGAAAATTGTTGACTCAATGGTTAGGGCCTTATGAAATTCAGCATGTATTTGATAATGGCACAATACAACACACAACCATTGATCATGTTCAATTTAAGTTACTTGTGAATGGCCATAGGTTGCATCTCTATCATAAGCCATAGACTAAAGCATAGTTCCTCCACCAATTCCAACCAAGTAGTGCACCACCTCTTCTGAACACAGTTCCTATAGCAGAGGATGAAAATTTTCTTCCTATATCCATACAATGATAGAATTCCAGGAACCTTCATAATAAAACCTCATTTAAATATGAGGCCCCATTCTTCCATTCAATTTTTCCTTTCTTCATAATCAACCCGTCTTATTTTTTTATCTACCATCCACCCACATTCCACCTTCCATGTCACCCACACTCTAATTCTTTTTCTTTCAATAGACAAGACCATCAACTCTTTCTATGATCATTAGCCTTTGCCACCTCATCAACTTGCATGCAAATGTACAATCACAATTTTGCAGGTACAAAAATTTCTTTTCCTCTTTATTCATTTTTAAAAACTAGGTTTAGATATTTATATCTAATACTGCATTATATATATCGTATAAGACTTAAGCCAATTTCTCCTTCCCATACAATTTTTTTTAAAGTGAGGACACTTGTCAAATTTTTGTGGAGTGGGTGAGAAAGTGTAGTAATTTCTAAATGTCACCTCCATGATTATCATAATCATGTCTACATCAAAGAATGTACTTTGGTAGTAGTCTGATAGTATTCATTTAATTAATTTTCAAAATCTTTTTGTATCCATCGTACCTTTTATTGCAATTTTTTGGAAAAGATCTCTTGTACTTGACATGATTAAAGGACTAAGAGCTATTATGGGAACATTTGTAGTTAAAGCCTCAATGTACTCCATCATTAATGCATCATTATTCTACATGCCAGAAACAAATGGGTCTTGATTATGAGAAGTGGTAACAACATATGACATTTTTAAAATAAGTTTTGAAGCTCAGAGCAAAAGAAATTTTTTTTGTAGTAGCAAGAGTGGAAGCCATACATTTTGAAGATGGGAGGATAGTTAAAGAGGTATGATCCAATCATGCATAATATTTTACTCACAAATATTGAACCATTGTGGTGATTCCATACTTGTGGATGGTTTGATTATTTCTTATAATTAACATAATTTAGTGAGGAAGTGGCAATGGAGTTCATGAAAATATTTGATGAAGTAGAAGCCTTAGTTTGGGGATTAAGAGTGGTTGCTACCGAGGAAAGAATAACAGAGGTCACTAGGTTATCAGATAGAAATAATAATGAGAATGATGCTAGATCTGCAAGGGCACAATTTACTCAACATGGTGACCCTCAACTAGACATTACAAAACAAGGAAATAAGAGACTTTCTCTTCCACCTCCATATCTAGAGCTAGCAAGCAACATTATCAGATATTTAACCTATGAAGGTGGGTTCTCAAACTTACATGCTCATCATTTTAAATTGCTTAGTTGCATTAGGTATAACATGCAAGTTAATCTTCCCAATTTTCTTTACAATATGTTATGTATCAGTGTTGAGGAAACCTAAAAAGGAAATCAAAATTTAGTTTCCCATCATGCCGTCATTAAGCTTCTAGTCAAATGATCTCTTAGGGATTCTTCCCCTATTTCATGGGCAAAATTTGTTGAAACAAAAACCTTATAGCCACAACTTAACCTTGTTCCTCCAAACTTAGAAAATGAGGAAGAAGCCACAGAGCCAATTCAAAATCCAATTGAGAAGGAAAAAGAACCATCTCTTGATAAGTTTTCTAAGCCTAATTTAGAGGAAGATATGCCAAGCTCTTCTAGGGGTAAAGGCAAGAGTAAGGTTAGCCCTAACCTTGAAAAGGAAGTTCAAAATCCCTCTGTTAAAGTAACAAAAAGAAAGAGGTTTGTTCCTACAGTAATTGATCTTGTAGCATCTACTTCAATCATGCCTAAACCTAAACGGACCCGTAAAGTGGTCAAAGCTAAAGAACACTAATACATTTGGCATCGATTTGCGATGGCTAAGTGTCACAATTGTGACGGCAATGTGTCACCACTATGACGGTAGTAGACGTCGTTGTTTTTTAGTCGCAAATTGTGACGTCTATCCTTAGACATTGCAATTTCGATGCCTATTCGTCGTAATTTCATCATTCTAACCTGGCACGGCTCCCGTCATAATGCATGCAGATCTTGTCACAATTTCAACATCTTCCCCATGCATTGCAATGGGGTGGCTTTGCATCTACCCATAGGTTCACTGAGGCGAGAGGCTTTCCAGTTCTTCCCTGTGCGTCGCACTTGCGACAGCCTTGGAACATTACAACTTGGATGCGACGGTGCTAGCGGCGCGGTAGCACTAGTGTCGACACTACTGGCTGTCGCAATGTTTCCAAATGTGTCACAATTGCGATGAAAAGTTAGGAATTATGATTGTGTCGCTAAGCATGCGATGCACATTTTGTCACAATGCATGGGCGAACGTCGCAATTGTAACGTCTGCAGTTAGCAATATGGCAGGGCCGCTATGGCGACGACGCCAACTGTCATTACCACCACAAGCATGATGCATCATGGGGCATATGAATTCATATGCCCCTAGGTGACAAAAAACATGCATTCTTTCCAAACGACAGTAATCTCTTTTAGTGTTGCAGGTGTAAACAAGATATGCCAACAGGTAGAAAATTTGTCAAATGTCAATTTCATTTCAAAACGTCTAGAAAATAACACAAGTTCTGGCTAGTCATGCAGTAAATCTAGATCATCAGTAGATCATGGTGCATCATGCTTGCAATGAGGCTTCTCACGTTGCCGCCACAGTGGCCCCATCGCAAGCATGATGCATCATGATCTGCTGATGATCTAGATTTACTGCATGACTAGCCAGACCTTGTGTTCTTTTCTAGACTTTTTGAAATGAAATTGACATTTGAAAAATTTTCTACCTATTGGGATATCTTGTTTACACCTGCAACACTAAAAGAGATTGCTGTCATTTGGAAAGAATGCATGTTTTCTGTCACTTGGGGGGCATATGAATCTTGTAAGTAGTTTTCCTTTGGATGTCCAATGTTCAATGACACCCTCTTCTTTAGTTTAGAGCCATTATACTAAGATTCAGACCCACCTGCTATTTGAATGCTAGTTTTCTTATCTTGGATATAGAATAGCATGTAAGCTTTCTAGGAAAGCACACTTTTCTCACTAACTGAATAGACCTAGAGTACAAAATGTCATAAGAATAAATTCAATCAGTCTAAGCAACTTGAGTATAATTAGTGTTACCATATAAAGAAAAGGTTCTACATAAAATTGTAGTTCTTTTGTGTATCCTGTTATACACAAATTATAATGAGCTTGCTCCACAAAATTAAACATGTCTTCACAACTATAGCAAATGTATACCCAATTATCATCTAAAGCATGCCAGATGCCTGTGGATGAATGAATAAAGCATAAATAATGACCAGAATGTGTGCTCCATCCATCATGAACAAGAACACCATAAAGAGTGTTCTTAAAATTGCCCTCTTGTGATTGATCAATAGACAGAGAAACTAGAATATCATTCAAATGTGCAATATTTATTAAAAAACTAGTAGATATTACAAAAACTATATTATTAGATTCCACTAAAAATGTGATCCACTGGAAAATAATATTGTAAGGGCTACTTACATGTGAACTGCTAACAAATGGTTTGAGATCCAACGTACAACCAAAGTCTACTTTTTTGTCAATTTTTCCTCCAAATCCAACTACACTGAAGTGCTTGAGATGAATTGCAAGAACATGTGGTGCTTTATCAATTTTGATTTTTTCTAGAGCCTTCAATTTTAGTTTTCATCATTCACATTGATCTCTTTTCACACTCCCATCTAACTGCTCCATTGCTGTGTAATGGGATAATGCTTTCAACAAGGAATCTGCTCGAATGATCTCTAGGCATAAATCTAAGAAAGGATCAAATTTATTTGAGCAATAAGAATATTGTGTGCACTTCACCTACAAGCCAGATTAAAGAAATTGTTAATGAATAAAATACTTTTCAAAGACTATAACCTAGAGTTCCCAGCATAAAAATAATTTTGAAAGCTTTAAGTGACTCAAAAAAGTAGAAATAATGACCAGAATGTGTGCTCCCGCCATCATGAACAAGAACACCATAATCAATCATTTTCTAACATCTTTTTACCCATTGTGTACCCATTGCACATCAATGTAGTATTGCTAGTTTTTTATTCATGTTATGCATGGAAAAAGCATACAGTAAGGGTCATATCAAAGTTTTTATTGGTAAGGAGAAACCCAACAAATTACCCAACATATTACATGGGCCTAAGGAAAGCTTTATGCTTGACCAAAGGAAAGGCACCTGCAGCTAAAAGTCAGGATGATCGAACTGGAGTGAACAATTACTTTATAGAAAACACTTTGAAAACTTGTTAAGAAAATCTATCAACCTACAATAAGATTGTATTAAAACTAGAATTATAAAGATCCATATTATTAAAACTTAAAATACCTATCAGTATTAGGTGTTCCAAAAAGCACATGCCGAACACCTCTTGGAATGTTTAGGGCCTCCATAACCTTTGCTACAATAAGGAAGAAATCCAAATAATATTAAATCTTTGCTGAAACTCCACTTCACAAGGATATATAGTTATGTTCTAATAATCAAATACTAACAGTAAAAAACACAAAGCTGAAATGGATATGTCGCTAGTTTTTCTCCATTCATTCATAAAACAAGCTTGATACTAAAATGTAAGTGTTTTCTCTTTAAATTATATCATGCTGATCACAAATACTAATAACAGATTAGTTATCGAAAAGGGTGCAATAATGACAGAGGAGCCAAATACTAAAAGATGCAATGAAGAGTTGTAATTCTTCAAATGATATTAAAAAGGCATCAATAACCAGCCCAAGGACATTATTCAGATAGAAGATTACTTTATATTCTATACAAACATAAGTGGTAGTAATCCACTAGACATTAGAAAGCCAGATCCCATGAGTACAATGATTAAGATCAGGAATAGTGACATATATATCACATAAGTAACAAGAGTTACATCAGAAATTGCAATAGTATAGATCACCCATCATTGGGTCATCACCATTATAAAGATATTATATCAGACAGAGATCAAATAAATATCCAATGTCTTTACAAACCAAACAGAATCAATCATATCACATTTCAATAAGGTAGATACCAGATACAGTGAATAACTTTAGACCAGTATGGTACATATCACTTTTACATTATGATAAATCTATAATAGTGATTACTTGGTCTTGCAAATTTCTCTAGACAAATTCTAATGATACTTATTGCAGATCAGTAATGAACATTAGATCGTCAGGATCTATGACATTAGGTCATTTGGTTGACTATCACTATACTTCCAACTTCAATATATATAATCCTTGTTTAGTCTTTGATATTGATTGGATTGGGAATTTTCACAAAGTCATTTCCATCATTATTGGAAGTGTTTTTGGTTATCAAAGTTTGATTGAAGATATCATAACTACTTAAAGAGACATTTGCATATTTTTTGTCTATATTCTTTACCAAAGATCAGTTGCATCTCTCTAGCAGTGAATTAAAGAATATATCAGAAGCATGGGTGATATTACTTCTACAAAACATCAAGATACATGCACAATTGCATTGATATATCTACCCTGAAAAAATATTGTTATTAATACCTAACATTTAGTTGTGGCAAAATAAAGAATTGAGTATAAGTAATAATAGAAAGAATTTTATTGTGATTTAAAATATAAGGATTTAGTCACAGACCCTTAGGAGTCATATAAGGGAACATCAAACATTAGCTCTAACCTCAAATAAGGGATTATTAACAAGCTAAAAGTTATCCTTGTTTCTGAAGTCAAATCTCTCTTCTTCCAAACTTTCCTTGTCTGATTTCTCTGGACAACATTTCAAGTCATAGGTCTTAGCTAGGTTGTCCACTTTATCATTTCTTCCTTTTTCTTTTGGTTCCTTGAAGTGTTTTGTTCCTACACCTTGATTTTCTATTTTTTTATGTTTTCATGAACATCTATCAACTTATCATTTTTTTGCTTATATCAATCCAAGGTCCTACGATATATAGCTATTGATCTATTCTTGCTTACTCTCTTGGTACCTCATCCTTAAAGAACTTCAATGCTATATGTTGAGATTTTTGACAAGGTAAATGTGAGTGAAGTTCTTGAAGCAATATTTGAATTACAATACTTAGTCTGAACAATCTCTCCTATTTAATTTTTTGCAACTTCTCTCTTTCTTGTGAAGCTATCATCTTGGCATGCTTAGATATATAATCAGTATATATGATATTAAAAAGGCATCAATAACCAGTCCAAGGACATTATTTAGACAGAAGATTACTTTATATTCTATACAGACATAAGTGGTAGTAATCCACTAGACATCAAAAATCCATATCCCATGAGTACAATGATTAAGATCAGGAATAGTGACATATATATCACATAAGTAACAAGAGTTACATCAGAAATCATAACATTACAGATCACCCATCATTGGGTCATCACCATTACAAAGATATTATATCAGACAGAGATCAAATAAATATCCAATGTCTTTACAAACCAAACAGAATCAATCATATTACATTTCAATAAGGCAGATATCAGATATAGTGAATAACTTCAAACCAGTATGGTACATATCACTTTTACATTATGATAAATCTGTAACAGTGATTACTTGGTCTTGCAAATTGCTCTATAGAAATTCTAATGATACATATTGCAGATGAGTAATCAACATTAGATCGTTAGGATCTATGACATTAGGTCATTTAGTTGACTATCACTATACTTACAACTTCAATATATATAATCAAAATAGTGGTTTGGGGTTTTAGTTAGGATATGATGTTCCACCAGGTATGCATGGTGGGCCTGAATATTCACAAACACTCATCACCAAGTTTTCTCCAAAAAAGATCATTCCCTACAAAACAATCATGGGATCATTAGTCTATGAAGAGTGATCAAAAAATAAATTACTATTATATCACTATAGAATAATAATAACTTTAAAGTACCTAGAACTTTGGCTACTTTTAATGGAATGCCTTCATTGTCACTGGCAATCAATGTGACATCCTTCACCGTTCCCATACTAAGAACATAGGAACATCTAGGAAATGATGTTGCAGCTCCTATTGCAAAAAGTTTCATAAGTTTCATAAGTCTTTGTCATGAAGTATAAAAGAACAAATGATAATTAATGTTAAAAAGTTGTAAAAAAAAAACTGTTTGTTGTTGTCATAAGAGAGAAAAAGAGGGATTTGTGTACCAGCATATGGTGCAACAGTCGATGCATGTAAGTTGTGTGTTGCTGACTCAGCAGTCGAAAAGAGATTTGTGGTTGTCCTGGATGGAGGTGGCATCATCATAGGATTCAATTGATGTGAAGCTGAAGAATAAAATTGTTAGAGCATCCATAAATATAGAACACGTGGACTAGCATGGACAAGATTGTTAGAGCATTAAAAAAAGGATTGTTCGAGCATGTATTGTCAATGATTATGATCATTCCTATATATATTAAGTGGAAAATAGAAGTGGGGAATGGAACATGCAATCTACCTGAACCACCTGCAGCACCCTCATCATGGGAACAGGGCTCGAAATCATGCAAAAAACTCTTTAAAGACAACGCATCCATATTTTAATTAATTCCATAAAAGAGCATAACATAAAAACCATTATTGAACTCTTGTTATAATTAAAAATTTCATTAATACTTACATTTAAGGTTTTAGAGGTGTGCATCAATTCAGCTCCCCTTTCTCTTATTTCCTAAGTAGTAGGCTTTATGGTTTCCAAACGTAAAATTTCTCTGCCAATTTTCTTTAGCAACTTTTTAGTCAAACCGATCGGGTCATCGATGTCTGGTAAATCAATATAAAAAGGGTCCTCCTCAAGGGGGGGCTGCTGATCAGGGACTATAGGTTCCTTTCCCTCCCTCCGACCACTGGCCCTCTGTGACAACAATAGTATTAATATTATTAAAATTACTCCAAAACAATGAAGAAAACAACATTAAAAAAATAACATTTTGCTTCTATCTAGTTTGCACAATTATAATGAGTTTTACCTGCTCGTGTGTAGATGAGTCGAGAACATCGCTAGCATCCCCTCCAGGAGGCTGCTCCATATTGTGCCCCTATGTTAAAGATCAAGTATAAAAATGTTAGCAAAAAATTTATTGACTAAATGGTATGTTGGAGTCATTGATTAGAAGTTGGTTTAATAGTATGTACCACCCCCATGATAGTGGCCTCATTTGTATCTATGCAGTTCAAATTGTAATCAATAAGAAGCTCTTCCCCTAAACGTATTGATTTTATCGCACAGATGAATACACGATTTCCCTCGCATGCCTCAAATATGTAATTGGGTTGCTTTATAGTTGACCCAGGTCATGTACTATTTATAAAACCCACAGTATTCCATGTTGCTTTTGGCCTTCCATCAATGTATATAGCCACACTTTTACTTTGATTATTGTCTTGCTATTGTATATAATTTGCCGAGAGGGCATACCTACGCATACTTTTTTTATATTTAACAATATGCATCCAACTTTTGTAATCGTAACATGGTCCAACATACTCCATCAATTCAAAAACTTTGTTGTAAGCCACCTTTATGTCGTCCATAGAAAATAGGCTCAAACCATGTAGTGATGATGGTGCTATGTGATATATCCTCTCGTTAACACAAAAATCAATGTTTATTGGAGGAAGTTCCTTGGGTACCCAATGTTTCTGTAGATGTTGGTACCTCAAGGGCACCTCGATGTTTCCTTCCATCTCATCATCATAAGAACATGACCCCCCTTGAGCAAGGAAAAATTTCATGTGTTTATTGAATTTCCTTCTAGTCCTTTGACCTCTAGTTAATCTCCTTATTCTAGATAAACTGCATGTCTCACTTTCCTCTTCTATTCCTATATTTCCCTCACTCGAGGAAGACACTTCTGACAAATACCTATTCGCTGGTACCTGTAAATGGGAGAGATCTTAGAATACATCAATCTTATTATTGATAAGTGTATTAAATAGACTTTCTATAAGGAGTATTGACTTATACCTGTCGATCCATGAGACTGTGCAGGATGCTCCTGAAAGGGGTTCAGTTTCCTGCAAATGTAATTCAATTATCGTGACCATAAACACATCATAATCATAATCAAATCCATCAATAGCATCACATAAAAATTAAAAACATTAAAAGGTACACAATAAAACACTTAAATTAGGCTCACATTATAAGCCTACTAGGGAAGTAGGCCTAGTGAAGGGCTAAAACTGGGTTTTTGTATCAGCTGATGAGTTGAGGGCTTAGTCACCTTGGGGACATGCTATTTGAAGTTTTTTGATGTGTGTGGAGGTGGAGGAAACACCTAGTTAAGGTGAAGTCAAGTTTGGCACCTATTGAGACATTGGGAGCATTTGATAGTTTGTTGATTAGATTGCTTGGATGAATCTATTGGATGGATTGAGGGACATTCATGGGATTATTCCAAAGATGTAGAAGCTAAGGTGGCATAAGGATTTGGTGTGCACTCTGTTAGGTTATGGAGTTGGCTTGGATCAAGGAGAGGGATCTTATGAAGATGCTTGGTTGGTGTTGTGCGAACACTATGGAAGTCCCTCTTGTTATGAATGATTGCAAGACCACCTAGGGTCTCTGCATCACCTACGGAGGCACAATTATTAACCAAAAAATCGGGTGAGCACTTATATTATGTTTTCCCTATGATTTTCTAGGTACAACTCCCTTTTATAGATATTTAATGAATTCCCTTTTCTAAACTAAACACTTACAAATGCTTTTGAGCTGAAAGAAAATAAGGCTCAATACATTGACGCATCAATATGTGTTTTAAATAGTTTTATTTAATTAATTTAGATTAATAGTTAATTTAGATTAGCAGTATTCTATTTGTAGTTGAAACTTGTAGCTTTTAAATAGAGAATGAATAAACTATGTAACCATATATATAAGACAAATATATTTCTATCAAGAAATGAATATTAAATAGATTAAGGATTGATGGCATACCTCTAAATTCAATCATCATCATCCTCGTCATCATCATCATCATCATCATCATCGTCGTCGTCCTTGTCATCATCATCATTGTCATCATCATCATCATCCTCGCCATGATCGTCATCGTCGTCGCCGTCGTCATCATCAACATCATCATCAACATCAACATCATCTTCATCATCATCATCAGTAGCAGCATCATCGTCATCATCTTCTTCTTCTTCTTCATGAAAATTTGTGTTAGGAACATCATCCAATAACTGTCAATCATGATCACCATCTACATCATCTTCTACTTCTTCAGTATCTTCTTCTTCCATCACATTATACTTTATTGGCCTTCCTCTCAGTTCATGTCTAACAGAAAATGACCAACCCAATTTATGTGGAACCTCTGAGTAAAATACGTACTCACATTGGCTTGGAAGAACATAAGGCTCATCCCCAACTGGCTCAAATGACCTTGTATTAACCATTGTAAATCCATTATCATGTTCAATAATAGTTCTATTAGGATCATTTGGATTAAGTCGTAGCCTGTACCATTTGACAACAAAGAGTACTAATTTGAAGGAACTAAAGTCACACTCAAGTATCTCATCCAAAATGCCATAGTATCAATTTTTAGACTCTTGAGGATGTAAGTCATTTCTAGATGAAATATTAGTCACTTGAAAGACTGCAGTTATTCCTGAATCACAAGTTTTCTTCATGTCATCCAACACTTTGATGCAAAATTTTTTACCATTACAGAACATAGCCTTGTGGTGTTTAACCTGGAATAATATGTGAAACATATCAAAATTATTGTATCGTGAGTTGATAAACATAAGGGTGATTAATAAATTTGTACGTAGCTAGAAATCTCTTGAACCACATGCTAAATCTATTTCCCTTTAAGTAACATTGGAATCTCCGTTACGATGAGCTTCTTTAACTAATGAAGATACACCTTCCCATGTTAATGTGCAACCAGAATGTTGATATCATTCAATCCATACCATCATCCAATCAAGATTGTTTGCAATATACAAATGTAGTGCATCCCACTCTTGAGCACCTATACAAAAAAAAATAGACAACTTACAACTGATTTATTTTGAAGATTAATTTATTACAATAACATCTTATAATTTATTACCTCTCACTTTCCTCAATGAACCTTTCCCCATAAAGTACTCCCCTTCTAATTTTTTAAAAGGCTCAAGATTCCAAATGTGATCTACATGGATATTTGATGCAAACTTAGGAAGATATTCAGTAATGTACACCATAGTCTGGTATACCATATATCCCTCTACCATAGAACCCTCAAGATGTGCTCTTTGTTGAACCAAAGCCTTCAAAGATTTCAAATGCCTCTCAACCATCCACATTGACCTAGTCTGTATAGGTGCACACAATTCAATCTCCTCAACTAGGTGTATGAGGTAGTGTTCCTGTGCATTGAAAAAAGTTGGAGGTAGACACTTTTGCATTTCACACAGTAAATGAGGAATTCTTCTCTCAAAATAGTTTATATCTTCTTTATGGATTTATTTAGATGACAACCACCTATATTAAGAGATTCAAGTCACAAAAAATATACAGATATGAGACTTTACAAAATAATATACAATAGATTACATAGCAAGAAAAACAAATCACAAATATAATAAATATATACAACAAATTGAACAGATATTAATACTTACCTCATATATTTTCCAAGATCATATATCACTTGTTTGATGTTATTGTTGAAGTGCTCTAGGAGAGATAGAGGAAGCACGTACTGCAGTGCTTATAAACCAATCATTTCATCATTTTCTAACATAACATAACGAATAGTACACGTAGTTTATGAATATATTGTACATACAGAAGAACATAAGTTACCTTGACGAAAGTATGCCAATCATACGTTTTGAGCCCTAGCCCAAATTCACTTTTTTTTGATATGAGATTGTTTATGTTCGCAGAAAATGCTGTGGGAAATCAAATTTTTCGTATGACTTCTTGTATGGCATCACTTTGGTGCTCCGTTAATAACCATGGAAGGGCACTTATATTAATCTGATCTCTGTTGCTATTTGAGTGAATGAAATTTTTAAATGCATGACTGGATTCATGTATGTCATTACAAATTTTGACAATTTTTTCTTTGTCATGCCTTCCATCCAATATTTTCCACAATGCCTCTGTTATATTCTTTCCAATATGCATAGTATCAAACAAATGCACAATTTGTAAGTGCTTGTAGTAGGGAAACCTACTAAATTGTTTGGGATAGCTTTTTAGTCCCTTTGGAAGGTTGTCAGTATTGCCTTGACAACCTTCACAATCATCAATTACACAATTAGTCAACAAAAATCACAATAAAAATATATAAATTACAAACATAAACCATTAGGTGGAATGGCATTACCTCGACGATTAATTCTATTATATTCCAACTTCCATAGGTGAGGTGTCATTCTTTGTGGCTTTGATGTAGTCTCTTCTTTGCCATTGAAAAGAGGTTTTTTCATACTTTGATACTTATGATTCTTATGGAGGAAGTGTCTACACTCATCAAACACCTGCTTTCCTAAACTTTTTGAATGACAAGATTTCATCTTTGGACCACAAACTGGACATGCAAATTTTCCCTTTGTTTGAAGACCTACAAGATAATGATGTAATTGGATTATTAAATATGTTGATTTTTATAATTAGAATTATTGTGCGCAACTTGAATTCACTATAACATACCACAAAAATGTGTTAGCCCTGGGGCATCATGTATTGTCCATGCAAGTATTGCATGGAATTGAAATTGTCTTTGTCCTATTGGTCTAGACATGTCATACATAGTGACACCGTTCCATAACTCCACCAACTCGTCGATAAGAGGCTCAATATATACATTCATATCTTTTACTTGATATTTACCTACTTGAATGAACAATAACATTACATAATTATTGTGACCGTTTTACTGCAAGATTTATAAGTACATGTAAATTAATAACTATCAAATGATAAGATACCTGGAACAATCATTGCCAACATAATGTGCTCCCTCTTTATTGACATCCATGAAGGAATGTTATTTTTGATAACAAAAATAGGCCACACTGAGTAAACATATCTCATCTCTCCAAATGGATTGACACCATCCGCTGCTAATGAAAGCCTGAGATTACGAGGTTCTTCTTTGAAGTGTTGCCACTTTTCCTCTATGTGCATAAATGTCAAACCATCTGCAGGGATTTGAATAATGTCATCTCGACTTCTATTGTGTGCATGATAATCCATAAATTGAGCCAAGCTACTACACCTGAATAATTGTCGCATCTGTGGAATAATGGGGATGTAACGAAGAACCTTTTGAGGCACCTTTTTTGTTAGTCGATCTGTTTGATATCTACTCGTATGACATATAGGGCATTGTGTTGTAAATTCATGTTCTTTATAATATATAATATGATCATTGGGACAAGCATGTATTTCTTCATACTCCATTCCAATATCTTTCATAACAATAGTTAATTCTCAATATGAGCGAGGTAGAATATTTGATGATGCTAACAGAAACTCGCCTATCAATCTATAGAAAAAAATATAAGTTGTTAATATAAACAATATTAGTGGTACATTATTCACCCTTTGTTAACTATAAAGACATATATGACATACCTTAACATACGTGACATTGTTATGTTGGATAAACCATTCATAACCTTCAAGTTCAACAACAACAGTACAGCAGAGAGAAGAGTTGTTTGGGAGTCTTTGTATAGGGGCTCGTATGCCTTCTGAAGTAGAGGTACATCGAGGCTATCATCATCATCATGATCAGATATGCTTGGACTAGATGTGTCATGGATCAATGTATTTATACCATCCTCTTCAATTGTGTTTTCTGGCGCATGATCGTCATCTTCCATGGGATCATTATCTTCACCTTGGATATTTGCACCTCCATGTTCCTCTACTTCGAAAACCATATTCTTCGGATTGTTGTGGTTCATATCATGTAGTTCCCTGGGAAGATCAACCTATATAAAATTGATTAACATAAATAAACCATGATCATCAACTCATCATCAAGTGATTTCATATGTATATAAATTGTTAAAATGATATAATGAATGACTTACCAATGGATGATAGTCATGCCCCCCTTCAATGTTACCATTCTCCCTATAATGTCTCTTAACTGTTTTGATTAGCAGTCTTCTACAATTTAACCCCTTACAAATTTTGCAAGGACAATAACATTTTCCATCACCTTTTCTTATCAAGTTAGACCACAATCTAGCGATTGTCTCCCTATTTTGTTCCTCACTTATATTATCTGACATGATTGTTCTTTGCAGGAAGCAAAAATCAGGCTATGAAAACTTCGGTCTACAACTTTTAAAAACTAAGCAAAACTTTCAAAAGTAGACAAATCTTCTTAGACCTAGCTAAATACTTTAATATTTTAAAAATACTTTCTTTGACTTTATTCCTAAGATTATTTGTAAAACTTTGACCAACTGCCTGAAGGTCTTATTTCAAGAGACCTTACAACATTAATCCACTAAAAGAAATTTCAAAACATATAAGCTAAAAGTCTAGTTAAAATATACATTAAAATTTTAAAAAAAAAATTTCATACCTGAGCGCGCGGCTATAACTCGTGCAACGGCCTTCTTGCTTAGCTGTAGAAGCTCTCTAGAAATCAAATTATACAAACTACAAGGCCTAACAAAATTTTTAAAATATATAAGCTACAAGTCTAGTTAAAATATACATTAGATTAGATTCAACAATAGCAAGCAATGTTATTCAAAATTAGATTCAACAAACCTTAGCAGTGTAAATAGCCATCTCCTCTAAACTAGACTCCAGACATGAGGGGCATTCACATACTCTTCCCCTAAAGGTATCCTGAAGAACAAAAGCCACTATTCTTGAGTTTTTGAATTTCACCTCGAGATGAATGAAGCTTAAAAGGAATGAAAATTGTTTTCATACATTTAAATCAGGATGTAATATTTATTCATAAGTATATACCTTGCAAGCACTTAAAATTGTTGTTATATGTGTTGCAGGAAAAGAAGAAGTTTATACTTATGTGTATAGACACACTTCCTATATGTGATCCAAAGCTCTAATGTTATCAAGTGTGTCCAATGATGGGGAGAGACCTCCATGCAAGCAGAAGATCTACAATGAAACAAAAGAAAAGAAAATTTTCTTATAGTAAGAACAAGTTTGTTGTGCTGCACAGGGTACCAAAAAAATAGTGTATAATATTTTTTTCTTTACCTGGCTTTCAATTCAGCATGAGAGCCTTTAATAGAAAAGCCAAGTTGATAACATATTTAACAAGAGCTGCAGGGCAGCATAGTTCCTGCGTAAGTCCAAGAAAATGTGTGAGGATTGATATAGATTTGCGTAAGTCCAAGAAGATGTGTGAGCATTGACATAGATTTTGTTTACATTTTCTATGTAATGAAGATTTTACTGCAAATGGAATGAACCTAGGGGTCGATTGGTAAACTAATTATTTGCATCAAATGGTGTAAAATTGAAACTAAAACCATTTCAACTGGCCACGCCACTCATGGACTGTTCCTCCATATGTTATAATACTTTCATCATATATCACAAATATGAAATAGAATATGTAGCACACTGAAATAAAGCATTAAAAGATAGTGTCTAAATGTAATTAAATATATGGAACTGGTTATAAGAATCTGTACAAATCAATCAGAATGGGTTGAAATTAGTGCATCTTACTTCAGCATTTCATGTAACACAGCCAAATCCAAAAGAAATCTCGCAGACAAACTACCTGAGATTTATAACCTTTATCTTCCAATATCCGGTGGCTCCTTATAGGTGTAAATACAAAGAAGCCAACTATCAAAAACTATGGCAGTGATAAACATTTTGAAAAATAAAATTGTATTATGTATAAATAAAAAATAGTGAAGAATGGTGTAGACTTGTAGCCAGAAGATAACACAGTGAAAATTGATCAGCTCTTTGTTATCACTCACCTCAAAGAAATGTGCATATCAACTCCAAGTGTCAAATGTCAGCTGTAAGTGCAACAATACGTGTGTTGAAAATATGATTTTTTCTTGATTGATTCATGATAGTTCGATAATTTCTGAATCTTTTGGTTTTCCTTTTTTTTACTAAGAAGATTTTTACTACTATGGTAGATAGTAAGAAACCACTACAAACTTTCATTTACATAAAATATAATGCCATGATCAATAATGTTACATGCTCTTTTAAAAAGAGAGAATTACAATTAATTCTTGAAATGAGCTAGCCTATTACAATTAACTTTATCAATGTGCTGGACTATTAAAATTTTGATTGGAATTACATGATATAACAATGCACTTGCAGTTTGGTCTATTGCAAATTGACCACTATTTTCAAAAGAATATGTTGCATTTTATTCCATTACACAGAATATGATACTGTGAGCCTGCATTCCCTTCCAAAAACTGCACTATATTATGGTTATGGCACACAACTCAGGAATTTGACTTCAATTCTTTTGGCATCTTTGCTACTCTTGTAGAAAAAAATGATATTGCAAATATATAACCATGCAGCTCATAACAAAATTGTAAACTTGCTATATTATAAAACCCATTGCAAGCGATTAGGTTACCCCCAAATTTTCTCAACAATTGGGTTTCTGCCATCAAGCAAACCCATAGTTAAAGAAAGCGGTTAGACCAACCATCGACCGAAAAGACTTGAAGGAACTCAAACATTTGGACACTGAAATGAATGGGCATGCTTTTGATCCTAAAAAAATTGAGAACAAAGGAGTAATGGGTTTATTTGTCTTACACCTTGCCGATGCGCGTCTCTGCCCAACCCTCTGAATGCCTCGAGTTCGCCTCAATGCCCCTCTCAATGTTGCTAAAGTGATCTCTCGCATGCATGCCTTTCCTTACAAAAGAACCCTGTGTCGATTGATTTCATTCAAATGAGGATTTTTGGCTTTTTTTTTTCTCTTATATCCCGCTGGCATCGCAATTGTGATGCTTGCCGTCGTAATTGTGATGTCATCAGGCTAAAATTGAAAAAAAAAAAGCCAAAACCACATTACCTTTTCTTGCTGTTGCAAATTAACGTTGCAAATTGACCCCTAATGTATTAGTGGAAGATCTTGTATATAGAAGCCCTCACATGCAAGGTCGAGTATCTCTAGCTTCTATTGAAAACCCAAATGTCCTAGTTTCAAAATATCAAATAAAGTCAGTAGTTGAAAATGTTCCAAATCATTCTCCTATTGAAGTAGAGCCCCAAAACATAAAAACACATGAAGTTGAGTTTGTCAAGGAGACACCACAAGAAGCAAAAGGGGCACCCAACAATGAGAAAAGGAGAAACCAATTCCTATTGCTGTTCCAAAAGAAGTACCCAACAATGAGCAACCTATTGTGCCATTAGTTTCTAAATATTCCAATGTCTTCCTTATACCTTATAAATCGTCTTAGTGCACACAGTATTTCCAACAAGTTGCCAAAAAAAATAAATATGAAATCTAAAACTCAAGAATGCTCATCATCAACAATTTAGTCAATATTGTTTGGTCTATATAATCATTTTATTTTTCAGAAATTTGTTTGGAAGGAAGAGTGAGACCGGATGCAAACAGAAATATTTGACAGAGAAAAAGAAATTGAATCATTAAAAGAACAAATAGAAAAGTAGAAGAAACAAATGAATAAGGCTTTGAAGCTAGCTGGTCAGGCTATAGCCTATAGACCATGCCCAAGGGTGTATGCTATGTGTTTGAAAGAACAATTTCTGTTGTTCCAGTTGACGATGATAATAAGAAATATTGATTGTGAGTTCAAAAATGCTTGAGAATTTTATAATGTGTATCAAACTTTTCCCTCATGGAAAAAGAACATGTTTTGTGAGCTCTATTTACATAATTTCATAATTCCAGAAGAAAGAGAGTGGAATCCTTTGCTCTACATAGGGGATGTTCATTTAAGAGCTCTAATGTCATGGATACACAATGAAACCAATTATGATAGACAATTGGATGCTTATAGAGACCTTGAAAAATCTGTGCCACTACCACTCTGGGTTGAATCCCATAAGCCTTATGACATCCTAAGGGATTGGTTCAAATTAACTTGTGGAAGGCCGAAACCAAAAATCAGAGAGAAAGTGTTTGAAGAACGAAATTTTTTTTATAGAGAGTATTAGATGCTTCCTAATTTTACACAATAGAGAGAAATTTTAGGTATTAGAAATAGGTGGAGTCAACTACTATAATCTTTCAAGAAGGTTGAACCACACAACCCTTTAAATTTGAGGTAGCACTAAATAGAGTGCCTAAATACATGCAATTGGGAAGGCAAATAAGGAAAGAGTTATGGATGCCACTAACCTTCCAACTTCCTACCCTTTTGTGGCCCCTTTATGAAAGCAATGCTACCAGGTTAGATCAATTAGTTGAAGAACACTTGGGTGAGCATTGGAGAAGATCAAGAGGATACTTCTACACCTTCGAAAGTGAGAAATAGGGGAAGACAACAGTGGGAGATTTCAAAACAATGGTGAAGAAGTACAATGCTTGAGGAAAAGCATTGGCATAGTGGGGGGCAGGCGATGAGACAAATTAATGTCTCAAATTTGATATAGTTTTTATATAGTCTAAACTTACTCTTTGAGCCATGAGAAAAAATATTCGAAATACTTTTTTTAAATTTTTTATGCTGAATGTAGCTAGAACCTATTAAACCTATGGATAGTGGATATGGCTTAATTTGTTTAATATTATATATAAAGTGCAGTGTTTCATATAAATGTTTTAAGCCTTGTTTTAATACTTGAATGAGAGTAGAAATGTTTTTGTATATGTTTGAACGTTTCTAACTTTGAGGAAAAGAGGAACTAGCATGAAGATTGGTAAATGCTACATTAAAGGAGCAATGAAGACTAGTCATGGCATAAGAAGTGCAAATCGGTTTTGGTTGATAAGATGCATCTGTGAAAGGAGTTATTTTAGAGAGCTAACTTGATTACATTATCTATAGGCCATTATTCTATTACTAAATAAATATTCTAAAGTCATGGTTGACATCTTGCCCTTTCTCTACTGATGATGTTTGCTTTTGAGTTTTATGTTATGTTTTTGTAATAAGTTACAATCCTCTATATATATGGAAAGTTAGAGTTAGTGAGGGGATTCAAAGATTCTGAAGTTGTTTTTTGTGTTGCTTACATATTTTTTAGTCATGTAACAAAAGTAGAATTCTAATGAGAAAGTGATTTTGGATTACCTGTTATGTTCTTAATTAGTTGAAGCCAACCAAGGGGGCCCTCTCAGCAAGTGGAATAGATTTAAGTAGAGTAAATATTTTTCTTGTAATTTCCTATTTAAGATAGTTACAATGGAATTTCCTACAACACTTGTGGAAAATTGTCATAGTGAGCATTCAAACTACTAACTAGTTTAGAATTCCCTTTTTTGTAGTTTCTACAGTTCTCTATTGATAATCCAAGTATGCTTATTATTCTATATCAGTAGTACAGGTTCCTTTCATACATTTTACTTTCCTATAGCATAGGTGTTAAGACTCTTAAAGGAACTTGGTGCACATACTATGCTGACCCATTTCAAGTCCTATATCCCTGGCTTGACAATTCAAATGTATTTTCATAGTAGAATAGATAGTTCACAAGATGGATAGAATACCCCTTGTTAGAGGAATAATAGTGTGATTATCTTGATCTATTATGGAAACCTGTAGGAGTTAGGAAAAGGAGCTATCCACCCTAATCTTTGTCTAAGTCAATCGCAACAAAGTTGAAAGTATGAGCATTTATATAAAATGTGATTGGTATCTTCACTCTCTTGTCTACATAGTTCACATCTTGATGGGCCTTCAATGCCTATCTTTTTCAATCAATCAGCTGTTAGAATTCTATTTTATAAGGCTAGCTAGATAAAGAGGCTAGCCTTGGGCAAGCGTGATGCATCCCAATAGAGCTTTAGTGGGATATCTACTTCTGTCCAATCTAAGGAGTTAATAATAGCTCTATATCTAGACTTGATAGTACATCTACCATCTTTGGAAGCCACCCATATGAGGTTATCCTTTCATTCTAATTACTTGATTTTATTATCCCAAAGGAGATCCTTGAAAGCCTTTTTTGAATTTGGATATATATCTAGATCGTCTATTGACGTCCATTCCCATTTAGGGTCTCCTTCCAAACAGGATTTAGTTTTATAGTCACTAACCTTATGCCCCCAAGTCTTAATTAGATAATGCTTAATTCTTTTTGGGATCCCTATACTATCTATTGGGGGGTATCCATCCTAGGAGTCTTCCCAAAAGAAGTCTTTTTCTCCCTTCCCTACATCCTAGGTAAGGAATTTGCAAATAAGATCATGACATTTAGAAATAAAATTCCAGCTCTCAGAGCCTTAAGGTAGGGACTTCATCCTAAAAATAGAATATGGATCAGCAACATTAAGGTATTTGTCATATAAGACTTTGGCCCATTTTTGTTCTCTTTCAGCGAAGTGATGCCAAGCAAGTTTAACCCCAAGAGTTTCATTCTACCAACATAGGTTTCTACTGCCTAGACCTGCTAAATCCTTTGGTTTACATATATTATCCCATTTAATAATAGCCAATTTATTTGAATCTACCTGATCATTCCAAAGGAATTTGTTGAATTTATCTTCAAACTTTTTGTACATATTTTTAGCTAAAGGAAGGTAGGAAAGAGGATAGGCTATTAGAGAAGATAAAATAGTCCTAATCTTAGTATCTTTACCTACTTTAGTAAGCCATTTATTTTTTTGACCTCTGTTACCTCTAGTTTTACCGCCAAGGATTTAAATTTGAACGCACGGCTTATTCAATGGTTAGTCTCAGAATTGATATTTTAATGCTACGACCCACGAGTTTTTTGGCCGACAGATCTAAGTGGTATCGACGATTGGCGCCATCACGCTATAAAGAAAATGCACGATATTTATGATAGCGCGATGATGCCCTGAGGACACGTTGCAGAGGTGGGTCCAGCGTTTGGTGGGTTAGAAAAGTTCCACGGTGCCTTGTCCGCTATGTCGCTATCGCATATCAGCCGAAAAGTCTCCATAGCGACGTAGCGCCTGACGGAAATAGTCATGGAAATAAGTTTCAACGACCGACGTGATCAGGTGTTCCGGTGACGAATTAGGAGAAGCCACGTGTGCTGGATTAGATTGCATACATGAGGTGGCACCAGATCTCAGTTCAACCAACACAGCCAAATGGCGAGTCTTCACGATCGTCAGATCCGTAGGATCTACGGCTGGTGCTATCTCACCATCGAGAACTGCCCGAGAGTTAACGTTGGCGACATAGCGCCCAGGCACCACGTGTCTTGGTGGAACCATGTTTCATGCAGTTGGCACAGTAAGGATTAAGCGATTGTTGGACCAATAGGGAAGTGCCACATGTGTCGCGGGCCCAGTGACTTACAAGGGAAGGGATTTGCAGAATGACGAGTCTCCATGATCATTGGATCGAGGCCGATTGACGGTAGGCGCCATCGCGCTATGGCGGAGATGTGCGGAGGTGATGTTGGCGACATAGCGCCCGGCCGTGAGGTGTGATGGCAAGCAATTTTACGACAGGCCAATTTTCGATGGGAAGAGGTCAGGCAGCCAAAAAGTTTAGAAATGTTGGTGGGGTGCCATGGCGCCATCAAAAAACTCATGATTTTTTCGTTGGCGACATAGCGCCCATACGAAAAATAGATCATGAAAGTCTCTTAGGCTTAGTGGGACCGTAGGACGGGATAGGTGGGATGAGCTATCTAACATTGTGGCCTCGTGATTGGTCATGGTGGTACCTCATCTACCACGGTGGCATTTTAGAATATGCCACGTTTGCATCAAAGGGTGAGATGGCAGTTGGGTGCTATCTCGCTATGGGAAGGTTGCCTCAATTTTCCCATAGTGACATAGTGCCTTAGTACCACGTGGCAGGTCAGTGGGGCCAAGTGTTATGGAATTCGCCAGAATGGTGCTACGTCAGGCCAATGGAGGACTGGCACATATGCCAGATCAGAACATACACATGAGGTGGCACTAGATCTTCAACGCGGCTAGCGCAGTCAGGGGTTGAATTTTGAGCTGTAAGATCTGCAGAGATCAAGGGCAGGCGCCATCGCGCTATGGGGAAATTGCGCGAGGTTTGCCATAGCGAGTTGGAGCCTTTCTGCCACATGTCCTTGGGGCCCTGGGGGGATGCACAATTAACATCATAGTTATGATTGACAGTTAAGTTGCCAAGTCAATGATATAGTCTGGTTGGGGCATCGCAGTCACAGTTTGGTACCACCACGGATAGAGATAACTGTTGGGCGCTATGTCGCTATTAGGAACTTCAGGGCATGGCGTCCATAGTGACATAGCACCCAGTCAAACATAAAGGTGTAGTTAGCGTGTGAAGAGGACTACTAGGGTGGCAAAGGGGAGGAAAGTGATTGCCCTACGTGGCCCAGTCAGCATATGGACCTGGTTGACCTTTTTGACCCTGTGGTTTCATGAACCAGAAAGGATAGAAATCATTTATTTATTTTTTGCTATGGATCTGATTTCATAATCAATTTCCATGAACTTAGAGTGAATATCAAGTGCAGAGGGACACTCCATCTATCCAGTCGATCCATCTACCATGTCAGGGAATGTGTTGGCGCCATTCCTGCCCCTTCAATGCCCCTGTTTTCAACGAGATATTGGATTTTCTGTACCCAGAGCCATGCCTAGATCGGATCCTTGATTGGATTTTGTAGATGAGGAATTAATGCCAGTAGGTGAGAAGTGAATGTAATGCAAAAAATCCTCTGTCATGCCCAAATTATAAAGGCAATTTTGTGATCTTTTTTAAGGGTCGACTCTTCCTGATTTTCTCGGCTGCTGCTTGCAGACTTGCAGTGAAAAATCCCTTTGTCTTTGAGCTATATAAACATCATGTATCATCTCTTTCAGCCATTAACGTGTATGTGTATTGTTTTGCCTCTCATTGATGCTTTGTTGAGATCAGTGGTCTGCATACTGTATCTATCTTTGGCCTATTGAATAATATACAAGTGAAATCTTCTGTTCCTAGTGTTATTCAGTTGGTTTCCTGATCTGTATGTGGTTGTTGGTCGATATAAGTCTGAATGAATGTATGAATTTTGATGTTACCCTAGTTCTGTAGCGCATATACGGGCAGAAATGAGTCTGAACACTCTATTTTGGTGCATCACCGCCTTAGATTAGACTAGGTAGATTTGCTTTAGTGCTCTCTTTCTCCCTTTCCCTTCTGAGAATAGATAGGTGCGCCCGTACAGTAAGAGGAAGCCGGCCTTCTCCGGAGACTCAACCTCGCAGTTCAAGTCCCGTAGCTTGGAGGTCATTTCCATGTTTCACTAGGTTGTCCTCGTGCATAGGCCTTGGACAAGGCTGCAAACCTAAGTGAAAACAGTTTTTGGCACGCCCGGTGGGACTCATATCAAAAGATTTCAGGTCTACTGGTGTCAAGAAGAAAGAATTCTAGAGATAAATGCTGAAGTAGTGTTGGCTTCAGTTTTCAAGCCTTCAAGAGGCTGATTCTTCAAGTACTTGGTGACTCTGAACATCAAAAAGTCTGGTTCCAGACCAAGTTTGCAGTGATTCATGCCCAGGACTGAAACAAGGGCATCTTCTAGAGGTAAATTTCAATAGCAAGAGCTTTCTCTTTCAAATCCTAGGAGGAGAAGGACTAGAACTTCATTATCACCAGTTAGGGGTAGAATAACAGTTGAAATACCTATAAGATCTGTCTCTACTCCCCCTACTATTCGAACTCAGCCTAGATTGCCATCAACACTCATCAATAGAACACTTGTTTATATGGCACAGCCAAGAGTTCATGGTTTTGCCACCTTTAATGGTGGAAGTCCTCTGTTGTTAGCCCAAAGACATGATATACCAGTATCTACACTAAAATGTATACCTGATTTTACTGGTGAAACTTCTATTTCCCCTTTAGAGCATATCCAAGAGGTAGCGAATGTCTACAATATTCAGGGTATTACAGAAGATGATGTTGCCGTCAGACTTCTAGCCTCATCTTTAAAAGGAAAAGCATTACAGTGGTATAGAGGCTTAGCTCATGGTTCCATAACTGATTGGGATGGACTAGGAGCAGGATTATGCAAACATTTTAAGGATAAGAGTGACCATTTGTCACTACTAGAGCAGCTGACTACAATAAAAAGAGCCCCCCATGAATGTATGACTGATTTTAATTACAGATTCCAAAAGACATGGGATAGAATACCTACTATAGTGAAACCTACCCCTGGTAATGCCTTCTTGCATTACCTTAGAGCTTTCAACAGTGACATTGCCACTACTATCCAAACTATGGGAGGAGATACATTACCGAATCCTTATGAGACAGCTATAAAAGGTGAGAATATCCTAATACAAGGTCGGAAGTTGGCTCCAAGTCCTCCTATGCCTTTCTTTCCTGATGTTCCCAACCACCAACCAGTAATAGCCCCTCTTCCTACAATTTCTACATCACAAGCCCTTACTCCAACTCCCCAAGCTTCCACATCCTCAAATGGAATAGAGGAACTCAAGGAAATGCTCCAAGGTCTAGTGCTGAATACAGATAAAAGAGAGAGGACTCTGGATAAAAAATTGCAAGAGCAGGGGAAGGAGTTGAAGGACCAAGGGAAGAGATTAGAGGATAGTTTTTCTCTAATAAAAAAAATGAGTAACAAGGTGGTGGCCTTAGAAAGGCAGCAAGCCCAAAGTGGCAAGCCCCCCCAATTACAACATCAGGCTCTAAGTGGTGGTCGGCCTCCTAATCATTGGAATAGCTCTTTTGATCAGAATAGGTAAAATAGTCATGCTGTTGCTTCAAGATCAAATCAGAGTAGAGATTTTGTTCCTCAAAATAACTTAGCCCAAGATCAAGACTTCTGTCCTTCATGTAACTATTCTTATACCTACTACCTATGTCAGAAAACAGAATCTTATTTGGCCCTAACTATCCAGGAGTCCGTAGTAAAGCAATCACACAAGGAAGATCATCCCAAGGAGGCCTCATATGTTTAGAGGCAGGGTGATTGCTCTTTTATGAATCACCAGATGGAGGAGCATTGTAATGTAAACCAGGATTTTGTTGCTCATAACACAAGAAGCAAGAAGAGAGCTATGGAACATACTGCCCCCCTTTCTCCTGAGCAGGCCTTAACTTTGAGTGCTATACCTCATACACAAAAGGAAAATGAGCAGACAAACACTTCACAACAGCAAAGGCAAGGTCCAAGAAAGGAGGATGCAAGTGATCCCTATGTTGCTCCATCTCAACCTCTCATGGGTATAGCTCCCAAAGTTTCTGTCAAAATTCCTAATGCACCCTTGAGTGTGGTAGAGAAAATGAAGAAAATCAATGTAAGCATTTCCATGTGGGATGCAGTTGCCACCATACCAATGCAGAAAAGGATGCTGCAGCAAGAATTGGAAAAGATTGAGCCCAAAGATTAGTCATCCACCATGGAGGGTGACACTAGTTTAGTACAACCATCAGGTGACGTGGAGACAAATAAAAAGGTTAGACCTCCTCCATTCTATGTTTCTCTGATTATAGGGGGCAAGTTAGTCCATAATTGCATGATAGATTCAGGGGCTAGTAGCTCAGTAATGCCTAGGTGTATTGCTGATGCTTTAGGAATGAAATATGAGCCCATTATTAGGGATGTGTTACAATTAGATGGGAGTACTGTCAAAACCGTACGTATCCTTAAGAATGTGGAAATGGCCCTACATGCATGTCCTGGTTGTACTGTGATTTAGGACATATCTATTGCTGAAGTCAAGCCCTATTTTGCCATCTGTCTTTCAAGAGACTTCACTGCCCAAATAGGTGGATTCATATCTATTGATTTGTCTTATATGTCATTTAAGACCAGATATGGGGCCAATGCTTCAATTAGAGCAGAACTTCAAGCCCTTCATTACACTGAACCCTACACTCCCAACTTCATTAATATGAATTGCCCTATTTTGGAGATGGATGAGAATGACATGGTAAAAGAGCCTGCCACCTCCATAGTAGAGATTCCTGATTTCTTCTTAGATGAGTAGGAAAATACATGTCAGTTTGAACCTATGTCGAAAACTCTTGAGACAGGCCTTAGTACATATTGCATAATAGAGAAGGAGGCTCAAGTTCCTGATCTTGTTGGAGCTAATGATGACATGAGTGGAATATGGAATATGTACTTTGACGGCTCAAGGAATAGAAATGGCTCAGGGGCCGGTGTTATGTTGATCTCTCCTGCACAAATAAGATACTACTTCTCTTTTAGGCTCCAATTCAGTTGTACCAATAATGTGGCTGAGTATGAATCCTTGATCCAAGGTCTCCTACTTGCCCAAAAGAGGAGAATTCAAGCCTTGAAAGTATATGGAGACAGTGAGTTGGTAGTGAACCAAGTGAGAAATTAGAATATCACCAAAAATGGCCTGCTCAAGTCTTATAAACATAGAGTCTGGGATTTTCTTGAAGGTTTCCAAGCTTTTAATATCCAAAGCATTCCTAGGAAAGAAAACAAATATGCTGATACACTTGCAGCAATGGGTGCATCTTATGATGTGCCAGGGAATCTCGAGGAAGAGAGGAAGCAAAAAATAAGGGTGGTAGTAAGGCCTGTTATTCCTGATAACAATACTCATTGGTAGGTGTTTGAGTCTGATGAGCAGATTGTGAGTTTCTTGCAGAATGAAGCAGAATTTTCAGAAAGAAATCAGTCAAGATTACAAGATCAGTATGGTGATCAGATCATTCACCTAAGTTCCAACAAGTTGCCCAAGGGTCTCATTACCTTGGATAGTGTCTTTAATCCTGATGATCAGACAAGGGGCAAAGGAATAAATCTAGCTACAGAAAAGGATGATCATGCTCCAGTTACTATTGTTGATGGAAAGTCTCTTAACATGGGGAAGGTATGTTCTAAGGCTGAGCAAGAAAATTTCATTCATCTATGTCAAGAATTTAATGATGTGTTAGCTTGGTCATATGATTACTTAAAGGGGTTTGACCCTAGTTTGTTTTAGCATACCATAGATTTAGTTGACAGGGTCAAACCAGTAAGGCAAAAATAGAGGCTAGTGAATCCCAAGATTGAATCCTTAATGAGGAAGGAACTATCTAAGTTGATTGAAGCTAACATAATTTTTCCTATCAAACACTCATCATGGGTGGCTAACCTTGTCCCTGCAAGGAAGAAGAATGGAGAAATCAGATTGTGTGTGGACTTTAGGGATCTTAATCAGGCTTCCCTTAAGGATCACCATCCTCTCTCTTCTATGGAGCAAATTCTATCCAAGGTCAGTGGGTCAAGGAGGTTCTCTTTTCTTGATGGATTTTTTGGTTATAACCAAGTGTTGGTTAAAGAATTTGATAGATATAAGACATCATTTACTACTAAATGGGGTACCTATGCTTATTGTAAGATGCCATTTGGACTAACAAATGCAGGTGCCACATTCCAAAAGGCAATGGAGGTAGCTTTCAAAAGACTAATCGACAAGTTTGTCTTAGTATACCTTGATGATATAACTGTATATTCCAAGAATGTAAAAGATCACCTTGATCATTTGAGATAGGTATTTCTAAGATGTAGAGAGTTTGGGGTTTCCCTCAACGTAGTCAAGTGTGTCTTTGCTACTAGCCAAGGAAAATTACTGGGACACATTGTATCTAAGGATGGGTTGATCATTGATCCAGAAAGAACAAAAGCCATACTTGCCCTTCCCCTCCCTAAACACAAGAAAGGGCTGCAAAGTTTCCTTGGTAGGATAAATTTCGTAAGAAGGTTTATTTCTAATCTTGCCATCATGGTGAAACCCCTCACAGCCATGCTTAATAAAGATATGGTCTTCTCATGGACCAAGGAGCGGAAGAAGAGTTTTGAAGAAATTAAGGTAGCCATAGCCTCTAGCCCCCACTCTCATGAACCCAAATTTTGAGAAAGATTTCATCCTCTACACTTTAGGTGGTGAGTCAAGTGTTTCTCCTATCTTGACTCAGACAAATGACAAGAATGAGGAGCAGCCCATAGCCTTCTTTAGTGAAGGACTCAAGGAGTATGAAGATAAGTATAGCTTTGTTGAGAAGCAAGCCCTTGCAGTCATTAGAGCCTTGAAGAAATTTACACACCTCTTATCCCACAATAGGATCCAATTGTTGGTGCCCCATGCGAGTGTAAAAGAATTCCTGTTAAGTAAGGACATCAGTGAAAAGAGAGCTGGATGGATCACTAGGGTAATGGAATATGATGTTGATATTCAGATTACCAAATTGGTAAGAGGGAGAGGATTATGCAAAGAAATGTTATCAGGTCAGGATTCAGATGAAGGGATTGCTATGGTAATTGCAGAGAAACAGGAGGAAAGAAATGTTAATGCCCCAAGGAGCTGGATGGATGACATGAGGAACTTTTTATCAGGGAATGGATACACTCAGGGATTGGATAGAGCTAAAAGAAGAGAATATAGACTGCAATCCATTCCCTATGTTGTGATTGATGATATCCTATTCAGGAGGGATTTTAATGGGACCCTGTTGAGATGTATTGAAGAGGATCAGTCTGAGAGGATGATTAAAGAACTTCATGATGGCCCTGATGGTGGCCACTTCTCTGCAAGAACAACCGCCATGAATATCATGAGGGCTGGATATTATTGGCCATCTTTGTTCCATGATTGTTATAGGTATATGAGAAAATGTGATAAATTTTCCTTTTTCTCAGGCAAACAAAGACTTGCAGCTCTCCCTCTTCATCCTATTCAGGTGGATCAGCCCTTCACCCAGTGGGGATTGGATTTTATAGGCCCCATTAATCCTCCATCTAGCGCAGGTCAGAAATGGATCTTGGCTGCTACCGATTATTTCACTAGGTGGACAGAGGCATTTGCCTTGAAGGATGCTACAGAGCCATCAGTTGTTGAATTCCTTGATGGAATTGTATCTAGGTTTGGAGCTCCTTCTACTATCATCTCAGATAATGCCAAATCTTTTGTTGGAACCTAGATTTGTGCATGGGCAATGAGTCACAATATCTATCTGAGCACATCATCAAATTACTACCCGTAGGGTAATGGTTTGGCTGAATCCTCCAATAAGAATCTGATCAGAATCATAAGGAGAACGATAGAAGACAATCAGAGGGTCTGGCATAAAAAATTAACGACTGCTCTATGGGCTGATAGGATAACACCCAAGAGATCTATTGGGAATTCACCTTTTGTGTTGGTATATGGTAGGGAGGCCAGACTTCCAATCTCATTGGAATTCCCATCCTTGGAGTTGGCTCATCAGCTGGAATTGGTTGAAAATAGTCCCATGTCAGTGAGAATGGCAGAATTGATTGAACTAGAAGAAAAGAGAAACAAAACTATGCAAACCCTGGAGTTACACCAGCAGCAGATGAAGAAGAGTTTTGATAAGAAGGCAAGGGCCAGAATCTTCAGAGAAGGAGATTTAGTCCTCAAGTGGGACTCAGATAGAGCAAAACTAGGAAGGCACTCCAAATTTGATCCACTATGGAGTGGCCCTTATCTAATCTCCAGTTGCAAACAGGCCAAATGGTGAAATTCTGCCCATTCCAGTCAATGGGATCCATTTGAAGCCCAATTTCTGAGGGTTGTGAATCCATGTACATAGCTAAGTTAGTTGCTTCCTGTTGTTCCCATTTTACAATAAGTGCATGTGCACGTGGCTCACTTTTTGAGTCGCCAGTTCTCGAAGTTTTGACAAGTCTCAGGTTGCTGAGGAGGTCCTATTTTTGTTTCCAAGTTGCAGGGCTAGAGCCAGAGTCCAAGGGTTTTTTAATGTTTTGATTTCCTCATTAAGGGTTAGGGTTTCTTGCAGCTCTCGGTTCCATACCTTCTAGGCCCTCTTTTCTGAATCCATGGCCCAATGGATCATTCTCAGGCACTGGTCATGCATTGAGTACGCTCATGCCCCCTGCGAGTCGCCAGAAGTGTTACCTCTGGTTTTACCGCCAAGGATTTAAATTTGAATGCACGGCTTATTCAACGGTTAGTCTCAGAATTGATACTTTAATGCTACGACCCCCGAGTTTTCTGGCCGACAGATCTAAGCGGTATCGACGGTTGGTGCCATCGCGCTATAAAGAAAATCCATGATATTTATGATAGCGCGATGACACCCTAAGGACACATTGCAGAGGTGGGTCTAGCGTTTGGCAGGTCAAAAAAGTTCCATGGTGCCTTGTCCGCTATGTCGCTATCGCATATCAGCTGGAAAGTCTCCATAGAGACATAACACTCGGTAGAAATAGTCACAGCAACAAGTTTCAACGATCGACGTGATCAGGTGTTCCAGCTACAAATCGGGAGAAGCCACGTGTGCTGGATCAGATTGCAGACATGAGGTAGCACAAGATCTCAGTTTGACCAACACAGCCAAATGGCGAGTCTTCACGATCGTCGAATCCATAGGGATCTACGGCTGGTGCTATCTCGCCATCGAGAGCTGCCGAAGAGTTAACGTTGGTGACATAACACCCAGGCACCACGTTTCTTGGTGGAACCATGTTTCATGCAGCTGGCGCAATAAGGATTAAGCGATTGTCGAACCAATAGGAAAGTGCCACATGTGTCGCAGGCCCAGTGACTTACAAGGGAAGGGAGTTGCAGAATGACAAGTATCCATGATCGTTGGATCAAGGCCGATCGACAGTAGGCACCATCGCGCTATGGCGGAGATGTGCAGAGGTTATGTTGGTGACATAGCGCCCCGCCGAGAGGTGTGACGTCAAGCAAGTTTACGACGGGCTAGTTTTGCGGCGGGAAGAGGTCAGGCAGTCAAAAAGTTTAGAAATGTTGGTGGGGTGCCATGGCGCCATTTAAAAAATCATGAGTTTTTCGTTGGCGACATAGCGCCCAAATGAAAAATAGACCATGACGGACTCTCAGGCTTGGTGGGATCGTAGGATAGGACAGGTGGGATGAGCTATCTAACGTCTTGGCCTCGTGATTGGTAAGGGTGGTACCTCATCTACCATGGTGGCATTTCAAAATATGCCACGTTTGCATCAAAGGGTGAGATGGCAGTTGGGCGCTATCTTGCTATGGGAAGGTTGCCTCGATTTTCCCATAGCGACATAGCGCCTTAGTACCACGTGGCAGGTCAGTGGGGCCAAGTGTTATGGAATTCGCCAGAATGGTGCTACGTCAGGCCAATGAAGGACTGCCACATATGCCAGATCAGAACATAGACATGAGGTGGCACTAGATCTTCAACGCGGCTAGCGCAGTCAGGGGTTGAATTTTGAGCCGTCAGATCTGCAGAGATCAAGGGAAGGTGCCATCACGCTATGGGGAAATTGCGCGAGGTTTGCCATAGCGAGTTGGAGCCTTTCTGCCATGTGTCCTTAGGGCCTAGGGGGGATGCGCAGTTAACATCATAGTTATGATTGACAGTTAAGTTGCCAAGTCAATGATACAGTCTGGTTGGGGCATCGTAGTCACAGTTTGGTACCACCATGGATAGAGATAACTGTTGGGCGCTATGTCGCTATTAGGAACTTCAGGGCATGGCGCCCATAGCGACATAGCGCCCAATCAAACATAAAGGTGTGGTCAGTGCGTAAAGAGGACTGCCAGGGTGGCAAAGGGGAGGAAAGTGATTGCCCCACGTGGCCCAGTCAGCATGTGGACCTGGTTGACCTTTTTGACCCTGCTGTTTCGTGAACCAGAAAGGATAGAAATCATTTATTTATTTTTTTCCGTGGATCTGATTTCATAATCAATTGCCACCAACTCAGAGTGAATATTAGGTACAGAGGGACACTCCATCTATCCAGTCAATCCATCTACCATGTCAGGGAATGTTGTGGCGCCATTCCTGCCCCTTCAATGCCCCTGTTTTCAACGAGATATTTGATTTTTTGTACCAAGAGCCATGCCTAGATCGGATCCTTGATTGGATTTTGCAGATATGGAATTAATGCCAGTAGGTGAGAAGTGAATGTAATGCAAAAAATCCTCAGTCATGCCCAAATTATAAAGGCAATTTTGTGATCTTTTTTAAGGGTTGACTCTTCCTGATTTTCTCGGCTGCTACTTGCAGACTTGCAGTGAAAAATCCCTTTGTCTCTGAGCTAGATAAACATCCTGTATAACCTCTTTCATCCATTAACATGTATGTGTATCATTTTGCCTCTCGTTGATGCATTGTTGAGATCAGTGGTCTGAATACTGTATCTATCTTTGGCCTATTGAATAATATACAAGTGAAATCTTCTGTTCCTAGTGTTATTCAGTTGGTTTCCTGATTTGTATGTGGTTGTTGGTCAATATAAGTTTGAATGAATGTATGACTTTGGATGTTACCCTAGTTCTGTAGCGCATATATGGGCAGAAATGAGTCTGAACACTCTATTTTGGTGCATCACCGCCTTAGATTAGACTAGGTAGATTTTCTTTAGTGCTCTCTTTCTCCCTTTCCCTTTTGAGAATAGATAGGTGCGCCCTGACAGTAAGAGGAAGCCGGCCTTCTCCGGAGACTCAACCTCATAGTTCAAGTACCACAGCTTGGAGGTCATTTCCATGTTCCACTAGGTTGTCCTCGCACATAGGCCTTGGAAAAGGGTGCAAACCTAAGTGACAACAACCTCCTATCCAACAATATAATTTATTTAGGACACTAAGCCATGCCTTATTTGATCTACTACCTTTTTCTAGCTCTATTCCTAAATATTTGTAGGTGAATGTTCCTTTTTTATAACCCTTGATGTCACAGATCTAAGATTCCATATTTGGTTTGGTGTTGATAAAAAAATCAGATTTTGAGGCATTCACTTTTTGGCTTGAAGCTTCCATATACTATTGTATAATGAATTTAAGGTTTTGAGCCTCAGATGGTTAACTTTTGCAAGTATGGTATCATCAACATATTGTTGGCATGTGATGTTAGGGACATTATCTGTGACCTTGATGCCCTTAATTTTTCCTACAAATTGGGCTTTAGATATAGCCCTACCAAAGGCTTCTTCCATAATGATATATAAAGATGGGGATAATAGATCACCCTGTGTAATATGTCTTGATGTCTCAAAGAAACCTTTAGGAGTGCCATTAATGAGAACTGACACTTAAGTTGTAGAGATGCATTGGTAAGTGTAGTTTATCCATTGATGAGAGAAGCCAAATGCCTCTAGGACTTTTCATAGGAACCTCCAATCTACCATGTTGTATGCTTTTTCGAAGTCAAGTTTCATAAACATGATGTCAAAAAAATTTTTGTTACTTGAATGCATAGTTTCTTGGAAAATTAGTAAGACATCTAAGATGGATCTTCTTGGAACAAACCCAATTTATTTCTCTGACATTATTATAGGAAGAATTGGTTTTAGTGTTGCAAAGGGCTATCGGCCAGAAATCTCCTAGATTTTTAGGATCTTCTTTTTTAGGAATCATAGTAAGAAAGGAATTATTGATCTCTACTAATATTGATCCCCCATTTATGGAATCTTTGATGGCTTTTCATAGATCAATCCCAATGATGTCCAGACACTTTTGAAAGAAAAAGTCTTGGAATCCATCAAGACCTAGGGATTTGGCCAAATTCATGTCAAAAACAACACATTTGACTTCTTCTAAGGTTATTGGTCTATTTAATGATTTATAATCTTCAAAGGATACCATGCTTTGGATATTCTTCAGCATCTCTTCTTGGGCTTTAAGATTCGAATGTTCATGATTATTTAGTAAATTGTAAAAGTGGCTGATGAAAATCTTAGCTATTTTCTCTGGATCATTTATGGTAGAACCCAAAGAGTCCTAGATTTTGGTTATCTTTCTTTGAACTCTATTCTGAATAGTGCTATTAGGGAAGTATTTTGTGTTTCTATCTCCATCTTCCATCCAATTTTCTCTTGACTTTTGTCTCTAAAAGACTTCTTCTTTGGCCAAGATGTCTTCTTGCTTAGCCAAGAGTTCCTTTTCCAAGTAGTAGTTATCATTATTCATTACTTTTTTAATTTCTTCTATGTTTAATTCTCTTAACTTCCTTTCTATTTCTATTTTATCTTTAAATATGTTGTTAAAATGGTCATTGTTCCTTTTAAGAATCATTTCTTTGATCATTTCAAGTTTGGAGACAAAGATGAACATTTTGGAACCTTTCAAATTACCTTGCTTCCACTAGTCTTTAATGAGTTCAATGAAATCCTTATTTGGAAACCACATTTTTTCACATTTGAATGGGTTTCTTGCTGGTTTAGAAGGTTTTTCAAATCTAAACCTAATTGGGAAATGATCCAAGCCTGCTATAGGGAGGACTAAGACTTGGATCTCAGTGTTTAGGCTACTAAGATCACCCTTAATGTAAAATCTATCATGTTTCTCTGCTATTTATACGAAATCTTTCCTTTTATTATTCCATGTATACTTCCCATTGTTAAACAAGATATCTATTAGGTGAAGAGATACCTTCTTGATTCTTTTGGATTCCCAATTGATCTGTATTTCTCATCGTATTTGATACAATAATGGGATGATTACCTCCTTTTTTGTCGTCATGATTTCCTATACCTTTAATGGGCTTCTTTGTCGAGGAAGGACTCTCCTTTGGAGGATATTCTTTACTAAAATTATCTTCATGTGGATCATCGGATTGAAATGTTAATACTTTATTATATGTTCCTTGAGAGAATCATTTATCTTATTACCATCTTCAAAGGATAGCAGATCTTTTTAAAGATTTTCATAAGTATAGTTGTCTCCTCCTAAATTTAGTACTTGTTACATAAGTCTTCTTTCTAATCACTACTCTTGCTTAACTTTTCAAAGTCAAATACTCAGATCAATTCTACTAATAGAGATTCTATGTTTTCCTTCTCATCCTCATTTAATGTTGCTAAATCTAAGTCTTCCTCATCCTCCAGATCCTTGTTCAAAAAATATTGAAAGTCATGCACTAGGATGTCTTTTATCCTATTTCTCTCTATATATAGCTCTCATTGGATCTGTATTTAGGATCATCTTTCCTTGAAATGGGAGTCTGCCAAAACTTGGTGAGCTAATTTGTGACCTTATTTCAAGTATTGACATCCTTTGAAGGTTCTATGGTTTGCTACTTTGGGGTCTTTAATGAATCTTTGGATTGTAAGATCTTTTCATATCCTAGATTCTTATCACTGAATAGAAGTGAATTTTCCATTTCTTCTATATTGCTGAGTGTTATTCCTTGGTTCCTAGTGTCTTTTAATCTTGATTCAAAGTCCATAAAAAACTATATTTTATTTGGTTCTTGAGGATTTTTCCTCTATACAATTTTCTTTCCTTTCCTTTTGGTTTTTCTCCTACAAACAATTTTACTTTGCACTCTAAATTTAGTCCCAATTTGTGTGTGTTCACTTATGACTATGGATGGGGTTTTGAAGCTCTATTTGTTAGATTTGGATTGAAGCTCCAAACTGTGATCTTTTATATTCCACTATACTTCCTTAGTTTCTTCCTTCGAAAATTCCTTATCTAGAGAGTAAAGGTTGTTATCATTTGGTTTGCATACTTTTCCTCCCAAACCATTTTCTAGCACTTCTTTCCCTAAGATATTTTTTGGAGAACATTGTGTAATTTAGCTCAGGTGAATTCATCATGGTTCTTTTGGTAATTCCTTGTTCTGATCATGGGGAAGGAAGTATTAAGATTCGATGTGGCTTGTAGTGTTTTGAAATTAATTTTCCTCTAATCATCTAACTTAATAATTTCTAAAATTTTAGTTTGTAGATAAAGTTGTTGGTGATAATTTTGAAAGGTTTGAGCTTCATATTGTTGGCTTTACATTTAATTAAAAGTTTTAAATTATTGTAGTATTCAAAAGAAGCATCAATTCCAATGAAATCTCCCATTGAACTACCTATTTTCTTAGTGATACCTATTTGATTTAACTCTGGAGGGATAGGGTTGATGGAAAACTAGGTTGGAATTAAGAAGCTTAAGTTATCTTCCATGCAATTTGGTATCCATTCAAAACAATTTACCATGTGGCCTTTAAAAAAGAAATCCAAATCAAACAAAAAATATTTTTTCATAGACACATCACTACAATTAATATAGATCAATCTATCAAAATGGTGAGAGATACTTACCTAATTTCAACAAAAATCCTCCAGCAAAGCAATAAGGTTTTGCAATTCTTCTCTTGGCCCATTCCAAAAGACAAACAATTCAACCGATTGACATTCCTACTAGTGATTTTCACTATCTAGTTCAATGATGAGTAGGACCTCATTTTCAGCCTCGAAAGATGAATAATAGAGAGGAAAGGGAGACAAATTAGCAGAGTGATGAGAAGGTTTAGGGTAGGGCATTCTATAGTGAAGAGGAACATAAGACATAGGAGAGGACAGACGTGGAGACAAAACAAAATTAGCACCATTCCTAAATTGCCTCTTCTCAATAGTTGAATGGACATCCAAAGATTTAATGGTGAGGCCTACTTGTTGGGTGTAAACGGGGTTCAAATTGGTTCCTACATATTTGGTTAATTTAAAAACATTAATTTTCCTATGTAAACTAAAAGCGGAATGGATAGAAGGGTGAAAGCTATCAGAATACTAATATGAATGTTGATTCAACTGGCTACTATGAGTGTTCTTTGAGGCCAAAAGCCCCACACTATTAGTCTGGTTGAGGTTCTCATTGCTCCTTGGTTTTGAGATTTTTTAGAAATGGTTGGCACATTTGGATCTTGTAAACCATACAAGAAGGCAAATGAGTTTGAGGAGTTAATTGTAAAATTCAATTTTTCTTGAATTGTATCAGGGGAAAAGCCCAATATGTTCCCTAGGAAGGTTTTGTTGGATATATGATGAGCTTCTAAAGTATTCATCATTGAAAACCCTAGTTTTTTAGGAAGCCATTACTTAGTCATTCACTATGAGTCTGACTTAGGGATTATTACTTTTACAAAATTCACTTTTGTCATATTTTTCTCTGCATACCATTTTTATTGTTATTAATCTTTGAGGTGAAATGTTATTATGAATTAATTTACTCCTTTATTCTCCATATTTTTCATTTGAAAAATTATGACATGGTATCATTCTACAAGAATCATATTGGCAGACAAGGAGTCTAAAATAAAACACAAAAAATGCAAAAATAGTTAAACCTATTATTTATGTGGCTAAAATAGTGCTCATTAATGGTATAAAATGGTCTTTATCTTCTTTATGACCCCATATATTAGGGGCTTAAGAGTGTCATCTGAAATTAATCACCCATCTTTATGTTACCCAATCTCCCATCTAGTTGACATTGTTAAGAGTTGACAACTATTAAATATCCAAGGTATTTATGCTTTATTTCAAACTTTGAAATTTAGTTTTCTTTTCAAATGAAATTGTATTTTTAAAATGTAGAAGTAATTGAAAAGACATTAAAGAAAGTCAATCTACTATTCATCTCACTTTACTAATAGAAATGAATAATTTATTTTTAATAAGGTATGTATCAATGTTATATTAAAATATCATAAAATATATTATGTAACAAAAATTGGCTCTTTATATGTCATATCATTCACTACAGAAGAAAGATTCAAAGCATTTTTTCTATGTTTTTTATCCCTACAAACCCTCGTAGACAACTAAAATATAAAATCTGAAAAATAAAAAGCTTTAATTGTACAAATGTGAATAGAATAAGTTGAGGGAGAAGTCGTATTTTGTGGTTAATGGAAATTGATATTCATATCTTAAAGAGAAAACCTTCAAAATAGTTGAGAGGGGTTAGTTTTATGAATAAGGAAATGAAGGATATGCACATCTACTCCTACTACTAATAGTTATAAATTCTAGTATCCTTAAATAGTAAGATGGAGTTGTTAGAGGCTGCTATTATGGGTACTAATGCAATGGCCTTTGGTGGAATTAAAGATACTTTGAACAAAGAAACATATTGGAAAGTAGACCTATAAAAAAATGAAGGCCTCCTTTAGCATATCACGATTCTCATTCAAAACTTGAAAATTTCTTCAAATGAGATGGCTTATATTTGACTGGAAGATGATAAGAACAGCCCAAAGGAAGCTTCTATGAGACCTACCAACACTATTTGGGTTAACACCAAGAAGAAGGAGAAGAATTCTAACAAGGAGACCATTGACATATAGAAGGTTAGTGACACCTTAGAGAACTAAAGCATAATTTTTTTGAGATTCCAATGAACCTTGTTTGCTTTGGCATGTGCAGTAGCTTTCTATGTTTCATGTTATTATGTTATTCTAGTATTGCGTTGTTCCTTGTTCAAAGTCATCCTTCTTCTATCTTTTTCCAACACATCTTATAGGTTTTTAGTGAACAATACTATGAACATTCTTCTTTTTACATTGAAACTATAATTGTATATCATGGAATTCAATCAAACCACATATTAACTAGGAATTTTGTTTAAATGCATATAAGTTTCCTTGATTTTCTCATTTTGAAGACAACATTAAGAAAAATATCATTCAAGCTTTACATTCATAATGGACTCTCACATGGTTTTATTATCATATTTCATTCTTGTGGTATTACATATCATATTAGTATTTCTAATTCATATGGTATATGCACCTAACAACCATGTCAAATTTCTAGATAAGTGGCCTCCAATTGAAACCAAATGTTGGAGAATTGATGTACTATGTAATGTACAAATAATTTATATCTTTTTACTTGGATAACCAAACAAATACATAGCCAGATCCATTGGAATTTCCTAGGATTTCCCGTGTACATATTTTGAATTAAAAAAACATTTAGATCAAAGAGGACTAAAATAATATTATACAATGGCTTGATGGCCCATCAAGGACTAGCAAGAACAAGATGGACTCTTTTAAAAATATTGTTCCTTTATTTTGAAATTTCTATATATCACATGTAACTAAAGAAAATAAAATTACGTTTTTATCACTACTGAGTGTTCTAGTGAATGAAAGGCTAATGTCGAAGGAAGAAGTTATGCTAGAGGTTGACTATATTTCCTTGTTAATTTACACATGAATATATTGAAAATGAGTTCACATCCCTATGTATTATTTACTCATTTCATATGTGAGCTATGGTGTGTCTATGAATATTAACCTTTAAACACCTTCCATTGTGGTTAATGAAATGACCATTTAAAAAATATACTCTTGTACATTTTGTGGATATTTTCATGGCTCCTTGGGTTATTCATTACACAATTATTGGTTTCCCTATAGTTATTATGTAAGATTCTTAGTTCCTATTTCTCTACTAACTCAAAGATAGGAGTAACATAAGATGTGTTGCACAAAGGGTCTAGGCTGAATTAACTAGAAGTTTCAATACATTTTACCTCTATATGGATCTAGTAAGCATCACCAAGGGGTCTTACAAATTCATCATTCTACACAATGAGATATAGTTTACCTCAGAATAAATTGTAACATCTTTTTAAAACATTTTGATATTTTCCTTTAGCTATCAAACTCTTACTTTAGAGGAATTTAGGCTTTGTTTCCAAAGAGAGGTACCTAAGTTGAATAAGGAGAATTTCCTAGTATGACAATGACTAATAAAATTACATGTATCTAGAGTTGGAGATTTTATATTATAGTACTTAGAAAATGAATACATTGAAGTTCCTTGACACATGACTATTGAACACATGAAGAAGAAGCTTGAGCATAGTAAAATGATAATAGATTTTAAATTATACTTGAGTTATGTTGACATCAATAATGTGAAGGAATGCACTACTGGAAATAAAATGTGGGCCAAGTTGGCACACATCCATGGAGGAGAAAAAATGTGTTAATGGCTTAGGAAGAAAGTTTGAGAGGTAAATTTGATGACAACAGAATGAAAGAAGGTGAAATGTTTGCATAGTATTGTGGTCAAATCAAGAAGCTTGTGAATAGTATTAGAGGATCTAGAGGAATCATATCTACTGAGACTGTGATAAGTAAGGTGTTGAGGAATTTACTTTCTTTATAATTAAAGTATTGCAATTCAAGAACTGAGTTGTACACCTGGTGATGATAAAACCTTGGATTGTCTATTTGGTAGACTCGCTACATTTGAGTTGTCAAATTATGATAGCTATTAACTTTATAGTGTTGAATGCTCTTTGAAGTATTAACTAACCCTTAATAGATCTAAGAGAAAGAAGAAGATTAGGCATGTAGATAATGATAATGAATTAGATAATGAACTTGGTGAATTAGAAACATTATTGGAAAGAAGGCTACCAAGAGGAAAAGGAAAATACAAAGGTAAATTCTGTATTATGTATTTTTTCATGTACCAAAGTTGGACATATTGCTTAAAGATGTCTTAATATAAATGAGAAGGAAGAAAGGAAGGAAAAAATTACCAAGGAAGGAGAGAAAATAGAGGCAACCAAGGTAATAAAGATAACAAACAAAAAGGTAAGAAATCTTGTTACATTGCTAAATAAGATGGTTCTGACAATCATACTAGTGAAAGTGATGAAGAAGTATTTTATATTTTAATGAAAGATAAATTTAATGAAGATGAGAATAATGCATTGAATTTACATCTAATTAAGAATGAAAAATGGATAATTTCTACTGGTTGTTCACATCATAGAACTGGTGATACAAGTAAGTTTGAAAAGTTAGAACATTATAAAGGAAGTTTTATTAAGTTTATAAATGATGAACCATGCTATGTGAAAGGTAAATGATCAATTACACTGAGTGAAAAGATTAGGCATGGAAATGAATATTGGGTTGATGGTTTGAAATATAACTTATTGTGGTATAGTAGATCATTTAAAGATACTAAATTCAACTCCAAAATAGAAAGGCAAAGACCTATGATTCTACTTGTGAACTAATTAGAAGTCGTGATCAAAAAAGAGGTAACTTATTCTATCTAGACCTATCTAAAGATACTTTTCTATTTCCACAATTTGAAGATATTTGGCTATGTCATGTGAACATGGATAATTTTGTAATAATTAGTAATATGAAAAGAGTTAGAAGATTGCAAAGATTGATCAAACCAGATAAAGTGATGTGCAAAAAATATTAAATGGTAAAATGACAAAGTCTAGTTTTAAAAGCAATACTTATTATTCTAATGATATTTTAGAGTCAGTTCATACTAATTTATGTTGTCCTATTGGAGTGCAAAGCTATCACAGTGAAAAATATTTCATTATATTTATTGATGAATTTTCTATAATGGTGACTCTGATGATTCTTAAATAAAAATATGGTGCAGTTCAAAAATTTGAGCAGTATTTGGCTAGAGTTGAAAAGGATATAGGAAAGAGTCCAAAGTATATAAGATTATAAAGAGAAGGTGAATTTAGATTAGATGAGTTGAATATATTTTGCAATGAAAAAGTAATCAAGAGAAAAATGAGTGCCCTAAGGACTCTACCACATATTGGAATAGCTTGAAGAAGAAATTTATCAATCAGATACAATGAAAGTTTCTTGTTTCCCAAGCCCACAATTAGCTACTATATCTACTAAAATTATCTCCTATAAGTCACTCCATCTTCTCCATGCTTAACTAAATGACACTGAACATCAAAAAGCCCTCTTCATATACTAAATGAAACCACTAGTCAACCTAGAAAAATGCATTGAATAAAAAATATCAATAAATAGACACTCAAGCTACAAGTCAGCCTAAAAAAAAAAAAAAACACTTATGACAATCCCCTAAGAATAAAATGCATACGTAACTCATATGAAAATATAAAAATGTGTTCTCTTAAGCATAGGTTCACATTCCATCCATAAATATGAATTCTAGAATGTGCAAGCCAACTCCCATAGATAAAAGATCATAGAAACAATCTCCAAATCCTTCATAGGAAATAGGAACATATGATCACCAACCTCCAAAATGATTATAAGTTTGATATGATTACTACAATCATCTAACATCAACACTCCTACTCACGAACATATAGGATTTCCAACTACATAATGATGCTCCTACATCAGATATCCTAGCTGCAAAGAAAATATGTTCTTAATAGCTTGAAGAACATCTTTTAGGGTCATCTTATAAACCCAAAATTAGTTTTTCAAATACATTACCTTCAAGGTATCTACTTTTACACTTTTTCCTTTATTCCACATCTCAAAATCATTTTCTACAAAACATAATTTTTTACTCTGCCTCTTTACATATTTTCTTGATGTTCCATAGGTTTGTTAGAATAAGTACATGAGAAACAAGATATGTGTGGCTGGGGGGGAGTGAATTAAGATCTTAAAATTTTAGCTTCAAAACCAATAACATGAATCCACACCTAATTCATCTCACATATATACCATGAAAATTTAATTCATATAACATAAATAAAATAAATCACATCCATTAATAGTTCAACACATAAACAAATGATTTGTTTACACAAAAAAACTTCAAGATGAAGGTGAAACTAGGTTGCGCATGAAAACCAAAAATCTTCACTATTGCAACATTAAAGTTAACCTATTAGGGTTACAATGTTTGATCATAATATATGATCTACACTGTGAGGGATCTTCCATTTTAAAATCTTAAGAAAGTATTACTTCTCACCTTGTTAAAAATTTTAACACTCATAATGAAGTAATGATTCGATTAGGAGGTTTACATAGATCTGTTAAGACCACTCATAATGAAGTAATGATTCGATTAGGAGGTTTACATAGATCTGTTAAGACCACTCTATTAAGAGATTTACCTTGTCTTAGTTAACAATTATTTATTTAGTACCTAACCCTTAGTTTTCTCTACAAGATGAGCTTGGGTCTCCTCTTTACAGTATCACTAATTTGATCTCCTTATTTGATAAATCTATTCATTCCTCCACTGGTTTGATTGCTCTCAATCTAAGCTCTTCTTTCGGACTTTACCTTCACTTCTTCACATGCATATAATAATAGTGGTCCTTATCTCTTCTCCCTTCTTGACACACTCATACCTTCAACCATTCCAATTATAGGGTTAGAAACCTTCTTAAATAAATGTCATGTGAAGGTTCTAGATCTTGATTGATGACTTACACTTCATAATATTTTGTTGTTTCAATTCCATTTTCTAGTTGATTAACATGCCTTGGGATAATTGACTTCTATGATGACACATAATGAACATCTTAGCTGGCTCTTAAAATATTTTCTCATAAATATATTTATTTTTTCAATATCAAAAGTCACTAAGCCTACCTTAAAAATGAGACCTCGTAAAACTAAAAATAAATGTTTCGCATTTCAATACTTGGGTGGAACTTTTCCCACTAATAGGCATGTACCTATCACGATACCAATCCTTTTTAATTTTAAAGCTTTTATATATTTGTTTGATGAAAGACATCTTTGATGTGAAATTTTATTATTAATTAATTAATTAGTTTATTATCTTGAAATAGGCCTTTTCATTTAAAGATTTAAAAGTATAATTTTTATTTTAAAAATTATGATAGAGGATCATTCTACAAGAATCATATTGGTAGACAAAGAGTCTAAAAATAAAACACAAAAAATACAAAAAATAATAAAACCTCTTATTTGTGTGGCTAAAATAGTGCTCATTAGAGGCATCAAATGGTCTTTGTCTTCTTTATGACCCCATATACTAGGGGATTAAGAGTGTCATCCAAAATTGATCACCCATCTTTATGTTATCCAATCTCCCATCTAGTTGTTAAGAGTTGACATTGTTAAGAGTTGACAACTATTAAATATGCATGGTATTTATCCTTTATGTCAAACTTTGACATTTGGGTTTCTGTTCAAATGAAATTGTAAAAATTATAAGTAATTGAAAGACATTAAACAAACACAAACTACTATTCATTTTACCTTGTTAATAGAAATCAATAAAAAAATTTTACAAGGTATGTATTGATCTTATAGTAAAATATCATAAAATATATTATGCAACATAAATTAGTTCTTTATATGTCTTTTCAATCACTGACAAAGAAAAATTCAAAGCATTTTTTCTATGTTTTGGATCCATACAAGCCCCCACAAAAAAAATGCAACATAAAATATGAAAAACAAAAAACTTTGGATGTACAAATATTAATAGAAAAATTTGAGGGAGAGGTCCTGCATTGTTTGGTAATGAAGGATCATGTGGTGTTTTGAAATTAATGGAGATTAGGGTTCAAATCTTAAAGAGAAGACCTTCAAAATAGTCGAATGGAGTTATTTTTTCGAATAAGGAAATGAAGAATATCTACATCTTATCCTACTACTAATAGTTGTAAATTCTAGTAGCCTTAAATAGTAAGATGGATTTCATAGAGGTTTCTATTATGGCTAATGACACAATGGCTTTTGTTGGCATTAAAGATACTTTGAACAAGGCAACATATTTGCAAATAGACCTATAAAAAATTGAAGGCCTGCTTTAAGCATTTTGGGACTCTCATTGAAAATTTGGAAAGTTGTTTTCATGAGATGGCTTTTATCTAGGTGGAAGATCATAAGCATAGTTGAGAGGAAGCTTCTAGGAGACCTACAAAAATATTTAGGTTAACACCAAGAAGAAGGAGAATATTGCTAACAAGGAGATCAATGACATGGAGAAGTTTAGTGACACCTTAGAGAAATAGAGTAGATTTTTTTTGAAATTCTAATGAACCTTGTCTACTTTGGCATGTGTGGTAGCTTTCTATGTTCCATGTTATTGTTTTTTTCTACTATTATGTTGTTCCTTGTTGAAATTCAACCTTCTTCTCTCTTTTGTCAACACATATTATAATTTTTTTTACTGGGCAATACTATTAATATTGTTCTTTTAGCATTGAAACTATAATTGCATATCATGAAATTCAATCAAACCACATATTAACTTGGAATTTTGTTTAAATGCATATAAGTTTCCTTGATCATCTCATTTTGATGATAACATTAATCAAAATCTCATTCAAGCTTTACATTAGTCACATAATCTTACATGGTTTTCTTATCATATTTCATTCTTTTGGTATTACATATCATATTAGTGTTTCCAATTCATATGGAATAGGCATCTAAAAATCTTGTCAAGCTTTCCATGAGTGGTCTCTAATTGAAACTAAATATTGGAGAATTGATGTACTATGTAACATACAAATAATTCTTATCTTTTTACTTGGATAGCCAAAAAAAATACATAGCCAAAGTCATTAGGACTTATTAGGATTTATCTTGTGCATTAGTTGAATTAAAAATATATTTAGATCAAAGGGGACTAAAATAATATTATACAATGACTTAATGTCCCATCAAGGAAAAGTAAGAATTAGATGGAATCTTTTAAGGATATCATCCCTTTATTTTAAAAGTTATGTATATCACATAACTAAAGGAAATCCAATTACATTGCTAATTACTTTTCGCAACTTAGTGTTCTAGTGAATGAAATTCTTATGTGGAAGGACAAAGATAGGCTACTGGTTGACTATATTTCCTTGAAAATGAGTTCATATTCCTATGTATTAATTACTCATTTCAAATGTTAGCTATGATGTGTCCTATCAATATTATTTTAGATACTTTGCATGTTGGTTTACTAAATGAGAAATTATAAAATATACTCTTGCACATTTTGTGGGTATTTTCATGGCTCCTTGGATTATTCATTCCACAATTATAGGTTTCTTCCTAGTTATTCTGGAAGTTTCTTGTTCCCTATCACTCTACTAACTTAGAGATGGGAGTGACATAAGATGTCTTCCACAATGGGTCCATGCTGAGTTGACAAGAAATTTCAATATATTTGACCTCTATATGGGTCTAGTAAGCATCACCAAGGGTTCTTAAATGCAACTTCACCATTCTACAACATGAGCTAGATAGTTTACCTTAGAAAAAATTGGTGCTACCAAACTCTTACTTTAGAGAAACTATGCTCCATGGATAACATTAAGAAACCCACTTTCTAAAATTTTTGCTTATCAAAACGTAAGTTGAGGGGAAAAAAATTAATTTCCCTTGGTGAATTTTTTCCTTTAAAGTGGGATTTAAAAAAAATAATTTATTGGCGGTTTTTTTCAATCATTTGAAAATTATATGCAATCTTGGTATATTTGTATTATTTAAGAAATCAATGATATAATTATACATACATAAAAGTTCCATGGTTTTAATATTATAATAATATTGCGTCAAATTAATTATAAATCTTGAATGTTAAATTTAGCCAACTTTTGTCATTACAATTTCCCTCCAAATTATTTAATAGTGGTTTGTGGAAAACACTGCTATTAATTTATAATTGCTAGATGATCCTAAATCAATGACCTATATCCTACTTTGGGCCAAACTTTTATAAGAACACCAAGTTTTAAATAAAGTCCTTAAAATAAAGATACATGTCTCTAATCAAATGTATTTTGGGCCAAAGTGAGAAAGGATAAAAACTTTTAGGGAAATTCCCTAGGATAGAGACACATGTCAAATATACTAATTAACCTATAAGCTAACTTATTTATTTTACCAAATATTGGTGAATATGACAATTGATTTAGACAAGCCTTGGAAATTGTACTAAAAAAATATTTAATTTACCACATGGAATATTAGATTCCATTGCAAAGTCATCACTAAAAAAATACTTCCATATTATTATTGATGATTGACCTAAGAATGGGACACATTTTTTAGTAAAGTGTACAAAACATGGCCACCACAAAAGTGCAAATAAATAGCCAAATTGGGGGTCCCTAATGAGTGGGATTAGCCAATTGGAAATCATGAGCTACTAAAGATATCCTTGCTAGGGTCTGATACAAATTGTTGGTCTAACCACAGGTGTACATACTAAAAGAGAGGGGGATGGTGATATAGTAAATCCTATTAATTTTAACTTTTACTATTATGTTGTACTTAGTGTTAGATAAAAGGTTTGCACTAGCTATAACTTGATTAGTTCGAGTCTAAAAAAAACAAAGAACACATAAATAAAAATGCATAACATAGTCTTGGCCAAGCATTAGCACCCACCTAGAAGAAAGAAAAAATCACCTTAGGAAAGGAAAAATATAAGACCATAGAAGAGGAAGTGGCACATTGAGGATGATGATGAAAATATTGTTGAAATTCAATTGAAAAGGAGATTGTTAAGAAGGAGATTGTTGAAGAGATTATGTGTTTCAATCATTGTTTTGTCAGTAATGTCAAACCTACACAATAACTTCTCCTCTCTTGGGGACAAGGATGACATGCAATTTGAGTTACCATAATTGCATGTCATGGAATGTCTGGAGTCTAATAGACCTCCCTAGAAAATATTATGTGGATGATACCAAGTATTGGTTTGACCTTGAATTGATTTGCCTCGAGGAAGTTAAGGTTGCTGGGTTTCTTTTTACCTTAGCCTAACATGTTATTTGGGCAGATAGTGTCATTTTTACTTCTCAGCATGAAGCTGGTCAAGGTGGTGTTGTTACTCTTCTCTCCCCTCATTTAATTTCCTATGTTGTTTTGCATGGTTCTAACCCTTTGCATAGGGTGGTTTGGGTTTTTCTATCTTTTCAGAATCATTCTTTTGTTATTGTTGACATTTATGCTCCCAATGATGCTATTGAACATTCATACCTATGGCATTGGTTGGTAGATTATTTTACATCTACGACATGGGTTTATTTAGGGGACTTCAGTATAGTTGAGATGGCCTCCGACAAGGAAGTCCTTCTACCGTTTACATGGGTAGCTAGTGAACAGGAGGCCTCGTTTTATATGTAGAACAAATTAGGACTTTTTGATCCTAATGTTACTTGTTAGCACCTTATGGGATTTGGCAGACTTGGTCCAATTTTTGAGCTAGATTTGACAGGGGTTGTAAAAGACTTGACATGGTTATGATTTTTGTGCAATCATTTTTAAAATTTTCTCAAAAGAATACCTTACCTATCATTCCTCTACCTAATTTGACATTGTTAGATCACTCCCCCATCCTATTTTCCATCACCTGATAGTTAGCTCAGCCTTGCTTGAATAAAACATAGGTTTACATCAATAATTCTTTGTTGTCCCATTTGCCAACTGTTGCTCACATCCTACATGTCTAGAATCTTGAGCTTCAATGCTTCAATCATAGTGGATGGATTAAATGGTGGAATGATGCTATCCTTCAGATTATGATATTTCTTTACATTTATAGAAGATAGCTAGCTCTGTACCATAGGAAATCTTATGAAGCCACTACTCTAAATCTATGTATGGCATATGAGGCTCTTGCCATTAATCCATTTGATATAGATCTCCAAGTTTTGGTTTCCAACCATCGGCACCAGAAATAGGTTGCAGATAGTTATGCAGCTAGGGGAGCTTAGATCAAAGCCCATCTCCCTTAGTTGGAGGTCGTCAATCAAGCTTCCAAGAAATTTTTTAGTGCTTTGAGAGCTCGTCATTTTTCTGTGGGTATCAAATGCATCTGAGAGTATTAGTAGGTTCTCACTGACTTTTTGAATATTCTCCAGGATTTTGTACATAATTATGAGCAGGTTTTTATGGCTCAAGGGCCCTTTATTGTGCGTGATCATGCATCACAAGCTTGCCTTGATGTTACTTCCAATAGGCTGCATCTAAGAAGTATGCCTTTTTTGAATAAAAGCTTACTGTTCCAGACTTAAAAGAAGCTATCTTATCCATGGCTGATGACAAAGCCCCTAAATGTGATGGCTTTCCTTATGAGTTTTACAAGATACTTTGCGGTGACATTGGCCCTGATTGGTTTTGGGTTTATTTCAAAGCTTATAACTCTAATTGATTGGGAAACCTCATCAAAAAAGGGAATATTAAATTCATACCTAAAGCTAGAGAACTTGAAGAAATATGCAATTGAAGGCTCATCACTTTGTTGAATCTCTCCTAAAAAATCATTACCAAAGCCCTCTCTCTTAAAATTTGGCCTTTGCTCCCTCTGATTGTTCAACCTGAACAAACTAGATTCATTAAGTCCCATCATATCTTTGACAACATCATTGCTATCTAGGAAGGAATGGAATGGGCTAGGCAATCCAAATAGCAGGTGCTTTTCCTAAGGATTGATTTTGCCAAAGCATATGACAGTATTGAATGGTCCTTTATTCTTTGTATGCTTCAAGGTATGGGTTTTGGCCTAGTTTTTTATCAATTAGTGTAGATGCTATTTGGAGATGCATCTACTTACATCATCATTAGTCATCGATATTTTGAAGCTTTTGTGCTCTTCATATATATCCATAAAGGTTGTGCTCTGGTACCTTCTTTAGACATGTTTTAGCAGCTAAGGGCTTAGGTTATTTGCTAGCCAATGCCATCTCACGAGTTCTAGTAGGTGGTATTTCTTTACCAGAGTTAAGCACTTAGCTGGTTAATGGCCATTTTGTAGATGATTCCTTCCTCACATTGATTTAGGATGAGGAAAATATTACAAATGCTTTGTAGTGTTTAGATACATTTTGTGTTGCTTCAAGGTCAGCTATCCAATGGCACAAAAACCTTTGCTACCAACAATCTTTTTATCCATGCTCTTCCTAGGTGGAAATGAGTCCAACATGGGGAAAATTTTAACTTTTTTGGCATTCCCTTTGCTTTTCAAGCATCTCCTATGGAGTTGTGGAATGTTGTGCTTGCTTGCATTGAGAAGAAGCTAGAATATTGGATCACTAAGCTACTTTCACTTGCAGGAAAGTTTCAAATTTGCTCCAAAGTGCTTTCTACTACTCATGTTTATTACTCTTTTTATTGGGCCTTCCTTAAATAGGCAGTTTTATGCTGCCTAAAAAGGTTTTAGATGCTCAAACTTAATACATAGGGCTGAAAAACCGTAACAATACACATAGAGTTGGCCAAATACATCTTTGAAAAATTATTTTAGAAATTTTGGTAGACCAACTTTTGAAGGCCATAACTCATGAACCGTTGCTCCAATTGGCTATTAGAACCACTTTTTGAAAATTCTAGCTCCTAATCTATAGGCTTGGAATGGTGCTAGAACCCTTCCATCCATATTTTGGACCTCATCTAGGCACTCTAAGGCATCCAATGGTGAGCATGAAGATTTTTTTGCAAATTTTTGCACTGAAAATCCATAATAACTTATCTGATACTAATGCTTGAGCAATGAGATTTTTATGATAGGCTTAAAACTCTAAAATGAAGCTTCCTATAGAAAATGGGAACATTTCAAGCTCATATGAAAAACTTACTAAAAATAGTAAGTTCCCATAAATAGTAACCACCCTATCTACTAGTCCTTATTAAAATATAAGACTGAAAAATAATTTTTTTTGCGTGATGTAGGATTGCCCTTGCACCCAGGATGCTCCTGCATCATAGACAATACATGTTGAGAAATATGGTAGTTAGTACCAAGCACTAGTATGTGTTGAGTAGTCTATGCATGCCAAGTTAGGTGTTGAGCCAAGAGGAGGATCCAAGTAAGCTAGTTTGTGCCAAGGGATGTAGGTGCCAAGCAGATAGTGTATGTCAAGTTGTTCAGAAGTAAAGTTACAATAATATGAACACATCGATCATCAAGCATCAAAGCCTTTATATGTTGAGTGAAAAATTTAGGACATAATTTTTTTTAATGGAACTAGCTAATATGTAAACCATTTTTGGGCCAAATATATGCAATGATTTTTTATTCTAGAAGATAAGGATTGATTCATATTGGGAATCCCTATATAATACATGAAACCAATAAAATTAAGGGATGTTTTAAGTGGAAATATGGATCAACCATAGTAATTGGTTCTAACCTAACCCTAGTTCACCTATGTTTACTTAAGGAGGAAAAAGCTAAAGAGTTTTTAATGTGAGGAGAGAAGGTGTGAGAGCCTAATGGTAAGTGCAGAGAGAGAATTCATGGTGGATATGGAGGTTCTAACAATGATATAAATCATATAATCTATTAGAGAGAATAGAGGAAAGAAGAGAGAGGATAGAGCAGACATATTTGATCAAAAGGATCAAGGATCTATTAGTAAAGAGAATATCTAACATCTAGCAATAGAGTGCTAATCGAAGGATTGTGGTGTTGAATCATTTTAACAGGTGATGTAGAGAAAATCACCTAACAAATTAGTCTTAATAGACTTGTGTAAATCTCTTAATTGAGTGCTTTCTTTCTTGTAAGTTTAAGTCATGTAACAAGGCACACTTTCAATAGGGTGTTGAAATCCTTTAAAAGGGTGAGACCTAATTGTCTTAGTAAGCATTTTATAGGGAAAACCCCTCATAGGGTAGGTCATAGTTTATCATCAAACCCATTGTAACCATAATTGGCTACACTTTAGAACTACATGATTGATGATTTATGGGTGCCATCTCCACCCTAGTTTTACCTTCTCATTGGACAGTTTTTGGGTAACAAATTTATTGTGTCATGTGTTATTTGTTTCATGCAATGGATGAACATGTGTAGTTAGCTATTTCAGTTTACATGCTAAATTATGAGATGGATGTGTGGTGAATGTTTTATGGTTAAAGTATTGAAGTGTTAATTCACCCCCCTATCTTTTATAATTTACTTTCCCATTATTATTTCTAAGAATAGCTATCAGAGCTTTATTCTCTAGAGTGGAAATTTTTATAGATTTGGAGAAAAGATCTTAAAGATGGAAGTATAAAATTTGGGAAAGACTATTGAGAACCAGAATATTGGAGTACAACTTTCCTTACACCAACTCAATAAAGAAAGAGATGGATTATGAAATTCATTCTAGAGAAGAAAGGAACTGTCTATTTAGCCAAATGAAACTCATTACCAACAAGAAGACACTAGTGATTTGTTTCAGAATGGGAACTCAAGTGGGTTTGGTGCAATAGTTGTAGATATGATGGAAAAGAATAATGCCCTAACTAAAGAGTAGAAGATAGAACAAGAAGTCCAATCATTATTTCTATGTGAGGTGACCAAACAAAAAAAGAAAGACATGGAAGAAAAAGTAATGAGTGAAGATTACAAAAGAACACTGACTAATAGACTAGAAGAGAATAATCAAATGTGAAAATTCTTTCTAACATGCAACTGGATGTAATGAATCAATTGATTATTTAAAACCATGAATTGAAAGGAAAGGGCATTGAGATCACAACACTAAAGTTACAAAATGATCAAGTGAGAAATTAACAAAGAGTAGAGAAGGAATTCACTGAAAGATTCAAAAAACCTAGTAAAACCATCAAATACTTTAAAGAATTGACAAAATCTCCAAGATCTAATAATGATATTGCTTGATTAGGATAAACTAGTACTAAGGAAGGAGAATCATCTAAAAGTGGCGAGCAAAGGAATAGCAAAGGTGAGAACTAAAAAACCACTTGTCATAATTGTGGAAAGCTAGGACATACAAAAAATGTCTACAAAAGCAACAATCCAAATCAGAGTGCTAAGAGAAAATTCAAAGGTTACTATCATAAGTGCAACAAGCAAGGACATCAAACACATGAATGCAGGTATAAGACTATAAAACCTCAAAGATTTGCAATATACAATTGAATAATTTTCATAGCTATGGACATAAAGCATATGAATGGAGATACAATACTAAGTGGATATCAAACAAGTTGATAAAGGTATAACAAAATGGATAATCCTATGATTGGTATTCAAAAAAAAGGTATAGTTGTCATAATTGTGAAGAATATGGACATGTTCCTATGAATCTCATAAGAACACATTTCAGAAGCAACTACAATAGATGGGTGAGTGAGACTACATGTTTTAGTTGTCTGAATACTGGTCATATCAATAGAAAGTGTCCAACTAGGTCACCAAGACTAAGTAATGGAAACAATTAAGGAAAATAAAAGGTCAATGTTGAGAAGTTAAAAATGAAGATTAATAAGACATGGAAGAAGAAGGAATATTATAGCACATCAAGCTTAGATGAGTCCACTTCATCCAATGGATTAGGTGATTGCATCACCTCCAACTAGGAAATCAAGAGGTATGCATGGGACTAATATTTCAAAAGTTATATTATACATCATTTCTAAGAATCTACTTGATCTAAAAAGATCATATATGCATGAATTAAGATGTAATTGAGTGATTAGAACCTTCAAGGAATATTTAGTTTTGTTGTTTGTCTATGTTGTTACCGAGAGATGGAATTTTGTTTTTATTTGTTTAGCTAGCTATGTTAGTCGTGTATTCTAGAGATCATGTGCAAGCTAAGTGAGTATGAAATCCTATGATATTTGAGCTTATGGTTGTGTAATAATTAAGCATTTATTGCCAAATGTGAAGGGTTATATAGTCAATTTTTGACTCATTTACATCCATTAGTGATTGAAGAGAGAATGGAGAGAATGAAGGAAAATTGGAAAAGGATATTCTAGCATTTATGAACTAGATTTGACTACCACTTGAAAAAATTCATCAGATCGAAAGGTATTTAACTATTGCTGAGTCATGATGTTTGGATTGTCATAAACCCTAAGTATTCAATATGGATGCCAACTCTTCTACAAGTGTTCAAAAAGAGGGAAAGGAAGATTTTAATGTCCAACTGATAAGTAATGATGTGAGACAACCATCTTTCTTAGAAATATATGAAATAACATATAAAGGAGACTTATTTGGTGTATTACCAATGATACCACCAAAATTTCTCATTATTCAAGATGGTAGGTGTTGCTATACATGTAACCATTTGCTAGTTTTTCCCAATGTATTCAAGAGTGAATGGATCAAAATTATGCTTATTTGAATATACAATAACTATATTTGGTTGGAGAATGGGTTAACTAAGCTCTCCAAGAGGATAATTAACCCAGTATTAGGGTACCCTACCCTTGATCGACCTAAGAGCATGCATAGTGAGGCAAAGGAGGTGATTGAGAAAAATATAGGAGCTATATGGAATAAGAGAGGGGGGTATGTGTAGGATCATGGTGTGCCAAAAAGTGCTGATCTGAAAAATTTGTAGTTCTAAAATATCTCAAACCATTTCAAAATCTATTACAACTTTTTTCCCACCCACCCTGATACTAAATGAGAACAATTAATATCTTTATTAGGTCTATTATATCTTTTGATACCAAACCTATATGGTCAACTTTAAAAAATCCTAAAAATGTGCTTTTGGCCTATTTTTATGCGATTTTTTACTTCAAACATGTAGCTAACAACTTTTTTTTCACCAAAATTTGATGAAATGAAAAGGGTTTCTTAATAATGTTCTTATCTTTTCATAAATGTAAGGTTTGTCAAATTATGAGTTTAGTAAGTAATTATTACTTATTTTCTAATGGAGTTACATATAAAGTGCTAACTTACACACTACTTGAAAAACAACAATAATTTTCAAATGCTACAACATTTTTTAAATCCAAAAGATGCATCACACTCTATGTTTCTTCTACTATAAGAAAAGAAAATGAAAAATTGAATTTTTTAGAGTTTTGAATTAGTTAAGGTGGTCAAACACGAGAGTTTTTTTATTCCAAAAATACTAAAGTCAAAAATTAATTAATTATTATTTATTTAGAATAAAAATAACCAAAAATATGTGTCACATCCAGGCATGATTCTACTACTTATATCTAGAATATTATTAAAAAATATTTATCATTTGATTTTGATTAAGGTGGTCAGACATAGTCTACCTCTTATTTTTGTCTTGAAATTTTTGTAATATTGCATTAAAATTCAAAATTTTGAGCAATCAATTTCTATTTTTTTGAGATAAGTCCTAGTAGTTTAGAAAGTGGATTCAATTTTCTAGAGATTTTTTTCTCTAAACTTTTTGATATAAAGTTAATAACAGGTAGAAAATTGCATGTCAAGTTGATATAACCCTAATTTTATGCTTTGTTATTACCACTTAAGAGCATAGTTTGGTTGACCATGATCTTGCATATACCCAGGGAAATCTATTGATTCTATTTTAAACCCCCTAATGGCCTTTGGAATAAGAGTGATTGCTCACAAGTTCTTTCATTCTAGCTAACTAGGCATAGTTTCATGCATGGTTGTTGATTTAGGTTTTAAGATAGTAAAGAAAGACTGCAACTATGACCTTCTAAGTTACAACTTCAGCAATTATTAAAAAATTTGAAGGCCAAATGGAAAACAAAAAGTGCATTATGCAAATTTTGTTCTTTTCCAGTCTACATACTCTTTTATGTACACAACACTTTTCTACATTTGATAAAGTAATATTAAGACAAATAAGTTTGTCACACTTCAAATTGCAGAATTCATAGAGTAGCTTGGAGATAATTTTAAGTCAATAATGACTAGTTATTTTAAGGATTTCAAGAAATCCATGAAATATTGGTTAACCATATATGTATTACTTATGGAGAAATATTACATGGATGTTTGTGTTGTAAATACAATAGGAAAGGTAAAATTTTGAAGGTGGGGGGGGTGGGGGGTTGGGGCAGGTGGGGTGAATCAATAGTTTGAACTTGGACCCATAAAATTTTCACCTCACATCTATCCCATGCATTCAATGAGTAAACTGAAATAACATGTCAAGCATATACATCTAAATCATATAAAAATATAAGAATTCACACATGTAAGACTAGATATGACTGCCCAAAAGCCCTCCAAGTGAGAAAGTAAAACTAGGGTGGGGATGAAACCCACAAATCTTCACTATTGGAGCAATAAACTATATCCGATTGAGGATACAATTTATTGATCATGAAACATGATCTACCCAGTGAAAGGTCTACCTTGTTAGAGGATTTCAACACCCTATTAAAGTGTAACTGGTAAAAGGACTTTAACTTACAACTAAGTAAGCACTTTGTTGAAGGATTTTATATAGCCTATTAGGACTACTCTATTAAGAGATTTGACTAAAATCACTTGTGAGAATGTCTTAGCATAGATCCCATGATTGGTACTTTCTTGCCTAATAATAGATCACCTCTAAACAATGTCTTCTTGATCCTTCTTGATCAAATGACACTTTGTTGTATCCTTTTCTCTATCCTTTGTTCTACTCTAACTAATTCTACAATTCAACCTCACTTCATACATTCTAAGTCACCATGAATGATCTATTTTGTATGAAAAATATCATCTTCTCTCCTTCAATTCCTTACACACCCATATGAATAGTTTTGGGTTTCGTCCTCCTTAAGAAGAGTTTGGTGGATTATGGTTTGGTATGAATCTATGCCTGAGATTCATCCATTTTGCTTCTTAATCCATCCTATTTTCTAATTGGTTGTATGTAATTTTATAGGGAATCAAACTAGAGATTCATCCTTATCTCCAAAATATTGTAATTTACATTTAAATCAACTAAAAAATGGTTTACATCATTGTTTGTTGCATTATAAAAAAAATGTGAAAATTGTCTTACTCAACATCTAAGGGCTATGATGCTTGGCATACACTTATTTTTCTACTGTGACTCAGTACCTATATTTCTCGGCATCCACTATTCACTCGTCTCTCTAATCACTAGGTGTGGTCTATCTGCTTGACACTTGAGTAACTCAGCACATGAGTGGCTCAACACTCCCTATGAGTTAGCTTGGTCTAATATTTATATGTTGTGCTTGGCATGTATTACTAGGTCGATAGTAACTATGTAAATGGCTTAAATGTGTTGACAATTAGTTGTCAAAACCAATCTGAGATCAAAAATCTCCCACTTTTTCATGAGTGTCAAAAACACTTGAGTATACTTTATCATCCTTAATCTTACTAGCATAACATATCTCAACTCAACTTATATACAAAACTTCAAAATTTCAAAATTTTGCGATGACTTAGATACCTCAAAATCTAATAGCTCCCCATGAATTGACATGTCTATTCTATAACCAACATTTTGTAATCCTTGTGATTAAATGTGTCTCGATTGATACACTTTGACTTCATGTTCTATTTTTCTTGTTTCATTCTCCACCTTTTCCTCTATTGTTCTCAATTTCCCCTCCAAAAATGTATCTCCCCCTTTATATTATTCTTCCCCTTTCTTATTCTCCCCCTTTTTGACACTTATATCAATGGGCTATACACTTATTGGGTGTTTGTTTAGAAAATATTTATGGACATCCAATATTATCTTGAGGGCTGCATCCTAATTATCACATGAAACATCCAATGACTTGATTTAGATGGTAAGCTTGGTACCAAGGTGGAATAAACCATCTAAAGTAGAAATATTGGGGTCTTTCTTTAGTAGTGTTTTAGCATAGCCTAGCTCCTTGTGCAATATTTCCATATGTGGGGTGAGGGTTGCTTGTATGCTAGTTAGTTTGGCTCTTATGTTAGCCTCATCTATTGTTAATACAACTAGCTAACTCTATCTTTGAAGAAATTTTCTAAAATTCTTCTCACTTTGAGCTAGATTTTTTGGTGGTCTTGCACTTGATACAAAAATTTGGCTTTACAAATTCAGAATGTAACTTCTGGTCTCTTGGGTGAAGAGTGTTGGATTACAATTTTTTTTGTACAATGAGAATATAATCTCAACTACCTTCTTTACATCCTAAACATTAGTTTCCAATGCAACTTGTGTGAGTGCTATGTCACCAGATATCTTCTCATTCACTTTGTTTTGGAATTTCTTTTCTGACCAATCTGATAATTTGCATTAGCACCAAGATCTTCATTACTAACCTTCTCGACTATATCTATCAGTTATCTCATTAGTGGATTTGCCTCATCAGGAGTTGGTAGACTAAATGCACTAAAATGATGTCTTTTATATCTTGTCATTCCTTCTTATGCCCATGTTCTCTCTTAAGAATTTCTTGATTCTTTTTCTTTACTAGGGCCTATTGCAATATGTCAATTTTCTCGATTATCATAGTATCAAAATTAAACTTGGGTAAAACAATTTATTCACTAAGGCTCACATCTCCATATTGGATAATTAATTTTTCTACCTTTGATGAACTTAGGCTCCACTAAGATCTATACTGGAGTAGCATCTTTGCTTATATTCTAAAGAGTTTGTGTGGAAGGAGTGCCAAATGTTGGTAAAGCTACGAGAGATTAAATGGAAACTTGTTCCTTCACCTTAGGTGTTAGTAATGTCTCTTTAGGCTTGCCCTATTTTACCATTATTACTTGACTTGCACCTTGTCCTTGTGCTATAGGTCTAGATAAATCTATCTGACCCATTTCTTGCTATCCTTCAATGGTGTTCTTCTACTATCTCCTTCTCAATAGTATCGATCTTGACAATTCTATCAACCTTGGTAGATGTAGCTTTTGGCATTTGAACCAAAGGTTGTACATTAATGACTAAAGGGATGATAGAAGGTGGTTCTTGTGGATTCAAATTTTCCCTTGCAACATCAATCACTGACTTTTTTAGTTCATCTACAATTACCAAAATGAGATTGCCACAAAGTTTGTCCTGTAGTGTAGACTAATCTAATATCTTCTTCAAATCTTTTTCAGTAAGAGGATTCATGTTTTGAGATGATAGATCAAAAATATCCTGTATAGTTACTATTTTAGTAGTCTCAATTATGTCATGATGGTGGATAATTTGATACAATAGTTTGAGGAGGTCACTTTCTCTTCAAAGGAGAAACTTGAGCCTTTGATTCATGTTCTATAGTCATCCTCATTGACCATGATTTGTATTTTTCATATGTTGAGTTAAAATCAGAATTACAATATGTGTTGAGCATCAGTAACTTCAAGTGTTGAGTAATATGGATTGGACATACTTATTTTTCATTGCACAAACAACTATTTAAACCACTTTTTATCCATCCAAAGGATAGAATATGATCTTTTGAAGATAAGGAAAAATATGTTTGCGGATTCCCTATGCAATTAAATGTAGCCAATTAGAAAATAGGAAGGATTAAGTGGAGAAAAGGATGAATCTTATCCTTAGATACATACTTAACCCTAGGTCTTCTAGTCTTCTTAAGGATGATAGAACCCTAAACTTCATATGAGCACGTAAGGAATTAAAGGAGAAGAATATAGAAGTTTGCATGCAACAATAGAGCATTCATGGAGACTTTGAAGTTATAGAGAGTGAATTGTAGGATAAATTGAAGGAGAACAAGAATAGAAGGATACATAAATTGTCACATTAGATTAGGAAGGATCAAGAAGAAAACTATATAGATTTGATCTTTTATCAAGGAGAAGCTTTGCAACTTAGAGGAAAGATCTTGAAATAGAAGTCTACAAGTTGGGAAAGACCATTGAGAACCACGAGATAGAAATACATCTTATACTATATCAACTGAATGAAGCTAGAGATGATTTGAAAAGTTCCTTGAAGAGAAGGAAAGAGATTTCTATAGCAAAAAATGACACACAATACAAAGAGATCAACACTACAAAGCTATTTGTAGATGGTAACTCCAATGAATTTGATGCAACAATTATAGATCTAATGGATAAGAATAGAGCACAAGCTAAATAAATTAGAAATCTTAAGTTGAAGCAAGAATCAAAAGTTATACTACTATGTAAAGTGACTGAAAAAACAAGAAGAAAGTTATAGAACACAAGACCATGATTGAAGAAGACAAAAGAATTTTGGCAAACAGATTGGAAGAAAAGTCAACAGAGCCATCCAAAATCTCAAAGACGCAATTGGATACCTTAAGTAAAATGATGAATGCTCATCATGAATTGAATGTCAAAGAAATTGAGATTACCACATTAAAGTTGTAGAATGAACAAGTGCAGAATAATCTAATGAGAGAAAGAGAAATTGATGAAAATTGTTGAAATCACCTTGATTCAACAATGATGCAACATGATTAGGCTACACAAGAAATAAACAAGGAGAATCATCCAAATTTGCTAAGGAAAGGAATAATAAATGTAGGAACTCCAAAATTAGTTGTCATAGTTGTGGTAAGAAAGGATATACTGCTAATGTGTGCAGGAGCAAGAATACAAATCAGAATGCTAAGCCTACGAACATGACTCGTTGTCATAAGTGTAACAAAAAAGTCATCAAGAACATGAATGTAGAACCAGAACCATGCATGCACCAAAATTTGAACGATATTGCTACAACTATCAGAAGTATGGGCATAGAACATTTGAATATAGATCCAAGTCCACATGGTCATCAAACAAGACAACAAAGGTAAGAAGCTATGAAAACTCTTATAATTGGGATTATAATACAAGAAATAGCTATCACTATTGTCAGGGATATGGACATGTACCTAAAAATTGCATTAGGAATCACTTCAATGGTAATTACAAGAGATAGTTGAGTCAAACTACATGTTTTAGCTATTTAAAAATTGGTCGCACTAGTAAAAATTGTCCAACTAGGTCCAAGGCACCAAGTTGTAAATTTGATAAAGGTAAATGCAAGGTAGATGTTGAACACAGTAGGAATGAGATGAACAAGACATGGAAGAAGAAAGATGATGGCAGTACATCAAATGGAGAAGGGATCACTTCACGCAAAAGGTCACACAGTCACACCTCATCAAACTAAGAAAAAAAGCGGTATGTGGGATTGATGCTTAAATTATTATATCATGCATTAGTTCCAAAAATAAGATAGCACTAAAATGATTACATTAGCATAAATAAAGATGCAATAATTTGTTGTAGATTCAAGGTTAAATCTTCAAGTTTTCATCTTGTTGCCAAGCCTTGAAATATTTCAATGAATGTCGAGTAAAATACTAGTGCAAGCCAAGTTGCTAGTCAAAGATAGTTAGAGATGAGTCTATAGCAACTGCTAAGTGAGTGAAATCTCTATAGATACTGAGTGGAATAGAATTTTAAAGCCATCCCAGACATTTCATATAAAAAAAACCTGTCAGGCATGTTATCCATGATTCCTGCAAAGGTCATAATAGTCCAAGACATAAGAAAATGTTACAACTACAAAGTAGGAGGTATAAGTGATATGGAACTAAAGAAAGCTTATGATAAGTTGTGTGAAAATAATGTTTTGAAGAAATAATTGAAGATTTTTTAGAGAAAGGATTTGCCCAGTGCCCTAGATTTTCCCACAGTGTTCAAAATGGAATGGATCAAGATAGTGTTAAGTAGGATATACGGTGGATGTCTATGGTTGGAAGGAGGACCAATAAAGATTTCAAAAATAATAGTTCATAGGGTAACTAGTTTTCCAACCCTAGATCAGCCAAAGACCCTATGAAGCGACTCAAAAGAGGTAATTGAGAAGAACATAGGTGAAAAATGAAATAAGTGTGGAATGATAATAGATACCATCATAGACCCACTACTTGACTTTGTAATTATGGTTATTTCTCATAAGTTTTATCAATCAAACAAGTTAAACAATGTACCTTACATTATAGTTGATTTTGGCTATAAAGTTATGAAGAAAGATCATACTTATGATCCTCCAGAGCTTTAGTTACAACAAATAATGGAAAATCTTATAGTAGTGAGGAAGACAAAAAGTGCACGATGAAAATTTGGATTAATACTTGTGTGCATATTTTTCTATGTAAAAAATGAATTCCCATATTTTGGTAAAATAGGTTGCAAGACGAAGAGTTCAGTGGCTATACAAATCAATGAATATATTCAGTAGATGGATGAGAACTTTGAAATAGTTATGACAAGTTGTTTTGAAGACCTCAAGAAGTCTATGAAGAAAATGATGAGGATACATGTCTCTTTAGTTGAACAATACTACAATGAAATATGTTTTCTTGTAGATATTTATTACACATATATACAGGCTGTTGTACCTAGGGTAAGATGGCTAAGACCCTTAGGATATGAGATCAATGTTGATGAAGCCTCAGCTACGATCACTGCACTCCTAGTAGAGGAGATTAATAAAAGTACTGAGCTATTTGGTAATTATGATGTTATGAAATACAAAGTTGAAATGGAGTTAAAGACAACTTCTGCAATGAAGAAGAAAGGCAAATTGGTGAGAAAATTAAAGGCCAAATTTTAAGAAGGTGCAAGTAAAGAGGAAGAAGAAGATGATGAAGAAGATGAAGATGAAGAATAGGAACAAGCCCAAGAACCTCTTGCTTTGACACAAGGCATGGGTGAGAAAATTGAAGAGGAAGCGCTAAGGAAGAGAAAACCAAAGAAGCACCAATACAAATAGAAATTAAGAAAAGAAATTTCAAGGCATAGGTTGTGGAATATATAGAGCCAGAGATGACTACTAAGCCTAGGCCAAAAAAGCCAACAACTACGGCAAGCACAAGGGCCAGTACACAAAAGGCCAAAGAGTAAGCCAAAGAAAAGACAAAGGCTACTAAACAAAAGGGCCCAATCTAGAAGAAATAATGAAGAGAACAGATTGCACAACCAAAAATTGATGGTGAAATGACAAAATCTAAAGAGACAAGTCAATTTACAATGGTAAGTCACACACCAAAATTTGATCTTGAAAATATCTGAGAATGTTAAGAATAATGGATATTTGATAGGTTTGAAAAATATTAATTTTGGGAAACTTGGTAGAGAAGAACAAAATTTGATTGAGGAATCAATATATGCAATGATGTCTAATTTCAAGAACACTCCACTTTAATTAGATAATAGAATGCCTAAGGATTTGTATACTATTGTTGAAAATAAGTGACATTATTGTTTAAACCTAGAGAAACAAATTAGAGACTCCACACTAGCCTAGGTGATGCTAGAATTGACAAAAGGACAAATTGTCAAAGCAAATAAGAAATATGGTGGACAAATTTCACCAAAATATAGAGCATTTAGCATCCTTGAAAACAATATTGAAGATGGTTTCAAGAAAACTACTCAAATGTGGAAATTGATCTATGGGTTTACAACTATTAAAGAATGAGAAGAAGATCCATTTGAAGGGAAAAAAATGGAAACTTGACAGGTTTGAAAAATATTAATTTTGGGAAACTTGGTAGAGAAGAACAAAATTTGATTGAGGAATCAATATATGCAATGATGTCTAATTTCAAGAACACTCCACTTGAAATAGCTAATACAATGCCTAAGGATTTGTATACTATTTTTGAAAATAAGTGGCATTATTGTTTAAACCTAGAGAAACAAATTAGAGACTCGACACTAGCCCAAGTGATGCAAAAATTGACAAAAGGACAAATTATCAAAGGAAATAAGAAATATGGTGGACAATTTTCATCAAAATATAGAGCATTTAGCATCCTTAAAAACAATATTGAAGATGTTTTCAAGAAAACTACTTAAATGTGGAAATTTGTCTATGGGTTGACAACTATTAAAGAAGGAGAAGAAGATCTATTTGAAGGGGAAAAAATTGGAGATGAAGATATCTGAGAAACTTAAGAATAATGGAGATTTGACAGGTTTGAAAACTATAAATTTTGGGAAACTTGGCAGAGAAGAACAAAATTTGATTGAGGAATCAATAGATGCAGTGATGTCTAATTTAAAGAACACTCCACTTGAATTACATAATACAAAGACTAAGCATTTGTATACTATTTTGGAATATAAATAGCATTATTTTTTAAACCTAGAGAAATAAATTAGAGAGTCCATACTAGCCCACATGATGCAAGAATTGACAAAAGGAAAAATTGTCAAAGCAAATAAGAAATATGGTGGATATTTTTTACCAAAATATAGAGCATTTAGCATCCTTAAAAACAATATTCAAGATGTTTCAAAGAAAACTACTCAAATGCGGAAATTGATCTATGGGTTCACAACTATTAAAGAAGGAGAAGAAGATCCATTTGAAGGGAAAAAAAAATGGAGATGAAGATATTTGAGAATGTTAAGAATAATGGAGATTTGACAGGTTTGAAAAATATTAATTTTGGGAAACTTGGTAGAGAAGAACAAAATTTGATTGAGGAATCAATATATGCAATGATGTTTAATTTCAAGGACACTCCACTTGAATTAGATAATACAATGCCTAAGGATTTGTATACTATTGTTGAAAATAAGTGGCATTATTGTTTAAACCTAAAGAAACAAATTAGAGACTCCACACTAGCCTAGGTGATGCCAGAATTGACAAAAGGACAAATTGTCAAATCAAATAAGAAATATGGTGGATATTTTTCATCAAAATATAGAGTATTTAGCATCATTAAAAATAATATTGAAGATGTTTTCAAGAAAACTACTCAAATGTGGAAATTGATCTACGAGTTCACAACTATTAAAGAAGGAGAAGAAGATCTATTTGAAGGCAAGAAAATGGAGATGAAGATATCTCAGAATGTTAAGAATAATGGAGGTTTGATAGGTTTGAAAAATATTAATTTTGGGAAACTTGGTAGAGAAGAACAAAATTTGATTGAGGAATCAATATATACAATGATGTCTAATTTCAAGAACACTCCACTTGAATTAGATAATACAATGCCTAAAGATTTGTATACTATTGTTGAAAATAAGTGGCATTATTGTTTAAACCTGGAGAAACAAATTAGAGACTCCACATTAGTGCAGGTGATGCTAGAATTGACAAAAGGACAAATTATCAAAGCAAATAAGAAATATGGTGGACAGTTTTTACCAAAATATAGAGCATTTAGCATCCTTGAAATCAATATTGAAGATGTTTTCAAAAAAACTACTCAAATGTGAAAAATGATCTATGGGTTCATAACTATTAAAGAAGGAGAAGAAGATCCATTCGAAGGGGAAAAAAATGGAGTAGAAGATATCTGAGAATTTTAAGAATAATGGAGATTTGACAGGTTTGAAAAATATTAATTTTGGGAAACTTGGTAGAGAAGAACAAAATTTTATTGAGGAGTCAATATATGCAATGATGTCTAATTTCAAGAACACTCCACTTGAATTAGATAATACAATGCCTAAGGATTTGTATACTATTGTTGAAAATAAGTGGCATTGTTGTTTAAACATAGAGAAACAAATTAGAGACTCCACACTAGCCCAGGTGATGCCAAAATTGACAAAAGGACGAAGTGTCAAATAAAATAAGAAATATGGTGGATATTTTTCACCAAAATATAAAGCATTAAGCATCCTTAAAAAAAAATATTGAAGATGTTTTTAAGAAAACTACTCAAATGTGGAAATTGATCTATGGGTTCACAACTATTAAAGGAGAAGAAGATCCATTTGAAGGCAAAAAAATGTAGATGAAGATGAGGACAATGAGAAAGAAACTAAAAAAGATAAAACTATTCTGGAGGAGGCACAAAAAGAAAAGGATGACATGCCTATAGTTGAAAAGTGATAGGAAGAACAACATGTGCAAGACATACAAACACCTAATATGAGCCCTCCACATGACACAAGTATGCTTGCAAAAATTAAAACTATTAAGGGTATCTCTAATGTCTCTACTCAGAACATCAATCCTTTAAACCTAAAGAAGATTCTTGACCAATCCACACTCCAAGAAAGATTATGTGAAAATCCAATATTGGTTAATGTTGATGAACTTTAGAAGGTAGTATCTGACATAACAAAGGATAAGGCGAATACACAAGAACCACCTTTTGACATCCCTTCAACTACTAGTGATCAATCCTTGATTAAAAAAAATGAAGATACATCCATCAAGGTTGACACAAGAATCAAAGAAGATATAGTTGAGCAGGGGCAGACTACCAAAGAAGAGGGAAAGGAAACAATAAAAATAGGTAAAATAGGATAGATAGACACATATGTACCTGTAGCACAACCACTAGGTACAACTCAAATCATTATGATTCATGGAAAAAAAAATTGAAGAAAGCAAGGAAATACCAAAGGGGGAGCAAGATGCTCTTCAAGCATTGGTTACATTACCAGCATCAAACAATCCTACAAAAGTCCTTCTAAAGTTGATCACTAAAGTGGTACCATTGCAAATCTCAGCACCAAGCTCAAGTTCCTTCAAGGTTGCTAACATAATTCACTATAGAGATGTAACTCTAGATGAAGAAATAGTCATATCTAAGTATGATTATGCAACTATAACATTAGAAAAAATAGGCATAGTGCATCAAGGCTTGGAAATGAACAAAAATAAGGAAATACTCAAAAAGGAGTATAGACAGAGGAAAGCATTACAAGAAATCAAAGACATCTTCTTAGATGCATTCATCTTGCCAATACCCAAACAATTAAAGCCATCATTGGAACAATTATTAGAAATTGTGGAATAGGTGAACAATGAAGACTGGGACTTTAATGCCAAACTTTTGGAATGGTTTGAAAGGAAATTTCAAGGGAAAGTAAATGAAAAGATATCTAGTGACATAGCGCTAATGTAATTTGAATTGGCTACAAAAATTTAGAAAGAGAAGAAAGTACTTGAGAACATATTCCCATTGTACACCAAACTATGTGATGCCACACTCTTTACTCAAGAAACAAGCCATAGAATTCTAAGTCTTGAGAGAAATTTAAAAGTCTAAGGAATGAAACTACCTCAAAACCCAACTCAGAGTGAGAATAATTTTCACTCATTGCTTCAATCAGAAAGTCAACTAGTTGTTTTAACAGTAGAAGAGGCTAATATAAGAGCCAAGTTGAGTAATATCCAAGCCTCCCTTACCCCCCATATGGAGATAATCCATAAGGAACTAGGATATGTAGAAACCTTGTTGAAGAAAGATCCTAATCTTTCTACATTAGATGGACTAGTTCACCTTGTAGTAGAGATAAAAATCCAAATAAAATCATTGGATGTTGCATGTGACAATTGGGATGTTGCTGTAAAAATAATCATGTAAGTCCATAAATCCTTTTTGGACAAATACACCATAAGTTTATAAACCCTTTGACATAAGTTTTAAAAAGGGGGAGATAAATAAACAAGTGGGGAGATAAATACACAAGGGGGAGATAAATAAGAAAGAAGGGGAAAAAAAAAAATTTGAAAATAAGAAGAAAAGGGGAGAATAAGTACAATAATGAAAAAAGAAGAAAATAGAATAATGAAAGCATAGAAATAGAGCATATTGGATAAAGAATATCAACACATTAAAGTTAAAGAGTATCAACAAGAGACAAATATACTCAGAAAGGTGAATAAATTTTGGATACAAAATAGGCATATTAACTCAGGGGGATTTACAAATATTTTGAGGTATATAGTCAATTACAAATTTTTGCAATTTTGAAGTTTTGTTTATAAGCCCAGTTGTGAATATATTATACTAGAGAAGCTTAGAATAATTCTGTATAGTTGAGCATTTTTGACACTTATGTCAAAGGGGTGATTGCTGATCTCAGATTGCTTTAAAAAATTGAGTGTCAACACATTTAAGTTATTTACTTAGTTCATACTGAACTAGTAATGCATGTTGAGTATAATATGTAAATACAAGACCATGCCGAGTTCCACTAAATGTTGAGTCACTCAAGTGCCGAGTAGATGGACCATGTTGAGTGATTCATGTGCTGAGTAAATAGTAGATGTGGAGCAGTTTAGGTGTCAAGTCGAAATAAGAACTACAGTATGTGTCGAGCATCAGTAACTTCAAGTTGCAAGTAACAAATATTGGACATACTTGATTGTGATTGCACAAACAACTATATAAAACATTTTTCAACCAACCAAATGATATAATATGATCATTTGAAGATAAGGACAAATCTGTATGCAGATTCCCTATGCAATTATATTCAACCAATCAAAAATAGCAAGGATCGAGTGGCAAAATGGATGAATCTCAGCCATAGATTCATACCTAAACCTAAGTCTTCTAGTGTTCTTAAGGAGGACGAAACTCTAAAATTCATATGAGTGTGTAAGGAATTGAAGGAGAAGAATAGAGAAGTTTGCATGTGAAAACAAAGCATTCATGGAGACTTAGAAGTTATAGAGGGTGAATTGCAGAATTAGTTGGAGGAGAACAAGAATAGAAGGATACAACAATTGTCACATTAGACTAGGAAGGATCAAGAAGAATACTGTAAGGATTTGATCTTTAATCAGGCAACTAGAACCAATCAAAAGATCTATGCTGAAACCTCTTTTCCATCTCCTAGGCAAAGTATTCATAACAGACTGTTGTAAATGCTTTAACAGGGTGACATTCCAAGTGAATGTTCTAAAGTCCTTTAGCTAGGCACACTTTTAATAGGGTGTTGAAATCCTCTAACAAGGTGGGACTTAACAGGCCTTGTAAGCCTTTAATAGGGTAGGCCTTTTATAGGGAAGATCATGATTCATGGTCAAACCATTATAACCTTAATTGGCTACACTTTATTGTTGTAGTATTGAAGATTTATGAGCATCACCCCCACCCCAATTTTTTCTCTCTTTGGAGGGTTTCTAGGTAATACTATTTAGTGTCAAGTGTGTGGTTGCTTATATGTTTACATGATTTAGATGTATGTGCTTTATGTCTTATTTGAGCTAATCTATTGAATGTATGAGATGGGTGAGTGGTGAAAAGTTTTATGGGTTTATGTTTTAACTACTTATTCACCCCCCTTCTTAGAAGTTTTCCTTTCCTACTTGTAATTCGAACATCTTCTATTAACAACCTTTGTCTATCCATTTTTCTATGGATGGAATGTAGAACTAAACTTCCTCTCAGTACCCATCTTCTTCCACAAAGTCTTCCAAAAATAACCAACAAATTTACCATCTCTGTTAGGAATAATGCCTCTTGTTAATCCATGCAATCTCACAATATCTTTAAAAAAAAGATAAGAAACATGCTCAACATCTGAAGTCTTCTTACAAGGTATGAAATGAGCCATCTTACAAAATATATCTACAAAAACAAATATAGAATCATGCCCCTTCTTAATTTTATGTAATCCAAGAACAAAGTCCATATTGATGTCACTCCAAAGTTCCTGAAGAAAAAAAATAGGTGTATACAAACCAATATTCTAACTTACTCCTTTTGCAACTTGAAAAACTTCACAACTCCTTACTAATTCTTGAACATCCTTATTAATTTGTGGCAAGAAATACTTCTCCTTCAACAAACTTAGTGTCTTATCAATTCTAAAACTTCTAGCTAATCTACCACTATGCTTTTATCTAATCAAATTAACACTCATAGAACTTCTAGGGATACAAAACTAAATTCCTTTGAACAACATACCTTCTTGAATAAAATTTTTATTATACTTATGTGATCTATTCAATTTGGTGCTCTGCACTCTCTCCACACCTTAGAACAATCAGGGTCAGTATTATACAACTCTTTCATTTCATCAAAACTAAGAACTTCCTCTACTCAATGCATAAAAAATGGTATTGTATTAAGGCTTAGAATAGAGAAAATGAGCTCTATTAGGATTTATATGGCCTCCATTCAAATCCTTTCTAGTTTCCACTATTTTTCATACCGCATTTACTATAGGAATATTTTAATTTAAAATGAGTTTTGCCTTCTCTGACCTAGCTATTGATGCTGGTATTGGAGTTGCTATTGATACCATAGATAATGACTTCACCAACCAAATGTCCATGCAAGTTTTTTCCCAAAGTCTTACATGAGGTAATTAGACTCTTGATATTATTTTGAATGCCAAGGAGTTTAATAGTGTATGCACCTAGTTAGAACAAAAAACCCTTATTGGGTATTTTCTAGCTCATACTCCTTTTGAAAATAGTCTAAGAGAATGGGTTTCTAAGGTTTAGACATGTCAGGGTGTTTTTATGAAGGCATTCAAAGCCTTAACAAATGCTTTTTTCTTTATTTTCTATGGGAATGTAGGCCAAGGTGAACATGTTTTTGTGCAAGGCCTCTATACTATAGAATCCTCCCTCCTATTTTTTAGCACTAGTTCCAATATTTTGTTGTCTTTGATGATCAGAAACTTAAGCTACCCATTTAGGTGGAGTTCACTAGGCTTCCTATTCCTTGGTGGTCTTCTTTACTTGCTATTGTGCATATTGTTGCCAAGGTTGTTTGCCTTGAACAAGAATTTTTTTTCAACATTCATCCCTAATAGAGGGTTTTTTTTGAGGTTAACCTCTCTAGGGACCTCAAAGATACAGTGGATATATAGATAGGTCGTACCACTTTTACATAGAAGGTTCTTTACTTTAACCTTCCAAATACCTACTACCAGTGCCAGTTAGTTGAGCTTAAGATTGAGGATTGTCCCCTATTAGACCATAATGATCCTTCTACTTCAAAAACCAAGTTGATCTAATGGACAAGTGTGATGTGGCCCAACCAAGTTCACAAATTGAAAATGTGCAAGGGAAATGCCATATTCCCCACACCCACAAACAAAAACTATCCACACTACAACTTTGATACCATCCCAATGGCTATGGTTGATTTATTTCACTTATCTAATATAGATTTAAGAGGTTTAAAGTGGTTTGAGATCCCCAACCCATTCCTAGCACTCAAATCCTCCAATATTGCCTATTAGGCCTAATTGCCCCCAACTAGGTCTATAGTAAGAAAGATTTGAATTTTTCTCCAAACTTTTTCAAAGAACTCCTCAAAAGAAAAAAAAAGTCAAATACCCATTTCAGCCTTCTTCAACAAATGTGAAACTCAGTATAGGTTGTTTTGGACCAACAATCAGATCCCCAAACTTGGTACCCTTTTTAGGCATAAAACAGGGTGATTTTAGAATGCAAGTATATGCTTCCCATACATACAAAGCTTCAAAATCTCAAAAATCCTCCAAAATTATCCCAATCTAAGGAAAACCAAATCAATTTGACTCCCCAATCATTGCATATAAGAAACCCCCAATTTGGCCTCTTACAAACCCTCAAATCTAGGGCTTTCTCAATGTATGACCTCCCAAGCTGATACCAGCCAAATGAAAGTTGATTCACCATTTCCAAGGTATATTTAGATGATATCTACCATAAAATTCCCCTCTCCAATGGATAGATCTCTAGCTGCTACACTCTAGGCATGCATTTCATGTACCTACAACCACCAAAAACTAATTAGAAACCTCCATTCATGAAAAATCCTGTCCAATAATTGTTATAATAATTATTTACATCAGAATACAAGTTCATTCAATGGGAATCAGATTCCTACATCGATGGAATGACCAAATGCTTCCAAAGTGCCCAAAACTTGCACAAATTGTTGCAAAAGTTGCTTGGAATCAACACTTTTGGTAAAATAAAAACCTATTTGTCCTAATGCACCAAAAATGGTTTATATATCATTCCAATAGGTTAAAAAAAAAATTTTAAAAATCAGAAACCAATGCAAACAAAAGATCTAAAACAAAATGCTCAAAAATGTAGTTTTAATTGCATTCCAATTGCCAAATCTGTACACTACTGATGGAATCCATACAATGCCTTCAATCTGATGATCGTATGCCTTTACTAGGCTATATAGGATGGAATAAAAATTCCCCAACCATATTCCATTGGTTGGAATCCATAAAAAAGTTTAAAACACTTGAATACTATTTTTCCTTCCTAATTCAAAATATAGTCGTAAAGACTTTAAATTTGACTTTAAAAACCTTATTAGAATCTTTTAACTCATACTTTATTTGTTTCGACCACTTAGGAATTATTATAATAACCCCTTAGGACCTATTTGATGCCTCTAACCAATCCAGATCCATTGTTGGCACTATTGGCCACCCTTACATCATTTGTATGCCTAAATCCTTTATCTAGATCTTTAGGACTTTTGAAGTTAACATTAAATTATTCATTACTTTTATCCATTATAGTCTTCAATATATTCCAATCCACTTTCAAGGATACCATAGATCCTTTTCTTTTGTTTGCATCCAAGGTGTGCCTAGATGTTTTCCTAGATGCTCCTACACCATACACCCCACCTCAAAAAAAAACTCTTGCCACAAGAGTGAACCGAAGTTGTCTTCAAGCCACCAATTCCCCTAGATGGATATCTGCAACTATTCTTCAAAAATACTCTGCTTGTGCCACATGTACTTTCTACATTCAAAATGTTAGAACAAATAAAAACATCAAATTTAGGACATTTATCATTTTCCCACTCAATTTGACCTTTCTCTTTCATTTGAGGATCCAAAAGACCCTTGTCTCTGCCATTTATGGACAATCCATCATTGTCCTTTTTGATTATCACTAATGGACACCAAAGAGAACCAATTAATATCCTCTTTTCATACAACCTTTTGTACAAATCAGAACTTTTGCGATCAACAACATGACTCTTCATTGTTACTATTTAAGCCTTGTGTTTTAGATCAGCAACACTTGTTGTTTGATCTTCTAAGGTTATATACTTCTTCTCTCCAAAACATATAATCCTTCCACTATCACCATCATTACTTGGTAAAGGGTTAAGGAGAAATTTTAGACCATCTTTATTCACAATGTACACATTTTCCAATCCATGATGTATAGTATCCCTAGAGGCTTATCAATGCCTTCCACGAATAATATGACAACACGTCATAGGAATCATATCGCAAAGAACTCTATCAGCATATGATCCTATTGAAAAATCAACAAATTCTTGCTCTCTAACAATAATGTTTTTCTCATCACTCACCCATGAAGCCTTATATGGTCTCTCAAAGGGAAACTTTTGCAATTTTAGTTTTTTTACCATCTCATAACAAACCAAATTGTTAAATGATCTAGAATTAATGACCATTTTACAAACCTTACCATGACTTATACAATTTTTCTTAAAGATGGACACTAGAGTCTTCTTTTGCTACGGCATTCTTCTCACCATCAATGATTCTCCTTCCTCATATGGTCTAATTTCTACTAGCCTTGCCTTTGTCCTCCCATTCTTCTTCCCCTCCGTGTGCTTAGTGAACTCTCTTCTCTACATTCTTGTGATCAGCCTCTTTCTTGGGACACCTAAAAGATTGATGCCCAATGACTTCATAATTAAATTACTTACTGGTGAATGTACCACTACCTTTGCCATAACCAGATCTTCCATTTCCTCTTTGTTTTGAATCAGCATTCTTGTGCTTGTCCTCATTAGCTCATTCCTTCTCATCAATAGATTTGCATCCTCTTCCTTTGTTTGCATTTCCTCTACCACCACTATTCTTTTCTCTTCTCTTCAACTTCTTTTCAGCCCTTATGGCCAACTTGTAACATTCTTCAATAGATCTAGGGTTTGTAAGAGTTAATTCATCTTGGATGTTGTATCTAAGCCCCCCCCAAGCATCTTTCCATTTTCTCTTCTACATCCTCATCATGACCCACTCTAATATCCAACTTATGGAATTCTTTAGTGTACCCTTGTACATCCAAGTCTCTTTGCCTAAGACTCTGCATTTTCTTATACATCTATACCTTGTAGTCACTAGGTAAAAATTTTGCCTTGTTTTTGTCCATCATAGTATACCAAGAAGTAATATTGGGTTAGTCATTCTTCCATCTCTTTGCCTATACACAATCCCACCAAAGTAAGGCATGCCCTTTCAATCTAGTCTTAGTAATTCTTACTTTCTCATTGTCCTCTATGTTCTTAAACTCAAATTAGTTCTCCATAGCACTAAACCAGTCAACAATTTCTTAATCATTCATAGACAGGTAATACTAATCTTCCTTTTGCAACACTACTCCTTATGGCTTTAACAAACCTAGCCATCCTCTCCTCCTCAAGATCTAACTGTGTCTCTTCTATCAAAGGGACATCTTATTCCTCCTTCTCTTCAAAGTCATCTTCCTCTTCCAATCTAGCTTTTCCTTTCTTTTCCAATATCGCTAGTCTACCAATCAATGCTTTCATTTCCTTGTCCTTCTGAAGCTTTTCCCTTCTTTCTTGTTCAAGGGTTGCTCTTATTTTTCTATTGTCTTCCATCTGTTCCTTCACAACCTTTGCAAGTTCAGCATTAGTGACCCTCTAAGGGATCCCCTCATCCTCTCCTTCTGACATCTTCTCAAGTAACAAGACCCACTAGGAATGCTCAAAAGGTAAGGGTTGCTCAAAGGCTTCAACAAGGAACAAATACACAAATGACCCCAATAACTCTTTTCTTCTTTTAGCCTAGAATGCTATTGGGCTCTGATACCAATTGATGCAATGGACAAGTGTGATGTGGCCCAACCAAGTTCACAAAGTGAAAATGTGCAAGGGAAAGACCATATTCCCCAAACCTACAAACAACAACTATCCACTCTAAAACTTTGACACCATTGCAATGATTGTGGTAGATGTATTTAACTTATCTAAGATGGATTCAAGAGGTTTCAAATGGTTTCAGAACCCCAACCCAATCCTAGCACTCAAATCCTCCAATATTGCCTGGTAGGCCTAATTGCCCCCAACTAGGGTTGTAGCAAGAAAGATTTGAAGTTTTCTCAAAACTTTTCCAAAGAAATACTCAAACAAAATAGTTTTTCAGATACCCATTTTAGCCTTCTTTAGTAGATGTCAAACTCACTATAGGTTTTTTTTTACCAACAACTAGATCCCCAAACTTGGCACCCTTTTTATGCATAAAATAAGGTGATTTTACAAAGCAAGTATATGCTGCCCATACATCCAAAGCTTAAATATTTCAAAAGTTCTCCAAAATGACCCCAATCAAAGGAAAATCAAATCCATTTGACTCCCCAACCTCTGCATACAAGAAACCTCCAATTTGGCTTCTTACAAACCCTCAAATCTAGGGCTTTCTCAATGTGTGACCTTCCAAGCCAATACCAGCTGAATGAAAGTTGATTCACCATGTCCAAGATATATGTATATAATATCTACTTTAAAATACCCCTCTCCAATGGATATATCTCTAGGTGCTACACTCCAGGCATGTATTTCATGCACCTACAACCACCAAAAACCCATTAGAAGCCTCCATTGTGCAAAATCTTGCCCAATGATTGTTAGAATGATTATTTAAATTATAATATAGGCTCATTCTATGGGAATCAAATTCCTACATCCATGGAATGATCAAATGCTTCCAAAGTGCCCAAAACTTGCACAAAGTAAAACTTGCTTGAAATCAACACTTTCGGTAAAATGAAAACCTATTTTTCTTAATGCACTAGAAATGGTTTAGATATCATTCCAATAAGTTAAAAAAATCAAAACAGGAATTATAAACCAATCCAAACAAAAGATCTAATGCAAAATGCTCAAAAATAGAGTTTTTATTGCATTCCAATTGCCAAATTAGTACATTGCTGATGGAATTCGTACAATGACTTCAATATGATGATCCTATGACTTTTACTAGGATATATAGGATGAAATAAAACTTCCCCAACCATATTCCATTGGTTGGAATCCATAACAAAGGTTAAAACACTCAAATACTAATTTTCCCTCCTAATTAAAAATATAGCCATAAAGATTTTAAATTTCACTTTAAAACCTTATTAAAATCTTTTAACTCGTACTTTATTTGTTTCTAGCACTTAAGAATTATTATAATACCCCACTAAGACCTATTTTATCCCTCAAAACAATATAGATCTGTTGTTGGCACTATTGGCCACCCTTACATCATTTTTATGCCTAAAACCTTTATCTAGGTCTTTAGGACTTTTCAAGTTAACATTAAATTGTTCATTACATTTATCCATTATAGGGTTCAATAAATTCTAATCCACTTTCAAGGATACCATAGATGATTTTCTTTTTTTTGCATCCAAGGTGTGCCTAGATGTTTGCCTAGGTGCTCCTACACCACAAGCCCACTCCGACCACCAAGAAAGATGAATGGACTATGGTGGTAAAAAAATGGAAAGGTTCAGCTATGGTTAAGGTGAGGTCTATTCCTATGGATCATGGTAAATCTATGTCAAGCCAAATACCCATATAATCCCCCATTCCATTGCTCCCTTTGCCTCTTGTTTCAATCCCTAGAGGCTAGAGAAAAATGGGTGCTCATATCTTGGATATGTGTCCTCTATGGACTCGAGTGTTGCAAGTGGCATCAATGATTACCTAGAAAAAGGTACACTAGTCTCATAGCCTAGATGGCCATGATGAGTATTTTTAAAATTGGGTGAAGCTTCAAAGGGTCATTCCTATTGATGACCCCTCTTTTCAGCCTCCCTCTTTTTGTCACAATAGCCTCTCCTCTCTTGGGGGCAAGGATGAAATTCAATATGGGTTACCATGAATTGGATGTCATGGAATGTGTGGATGCTGATAGACCTCTCTAGAAAATATTATGTGCATGATACCAAGTGTTGGTTTGATCCTAATGTGCTTTGCCTCCAAGAATTTAAAGTTGTTGGGTTTCTTCTCACCTCAGCCTATCATGTTATTTGGTCAGATAGTGTCATTTTTGCTTCTCAGCATGAAGCTGATCAAGGTGGTGTTGTTATTCTTCTCTCCCCTCATTTAATTTCCTCTATTGTTTCACATGGTTCTAACCCTTTGCATAGGGTGATCTGGATTTTACTATCTTTTCAAAATCATTCTTCTATTATTGTTAACATTTATGCTCCCAATGATGCTATTGAATGTTCACAATTGTGGCATTGGTTGGTGGATCATTTGCCACCTATGACATGGGTTTTTTGAGGCAACTTCAATATGGTTGAGATGGCCTCAGAAAAGGAAGGCCTTCTATCCTTTAGATGGGCAACTAGTGAACTAGAGGCCTGGTTTTACATGGAGAAAAAAATAGGACTTTTTTATCCTAATGTTACTTGTCAGAGCACTGATGGAATTTGGAACACTTGGTCCAATTTTTGAGCTAGATTTGATAGAGTTTTTAAAAGACTTGATAGGGCTATGATATATGTGTAGTCCTTTCTTTCCTTTTCCAAAAAGAATACCTTACCTATCATTCCTCTACCTAATTTGATGTTGTCAGATTACTCCCCCATCCTCTTTTTCATCACCTAATAGTTGGCTAAGCCTCACCTGAATAAAACTTAGTTTTATGTCAATACTTCTTTGTTGTCCAAATTGTGAACTATTTCTCACATCATACATTTCTAGAATCTTGAGACTCAACCTATCAATCATGGTGGAATGATGCTATCCTTCTTATTCCAATATTTATTTGCATTTATGGAAAATAGCTAACTCTATACCATAGGAAATCTTATGGAGCCACTACTTTTGATCTACATATGATCTCTGAGCCTCTTGCGATGAATCCATTTGATACGGATCTCCAAGTTTGGGTTGCTAACCTTTGGCACCAAAAATAGGTTATAGATAGTTATGCTACTAGGTGATCTTAGATCAAAGTCCATCTCCATAAGTTGGAGGTCGATGATCAGGCATAAATGAAATTTTTTAGTCCTTTGAGGGTTCATCATTTTTCTATGGGTGTCAAACACATCCAAGAGTATTAGTAGGTTCTCACTGACTTGTTGAATATTCTCTAGGATTTTGTGCATCATTATGAGCTGGTTTTTATGGCTTAGGGGCCCTCTATTGCACATGATGATGCACTTCAATATTCCCTTGATGTTATTTCCAATAGGCTTGCACTTGAGAAGTATGCCTTTTGTGAATAAAAGCTTACTCTTGCAGACTTAAAGGAAGCTATCTTATCCATGGATGATGAAAAAGTCCCTAGATGTGATGGCTTTCCTTGTAAGTTTTACAAGATATTTGGGATGACATTGGCCTTGATTTGCTTTAGGTTTATTTTGAAGCTTACAACACTAATTGATTGGACAACCTCATCAACAAAGAGAATATTAAATTCATACCTAAAGCTAGAGAACCTAAAGAAATCCACAATTGGAGGCCCATCATTTTTTGAATGTCTCCTATAAAATCATTGCCAAAGCTGTCTCTCTTAAAATTCACCATTTGCTCCCTCAGATTGTTTAGCCTAAACAAATTAGATTCATTAAGTCCCATTATATCTTTGACAACATCATTGTTGTGTGGGAAGGAATGGAATGGGCCAGACAATCCAAATAGTAGGCCCTTTTCTTGAAGATTGATTTCATCAAAGAATATGACTGTATTGAATGGTCCATGATTCTTTCTATGCTTCAAGCTATGGGTTTTGGCCTAGTTTATTGTCAATTAATGCAGATGCTATTCGTGGATGCCTTTGGTTACATCATTATTACTGGTCGTTAGTCTTGAGCTTTTGGGCTCGATCAAGGTTATCCTGTATTGCCTTCTCTAGACATGTTTTAGCAGCCAAGGGCTTTGGTTATCTACTAGCCAATGTCATCTGATGAGGTTTGGTAGGTGGTATTTCTTTACCAGAGTCAACCACTTAGTTGGTTAATGGTGATTTTGTAGATGATTCCTTCCTCACATTGATTGAGGATGAGGAAAATATTACAAATGCTTTTGTAGCATTTAGACACTTTTTGTCTTGCTTCAAAGTCAGTTATCCAATGGCACAAAACCCTTTGCTAGCGACTAGATTTTTTTCATGCCCTTATTGGTTGCAGCTATATGGATGGAAATGGGTGCAACCTGGGGAATTTTTTTAATTTTTGGGTAGTCCCTTTGCTTTTGAAGCATCTCCTATGGAGTTGTGGAATGTTGTGCTTCCTTGTATTGAGAAGAAGCTAGAATATTGGATCATTAAGCCCCTTTCACTTGTAGGAAAGTTTCAAATATGCTCCAAAGTGCTTGCTGCTACTCATGTTTATTATTCTTCTTGTTTGGCTCCTTCCAAAGCATCTTACCTTAAGCTTGAATGTCTTCTCAGGGACTCTCTTTGGGCCTATGATGTTGTGCATCCATGCTTTCATAGAGTGGCTTGGGACTTCTATTGTTTACCCAAGGATTCTGGTGGTCTTGTGATCTGGGGGATACTTTCGTCAAAATTGAAGTATCTCCAAAATTCCAATAATTAGCATCAAGTTAAAGTTCTCAAAATTCTAAATTCAATGCAATTTGAATGGACAAAAATGAAGTCTATATGCAAAAGTTATGGTCAGTCAAAGGTTGGTCAAACTAAGAATGGAGGTCATAAAAAAGGTGAAAAAATAATCATCTCCAAAGTGGTCGACAATGGATTTCAAAATAAAGAGCTCGTCGAGAGCTTTTTGACGGTGTTTGTTTCATCAAAAATGGAGCCCGTACGTGGAAGTTATGCCATTTTAAAGTTCAAGGTAAGAGATGAATATAGTTGATGTCATCATGACATCAGCAAAATGGGAAAATAGGAAAAAAAGAGAGTTCATGGTCGGATTTGAACTAGTAACCCTTTACCTTCAAAATTTATCCCTCAACCGTTCCACCAAGCATAATTTTTAAAACTTATGGGCGGCAACTACAATTTAAACATTGGCTAGTGCCAATTTCAAATGAGGTAGACCGTCGGCGGGGTTAGAACCCCCAACCGGTGGTTACCATAAAACTAATTTTAACCGTTGCACCATTTTAGTGCTTAGAGAATGTGTTGCACAATTTTTATTTTATCCTTAGCCAAACAAACCTCCAACCTTAGTAAATTAAGGTTATAATTATTCTTTTAACCCCAAAATTGAAATGAGCCGAATCTGTTAAAAATGGCTATCAGGTTATTCCGAGAGGGGAATTAATTGAAGGGTTTATTTTTGTAAATTTGGTTATAGCCTTATTTTGGCTAATTTCATGTATATAAAAGAGGTTTAGGAGACTCTTGGAGGCATTCAGAAAAAGGAGAGAACGTCCAAGTGCTGAGTATAAGGGAGATTTTTGAAGTGCTCATTCCTATACTTTGAAATAGTTTGATGTTGTTGTACTTCAAAGGAATGACTTTGTAAACATTTGTACCTAATTTTTGGAGATAATCAGATCGGTCCACCAATTGGAGCAGGACCCGGAGATGTAGTCCATAAAGATGAACTCCGAGATCAAATTGTTTGCGTCTTGTTTCTCTCATTGTCTCTTTTATCAGCTTAATCTTGTTGTTCTCTTATTTCATTTACATTAATTTGATTCGTTAAAAGTTTTAAATTAATTCTATGTAATCAATTAGCATTCCTCTATAATAGTCCTAGATCCTAATCAGATCAAAGTTGGTATAAGAGCTTTTGTTGGACTAGTATTGCAAATTTGAATGCTAACAAGATCCAGGATTGAGAAAGGTGAAGGAAAGCTTGAGGAATACAATATTGAGATTGGAAAACGAAGGACTAAACCATCATCACAAATGGTAGACGAAGGTGGACAAGCTTTTAAAGATAAGAGTATTCAGAAGACTCTTCAGAATTTGCAAACAATGGTAGAAGTTTTGTTACAAGAAAGAGAAGAGAAGATGCGAAGACGTGCAGCTCGAAAGGACAAAGGGAAAAAGAAAGGTGTTGATCGTGATCCACCAAAGACACCTCCATCGTCTCCTTCTTCTCCCTCTTCTCCTTCTTCCCCCTCTTCTCCTTCTTCTACCCATTCTGAGTCTTCTAATATTTTTAAGGGTGGACATAAGCCTCGAATTAAGTTGGATGTAAAATTTGACTTGCCAAAATATTGTGGAGAGTTAAATGCTGAGAAATTAGATGAATGGATTCAGCAAGTAGAAGTCTACTGTAGAGTTCAAAGCCTTGTAGATGATATTGACAGAATTCAATTAGCCACTATTTGATTAGGTGGTGTAGCCTTAACTTGGTGGGAGAGTAGGTCTCGGGATGAAACTTCACAACATGGTAAGTTTAATTTTTCTTGGTCAGAATTTGTTACTGCTTTAAAAAAGCAATTCTACCCCCTAGGCCATATGCAACATTTAATGATGAACTGGCAACATTTTAGGCAAGGGAAAGGTTAAACTATCTAGGATTACACCCACGAATTTCGCAAAAAGGCTATTTCATTAAATGTCCCATTGTAAACCTAGGACACCTTACTCAAGTATATAGGTGGTCTTCATTCTTACCTAAGGCATTCTATTCTCGTCCTGAATCCTTGTAATTTGGATGAAGTATGTGTCCAGGCAACACATTTAGAATCAAGGGGTAAGGGTACTTTCATTGATAAGTTTGATAAAAATCCATCTAAGTCTGAGGAAAAGTCTAAAGGAAAAGGAAAGGGTAAAAAGATAGCAACAGTAAAGAAAGAGGGTGAGAAACCCACATGCTCACATTGCAAGAAAGAAGGGCATGATGATTCTAAGTGTTCGAAGTTGCATCCTGAAAAGAGGCCGAAGCAATTTGGTGGAAACTAAGGCAAACAAAAGATTGCTGCTCTAACTCAACAAGATCCTTGATCTAACTCTGGAGATGAGACAAAAATTGTTGCTACCAGGATCCAAGGTAAAGGAAAAGGTATATCTCTCTCATCAGCTATAAATTCTTCTAGCATAAGTGCAAGTACAAGTAAAGAATCTTCTCCTAAGGATGATAAACTAAGGAATGAATTATTTCACATCCGAGTTGTTATCAAACATACTAAGATCGATACATTATTTGATACAGATTCTCAAGTTAATTTGATATCTGAGGAAGTTGCTAAAAAGCTTAACTTGACTACAACACCTCATCCAAAACCATATCCTCTTGGATGGGTTTGCGATGATGCACAGTTACAAGTAACTAAACAATGCAAGTTAAGATTTGCTATCACTACAAACTTTGTGGATGAGGTAGAAGCTGATGTAGTCCCTTTAGATATTTGTGGTCTTGTACTTGGGAGTCCCTATTTGTATGATCAACAGGCTATCTTCTATAGGGGGGAAAATAAGTATAATTTGTTTAAAGACAATATTGAATATATTGTACGGGCACATAAGGTTAAGACTAATTTGGCATTAGTCAATGCTGGTCAAATGAAAAGGTTGGTCAACTCTAGTAAGAATTTTGTATTGATGATTGTAAAAGCCAAAAAAGATGAAACATCTGAGGCATTTAAGGGATGTGATCCAAAACATAAATCTGAAATGGTCAAAGTTGTTTCTGCTTATGATGACTTGTTTCAGGAACCGAAAGGATAGCCTCCTAAGAGAGAGATACAACCTGAGATCCAGTTGCAGCAAGATGCACCACTTCCTAATATTGGCATGTACCGCTTATCAATGTCGCTAAATGAAGAAATCAAGAAGCAAGTTCAAGAGTTGGTCGAGAAAGGATTTATCCATCCTAGTACTTCTCCTTGTGGTTCTCCTATTGTGTTGGTTCCAAAGAAAGATGGGACTTGGAGAATGTGTATTGACTACAGGGCTCTGAACAAGATAACGGTAAAGAACAGGTACCCTCTTCCTAGAATTGATGATTTACTTGATCAGTTGAAACATGCAATTTATTTCACTAAGCTAGACTTACGTAGTAGATATCATCAAATAAGAATTGCAGAAAGTGATATTTGGAAAACTGCTTTTAAGACAAAATAGGGACTTTTTGAGTGGTTGGTCATGACATTTGGGCTTTGTAATGCACCAGCTACATTCATGAGAGTCATGAATGATGTCTTTTGTCTCTTTATTGATGATTTTTTCATAGTCTATTTAGATGATATTATTGTATTTAGTAAGTCTTGGGATGATCATGCAATTCATGTAAAGAAAGTATTTGAAATACTGAGAAAAGAAAAACTATATGTAAGGATGTCAAAATGCGAATTTGCAAAGACATCCTTAGTGTACTTAGGCTATGTCGTAGGGAATGGTCAACTAAAAGTAGACCCTGCGAAGGTTGAATGTATTGTAAAATGGCCTAAGCCAAGTACAGTTTTAGAAATTAGGAGTTTCTTAGGTGCAGTTCAGTACTGGAGGAAGTTCATTGCAAATTTCTCTTTCATTGCATCACCATTGCATGCATTAACCAGTACCAAGGCGACTTTTCAGTGGGGAGGTCTACAACAGAAGGCTTTGAACACTTTGAAGGAAAAGTTGAGCACCGCACTAGTTCTAGCTCTACTTGATTTACATCAACCATTTGAGATTGAGACAGATGCGAGTGAGTTTTCCATGGGAGCTATACTCATGCAAGGAGGTAAACTAGTCTGCTACCACTCTGAAACTTTTTCAAGACCAGTAAGTAACTATCCTACATATGATAAAGAACTTTATGCTTTAGTTCAGAGTGTTAAAAAAAGGAAGCACTACTTAATGGGAAAGGAAACTGTAATCCACACTGATCACCAACCACTACAATATTTGCACTCACAATCTAAGTTGCAACAAAGTAGGCACTTTAGGTGGATGGGTTTTCTACAATAGTTTCATTTGGTAATTAAGTATAAGAATGGTTCCCATAACAAAGTAGCAGATATGCTCTCTAGGCCTCCTATTCAGAATGCTTTGATAATCCTTCAAAATAGTTCTATGGTTCATGAAAGTTTTCAAGAACAATATGCTAATGACGAGAACTTTAAGGATATCTATGTAGCTTTAATCCAGGGTAAACATGTAGAAGAGAAAGATTACTATGTGCAAGATAATTTGTTGTACCACTTGGGAAAATTATGTATTCCTAGAAATGAACAAGCACATGTAATCTGTGAAGCACACACCTCATTGATTGTAGGACATTTCGAGGTAAGTAAGACATTAGCTCAATTGCAGAAATATTGTTACTGGCCTCGTATGCAGGAAACTGTCACCAAGTATATAAAAGGATGTGTAATGTGTGCAACCAGTAAACCAAGTAATAGGAAATTAGGTTTTTACACACCATTACCTATACCATCCCATCCATGGGAAAGTGTATCTATGGACTTTGTGGGAGGTTTACCTATTTCTAGGAAGGGTCATGATTATTTGTATGTAGTAGTTGATCAGTTCAGCAAAATGTGTATTTTAATGCCTTGTAAAAAGCAAGTTACTGCTGAACTAACTGCTCATTTGTACTTTCAAAATGTATGGGTTCATTTTGGGTTACCCACTTCTATTGTATCAAATCGAGATTCTCGATTCTTAGGGGAGTTTTGGTCATCTTTATGGGGACTCATGGACACCAAGCTAAAGAAGAGTACAGCCTTCCATCCGTAGACTGATGGATAGACAGAGGAAATGAACAGGACAGTTGTGCATCTAATTAGAGGCTACTGCAGCAAACATCCTAAGTTGTGGGATGAAAGTCTTCATTATGTGCAGCATGCTTACAACCATGCGGCACACTCTTCTACCAAGAGGTCTCCTTTTGAGATTTGCTTCGGTTACTTGCCTAAGACACCACTGGATTTTTCTTTTGGGAAGGATGATGTTGTAGATGGACGCCATGATGCAGAAAAGGCTTTAAATTTCATCCAGAAGGTCCAAGCAATCCATCAGGAAGTAGAAGCACAATTAGAGCAGAGCCAAGCAAAATATAAGGCTCACCATGATAAGCATCACATTGATCACCAATTCCAAGTTGGTGATAGAGTTTGGTTACATATCAGAAAGGAAAGAATGCAAGGTGAAGGAAGGAAGCTCAAAGCTATCAGGTATGGTCCTTTTGAGATCTTGGAAAAGATCGGTACTAATGCTTTTTGCCTTAATCTTCCTCCATACATGCAAATTTACTCAGTTGTCAATGTTGAGAATCTTAAGTTGTATGAGATGATAATGATCTTGGAAGAAGACATCAGTGTTCAAGTTCCATCAGTTGATGATCTTTCACCAGAGTATATGTCATAATTGCCAAAAGATGTTATCCTAGACAAGAATGTCAGAACTTCACGAAGAGGACCAGTTGAATACCTCCGAGTGAGATTGAAGGGGATGCATCCAAGCAAGGAAAGATGGATGGAGATTGGTAAAGTGAGGGAACTATACCCTCACCTTCTTTCTGAGTAATCCAAACTTTCAGTGATCTGAAAGCTCCTTAGTGGGGAGGCTTGATCCGAGGGATACTTTCGTCAAAATTGAAGTATCTCCAAAATTCCAATAATCAACATCAAGTTAAAGTTCTCAAAATTCTAAATTCAATGCAATTTGAATGGACAAAAATGAAGTCTATATGCAAAATTTATGGTCAGTCAAAGGTTGGTCAAACTAAGAACGAAGGTCATAAAAAAGGTGAAAAAATAATCATCTCCAAAGTGGTCAACAATGGATTTAAAAATAAAGAGCTCATCGAGAGCTTTTCGACGGTGTTTGTTTCATCAAAAACCAAGCCCGCACGTGGAAGTTATGCCATTTTTAAGTTCAAGGTAAGAGATGAATATAGTTGATGTCATCATGACGTCAACAAAATGGGAAAATAGGAAAAAAAGAGAGTTCATGGTCGAATTTGAACTAGTGACCCTTTACCTTCAAAATTTATGCCTCAATCGTTTCACCAAGCATAACTTTTAAAACTTATGGGCGGCAACTACAATTTAAACATTGGCTAGTGCCAATTTCAAATGAGGTAGACCGCCAACAAGGTTAGAACCCCCAACCGGTGGTTACCATAAAATTATGGTTAACCATTGCACCATTTTAGCGCTTATAAAATGTGTTGCGTGATTTTTATTTTATCCTTAGCCAAACAAACCTCCAACCTTAGTAAATTAAGGTTATAATCTTTTTTTTAACCCCAAAATTGACATGAACCGAATCTATTAAAAATGGCTAACAGGTTATTCCAAGAGGGGAATTAATTGAAGGGGTTATTTTTTTAAATTGTGTTATAGCCTTATTTTGGCTAATTTCATGTATAAAAAAGGGGGTTTAGGAGACTCTTGGAGGCATTCAGAAAAAGGAGAGAACGTCCAAGTGCTGAGTATAAGGGAGATTTTTTAAGTGCTCATTCCTGTACTTTGAAACAGTGTGATGTTGTTGTACTTCAAAGGAATGACTTTGTAAACATTTGTACCTAATTTTTGGAGATAATTGGATCGGTCCCCCAATTGGAGCAGGACCCGGAGACGTAGTCCATACGGATGAACTCCGAGATCAAATTGTTTGCGTCTTCTTTCTCTCATTGTCTCTTTTATCAGCTTAATCTTGTTGTTCTCCTATTTCATTTACGTCAATTTGATTCATTAAAATTTTTAAATTAATTCTATGTAATCAATTAGCATTCCTCTATAATAGTCCTAGATCCTAATCAGATCATCTTGGCTTGCTTTCCACTGGCAAGCAGGGGATAGCCCTCTGTGCCAAATAGGCCATACAAGCTATCACTAGAGATGAAGCCTCAAAATTTTTGTTATGTCAGTACATTTCTTCAATATTTCTAGTCAACCTCCCAGCCTGGAAGGGGATTAGTTTTCAAACCCTTCTTATGACCTCTAAACTTATTTAAATTTAGGGAAATTTTATTGCTAAGAGCATTTGCAAATCCTAGGAAGCTATTAAACCTTTTCTTTGTTGGACCAGTAATGGATTAAGAGATGAGCTCTCTATGAATCATCAAAAACTTTTGTGGTCACTCTTGTTCACCACTCAAAGGGTGCCTTTAGCCATACTTTAAGGAGCTAGTGCTTCACATTTATTTCATAGGGGTAAAAAAATACCCAAAGATTTATTCTCTAGGATTACAATGAGTATTTTCTCATGGGAGGATTTATAGGTGTACTTTATGCTTATCTATCAAATCAATAGATAATTGATCTTCTAGTTTCTATATTTCCTCCCAATTTGTTACAAAAGCTAAGAATTCACTCATCCCACCCTTGGTGGAAAGATTGGAAGTGGTACCTTGCCACTCCAATGCCTAGTTATAAATCTAGATTAGGGTATTGATGGCTAATGCCCAATCTTCCAATGGTTGATACCCTCAATTAGTGTTGGCATTTGCATTCTTCACATAAGACGTGGAGTCTTAAATTTTCTACTATCTGGCATACTATCACTAAGATAGAGATAGCTCACTTTGCCTAGTGTCTCCTCTTCTAGGGATTGCCTTTGGGTCCTTAGCTCCAGCATCTAGTAGTTCTTAATCCTAGATGCCCTTTTTGTGTCCAACCTAAAAGTTTTTTGCATATTTTTTGGTTTTGTAGAAGAGCTTAGAATTAATGGCTCTAGATTTTTTTATTTCTTTAGGCCTTTTCTTCTTGAGACCTTCACTTCGCATATGGTGGTTCTGAATGATGTTCCCAAACTCCCTTTTAGATATGCCTAGATTTGGCATGCTTTCATAATGGAGTTATTTTTCACAATCTAGAAATATCACAATGTTGTTTTATTCTCTCATATATTTCTTGATGTTTATGTTGCAATGTACTCTAAAGCATGTATATGTAATAATGTCTTGATGCAAATTCAAGTACAAACTAACAAAGTCATACTGGAAGTGGCTCACCTATATGAACTACTTACTCACTAGAGAAATGCCCCATTGCACAATTTCTTGAGTGCCTCCAAATGCTTTTTCTGATGACTATACTCCTTCTTACAGTTACCAAAGAGGCTTGAGTAGTTCTTCTCACTGCTCACAGAATCCCAGGTCACAGCCTCATCACCACTTTCCTAGTGGTGGTTCATATGGCCATCACTGCTTGGCCTTACCTCGTTGGAGGTTAGGCTCAGGTTGGTCCCCAGTGTCTCCCCCTACTATAGCTAATGTAGGTTGTTTGTTTGCTCACCATGGCCCCATGTGGACTTTTCGCTTACTGGATTTAGCCATTTGTCCTCCTAGGATAGAAGAAGATAAGGATAAATATGTTCTTGTTGGTGATGGTTGGGCTCCCCCTAATCCAACCAATAACCTGAAAGATTTATGGGGTTCTGAGGACAAAGACCCTCCTTCGGCTAGCATTGCTCTTGTAGCCCAAAGTTTTATCTTTTTCTTTATATTTTTTTTTTGATGAATAGTTGATCTCTGGCCTTGAGCCATTTGAACTCATGGAGTGATCCTGTATCCCTTGACCCTTTTTTTGTGAATATGTAGCTTTAAGTTTTAAATGAATGGAAAAGGTCTATTCATCAAAAATGCATAAAAAACTCTTTTGGTAACTCCAATCTTATGCTTGAGAAAAAATGTGAAACTCTACGTGTACTCAACCCACTTCATATGTCTCTAATTTAATTTATGTTGACTTTTTATGTACTATAATGCTTTATGATCAATATATAACACAAAATACTTAGGAATTAAATAATGTTGCCACTTCTTCAAGGCTTGAACAATAGCATAAAACTCTTGATCATACATATAATATGTCCTTTTAGCATTATTTAACTTCTCAGTCAAGAAAGCAACATGTTTACCTTCTTGACTTATCACAGCTCCTATTACATTACCACCTACATCCCATTCAATTTGAAATACCTTAATGAAATTAATAAAAGCAAATACAAGAAACTCAACAACCTTTTGTTTCAAAGTCTTAAAACTCTTATTAGCTCCATGTTTTTGTTATAATTGCTTTAGAATAACTAAGAGGGGGGGTGAATCAGTTTATACAAGGTCCAAATGTCATATTCAAACTTTTTACTAAGTGTAGTGAACCCATTCAACCATTCATTCATCCAAACTTTAACTTATCTAATTAGCAAGTTACTATAAATCAACATGCAAGCATAACACATAAGAAATCAACACATAACACAATGATTTACGTGGAAACCAAATTTGGGAAAAACTACCAGTAACATGCTACTCAATTCTCACCCTTCTGAAGTGATGCCCTATGAAAGGCTTGCCCTATTAAAGGCTTACAACACATTGTTAAATGTGGCCTTGTTAGAAGTGGGCCTGGTTAAAGGACTTTAGAACATTCACTTGGAATGTCACCCTATTAAAGGATTTACAAATGGTTATTAAACCAACCTAAGTCCATAGGATTTTTATATCTAATACAATTGCTAGAGACTATTAGAAAATCTTGACTTGACTACAACATACAACTTATCTTGCAAATCTTAGATCACTTCTCAGCTCATATCCTTGCCTGGCCTTCAATCTCTACAACTCTTGATAGCTTTCCCTCCTTTCAAGCTTTGTCCTCTTGAGTCTCCATACTCAATATATCAATGTAGTCATCTCTTCATGACCACTTGTAGAAGCAGAGCCTCTATGCCCTTCCTTCTCCTAGATGTCATCTCCTTGACACCCTTTCAACTACTTCATAGATTTGGTTGTTTGGCTGTTTAGTAGCAATATTATCAACTACTCTTTGCATCTTGGTCTCTGACTTCCTAAATAGAAGTCTTGGAGTTCCTTCTCCCGCTCAATTCATCCTTTTTTCAATTTTAATTCACATGGATTAGGTAGGATTCATTACATCTAACCCATATTCTATTTCCTCTAGAAACTTCTTGAATAAGCCTTTAGAATTTTCCCAAAAATGATTTACATAGGATTTTGTGCCAACAACTCATCATCCTTATCCTCCAACTTGTTAAAAAAATTCATTGTAACCACTAAGTCAGCTTAGATTTGGCGAATCTTCATCATTTGAAATAATGCAACAACTAAGTAGTATTCAAATACTGGTGCTCGACACATACTATGTTACTCAACATCAACTAAGTTTTCCCTAATGCTCAGCACCTGAAGATCACTTGAGACCAACTAAAAATTTTCTAATGCTCGACAATTGATCTTCACTTAGCACACACTAGATTTTTTTGTGACTCGGCTTCTACTGAGAATTTGCTCAGCTTCAATTAACTTGCTCGGCACCCACTAAAGATTTTAGTCTAAGCTTTAGAGTTAACCTTCTTACAACTTCTTCCTCCAATGTTTCTAAGTGTGACCAACCTGTGTGTCTATGAGTATGTCATGAATACATTACTTTACCATTTTCTTACTAATCCTTGCACTTCATTATAACATCATAACTCAACCTTTCCCTCAGGTACTCTTGTTACATCTTGTTGATCAAAACCTCTTCATCAATCAATTAAGTGATAGTACTTGGAACTTTTAAGAAAATATCATTCCTAAAAATAGCAGGTTTGACATCAATGACAAAAAAATGATTGAAAACATTCATTTACAACAATCTCCCTCTTTGATCTTCAACAACAATAAGCTTTTCAATCAGATTTCCAACAATCTTCCTCTTTGGCATTGATGGCAAACCAAACTGATCAACCATCTGACTAAACTTTTCAACCACAAACTAACAAGGTTAGAATAGTAAGTCAAATGCCAAAAAAAAATTGTAACATCACATCTCCTTCTACTATTCTAATTGCTTCATTTTAGCTTCTTCCTCTTTGCTATTTTATCCTTGTTCTTTGTCTTTCTCCCTCTATATTGTTCATGTTCTACTATTTTGATCAACTTCTAAAATCTCCCTCTATCTTTATTTGATCAGTTGTCTACTTCTCCCTCTTTGACAAAAATGCCAAAGACATATTAGCATCTTTAATATGCATGTGTAGCTTTTACATGTTTAGTCAATTTCTCCCTCTATCACCTTTCTTGTGACTAATTTGGAATTTCAACACTTCTTACTACTTCAGACATGTATCCCAGAGTAAACATCCTCTACATCAATGTGTAAAATCTTCAACATTCAACTCATTTGATGCAGGGCATTCTTGCTTTTGCTTCAAGTAGCCTTAGGTAGGGGTATTACCCCTAATTTACTTCTAAGATACTCAAAAGAATCTTTAGATAGTGCCTTTGTGAAGATATCAACAATCTGTTCCTTTGAGCTAATATATTCCATCTTCACCTATGTGTCTTCCACCAACTCTCTTATAGTGATACTTGATTGGAATATGCTTGGTTTTGACATGCATTACAGGGTTCTTTGATATGCTAATAACACTTGTATTATCACAATAGAGTATCATAGGCTCATTTATCTCTTCTTTTATACCTTGCAACAAATGTTTGATACATACAATATTGGTGCAATTTATACAAGCTACCATATATTTAACTTCAGTAGTAGACTATGAGGTACAACTTTGCTTTTTTCTTGTCCATGTAATCAACCTTCTTCCTAAGAAAAGTGCTCCTCCACTATTGCTTTTTCTATCATCAATGTTGCCTCCAATCTACAGCAGTGTAGGTTCTCAGTTCAAACTTCTCATTCCTCTTGTAGTACAAACTAAAGTCATTAGTTCCTTTTAGGTATCTTAGTATTCTTTTTACTGCCATTAAGTGATTTTCTCTTCAATTTGTAAAAAATATAGCCACTATTCCAATAGCTAATGCAATGTCTAGTCTACTATGTACAACATATTGCAGCTTGCCAATCATTGACCTATACAATGTTTGATTTACTTCAGAAAATTCATCATTCTTGGATAGCTTATGTACAGTTGCCATTGGTGTGCTGACTAGTTTTGAATCTTCTAGCCCAAATGTTTTGAGTACTTCCTTGATGTATTTGGATTGGGTCACAAATATGCCATGCTTCAATTGATGCACTTGTAATCCAACAAAGAATTTGATTTCTTCAAATATTGACATCTCAAATTCATGCTTCATTTGATTAGCAAAATCTTTGCAAAGAATATATTTTCCTCCAAATATTATATCATCAACAAAGATTTTTGAAATCAAAATGTCTTTACCTTTTTTAGATTTGATGTATAAATTGTTGTTGTCATCTGTTCTTTCAAATCCTATCTTCACAAGATATTTGTGCAACCTCTCATACCATGCTCTTGGTGCTTGCTTCAATCCATAAAGTGCTTTATGTAGTTTGCAGACCATGTCCTTTTTCTTCTCATGAACAAATCCATCTAGTTGCTCTATGTAAACTTCCTCTTCCAATATACCATTCAGAAAAGTAGAATTCACATCCATTTGGTAGATTTTGAAACTTTTTTATGCAGCATATGCAAATAATGTTCTTACTCCTATTCTCACAACAAGGGAAAATGCTTCTCCATAATCCAGTCCTTCCTCTTGTGCATAGCCTTTGCAAATTAATTTGGCTTTGTTTCTTGTTATCTCAACATTCTCATGAAGTTTTTTTCTAAACACCCGCTTGGTACCATTCACATTCTTATCAGTTGGTCTAGGAACTAGAGACCATATTTTCTTCTTCTCAATCTAATCTATTTCTTCTTTCATGGCTTTATAATAGTCATCATCTTGTACTACATCTTTTACAATTTTTGGTTTAACCTTTCTCAGTAAACATGATTTACTTCTAAGCCTATTCCTTGTCATGGGTCTGGCATCCTTTTCGCCAATGATTTGATTTGCAGAGTGATGTCTTCTCACATACTTGGCTAATCTAGGTTTAGTTCTTCTTTCCACATTTGATCCTTTAGCTTCATAGTCATTTTCTTCTTCTTCATCTGGTAATTCATCATTCCTTTCATGTATACTATTTTTATAACTAGAATGTGCATTTTCTACATTTTGTGGCTTGGCTTCTGAATGTAACTCAGCATTCAAAGGCTGAGACTCGGCAGATACTAAAGTTTGTTGTTGATTCCCAACTTGATTTGCAGCATTTTTTTCAATAGTCATTCCTTCATAGAAGTATACAAAGGATCTATAATCCTCTATTTTCTTTGACTCATCAACTTGAACTTTTGCATGCTCATCAAAATTTACACTTGCACTCTCCACAAGTTTGTTAGTGTTAGCATTCAAACACTTATATGCCTTACTCCTAGTGGAGTATCCAAGGAATATACCTTCATCACTCTTAGCATCAAACTTACCATTTCTAGTAATTTTGAGAATATAACATTTACAACAAAATACTTTGAAATGTTTAACACTAGGTGAATGACCATACCACAATTCTTGACTTGATCTCTATTCAGTGTGTAAACTGTAGTACTTACAGCTTCTCTCCAGTACTTTAGTGCAACATTTTTCTCCATCATTAAGGTTCTACCATAGTCAATCACTGACCTATTCATCCTTCTAGCAATACCATTCCATGGTGGACTTCTTGGTGCTGATGCTTTCCTTTTGATACCTCTGTCATTGCAAAATACTTCAAATTCTCTTGATGTGAACTCACCTCCTTTGTCTAACCTTAGGCATTTCAGGTTCTTTCCTATTTCCTTCTCAACCCTATCCAAATACCACTTGAACATTTGAAATACATCAGATTTTTTCTTTAAAAAATATAGTAGTTATCATCCTAGAATAATCATCTACAAATAGCATTATGTATCTGTCTCCTAGGTAGCTTTGTACTTCTATTGGACCACATAAGTCTATATGAACTAAATCTAGAACTTCATTGGAAGTGTATGTTTTTATTTTGAAACTAGACTTATTCATCTTCCTTAGTTGACATTATTTACACATTGTGTTTTCAAGTTTCTTCAACTTGGGCAACCCTCTGACTTTGTTGTTCTTACTAATGCTAATCAAATTATCAAAATTAACATGACACAACCTTTTTATGCCACAACCACACATCATCAATTCTAAAAACAAGAGATGTTGCATCTTCCATATCAAGATAAAAAAAATTACTCCTAGTTTGTTCACATTTTACTATCAGATTTCCATCAGTATCATAGATCTTGGCAATTTTGTTTCCAAATTCCACTTTGCAACCTACATTGCCTAATTGAGATACACTCAACAAGTTGTAGTTCAATCCTTCAACATAGTATGCATTATCACATGAAATTTTCTATGTGAGTTTAATAGAGCCTTTTTTTTTAATTTGACATGGGGTATCATTACCAAATCTAACACTATTTCCATCACATTGAGTAAAGGTAATGAACTTATTTTTATCTACTATCATGTGATGTGAGCATCCACTGTCTATGATCCACTTGTCATTCTTGTTCACATAGGTAACCAATGTTTTTCCTTCATCTTCACCTTTGTCTAATTCATCCTTCATGGCTACATAAACTACTTCATCATCATTTTCATTAGAATCTTCTTCAACAATGTAGCATCTTTTTCCTTTCTCCTTGTGGTTTTTACTATCATCTTCTTTTGTGTTTTTGTACTTGCTTCCTTCTTTTAAGTTCTTCTTCTGTGTACATTTTGCAGTGATATGGCCTACTTCATTACAATTTAAATGTATGATAGGGAGCTTACCCTTGAATTTTCCTTTTCCTCTATGGAATCTCCTAGCCAATAGTGCTTCTACATCTTCCTCATTTGTGCTACTATCACTAGATGCATGTTTTCCTTTTCTTCTCCTTTTTCTTGATGTGTCCTTCTTAGTGTCTTTCATTGTCATCTTGGCGTTGAAAGCATATTCAAGGTTCTTAGGTTTGTGGTTGTCAAAATTGGATAGCTCAAATGTAGTCAGTCTTCCAACTATTCCTTCAAAATTTAATGAGTTCCCTTGTACACACCCTAGCTCTTGGATGGCTGAAACACTTATTGCATAGATAGGGAGTAGAGTTCTTAAGTATTTGCTGATAGTTTTTTCTTCTTCCAACTGATCACCTAGACTTCTTATTACACTCACCACTTCTTTCATTCTTCCAGTGTACTTGGCAGATTTTTCACCTTCCTCCATCTTCATGTCATAAAAATTTCCTCTTAGACTTTCTCATTTTTCTCTCTAAACATTCTGATCTCTTCCATAGATATTTGACAAATTTTTCCACATCTTGAATGCAGTGTCATAGTCTTTGACATCATTACATTTGCCATAATTAAGTGCAAAGGCAATTTCCAACATTGCTTGATTGTGCTTCTTCTTTTTGTTCAAATCATTTGTAGTGAGGGGTTCTATTGGATTTATATGTTCTATTCCAATTGAAGTTAGTGCACGGTCACCTATTGATCCAAGGTGCAATTTAATTAGACTCTACCATGTAGCAAACTTGTCTTTGTTAAGCTTGGGAACTTCTCTCTTGGACATCTTGATCTTCCTGCTTCTAGTACCTTGAAACTAAATCAGTAGATGGCTCTGATACCAATTGTTAGAATTTATTTAGAATAACTAAGAGGGGGGGTGAATCAGTTATTCAAGGTCCAAATTTCCTATTCAAACTTTTCACTAAGTGTAGTGAACCCATTCAACCATTCATTCATCCAAACTTTAACTTATCTAATCAACAAGTTACTGTAAATCAACATGCAAGCATAACACATAAGAAATCAACACATGACACAATGATTTATGTGGAAACCCAATTTGGAAAAGACCACCAGTAACATGCTACTCAATTCTCACCCTTCTAAACTGATGCCCTGTGAAAGGCCTACCTTATTAAAACATTACAACACACTATTAAATGTGACCTTGTTAGAGAATTTAACCACCCTATTAGAAGTGGGTCTGTTTAAAGGACTTTGGAACATTGACTTGGAATGCCACCCTGTTAAAGGATTTACAAATGGTTATTAAACCAACCTAAGTCCATAGGATTTTCAGATCTAATACAATTGCTATAGACTATTAGAAAATCTTGCCCTAACTACAACATAGAACTTATCTTGCAGATCTCATATCACTTCTCAACTCATACCCTTGCGTAGCCTTCAATCTCTGTAACTCTTGACAACTTGCTCTCCTTTCAATCTTTGTCCTCTTGATTCTCCATGCTCAATATACCAGTGCAATCATTTCTTCATGACCACTTGTAAAATCAGAGCCTCTATGCTCTTCCTTCTCCTAGATGTCACCTCCTTGACACCCTTTCAACTACTTTGCAAATTTGGCTCTTCAGCAGCAACCGTATCAACTACTCTTTCCTACTTAGTCTATGACTTCTTAAATAGAAGTCTTGGAGTTCCTTTTCTCACTCAATTCATCCTTTCTTTAATCTCAATTTGCATGGATTAGGTAGGATTCGTTGCATCTAACCCAAACTTCTTGAATAATCCTTTAGAATTCACCCAAAAATGATTTACATAGGATTATGTGCCAACAACACATCATCCTTATCCTCCAGCTCATTCAAAAAATTCAATGTAACCACTATGTTAGGTTAGATTTGGTGAATCTTTATCATTCAAAATAATGTAGTACCTCAACACTATTGAAATACTCGTGCTCGACACATACTATGTTACTCGACATCAACTAGGTTTTTCCTGATGTTTGGCACCTAAAGATCACTCGGCACATGAAGATCACTTGGCACCAACTTAACATTTTCTAATGCTTGGCACCTGATCATCAGTTGGCACACACTAGATTATTTTGTTACTGGGCTTCTACCAAGAATTTTCTCAGCTTCACCTAACTTGCTTGGAACCCACTAAAGATTTTCGTCTAAGCTTTGCAGTCAACCTTGTTACAACTTCTTCCTCAAATTTTTCTAAGTGTGACCAATATCTGTATCTATGAGTATGTCATCAATACATTACTTAACCATTGTCTTAACTAATCCTTGCACTTGATTACAACATCATAACTCAACCTTTCCCTCAGGTTCTCTTATTACATCTTGTTGATCAAAACCTCTTCATTAATCAACTAAGTGAGAGTACTTGGATCTTATAAGAAAATATCATTCCTACAGATAGCAGGTTTGACATCAATGAAAAAACAATGATTGAAAACATTCATTTACAACAATCGTCCTCTTTGATCTTCAACAACAATAAGCTTTTCAATTAGATTTCCAATAGTTTTTACGTGAATTACATTTTATATCCTCTCATTGTTTGAATAATAGCATTACAAATAGAACTAAAATTACTTATAAACTTCTTATAAAAACTAGCCAAACCATGAAATGATTTTAACTCACCCACATTTTTAGGGGTAGGCCATTCCAAAATTACTTTAACCTTCTCAGGATCCATGCTTAAACCATTATCTAAAATCAAAAATTCTAAATACACAATCTCTTCTTGCATAAAAGAACACTTTTTCAGATTAATCATCAATTTCTCTTCTTTCAATCTCGAAAAATACTTTTCTATCATGCTCAATATGTTCCTCCTTTTACAAAATATAAAAATTTCATCCAAATAAATAATCACAAACTTACCCAAGATTATTTTTAGAACTTCATTGATTAATCTCATGAAAGTACTAGGTGCATTAGTCAAATCTAAAGGCATAACAACCCATTCATACAAACCATCTTTTGTCTTAAAAGAAGTCTTTCATTCATCACTTTATCTAATTCTGATCTAATGATGGCCACTATTCAAATAAATCTTGGTTAAATACTTTTCTCCACTTAAAAAATCCATTATGTCATCCATCCTCACCATACGAAACCTATATTTCACTGTGATCATGTTGATAGCTCTAGATTTAGTACACATTCTTCATTCTCCATGCTTCATGTTAATACTTTGTTAATAATTTTCATTCAATCTAGAAGATCTGCCAAAGACTACTAGTACTCGACCTCTAATAGATTCTTCTATCACTCGATCATTACTAGCTTCTGCTATCACTCGGTCATTACCCACTTCTACTGCTCAATCATTATGACCAAAACTCGGTCCCCTAGAAATTATAGCAAAACAAACTTGGTTCCTTTTCATTTCTTTTTCAATTTGTTTCCCCTTGACCATGAAATTCTTTATAGTAGTACAATTAACCTGATCTGGACTTTCAATCAAAGACAACAATATTTTCTTTTTCCCATTTACCTAAAGAGTATATTGATTCAATCTTTAATCATGTATAGCATATCTATCATATTTCTAAGGCCTACCCAATAGAATATGATAACAATCTATAGGCATAATAACACACATAAATTCATCAAAGTAATTTTTAATCTTGAACTTCACAATACATTGTTCACATACCAATAACTTATGCTCATCCTTGATCCATGAAACATGATAAGGTTTAGGACACTTCAACCTCTGCAACTAAAACTTTGTAACCAACCCTTTTGATTCCAAATTTCTTGAACTTCCACTTTCAATAATTACCTTGCAACATTTTCCAGCCATATTACATTTGGTTTTAAAAAGACTTCTCCTTAGGGTAGGTTCCTCAACACTTCCCTTAATACATAAGGTTCTACTCATTATCAAATTTTCCCCAGCCTCAGGTCCACTTGGTGAACCCTTAGTGTCATCTCAAATTACAACATTTTTGTTATCTTGTGCACTTTCAAAGGATCTACACTCAAAGGATCTATGCCCTTCTTTACCACATCTAATACAATTACCATGGAATCCACCTCTAGAATAAGAATTGCCTCTTCCTATTGGAAATTATTGATTAATTATGTATTGTCTTTGATATTACCCAAAATGTCACATCATTTCTAGTCAATATATGCCACTATCACTTAGGTGGTGAAGATAGTTTTCTATGTCTAATGAGCATTCCAGAGTGTGCCAAGTTCAGAAGATAGTGTCTACCAAGTTCAAGTGACAAAGGAAAGTTTGCAGAAGTTAAGTGTTAACTGAGCTCATTTGGTTAATGAAGGAAATGTTAGATGGAACTAGTGATAACCTAGCTCACTTGATTACCAAAGGAACTTTGTGAATATGCAGTGTTAGTTGAGTTCACTTGGTTAACATAGGAAAATCTCTATTGAGTTAGTGTCTACTAAGCAGGGTTAGCTGACAAAGGATTCCTTATTTTTCAATATTGAGCTCAATAGTTTTGTTCATTGGCTCTAGCTAATTAAAAATATGAATATTAACTATTCTAAGTTGTATTCAAGCTAAATTGACAATGTGTGTGTGTGTGTGTGTGTGTGTGTGTGTGTGTGTGTGTGTGTGTGTGTGTGTAAGGTCAAAATAAGGATTGAATGTGTGGAAGTGATTAGAAGATTTGATAATGCTTTGAGGAAGTGAATGTGAAGGATAAGAAAAATATCCTTGTGGAGCTACAAAGATACATTCGATCAGAAAGGATCAAGTATACATGCCAGAATTAAGATCTATAATCATACATTTAATTACATCAGAAATCAGGTCATCTCATTGTTACTCACTAACCATTGTAGTAGTGATCTAAATCTCTTAACCAAGTTATCTTAACAACTATTTGTAAATCCTCTAACAAGGTGGCATTTCTATTTGAAGTGTCTAAAGACCTCTAACAAGGCTACTCCTAATACGGTGATTAAATCCTCTAATAGGCTCACACCTAATAATGTATTTTTTAACCTTTAATTGGGTTTCCTCCTAATAAGGCTCACTTCAAAAGAGTGAAAATTAGTAACTAGTTGCAACTGGTGGTTTTTCCAAACTAGGTTTCCACATTAAATCTTAGTGTCAATTGTGTTCATGCTATTTTTTTCATGTGTATGAAACTAAGATAAGTAAGTTTAATCAGAGATAATATCTTAAATATTTTCATGTTTAGCAGTTACCAAGTTATTTCAGCATTTATTGAGTTACAGTATTTGCTAGTGTATGTTGAGTAAATGTGTGTTCATTGAGTTACAACAAGTTATAGTTTAATCAGAATTTTTTTTTTGTATTCACATCTAAGCGATCTATGATTTATTTAGTGGTTATGGACTCATCGCTCCCCTATTAGAAACTCCTCCTATATTTACAACACTTTCTCAATAAGAATTACCTCCTTTCCACTTAGTCTTGTGTTTTTCATCATTCCTCCATTTAGATTTCTCCTTACCTTGCACATAATTGTAAGATCCGCCACCTTCTCTATAAGATCTACCTCTGTCTCTCTAGAATCTACAAACTCTACCTCTTTGTCTTTGTTTATGCTTCTTTGTCAAAATCTCCTTAGATTTCAAGGCATATTGGTATGCTTCTTTCACACATTCCAATTTATGAAAACCTATCTCATCTTGAATTCCAAATCTCGATCCCTTTATGTACCTTGCAATTTTCTCAACATCATCATCCACAAGTCTAGATCTAACATTCAATCTATAGAATTTCTTGGTATACTCCTTTTTAGTCATGTCTCTTTTTCTTAAATTTTTCTTCTTTCTCAACAAGAAAACATGGTAAATAGCATGAAGGAATTTTTTCTTTACCTTGTTTACCATCATCACGCAAGTTCCAATCTTTTCTTTTCCTCTCCTTTGTCTATTAGTTTGTAGATGCTCCCACCATAGTGAGGCATTATATTTCAAAATAGTAACTACAATCTTCACCTTCCTTTTATTAGGAGTGGTTTCATAGTCAATGAACTTCTCCATTTCAGAGATCCAATCTAACATAGCATTACTATCCAGTTTTCCATCATACGGAACAACTTCTACAATAGGCTTTGAATTTTCTTTACAAAATACTTTCAATAATGTTGTCTCATCTTAATCCTCTTTAGATTCTAGATTAGGGTTTGGTGCTACTACTTCATCATCACTCACATCATCAAGATGTCCTCCTCTTCTCTAGGTTGTTTCCACATCACCTAGTTTTGTTGTAATCTATCTCAATGTATCCAACACTACATTATCAACATTTCCTTTAACCTAAACCATGTTTACATATTAGTTTCTTGCAAGATTGTAAGCCTTGGCATGTTGCAGGTCAAATCCTAAGATCTAGTACCCCACAACCAAATTCACTTAGGGTTCTACACAATCTAATCTCGATAAGGAAAAACCTCAATCTCTGATATAATCTGATGTAGGAAGGAAAGAAAAAACTAGGGCAAGGGAAAACCCAACTATCTAAACCACCTTCCAGAGTAAAAATAATGCAAGAATATAACAATGAACAACACCAAGGAGAGAGAGATCAAAATACTTTATTGATTCATCAAGTAATCAACATGGATGCCCAATACTAAGGCCTTCTGGATTATAGCTAGATACAAAAATACATCCAAGAACCATGATATAGCTTCATATTTGCATTTTCAAACATATATGCATTCCCCTTTTGAAACCCTCTAACTTCTACCTTTAAACTAAGCCTAATCACTCGATTTATACTTCCCAAAATGACTAACAAAATATCCTAGAGCATTACATTAGAGAAAGGTTGACCCCAAAAGGTCAACACTCATCCCTAAACAAGATCCTATAATTAAATTCATGATCAAAATTAAATACTCAAGTTGGCTCCAAGTAAGAACCAAAACATGAACAACTCAGCTAAAGAAGGAATCGAGCATCAGCAAATAATATGCTAACTTGGCACATGGAGGAACACTTAGCCAATACTGGATATCTCGGCACACACTAGAATTCAACAACAATTGGAAACTAGAACTTGACATCAATTGGCACTCTACATCAAATGACACTTCACAGTAATTGGAACTAGGCAATAACTGGCAAGAAGAACAAAAATGTGTAGGATTACTAGGCAACCAAAGATGCTCCTATTAGAAATAATAGTCCACCAAGATTACTAGGGGGGGGAGGGGGGTGAATATGTTATCCATTAATTTTAGCATTTATCCAAATTAAGTAATCTCAACCATTCAACCAAAGTAAGCAACAACCATACAGAGATGTACATGCACAATTGCACCAAATATGTTAACTAGGGTAACCCTTGATCAAAGGGAAAACCCTAGTTGGAATGATTCCCACAAGATGATATACTAATATAAATATTCCTTATTAGAGAATGGACACTGTTAGGAGAATATTACAAAATTTAGTACATATGAGTCCCTATTAGGAGACTTTGAATCCTTGTTAGAAGATTTCAACCCTGTTAAGAGTTGTTCCAACCCTATTAGGAGTTGTAGAAGAAAGGACACACAATCCAATCAACTTTTGGGGCAAGATCACTGAACTCAGTAACTAATCTCCCAATTATTCCTTGCAGAATAATTGTATGTATTGTACTTTAACTTCTTTCCTCTATCCTGTCAACTAGACTAGTTACTCTCAAACCTTGTAGACCAAGCCTCAAACCTCAAATCCAAGTATCCAACTTTGGATCACACAATAAAACCTCAAAAATGAATTTTCCTTCACCTTTTGTTTGCTCTACTCAACTTCACATTTTTCTCTTTATGTTGCTTAAAATCATTCACACATCTCACACCTTCATCATACATGATAAAGGAAAATGTCCTTCAATTATATCAAATCCATAAAACAATTCTTGAGTTGGGTATTACACCTTCTCAATTAATTATTATAGGATCACATTAAGAACATGTTACACCTAGTGATAACATTAATCTTTCTCCTTATAACTTAAATAACTTTCTGCACATGCAATATTATGATGAAAAAACTTGGCCATGTCATCAAACATGTCTTCTTCACATCTTAAAATTTGGATTCTTAGAATTAAAATTCTGCTAAGAGATATAACAAGTTTACCAAAACATCCCTTTGTAAACACTATCTCAGAGTAGTCCTTTACAAAAATTGCATAGCTTCTTCCAGACTTAATAGCTTATACTTTCAAGCTTAGCTATGTATACTAGACACATAGTATAATCTGCCTTTAACCTTGCTACTGAAAGTACTCAATGATATACCTATACCAACTTGATCTTTCTACTGTTCTTCTATCAGATACCACAAAAATCTATTTTGTTGACATCAATGACAAGCACAATCATGAATTTAGCATATCATAATGATTAATGATGTTTCTATAATACTCCCCCATAGGAATATCACCAACATTCATTTTTCCAACAATCTCCCCCTTTGGCATTGATGGCAACATTGATGAAAAATATCTAGTTCCAAGAATACCAACTGCAAAAGACTTTTAACCTTTCTTTTCAAATCCTCTTCATCAATCATTCTTCCATGCTATACTTTTCATGCTTTCTAAACTATTTTTGATGTTGTACTTCTCCTCCATTAGCATCAATGTCAAAGGTTTTAGCCTCCATCAAACTCTGCAACAACTATTTCTAACTAGCTCAAGTGTGCAAAGAAACTATTCAAAAACAACATCCAACAAGAGTCTTAGATGACTCTGTCCATCACACTCATACATGAAGCATCAACATTCAGTCTAGACAAGCAATAATGCTCTATTACACTAGACTGATGCACTCTTGTATCGTCTACAGTGATGTAGAAAGAGACATAACCCTTAGTATACCTCACAAATACTCAAAAGTCTCTTTGGGAAGAGGCTTATTGAAAACATCTACAATCTTCTCTTTATTGCTTACATACTCCAATCTAATTTCCTTTTCTACAACTTTCTCTCTCAACATGTGATACATGATAGAAATGTGTTTGGTCTCATAATGCAAGATTGGATTTCTTAGACATATTTATTGTGCTTGTGTTTTCACAATGTACGACAATATGTTAACTAAATTTTATTCTTATTTCCTTCAATATCTACTTCATCCAAACAACTTGATTACAATTGTTTCCTATTGCAACATATTGTGCATATACTATACTTTGTGAGGTATAGTCATGCTTCTTGCTTGGCCAAGAAACCAATCTTCCTCCAAGAAAAAAGGCCCCACCACTAGTGCTATTTCCATCATCCATACTACCTATCCAATTAGCATCAGTATAAGCATATAGAATGAAATCATTAGATCTATCATACCATAATCTAAACTCTATTTTTTGTTTTAGATATCTAAATACCATTTTGATTGTTGCATAATGTGCTTCTTTGGGATAATCTTAAAATCTATAATAATTCTAACTACATTTGCTATATTTGGCCTTGTGTGAGTTAGATGTTGCAATCCTCCAATCATAGATCTATACTTCTTCTTCTCAATAGTAGGTGTCTCATCCTTTGTAGATAACCTATGTCCAATTACAATAGGTGTTCAAATGAGTTTACATGTTTGCAAACCAAAACTTTTTAGTAAATCTTTCAAATACTTATTTTGAGAAATAAAGATTCCTTCTTTGTTTTGCACAATTTATAATCCTAGAAAATATGTCATCTCTCCTATCATGCTCATTTCGAATTCCTTCTTCATTTCTTTTGCAAACTTGTTGCTTTCATCATTATTTCCTCCAAATATGATATCATCAAAAAATATTACCAAGATCATTAATCCATCATCAATTTCTTTCCAATAGAGATTAATATTTTCCATACCTTTTCTATATCCAAGCATTGTCAAATGCTTTTCCTACCTTGCATACTAGGTTATGGGTGCTTGTTTCAAGCCACACAATGCTTTCTTCAATCTGCATACTGTGTCCCTATCATATGTCAAAGGACAACCTTCAGGTGTTTCTATGTATACCTATTCTTCAAGTTCTTCATTTAGAAATGTTGATTTGACATCCATCTAATATACTTTGAATTTCTTAAATGTTGCATATGCTAAGAATAACCTTATTGCTTCTATTCTTGCCACAAGACCATAGGTTTTATCATAGTTTATTCCTTTTTTCTATGAGCAACCTTTACAAACCAATATTTCCTTGTTCGTTATTACTTCACCTTGTTTATTCATCTTGTTTCTTAATACCCATTTAGTTTCTATCACATTCTTGTCTGCTAGTCTAGGAACTAATTGTGATATCTCATTCTTTACTATCTAATCCAATTCCTCTTCCATAGCTTATTTCCAATAGTCATCTTTATATGCTTCATCTACATTCTTAAGTTCAACTTGAGATACCAAACATAGTTCTTCTTTGATTCTACGTTTTGTTATTGCATCTTTACCTCTGCTTCCAATGATGTTCTTAGGTAGATGATTCTTTGTCATATTCTTACCCAAAGTACGAGTTTCTATCTCAACTCTTAGCTCTATTGAGGGTTCTGAGCTTTGTTCAGATGCCTTGGCTCTCCTTCATTTTGCAAATCATTATTAGTCTCAAAGAATACTTCATCATTCCTTGGTTTAGTAACAACATTCTCATCATCTAAATTGTAATCAACTATTCTTTCTTGTATCTTTAATTTCTCATTAACTCTCACATTTTCACTTTCCATAATGGTCTTAGTTCTTAGATTATAACATCTATAAGTCGTTCTTTTCAATTATAACCAGGAAACATACTTTCATCAATTCTACCATCAAGCTTAACAATATCATCATCTCTGTTGATACAACACTTACTAACAAAATTTTTGAAATACTTAACTATAGCTAAGTGACCAAACCATAGTTCATAAGGGGTCTTGTTTGAGTCCCTGACTTGCACTTTGTTCATAGTGTAGACTGCTATATTTATAGCTTCTTTCCAAAGCATCTTGGATACTTTATTTTCAGCTAACATAGTTCTTGTTGCTTCTATTATTGATCTATTTCTTCTCTCTACTATACCATTCTATTCAGGGGTTCTCAGAGCTAATAACTATCTTTTCATTCAATTCACTTCACAAAAGATGTTAAACCCATTTGAAGTAAATTCTCCTTCTCTATCTAATCTTAAACATTTAATCTTCATATCTAATCCTGCTCAACTGTATTCTTGAATATCTTGAACGTATCAAATGCCTTAGATTTTTCTTTAAGAAATGCAACCCACATTATTCTATAAAAGTCATCAACTAAAATCATTAAAAACCTTTCACCATAGAATCCTTTAGTCTTCTTAGGACCACTAAGATTTGTATGAGCAATCTCTTATTTTTTTGTAGTAGCAAACTTCTTGCTGAAAGAACATTTTTTGTTATGCTTTGCCAATACACACTCCTTGCAAAGTGTGTTAGTAGGCTTTACAATCTTAGGAAAATCTCTAAATGTAGACATACTACTAGTCTTCACAATGTTGTCAAAGTTTATCTTACAAAATATCTTATGCCATAGTCAACTATCATCTACCTTTGCAAACAAAGATGTCATTTCAGTTGGATTCAATTGAAATACATTACCTCTAGATTTGGTTCCTATTTCCATTACCTGTTAGGATAAACCACGGACAGAAATAAAAACTACATGCAAATATAACCAATAACAAAAATAATAGAACACACAAAAATGAACACAAGGCACCAAGATTTAACGTGGTTCACCCAATCCCTGGGCTACGTCCACCAAACAGCAAGTCCGATCTTATTACAATCCAGTGATTATAACCTAATTACAATCCGTAATCCCTTACAGCTCAATACCGTCGCAAGAACCAATTTCGTATCACCACATATCAAAAATACCCAACCCTAAGCCCTTTTTATACAAGTATTAAACCGCTTTAGGGTTATAACATGTCGGCCATATGTCGGCCATAATATGTCGGCTACCATGTCGATGTCGGCTACTTCCAACCCGAACCCCACTATTTATGAAGTATGTATAGTACTTTCCTGATCAGTCACCACAATCTAACATTACCTTTCCATCTTTACCTCTGATCATGCATGTCTTCTCTATGAACTGCAACTAATAACCTTTATCCACTAGTTGTCCAACACTGAAAAGATTGTGCTTCAAACCATCAAAAAAATATACATCCTCAATGTTAGTCTTACCATGAAGAGTTATAGATCCAATACCTTTAACTTGGCATGCTACATTGTTTCCAACTCTAACAATGCCTTTTTCATCACTTCTGAAGTTAACAAATATTTTCATATCACCATTCATATGATGTGAACAATTACTATCAATTATCCAATCAGATTTCGTTTCAAATTCTGATACCAAAGCTATTTTCTCTAGACTTTCTTCTTTAATTGCTACAAATCCTATTTCATCATCACTAGCACTTACTAGTTGTTCACTAGAACCATCTTCTTCATTTGCATACAAACATTCTCTATCTCTTCTATGTTTGAAATTACCTCTATACTTTTTCTCTCTTTTAGGAAACTTAGATACATAATGACCAAATTCGTTGTAAGTCCAACATTTAAAGATTTTCGTACCATCCTTTTTTCTTCTTACCAAAAGGGCTACTCCTTTAAACTTTCTATCCTCATCAGTTCTATCACTACTAGCACTTGTGCTCCTTGATAAATATGGTCGAATATTTAAGACATTGAAAGTTGTTTTTGTTCTGATCGATTCTCCAAATTGTCTAAGGTCATTCTCAACTACTTTAGGTCTTCCAAATAATGTTTCCTTTGTGAAATCTTTGGTACAAGAGTATCATTTGAACTATTGTCTTAACTAGTGGTGTTAAGCTCTTCAATATCTTCCATATCACCTCATCATAGTTTTTTACTTCTCCTTTAGATCTAATACCTAAAATAATTTCTTATATCCTATCTACAAATGTTCTTATAGATTCATCTTCCATCATTTTAGCATCTTGAAATGTACAAATCCAACTTTGTAACCTCAATTTCTTAGAATGTTCATCTCTTTCAAAACTATTTTCCATAGCTTTCCAAATCATATGAGAAGTAACAAGGTATTTTACATAGTTGTATTCAATATAAGAAAGTGTAGACAATGGTGCTTCTCTAGCTCTCATGTCACACACGAAAAGTTCCCTTTCTTCCTCGGTACAAGTTTCTAAATCTTTCTTAGTAATGACTATCTTTTCTAATTTTGTGAAGATCCAATATCCTAGACCCATACACAATAGATTCTTCTTCTTTTTTTTCTTCGAACTATCATAATTTATTCCATCAAACTTTTGACTATCTTTAATGAAGATGTTTTCCATGGATCTCCCAAAGTTGTAAAAGTTTGCCTTTAAGGACCTGATGCTCTAATACCAATTGTTAGAAATAGTAGTCCACCAAGATAACTGCAAGGGGGGGTGAATCAATTATTCAATAATTAAAACATTTATCCACCATAAATAATCTTAATCATTCAACCAAAGTAAAGAACTGTTGAGATAATGGGTGTTGCACACATTGCATAATATTATTATTTTATTATTTTATTTTTATTATGTAATGTTGTGCCTAGATGGGCATCCAACATGTAAAGATTCTCATGGAATATTTTTGATGAGTTGTATTGTAACATTGTGATAATATTTTATGTAATTATTTAATATTGGGGAAAAGAATTAAATGCCCAGTATTAAATGGGGGGTCAGTGGGTTAGGTAGCACATGGTTTTAGCACATGGCTTATGTAATACCATTTGGTGGTTCTGTGGGACTTGCTACTATATAAGCAGCCACAAGGGTAGTTGTTGTTGAGAGAGTAAGAGAGTGACAAGGAGAAGACAAAAGGCAAGAGTTGAGTGGGACAAGGCTTGACAGGTTAGCCAAGGGAGCATTTGTGAAGGTTGAAAGCATGGCATGGGATGTGTGGATTCATGCTTGTTCACATAGTTTGCTCGGTTGTGGCTATGGCCATGAAGGCTTCCATGCTTGTATGGCAATGGTATTTTTTGCTGAATAATATATGGTGATGGATGCTTTTGGAGGCTGGGTTTTTTCCCTCAATGAGGGTTTCCCAGGGTATATCTTGTATCAAATTTTGTGGGTATGTTGTCTATTCTCTTGCATGTGGATTTTAATTCCGTGTTTATTTTAGATCTATTATGGGTTATGTGGAAACGGTTATATTCTTTATTGCCAAGTTTCCTTACAAGTGGTATCAGAGCCTGGTTTTGGCTTGGTCATGGGTTCAAATCTCCCCGGTGCCTTCCCGACCCACGTAAGCACCTGTTATGCACATCGAGGGGGAGATTTTTGGGTGATGTGACGCGCTCCCCTGCCCACAGGTGGTTAATTATGTGGTGTTCCATGTTCACTAACAGTCATGGCTTTTGGTGCAATGGCAAATGGGCCCTACAAGTGGTATTAGAGCCAAGTTTTATTATTGTAACCCTAGATTGAATCCATGGGAATGCATGAGAGGATTAAAAAAGAAAAAGAAAGGGCAAGATATATGAATGATTTATTGCAGATCTGAGAGTTTTGGGTTTGCTGTTATGATGGGATGTTAAAATATTTTGGGCATGTAAAATTGTTGGACAAAAAGATTTTTTTGGATGTTTCATTTAAATGAGGGTTTTGGGGGGTAGCTTGTAGAAATGACCTCCTGGGTAAAAACAGACCTCACCATTGGATCCGGGTCGACATTTCTATAAATTTTGATATATAATATGCCCTAGTTTGGCCATGTTCAAAGGAAATGAAAGAGTTTTTTAGTTTTCAGCCCATGATGGCTGTCAAATTTAATCCCGTTGGAATTTTCGTCACTGAAAAAAAATTAAAAATGAAAAATCGTACTGAAAATGGTAAAAAGACTGTCTTAGTAAAATGGCCATAACTTTCTCTCAGAATATCGGATTTCAGAGTTCTTATAGGTGTTGGAAAGCTAATTCAAAGAACTACAAGATGGTGTAGGTTTGGTTCTATGATTTTAAAATTTTGTCAGTTTTAAGAGCCCTAAAGTCAGATGTTATTTATTTTAAGCACGGATTAGGGCATAACTTGGGCATACGGAGTCAGATTTTGGACTTCGAATAGTCAACGGAAAGCTCTTGGAGAGCTCTATACATTGATTCAAATTTGGTGCAGGTTTGGCATAATTTATTTGTTGATATATTGATCTGAATAGTTTATAGGTATATTTTGACTATGGTAACATTGTGAGTTTATGGCATTGGAGATTTAAGTTTTGATGTCATTGTATACTCAGTTCATATTTCAGATTGGTCTCATGATGATATGGTTATCAATGTTTGGTTTGGATATGCATGATGACTTGTTGGGTCTACAAGTTGTGCAGTGTTGTAAGCGGTCTATACTTACAGGTTGCATTTATATCTTGGTTATGGGTTATCTTTGCCCATTGATCTTTCATTATTGATGCATATTCAGATTGGTGGCTTGGATTTGGGTTGTCTATGCCCTAAGTCACATAATTTTCTGATTTTATTCTTCATGTTGAAGGGATGAGATGTTGTCACCATGTACAGTCATGGCAAAGGATTGTGGTTGACTATGCTGACAGGTTGGACATATTGAGAGCTAGATGCTTGGTTCATGGATGTGATCATGTTGTCATGGATTTTGACATGACATGATTGGATATACAGGTACATCCTTGATGTCTGTTAGCTTGGATTTCTGATTCAGTTATGGTGGTATATCTTTTTGGTTGAGGATTATGGTTATTTGGTTTCTTTTGAGGAGCTCATGATGTGCACTTTGAGTTCTTTGATGGTGTTATTCTTTGGTTGATTCTCATGGTTAGAGGATGGTATTTTTATCATGATGTCATGGATAGTTTGGATACATGGTTTAGTGGGAGCTTGTGACAATGATGGGATGACAGTGTAGGATTAGTTCCTGGTTTGGTTCATATCTTCTTGGTTTGGAGAGGATGGATTTTATGATGCCATTGGTGACTTGGTACCACGGTTGAGTGGGAGTTGTTGGCATTGATATATTTATTGAGTGTTTGCAGATGTTGGAGGTTTGTCTTAGATCCTTTTGCTGCAGAAGCGTCTTTGACATTTGTATGGTGCACTTGTTATCTTCATGGTGTTTGAAGATGGTTAGATCTTGAGGACTCATGGAGTTCTTGGTTATTTGCATGGTGTATGGAGATGGTTCTTCCTAGTATGTGGAGATGGTTTTCTTCATGGTGTATGGAGATGGTTGCATCTTGAAGACTCACAAGGTTCTTGGCAAAGGTGCGGTTTATGCTTTTATTTGGCATGTTATCCTTAGTGTGAGGATGGTTTCATTATTATGTCATGGTATACTCTTGATATACGTTTAGAGTTGTGACATGTTATGGTGTGTTCATAAGGAGCATGTTATCTCTTTAGTTGAGATGGTAAGATTATGTTGTCATGTTTATGTTCCTAAGGCCATGGTTGGAACTTTGACATTGATCTTGGTTTAGTTTCTTGGTATTGAGTACACTGATCATAAGCTGGATACTTCATGATATTGCTATGTTGCATTTGGAGTTGGCATGGATTGATTGGTTACAAGTGCTCATGGATACTTAGAGATGGTTGTGACGCTGATTTCTCTTGGATTAGAGAAGCATTTGTTGGGACGGTTGATGGTTTCAGCAGGAAGTCCGAGGGGCAGTCACCTGATATGGACTTGAGAGGAGATTGTTCTTAGATGAGTCTTGGTTGGAGAATTGGGTATCTTGATGAGCATTCTCATTCCCCACTCTTGGTCTACTCGGCGGTTTGCCACTTGAGAGGTATAGCCCATTATTTTCTCTCAGTTGCATTATATTTATGCTTGTCTTTCATGGATATGGATCTTGAGCTATGGTACATGAGTTAGTTCTGGAGGGTTCATTTGAGAGATGGTTTAGCATTGGTTATCTCCATTTGCATATGTTGTTATGCTGGTTGAATTTGGGAGATGGTTTTATATTGGGCATTTTCCTTGGTTTAGGAATGGGTTTATGAGTTTGATCTTCTTGTGAGAGGCTTACATCCATGATGAGTTAAATGGTATGGTTTGGGTGTTGTTGAGGCTTCTTGTTGGGCTTTTATGGAGGAGATCATACTTGCACAGTTTACATCTAGAGGTGTGTGTAGAAGGACATGATACAGGTTATGATTTGCATGGTTTCTCTAGTCTTGGTTATCTTCTTGGATGTTCAGTTTTGCCTACATTGGATTTGAGATTGGTTGGAGATTGTGATCACTAGTTTGTGCTCATATTTTTCATGTGAGAGATGACATGGCTATTCTTTTATCTCTTTCCTCTGTTGGTTGTGGTGAACTTGGGAGAGCATTGGAGACTTGTTATGAGAGTTGTTCTTGCAGGATATCAGTTTATGTATTGTGGATGTCCTTGATACTACATGGCTGTGAGTGGATTGGTTATAGATTTGACATTATCTTTTGCAGTGGGAGCTTCTTGGTATATATGTGGCAGATATTGCTCTTGAGGCTTGTGATTGCAGGTTATAGATTGGATATGTCAGTGATATGAGATTCACTTGTTATACCTTTGAGGTATGGATAGTTGGATGAGTTTGGCACTTGCTGTGGGTGCTATTTCAGATATGGATATTTTGACAACTACGGATACATATGATTACCTTTGGATCAGGTTTTTGTGCTTGGCATTTCAGTTGGTACAGGATTTTATGATCTTCTAATGTGACAAGTTGGGTGGCTTTCTCTTTGGATGGCTTCTATGTATGTCCAGTGGTAGTGGCATAATAGGAGGTGAGATCATTCATGTTTGAGATGCTGGAACTTTGATTTTGTTGCGGGTACCAGGATGCAACACTTGGTGTATTTTGATCCATGATGGTGGATGTGCTGGGAGGGATTGTTCCCTTGTTCATTTTGTGTGGCTGCGGATTGACCCTTTGCAATGTATACAAAAAGTGGGAGATTGTTGAGATAATGGGTGTTGCACACATTGAATAATATTGCTATTTTATTATTTTATTTTTATTATGTAATGTTGTGCCTAGATGGACGTGCAACATGTAAAGATTCTCATGGAATATTCTTGATGAGTTGTATTGTAACATTGTGATAATATTTTATGTAATTATTTAATATTGGAAAAAAAAATTAAATGCAAAATATTAAATGGGGGGTCAGTGGGTTAGGTAGAACATGGGTTTAGCACATGGCTTATGTAATACCACTTGGTGGTTTTGTGGGACTTGCTACTATATAAGCAGCCACAAGGGTAGTTGTTGTTGAGAGAGTAAGAGAGTGACAAGGAGAAGACAAAAGGCAAGAGTCAAGCGGGACAAGGCTTGACAGGTTAGCCAAGGGATTATTTGTGAAGGTTGAAAGCATGGCATGGGATGTGTGGATTCATGCTTGTTCACATAGTTTGCTCGTTTGTGGCTATGGCCATGAAGGCTTCCATGGTTGTATGGCAATGGTATTTTTTGCTGAATAATATATGGTGATGGATGCTTTTGGAGGCTAGGTTTTTTCCCTCAATGAGGGTTTCCCAGGGTATATCTTGTGTCACATTTTGTGGGTATGTTGTCTATTCTCTTGCATGTGGATTTTAATTCTATGTTTATTTTAGATCTATTATGAGTTATGTGAAAATGGTTATATTCATTATTGTCAAGTTTCCTTACAAGAACAACCATACAAAGATGGACACACACAATTATAACAGATATGTTAACTAGGAAAACCCTTGATTAGAGGGAAAACCTTGATGGGAATGATGCCCACACGATGATGTACTAATATAAATATTCCTTATTAGAAAATGGACCTTGTTAGCAGTCTATTACAACATCTAGTACATATGATTCCATGTCAAGAGACTTTTAATCCTTTTTAGAGGATTCCAACCCTACTAGGAGTTTTAGAAGATAGAAGGACCCACTGTCCAAACAACTTCTACAAAAAGATCATCAAACTCACTGTCCAACTAATCCCTCAACTATTCCTTGCAAAATAATTGTGTGTACTATACTTTAAATTCTTTCCTTTGTCCTATCAACTAGAACAATCATTGTCAAATCTTGTAGACTAGGTCTTGAGCCTCGGATTCAAGTATCCAACTTCGGATCATGTAATAAAACCTCGGTAATGAAGTGTCCTTCACTTTTTCTTTGCTCTGCTCAATTTTACAATTTTCTATTTGTGCTACTTATAATCATTTGTACATCTGATAAATTCATCATACATGATTAAAGAAAATGTTCTTCCATTATATCGAATCCATAAAATGGTTCCTAATTCTACTATTACACCTTCTCAATTTATTATTGTAGGACCACATTAGGAACATGTTACACTTAGCAATAACATTAACCTTTCAAATTGTAACTTAAATAACTTTATGTACATGTAACGAGTGAACTTGGCCACAACATCACTATCATGTCTTCTTCAAATCTTAAACTTCATCTTCTGAATAATAAATCTACTAAGAGATATAACTAGTTTACGAAAACATGCCTGTAAACTCTATCCTAGAATAGTCTTCTTGGAAACTTGCATAACTTCTTCCAAACTTAATATCTTATGCTTTTGACGTTAGATACTTATACTAGACACATATTATAATCTTCCTTTAACCTTTCTACTAAATGTACTCAACGATCTGTTTCTATCAACTTGATCTTTTCATTGTTCTTTTGTTAGATAACATAGAAAACTACTATGTTGACATCAATGACAAACATAGTCATGAATGTAACATATCGTCATGATAATGATCTAATCATGTTTCTACAATACTCCCCCATAGGAATATCATCAGCATTCATGCTTCCAATAGCTCCTACATCATATAGATTTTTCATTGCACATATGATCTCTTCCCTTCATTCTCTTGTACTCAAGAAAATAAATATATAAGTTCATTTCATGAATTAGTCTTTTCGGAGCACCTTAAATTTGAATCTAAACTTCAAATTTTATTCTTATGAGTCCTAAAAATAAGTTAGTCAATCTCGAACTAGCATAGATATCATGATCCAATCATACAATGATTTGATAGGAAATTCAAAGTGTACTGCACTTCCCCATATGCTTCGAAATTACTATAGAGAGGGTTGGGTAAATCTATAATTACCAACCCAAAAAAACTTATTGGCCTAATTTGACTTAATTAAATAGATTCACCAATTAGGAAATCTTTCACCTATAACAACATCTATAGCTGAAGCAATCAACTAATTTATGCATGCCATGAAATAAAAATTACACAATAATAACATCATATTTATCTCAAGGAATCCAATTACAGTAAAAGCCATGATGTGAGAACAATACCCTCAAATATTTTTACTCTTCTAGATAAACCTTATTAAGAACAATTAAATATTACTTGTTTAAGGGATTTCTATGGAGACCTATTAAAGTATTTATAGAATTAGAAGTAAACTTGTCAAAGGATTTTATACACTCTTTTGATAATTTCACCAAGTTAGAGGATTAGACGATAAACATGCTATGGCCACCTGATTAGGGATTTTACTATCACAAGTTTTAGACTAATAGCTAATAAATAAATTATAGTTTTCACTATCCTACTAAACTAGATTAAAGGAAGTTCAACAAATATTAACATACAATTCTCTAATTTCTTAACTTCTATAATCACATCTTCTTGTTTCCTTCTTCACTCTGATATCTAACAACACTGAAAATATTTTAGTTTTCAACACCAATCTTCTTTATTTTTTTCATGGTAACAAAATTTCCTTGTATATCTTCTTTCTGTATGAACACTTTGATCAAAATATACAAAACTCAATCCAATGATCCAAATTAACTCTTTTTTATCTAATCATCTTTTCAGCCTTTATATCTTATCACTTGAATGAGTGTTTATACCTTGTAGAAATTTTTAAATGAATCCATTCTTGGAGTTATTTCCTTGATCTTTGTTTCATTACCTCATTCCTTGAATTGTGATTTATATATTTTTTTTATTACCATACCTTGATTTAAATACATTCATTCATCCTTGCACTAACCAGAACTTACTCTATTAATAAGTTCATTTCTAGTTTGTTAATAAGTGTCTTCTCTTTACCTATATGTCTGTCTAGTTTACCTATAAGCTCTTATATCTTAGAACTTATTAAATTATCATCAACTATACTAGTCATCTCAACATCTTCACAAATTAATCTATCAATAAAAATAAAAATTCCATCATAGATTTGACAAACAACTCAAATAATTCAACCATTTTCATTATCTTGCATCAACTGTTACACTATTTTAGTTGTGTCTTCAAACCTTTACACATCTTATAATTCAACTCTTTTTTCCTATAGAGATGTGGTACAAATTTTTAAAAAATATGCCAACCATTCGAGATCAATGAAAATAATATAGTAGATTATCGTGATTATGTCACCCTTATATCAATAATAAACTTTATTGAATCAACATGCATAACTTTTGAACTTATTAATCAATTATTGCAACATTCCTTAGGTATATAAATGCTTTTGTGAATCTTAAATCATCTTGACCAATATGGATCATACACATCTTCCACATCAACATGGAAATATCAACATGCCACCTGGAATTAGAGATTGATTATTCAAATAATTTTATTTGTATTGATCAACAATCTAATTGGTTGGTCTTCAATATTCTTTACGAGTATCTTCTACTAAACATCAAAATTCAATAACTCCATTTCTCTATTGCAAAGTATTGTGTGATTGCAATTTTGTCTTGCTAACATGATAATGATTTCAAACCTTGAACCTAACACTAAGTCCCAACCAATAAACCATATCAATAAGGACAAATCCTAGATATTCTTGTATTGTTAAGATAATTTTATGTTAAATCTTAATCAGTTTGTAACATGAATTAAACTTGCAATGAATCTATCCAATCTTAGATATGTCATAGAAAAACAACTCTCAGAGTATTTTGCATCACTGTGCATAACACATCCTTTTACAACCCATACACTTCCACATCCATCAAGATTGAGTGCATCAAGAACATGAGGAATTAAGTACACATACATTGACATTAATGACAATCAATTTAACTGATATATCATTACAAAAATACATGTCTTCATCTCATTAGCATTACTTATGTCAATTATATATTTATCTTACTAATATTATGCACATTCACAAATTTTTCATTCTAACACTTCAGTCCAATATCATGTTGAAAAGGGATTGTAAAACATATACCTCTTAGGACAAACAATCCGCTTATACAAACATCATCTTTGAAGACCCTTCTTTTTAGGCCTTCTTAGTGATATTTATCATTCTAATAATTTTAAACATACCAAAATTGATTTCAAGATTCTAATATGATCTTTGTTTACAATCTTTTTAAGTTATAGTTATTATTCATCTATAAATATTTTTCTTGTTAAAGAAAAAATTACCCTAATTTTTTATTTACTATTCTAACACTTCATACTTTATGATGTAAAAGTGATGCACTCAATTTTTTTCAATAAATATTAAAAATTATTCAACTGTACTAACTAATTAAGTCTTATTAATAATTTAATATAATCAAAACCTAAAATGATTTAATTGTTGACGCACAATGTAGTCATTCCTCTACATGGCTTTCAATAATTTTAATGGGAAAACAATACTACCCAAAGAAACGTGAATCGAACTTTTTCATTATTTCTATACCTCGATTGAAAGGTGTGATATTGACTTCCCCTAGGATATAATCTAAACAATCTAATGTGCTAAACGATATTCTTATTCTATTAATTGTACCTAGTGGATGACTGACAAATGTTATGAACCTACGATTTCCCAATATTAGCTTGTCATTGAAAGAGGTGACCCCAGGTATAGGGAATACCGGACGTATGATATAATTTATAGTGGAAAAGGCAGAGATACTGGAAGGTCGCATGTTCATGGCTAATATACTTCGACGGTGGGACAATCCTTCACGTGGCCTATCGGAATGTGGGGGCCTCGATCCATTTAGAACAAAATATTTATAGATACTATCAACATATCAGTGAAAAGAACCTCAGCCATATAATTGATCCGCTATCTCTCTAACATCGCCAAATCTACTTGTCCTCCCAGATCGTTCCTTAGCTCGCTATTAGAAACAAGACGAGTGGGGGCAACAGTTGTAAATGTGAATTTTGATGCCCTAGTTATTCTCAACCGACGACAGAATGACTCTGGGCACAACTATCTGATTAAAAGAGTAGTATACTCCTCTGAGGAAACTCTGTGTACGAGGAAGACAGCAGGACAATCGATACCCAGCCTAGGTATTTTCTCTTGTGTGAGCACTGACCCTAATTTTTGTTTATTTCTAACTGCTTCTGAGATCTGGTCAAGTGATTAGATGGGATTTCGCTGTTTTCAGATAGATGGGGCGGGGAAAGATAGAAATAAAGAGGATCGAGAACCGAACAAATCGGCAGGTGACGTTCTCGAAGCGGCGAAGTGGGCTGATAAAGAAGGCGCATGAACTGTCTGTGCTGTGCCAGGCAGAAGTGGGTCTCATCATCTTCTCCAGCCGAGGGAAACTCTACGAGTATAGCAGTCACGGGTATGTGTTTGTATGCACCCATCTTTCTCATTCCTAGGGTTTCCATTCCTTCCGCGTTCTCTATCATTTAGGGTTTCTTTATTTTAGGAGATAAAATTATGAGAAGTACACAAAGCATAAGTTCGGCTCTGCCCCATCTGCTTTGTAGTTGCCACTGTAGGAGCAGAAAATTCATAGCATTTCAAGTAGTTAGCTGTTTATTATATTGTTCTCAATGGAAAAGATATCGAAAAATGGTTAAAAGCCAGGCATAGCTTAACTTACCAGAACCCTTGAAATTGCTATGAAGGAAGCGCATAAGCTATTCGGGTGTCCCATTCAATAGTTAACCGAACCCCTAATCTTTCCACATAGGGGCTATTTATAGATCCAACAAACAGCCGTTTTGAATACTTCTTTTGGCCTCCATTTTAGCCGGCTGTTTCCTGGAACACTTAGGAAGGGGTTCTCCAAACAACACTTACAATTAATCTATCGGAAGAATATTCCAAGAACAATGATTTACATAGTGTTTCAAGAACATTTGTGAAAGTCTTCGAGACATTAAATCTCTTCTCGGAAATCTATTCTCATAAATTTCTTACTAATGTATTTTTAAACAGGCATAAAAGGTCTATAAAATTGTTAAAACGTACGAAAAACAACCTGCAGATGTAGAAATATGATGGTGGCAATCTAGGACCAAAACTTATGTAATTTTAAGAGAGAATAAAATATAAGATAATATCATTTATTTATAGAAAAAATAGAAAAAAAAACACCGAAGTAATAGTTCTGAGTCTATAAAGCTGGTCAGCGATCAAAATCTTAAATAGAAATAAATACAATTTCAAGTGGACAAAAAATCTTAAATAGAAATAAAATACATGTCTAGTGGACAGAAAGAAAGGGGTTGAACAATGTGAGACCCTACAAAATAGAACTCTACACAAAAAAAATTAAGTTAGTAGATCGACAGGAAAAAAAACCAAAAAAAAAGTTAGTAGACCGACAGGAAAAAAAACCAAAAAAAACTAAGCGAGTCGACCAACAGAAACGAACTGGTAGAAAAAACTAGCAAGGCACAGGCCTAAACATCTCCAACACATCAACCACTCCACATCATTTGAGTGCTACTTGCTCAATTCCTGCTCCAATGAGGGTTGCGTAGAAGGCTTACAAGAAGCCTCTAAGTTTCTTTCTCAATTTCCTTTCCTCTAGCTCACCTTCAATCCTTCATAGACACTAGAGCAATAAGGATTTCATTTTCTTTTTCTCTTAAGGTACAAGGGCATGAATCTTCACAATCCGCTCCTCCAATATCCCCTTATTGTTCAACTTCTCACAAAAACCTCTTTCCAATTTCGCGAAAACCTCTTCCCTTTGTTATGACTACATTGTCTTTAAAATTATATATATATATATATATAATATTTATTTTGTATTATATTATAACAGATTTATACTTATATAATATTCAATGCTACCTAGATTTAATATAAATATTACGTATGCATATTTATGTTATCTTTATTTTTTCTAGATTTTAATATTACAATATTATTTTCAAATATATTATATTAAATAAGAAAATAGTCAATCTACAAGCATGACTGAACAATGGTATCAATTCATTACTTATAAAATTGATGATAAGTGTTTCTTGCAAAATAAAAATTAACAATTCTAGGAGATATAAGATTCAATAACTAAAATTATATAATAGAAGATTGAAGGAAATCAAAAATATATTTTATAGCATTCATATAATGAAGACTAAATATTAAATTTGTCCCCATGAGTGCAATGTGTATATGAGTGTGTGTTTGTGCGTGTGTGTGTGCGCGCGCACGCACACACACATGTATATATATAATATATATATATATATATATATATATACATGTATACATATGTAACACACACACACACACATATATACACAAAAGTATTTACATATATACACACACACACAAATATATATATATACATATACATATATAGACATAGATGTATGTAGGTATGTAGGTATGTACATATGTACGTATAGATAGATAGACACACACACATATACACATATACACATGCATACAAACATACATACATGCATACATACAAATAATAGATTTAATAATGAAATATTGCTTTGATCATTAAATTTTTGTTTATATTTATTGATTTAATTAAATTTTTTAAGTTATATACTTATGAATGTAATTAAAGTAGGATAGGACCCAAACCCTTACAAAAATAATGTCAAGTTCAAAGATAAAGAGATAGGCTCAAGGGCATCAAAACCTTAACCACAATAGAAATACACTAAAAGCTAATAAACAACAACACTAAAATATGAAAAAATAGAAATGTGCTTAGAACACTAAAAAAAAAAAATCCCAACAACCACTTAAATCACAAAGAACAAACCAACAAGCTATAACCATAAAAAATAAACTAAAATAACCTAGCCAATCATACCAACTAGCATTAACCAACAACCACCCACCAACTATATCCAACCATCATAAAATGCTAATAGCCAAAACTTGCAAATATTAGTAACCAACATTGAGTGCCTAACACACACCACCCCTATAAAAAATGGAACAAATTATGAGAAGGCCACTTTAACAACTCCTTGAGTTGGTTCAGGAGGGACTTCTTGAGGGGGTGACAAAACATTTTACTCATCCCCTAAGAAGTATGTAGAATTCCCTCTTCTTTACATTGGATCTCCTACCTTTTTATTCTCCTATTTTTAGTGTTTCATCTAATGCTTGATACCGCCAATATCAACCTCCATCTTTTTGTGGAGAGACATTTACTAACATGCCAAATATTTAATTTGATTACCAAGATGATCTTGGGATTTCTTCATAGAAATGAGGGTCTCAAGAATTTCATTTTTATCTTCTTTCAAGGTAACTTTTCTTGCAAATATCAAGCACTTGTTTTTCTAGTTACTTCCAATTATGTAATATGTTACCCAAAACCTAGCCAGACTCCTACCAAACTTCATCTCTAACAATTGTTGTTTAATCTTCTGCAATAGCCTCAAATTTATTTACTTTTCTATGGGCAATAGGTATCTATAACAGTAATCATATACTCACTACACTTGATCCTTCATAGAAACAAGTTATTTTGTTCAAGTGTAATTCCAGAGTGTCAAAGTTGGTAGTATCATCATCTTTTTTATGAATATGGCTTAGAAAAAACTCGTGAGACACTTTGTGATCTCTATACTAACTTAATCAATAATAGTCTAGGGAGTGAATTGGATAGACCTATGGGATATAGCGGTGAAAATTTTGGTAGAATTAATAGGAGTCCAATCAACTATACATGCCCAATATGACTCATTTGAAAAATCTTAAGTGACATTCATATCCATGATATTATTTTGTTTCTTAGGGCATCCTCTTTCCTATTCTTAGCCCTTAGCTAGAAGAGGTTTTAGGGGTATATAGGGTATGGGTTTGTTTCACTAAAGAAGAAATAGGTGGGAAAATAAGATTGTTCAAGTTGACCACTAAATGAAGGGATTTTTGAGGTAGTAGATTTCTCTATAAAAATTCCCTTGCTGTTTTGGGGGTGACCCTTTCACTTTGGATTTTTCCACACAAATAGAAAGATAGGATAAAATCTGATACAAGAAATAGGGAAAATCATTTCTTCTAAATGGTTTAGCATAGAAAACATGTGGAAGTGAAACATCTTATACCCTTGGATCAAGAAAAAGATCCAAACCTTCCTTGAAAGACATCTTATATTATAGAAAATATCAATAGGTTGAGTTTCATAATTTTTAACACATTCCATTAGCCTAGAATATTGAGCACTTCTCAATCAAATAAATATAGGATAAGACAATGATTTTTAGGATTCATAGTCAAAACTTTAAGATTTTAGTCTTCAAACATTCCTATAAAACAAGTAGATTATGCCCATAATTACTAATTTGGCATCTTTTGTTTTGTCTTTCAAAGAGTATATATTATGTCCTTCCGGATGGACCATTCTAGTTAAAAATAGATTGTCACTGTATCTTAGAGATAGAGTGATGAGAGCTTGTGGGCTTCCAATAGTTAACCACCTCTTTTGATTCTTTGTTCCAAGACCACTTCAAATTGAATAGACTATGGTTTTTCTTATTTCCCAAGAAAAAAATGTTTATTTGAGAAAGAATATTTAATTAAATTACTAAGATATTTATTTCATATTATTTTATTGAAGAATTTAATAATAAAGATTATTTTACTATTGTGAATTTAGGAAAGAAATACTTAATTGTAGCTCTAAAATATATATTAGTTATTTCAAGTAATAAAATTCATTAAATTATCATAGATACAATAAGAAAGTAATAATAATGAATTTATTGTTTTATAGATTTTTTTTCCTAAAAGATTATGGACATATTATTTGAAACTTGTAAGCATAGAAGAAGTTCACAATAGTATAATCATCTAAATGTCAAAAAAATCTTTTGAAAGCCCTATTAACTATAATAATAAATCCTATCGACTTATAATTAAATTTTTTTTCCATAAGTTATAAACTATACATAAACAAATTCAGTAGAAATTATAGTAGATAAACATTAAAACTCTTTAAAAAGCCACGATTAGATATTCAAAACAATTTCTTAAGAAATTCAAGAACTATATGTTTTAAATCCTCATCATTTTTTAATTGTTTGCAATCAAGTAGACATGGTCTAATGAAGAAATGAGTCAGTGTAGGTCAAAGAGAATTCTCATTCCCTACTAAAAATGTGATAGTTTCTAGAGGCTAAATTTTTTTTCATGCTATAATTGATTTCTTTATCTATTTTTTGAAAAAGATAAAACCCTAGCCAAGGTACTCCCTTATATATGTCATTACTTTGATTTCACAAATAAAAGTGATCCTTGATGGTTGAGGAATCACTATGTCTGTCACCTTATCTCATGCTCAATGTCAAAAAAGTGCCTGTGATTGGAAGTTCTTAGTGATCATAAAAATATACTTCTTTGTTTTTCAATTATCCAATTACAACACCTTCCTCACATGGATACTCAAGAGAGGTTATTGGATTGGATGTTCATGGAAACCTTGTTCAGTTTTGGCTAGAGATGATAGAAAGTTTTGGCAGAAAAGAGCATGGCCAGAGATGATAGAAAGTTTTGGCAGAAAAGACTGTCCTTTAATAGAGATAACTATCATGTATGGGGAAGAAAAATGACTATGATAATGATAGAAAATGACTTGTCGGATATTGTGAAGAATTCGTTCACAAATACCACATACCTTGTTCAGTTTGCTACCCTCACAAACAACAAGAATGCTTAATTGACAGAGACAACAAGAAAATATGCTAAGGCAATGAGCATTATTGGACCAATCTTGACAAAGCACTTATTTTTGAGAATAGAAGTAGCTAGTTATTCCAAAGAAGCTTGAGATATTCTCAAAACCACATTCAAAGGGAGTTATGAAGTTCATGTTGTGAAGTTGCAAATGATTTGAAGAGAGTTTGAATCTCTTCTTATGAAAGAAAATTGATCTATTTCAAAGTTTAGCACAAGAGTCTCCACTTTGTTAAATTAGTTGAAAGCTAATGGAAAAGGGACTGAAGAAAAAGAGTTGTGGAGAAGATCTTGAGGAGTTTACCTCAAAAGTTTTATATGCTTCTGATTTCTATTGAATAGTCAAAAGACTTGTCCGTATTGAAAATCGATGAGTTGATGGGATATTTACATACTCATGAGCACTATTTTAATGGATTGGTAAATTATTCTCAAGAGATCTCTTTCAGAGCACAAGCAATTGCAAGAGGCAAGGGGAGAGAAAAAAGCAGCTTTGGAGATGGTTCCAGAGGAAGAAATCATTGTGGCTCCAGAAAAATAAATGTTGGAGGAGAAACTTCAACAAGCATCTCTCAAAGTAGTGCCCAAGGAGGAAGAAGAAAGAGAAGCTCTACTAAGAGCAACATTCAATGCTATTATTACCACAAGTTTTGGAATTATGAAAATGTTAGAGTAATAAATAATAGTACAACCTTTATTATGTGCAATATTATTGAAGAAGGAAGGCCTAAAGCTTGGTACTTGAAAAAAGGTTGTAGTAATCACATGAGTGGTAATGAAAGTATGTTTTCTTTCATTGATTAAAAACAGAAGTCTAAAATCAAGATGGAGAATAATGTAACTTTTCCTAATGTGGCAAGGGAACTGTTATGATCAATACTAAGTAAGGAGAGACAAAAGAGATTCAAAAAAATTATTTTTCCCCCAGTATTAAGAATAATCTTATGAGTGTTAGACAATGTGCTCTTGTAGAGTGATAACTGTGTCATTCATGAGAAATATGGGTGAAAGAAAGTCATTGCAGTAGTCCAAATGACAAAGAATTGGATGTTTTTATTAAAGATTAATACATGTTTTAGCTCTCAATCTATTGCTACGCCTCCCAAGCTAGTTTGTACAATGATACAATAGAAATCAACTTTTAAAAGGATGATTTAAGACACTTACATGTTATGCTATTTAAGGTATGAACATCATGGCTATGTTGGTTTGAATTTTTTATCCAAGAAAAGAATATTAGATGGGTTTCTAACTATTGGAGAGTCGAGTAGCAAGTTTGAGGCTTGCATTTTGCGTAAGCAACATAGGTTTCCCTTTAAATTTGGTAATTCCACAAGGGCCATAGAATCAATAGAGTTGTTGCATACTAATTTGGTAGGCCCTATGAAAGTTACCTACATAGGAGGGAGTATTTATTTTATGACCTTTATTGATGATTTCAGTTATAGAACATGGGTATATTTTTTATATAAAAATATTGAAGCTTTTGATAAGTCTCTAAAGTTTAAAGCCTAGGTTGAAAATAGAAGTGGACATAACATTAAAGTCCTAAGGTCTAATAGAGGAGGAAAGTATACCTTTAATGTTCTTTTTTTGAATTTTTTTGTAGCCAAAATGTTATAAGGAATGAGCTAACAACTAGTTGTACTCCACAAAAAAGTGGAGTGTCTTAAAGAAAGAAATAATAAAACTATCATTGAGATAGAAATAAGTATGTTTAAAGAAAAGGGTTTTTGACTGAATATTGGAGAGATGTTGTAGCAACAACTATTTACATGATAAATTGAAGTACTATAAAAAAGGTCTATGATAAGATACCTCTTAAAGAATGGGTAATGCATAAATGGATAGTTGAACACTTGAGAGTGTAGAATATGCACATGTACTATAGGAGAAAAGAAATAAATTTGATGATAAAGGTGAGAAATATTTTTTTCACATGTTATAGTTTATAATCTAAGGCATATAGATTATATAACCCTATTACCAAGAAGATTTTCATTTCAAGAGATGTTGATTAGAGAATAAGTCATGGGATAGCTTGGTGGATGAATCATCTAGAACGTCACGTAAAGTTCCTATTATCTATAAAGATGATGAGGTAGATGATGAATGAGAAGAAGTAGTAGCAAAAATTGAAGGCTCTAAACCTCTTGATTGCTCCTAATAGAAATTAGCTAAAAGGAAAACAACTAGAGATAGCTAGTCATTCAGCTCAAGATAGGTCCGGACAACTCCACATTAACACACAAAGATTTTTTGATAGTTCCAAAAAATCTTTAGATTCAACTTGCACAAAAAAACATTAGTAGTGAGATTTTAGATCCTACTATCACCTTCCTTCTACCAAGAAAAACTAAAAGTATTAAAGAAATATACCAAGATGAAAGGTATAATGATTTTTACGAAACTTGTAATTTTACATTATTTTCTCATAGTGATCTAGTTTAATTTGAATAAACCATTAAATAAGAAAAATGGTGTAAGGCCATGCATAAGGAGGTAGATGCAATAGAAAGAAATGAAACTTGGGAGCTAACTAATTTTACTCCAAACAAGAAATTTATTGGGGTGAAATGGGTGTATAAAACCATGTGTAATGCTAATGGAAAAGTAGATAAGCATAAAGCATGTTTGGTGGTCAATAGATTCAAACAACTGTTTGGAAGAGAATATGATGAGACATATGCACCTATTGCAAGGATGAAAACTATGTGTGTTTTCATAGAAATTGCAGCCCAACATGAGTGTAAGGTATTTCAAATGGATGTGAGATCTACATTCCTTAATGGTCTATTGAAAGAAGAAGTTGATGTCTATTAACCACCTGGTTATGAAGCTCTGGGTGAAGAAAGTAAACTATATAGGTTGAAGAGAGATCTTTATGGGTTGAAAAAAGTTCCAAGAGCATGGTATAGCAAGATTGACTCTTATTTGTTTAGCAATAGATTTAGCAAAAGCGATGGTGACCCTACTCTTTAAATTAAGGCATTAGATGGTAAGATTTTAATTATTGTCTTCTATGTTGATAATTTGATTTTTTCTAGGGATAATGATTTCTTTATTTCTGATTTCAAACAAGCTATGAATGATGTGTTTGAAATGAAGGATTTATGAATCTTGGGATACTTTTTTGGCATAGATTTTAGAAAATGGATGATGGCATTTTTAATTCTCAAGAGAAGTATGTATATCATATTTTGGAAATGTTTAGAATATTGAACAATAATGAATCTCCAACAACAATAGTGTAGATCCAACTATGTCTAAGAGTTTGGATGGAAGTTTGATGTACTTAACAAAAACTAGAACTTATTTTATGCATGTAGTGAGCTTGATTTCAAGGTTTATGAAAAAACCAAAGGAGACTCATTGGCAAGTAGGTAAGAGAACCTTAAGGTATAAGAAAGGAACCAAAGGATATGGTATTTTATATATGACTGAAAGTGTTTTTTGGATAGTTGGCTATACATATAGTGATTGGGTTGGAAGTCTAGATGATAGAAAAAGTAATTTTGAATATGGTTTTCACATGGGATGTCGACTAATTTCTTAGTCTTCCAAGAGGCAACCCATAGTTTTCCAATCTACAACCGAGGCTAGATTTATTGTAGAAAATGAAGCAGTGTGTCAAGTGGTTTGGTTGATAAGGATCTTACCTAATTTGAAGGAAGAAAAAGTGAAAGCAATCACCATATTTCGTGATAATAGGATCTTACTTGATATAAAGGAAGAACAAGTCGAACCAACCACCATATTTCATGGTAATATGTCTCTCATTTCTTTTATAAAAAATACTTATTTTCATGTTAGAAGTAAACATATAAAAATAAATAAAAGTTTATTCATGAACAAGTTGAAATTGGTTAAATATATATGGAGTTTTGTAGGTGTGGGAAGTAGTTCGCAAACATCTTCACCAAGCCTATAACCATTTGAAAATTTTAGTGATTAAGAAAGGATTTAGACATTGTTTTTTTGGATCAAGCCTTATATAGCTTGTTTTAATGGCTTAGGACAAAGGGGAGTTTTGGAATTTACTCATTTGTTAAATTAGATTTTTTTGAAATATGTCTCATCTATTCCAAGCAGGTCAATCATTAGTCAAAAATCTTATTTTGTGTCCACCTCATAACTTAGTGGTGAAGTTATCTTTTAAAGAAGGACAAGTTAACTTATCTATTAAGTTTCCTAATTTATAAAAGGAATGAATGTTTTTCAATTTCAGTGATGCGTATGTAATCTAAGACAAAGCTCGTAGTGGGGCATATACATTGGTCATATTTACAAAAAAAATTATCCTTTGTATACTCTATTTCATGAGAGAGATTTGGTATTAAATCTTGTTACCCTGTAGATGAGTGATTGCTCTAGGCAATGCAAGTTTGTGCATAACCTTGCATTGATGTAGCTTTTTTTTTTTTTTTTTTAAATAGTAAGATATATTGGTTGTATATATTTACAAGTTTCTATTATTTCGTTCTTTATTTCAATAGAAAGTGATATAATCTATTACATGCTCACACAATTCCATTGTCTCCATAGTTATTTGGTTCATTCCACTATGTGATTGGATAGAGAAGCCATCTCTTTGTATCCACCACTCTGCCCTATTTGGGTGAAAAATTAATTTTATTTTTGAAGAATTAATTTGATACTCCTATTCTATTTAACTTCTAAAATCTAAACAAAAAAATCATAGAACTTCCACTTCAAAACTATAAAATAATTTTTAAATACATTTGAAGTCATCATGTGTTTATACTATTTAAACATGATGTGACCACATTTTGTTTCCAAGTGATGATACTATGTTTTAGCCAATGTGGTGTAATTACTCAAATTGGGATGTATACAATATTAAAATTGTTAATTCATTATTTTTGAAATGATTGACCATTGTATATCTATAAAACAAGTAAGAAAAAAGTTTAAAAGCCCCATGTAATCACACTTTAAATATGAATATATGACTATTTTCTTGACTCGGATTAAAGATGTCTCTATCAGGGCATTGTCATCACTGGCATTTTGAACAAAGTATATACATTAAACCATGTTAATGTGACTAGTATAATGGGAAATAGAATTTTGAAGCAATCAATCATGTCATACTACTTTTCCATCTCATTAAATTTAAACAACTATAGAAGCTAACATGTTTACAATTTTATTTCATTCTATGTGACAATGCAAGATGTAAGAATCAAAATATTATAGGGTTTAATATACATTAGTTAAAAAATATTTTGTTATTCAATTTATAATAGATGTTGAGTAAGAAAGTTGATACTAATTTGTGAATTTCTTTTAATTTCGATGACTTTGACCTTAGAATAAATAGTTAGAGAAATTCATTTGATTAAATATTTTACCTAATTCATCGTATTTATATGAAGATTTAGTTTGAAATCCTTTTATATGTAATTCAATTTGTTAATCACTATACAATTTAAACATAAGGCTTAATAAGAAATTTCTCTAGCACATATTTTTCTACACTACTACCACTTCTTATTTTTGGGTGGGTTAGCTTAGCTTATGATCCAATATCTTATTGTTGTCACATACCACACCATTTCCCTATTGTATATAGTTTCTCTAATACCATCATGATATGCACCTGTACACACTATAAAATTGCATAATTTGTTTGATACTACTAAGATAGGTGAACTAGTCAAATTATCCTTAAGGTCTTGAAATTTTCAGTAAAACTACTTTGATCACATTGATTTCTTTTCTTTCCTTTCATGATAAGTTGTAGCATATTCAAACCTAGAAACTTCATTCACAAATCAATAATAACATCTCGTTAAACGCATGAATTAAGTAACCAATGTCACATTGGTTATACAAAGCCACTATAAAATATCCTCAAATAGAGGAATCTACTACAATAGCCTCCTGAAATATAATATACTCCATCTATATTACCATTGTCTAAGAAAACTCACACTTCACAAAATTGACATACTATTTATTATCTGGGAGATACAATAGTACTCACATGTGCCTCCATCGACTTGGAATATAATAATTGATATTATTTAGGAACAAAAAAATAAATTATTCTAGAGTATAGTATGTTAGTCCAAATAATACAACTATATTCTCATTGTGGCTAAAATGGGTATGATTTATTTTGCAATGGATATTAGCCTCATGGATGTGATGTTGATGTAGCTTGACTTTAGATCTATCTTACAAAACACTCTTACACATTATATTTATTCAAATAGGTCATATACCTTAGGAAAAGGGTATCAACTGTTTAGCACAACAAAGTGATGCCAAACTAAAATGGGATGTGAAAGAATTTTTTTTTTTAAATTGAAAAATTAGTGAATAGAGAAAGTGAAAAAAATAGACGAGAATTTTTTTTTAAAAAAAGAAGAAGACGTGAAAATGGTATTTTTGTTTACCAAGGTGCATAGGTTGAATAAAATGAAAAAATATAAATAAAATATCATTTCATCTATCGATGTGTTTAGGTGGTCTTTTTGAAGTTTGTGAAAAGTTCCCTAAATCATGTATTTAATATATTTTTTTTTTCTCACAAAGGTAATGTAATTTTCTAATTTGACTATGTAGTGGCTCTTAGTTGTAGTTACAACGGAATACAATAAATTTTGTAATGTAGTTGCATTTATATTTTATTCTACATTGGTTGTGTTTGTAATAGCACTCGTGGTAAATGCCTATATAAGAAAGGCATATGAACAATTGTAATCAAGCTCTTTGAGTGTAAGATCTTAGTTAGAATCTCTTGCTAAAGATCTTGAGATAGAGGCTCTTATGGTGGAAGCTCTTTGGTTCTCAGCTATATGTGGAAGATATCTCGGTGGAATCTCTTAGTTTGTAAGCTAGTTTGAGGCTCTTAGTTTGTAAGCTCTAATATTGGAAGCTTTATGATATTTTAAAAAGGTTGATGTCTTTAAATATTAATATATTCTTGTAAAGAAATTTTTCTTCTCTTTATGTCCATTTTGTTATTTCTTGGGATAAGAATTTGTAAGGGTGGTGTCACTTCTTAATAATTAGAATCAGAGATGTCCTTCATCAATTGTGTTATAGTAAGAGTTCCTAAGAGTTTATACAAACCACTAAATGTGAGGCAGTTTGCACCAGGAGCTTGGATTAGTGAATTTTGTTATATGAGTACATGATTATGGATAAGAGGAAGAAGAAGATGAATTTTTTGATTGGATGGATTCATAGGATTCCTAGACTTGATAAAATTAGAGCAAGACAAATGAAATAGATAGAATACTAGGTTTGAAGAAGTAAGTGGATGAAATCAAAGCTGAGTTGCAAAAGATAAAAGTGATTCAATAGAAAAGATATGATGAGAATCATTTAGATGTGAGAAAGAATGAAGATGTCATGAAGTTTCATCTATGTGGTATGAAAAAAAGAGGAAGAGCATGAATATGAACATATTTGTGAACCTACAATTGAAGAAGATGACTTGTGAATGATGTTGGAGTTGAGGAAAGATCAACCTACAACTCCTAAGAAGTACATCATGCAAACACCTTTCATTGAAAGAGAGGAGAAAATATTTAAAGGTTGGAATTCACAACTCCATAGACGAGACATTTTTGATGAGGAAAAAGAGAATTGTTATTCAAGAAAAAAGTGTTAATTATAAAGACATATGAATCTTTATAAAAGGGATTCAAAACCTTAATAGGAAACTAACCTAGTTGTATGATAATAATTAATAAAAGTTTTGATTATTATATGCCTAAATTTTTTGTTAAGAAAACTAGAGTTAATAAGAAAACAACTTATTACTCAAACACCCCTTAAGATGAACTTAAGGAGTAGCTGAAAACTAAAAAATGCTACTAAAAGAGAATTTAGGTCCCAAAAGGAAGGCCTAATGAGATACTTGATCAAAACCAACTCCTATAAAGAGGAGAAATATAGAAAACCATAGCGGAAAAACCCTAGTCCAAAAAGAGATGGAAAGAATGTTGAAATACTAGTGAAGGACTACAAAAGCCTCCAAAGTAGAGAATGTCTTAGAAGATGGGGAAGAAAGGTTGATCATGAAGAACACCACTAAATCTTGAAGAAGTTATAAAAATCTATCAATAAGTAACTAACGACATGGTAAACTTCTAGAAAAATAGAACTTTACTAGGTAGAAAAGACTATAATCTATATGAGGGTCATTAGAAGATACCACTTGAATCAAGAGGCACACAAAGGCTAAAAAAATGAACTCAAAGATACAAGCACAATGAAAAAACAAACCCTAAAGAGATTATCAATCAAACATGAGGGAATTAATTGAAAGTAAGAACAAGAGGAAGAGTGTTTATATGATAAATGACCCATCTCATTGAAATGCATAGGTAATCATCCCTTACATTCACCTAGTAGATATGAACAAATATTGAGTGCTTCATTTAGTATATCAAACCAAGAAAGCATAAGAACCAATAGAATAACCCCTCAAACCCCTCCCCACCGCCGATGAAATCAAGGGTTAGGTTACAAGAAACTAGAAAAATTTGGGCAAAAGAATTGCATATCAAGGAACCACTATCAAGATCAACAAAAGAATATAAAATAGTGTATTAAGGTGATCAATCATGCACACACCATCAAGATAATGTCACAAAACATAAACTAACATGAAAAAAGTAGATGGAAGAAAGAAGGCAAACAATTAACCCCTCATGATACTTTAATTAGATTATTTTATGTACAGTAAGTGACAAGATATAGTGAATTGCAAGAATACAATAATATGTGTGAGTTTCCTTAGATGATACTGCTCAAATCCTAAGTTAAAACAAGGCAAGAACAATTGAAACTAAAATATAGAAGAAATAGGACACTTTATCTCAAGGAATTTGCAACAAAGAAATACAATAGAGATCTACAAAAACTAGAGGAGACTTAAGGATGATTCAACAAAATTTATAGGCTAAGAAAAATCATCTAAACAAATGAAAATGATCCTTAGGACTAATATAACCAATATATCAACCAAAGTGAAAAAAAGAAAAACACTAAATATGATATAGTTAGAGTAGAATCTTGACAAACAACTATGATTAAGGGAAAGAGTACACAAATACCTTCCAACAATATCAAGAATTACCAAATCCAACATTATATGCCCATGATATGTCTCCTATAATAAAAAATAGAAATCCAAAGTTTGATGGAAAAAAAAATATAAAAATGCATCAAAACTAAGATATGTCTATACGATCATGAAGGGGTTGGAACTATCATTCTAGTGATATTTCATTTACAAAAAATACAATTTTTAGTTGTGATATATGAACAAAAATCCATTAGGAGGTCAAAATTGAGCCATAAGGGAAAATAAGCATGATAATGTAGGCACTGATGTCATCTTGTGATGAGAACCTAGATGATAAATGGTCATTGAGGTAACAAATGCCTGGAAAGATACACCCTTCCAAAAAAACTATTTGACTATTAGAATAGGATTCATTGTGAGGGTATGTGCAAGATCATGGTGTACCAAAAAGTGGCGATCTAAAAAATATGTAGTTTTGAAATTTCTCAAACCATGTCAAAATTTTTTTTTTTTTTTTTTAACACACCCATCCTAATACCAAACAAAAAGATCAGTACCTTTATAGGACCTTATATATCATTGAATAGAAACTCTACATGGTCAACTTAAAAATTTTCTCAAAAATGTGTTTCTGGCCTATTTTTTTGTGTTTTTTTTACTTCAAACATGTATCTGACAGCTTTTTTTCAGCCAATTTTTCTAGTGTAGTTACATATAAAGTGTTAACTGACACATTGATTGAAAAACAAATATAACTTTTAAATGGTACAACATTTTTAAAATCCAAAAGATACATCACATTCTACACCTCTTCTATTATAAGGGCAAAAATAAAATAAAATTTTGTAGATTTTTTTTATTCCAAAAATACTATAGTTAAAAATTCATATTTAATTATTTATTTAGAATAAAAAAACCCAAAAATATGCTTCGCATCAGGGCATGAGTCTATTTCTTCTATCTAGTATCTTATTAAAAAATATTATCATTAGGTTTTGATTAAGGTGGTAAGACATACGTCTACTTCTTATTGTTGCCATGAAATTTTCGTAATATGATATTAAAACTTAAATTTTTGACCAACCAAATTTTATTTTTTTCAGATGAAACCTAGTAATTTAGAAACTAAATTCAAAATGTTAGAGAGTTTTTATCTTAATTTTTTTTTTAATAAAAAGTTCATAACAAGTTGAAAATTGCACATTAAGTTGCCATAACCCCAGTTTGCTAATTTTCCATTACCACTTAAGGGCATAAGTTGGTTGACCATGATCATACACATACCTGTGACTAAAAAAATATGCTAGAGCTAGAAAACTAATAAGGTGGCAATAAAAAGTTTCATATGCTAAGAAACTGCCAAGAAAGTGAAAAGAAAAAAAAAAAAAAAACTTACCATAGATGAGAAATGACTTATAAATGCATAAAAGATTCCTTTGACATGAAACAACGAAGGGGTTTTACAAACCACCAAGGACATGGTAAACCAATCGAATAAGAAGAAAACTACCAAAGAAAGCATACAAAAACTAAATCATTCTTTGACCTATAGAACAAAAACATGTCCCCCAAAATAATGGTGCCTTAAGTACAAGATATATATTCTTTCCTCAAATACAAAAAAACAAGGAGATCGTGTTTCCTCTATGGAGTTTGTGTGGGGCCTACATGGAGCTCACATGGAGACCTTAGAGGAAGGACAATGCAAGAGTGTCCCACTTATTGGTAACACTTTCAAGGATTACGTACTAGAGAAAGACTGGTGGTCGTTCCAAAAAAATGTTGTTCACTCCTTAGGGCTAGAAAATGTGGCATGGGGGATGGAAAAACAAATTCTAATGGTGGGTGAGCACAAGAAAAATAGTCACTGCATACCATGGTCAACACATGCATTGAAGAATGGAGGAGCTACCAGACTATCTATACATGTAGGGAACTATTAGGAAATTTGGCCCAAGACACGTGTCTTCCCAAGGATAGGATGTCTAGGCCTATGTAGGGAAAATATAGGTTGGACACACTTTAATTACAAAGCCACCTTCCTTTTAAAATTCAACACCATACTACTTTTATAATAGAGAATAGTCGACATATAGGTTTTAATAAAATAGATGTTCTACAATTCAAATAATATATTTATTATTTTTTCTTTATAAAATGCATAATTACTTCACTGGAGTATGTTTTGAGGCCATATAACCTAGGTAGATTTTTTTTCCCTTAGAAAACATTTTTTTTCAAACGGAACAAATTTTATATGGAAATGGGGGGTTTTGGGTGCTTTGGGCTTAACCATGATGTATGTTTGGGATTAAAGTGACCCAAATTTAAGGTCCCCCTAGATAAGATAAAAAAATTATATAAAATACTATATCTCAAAACTAAAGAGAAAACTCTCAAGAAGAGAACATGTACATGAAAGCATGGGCCTCTTATACCATCTTGAAGTTGTCGAAAGATTAACCCAAAGCTCTCAACAATCATTGGATGCAAAATATGTCATAGAAAGAGAGGAACAAAGCTATAGAGGCTGGAATTCAAAAATGCACACATGAGACATTCTTCATGAGAAAAAGGAGAAATTCTAATTTAAAAAGTGTTAATTACAAAGAGAGATTTTTCCTTATAAATGGATATCAATATTTGAATAGGAAACTAACCTAGGTTGCATGATAACAATTAATAAAATAATTATTTAATATATATGTGAAGTTTATCTTAAGTAAACTATACTTAATAAGAAAACATAGTATTATACTCATAAATGAAGATTACACAAGTATGTGAAGAGATTGATGCCTTAGTTGGACATCAAAAGAGAGAATTGATTGCATGCCCTATTGAAGACACAAAATAAGAAAATAAAGATGAGGAATGGAACACTTAATTATTTTTAAATCATGGCATCCTCAATTTTAGAAAGATTTTGAAGATATTGATTCTAGTTTGCACAAGGATTTTTTTTGTATGAAAATAAAGATTTATATGGTATTGTTGAGCTTATTATAGTTTCATTAAATCCTAAAATATTGGAGGAGAGTGAGATTTACACATGGTAATTGTTAATTAAAAAGGAATATTCTTTGCAACATATAAATGTTCCAAGTAGGTGTTCCAATGAAAACTTCATTTTGTGAATCCATAATCACAAAAAAATCTATTTCACGTGTTTCGTGTAGGAGAATTTGACATTACAAAATAAAATGCGACATGCTAGGTAAAATAAAATAAAATTACGAGAGAGTGAGACTGATGAAATAGAAGAAAATAAAAATGAAAAATAGAATAGAAAAAGATATTTTCATTTATCAAAGTGCATAGGAAAATTAAAAATTAAAAAATTAAAAACATATGCCACTTCATTTATTGAGGTAGGTAAGTGACATTGTAGAAGTTTGTTGAAAGTTCCCTAAATCATGCATTTCATATTTGTTGTAGCCCACAAAGGAAAGTGATTTTATAATTGGACCACATGGTGGTGGTTAGTTTTAATTGTGTGGGAATTTAATATTCATAATAATGTAGTTATATTTATCTTCTATTATGTATTGTTTGTGTTTGTGATGTCTTGGATCATAAATACCTTAATAGGCAAGCCATCAAAGCATTTGTAATCAAGCTCTTTGAAGTGAAAGATCTTAGCGTGTAAGATCTTAGTTAGAATCTCGTGTTGAAGCTCTTGGGATGGAATTTCTTTTGGTGGAACCTCCTTGGTTATAAGCTATTTATGGAAGCTCTCTTGGTGGAAGCTCTTAGTTTTCAAAGTAGTTGAACATTGTTTGCAAGTTCTCATATATTGGAAGATTTCTTATATTGTAAGAAGTTGGATTTCCCTAAATATTAATGTATGGTTCCTAAAGAATTATATCTTCTATTTATTTGCAAATTATTCGTTCTTTAGTTATGAGTTGGTAACTTTGGTCTAGCCCTTCATCATTGATATCAGAGAAGTTCTTCATCAATAGTATTATAGAAAGAGTTCCTAATCATTTAGACAAGTTGTTAATGCAAGTTAGTTTGAACAAAGACCTTGGATTGGGAGTAGTTAATTTTATGGGTACATTGTTATGGAGACGAGGAATAAGAAGACACATTTTGTGATTGAATGGATTCTTAGGATTCGTAGTATTGAGAAAATTAAACGTAACAAGAAAGAGATACCATACTAGATTTGAAGAAGCAAGTCGATAAAATAGAAGTGAAATTACAAAAGAGAAAATTGATTAATTAGAAAAGAAACCATGACATTCATTTAGGTGCAATAAAGAAAGAACAGGTGAATCAATTAAATCTCTTAATAAAGTAGTCCTAACAGGTTGTATTGATATCCTCTAAAGGTGCTTACTTAATTGTAAGTTGAAGTCCTTTAACAACACACAATTTTAATAGGGTGTTGAAATCCTTTAATAGAATAAGACCTAACAGTCTTTGTAAGCCTTTAATAGGGAAAACCTTTCATAGGGAAAATCATGTTTCATGATCAAACATTGTAACCTTTATTTCATACACTTTATTATTGCAGTAGTGAAGATTTGTGGTTGTCACCCCCACCCTAGGTTTACCTTCTCATTGGAGGGTTTTTGGTCCACACAATACATAGAGATAGGCACTACTAAGCTATTTGCAAATGTAGACTCAAATAAATTTGATGCAAAAATTGCAAATCTAATTGAAAAGTGTAGAGCCCAAGCTGAAGAAATTAAAAGTCTCAAGTTAGAGCAAGAATTACAAGCCATATTACTATGTGAGGTGACCAAATAGAAAAAGAAAGCAGTAGAAGACAAAGCCATGATTGAAGATGAAAAAAGAGTTTTGACCAGCAGATTGGAAGAGAGATCATTAGAGGTAACCAAGATTTCTAACATGCACTTAGAAAGTTTGAGTTAACTAATGAATACCAACAATGAACTGAAAGCCAAGGATATTTTGATAACAACACAAAACTTATAGAATGAACATTTGAGTAATGACCTAAAAAGTGAAAAGGAGTGTATTAAAAGTTTCAATAAAAGTAGTAAACCCATCATGTACTTTGAACAATTGATGGCATCCCCTATATTGAACAATGATACATCTGGATTGGGATACACAAGTACCGAGGAAGGAGAATCATCAAAAAGTGTTGAAAATAGGACCAACACAGGTAAGAGTTCCAAACCTACTTCTCATAATTGTGGTTAGAAATGATGTACTGCCAACATGCGTAGGAGGAAAGCTTTAAATCAAAATGATAAGAAAAATAGAATTGGTCACTACCATAAGTGCAATAAACAAGGCCATCAAGCACATGAATGTAGAATCGAGAGCATGCGCACTCAAAGATTTGAAGCATATTGTTACAACTATTAGAAGTATGGACATGGAGAATTTGAGTGTAGATCCAACCCAATATGGTCATCAAACTAGCAAACAAAGGTAAAGAACAATGACAACTTTTGCAATTGGGACTATAATACAAGGTATAGTTGTCACTACTATCACAATTATGGACACATTCCTAAAAACTATATTTGAACACACTTAAAGAGTGACTACAAAAATTGGTTGAGTCAAGCCACATGTTTTAGCTATTTGAAGACTGGTCACATCAATTGATATTTTCCAAAAAAGGAAAAGGGAAGGCAAATTTTGAAAATTTTAGAAATGAAATGAATAAGACATGGAAGAGAAAGGGGAACTACAAGACATAAAGTGGAGAAGGGATCACTTTACCCAATGGGTTAGGTGATCACACCTTATCAAATTAAGTAATCAAGAGGTATGCAGGACTGATATAAAAAAATTATATCATACATTAGTTCCAAAGGATTTAGTTCTAAAAAGATTACATAAGCATGAATAAAGATGCAAAGAGTTAATAGGAATCAAAGAAAATCTTTAAGTTTTTCATGTTATTACCAAGCATGAAAAGTTTCCTAAGATTGCCAAGTAAAAAGCTAGTTGATTTTGAGCTAACTGACTAGCTTGTTGATGTTAAGCTTGTAATGGTTGGCAAAAAAATGGAAAGACTAGTAGATGTTGAGTGAGCCAGAAATTAGTTGATACCAAGGTTACAACTATGTAAGCACGTATCATTAATTGTAGTATCTTAAAAGGGTATTTGATTGATTTAAGCTCATTCAACATCAATCAAAATTGAGAAAAAGAAAGAAGAGCTAAAGGAAATTTGGAAATTTTATCTAAAGCATTTGAGGAGATTTGTGTAGTTGTTTGACATTATTTCTTTAGATTTTACAAGGTATTTATTGTGTGCCGAGCTACACTATTTTGAATATCATAAATCCTAGATTTATAAAAAGGCATCTAGTTCTTTAAAACCAAAAGGTGTAGAGGGAAAAGAAAATTTAAATTTTTAGTTGGTTAGCAACAAGGTAAAACAACATATTTTTTGGGTCATTCCATACATAGCATACAAACAAGATCCCTCTAGTGTGCTATCTATGATACCACCAAAAGTTTCAATGATTCAAGATGCCATAAAATGTCATAACTATAAGATTAGTATTATTGGAGACATGGAAATTCGAGAAGCATATGGAAAACCTTGTGAAAATGGTGTCTTGAGGGGAGAATTCAAGATAGTAGAAAAGAAAGGGTTAACTCGTGCCCTACATTTTCCTAACATTTTCAAAACTAAATGGATCGGGATTGTTTTGAGTAGAATTCATGATAGCTTAGTGTGGTTAGATAATGGACCAATCGAAATCATGAAGAGAATAATGCATAGGGTAACAGGTCATGCAACCCTAGATCAGCCAAAGACTATGAGAAGTGAGTCCAAAGAAGTCATTGAAAAGAACACAAGAGTAGTGTGGAAAAAGAGAGGAATGACCATAGACACCATCACAGATCCTTTGATAGATTTTGTAGTAAGGGTGATTTTGCACATGAATTTTATTAATCAAGTAGATTAAATAGTGTACCCTACATTCTAGTGGATATGGGATACATGATTGTGAAGAAGGATCATACATATGATCTTGCTGAGATGCAACTACAACAATTAATTGAAAACCTAGGAGTAATAAGGAAAACAAAAAGTGCTTAGTGTAAATTCAGATCTATTTTGATATGTGTCTTCTTTTACATACAAAATACATTTCCTATATTTGGTATTGTTGCATGGAACACAAATAGATCTATTGCAGTTCAAATAAGAGAGCTTGTTGAATAGTTAGGTGAAAATTTTGAGTCAGTAACGACTGGTTATTTTAAAGATTTCAAACAATCCATGAATAAGAGATTAAGGATTCCAATATCATTAGTGGAAATATATTATGATGATGTTTGTTTCCTAGTTGATGCTCATCATACATTTTTTCAAGTGATAATTCCTAAAGTAAGATGGCTAAGGCCATTAGGTTATGAAATTAATGTTGATGAAGCCTCTATAGCAATAACAACATTACTTTCATAAGAAGTAGACAAAGATGCCAAAGCCTTTGGTAACTATGAGATGGCCATGTCAAAGATTACTATAGAGTTGAAGATTGACTCTATCATCAAAAGGAAGGATAAAATAGTAATGAAACTAAAAGAAAACTTTGGTGAAGGTGCCAAGTAGGAAGATGAAGAGGAGGAAGACACTTAGATTCAAGAACCACTTTCATTGACATAGGAACAGGGTGAAGAAGCACCTATTCCTACTGATCAGAAGAAGACAAAGGCTAAGGCACAAGCATTGACAAAGCCTAAAAAGGTTGCTAAACCAAGCTAGCCCAAACCAATAGCACCTACAACAAAAGGCCAGTACACATGTCATTGCACAAAAGGATAAAGAAAAAGCCAAACCTATAGAGTAGGAAGGTGGAGCATAGAAAAGACCAGGATAATATATATTTCTTAGGTTGAAACTGATGAGGAAAGAACAAAATCTTATGACAACAACCAATTCCAAGTGGTGAGTCATAATCCATCCTTAAATCTAGAAAACTTACTTGAGAATGTTACAAACAATGTCAAATTATTAAATTTTTCTCACATTGATTTTGAAAACCTTGGAAAAGTTGAGAAAAATCAAGTGGAGGAGGCAATATATGTTGTGATGGCTACTTTTAAGAAAGAACCCCTAGAGATTGCCAACTCCATACCTAAAAGCCTATATGAAAGAGTTGAGAAAAAATAACACTATTGTTTAGATACAGAAAGGAAAATTAGAGAAATAACCCTCGCTCATGTTATCTGAGAACTTAGTGAGGTAAAGATAGCTAAAGCCATAAAGAAATATGATGTTATATTTGTTCCAAAATATAGAGCATTCAACATATTACAGAACAACATAGAGGATTTTTTAAAGAACACCACAAAAATTTGGAAAATTGTATGTATGGGCTAGCCACACTCAAAGTATTAGAACAAGAACCTATTGAGGTTGAAGATGATGAAGATGATGACAATAATGAAGGCATAATTTAGGGAGGTACTGAAATGAATGTATAGGATCAGGAAACATCTAAGAAAGAGAAGCAACTAGAATAGAGTTTAAAGGATAAAAAAATGCCAAATGTCAGCCCTCCATAGATAATAAATATAAGTACTGAAACTGTCATAGTAAAGGATGTTTCTGATCTCACAGTGTAGAACATCAATCCTGTAATAGAGGAAGACTTGAAAAAAATACATGATCAATCTAGACTATAGGCTAAATTGTGTAACAACCCCGTATTGGTGACTGTAGATGAACTTCAGAAACCAGTGCCTAAAAATACAAGGGAGGAGGTAAAAATACAAGAACCACCTACAATCACCCCTCAAGTCACTAGTGTACAACCTTCAAAAAATATAATAGATGTTGCACTAGAAAATGTTAAGATAATTGAAAAGGATAAAATGGGAACACAAGTCACTAAGAACCATAGAGTAAAATAATTTAGATAGATTCATCAGCACCTCCAACACAATTCTAAGCTGTAATTCAAAGAAATGAGAGAAAAAAGGAGAAGCCTAAAGAGACTAAGTTAACAACCAAGCCGAAGGAACAAGCAACAATTCAAACACTTATAAATTTACTAGTATCTGGCACTTCTTCTAGAAAAAATCTTTAGAGGCAGAAGAGGTAATAACATATGGAGATGTGAGCCTAGATGAAGAATTTTTTTTGCCAAAATGTGATTATGTAGCAATAGTAATTGAGTATATGGGTATACTTCAAGTTTCCTTGGTTAGAAAGAAACATCAAGAACTACTCAGAAGGGAGCATAGCGAAAAGAAAGCTTTGCTTGACATTAAAGACATCTTCTTCAATGCATTCAGTCTACCTACTCTAGATGAAACAAAGCCATTTACTAAATAATAGACTAACATAGTGGAAGTGATGTAAACCTTGATACTAATGAAAAATTGTTAGAATGGTCTGAGAAGAAGTTTCAACATAAAGTGAATGAGAAGAGATCCAGTGATATAGCACTTACACAAGTTGCATTGACAACTAAGATAGAAAGTGTCAAGCAAGAACTAGAGAACATTTTCTCTCTATACACCAAACTTTGTAATCCTACACTTTTCACATGAGAAATAAATAATCATGTCTTGAGGTTCGAAAGCCAAATGAAGTCATCTAGAGCTAAATTTCCATTGACTCAAGCTCAAAGTAAGAAACACTTTAGGAGGCTATTGCTAACCCAGAGTCAGTTAGCAACATTGTCTATAAATGAAGCCAATATAAGGGCTAAACTGATAAGCATCTAGACTACATTGAATCATCACATGGAGTTAGGCTATGTAGAAAATCTTATGAAGAAAGGCCCCAATATTTCTACATTATATGGTCTAGTGTACCTCGTTGTTGAGGTGACCATCCAAATTAAGTCTTTGGAGGTAGCTTGTGACAATTGGGATGCCGCTATTAAGATTATTCTTAAGGTCCATAAATCCTTTTTGGACAAACACATTATTAGTGTATAACCCATTGACATCAGTGTCAAAAAGTGAGAGTAGGAGCATGAGAGTATAAGAGTATGGGGGAGCAAGCATGAGAGAGCAAGAGCAAAGGGAGAGTAAGAGCAAAAAGAAAAAGAAATAGAAAAAGAGTATTAGTGGAGGCACATCTACTTAGCGGGAGTAAGATTGAGATTGAATAGACATAATAGATCAAATAACTCGAGGAAAATTATAAGACTTTTGAGGTATACGTTGTTGAAATTTTTTGATAGTTTGAAATCTGTTTAGAAGCCAAATAATAGTTTATGTTATGCTCGTAAGAATAAGAGTATTAATGCATGACCAAGTGTTTTTGAAACCCATGTCAAAGGGGGAAATTTTTGATCTCATATTGGTTTTGACAAGTGTTTATACACTTAAGTCATTTACTTAGTTCATGCCAAACAAGTAGTATATGTTGAGCACAACATGTATAGGTTAGAACATCTTGTGTTAACAATAAGTGTTCAGTAACTCATGTGCCAATTCACTCAATTGCCAAGAAGATAGTATATACCAAGTGATTCAAGAGCTAAGAAAGTAGTGCATTTTGAGTCATTCAAATGTTGAGTGACAATACTGAAACTAGTATATGCTGAGCATAGGGGAATTCAATCGTTGAGTAACATAGTTTTGTCATTGTTGTTTCTATTGGCACAAACTACTACATATTGAATTATGATATTTTTGTGATAATGATGAATCTTAAGTTGAAATTCCTATGCATTACATGTATCCAATTAGGTAAAATGAAGGTTTAAGTTGCAATACGGGGAATCAAAACTATTGATTCATACTTAACCCTAAGTCACCTAAGTCTTCTTAAGGAGGAAAAACCCTAAAATTTCTAATAGCATGAAAGGGAATGAATGAATGATCAAGGAGAGTTTTTCATGTGCAAACTAGGGAATTCATGATGACCAAGGTATTATGATCTTAAATTGTATTACAGAATTAGTTAAAGGAGAATAGAGGAAGGAAATAGTGAACAACAAAGAGACGTTTGATCAAGAAGGATCAAGTATACATTAGTTTAGAGGTGATCTATCATCAAGAAACAAAGTGTTAACCATAGGATTAATTCTAGGACATTCTAATAGGTGAATCGCTTAAATCTCTTAACAAAGTAGTCCAATAGGCTGAATTGAAATCCTCTAACATGGTGCTTACTTAATTGTGAGTTGAAGTCCTTTAACAGGGCACACATTTAACAAGGTGTTGAAATCCTTTAATAGGGTAAGACCTAATAGTCTTTGTAAGCCTTCAATAGGGAAGACCTTTCATAGGTTAGATCATGTTTCCTGATAAAACATTATAACCTTCATTAGATACACTTTATTACTATAGTAGTGAAGATTTGTGGGTGTCATCCCCACTGCAGTTTTATCTTCTCATTGGAGGGTTTTTGGGTAATCATATCTTGTGTTATATGTGTGAATGCTTACTTGTTTACATGCTTTACATGTTATTTCATTTTACTAATTAAATATTTGAGATGGATGTGTGGTCAGTATTTTATGCATTAAAAGATTGAAGCACTCATTCAGCCGCCCCCCCCGCCCATTTGAAGCCTACCATTTCGATTGTAATTCAAACAAGTACATATGCACATTCGAAGAGAAAAGGAATAAGTTTTAAAACATTTTAGAAAGAGGACGACTTGAGCAGTGAAGGACTTCATAGAGATATCTAATGCAGGAGCATCCAGAGGTATAAGGGCAATCCTATGTCACCCAAAAAAAAAAAGTACTTAGACTTAGTTTCTGTTTCATGTGTTTTCATTTTTGGGCACCCATTTGGGTCAAATAAAGGTTCCAACTCTCACAATTCAACTATCAGCGTGCTAAAAAATCCTGAAAAAATAGGAGCATGCAATTTGGCCATCATTTTGGTGACCTAGAAGGTGTGAATTGGCTAGATGAATGTAATTGTGATTTAGAGCATTCTAGAAAAAAGAATCAGGTCAAAAGGCCCCATGGTTTGAAATTTATTGCAGTTATTCAAGTTTTGGAGACCTCTTAAGAATGCTTCAAAGTCAGGTTAGGGGCATTAAATGACCTCAAAAAGGGCCAAAACATGGGGAAGAGTGAAGCTAGTCCATAGGGCTATAGAGCGCTTCGAGAGCTTTTCGAAAATGTAAACGGTTCGTCAATCAGCACTACGGTTCAAAAGTTATGCCTCCCAAAATTTTGATTACCATTTCTGGATTCTTCTAGATTTGTACCAACTTCTAACGCAGCTTCTAGAACCTTCTATTTGGTCGGTGGATGCCTACTAGCACTTTCTAGAATGTACTCCTAGTCCTTAACCCTCCGGGGTCTATTTAAGGAGATTTATGGAATTGTAAAAGGAAATTCAGAGTGGAGTTTGAGAGGAGGTACTTAAAGGAGAAATTATCTCCAGATTTATGCTATTGTAAGCCCTTAGGGCATGTTTTGAAGTTTATTTTCTCTGTGCTATTTGTACTAGCTTATTTTCTCAGTTAATATAATTTTCCCCTTTCTGTTGTGTCTATTCCGTTCTTGGGTTGTGTCCCCATCAAGTGGTATCAGAGCTAGTTCTCCTGAGTGTGTAGACAGAACGCCGACTGTGAGGCAATTGCACCAGAATTGTGTGGTTGTGGGTTTGAGTTAAGAAGATGCCTCCATGAAGAGAGCATGGTGGAAGGGCCAAAGCTATTAATCCTGAGGAGGTTAGAGCCCTCCAAAGGTAGGTGCAGGCATTGCAAGAGGAGCTCCGTAGAGGAGCAAATGTTGCCACAGGTGATGACAGTGAGGATGACAATGAAGAAGAAGTAATGGAACCAGAAGGGGAATTTGACAGGGAAGTTCTGAATCATGCAGAGGAAAGGCTTTTTAGGGCCATTACTAAGTTTGGGAAAAGACCTACAATTGAAGTGGGTGTATTTTCAGGAAATCTGAAACCAGATGAGTTGATCGATTGGATCAATGAACTGGAAGAATACTTTGAGTATGAGGATATAAGGGACCTAGATAGGGTTAATTTTGCAAAGGCCAAACTGAAAGGCCATGCCAAAATCTAGTGGCAAGAGGTTCAATTGGAAAGAAACAAAAGAGGAAAGCAGAAGATCACAAGATGGGATCGCATGGTGGACAAATTGAAGAAGCAGTTCATTCCTATGGACTATGAGCTTGATTTGTTGAAGAAGATGCATGGGTTAAAGCAAGCAGGAAGATCAGTCCAAGAATATACAGAAGAATTTTACCGACTCTTGATTAGAGTGGGACATGCAGAAGAAAATAAGGAGAAAGTTGCTCATTATATCAGTGGGTTACGACCTAGCATCCGGGAGGAATTAAGTCTGGTAAGAATGACCAGTGTTGAAGAGGCATACTAGTTTGCCCTATGAGTTGAAGAGAAGCTGAATAAAAGGTTTGAAGGAAGACAAAGAGGGTGCGGTCAAGGAGGAAGGGGAAGCGGTAGATCATCTGGAGGCTACAATGAAACCCAAAAGAAAAATGAAGATGTGGGTACTAGTAGGAACCAGAGGAATGAGGGTTTCAACTGCTCCCATGATCAAGACTTTGGAAATCAGAGAGGAAGAGGTAGAGGATGTGGACAAGGAAGAGGAGGCTTTCGTGGTACTTATTTCCATTGCAATGAAGAAGGTCATCGTGTCTTTGAATGCCCTCAATGACAAGGAAGGACAAATAGGAGAGCTGAGGGCCAAGCTAGGGTTGCTCATGTGGATGAGGAGGAACAATCATCACATTCAGAGGATGTAGAAAGAGGAGAGACCTTGGTAAATGAAAGAGTCCTACTAAGTAGTGAGATTGAACTAGGACAACAGAGGAGTTTGTTCCATACCAGATGCAAGTGTGAGGATAAATGTTGTGACATGATCATTGATGGTGGTAGCACTGATAACTTGGTATCAGAAGAGATGGTATTTAAGCTGAAGCTCAAGAGGGAGAAACATCCCCAGCCCTATCGGATTGCTTGGGTAAAAGATGATCATAAGGTCCTGGTAAGTGAACAACGTTTAATGAAATTCAAAATTGGGAGTTACCATGATGAAGTTCTTTGTGATGTTATTTCAATGGATGTTTGCCATCTATTGTTGGGTAGACCATTGTAGTTTGATAGACATGCAGTGGATGATGGACATGCAAACACATACTCTCTGACAAAGGATGGATTTTGCCACAAATTGAAGCCCTTCAAAAAGGAAGGTGAAAAGGTATGTAGTAGTGGTAGAATTTGTCTTGTTGATGGAAGGAAGTTTTTAGATGGCATGAAACATCAGCATATGTGCTATGCTTTGATTCCTAGGAAAGACAAAGAAGGTAGTAGTGAAATACCACTTGAAGTTTCAGATTTACTAGGGGAGTTTGGAGATATTATCTCTAATAATGTTCCAGATGGATTGCCACCAATAAGGCAAATTAGTCATGAGATAGATATGATTTCAGGAGCTAGTTTGCCTAACAAGGCTGCTCACAGGATGACTCCTACTGAAATAGAGGAGCTAAATAGAGAGGTTCAGGAGTTGTTGAGGAAGGGCTTGATTTGAGAGAGCCTGAGTCCATGTGCAGTACTTGTAGTACTCACACCAAAGAAGGATGGAGAGTGGAGGATGTGTATAGATTCTTGAGCTATAAATAAGATCACCATCAAGTATCGGTTTCCTTATGCCAAGAATGGATGATCTTATGGACTGCTTGAGTGGAGCTCAGTACTTCACAAAGATAGATCTCAAGAGTGGTTATCACCAGATATGGATTCAAGAAGGAGATGAGTGGAAAACAACCTTCAAGACCAAGGAGGGTCTTTATGAGTGGTTAGTCATGCCCTTTGGATTGACGAACACCCCAAGCACCTTCATGCGGCTCATGAATGAGGTACTCAAGAAGTTCTTGGGAAAATTTGTTATTTTTTATTTGGATGATATTTTAATTTTCAACAAGATTTTGGAAGAACATTTACTGCATATTCGTAGTGTCCTTGAAAGGCTAAGGGAAGAGAAACTATTAATTAATCTGAAGAAGTGTATCTTTGCAAAAAGGGAGTTAGTCTATTCGGGGTTTGTTATATCACCTGAAGGTCTCAAAATGGATCCAGAGAAGGTAAAAGCCATCTTGGAATGGCCTAATCCAAGGTCTGCTACTGAGGTAAGATCATTTCATGGTCTGGTTAGTTTTTACAGGAAGTTTATTAAGAATTTCAGTGGCATATGTGCACCCCTAACTGATACAATAAGAGGGGATAGAAAAGAGTTCAAATGGACAGCAGAAGCTGCGAGTAGTTTTGAATTGTTGAAGAAGAAGGTGATAGAATAGCCTGTGTTGCCACTTCCAGATTTTAGAAAAGTGTTCCAGGTGGATTGTGATGCTAGTGGCAGTGCTATTGGGGTTGTATTAAGCCAAGAAGGTAAGCCTATTGCATATTTTAGTGAAAAATTGAATGATGCAAAGAAGAAGTATTCTGTTTATGATCAAGAGTTCTATGCAATAGTTCAGGCCTTAAAGAAATGGAGGCATTATTTATTGCCAAAGGAATTTGTTTTGTATACTGATCATTGGGAATTATAGTACCTAAATAGCCAAGGTAAATTGAATCAGAGGCATATGAAGTGGCTAGAGTTCTTACAGAGCTATACATTTGTGTTGAAGCATAGAAGTGGAAAATCAAATAGGGTTGCAGATGCACTAAGTAGGAGACAGTTGTTGCTTACAGTAATGCAGGTTCAAGTAGTTGGGTTTGATGAACTCAAGAATTTGTACCCTGAGGATCCTGATTTTGCTGAACCATGGAAAGCTTATAAAGAACCTGTTGTTGTAGATAAAACCAAGTGGTTAGACTATTTGATTCAAGATGGCATGTTGTTCAAAGGTAGTCAATTGTGCATTCCAAGGAGTTCCATGAGAGAAAATCTGAATAAGGAAAAACATAGTGGAGGGATGGCAGGACATTTTGGTCGAGATAAGACCATTGCCATTCTTAGAGAACATTATTTTTGGCCTCAAATTTCACAAGATGTGAAGAAGTTTGTACATAGTTGCCAGGTTTGTCAAGTTTCCAAGGGGTTTAGTCACCATATTGGCCTATATCAGCCATTGGCTGTTCCATCAAGGCCATGGGAGGACATAAGTATGGATTTCCAAGGACACAAAGGGGTAATGACTCAATATTCATGGTGGTTGATAGGTTCTCCAAAATGGAACATTTCATTCCATGCCACAAAACTCATGATTCTGTCCATATTGCAGACTTGTTTTTCAAAGAGGTGGTAAGACTACATGGTCTTCCAAGGAGTATAGTTTCTGACAGAGATACTAAATTTGTGGGGTATTTCTGGAGGACATTGTGGAAAAAGTTGAGAACAGACTTGAAATTTAGTTCCATGCATCACCCACAAATTGACGGCCAAACAGAAGTGGTAAATAGAAGTTTGGGCAATTTGCTGACATGTTTAGTTGGGGATAAGCCCAAGGGATGGGATTTGATTCTACCACAGGAAGAGTTTTCTTATAATAACTTTGTAAATAGGAGTACTGGAAAATCACCATTCCAACTTGTATATGGGAGTAGCCCAAGGACTGCACTAGAACTGACGAAGATAGAACAAGGGGAGAGGACAAGTGCTGAAGCTGAGGAATTTGCTAAACATATCAAGCGTCTACATGAATCAAGGGGAGAGGTTCAGACACACATTACCTAGATGAATCAAGAGTATAAAGCTAGGGCTGATCAAAGGAGAAGACATAAGGAATTCCAAGTAGGGGATCTAGTCATGGTGCACTTACGAAAAGAAAGATTTCCAGCCGGTAATTACAACAAGCTGAAAATGAAGAAATTTGGCCCCTGCAAAATTTTGAAGAAGCATGACTCAGGAAATGCATATGAGGTGGACCTGCCAGATGGTATTCACATTTCTCCCATTTTCAGCATTGCAGATTTAACAAAGTATCATGATGATGGTGCAGATGAGGAGCTGGTGTTAGAGCCATGTCCAATTCCTGCTTCTAAGAAGGAGGAGATAGAAGACATTCTGGATGATTGTGTGGGTAGGAGTACTAGAAACAGGCAGTATGAAGAGTATTTGGTCAAATGGAAAGGATGACTGATCGAGGACTCAACTTGGATTTCAGTAGCTGAGGTTTCCCATTTGGGATTTCCTCTACCATTCATAAAGTGACAGGGTCACTTTTCAATCTACCTTGGGTGTCTAATGCAGGAGCATCCAGAGGTATAAGGGCAATCCTGTGTCACCCAAAAAAAAATGTACTTAGACTTAGTTTTTGTTTCATGTGTTTTCATTTTTGGGCATCCATTTGGGTCAAATAAAGGTTCCAACTCTCATAGTTCAACTATCAGTGTGCTAGAAAATCTCAAAAAAATAGGAGCATGCAATTTGGCCATCATTTTGGTGACCTAGAAGGTGTGAATTGGCTAGATGAATGTAATTGTGATTTAGAGCATTCAAAAAAAAAGAATCAAGTCAAAAGGCCCCACGGTTTGAAAGTTATTGCAGTTTTTCGAGTTTTGGAGACCTCCTAAGAATGCTTCTAAGTTAGGTTAGGGGCATTAAATGACCTTGAAAAGGGCCAAAAAATGGGGGACAAGTGATGCTGGTCCATAGGGCTATAGAGCGCTTCGAGAGCTTTTCAGAAATGTAAACGGTTCGTCAATCGGAGCTACGGTTCAAAAGTTATGCCTCCAGAAAGTTCGGTGACCATTTTTGGATTTTTCTAGATTTGCACCAACTTCTAACGCAGCTTCTGGAACCTTCTATTTGGTCGGTGGATGCCTACTAGAACTTTCTAGAATGTAATCCTAGTCCTTATCCCTTCAGGGTCTATTTAAGGAGATTTATGGCATTGTAAAAGGCGGTTCGGAGTGGAGTTTGAGAGGAGGTAGTAAAAGGAGAAATTATCTCCAAATTTATGTTATTGTAAGCCCTTAGGGCATGTTTGGAAGTTTATTTTCTCTGTACTATTTGTACTAGCTTATTTCCTCAGTTAATATAATTTTGCCCTTTCTTTTGTGTCTATTATGTTCTTGGGTTGTGTCTCCATCAATATCATATTAGGAGATCAAATTATAGACATAGAAAAGATAATACCAAGACCATCTTATAGATTAAACCAAGTGTCAAGTACTGAATCAGTTACTATTAGTTGAATTAGGGTAAATCTCTTAATAGAGTGATATTAATAGACCTATGTAAACCTTCTAATTGTGTCCTTATTTCATTGTGAGTGTAAAATCCTTTAACAAGATGACACCTAATAGTCTCAAAAAAATTTAATGAGGTGGACCCCTCACATGGTAGATCATATCTTATGATCAAACATTATAACCCTAACAAGTTAACTTTATTGTTGCAACAATGAAGAGCTTTGGGTTTCCTCCCCACCCCATTTTTACCTTCACATTGAGGTATTTCAGGGGTTACCAAATCATTGTGTTTTGTGTTGAATCAGATGGGACTCACAATCGAGTCCTTGATTTGAGTACCATTTAAAGCTTTTGAGTCATTTTGAGCCCCTTAAAGCACATTTAATGCATGTATACCTAGCTATGGTTTTGAGGCCCAAGAGGTATTGATGTTTCTAACACCTTAAATTCAATATATCCATGCATCCCATGAAGATTAAAAAAAATTCATGAAACACATGTTTGAAGTAAACAATACACAAGAATAGGGAAAAACCATGTTTTTGAGACTTTTTTTAAGTTAACCTTGTAGGGTTTGAATCCCAACCAATACTATGCCTTATAAATGTATTAATATTTTGGTTTAATATCAAGATGGGTGGAAAAAAAGTCAAAATAGATTTTGAAATGATTTGACACATTTTAGAACTACATATTACTTAGATCGTCACTTTTTGGTACACTGTAATCATGCACATACCTATTTACCCTTTCCAATAATTAGATCAACCTAAAATCATTAAATAGTCAATGAAAGATATATATTTTCAATTAAATTATATGAACTAATATCATTGTCAAATGATTATAAATATATAAAATTATATTAAATGCCCAAATCTAATTTACAATTATTCAACACTAATAGTTGATAAATGATTATTGTAGGATATAAATTCTAGAATATATCATTATTATATAATTCAAGAAATACATTTAAAAAAAATACCTCATGGTATCAAAGTCATGGGAATTATAATATACATATAGGGTCATTTTCCATCTATATATCATTCTTCAATAGGTCATATAAATTGAATGTGAGAAACTACTATGTTCACTTCCACCATGCACATGGAGATAATTATATTTCCTATACATAGAAAGAAAGATATCATATAAAGAATAGAGAGGAAGGTACATAGAATTCATTCCTAAGCATGAGAAATATGATCATAGTTAACAAGGATCCAAACATAAAATAATACTCACAATATTATACAATTCACATAAATACAATTTAACCACACTATACAGTACTAAAAATTATCAATAATATGGATACATGAAAAAGACAAGTTTTATTACTTCAATACTAAATATTTTTAGTAATACAAGGGTCATCAAGTCAATTGGATAATATAGGCTTGTGTTAAGGATATAATAGAGTATGGAAGTACCTTTTATTGACCAGTCATGTGCCCTTAACATATGACATCTACAACTAGTTAAATCCTTTCCCTCAAAATTTATTATTCAAGACATATCATTCATTGACCCTATCAATTTATCTTCTCTTAATTTTGTTTAATTCTATATAAATTTAAACTTGTAAAAGGATAAGATCTCAAATATGGGTTTCAAGAAGATCCCTGTGTGCCTTGGCTCCCCCATGAACCTGATCAAATAGAATGAGATCATTCATTTTCATATAAGGAAGTAGATTGAGAACACATCCTTCCTAAATAAGTATCTATATCCACCATATAGTGTAATAAAATGGGTCTAATGTGAGAACACACAAACACACAATCATAACTGCTAATATACATAAGAACATACTCAAGAAAATGGGTATGTGCAGGATCATGATCAACCAAACTATGCTCTTAAGTGGCAATTAAAAATCAAAAAATTGGGGTTATGTCAACTTGACATGCAATTTTCTACTTTTTATTAACTTTATATAAAAAAATTGAGAGAAAAGAATCTTCAAGAAATTGAATCTAGTTTCTAAACTACTAGGACTTATCTAAAAAATATAAAAATTGATTGGTCAAAATTTTTATTTTTAATGCAATATTACAAAAAATTTAGATCAAAAATAAGAAGTAGATATATGTCTAACCACCTTAATGAAAATCAAATGATAATATTTTTTAATAATATTCTAGATATAAAGAGTAGACTCATGCCTAGATGTGACAGATATTTTTGGGTATTTTTATTCTAAGTAAATAATTAATTTTTGACTTTAGTAGTTTTGGAATAAAAAAACTCTCATGTCTGACCACCTTACCTAATTCAAAATTCTGCAAAATTTAAATTTTCCTTTTTTTTCCCTGATAGTGGAAGAAACATGGAATGTGATGCATCTTTTGGATTTCAAAAATGTTGTACCATTTGAAAGCTATAGTTTTTTTCCAAGGAGTATGTCAGTCAACACTTTATACATAACTCCATTAGAAAATAAGTAATAATTACTTACTAAACTCATAATTTCACAAACCTTACATTTATGGAAAGATAAGAACATTCTTAAGAAACCCTTTTTATTTCACCAAATTTTGGTTTAAAAAATGTCATCAACTACATGCTTGAAGGAAAAATATATAAAAACAGGCCAAAAACACATTTTTAGGATGTTTTTAAAGTTGACCGTATAGGGTTGGTATCAAAAGATATAGTAGAACTTATAAATATATTAATTGTTTTCATTTAGTATTAGGGTGGGTGGGGAAAAGGTTGGAATATATTTTGAAATGCTTTTAGGCATTTCAAAACCAGATATTTATCAGATCTCCATTTTTGGCACACCATGATCCTACACATACCCAAATACATAAAATCATCAAAAAGTGAAACTCACTCTCATGGCACATAGTAACATATAAATTCCCTCACAATAGAAATACACTATGAAACTAGAATACAAAGCTGACCCTCAAATGAAAATCAAGGCTCAAAACAAGGATATAGGGACAACAAAAAAAAAGTTTATCAAAATTAGAAAATTTCAATATGATGAAAGTGAGAAAACAAATACTCCTCGTACCATGGACATTTAAAAAATAAATTCAATTCAATCAAATACATAACCAATTCATCCCCATCATAAAATCATAAAAATTCCATCACCTTCAAGAAATTACATTCAAATGGAGCAAGAAATTACAAATTTATATCACATGAATTAAAATTTCTTCATAAAACTCTTAATTTTAAGTAAAAAGAGAATTTGCAACCATATGAATCTAATTAAAAAAAAAAATTGAGATGTTCAATTTAATTGTACATTTACATGAGAAATAACCCCTAAATATAGTTATAAATTAGGTAAAGTCATGAAAAATGGATCAAACTTTGAGGAGAAGGAGAATCCAACATAAGAAGTAAAAAAATATAACGTCCAAATAATTTGGATTGAAATATTATGTCATATATCATTCAATTTATATTTCACTTGAACTTATGAGGAAAAATAACCAAATTAGTCTAAAATAAAACTTGCACAGTCAAGTAAACATTTGTGGTAGCTCAAAACCCATTATAAAACATAAAACAATAGTATTCACAAATTTTTTTTAACAACTAAGTACTTATAAAATCTCTCAAATCTAAATATAATTAATCTCCCCTCAATAAACATTCTCTATGAACACTATGCCCATCAAAACTCAATTATCATAAACACATAGTTACACATACAAGAGAATGTTTAAAATATTATAAGTAGACACAACATATCATGCATCAAATTCAATTATACAAAAACTGTTGAATGTTGTTACATAAAAAGTAATGGGTGTTTATTGAAATCCAAAAAAGTATCCAACAATAAAAATGACCATTTTAGTGATATAAAAGGTAGCTAGACATACTAATTTAATATTTAACAATAACCTAGTTTATGTATGCACACATATATATAGATGTACTTAAACAAATACACACACACACACAAATATAAAAACATACATACATGTGCATGTATGTACATAAATATATACAAACATACACACACAAGCACACACGTAGGCACATATGCACGTGCACACATAAGTAGGCATGCACACACACACACACAAAATCACACATGCATGCACACACACATGCATACACACACATGTACATGTATGCATACACACATACACACACAAGAAAAAAACATGCACACAAACACGCGCGTGTGCATGCATGCACACATGCATCGGCACACACACATGCACATGCACACCCATACACATGCATACGTACACACACACACATGTATTTAAAACCACATACAATAATAATATCTTAGCATGCATTGGTTTATTCTGTATTAAGCCTTTTTTTAAAATTTTGAGATTAGATATTTGTTTTGATTGATCCAAGAAACTTTATTCATCATTTCTAGCTTCTTCTCTACTATCGTTGAACATAGTACTAGGTATAGATTGTCCCAACAAATTTATACCCAAGAATATGTTTGTTCATCCAATCAAGACTTGGTTATATATCAGATCGATCAATTTATATCATTATTCCTACTCCTACACCTACAACTCACTATGACTCAAATTGAACTCCTTAGTCACCTTCATCCCTTACAAGAAAACTTTGGATATTTTCACACTTACCAATCCCAAGAAATAAGTAGAAAAAATAAAGGCACTAGAAATCATTTCTAAATATTTTATAAATTTTCTCAATGTTACATTCTTCAACTCCAATACCCACATCTATATTTTTCATAGAGGCCTAAAACATGGCTACAAGAGTTAGTCCTCTAAACTTTGTTTTTTTGTAATAACCAAAAATTATACAAAACCATTTGTGAAACTAATTACAAATTTCAATACACATTAGGTTGAACTACTATATTATGAGGTTTCAATTTCCCAACTACTTTCTAAGATCGGTTGCCCCAAATTGGATAACAAACAATGGTTTTCCCTTGTTTCAACTTGGGCTTTGAAAATATTTGAGTAGTAGTGACCACCCACATCAATTGATAAAACAAAAATCTTGAGAAAAAAATAATTTATTGACTTTCACCTTATAATGTCTTCCTACAACCTCAAAACCCTCTTCTTCAATATAATTTTCAATATTCACAAGCTAGTCACATTCAACATGGCTAGCAACAAATCACATGATTTTGCACAAACAATGAAAGGGGAAAGAAAATTGGTGAGACTAGAAGTTATCATAGATTCTTAACCCTCTAATGACCAAGAAATATAATTTTCCAAAGATGCAATTAGGAGGAATAGCTCATTGATGACAAAACTCTAGTCCTAGGTTTGGATAGGGCCAAGCACAAAATATTTGACATACCTTACAAATTCAATTAACATATTCAAGCAAGATGTTTACAAGGTGTATAATTAACTCTTTCTCATAGTCAAGCCATTAATGAACAAAGATGTGTAGTTACATGTCAACAAACTCTTACTATTAACTATAGTAATAAATTATCATTAATTTTCTCATCCAAAAAATTTCCAAAACCGCATTAACTACCATGATGTTCTCAAGAATATTTGGAAAAATGTAGGAGACAACTCCCCAGATTTTTAAACTCACTTAATGCATAAAAATCCAAAATGATTCTTCATCTTCTTTCATTTTTTAAAAGATGTATTTTTCCAATACATGTACTAACCTACACAAAATATGATCAAATACCTTGAGAAATGAGACTTTGACTACCCATTGATCAACATTTACTTTAGTTCATGATTGAGAAACCATACACAAAATGAAATAAAAACTCATCATATGAAAATAACTCAACATGAAATGATAATAAACGCATATGTAATGCCCCACCCGGAGATCCTTGGAACAAGGATGAAATACAAGCCAAGATTTTTTTTTAAAACAATATGATTGCACCTGACAACATCATACATGGATAATGGAGATTGCAATAGAAGACTTAACCACTATCTTAGTAGCCAACAAATGTCCAAACACCACTACCTAAATTGACACACACACAACAAGAAACTGAAATCCAAAATGATAACAATACGAAGAATCTAAGATTTGTTAGAGCATGGTAATTTAAGTAAACCCAAAGGGTACTAGATTCATCAAAAACTGACTCCCAAAAACCAATGGAGATGCCCCCTATTTTCTGCAAGAGGACCACAAACTTATAGGTTTTCACTCAAAGATGTGCACCATGCCCCACAAGAAAGTGCATTCCATGCAAGGATGTGCACCATGCAGCATGAGGAAGTACTTGGCCAAATAGTCAAAACACCCAACACTAGTGTTGTATTTCATGTGAGAAAGTACCCAAGGCAATGCAAAGAAATGCACCATGTCATGCAAGATATTGCATCCTCGTGAAAGGATGCATGATTTTGCACAAGATCCTAGAAAAACAAGAAAGAAATGAAATGATAACAAACTAAGGAATAATGTTTCTGTACACTTAAGAGTACCAGATCCACAATTTAAGGAGTAAAAACTTGAATAAAATATTGAAAGATGGAGACAACATCTAACCATCTAGAAAATAGTAAAAGGGAAAGTACAGAAGGTAACATGAGAGTGTACTTAAACAACATCACAATAACTAGAAACAACATCGCAATATGCAGAAGAACTAAACTAAGTATGTGGTTCCTCCCAACAATAATAGCATCATAAGACCATCATGGGCCATAGTCATCCCCCAAACATAACATCCCAAGCTACTAAATAGATAGTCGATATTATCAGAAGAAGGACGTCACTACTAAAACATGCTACAACATAAGCATAAGGAAATCTAACAAGCTAAATGCAAGCACAAGATAATCCTACAAAACAAATAACATCATCTATCATATGCTAATCATCATAATAAGGAAATACATCAATAGCTAACATCATCTAAACATGATATACAAGCATCCCAAGGAAAGCATAAATCACAAGAAAGCATACTCTGGAACCCAAACTACGAAGTGAAAATATCTAGTGACAATCATGCAAGGACAAGAACCATCTTTGTACACCAATCCCTAGAAATGGTTGAGGTAGCTATGCCTTCCAAACACATGGCACCCATAGGTCCACACCCACCATACTGATGGAGATAATTATCCAACCACAACCACACATAAAAAAAAGTCCATTTCTAACACACAAACTAGACAATATGATGGCTGAAACCAAGACAAGGATAATACATAACTATAGGTCCTTGTTAGATACTCAATGGGCTACTAAGTAGGGGTTGACATCATGGAGAGCCACTTGGAATCGACAAGCCCAAACTTAGATCATGCATTTCAACTCCTCAATAGAGGGCCCTACACAAATTTTATTATTTTTTAGCACCTAGTGTTTTCTTTAGTTACCACTTAATTAAAACTTTTTCATGCCAACCCTCAGGAAATAGATACCAGGCTATCAAGATAGAAGCCCCCTCCATATGCTACCCTGCCCTAACTATGCTCATCCAACGATGAGTCCCCATAGGCATAAAAATTCCCAACCCAACCCTAGTGATCTTATTTCTAGAAGTACCATGGAATATTAGGACTCACAAGTCACTTGAAAAATGTACGTGCATTTACTCATGTGTGGTACACCAACATCATGAATATCATAACACAAGGACTGGATGAGAAAATAATGAAAAAATTCACTCAACTAAAAAACCCCTTGGGATGACAGATATGACATGCATCTCGACATAACATAAAAGTGCAAAAATGGTCTAAATGACATCCAAATAGATGGTCTAAGTCCATGACCAACAATGTGCCAAGAAAACCCAAGAAAATAATGTAGCACACAAAATTCGGTAAAACCTCCAAAATTTGGAAAACTTCAAAATTAAAACACATTTGACCTTTGGCTGCAAAAACCATGAAAATCCAATAATATTTGGGTTTAGACACTGTATGAAAAAATGACCAGCATAACAGTGTGAAACCCCAAACCCCCATCCCAAATTAAAATTGGGAAAATGTTTATAACCAACCAACTGGGCATACCCAACAAATAGAAATTGAGTGGAACACTAGTTCTTAGCATCCAGACAAATGGATACAAAATATAGAACCAATTGAAATAACAAAATGAGAAAGCCCTACTTGACTGCAAAAGGGGCAGAAACAAAAACCTACACAATAAAATAAAATACCCACCGAAGCTGCCAAAAATCATGCCAAAGAAAGGTCTACTCAAGCTAGATCCAACAAGACTGACCTTGCAAAGATCTCATGCTCATAGATCTCAAAATAGACAAAAATCAAATCCTTTAGGAAGAGGATTTCAAAAAAGCTCTCAAATTTCTATTTTCAAAAAGTGAGAAGTCAATATTAAAATCCATTTTTCAATACTTATTCACTTTTTGGGTGAATAGTCAATTAGGGAAAATAGCCAGTTATAGTAGCTAGACTTTGAATCAACCCAAATGAAAATAGCTTATTCCTCATAATGAAAATTCACCTAAGGAAAAGCTATCAAAAATTAAATTTGAGAAGATTTAAAGCCTGAAAACCCAAAATCATAGAAATCACTAAACAACTTTTGCAATAATGCAAACCTCTAAATGCACAGACATGCTCACTGGTCTAGTTAGATAATGTAGATGAGTTTAGATTTAATAATCACCAAAAGGTTTAATTTAAATAACGAAATAGGGATACATCAACCATACAAGAATGACATTGGTAAAATATGAATGGCTAAATCACTAACACTATGTGCCACTGCCAGGGATATAATTCTTCCACACTAAAACACACAATTAAGTACAATTGCATATAATATCATAGCCGAAGAAAAATGCATTAAATACCTAATTAATCCATTTACATCACTCACATTCACATAAAACATAAAGGGACAAGAAAGAAAATAAAACATAAAACATAAAGGGACATAAAACATAAAATGTAATTAGAAAATATGTCCAACTACTAAATAATCAGATATCCTCATTGATCAATTGTCCATTGGGAATTAACAAGAGGGGAGTACACTTTTGAGAGGGTTGGGGGGGGGGGGGGGGGGGGGGGGTGTGAATCAGAAGTATTAAACTTTAACCAATAAAACTTTTAACTTTAAAACATTGCATGCATAAACATATAAAAGTAGCATGTAAAGTAAATGCATTCACATAAACACTTGACACTGGATATGATTACCCAGAAATCCTCCAATGAAAAAGTAAAACTAGGGTGTGGATGACACCCACAATTCCTCATTGATGTAGCAATAAGGTTCACCTATTAAGGTTACATAATTTCAATGTCCTTGACATTCAACTCATGATGGGCATTCATCATTTAGCTCAAAGTATCCAATTGCATGTTTCAAATCCTAGACAACTTTGTTGAGTTTTCTTCCAATCCATTTGACAAAATTATCTTGTGTCTCCAATCATGCCCTTATCCTCAATGGCTTTCTTCTTTTGTTTAGTTATTTCACATAGCAGTATTGCTTGTGAATCTTGTTTCAACTTGAGATAGCTTGTGCTCTATTATTTTCCATGAGATCTATAATTGCTACATCAAACTCACATGAGCTACCATCTCCAAATAACATTGTCGTGTCAATCTCCTAATATTGAGTGTCATTCTTAGGTATGGAAATTTATTTTCTTCTCTTTAGTGAAGTCCTGAAGGATTTTTTGGCTTTATAAAATTGTTGCATTAGGAGGTGTATCTCAACCTCTTGATTCTCAATTGTTTTTCCCAACTTGTAGACTTCCATCTTAAGATCTTTTCTCCAAGCTATAAGGCTTCTCTTGGTGAGAACTTAGCTCTAATACCAATTTTTGGGAATTAACAAGTGGGAAGTATACTTATGAGGGGTGGGGGTGGGGGGGGCTTCGTGAATCAAAAGTATTAAACTTTAACCAATATAACTTTTAACTTTAACATATTGCATGCATAAACATATAAAAATAGCATGTAAAGTAAATGCATTCAAATAAACACTTGACACCAGATATGATTACTTTGAAACCCTTTAATGAGGAGTTAAAACTAGGGTGTGGATAGCACCCACAATTCTTCACTACTACAACAATAAAGTTCACCTATTGAGGTTATATATTTTAAGCATTCTCATGATCTGCCTTGTGAAAGGCTTGCCTTGTTAAAAGGCTACAAGGATTGCTAGATCCTACCATATTAAAGGATTTTAACACTCTATCAAAAAGTGTACCTAGCTAAAGGATTTATAAAACATTCACTTTGAATGTCACCCTATTAAATGCTTTACAGAATGGTTTTTAAACTAACCTATCTCCATAGCATTTCATTCTACTAATACAATTGTTATAAAGTATACTAGAATTTTTGACCTAATTAATTGCAATCTACTATTGCTGATTTCAAATCCTTTTTCTATCCAATCTGATCCTCACTTATTTGGTATGAAACTGTTGTGACCCTGATTCTCTATTTTGCTAACTAATACTACAATGTTGTCATTCTTCTAATTTAATTTACCCCTTTCACTTCCTTCAAACTTTGGTAGTTTTATCTCCTTGCATGCATTCTCTTCTCACACACTTTTTCATACATATTGAATTATGGGGTTTTGACCTCCTTAAAAAGGTTTCATGACTTAGCTTTAGGGATGAATCTATGATTGAGATTCATCCATCTTTCTTGCTCAAATATTTCCATTTTTTTGATTGGTTGCATGATGATTTCATGGTGAATCCAATAGATTCAATCTTATCTTTTAATGCTTCGAGATTTATCCTTATGTCGGCTCAAAAATGGTTCACATATTATTTTATGAAGGTAAAAACTCTTATTCTTGTTTCATGTTACTCAACACTTACTGATTATTGATGCTCAACACATACTAAATTTTTTCTTGCTTGGCACTTGAACTTTTCCTAGCATCTATTAGTCACTTAGCATTTGAAACTTGCTTGGCACTATTATTTTGCTTGGCATCTAAATGACTAGACATTTGATGAATTTATAGCTTGACACATATTGTTACTTGACATCTATATTATACTCATCATCAACTTAGAAAATTTATTATGTGTGTTGACACTCAATTTTCAAAACCAATTTGAGATCAACAATCTCCCCCTTTGACTAGAGTATCAAAAACAATTAACTATGCATAATGAAACTAATCTTCTTGAGTATAATATACATTCTATTCGGCATATATAGAAAATTTCAAAATTTGTTCAAATTTTTTTGATGGACTATATACCTCAAAATTTTGTATCTCCCCCTAAGTTGATGTGCCATATCCTTGTAACCAAAATATCTTTGAATATATTGATGTGCCTCAGCTGATACTCCTTGTCTTCAATTTTGATACACTTTATCTAATGTGTTCTTGTTATGCTCTATTTTGCTCCTTCTCTATTTATTTTATTACTCCCCCTTTTATTTTAGCTCCCCCTTTCACATGTTTCCCTTGCAGTTTTAAATGTCCTTCTGGCTTTTCAGTTTCTCCTAATATGCCTTTAATTTCTCCCTTTTAAAAAAATTTCTCCACTTTTTAGTTTCTCCCCTTATTGAAACTTATGTCAACGGGTCTTAGATATGGACTGAATACTTAAGCATGAATTTCTTGTTCACTTCCATTAAAATTCTCTAAGCAGCATCCTAGTTTTGTATTCCTACTTCTAGGGATTTAATTTGGATGATTGTCTCTTCTACAAGGTGAACTAAACCATCTAATGTAGAAAGATTGGGATCTTTCATTATCACATTCTCTACATATTCTAGTTCCTTCTACAAAATTTCCATGTGAGGGGTGAGGGAGGCTTGTTTCTATACCAATTTGGCTCTTGTGTTAGCCTCTTTTTCTATTAATACAACTAATTCCTTTTTAGTGTGAACTTTTGCGTTAAAGTGCTTCTCACTTTGAGCTAGATCTTTGGGTAGTTGCATACTTGATATTTTCAAGTTCCTTTCCAAGATCATGATTCTTTGGCTTGTCTCCTACGTGAAGATATAAGGATCACACAATTTTGAGTACAATGAGAATATGTTCTCAAGTACTTGCTTCACCTTTTCAATTTTCTTAGCTAGTTCTACTTGAGATAGTGCTATCTCACTAGCTATTATTTCATTCACCTTTGATTGAAACTTCCTTTCTGACCATTCCATTAGCTTGGCATTAGTATCATGGTCTTAACTTTCCACCTGGTCCACTATGTTTGAAAGTTTCTCCATTATGGGCTTTGTTTCATCAGGTGCCTGCAAGCTAAATGCATCTAAAAAGATTTCCTTTATTTCAATTAATGCTTGCCTCTATTTATACTCATTCCTGAGTATCTTTTTCTTCTTTTTCCTTTCTAGTGCCTCTTAAAATTCATTGATTTGATAAATGTTCATAGTTTCATAGTCATACTTAGGAATGACTATTTCTTCATCTAGTGTAGGGTCTCCATAGTGAAGTACCCTTGCAACCTTTGTAAAGCTCAATTTTGGTGCTCATATTTGAAGTGGTACTACTCTAGTGCTTAGGCTTTGTTGCATTTTTGTTGGAGTCCCAAAGGTTGGAAGATTAACCAAAGTTTGAATAGTTGCTTATTCCTTTTCCTTATGGGTCTCCTTCTCATCCTTTGATCTTCCTTGATTAATGATTATTATCTAAGGTGGTGGACCTTTTGCTTGTGCAATAGGAGCATAGGTATCCATCTGTCCTATGTGATACTTTGTTGCTCCTTGGTAGTTGTAGTGACTTTGATTGTAGATTCAACCTTAGTTGATGCAACTTGCTCTTTAGGTTGTCCACTTATAGCTGTAGGGATGATTGAAGATGTTTTTGGTGTTGCCATATTATTCTTATTCAAATCAGCTACTACCTTTTTCAAATCATCTACACTGACCAACACTGGATTGCTACATAATTGGGCTTGAATAGTTGATTGGTCGAGAATCTTTTTAAGATCCTCTACAATCAATGGATTTATGTTTTGACCAGAATTTTCATGAACATCCTTTACCTTTACAATCTCTGTAGGTGTAGAAGTTTCATGAAGAGGACTTGAGGTGGCAATTGTGTGTCTTGCACACTCTATTCCATTTGTTGCTCTTCAACAGTTGCCATATCATCCTTTTGTGTTTCCTTCTCCACTATATCTACCTTTTCTTTTTCTCCTTCAACTTTCTTTTCATTCTCATCCTCTTCTCCATTGTTTCTCCCTTTAAAGGGATCTTCTTTTCCTTCTTTTATAGTTGTGAGGCCATAGATTAATTTCCACATTTGTGTGGACCTTTTCACAACATCCTTAATCTTATTCTAGAGAATACTAAATGCTCTATATTTGGGTGTAAATTTGCTCCCATGCTTCTTATTTGCCTTACTTATTTTCCCTTTAGTGAGCTTAGGGATTACTCGAGCCAATATTGAATCTCTTATTTCTTTCTCCATATTAAGGCAATAATGCAATTTATTTTCTACAATAGAATATAAATCCTTAGGCATTGAATTTTCAAGTTCAAGTGGAGTGTTCTTGAACTTGGCCATCATAGTGTAGATTGATTCTTCAACTATTCTATTCTTCTCTATTCAATTTTTTAAAATCAATGCATTTTAATCCATAAAAGTCTACATTATCTCTAATGTTATCACATATATTTTCTAAATTAGACTTGGTGGTGTGACTTACCGCTCTTAATTGGCCATTGTCATTAGATTAAATTCTTTCCTCATCTAATTCAGGAGGTGCAATATACTTTCTTCTTAGCTTCTTCTTAGATGACCTTCCTATGGAGTAGCCTTCTTCTTTTCTTACTCTTTAGCCTCCTTTGTTGTATATCTTATACTTTCCCTTGTAGTAGGCTTTGATGGGCTTGGATTTTCTATCTTCTTGCCTTTGGGTTAAGTTGTGGGCTATTTTTGAGCTTTTCTTTTCTTTCGCTTTGGCTTGGCAGGTGCCTTCTTAGCTTGTTCTTCCTCCTTAGCACCTTCTTCCTCTTCAACATCTTCACCCAAGCCTTGTGTTAAGGAAAGTGGCCCTTGGCCTTGTTCTTCTTCTTCTTCTTCTTCATCTTCTTCTTCTTTTTCTTCAGTAGTCCCTTCACCAAATTTGGCCTTTAGCTTCTTAACTAGTTTATCCTTCTTCTTTAGGGTAGAAGAAATGTTCAACTCTATCTCTACCTTGGATTTCACAACATCAAAAGTGTGAAAAGGTTTTGCACTTCTATCAATGTCTTTTGCAAGAAATGTTGTGATTGTTGTTGATGCCTCATCAATATTAATTTCATAACCAAGTGGCCTTAGCCATGTAACCCTTGGTACTACTACCTAGATGTATGTATAATCAATGTCAAATAAGAAACAAACATCATTGATATGTTGATCTAGTAGAGAAACTGGTATTATGAGCCTTTGCTTCATAGACTTCTTAAAGTCTTTAAAATAACTTGTCATTATGGTTTCAAAATTGGCTCCCATATACTCTATGTATTCATTAACTTGTATTGCTATAGACCTATTTGCTTTTCAACTTATTTTTCCAAAAGAGGGGAATTCATTCTGAATATAGAAAAATATGCATATCAAAATTGATCCAAACTTACACTCAGCACTCTTGGATCTTTCTTGACAAGTTTATGTCCTACATTGACTACAATCCATGGGACACTATTTAGTCAATTTGACTAGTATAATTTATGGGATATAATCCTAACTAAAAATTCTACAAGTGGATCTCTGATTGTATCTATTTTCATGCCCCTTTCGTTCCACTTAGCCTCAATGTTCTTCTCCATGGCTTCCTTGGAATCACTCCTCAGAGTCTTTGGTCATTCTAGAGTTGGCTACCCTATTACCCAATATATGATTCTCTTTGACAACTTTATGGGTCCACCCTCCAACCATAAGAAACCATCACAAATTCTAGTCAACACTATTCTTATCCATTCAGTTTTGAAAACTATAGGGAAATCTAGCGCACAGGTTAAGACCTTTCTTTCAACAATATGGAATTCCTCGTTTAATACCCCATTTTCACAAAGCTTTTCATAGGATTTCCTAATCTCCATATCATCTATTGCTCCAACTGTATAATTGTAAAATTTCCTAACATCTTGCACAATAACAACCTTAGGTGGGATGATAGACAAAGCTCTGGGAGGGTCATTTTTGTAAGCCACTATAGGAATTGGTCCAAAATCTAGTTATTTTACTTCATTTCTGCCCAACTAAACCTCAAATGGTTCCTTTTCCTTGAGATTCCTAGAGCTAGATACCATTTCCAAAAACTAGGGTTTCAAAATATAGAATTTTTGCAACTGCATAGCTCGACACTTAAGCAAATACCTTAGATTGATGAAACAATGTTGAATCTTTGCTAGAATATTTGCAAAAGCATCTATCTCTTCTTGGAAATCATTTTTGTTCTCTTCTCACTCTCACTCTATGTTTGCAATGACAAGAAATGATAAAAAATTTGACCTTATACCTTTTATTACATAGCATTTAATGCTTAGTACATGTAGAATTGTCCACTCTGCTCCTTATATAATTCTACTTTACTCGACTTCTATTGATTTTCCAACACTCGACATCCAATAGAGTTTCACTTACTCATAAAGAATTAAACAATTGGCTTCTGCTAACTTTGGTAGATAACTTGGCATACACTAGGATTTTACTCGGCGTCTGAGGGTAAATTTCCTTACTCGACAGTAGTGTGAAAACTTTGAAGATTTAACCTTGCATCTTTACTCATGTTGATTTGTCCTTTTTAGTGCTAACTCATTCTAGGAGATGATGTATGATAACACATTTAAATATTAGTCCTACATACCTTCTTTCTTAGTTTGATGAAGTATGACCACTTAACCCTTTAGCTGAAGTGATCCCTTCATTTGATGTGATGTATCCATCTTTCTTATTCCATGTCTTATTCATTTCTCCTCTAATATGCTCAACATCTACCTTATCTTTTCCTTTGTTTGAGTCACAATTAGGTGCCTTTATCCTTGTTGGGTAGTGGTTTTTGATGTGACTAGTATTTAAACAACTAAAGCATGTAGTTTGACTCAACCATCTTCTATAGCTTAGACTAAAATGTTTTCCTATGGAATTCATAGGGATGTGTCCATACTCTTGATAGTAGTGATAGCTATGTCTTGTATTGTAATTCCAATTATAGAAATTTTCATGGCTTCTTCCCTTGTTTGATGACCATGTGGGCTTGGATCTACATTCGAAAGCTTTATGTCCATACTTCTAACAATTGTTGCAGCATCCTTCAAATCTTGGTGTATGCATTGTCCTTGTTCTGCATTCGTGTGCCTGATGACCTTGTTTGTTACATGTTGATGCAAGTTTTGTATCACTTACATAACATATTAGGATTTGAATATTGAATATGGGATATCAAACATGCAACTCCTCTCTTGAAAATTTATTACTCATGAAGAGATAAGAAATAGCTCCAATTTTCCTTACATTGTTGGATACTCACTCAGTTTTATCAATGTGATTCACTGGTAATCATGTAGGCGGCCTTAAAAAAATTTTTGAGGATGACATGGACTTTGGTGGGATGAAGGTGATGGTGGCTTTGTTCATGAAATGTATGGAGGTAGATAATGTTGATGGTGGCGATGATGGAGGATGTGTCTGCCAATGGTGATATTGATGGTAAAGTGATGGTGGTGGAAGTTGAGTGGATGTGTTCTAATACTTGACCTACTCTAACTTCCTTCTCTCTAAACTTCAACTACCGAGCTATTCATTATTCTACTCCTACTCCTATGAATGGAAGGTTAGCAAATGGATGGGGATTGAACCTAATCAGAGCTGACCAATGGCCTCACTTCCACAGGTAAAATGATTTAAAGGAATAATAAACTAGTTTACCACACAAAGTTTCCCAACTGGTCGCTAGGATGCTAGTGGTCTAGTACTGATCCCTATCAAACATTTACTAGTGCTACCATAAAACTATCCATCTACTTTAACTTCACTTAAACAACATCAAATGTAACCAAATTTAACAACTTGAAATGAAATCTAGCTATGTGGAAGTAGAAAACATGCAATAACACCCAATGTTCTTAATAACATGCAAATCACAACAATGAAGAAGAGAGAAATTTTGGTATCATCTTCATAACAATTTCTCCAACCCTTTACAAATGAGAGCAAATGGCCTTTTATAGGGGCCAAAAATACAATGGACGGTGGAGATCAAAACAAAATCAATGATCTAGATTGGATCCTCAAAACCTTAATTAGGGTTGCCACCCCATCGGCCAATGAGAAGTTGCTACCTCATCAATGGATCAATGAAAAAAGTGAAAAAAGTGGCAACCAATTAGAAGGCACCAAAATGGTGGCCAATAAGAAATAAACACTTGTCCTATTCTAGAAGAAAGGGAAATTGCCACTTGGGCTTACATCAAATGATCTTCTAATATAAATCTTCCCTTTTCTTTTATTTTCTTAGCTAAGGCAATGAACTCAGCTAGCCTTTTGTTAACTTCTCCCATAGGAGGATAAGGTGTGTGCTTTTCCCTGAGTTCCACTAACATCACCATGTTGCCTATTGCTTGAAGTATCTTTTCATGATCCTTCTCATATTCCTTCACAAATCCAATAAAAGAATTGAGAGAGGAAAGGGTGCCCAAATGATTTTTCTTAAAAGCAACCTTTCCTAACTCATCCAACCTCGATCCAAAATTTGTCTCATTGATATCTTCTTCTCTAATATCCTAAAAATAAAGTTCCATTCCAATGTTCCTCATTATGGTTGAAATAGAAGTGTTGACACTTGGACTGTGTCGTGCAATCTCATTATGTATTTCCTCAAGTGTTTGAAATCTAGTAGTTAATGCAACAAACCAAGATTCAACTATACTCAATCCTCTCTCATCAACCAACCTGGCCCTTTGTAAATATGCTTCTAGTAGCCCAATGAATGCTTGTAGCCTAGGAATAGCCAAATGTCAGATCGGAAGGAAACATTTCCACTCTTCTTGAAATAATCTAAAGTTGTCTCTAACAACCACCAATGACTGGAATGTCGAGATGAAGGAAGGCAATAATTTTTCCCCATCTTGGATTGTATCATGGATCCAATCCCTGACTTCATGTAGCTGAGCTGATATCTCTCTTGAATTGCTCCTGCTATCTTGAGGTAGGGTTACCTGGTGGAGCTATTGGATGGGCTAGCTATCTCTCCAATATTTGTTCTCAGCCTCCAACTTTACTATCCTTTCATTTTCCTTCCTTAACCTTTCTTTGATTAATTCCATACCTTCCTAGACCTCCTCACATTCCATATCACCTGTATTCCTTCCCAAGTTATTTTCCACTATCCCATATTCTTGGGCCACAATCTCATTCACTGCCTTGTTGAGTGTTGGAATAGAAATCTAAACCTTTGAGTGATCATAATTGTCTCTCCTAATTACCCTTGCCACTATTCTTGCCATTTGTTTTTGGTTCTCACTATCACCCTTTTCCATTAACCCTTGGATGTCCTTAGCTTTATGGGCCGTTATCACCTCGTATCTTGGCATAAGCATTTGTCTTAACCATTGTGGTGTAGTGCATCTCCCAAAATATGGATTTGGTTAGACTAACAAAGCATCACCAATGGCCTCAAGTTCCTATCTTATTGACTTGATGTCAATTGTTCCATCTTCTTCTCTACTAGTTTCTTCCATACAATTCCTTGTTGGTTTTTTGAGAGAGGGGAGTACTCAATGCTTTCATATAGCCACTTGATTCCAAAATAGAGCTCACCTCCACTGCAGCCCCTTTATCATTTGAATTTATCTCTTGGCCTCTAGCCTAAATTATACTCTCGCTCGATGGCACTGCATGCTATCTCTTGGTTGGAGGCTTTGGATGTTCTTTGCCCTTCTCTACCTCCAAAACTTTCTTGTTGCTATTTCTAATCATTTCTTATTGCCTACTATTTCCTTCATTCCTATGTTTGACTGATTCTACTTGTCTCTCTTTTGGTTTCATTATCTCATAGGCAAGGGGAATCCTTTGTCTTTATAGCTTCCTTAGTCCTTCATTATACCATGACTCAATATGTAAATCCACTACCCTTATAACTACTTCCAAGGAAGGATCCTGATGGTCATCCCAATCCACTAGATTCAAATCTATTCCTTCTACTGCATTATAGTCTTCTCTCAACACATTTCCTTCATCCTCTAGTTAATTTGGAATATCGAGGCCCCTCCATCTAATAGCCCTCATCATGTTCACCATCAACCTTGAGAAAGCTAGCTTTCTCACATGAAAGTCATCTTTAGCATTGGCCCAAAAGTTTTCTATGGTGGGAACATGCTTGAATTCATTTCCATGAGATACCTTGATAAGCCCATTAGGATCGAATCCTTGCCTTGCTTTGTAACATCCTAGATGATACCATTCCAATTTCTTCTCTGTGGCTTCAAAGGGGGCCGATTTGGGCAACTATAATTACCAATTATGATTGACAACAAAATGCCCATTTTCCCTTCGTTTCTCATTAATCTACATAGTGCTCAAGTTGCCTAGCCAATTCTAACAAAACCACCTTGCCAGGTGGGTACCTTGGAAGCCTCTTAGGAAAAAATATATTTCCTACTAGTCTAATGTATGTAAACTACAAAAATTGGATGTACCAATTCCCATATTTCTTTATCTTTGTTTCTGCGTTCGACGAAAGTCTCTTAGCACGTATTCCTTGTAGTACCCTTACTATCTTCATAACGAAGGCATCACAAAATATCTTGTAATCCTTGTTGTTATGCAAATGGAGTTGCGAATAGCATTCATGTACCAAATATTGTCTCGGTCCACTACCAACTTCTCCTAAGGCCCTAAGTCCCATACTCTTGTACAATCTAGTAATTAGGTAGAACAGATAGGAGCCCATGTAGAATTGCCTTTGGTTTTGCATAGTTCTGAATTGCAATTCTAAGTTCTCACTTATGATCTTGGCCTAATCAAACCTTCTTTTCCCTTTCTCGATCTCATCAATGAAGAAGTACATCTATTTTTCAAATTACATCCCTTGAGCTAGGCCCATGATTTGGCTGAGTAGAACAACAAGATCACCATATTCTAGTTTGAAATTAGCCATTGTGAGCCTTGATGATCTATTAACTCCCTTCCTTCTCTCGCATATCCAATTCTTCTTTAGATGCATGTAATAGGCCTCTTGGTTATCTTGAAATGATTTAGTTGCTTGGTCCATCATCACAACTGTCATGCCCTTATATTGGGGAATGTTGAATGTTTCTTCGATTGCTTGTTCACTAATTCTGGCCAACACTCTCTTCCCTTCATCAAAAATGATGGATTTACTATTTAAATCAAATCTGGATGCACATACCATAATCAATCTAGACAAGGCAATGTGGGAGGAAAAGCCACTGCATGTGCAATTCCACTCTTGTATATCCTTTTTGCCAAGGGGGATTGTCTTTCCTTTAGTCTGTTCCTCATCCGTATCATGTCCACTATACCGATATTGGTGTCAATTATTCTCTTCATTTTCGAGAAGAAGGGAGTTTTGGGCATCATATCATCTTTGTCTTTCTTAGTGTTTTTCTGCTTGGGATTCTTACTTGCACTACCACCCTCCATGCTCTATGCCCTATTATGGGATGGTAGAGTTGTGGACCAGAAGGAAAGAAGAACCAAGAGGAGAAATCCTTAGACTAGAATGAAAGATGGATGTCAGATTAAGAACCCCTTGCAACTCTAGATGATGAAAATTTACCTTAACCAATAATCTTATAGTGACTTTTTGAAACCTAGGATATAATTTCAAGAATTTCAAATCCCTTTTTCAAATTAGATATTTAAAATTCTAAAACTATCCAACACTTGTCAATCAAACAAAAAATCAAACTTTCATATGCATCCCTTCTCCCAAAAAAATCACCAAGTCTGATATAAAAAAATGCAGTCCTAAATAGGGATAAATCAGACCTTCACCACAAATTGTCAATGTCACAAAATCAAATTTTCCTCAAGAAAATGCCAAGAGCAGAAAGTTTTACCCTTGTCTTAATTCACCCAATCATGGAAGTCTTCAATTTGCCCAAAAATTTTACTTAGGGCACAAATCACAACACATAGAAGGAGAAAAAATCACCAAAAATCTACAAAAATCTACCCACAAGGAAAATTGCCAAGGCCTGAAATCTGCTCCTCAAGAGAAATTCGCTCAACAATGGAGAGGAATCTGCCTTAAAACAAAATTGCCTAAGCATCAAAATCTACTCCCAAGGAAATTCGCCCAAGCATGGAGAGGAAGGAAAGAATTGTGATGAAGAAATGGGAAAGAGGTCTTCTTTATACCCAATTTCTTTTCCCTCTTACCTAGCCAACTTTGTCCTTGGAGGAGAAAAAAAACAAAATTAACTCCAAGTCATGTCCCATAATTAAGTACTTAGCTCAAAAATTTAATTTTTCCCAAAAGAAAATTGCATTTTTAAATTTTCCAATAAGTTCCAAATTGCAAAATGAAATTAAATGGTGCCTTGAGGGTGTTAAATATTTCCATTTAATGAGGGTTTAGTAATTAATACATCATTAAATTTGGATTTTCGCTAACCAAAAGCCATTTTTCAATATTAAATTACCAAATTCATTAAAAACTAAAAGATTTCAAGGCAATTTTAATCTATTAAAGCAAAAATTTTAAAACTTTCTACCTAAATCGATTTTGCTATGCCAATAAAAATAAAATAAAATTGAATCTAGAACCAAAAATCAATTTTTTGCAATTTAGCCCTATTTCAACAAAATTAAAAATTTCACCAAACAAAAATTTGAGATTTTCCAAAACTTAAGTCTAATTAAAATTTCCCTTTTGAAAATCATCGAAGTTTACACAATTAAAGCCAAATTTTCAAAAGAAATCATCTAATTACAAAATTCACAACTTTATCCTGCCAAGTTGAAATTAACTTAGATAATTATCCGACCTATGGATATAATTGATAGCTCTAGAAAATGAAGTTGAAACTGGGTGAAAATAAGCTAAGCCTACCCACATTTTTCCTGAAGGTGGTAAGGCGTGAAATTTTCAAAACTCAAATTTTTTTTGGGAAATCCAAGAATTTGTCAAGGCGATTAAAAAGAGGGGGGTCCCCAAGATTTGGGGTGATGTGTGGAAACCTCACAACATTACACTTGTAACAATGTGTCATATTATTTGGTTTAGCATTCTAACTAGCATTCTTGTTCCTACAAACACTATCTATATGTCATTTATTACCAAAAAAATGACAAGTGGGCTTGGAGTTCTTACCTTTGTCATTCCTTTGTTTAGTAGTTTTGGATGACTCTCCTTCCTTAGTACTTGTGTAGCCCAAACCTGGTGTATCTTTACTAGATCTAGGGGATTTCAGTAGTTCCTCAAAATGCTTAATGGATTCATTTGGCTTGTTGAAGCTTTTAGAAAATTACTTCTCTCTTTTTAGGTCATTCTGCAGTTGCTCATTTTGCAATTTTAATGTAGTTATTTCAATGTTCTTGACATTCAACTCATGATGGGAATTCATCATTTGGCTTAAAGTATCCAACTACGTGTTTGAGATCCTAGAAAAATCTACTATCTGTTAGAGTAAATAATTAATTATTTATTAATTATTTATTCTATTGCTTAAGCTTACTTAGGTAAATGAATTTATTTGATATTTTGTATTTAATGCATGTAGTTGTTAGTTGTTGACAACACGGGAGTTTGTTCCCTTCTAGCATGTTTCACCTTTTGTGGATATGTGCTAAGTTGTCATCCTTATCTTCTACCACCTTCCAACTTGTTCTACAAGCTTCCATAAGCTCTTTATAAGCGGGCTCCCTCTTTGTATTTTCAACATATCATAAGGCATTGTGCATATTGTAAATACATTTTCTTCCTATGTTTGTACATATTGTCTCTCATGTCCATTTAGGGTTTTATGCTTGCTCCATGCTCTTCCTCTTCTTGGCTTCTCTTTGATAGGTTTTTGCATGCAAGGGATATTGGGCATCTTTAGAGTTGGCTTTCATCAACTCCAACATGTTATCAAAGCCTTCTTGCTACAACTTCGTTGAAGGATTTTTGAAGCCGTGATTTAAAGTCACAAACCCTAGTTTGTTTATGCATTTTTTTTTTAAATTAGGGGATCAACAAATTTTTGGATCACATTGTGCCCAAACAGACATCATCATTAGATCTAGAAGGCCATTTGTAGTCAGGATTCATATAAAGCTTTTCAATTTTGGAGACAGAGCTCTGGGAGGAAAATTTTTTTTGCTTGCAGGCCCTTCCATACAGACTGTATGGATGTTTGCGGTGATTTAAAAAAATAAAAACTTTCACAGTGCTACCAACATGCCACTAGGCAGACACTCACACTCCACTCGCCAGCCACCATAGTCGGCTGAGCAGCCGCTTGGCAGCCCTGGCCTAGCCGTCGCTGGTGGGCCACCCCAATGTTGCCTTCCTGTGCTTCTCCTCCACCAGCTGTGCTACAATTTTTGACAGGTCATCTCCCACCGTGTATAGTCAACAGTTTCTGAACAGTCACAACCACATCAACCACAATAGGTGTGACACGTGGCATGTGTTCCATGTGGCATAGTGCCATGTGGTCCTACCACATCACACCTACCATGTTATCTGTACTTGCCATGTGGTACTACCACGTGGCTCTTTTTGCTATGACAAGATGATGGCCATCAATTTTAAAGCTGCAAAATGTTGACATTAGAATTATGTCATTAGCCTCGCTCGCACATCTCCTTCAGGGTCATTTTGGACCTACTTGTGGTTTTTTGGCCATAACTCTAGCATACATAGGTATTTTTCCGATCCGAAAGAAGCACCAAAAAGCTGGTTTTGAGACAAAGACATTGGTGTAGGTATTTTTAGGTTTTGATGCCCTTTTATTACCCTTTTTTTAGTTGAAGTATGAAGTCCTTTTTTGACTCCGACAAGCATATCTTTTGCGCCTATTTTTTGAAAACTTTATCTTTCTGGAAAGCTGGTTCTGTGTACTTTTCAGAAATGTAGTTCTTTTTCTTAGTTTTTGGCCCATGCTCTTTCTATCATAGTTTTGGCATTTTTGCTATATGGTGGATATCTTGAGTGTTTTAGGCCCGAGGTCATTTTCCTAGCATGGTTTCCTTGTTTTCGGCTATAATTTGTTTTTGTTGCAGCTCTTTTTTAGTTGTAATCATTGTAGCTATCATTTTCAAGCACTTTTATGTATCACACTGAGATAAAGTGCCACTTTTGCATTCCAGGGATCATGAATGTTGTTTTGAGTCGGTTGTACACGCACTATTTTCATAAAGCACCATGGGGGGGGATAGTTGTTTGCTGTTTTAGGCCTTCTCCCTTTGTTAAGTGAGTGTCCCTTCAATGACATTAGCCCCATGTAGAGTCAATTTGACCATGTCTTTATAGGAGTTTGGACCTCTTTCCCACTCTCATCATTCTTGGTTCGTCTGCAGGAGACTTCGGCCCACCTTCTCAGTTGCCTGTCATCACACCCCATTTGCATTAAGGGAGGGTTATGTTGTTTTTCTCATGCATCCATGGTTTGATGGTTTAATAGTGTGAACTATGTATTCAATGGTTGATCCTATGTACAAGGCGATTGCAGTGGCTAGCTACCTATGCATTTCTGTGAGATGGATCATCTACCATATAGACATGCTTGGTTCGTGCCTTCTTCTTCCATGAAGGTTCTTCAAAATAGTAGTTTGGCAAATTTGTAGCTTCTTCATGCTTCAATGATGCTTTTCATGATCACTCCTTGTTCTTGTTTTAGGGACATTTCCCTAGTTGGAGGCTTCTTTAGTTCTTCACTAGGTTCTTACCTCTTTTTGGGGGAGGATTTTTCTCACGTGGTTTTCTATCTTTCCTTGTTTACAGAGGTTGCATTTTCTTGCATTGTACTTGGGTACCTAAAATGGCCTCATTGTCGGGACCCATTCTGCATTTCATCTTAGTCTTGTGAGCCTAAGGCATTTCCCTAAGTTGCACTTAAGGGGGGTGTTAGAGTAAATAATTAATTATTTATTAATTATTTATTCTATTACTTAAGCTTACTTAGGTAAATGTATTTATTTAATATTTTGTATTTAATGTGTGTAGTGGTTAGTTTTTTACAACATGGGAGTTTGTTCCCTTCTATCATGTTCCACCTTTTGTGGATATGTGCTAAGTTTTCATCCTTATCTTCTACCACCTTCCAGCTTGTTCTACAAGCTTCCATGAGCTCTTTATAAGTGGGCTCCCTCTTTGTATTTTCAACATATCATAAGGCATTGTGCATATTGTAAATACATTTTCTTCTTGTGTTTGCACATATTGTCTCTCATGTTTGTTTAGGGCTTTACCCTTGCTCCATGCTCTTCCTCGCCTTGGCTTCTCTTTGACAGGTTTTCACATGCAGGTGATCTTGGGCATCTTCAAAGTTGGCTTTCATCAACTCCAACACTATATTTTCTTCTAATCTATTTGACAAAATTCTTTTGTCTTCTTCAATCATGCCCTTATCCTCAATGGATTAGTTCTTTTTTTTTCAGTCACTTCACATAGTAGTATTGCTTGTGACTCTTGTTCCAACTTGAGATTTCTAATCTCTTTAGCTTGTGTTATGTTCTTTTCCATGAAATCTATAATAGTTGCATCAAGCTCACATGAGTTACCATCTACAAATAACTTTGTGGTGTTAATCTCCTTGTATTGAGTATCATTCTTAGCTATTGCAATTTCTTTCCTTCTCTTTAGTGAACTCCTCAAGGCATTTCTAGGTTCTTCCAATTGTTGTAGTAGGAGGTGTATCTCAATCCCCTGATTCTCAATGGTTTTCCCCAACTTGTAGACCTCCATCTTAAGATCTTTTCTCCAAGTTGTAAGGCTTCTCATGGAAAAAATTTATCTTTGATACCAATTGTTGGGAATTAATAAGTGGGAAGTATACTTCTAAGAGGGACGGGCAGTGAATCAGAAGTATTAAACTTTAACCAATAAAACTTTTAACTTTAAAACATTGCATGCATAAACATATAAAAATAGCATATAAATTAAATTCATTCACATAAATAGTTGACACCATATATGATTACCCCAAAACTCTCCAATGAGAAGGTAAAACTAAGGTGGGGATGACACCCACAATTCTTCACTACTACAGCAATAAGTTCAACTATTAAGGTTACATAGTTTAACCATTCTCATGATCTGCCTTATGAAAGGCCTACCCTGTTAAAAGCTTACAAGGATTGTTAGATCCTACCCTATTAAAGGATTTTAACACTCTATCAAAAAGTGTACCTACCTAAAGGATTTACAAAACATTCACTTGAAATGTCACCCTATTAAAGGCTTTATACAATGGTTGTTAAACCAACCTATCTCTGTAGGATTTAATTCTGCTAATACAATTCTTAGAAAGTATAGTAGAATGTTTGACGTGATTACTAGCAATCTGATATTGTTGATTTCATATTATTTTTCTTTCCAATTCGATCCTCATTGATCTGGTATAAAAATTTTGTGGCCTTGATTTTCTATTCTACTAACTGATACTGCAACGCTATCCTTCTAAGTCAATTCACCCCTTTCACTACCTTCAAACTTTGCTAGTTTTATCTCCTTCCATGCATTCTCTTCTCACACACCTTTTCATACATATTGAATTATGGGGTTTCAAGCTCCTTAAAAAGGTTTCATGACTTAGGGTTATCTATGAATCTATGATTGAGGTTCATCCATTTTTCTCACTCAAATCTTTCCCTTTTTCTAATTGGTTGCCTATTGATTGCATGGGGAATCCAATAGATTTGAACTTATCTTTTAATCCTTCAAGATTTATCCTTATGTCAGCTCAAAAATAGTTTACATCTTAGTTTGTGAAGGCACAAAAACTTATTGGTTATTGATGCTCAAAATATACTAAATTCTGTCTTGTTCAGCACTTGAACTTTGCTTGGCATCTATTAGTCACTGAGGATCTGGAACTTGCTCTGCACTGTTTATTTTTTTGGCATGTGAATGACTTGACACTTGATGAATTTCTGAGTTGACACATTGTGGTTTAGTATCTATATTATAATCAGCATCAACTTAGAAAATTTCTTAAGTGTGTTGACACTCAATTGTAAAAACCAATATAAGATCAACATTATCATCTTAAAATGATATCAACATGCAAATATGATAAACTAAACAACATAGTAGTAAAGCATCTATGGTACTAAATCAAAGTATAATATTTGACCCTTAAGTCATCTATAAGTACATATAAAAAGAGTATCAAGTATCTCTCGAATCAAAATAGAAAAGGTACAGACTGTAAATACAAGAGCCACTACATCCTCCAACACTAGCATAGGCTTACTCCTGGAAGCTAGCAAAAATGTAGGGGTACAATCGCCTAAGTCATGTAGAATTCTCCCAAGTCAGAGAGGTCTCATCACTTATGGCCCATTGGACCCTTACCTACTTGATGTCCTTACCTTGCAAGGTTAGTCTATGGTGCTATAGGATATGAATGGGCTCCAAGGTAAGTTACATGTCTACTACCTACAAAGCATCACAATCAAGAACATGAATCACATCCAAAATATACTACATCAAAATAGAAACATGAAAAACATCATGGATGAATGATAGGCTAGGTGGTAATGTTGTTTGATAAGAAACAAGACCAATTCTCTCAAGGATCTCAAATGGTTTGACTAAATGTGGCACCAATTTAGAGCCTTTCCCATAATGGATCGAGCTCTTCCTTAGCTGGACTTTCAAAAACACCCTGTCACCAACAAAAAAGTGATGATCCAACCTATGGGCATCTGCATACTTCTTTTCCCTATCCTAAGCAGTAACCAAATGCTCCCTAATGTGAAAAACCTACTGCTCCACATCCTAAAACATTTCTAGACCCAAAAGAACTCAGTTCTCTAAGTGATCCCAACTCAAAGGGGTATGACATGGTCTACCATACAATGACTGAAAATGTGACATGCCAAGAGAACTATGATACCCATTGTTGTATGCAAACTTAACAATGTACAAATAGTCCTCTCACTTCACCTGCCTATCCATAACATACATGTGAAGCATATCCTTAAGAATCTGATTCACTCTCTCAATTTTACCATCGATCTCTAGGTGATAAGCCAAACTAAAATTGAGTTGTGCAACCAATGCATGCTGGAGAGACATCCACAATGCAGAAGTAAACACTAGATCTCTATCCAAAATAATCTAAGGAGGGACCCCATGCAAACATACAATATCCTCCAAGAAAACATGCGGTACAGAAGAAGCTATGTAGGATGCTCTCATGGGGGAAAAATGTGCTACCTTGGATGATTTTTCCACTATCACTATGATACAATCATGTCTCTATGATGACATAAGAAACCCTATGATCAAATTAGTGGCTATCATATCCCACTTCCACTCTGGTATGCAATGTGACTACAAAAGGCCCACTAGATGTTGATGCTTTTCCTTCACTCCATGGGGCTTAAGACATGTAGCAACAAAATTAGAAACATTGTGCCTCATCTTAACCTAGAAGTCCAATTGTTTGAGATTAGCGAGCATCTTCTTAACACCAAGATGTGTTAAATATGATGCATGATGTACTTTTGAAAAAACCAAGGTATGAAGATCACCCAACATGGGTACATAGATATGCCCCATGTGTAACAATAGTCCATCAAACTTAAGAACTTAACCAAAAAATATCCCCTCAAGGGTATGTCTAGAATCGATCTCTGCCCTCACCTCTTGATACCAAGTGTCACTAGGAAAATCCTCCAAGATAGAACCTCACAAATCCACTCCCAATGATATCACTAATATCTCATGTTTCCTTTTGCTCAAAGAACTTATGACAACATTCTCCTTCCCTTTAATTTAATAAAAATCAAAGTCATTCTCACACAAGAACTCCATCCAATGATGTTATCATGCATTCAAGTTTGGTTAAGTAAAGATATACTGCAAGCTCCTATGATCACTATGCAACTCAAACTTGTGTCCCAAAAGAAATTGCCTCCAATGGACAAGGGCATGCACTATGGTTGTGAGTTCCAAATCATGAGTGGGGTAGTTAAGCTCATGATCCTTGAGTTTCCTAGACTCATAATAAATTATGCAACCATCCTACATCGACACCACACCTATGCCTTCAAACAAAGTGTCTGTGAAAAGCATGAAATCACCTATAGGATTAGGCACTACAAGGAAACATGCATTGGTAAAACACTCCTTAAGAGCATTAAATCTTGCCTCACACTACTTTTTCCAAACATACTTCTCCCCTTTCCTTTGAAGAGATGTGATGGGATGAGCCTCTCATGAGAAATCCTTCACAAAGTGATAGTAGTAACCCACCAATCCCATGAGACTACAAAGTTCTGAGACATTAGTGGGTACTATTCAATCTATGATAGTATAAATCTTCTCTAGATCGACTACAATCCCATCACCTATAATGATATGTCCAAAATACTTCACCTCAGACTAGAAGAGCCCACACTTACTCAAGTTCCCATACAATTGATGGTCTCTTAAGAACTGCAATACCTAATGTAAATGGGCTTCATGCTCCTCCATAGTCTTTGAATAGATCAATATGTCATCCAAGAAAACAATGACACACTGATCAAGGTAAGTGTGAAATATACCATTCACCAAACTCATAAATATTGATGGCACATTGGTTAATCTGAAGGGTACAACAATGAAATCATAATGCCCATATCATGTACAAAAAGTTGTTCAATGAATATCAACCTCCTAGATATGAAGCTAATGGTATCTCAACTTAAGATCAATCTTTGAGAACAGTTGTTCTCCCTTCATCTGATCAAATAATTCATCTATCCTCAATAAAGGATAATTGTTCTTCACCATCACCTTATTCAACTATTGGTAGTCAATGCACAAATGTAAGGACCCATCCTTATTCTTCACGAAGACCAATGGTGCATCCTATGGGGATAAACTAGGGATAATATGGCCCTTGGCCAACAATTCCTCCAACTACAATCTAAGCTCAGTTAACTCTTACATAGACTATGTGGTAAGGAGCTCATAAAATTGACTCTACTCTTGTTACAAGATCCATTCAAAAATTGATGTCACACTATGATGACATACCTAAAATCTCATTATGAAACACATCTGCATACTTACAAGGGAGTGGGTGATCATCAAGTGTCATAGTATGACTCTTAGCTTTGTCAAGATCACTAATAGAAACAAGAAAAAATTGATAGCCCTTACACACACCCTACTTCAGCTAAGTAATTGAGATCATCTAAAGTGAGACTAGTCTTGGGACTCCCAAAAGTTCCACCTACCCACCTGTGTCATCAAACACTATACCATCTTATAATGATAATTAATATTCACTTGATGGGAGGCTAACCAATCCATGCCCAACACAATGTCATATGATCCTAGAGGTAGAATGCATAGATCCACTATGGTGGTGAAGGTTCCCAAATTTAGAAAAAAACTCCTAACAAATGAGTCAACAACCACTTTGGAACCCATGGCTAACTCAACCTGGAACCTATCAACCTAACACACTATCACTAGCCCACATTTCTGATAAAAAGATTGTTATATGAAAGAATCAAAAGCACCTAAGTCAAATAAAAATGAAGAAGAAATACCATGCAACATACCTATAGCCTCGACTATCATACCCTGATGACCTCTTTGATGGTTTTCAACTATTGCAAAGACTTTGTGATTCCAACTAGCATCTCCTATAGTAGGCTCATATCTTGCTATGCCCTTACCAGGTCCTAAAGATGCTTTGATGGAGCACTTAAAAGATTTATGGCTAGGCTAGCCACAAAAATAATAGTTTCCTCCAAAGTTGCTTCTTATTCCACAACCGCCCTGGGTAGCACTTAGATAAGGTGCACTACCCCTGGTAGAATTCTACTGAGCACTCTAAGTGGGATGATCCTAGTAAGTTTTTGTCCTTAGTTATGGTTATATCCTTTCTTTCCTAAGGTGCCAAAAAAATTTCTACCCTTGGTCCAAAACCACTTTTGTCAATTATGACAAGATCCACCCTAAGAGGGTGTTGACTGGGTTTGGCCCTTCCTTGAGGACTGAATAAACTATGCATCCTATCCAAAATTTTGAGCACTTTGGTTTTGAGAACTAGATTTACCACTGAAACCCCTAGCCACATTTCTCTCTATGATCCTTTCCTTTTCAATGGAAAAAGAAATTGTCCTCATTTGATGAGCATAGACATCTTTAATGATGAAGTCTTTAAGGCCTCTACCAAAATCTTGAGTGGTGAGTGCCTCACCATGCCTCTAGCTTGAGTATTGCTTCAAACCAAGGAACTTCTTATCATACTAATAAATCATCATAAAGCCCTATTTAAGTTAATGGCATTCATCAATGCTAGCCTCACAGTACTTTGGGGATAGGAATTTCTCTCTGAACCTCTCCTTGAAGGTCCCCCATTTGAGATCTGTGACACTGATCTAGAGTCTATCACTCTTTGAATTATACCAAATGGAACCTTGTGAAAGCTTCCATAATAGGTGGAGATAATCACACCACTACTCCTCTATCACGGATACTATATCCATTTTAAGAACTATCTATTCCATTACGAAAATACATTTGAATAGTCAACTTAGAGACATAGGACTTGAAATGGGTTAGTAGAGTATGTGCACTAAGTTCCTTTAAGAGTCTTAACACCTATGCTACAAAAAGTAAAAAGCATCAAGAGAATATATACTATGAATAGAAAACAATGAACACACTTGGACTATCAACATAGAACTAAAGAAACTACAGAAAAGGGAATTCTAAACTAGTTAATAATTTAAACATCCACTATGATCATTTTCCACAAGTGTTGTAGGAAATTTCACATTAACTATGATGTAGGACTAATAGACTAAATCGATCTTAAATAGGTAATTGCAAGAAATGAATCTACTCTACCTAAATCTATTCCACCTCCCACGAGGGCTGCTTGGTTGGCTTCCACAAACTAAGAACACAATAATTAGCCCAAAATCACTCTATCATTAGAATTCTTCTTTTGTTACATAACTGAATAATTTGTAGAGAATATAAAAAAAATTTAGAATCCTTCCAACTAACTCTAAATTTTCCCTTTCCTTCCATATCTATAAAGGATTGGAACTTATTACAAACATGACATAAAATTGTGAGCAATCATTGTTAGAAGAAAAAGGTAGAATGTCAACCATGACTTTAGAAAATTGATTGAGCAACATAATAATGGTCTGCAAATAATGTAATAACTTGAGTTTCTTTGAATAACTCCTCTCACAGACATAGCTTATCACCTAGAACTAACCTGCACTTGTCATGCTATGACCAATCTTCATTACTCATTTAATATGGTGCTCACCACTATTTCTGGCTCTTATACATTTCTTGAAAATTAGAAACATTTGAACACATATGCATAACAATATTTCTACTCTCATTCAAATATTAGAACATAGCTTAAAATATTTATATGAAATATTGCACTTTATAAATAATATTAAGATAGGTATGTCATATCCACTATCCATAGGTTTGATAGCTTCTAGATGCATTCAACATAAGTTCATGAGACTTTTAAAATAGATATATTGGAAATGTTTTGCACAAGGCTCAAAGAGTAAGTTCAGACTATATAAAAACTATATCAAATTTGAGACATTAATATGCCTCATCATCTACCCCCCACTATGCAAATGCTAGTCCTCAAGCATTGTACTTCTTTTCCATTGCTCTAAAATATCCCACTATTGTCTTCCCCTATTTCTTACTTCTAAAGGTGTAGAAATATTCTCTAGCTCATCTCTAATGCTCACCTAAGTGTTATTCAACTAATTGGTCTAGCCTAGTAGCATTGTTTTCATACAAGGGGTAGATATGGGTAGGGAGTTGGAAAGTTAGTGGCATCCATAACTGTTTCCTCATATGCCTTCCCAATTGCATATATTTAGACACTCTATTCATTTTTGCATCAAAATTAATAGGGTTGTGTGGTTCAACCTTCTTGAAAAATTCCAGCAATTGACATTATCTATTACTATGCCCTACAATTTCTCTTTGTTGTGTGAAATGTGTCTGATACTCTCTATAAACTTTTTCCCTTTCTTCAAAAAAATTCTCTTTGATTTCTAGTTTTGGCCTCCAACAAGTTAATCTGAACCAATCTCTTAAGAGGTCATAAGGGTTATGGGGTTTAGCCTAGAGTGGTAGTGATTCAGCCTTTCCAAGGTCTCTATAGGTATCCAACTATCTATCATAATTAGTTTCATTGTGCATTCATGACATTAGAGTTCTTAAGTGAACATCCCCTATGTAATGTAGGGAATTCCACTCTATTTCTTGTGGAATTATGAAATTATGCAACTAGAGCTCACACAACAAGTTCTTTTGCCATGAGGGAAAAGTTTGATAGACATTATAAAAATCTCAAGCATTCTTAGATTCACAATTAATATTTCTCATTGTCATCATCAACTAGAATAATAGAAACTATTCTTTCGAACACATAGCATACACCCTTGGGGGTGGTCTATAGGCCATAGCCTGATCAGCTAGCTTCAAAGCTTTCTTCATTTGTTGCTTCTATTTTTCTAGTTGCTCTGTTAATGATTCAATTTCCTCATTCTATCAAATATTTCCTTTTGCATCTAGTCTCTCTCTTGCTTCCACAAGGCTTTCTAAAAAATAAAATGATTGTATAAAACAAACAATATTGACTGATGTTGATGATGAAAAGTCTTGAGTTTTAGATTTCTTCTTTTCTCTCTAGCAACTTGTTTGAAATGCTGGGTGTAGCAAGAAGATTTGTAAGGTGTAAGAGAAACATTGGAATATTTAGGGACTAATGGCATGGTAGGTTGATTGTTGCTAGATGCTTTTTCTAGAATAGCAATAGGATTTGATTTGCACATTTCCTAATTCTCTTATGGTATCTCCTTGATAGGCTCATTCATGTGTTTCTATATTTTGGGGCTCCAATTACATAGGAGAAAAATTTGGGACATTTTCAACTACTTAATCTATACGAGACATTGAAATTAGGGCATTTGGTTTTTCAATAGAAGCTAGAGATACTAGACCTCACATATGAGGTCTTCTACACACAGTAACTTCTTCAACTTCAACCACTTTGTTGGCCTATTTTGGTTTAGGCATGACTGGAGTAGATGCTACATGATTAGTTTTTGTAGGAACAAATCTCTTTCCTTTTGTTATCTTAACAAAGGGATTTTGTACTTCCTTTTCAAAGTTAGGGCTAACCTTATGCTTGCCCTTACCCCAAGAAGAGCTTGACATATCATCCTCTAAACTAGGCTTAGTAGACTAATTAGGAGAGGGTTATTTTTCCATCTTAGCTAGGTTATGAATTAGCTTTGTGGTTTCTTCCTCATTTCCTAAGTTTTGAGGAATTGGCTTATCATTGTAACATTTTAGATTCAACAATTTTTTCCCATGAAATAGGGGAGAAATCCCTAAGAGATCTTTCAACTAGATGCTTAATGAGGGCATGATGGGAAACAAAATTTGCCTTTCCTTTTTGAGTTTCCTTAGCATTTATACACAATATATTATAGAGAAAGTTGTGGATATTAACTTGCATATTATGCCTTATAAAACTAAGCAATTTAAAATGACAAGGATGCAATTTTGAAAACCTACCTTCATAGGTTATATAGTTGATAATGTGGGTTGCTAAATCTAGATATGGAGGTGGAAGAGAATGTCTCTTACACCCTTGTTTTCTAATGTCCAGTTGAGGGTCACCTTGTTGAGTGAATTGTTCCCTTGAAGACCTAGCATCATGTTCATTTGGATAATGCTCCCCAATTGCTAGTAATCCTATGACCTTTGCTATCCTTTCCTTTGTAGAAACCACTCTTAATCCCCAAACTAAGGCTTTCTATTCATCAAATGTCATCATGAACTTCATTTCCACTTTTTCATTGAATTATATTAATTGTAAGAAGTATTTGAGCCATCTACAAGCATGAAATCACCAAACTACTTCCATGTCTATGAGTAAAACATTATGAATGACTAGCTCATACCTCTTTAGCCATCTCCCCATCTTCAAAATGTCCAACTTCCACTCTTGCTAATGTGATAAATTTTTACCCCTCTTATGTCTGCAAATTCCCTCTTTCTCTAATCTTCAAAGCTAATCGTTATGAAAAATGAAAAATGTCATATGTTGTTATGACTTCTCATATTCAAGACTCCTTTGTTTCTGGCATGTAGAATAATGATACATTAATGATGAAGGACATTGAAGCTTTAACTAAAGGTGTGCCCATAATATCTCTTAGCCCTTTCAATCATGCCTAGTACAGGAGATCTTTTCCCAAAAATTACAATAAAAAGGTATAACAGATACAAAAAGATTTTAAAAATTAATCAACTGAAAACTACTAGACTGCCACCAAAGTACATCCTTTATTGTAGACATGATTAGGATAATGTGGAGATCACATTTGGAAATTACTACACTTTCCTGGCCCCCCACTAAAATTTTACAAGTGTCCTCACTTTAAAATTTTTGGCATGGGATTAAGTCTTATATGATATATATATAATGTAGTATTAGATATAAATATCAAAAACTTATATGTTAATAATGAATAAAGAGTAAAAGAAATTGTTACACCTAAAAATTTGATAGTGTATGTCTGTATGCAAATTAGTGAGGTGGCAAAGTTTGATGACTACAGAAAAGGTGTTGATGGATTTGTTTATTGAAAGTAGGAAAAATAGAATGTGTGGGTGATGTGGAGTGTGGGTGGATGTTAGATAGAGAAATGAGATAGGTTGAAATGAAGAAAGAGAAAAGTGAATGGTAAAATGGACCTCATATTAAATAATGTTTTACTCTGAGGGCTCCAAAAATTATATCATCGTATGGCTATAGGAAGAAGGTTTTCACCTTCTATTGCAGGAACCGTGTTTGTACAAGTTGGTGAATTGGTTGGTTGGAATTGCTATAGAAACTATTCTTTAGTCAATGGCTTATGATAGAGATGTAGCCTATGACTATTTGTAAGTAACTTAAATTGAATAGGATCAATGGTTGTCAGTTGCATAGCACCATTGTTAAATATATGTTAAATTTCATAAGGCCCTAACTATCGAGTTAACAATTTCCCTAGATTCTCTTTGAAGTGAGAATCATAGAGGAGAGTTTAGTCTCCTACTTGGAATTTTTTATTCTTAATGTGTGCATCACGTCACTCCTTTTGGTGTTGTTGAATAATTTTTTTTGTTTCCAAATCTCTCTTTCATATTTGATCTAGTGAATTCAAGTGGACGAGTCTCTCTTATTGTGCTGCAGGAAGATTGATGTTCAACTCTAAAGAAGTATGCAGTGTTTTATGTTCAAATTCAATGGGAAACATTGTTTCTTTACCATAGACAAGCTCAAATGGAGTGAATATATTTTTTGTCTTCCATGTGGTCTGGTATGCCCAAACTTTTGACATATTAGTCAAGTTTGTTATTAGTGACACAAACATATTCAAATTTTGTATGCCTACTGAGCTCATTAAAAAATCTATATTATTTTCCATGTAATTAAGTAGCCACCAAGCTCTATAGTTGCTACTGAGTCTTTTGGACTAATTCCAATGGCCACCAAGCATTCTAGTGGTTGCCAAGGGAATTTAGTAAGTGTGAAGCATAACAGGTCCAATAAAGTAGAATCATGCAATGTGAACTCTAGTAATTGAACCCAAGCACTTTAGTGGTTGCTGAGCTTTGTAGTTTCTACCAAGCTAGCAATTTGTGTGATGCAAAGCTAGTGTTCACTGAGCCATATGTGAAGTTAGTGTTTAACGAGTGAAGTCATGGTAAACTAGTAATTCAATTTATGCCAAGTGACACAGTATCTATCAAGTCACTAATAAAGACAAGGTTCTAGACTACTTTGAGGTAATTACTACAAATTAAGCTTCTACTTCTATTGAGTGCATGATGATTTTGAGTAATGATAGTGGGCACCATGTATTAGAACTTCACAAAGTCAGTCTTTAGAACCTGAGTGTCTTCATATGGGCCAACATTTTTATTATGTAAATTGGATTGGTATATATGTAATGTATTGTATCATATCCAATGTGTGTGAATATCTAATTCATGAACAAAAGTGTGTAAGAATGCAAATCTGATCAACCATCAGATAAAGTATACATTGAAGGCCATATTGGAAAAGCAGTAGCAAAGACATATCCATCACAAAAGGTGATCAATGCAATCAAGGAATCTCTATTAGCAATTTAGGCGTAAATCAAAGATCTACTATTTCATCCTAATAGGTGAACCAATCAAAATCCTTTCACAAGGTAGACTTAATATTCTTTCTTAAATCTCTTAACAGAGTACCTACTTTGTTGTGTGTTTGTAAAAACCTCTAAAAAGATGGACCTAATAGTCCTAATTGCTCCTAATAGGGTAGATCATCAAAAGTGATAATTGTAAGCTTTAACTGGCCAACTTTATACTGTAGTATTGAGGTTTTATGGGTATCATCGCCACCCTAGTTTTACTTTCTATTTGGAAGGTTTTTGGGTCACCAAATCATTCTATTCAAGTGTTGTGGATGCTTTTATATTTTCAGTTTCACATGCATGCAATTAGATTAGAAGTGATATATTAAATGCCAAATGGTTTATTGGATTCAAAATTAAAATTGGTATATAAATTTTAGAAGTTATTGATTCACCCCTCCCCACTTAGTAACTTAGCATAGTCTTAAATATTTTCAACAATTGCTATCAGAGCTTTGTGGTTCTTGTTGGTGCTCAAAATTGCATTCTCATTTTGAGCATCTATTTTAAATTTTGAGTCAAGTCAAGCCCCATAAATGCATGTGTATCTGGCTATACCTTTGAGGCCCCAGAGGTGTTTAACATTTCTAAAACCTTCCATTTAGCCCATCCACATGTTCAATGATGATAAACTATCATTCTGAGTCATTTGGCGAAGTCTTATTTTGAGCAAATTTCAAATTTTCATTTTTCACCAAAGTGTCAAACAGCAACAAGAAGCTATGTTTGTCATTGAATATATCATATCCAGAATTGCGTCATGCACCACCACTTTGGGAGTGTCTAGTATCCATACCTGAGAACTTGTTTTTTAGATTTTGACTTGTTTTGAATCCTTTTGTCTAGGTTTTGAATCCCTCAAAGTTGGTAGTTTACTATTTTCATGTTGATGCACATTGTACATAATTCTAGGATGCTCTATTTGACGTGCTATAAGTTTTGATGTATTGATCAAAATGCTAAATTTTATTTTGTGTAGTATTGTAGACATTAGAGGCATTTTATGTTTCAAGTTTCAGCTTATGACAAATTTGTTTGATTAGTTTTCAAACATGATTCCAAACACAATTTCTAGCTTTTTATTGGTGTCACCATTTGTAGATTTGTCGAAACCCCTGTTCATGATGTCATATCTTGAAATTTGTGATTTTCTAGATTGAATGGATTCTAGCACTATGTTATCCTCTAAAAATACTCTAAGTGTGCCAATTTTTAAGTCATGACGAATCTATTTGCACACTTTTCTAGGTCAATTCCATTTGTAAAAAATATTTTTTATCAGTGTTTCCAATTTGTAAAATCTGAGTAGCCCAATTTGAGCACTTGCTATTTGCACCCTGTTGGTGTTTGAAAATGTTACTCATTTCCAATTACCCTGATGAGAACAAAACATATCTAGGGGTAGCTAACTCCCATTTTCAACATGCCCATTCAGACACCAGGCCAACTATAAGGCATGACCCTTCTTCTTCTTCAGGCTCTGCAAAACCTAGCTAGGTAGACCTGTAGATTCTTTATATGGTACAAGTTATCAAAGCATACACTGAATCTAATATGAAGTAGATAAAACCCTTATTTCTCCTGATAACTCATGAAATAGTCGTCAATCTATAGTAGCTAAATGAATATCTAAGAACCTCATAAGCTGAGTGAGGGGATTCTAATACAGCTCTTCAACATGAAAGGGAAAAGCATTTGATTAATAATGTTGATGTTCAACAAATCCTCAAGCATGCAACAAAACCTAATGATCTTATAACTAATCAGTGCCTAATCCATTGGGAAATTTCATGAATCCAAAACATACATCTGTGACATCAGGACATATTCTGTATACCCAGAAATTAGATCTATCTAATCACCTTGTGATTCAGACATCAATGTTCACTCAGATCTCATTCTTACAAAATACCCTTCTCATCAAAACCAGTAACCCTGTCAAAACACATTAAGCATTTAATTGGCTCTTTGTTTCAACAGCAAAATATATCAGACATACAACCCTAAGGGGAAGCAAATTGATCTCCGCTCTTTATTCCAAGATCACATAAGACTACATATTACTAAGATAGCAGACGAGAACCAGAATGAAACTAATGAAATGCTACTCATATGTATTCATTTTCTTTGAAAATATACATTCAGATACATGAAAATACCAAACATATCAGAACTATCTGTATTATCTGCACTACTGCTATTCACATGAGAGAAATATGCTGAAGAATGGAGGTGGAATCATAGTTCTAGATCCAAAAAAGTGGTCTCATAGAATGACTGCAACTTTCCTACCAACAATGGTCTCACAGTAACAAAAAATTGGAACCCCATCAATGGAAGCAAGAAAGAAAGATATAGAAGAGAAATAATTCTTGGATCTATTCTGAAGATGACAAGTGTCCACTTGAAATTCAATGGACTATGCAACTCAGTAACCTCTTTCTTCTTTCATCCCATATGATCTGATTTTGTTTCATCATTATCTGCAACTGATTTGTAAAATATTTCTGCTTAATGATGAAAGCTTTTTGAATCACCAAAATATCTAATTGCCCCATGAAAATGCTAGTGAAGATGAGTTTTTACTAAGTAAATCTGAACAAATTTGACCCTAACTGCATTTCCATTTCCTTCTATTGATATTCAATTCATTATCTTGACAAAAAATCAAAATTGAACTTCTTGGTCTGAATATGGTTGCAACTTAGCTACCTAATAGAAAACCTCGTGTAACTCAAATTAACTGATAACTTTGCAAAAACTGACTCTAGAATCGGAAATTTCACCTTCTCCCAATTTTGACGATATATTGTAGTGCCCAATTCGGTTAAAAATTGCCCCAGATATGGCTGTTTGAAAATCAGGCCTCTGCTATGTGGTTTGAACCATATTTTGCAAAAAATTAAACTTTTATAAAGTTTAAACTATATGAAGTATTCAGACTTAAAAAAAATGCACGTTCAGACCTACATGAGGGAGAATTAAAAAGATTAAAAATTAAAAATTTTCCCAAATTTCCACCAATTCTATCTAAGTAAAACCTGCTCACCAGCCTGTGACACGTGTCAACACGAGATTCATCCACCCGATCATTGTGTTAGTGACACATGTCATCTTCTTGCTAACTCGCCATGCTAAATCTCGTGCATCTTCCACTTGGCGAGTTAGCGAGGAATGTCAGATGTGCCACATGGCGCAATCTCATTGCAACTGATCTGATCACGCCATATCACCTACTCACTCAACCATCTACCACTTGGCAGTACTTGATTTGTTGTTGGATCAAAAATGGGACCCACGTTGTATTCTGATTCCTGCTGAATTACAAATATTTTTCAACGACCTCGCTATGTCGCTAGCCAAATTTTTGAAATTTCCTAGCTAGCAAAGTAGCGAGGGGTCAGATTCTTTCATTTTTTAGTCACTGCAACTTGTTTTCTTTTCCATTTAAAATATTACGTTGGTTTTATCCTCCAAATGTCATCACTAGGCCCACATTCAGCACAGGCTTCCAAAAGCCTTCAGTCTTGCCGACATCAATCTTATTGCATGCAAAAGTATTTAAATATCAAAATTCACATCCATACTACAAATGTGGGATATTAGTTTTTACTGTTTCTTTGTTTTTAATGGACGACTTCTCCTTTGAGAACGTGAGAGCTCGCTACAGATTTGTGGTCTACTTTGTTGTGCTACTTCCTTTTTCTTTAGTTGCAACTGATCATTGATTGTTGCTCTGGTTCTTAATCAAAGGGCAGAGTTTGAGTCTGAACAACTTCTGATTTTCCAATGAATGTACTTAGATGTTTCCTTGCTTTCTTAGCAGCTAGGGCTTCTCCTCTCTTTATTGTTGTAGTTCCCTCATGTTTGGCACAAACTCCTCTTTGGCATGGCTTTGCTTTATACAAAATGTTGACTTTTGGATCTGCATGGGCTATGAAAACTTGCCTGCTGATCTCATCCTTTAAAAACATGGGTGGTCTCTATTCTTATTTTAACTGTAGGGCTGCCTTTAAAAATGTTGTCTTAAACTCTTTTTCCTCTGTACATGCCTGCCGCTTGAATTTAGATGTCTCATCTATGCATGGGAAAGGTTCTTTTGAATTGGCGGCTTTCATCTTTTACAACAAAACACCTTCTTTATTTGCTATTGATGCCATGGCTTCCTTTCATAGATGCCCCTTCTTCATGCAGATTGCCCTGCATGAGGCTTGCTCAATGTCGAGTTTCCTCCTTCCAACCATGTCAGTTTGGTCGTTCATGCACTGTAGGTGTCTTCTTCAAATATGCGTGGACCTCTTTCATTAATTGTGAATTTCTTCTTATAGATGATTCTCCTCCTGTTTGGGCATTCCTTGCAAACCGTCGGCATCTCTGCTATTTTGGCAGTAATGGAGTTTCTTTTCTATGATTGGATCATCATGTGCTCTTTTCTGACAATTATGAATTGCAGCAATATTAACTATATTGGAGCTTCTAGTGTCCCCAGGTAATATTTCCTTACTTGGTGGTTCATCTTCACAAACTCTACTTGTTTCTCTGCATGCCTTATCAGAAGAGGAAACTCTTAATTCTTGGGACCTACCTAGTCTAGATACATCTGGCTTCTAAGATAACTGATAATTATAATGGGGCTTATTCTGGTCTAGATTCTAATCAGTGCAGTATGAACTATTATCTTGGTCACTATCATAATAGTTATTTTCCTAAAAATGATGCCTTTGCTTAGCTTTCTCTTTTGAGCATTTACTATCACATATGTCAACAGTGCACTCTTGAGATAATTTTTCCTAATACTTCCCATCTTTGCTCTTAAATTTACATTTTTGATCCTTGTGTTTGTCTTTTTTACATTTTTCACCTCTATGCTCCAGTTCTTTATGCTTATCAACCTTCTGTCTTGCATCGTTATGACGATCTTCCTCTATTTGTCCTTTCAGTAGAAATTTTTACAAAGGCCCTGGATTTCATCTTGTAGAGAAGCCAAAAGCTCCTCCTTTTTTGAATAATCAAAAGTTCAGACTTCTTGAATCTCAACAAATCGTATAATGAAAATGAATCATCTTTTGTAAGATTGTAACACTCTTATGCTTTCAAATAAATCCATCCGTCTGAAGCAATTAGTTGGACCCCAAAGTGGGTCTAAGTAAAAAAAAAAAATTTTGTTTCTGGACAACTGGATTCTCAGATTGATCCACTGATTACCTTATACTAATCAAAATCAATTTTCATCATAGATTGATTGTTGAAAACTCAAATTTTTACTTTCTGCAAACTATGAATTTGGTGCCAGGAGGTGTCTTGACTAGCCTTAAAAACTGACTCGAACCTCCACATACTTTCATCCTGTCAAATCTCTTCTCATGATTAATTCAGAGTCAAAATATATTCATTGGTAAAGTTGAACTCTCAAAATTACCTACAAGAAAACATGTCAGAAATTAATAAACTGGGTTCGGATTTAGCTTCGAAAATTGGGCAAATGAACACTTGGGAAGATGACAACTAGGGAATTGATTCTCTATCATGAGGTGAGTATGGATCTATGATTTTGGCTCATGAAAAATAACAAGATGCATTTGGTAATCAGTCAAAGTGGGCTACTTGGATTTTGCAGATGGAAGCAATGGCAGAAAAGTGATTTTGGCAAATGGAATGGACCTGGAAAAGTGTGCATATGGATTCATCAAGCTCTAAAAACTGGCACACTTGCAGTATTTTTAGAGTACATCATAGTGGTGCAATCCATTCAATCTTACCAATCACGAGTTAGGAGTTATGACACAATGAATAGGGGTTTCAAAAAATCTGCAAATGCTGACACCAGTTAAAAGTTATAAATTGCGTTTGGAATCACATTTGAAAATAGATCAAACAGATTTGTCATGATCAAAAACTTGAAACATAACAAGTCTCTGACGCCTAAAATGCAACACAAAAGGAATTTTAGCATTTGGGTCCACTGATCAAAGGTTACAATACGTCAAACAGGGCTTCCCAGAATTAGGTGCAAAGTGCATCAGCATGAAAACAGTAACTGACCAACTTTGAGGAATTCAAAACCTAATTAAACAGACTCAAAATGACTGAAAATTTGAAACATAGATTCTTAGGTATGGACACTAAACAATCCCAAAGTGGTGAATCATGAAACATTTTTGGGTGCGAGATATTCAGATGCAAACAAGACTTTGCCAAATGGCTCAGAATGATAATTTATCTTCATGGAATAGGTAGATGAGCTGAATGGAAGGTGTTAGAAACATCGAACACCATGGGGCCTTACAGGTACAGCTGGGTACATGTGCACTTAAAAAGCATTTATAGGGCTCAAACTTCTCAATGGTACTCAAAATTGACCTTGCAATTTTTAGTCCCAACACACCCCATGATTTTTCATGATCCCAAATCTCAGACTTATACTCTCCACATGATACAGAATCAATGCCTCAATTTTCATGCCCCCAAGTGTTAGTTTGCCTAATTTTTGAAATTGATTCCAAATGAAATTTGCTATTTTTTGACATGTTTTCTTGTAGGTAGTTTTGAAAGGTAAAATTTGACAATGGATATATTTTGACCTCAAATTCTTCATGAGACGAGATTCAACATGGTACAAGTATGCAGAGAAAATAGTTAGTGTGCCAGTTTCTAGAGCATGATTAGGTGTTTTGGTCAGTTTTTAAGGCTAGTTAATGGACCTCCTGGCGCAAAAATGATAGGTTGCAAGAAAATGAATAAATTGGTTGTTAAGGACAGAAAACTACTTGATTTTGAATCTAGTAAACATCAGATGATAAGTAGATCAATTTGGGGATTCAGTCATTTAGAAACAAAAATTTTTTTAGTCAAACCCACTTTTGGGCCCAACTAGTATTAGACTGATAGACATTGGGGCAGTAAAATTTCATGACAGGATTTTAATGGTTGTCATCATTATATGATTTGGTGTGAACATATATTTTCCTCAAGATTAAATGGCATACTGGATCACATATACACCAGAGGTGAAAGAAGATTGTTACCTACATCCATAATTCATAATAGATAGTGATTGGCCTCATGATATTGTTGAATGCACAAGTCAATGTCAGATTGAAGATATATTAAATAATGAATGCAATTAAATGTTATTTCTTATTTGATATAGAGGTATAGACTATTTTAGTGTCCTGATGATGGCATGTTGGATGACTTTAGAACTTGATGGATGACCAGTGTTTTTGAGAGGAGCATGTGAAAAGGGAGGAAGCCAATCTAAGTAGCATGAAAAAAAGCTCTCAAAAGATGAAGGACAAGTGTTTTCAAGATCCCTCTCTATTGAATCAAATAAAGAAGAGATCAATTAGTGGAAGGAATGTTGAATCATTTGATTTAACCTATGTTCAAGCCATAGGGAGCAGACACTTTTGTGGAAGAATCCAAGTCCCATGCACAAGATGAGAGAGACCACTTCCAAAACAACATCTTTTTAATTGGTTACCAATTGCATTGGATTTGGCTAAAGTGCCCATTTCTTTCTAAAAAAGGGGAAGAAACAATTTCTAAAGTTGAGTGCAACCCACGAGTGGAGGAGGGGCATTTCTTGTACCAGGAGTGACTTTTTTTTATAGAAGCCCATTTAGGCAATGACTAAAAGACAAAAGACCAGTGCCATTGAATGGGACAACCAAATGCATTTTGAAGAGGGAATCCATGCTTTGAATAAAGGATAGGAGATGCTAAAGGGCAAAGCATTGGATTTGGATATGGAGCAGAATGATCTGCAAGAAGACAACAATAATAAAGAACCCACGTCATCTGTAGGAGTCAGTGCTAGTCAAAAAGTAGCCTCATGGCATGGGAAAAAAGAACAAAAGAGGGGAGCCACCCATAGTGGATGTGAATAGGGGAAATTCAACATAGGGAAGGTAGCCAGTGAAGTGTTTAAAGACCACCATGCCTCCATTAGTATTGTGGGCAACTAGTAACTAGGGTCACAAGCCATTACTTGTTAGTGCCAACAGTTTCATTGATGTTGAAGTTCGCTGCAAGGTCAAGTATTAGCAGTTCAACCATTCAAGGTGTGATTGAGAGCTTGCCCCATCACTGGACCATTTCTTTGTTGTCTATAAATTACAACACAATGACACTGTATACAAGCCAGAGGCAAAAGGGCTAAGTGTTTGTGCTTTACATGGTGACCTTAACAAGCTAGAAAGAACCAATCGACTTGTGAGGTTTAGGAAAGGAAAAGTAAAAATGATAGTAAAGAATCACTCCAAATATCCCCATGCAAATAAGGAATAGATGCCATGTAAAGAGGGAGAAGCCCATGGAAGAAACAAGGAATGTGCAAGGAATGCATGAAAAGAAAAGGACAATAATAGGAAACCTTAGTCACACATTGATTTCGTGGGAAACATTTTATAGATATAAATAGAAAAGCGCCCATTGTTTATAGTGTCTTGAAGACAAAAACTTTTGGGAGCCATGTGCTGCAGCGTGGGGTCCGTGATTAGCCAATAGACTTCAAATTCTGACCACAAGAAATTTTTTAAATGAACCAACAACCATGCTGATGTGGAGGCAGACTCACATGATGATGACACATGGCAAGATGGGTGGATGGTGCAATAGATGCTCATGGAATAAAGACAAATGGTAAGCAAGATGCTGCCATGTAGTGGTGGGTCCTCTGTGTGGTGATGTAGTGATCAAGAGTAGGTTCAGGCAGGAATAGACCAAATTGTGACATGTGTGACAATCAAATGGTGCACACATGCCTGCAAAATAGAGATGCACACAGGTTAAGGAAAGTAGTAGTAGGATGTTGACACGTGTCAGCAAGCCCTGCCCAATGATGACATGATAGATGCAAGTTCTAAGCAAATCAAGAGATGATACGTGGAGCTAAATGCAGGGGCAGACCAATCACAGAGTAATAGTTGGCATTTACTCAAACCCAGTTTGACTCAAAATTTGAAGGCTGGGGTAAAATATTGAAAATTATAAAAAATAATTTTTAATTATTTTTCAAAAATATGGACATGCAACCTTTTTTTTAATTCAAAAGAGGTTTTAATCTAAATTTGATACTTTAGAGTTTTTTAAATTTTTGAAAATTTAAAATTTTAAACATCCAGACCTGTGTTTCACACTAGAGGAGTTTTTTTTTTCAAACTAAAATTTAGAAGGTTTTTGGTAGGCTACATATGCGATATTATATATCGCTTGAATTAGGAGAATCTGAATTTTCCAATTATGCAATTAGTTTTTGCATAGGAAGCAGCCTGTTCATGCTATAGGAGGTTTTCTTCCATATTCCTATTGTGCAATTGTATTCATGTAATGAAGTTCAAAACTATTTCATAACATGAAAATGAGTTGAATATTAGTAACATATAGTGAAAATGTAGTTGGGGTCATGTTTAAGTCAGTTAGGTGGGGATTTCACTACCTTTTCATAAGGCAAATTAGATATTTTGGTAAGAAAGAGGTTTTCATCATTCAAAAATAGATATTTTCAAATTAGTTACAATGTAATTATGAAAACAAATTAGATCAATGTGTGGAAAGAGGAGAGAAGTTTTTCAAGTGTAAGGGATTGAATTCCAAGTGGATAGATGTCAGTTGCATAACAAATCTGGGAATTCACTTCTTCCTTTCCTATATCATTTTTTCTCTCTTTCATTATAATTTTTGGTAGTTTTCTTTGGGTAATACCAGTAGGATTCCAGTGTTCTACTGTTGAAACTAGGGTTGTGATTGGTTTTGCTTCCTATTTATTGAGCTGAGCTCTAGCAGTGAAGGCCACACACCTGCACCTATGCAGATTTTCAGTTCATTCTCATGTATTGTTTTCTAAGATAAATGGAGATTAATGCTAGATTATGTGAATAATTTAGAGTTTCATTTAGCATTACCAATTCATTTATTCAGTCTTTCCATGGATGAATATAAAAAGGGATCTGCACGAATTATCTAGGTTTCCTTGTTCTATGTCCTAATTCTTTATATGTCATTAACTTTGTAATTGAGTAAATAAGGTTTATTCAATTTAAGACATCCTGGATGAGTTTTGTATTAGATATGTTCTTGCTTCTAACTCAAGGAGTTAGGTAAATACTTCATCATTCTAATAGGGTTTCTGGGTGTATGAGGGGGATATTGCATAAGAATTGGATTAGGGGATTTCAATTGATAAATTTGATTGTAATGCAAGTAAGTCAGGTCATCCTGCTAGTAATGACTCTATGTTTCAATGGATAAGGCACTGATCACTAAATTAGATGCAAGATGATATGAAGGTTATTTGCATAGATCATTTTAATCAAATTAGTTCAGTTCTTCATGTTTTGTAGTGGGCTGAAAGGAACTAACCCTCACTCAGCTTGTGCATTTCATAGAGTTGTAATTTGCTACTACACTTCTTTGTTACTACATAGGTTATTAGGAGAAATGAGGGCTCTTATATGCTTTCTTAGATCCAGGGATATGTTTTGCACTAGTACCATATTAATTGGATCGGAGGTTCACCCGCCTAGGTTTTGCAGAGCCTAAAGTAGAAGAAGGAGTTATGCCTGAAAGTTGGCCCAAGACTGCAGTCAAGTGTATCTAACCTAGAAATTTTCTAGCCTTAGATGCATTGGTCTGGTTTCTTGGTTATTTTCAAAACTATTAAATGAGGAGCCAATAGTTCTTAGGAGAAAGTTTAACAACTTGTCCAATGATCAAGAATATGGAAATATTTAGACTTGAAAAGGAAATTGACAATGAAAAGTTTGATCTAGAAATGGCCATTGCACAACTTAAGAAAGCTAAGGAGAAACCTTCTCAATCCCTAAAAAGAAGGAAGGAACTTGTAAATCAGATGAATGATCATCAGTAAATTGAAGATCTCTTCCCTTCAAGCAAATCATATGAAGAAAATGATGCAATCAAAGAACTCCTAGAGAAGAATGGTTCTCTACAAGAATAAGTAAGAAAGTTGAAAAGAGAACAAGAAATTTAGTTAGTAAGGCTATGTGAAATCTTGGAATAGAGGAACAAGATAAAAAAAGAAATGGTTGGAAGAAACAATGAGATCTAGAACCAATGTCTTCAACCTTTAGTGCTTATGGACCAAATCTCCAATGCAAATGAGGAAATCATGAGCCAAAGACAAATTAATTAAAAATTAAGAAATGATCTAAATCTAGAAAGACAAATCAATGAAAGAATAAGAAATGAGTTGAGGTCTAAAAAGTAAATCAATGAAAGATTGAAAAATGATCTAAACACTAAAAAAAAAATTAATGAAATAATGATCTAATCACAAGGAGACATGAATCAATTAAATCAATTGAATGAGTAGAATGTCTATAGACAAAAGGGTAAAGCAAGAATTGGATACAAAGAAGAAGGCGAATCCTCCAAACAAGGTAATCAAAGGAATCAAAGATCTACTTGCAAGCACTATGGTAAGCTATGTCATACATCAAACAAATGTTGGAATAATGATAAAGCAAAATTTAATGGAAAATTCTACAATTTTAGCCCACATGTTCATAGGGCTAATGAATGCATAGAGAAACCAAAATTTGAGGGCATGTGTCACAAGTGCAAGAAATAAGCTCACAAAGCATCAGATTACAAAACTAAGTCATTCAATCTAGCAGAGAAAATTGTGAAATCAATATTTGGTTGGGACAAGAACACTTCATGTAGATGTCATTACTATGGAGAATTTGGATATATTGGCATGATTTGTGTTAAACATCACACAACAAAGAGAGATACCACCATAACATATTTCACTTGTACCGAACTTGGTCATCTAGCCAAGAATTGCATGAATAAAAGTAGATTTGAAAATGAAAAGAAGGCAAAAGCAGATAAAATTCAAAAGTAGATGAGGCAACAATGGATTCTCAAATCTACCAAGGAAGCTAGTTCAAGTAATGATGGTCATGTCACTCAAGAAGTGGGTGACTCCACCATTTTCAACTAGATTTCCAAAGAGGAACTGTAATTGCATTATCAAGATCACATTCAAACAATTCCAATTGAAAGGTGACAAAGATCTGAATTAATATTCAAGATACAAAAGGATCACAGAGGAAGATTGGTATTAGTTATCACTAAGTTAGCTTCTCTACCAAGTGAGGTTCGGTCACGGAATCTACTGAGCAAGGTTGGGAGTTACAAGACACACATGATTATCGAGTCACAGAGCCTTCATTGAGTAATCAATAGAACATAAGATGATAGCCTATCTTGCATGATGTCAAGAATGATGTCAACCCAACTAACTTTTTTACTAAGTATTAATGGTAAAGTTTGAACAAAATCAAATTCATTTTTCACCGTGAAATCTAAGTTCTATTGCAAATAAGTGAATTCCAGTGTGATCAATCGAATTTAGGTGAATTTGTAGAAAGTTATCAAGGTTGTCATAATTTACCGAGTAAAATGGCATTAAGCAGCAACAAAGAGAAGAAAGGGTCTGAGATGTTGGTTTGAGGAGTTGAGTGGAAAGCACCAGATTTGAAACTTGTGCCCATGATTGCAAAAGCCCTTGACTCAGCAAGAGCTCAAGCACAAATTCCTCCAAAGGTACTCCTTATTAATGATATTTTCGCTCATTTCAAGTGTTCTATTCATGAAATTGGAAACCTAGAAATTGATGATGCTCTAGGTGAATTGTGTTTTAATGGAGCTCTCAAACCTAAGCATAAACATTTGGAAGACAAAGGTTTCACTCACATTCCTCACATGCCCCAAGGTTTTCAAATCAAATAGATTAGATACATTCTAAGTTGGGTGCATAATGGTCAGCTATTGCTTGAGTAACCTATTGTGATTACAAAGAAAATGAATCATCACATCACTAGCCTCCCCATGCTCATTAAATCAAAAACCACCAAAACCCTAGGTTGGACTGAGCTAGAAAAGAAAAACCTAGCAGAGTGGGATGATAGAGGCATGCAAATTAGTAGTGTAATAGATGTAGAACTAAAATTTGGGATACATGTGATAGCTCACAAGATATATAGCTTGAGCCGCCTCAATAGTGTATCATGTAAAGCTATGGACTTAGCTTACAAAGTTGTGAAGAACAATTTGTCTTATGACTTGGTAGATCTATTATTGAAGCAATTTAACAAGAATACAGAAAGTATTCAGAATTCCAAGAAAAACCCCTGCAAATTTGGTTCTTTTTTTACTTGCTTGTTCTTCTATGTTTAGAAGATCTTCCCTTCCAAAGGCATGGTAGTATGGAGAAAAGATGTGCTTATACTATACCAGATTAATGAATACATTATAGAAATGGGAGAGAACTTTGTTAGCATTATGGACAACTACTTTAAAGTATTCAAAGAGAAAATGAATAACAGATTCAAAATACCTAAGAAGTTGGTAGAAGATTACAAAGATGATGTGTGTTTCACGGTAGACACTAATAGATTCTACATTCAGGTAATAAAACCTAGAATTATATGGGTAAAACCTCTTCCATGTGAGGTGAATATTGATGAAGCATAGGATATTATTGAACCCTTGGTTAATGAACCTATTGATCCAAAGGAACCATACCTTCGAACATATGATGAGGCAAAAACAAGGATAGAGTTGGAGATAAATCTCCCACAAGTAGTTAACAATGGTAAGAGGAGAATAGGTAAACTAAAATCCAACACACCTCTAATGTTAGCTAAAGGTAAAGGAAAAGATATAGATGAAGAAAAGGATGAGGATGAGTCTAAAGAGGAAGAAGAACCTATGAAGAAGAAAGGCAAGGTGATCATCACCAAGCCACCTAAACCATCCACTACAGTCTTCACAAGGAGGTCTAGGAAGAAAGGAAGTGATATTGTCCTTAACAAACCTCCTCCCACCTTCTAAGAAAAGTTGAAACAAATGTAGGGAGGTGCAAGTTTAAAAAACTTCAAATCTTTGAAGTATGAAACTAGGACAAAGGTAGAAAAGAAATAGGTTGAAGAACTAGTGTTGACCAAAATGAGAAAATAGAGGTATTCACTAGATCAGATAGCCTCTCAAATCTCTAATGAATTATTAAAGAAAATAAAGCCAACATGGGACTTTGCAATGCAAATAGAAAAAGACATTTATGTACAAACCCTAAGGTAGTTGTTACCAAGCATGAAAAATGCTAAAGTAAAAGAGTCTTTGAAGAAAAATGAAGATAAAATGACTCTTAGATTTAATACATGTTTAATTTTGATCAAGGATATATAGCATGTGGAAGAATGTTTACCATCTACATAAACTAAGTGACTTCGCAGTAGATGTTAAGGATAATGGTGATGATTGTGATAATGATGAAGAAGAAACTTATACTAAGACTACACATTTTATAAATGAGGAAGATGAATAAGATAAAGAGGAGGAAGCTATTGAGGAAGATAAAGAAGATAATGAGGAGATTGAGCCAATGAAGATAGCAGTCACAGTCATTGTCTCACTTCCTCACTCTCTAAGCATAATAGTAGCTACATCAAGCTTAGAGATAGCTTCAACAAGTTTAAATTACCTCTATCTTAGCTAGATCCACTTGTAATCATGTAGCTATATTGAAATGACCAAATACCACTCCTTCTTGCATGAGCATTAAACCTCTTTCACTATAAGTGCTAGATTATTTTCTTTGCAATGGATAAGAACCTTTTCAAGATTCATCATGGCTTATTCAAAGGTGATTCCAAATGTTGTGAAATCATCCATGTATATTTCCATACAATCATGTGATATATCAGCAAAAATGTTGATCATAGCTCATTGGAATCTTGCAGGTGCATTACATAGGCCAAATGGTAAAACATGATATGAAAAAGTACCCCATGGGCATGTAAATGTGATTTGGTGTTGATCTTCAAGAGAAATAATTATTTGATTATGACCACTGTACTCATATAGAAAAGAGAAATACTTCTTTCCGGCCAGAGTGTCCAAAACTTGACCAATGAATGGTAAAGGAAAGTGATCCTTTTTGGTTGCCTTATTCAATTCTCTATAATCTACACAAATATGTCATTTCCCTCCATTTTTAGGCACTATGACCAAGGGTGACACCCATCTACTATGAGATATAGGATAGATAAAACCAACATCAAGCAATTTTTGCAATTTAGTTTTAACTATTTTTCTAAGGGCTAGATTAAGCCTTCTCTAGGGTTAATGGAGTGGTAGGTACCATTCATTAATGTATATTCTATGAGTACATAATATTGGACTCAACCATTTCATATCCCCATAGTCCTGTGCAAAAGCTTTTTCATATTTTTGAAGAAACTCTATTAACTAATTCATCTATGTGGAAGATAATTTGGGATTGATGTGGAGATTATGATCTTTTGATAGTTCAGCAGTAGTTGTAGACTTAGTTATAGAAGCTTAAGAAATTGGACTTGTATCTAATTCACATGGTAAGAGTTGATGAATAATGTTTGGCTCCTTGAGAAAAATACAACTCTCATTACATTCCTCATATGTGGTTAATTCTAACATAGAACTATCAGATACATCTTTTTCTACCACACAAGTGTTAGTATGAATACTCTAAATTACTAAATCCTATTCCTACAACTTTAGAAAAGATTCTCTATGTAACATCATAAGCTATGCTATAGAGTATAAATCTTCTTCTCCATCCCCTAAATCTAGCCATACGAATGTGCTTATATCTAGTTGTGGTTGTGTCAAAGGATATAAATCAAATTTCTTTGTTGCTTGACCATTAGATATGGTCATATTCCCTAACCTACAACTTATATTTGCATCAGGTGTAGCTAACCATGGTCATCCTAGAATGACAGGGTAACTAGATAAATTGACTTTGGGAGATAGAATAATGAAATTTTTATGGTACTCTAGAGAGTCTAGGGTTACCAATATGTCTTCTATCATCCCATTAGGAGTGACAATAGAACTATCTACAAGTTGTATAATTGGTGGGGTAGCCCTCAATCCTTTCATTTTTATCCTCTTCATACTATCCTTAGTCATGATATTTATAGTAGCACCAAGATCAATTAAAGTATTTTTAATAGACTAACCATTTATAATCACATTCACAACTAGACTTCCTAGATCATAATATTTAGGAATGATCAACTTTCCTAGCATAATGTCATCCAATTATCCTACAACATGGACTATAGTTGCATCCTTTTCCTTCCTCCCAGGCTTTTTCAGACATGCTTCTTTGATGGATTTTCCATAAATAGGAACATCTTTAATAGCTCAGAATAGGGGTATTTGGAAATGCATGTTCTTTAGTTGATCAATAATATCAAAAGATTGTTCCTCTATTTGTAGAGGTTTATTTTGTATGAGCTTCTCTGGAAAAGGAGGTTCAACTATTGGCTAGACTTGAGCTGATCTAGTTGGGTCAACTTCTTTATAAACTATAGGTTTTGATGATATAGGAGGATCTAGTATTTAAGTTATATGAGGTGGTTTAGATACTAGTAGGGTTTTACCAAATCTCAAATGTATATTTGCAACATTCAGAGTGTAAGCAGTATAATGTTGAGCCTTAGTAGAGTACATGGATTTTTGTGACCATTGTTTATTTGGATTTGTTTGACGTTGTGTAGGTAATTAGGTCTACTTCTAAGGTCTAGGACTTGTAGGTGGTGGTATTGTTAGAAATAAGGTGTCTCAACCTTGTATAATTCCTATTCTTATTATTATTTGTTTTGTAAAATGTATTTTTTGCAAATAATATGTAAATGTGAGTGTACATGTCTAGTTGGCATGTTGATCACTTACATGTGTCAGCATCTTGAAGTGTGTGAAGGAGATCATGGCTGAAATGGTTATGATGGATTCCTATGACGTGTAAGAGCTATTTAAGGAATAAGCTATGACAGGTGTAAGAGCATCTTATGACATGAGGCCTATTTGGGCGCCCAAGAATGAGTGGTTGGTGTGTGTAAGAGAATATGCCAAAAATAGGTTGGTATGACGGATTCCCTTACACTTCTCTTGTGACCGCTATTTTTTGCAGATTCTATGACAAGCTGTCATTGCCTATTCAAGGGATGGACACCCTTTTCTTGGTATTGGATGTACATGTGGCATTGTGCATGTTTCTTGGTGGTTGAGCCATGAAAAATGCCCAACTCCTTTGTGGACATTTTTTTGGGTCTTAAGATGTTCATAAAATGTGTATTCCATGTTGTAATGCAATAGTGTGATAGATGAAAGTTTGCAGGTACTGAGATGCTGCTGGAGTCTTCTATTGTTGAGGTTGAACTTGCATTGCCAGTGTATTGTAATCTTGTATTGAAGATAATACATTGTGCAGGTTCTGGAGGGGTTTTCTTGTTTTACCGAAAGGTTTTTTCCCACGAGAAAGTCTTTGTGTTATGTGTTTCTTTCTATATCTATTTTTTGTATGCATGGTTGGCTGCAATATTGTTGTTTACATGATATTGAATCTGTAAGTGTAGAAGATTTTAAAAGGATTTGCACCATACTTTTGTTATGAGATTAGTTTAGGAAGTTGTTTTCACACCCGAGTTTCCTTACAAGTGGTATCAGAGCTTGATCAACTTTTGATCCTAGTTATTGGGTAGGGTTTTTTTAGCTAATCTCAAGTTGAGTGGGAGTCTTGTGCAGAGAATCCTAAATCTTATTTGTAGATTGAGATGGTGAGTTCATCATATGGAAGAATGGAGGTGGAGAAATTTAATGGCACCAATTTTGAGTTGTGAAAACTCAAGATGGAAGACATGTTGGAAGATCGTGACCTATGGGAAGTGACTAAAAGTGCTACAAGACCAGAAACTATAACTCAAGTAGATTGGGATATCAAAGATCATAAAGCTAAGGGTCTCCTAAGACTCTATTTAACCGATGCAGTCCTTCTGAATGTTCTAGATCAAAAAACCGCATATAGTTTGTGGGAGAGACTTAGGGCCATGTACCAGGCCAAATCTTTGGTGAACAAGTTGTTCCTAAGGAAGAAGTTGTATTCTCTACGAATGGAGGAAGGTGGATCCTTAACAGATCATTTAAATGCATTTAATCTATTGGCTGCACAATTGACATCTGCTGGCGTCAAGTGAGAGGAGGAGGATCGTTGCTACACAGTTTTGTGTTCTTTATCGGATTCATGGGACCATCTTGTGATGGCTCTCAGAAGCACATTAGTCACCTTCAAAATGGATGATGTGGTATCTTCGTTGCTATCAAAGGAGATGTAGAGAAAGGCTTCCGTTTTGAAAAAAGAAGCCCTTGCTATTCATGGGAGATCCATGGAAAGAGGAAAGAAAAATGACAATAAGTCTGACAATATGGGTAGATCCAAATCCTGTGGGAATTCAAAGACTTCCAATAAGTCCAAGGCAAAATGTTGGAACTGTGAAAAGACTAAGCACTTCTGTAAAGACTGTAAAGTGCTTAAGAAGAAGAAGAAAGCCTCAGATTCTAGTTCTAAAAAATCTCAAGAAGATGGTGATGCATTCATCGTAGCTTTGGCAACCCATGCATCTGATGATGTGTGGTTGGTTGACTTGGGTGCATCTTTTCACATGAACTCTCATCGAAACTGGTTCTCAAGATATGAAGAGTTCGATGGTGGAAAGGTTTACTTGGGTGATGATTCTCACCTAAAGATAGTTGGATGTGGAGGGGTCACTATTAAATTTCCTGATGGATGAGTAAAGGGAATCAATGGAGTTATGCACACTCCAGGTCTAGCATGAAACTTATTATTTGTAAGTATGCTGAACGATGTAGGTGTGCAAGTTGTTTTTTTGAAAGAAGGATGTAAGATGATTAGAGGATCGATGGTGCTTGCTAAGGGTACTAGGAGAGGTACTTTGTTTCAGCTAGATGCATGTATTCCTCTATGTAACAATTCTTCATCCTCACCATTTGAATGAGCAGTGAAGAATTTTGTGGTTATTGGTTCCGATGGCAATGCAAACACTTTGGAAGGAAAGCTTCCTGCAAAAAAGACAATGTTGTGGCATATTAGATTTGGCCACATTGGTGAGAAGGGTCTCAGAACCCTGAAAAACAAAAATCTCATTTAGGGGTTAAATGATTGTAATCTCGAGTTTGACTTCTGTGAACACTGTGTATATGGTAAACAAAATCATGTTCAGTTTTACTCTAGTTCTCACAAATCTTCTGATGTTTTGGATCTTATTCATTCTGATGTATTTGGTCCTGTAAAAGTTCCTTCGATCTCCAAGTCTTTATTTTTTGTATCTTTCATAGATGATTACAGTAGAAGGACATGGATTTATTTCCTTAAAAGTAAGAGACAAGGCTTTAGTCAATTCAAGGAATTTAAAGCCCTTGAAGAAAATTAGACTAGTAAGAAGATTAAGTGTGTGAGAACTAACAATGGTGGTGAGTTTTGCTCAGCAGAGTTTGAATAGTTCTATAAAGAACAAGGTATCAAGAGGCATAAGATAACTCCTTATACCCCGGAGAAAAATGGAGTTGTAGAGAGAATGAATAGGACACTGATGGAGAAGGCTAGGAGTATGCTTAGTGGATCTGGTTTAGAACAAAGGTTTTGGGCCGAAGCTATGGCCATTGCTTGCTATCCGGTTAACAAATCTCCTATATCAGCCCTTGTTGGTAAGACACCCATGGAGGTGTGGTCTGGTAAAAAGCCTTCAATTAGACATCTTTGTGTTTTTGGTTGTGAAGCTTATGCATATGTTCCAAAGGAGAAAAGATCTAAGTTAGAAAACAAAGCTGTTAAATGTATTTTCATCGGGTACAGTGCTGGTGTGAAAGGATACAAGTGTTGGGATCCTGTGACTAGTAAGGTGTTGTATAGAAGAAATGTTATTTTTAGAGAGATAACATCTTCTTCTATTGTGCTACAACAAGATGGAAAGGAAAAGGAAAAAGATGTTGTTCAATTGCCTCCTACCCCTGAGAAGACTGAACAGAGAGACCATGTTGGGTCTAATGATGAGGAGAGCTCTAGCAGCTTTGACAGTTCAGAAGAAGAGGAAGAACAACCTCAACCTCAGCCCTTGAGGAGATCCATGAGAGAAAGAAAGAAACCATAAAGGTTTGGTTATTCTATGTTAGATTCCATTTGTGCTTTAGCTTTGATTACTAACACTAATGAGCCTAGATCTGTGAAAGAGGCTTTGGGCATGGAAGATGCAGGTTCTTGGATTGAGGCTATGGATGATGAGATGGCTTCATTAGAGAAAAAAAAAACTTGGGACTTTGTACCTTTGCCTAAAGGGAGAAAATCTGTTAGCTGTAAATGGGTGTTCAAGAAGAAATTCTGTGCAGATGGCATTGTTGAAAGGTACAAAGCTAGATTGGTTGCAAAGGGGTATTCACAGGTAGAGGGAATAGATTATGGTGAAATATTCTCTCTTGTTTTAAAGTTGACATCCATTACATTTTTGTTACCTCTTGCTGCATCATATGATTTAGAGATAGAATAGATAGGTGTGAAGACAACTTTCCTTCATGGTGATTTGGAGGAAGAGATTTATATGTCATAGCCTGAGCACTACATTGTTAAAGGTAAAGAATCCTTTGTTCATAGATTGAAGAAATCTCTATATGGTTTGAAGCAATCTGCTAGGATGTGGTACCTTAAGTTTGATGCCTTTGTGTTGTCAATTGGATTTGTAAGATCAAAATTAGATCATTGTGTTTATTTCAAAGTTGAAAATGATCGCCTTCTTATTGTTGCATTATATGTTGATGATATGTTGCTGTTTGGGAAGGGTAAGGGTATGATTTCTGATTTTAAATATCAGTTGTCAGCACAGTTTGAGATGAAAGATCTTGGGGCAGCTAGGTACATCTTGGTTATGGAAATCAGTAGAGATAGGTCTAATAGAAAACTTTGTTTGAGTTAGAGTAAGTATGTGAAGTCTGTGTTGGACAGGTTCAGCATGGCAGATTGTAGACCACTATGTGTTCCTATTTCAGTCAGAACAAAGTTATCTATAGATGATTGTCCAAAATCTCCTAGTGAGGTGGAGGACATGAGTAGAGTACCTTATGCTAGTGCAATTGGCAGTCTTATGTATGCTATGGTCTGTACTAAACTAGACATTGTGCAAGAAGTGGGAGTCTTGAGTCGATTTATGGCTAATCTTGGATGGATACATTGGGATGCAGTTAAGCGAGTATTCAGATATTTGAGGGGTACATCAGATTATTTCATATTTTATCATGGTAACTCTTCTAGATCTCCGCATTTAGTTTGTATTTATGGGTTTGTCGATTCAGATTGGGCACGTGATATTGATCGCAAGAGATCCACCAATGGTTATGTGTTCACTATGTTTGGTGGTGCCATTAGTTGGATGAGTAAGTGACAACCTATGGTTGCTTTGTCCACTAGAGAAGCTGAGTACATGGCTGATACTCATGCTTGTAAGGAAGCCATTTGGCTTAAGAGATTGTGTTTTGATGTTGGTGTTGATTCAGAACAGATAACTATTTGGTGTGACAGTCAGACTGCTAATAGCCTTGCGAAGAATCCAAGTTTCCAAGCTAGAACGAAGCACATTGATGTGCAGTTTCACTTTGTGAGAGATATGGTGGAAGATGGAAAGGTAAATTTGGAGAAAGTAGATACTGTGAAGAATTTTGTAGATGCATTAACAAAACTAGTGGGCACTGAGAAGTTCAGATGGTGTTCAGAGTCTATGGGCCTTTCGGCCTATAGCGGTTAGTTCCTATTATGTTCCTGTTGCTCTTACAAGGTGTTCGACAAGTGGGATAATGTTAGGAATAAGGTGTCTCAACCTTGTATAATTCCTATTCTTATTATTTTTTTTTTTGTAAAATGTATTTTTTGCAAATAATATGTAAATGTGAGTGTACATGTCTAGTTGGCATGTTGATCACTTACATGTGTCAGCATCTTGAAGTGTGTGAAGGAGATCATGGCTGAAATTGTTATGATAGATTCCTATGATGTGTAAGAGCTATTTAAGGAATAAGCTATGACAAGTGTAAGAGCATCTTATGACATGAGGCCTATTTGGGTGCCCAAGAATGAGTGGTTGGTGTGTGTAAGAGAATATGCCAAAAATAGGTTGGTATGATGAATTCCCTTACACTTCTCTTGTGACCACTATTTTTGGTGGATTCTATGACAAGTTGTCATTGCCTATTCAAGGGATGGATGCCCTTTTCTTGGTATTGGATGTACATGTGTCATTGTGCATGTTTCTTGGTGGTTGAGCCATGAAAAATGCCCAACTCCTTTGTGGGCATTTTGTTGGGTCTTAAGATGTTCATAAAATGTGTATTGCATGTTGTAATGCAATAGTGTGATAGATGAAGGTTTGTAGGTACTAAGGTGATGCTGGAGTCTTCTATTGTTGATGTTGAACTTGCATTGCAAGTGTATTGTAATCTTGTATTGAAGATAATACATTGTGCAGGTTCTAGAGGGGTGGGGTTGTTTTACCAAAAGGTTTTTCCCCACCAACAAATCTTTGTGTTATGTGTTATTTTCTCTATCTATTTTTTGTATGCATGGTTGTCTGCAATATTGTTGTTTACATGATATTGAATTTGTAAGTGCTGAAGATTTTAAAAGGATTTGCACCATACTTTCCTTATGAGATTAGTGTAGGAAGCTGTTTCCACACCTGAGTTTCCTTTCAGGTATTAGTGTAGATTGTTGGACTAGAGGTGGTAATTATGGTAATTTTGGATTACTAGTATTTTAGTTAGGCCATGGTTGAGGTCTTTTCCATTGATTTGTAGACTACCATTTCCCTTGACATGGTTTCCATTGGTTCTGTTGATTCTACCACTGATTATTCTATTGGTTTTGTCAGGAAGGTTGGGAATTCTGAGGCCATTGAGGCTGTTGTGAATTATTTTTCCAAGCATTAGTCCAATTAGGTTGAATATATTGTTGAGGACCTTGGATATTACAATTTTTCCATTGATTTCCATATAGATTTGAATTTTTCAAAGGGTCCTAAGGTATACCTTGATGTTGGGCCCATGGCCAACATTGAGCAACAAAGAATACTTGCTCACTGTCTCCATCTATCTTGATCTACTCAATTGGAAGATGTTGGTTTTCCATGCTAGTGACCAATTTGCATTTCCAATCTTTCTTCTACTTCTAGCAATGTGGGAAGTACTCAGCTAATTGTACCTTAGGTTCTACATGCTTCTTCTTTGTAGTCAATGTGTCAAGTTGTGTAGTGACATCATTTTTAATGTCCAACTTGAAATCTAAGTGGAGATTAGATGTCTCAAGCTTTGAAATACGTTGATAGATTCCTTTAGTAGTTGTAGTCTAGTGTCCTTTTCCTTGCTTTATTGTTGACCTTGAGTAATTAAGATAGTTTTTCTTGAGTTCATCCCAAGAAGAATGATATACATCTCCTACAGCCAACAACTCTAATGCTTCTAGAAAACTATCATTCATGACTCTAAAAAGAACTAGCTTTTATGAAGCCTCTGACAACACATGCTGAGGGTCTTTTGCAATGTATACAAGAAATGTGAAACATAGTCTTCCAATGTTTCTTCCTCCTTTTTTGATATTCTAAAGATATCATCTCCTCTTGAATCATTTTCTTTGCAATACTCTATGTATTTGTCTAGAAATAGAGTTTGCATTTCACCCCATGTACTTATTGCATTTGTTCCTCAACCCATGAACCGTCATAAAGCTAACTCTTTCAGTGTTGCTATAAACAATTTGAGCTTATGGGCATTAGTGTTGTAGTCAAAGCTGTGACAAAGTATGTCAAACTCAAACAAGAAAGTATTAGGATCTTTAGTGGCAATGCCATAAAAATTTGAAAGAGTGTTCGGAGGTATATTTTTGAGATTAGCATTGGTTACAAGGTTTGGGAGAGGAAATGGAAAATTAGGTTGTGCCATTACTGCAAGTATTTGATTATGAGGTTGCTACTGAAAAGGAACATTGGATACTAGATTGTTAACAAATAGTGGATTTGGAGCAGTACTATCAAGAAAACTAGAAAAAAAATTAGTAAAAGGTTGAAGATCACTTGTATCCAAAGGTTCTACTCTTGAGGACAATTCTATAGGAAAAATAGGGATTGCATCCAAAAAAGGAAACTCAGCTTCTTCTTCAATTTTTTTGTTCAAATTAATAGGTTCCCATTGAATAAATACCCCATATTCATCTCTTTGTATGTCTCTTTGATGCATGCAATTGAATGTGTGACCTGTAAATCTGATGTAGGAGCATCCTAGTTTTGCTCAGTGGCTACTTTGGAGTTCATGGGAGGAGGCTCGGTAGTTGCTTTGGTGGATTCTTGGAGAGGTACTTGGTTGAAGAAGTAATTTGATGCTTGGCATACACTAGGAGGTAGGCATGATTTGTGGAGCTCAGCATGGTATTGGGAGCTCGGCATGGTCTATGGTTGCTTGGCATGGTCTGAGAGGAGCTTGGCTTTGCTTAGGAATTTGGTTCCTATTGTAGGACATGTATCTAATTTTCTTAAATGATTTAGAGGACGAAAATTTTAGGGATGGAAGAGGGCCTAGACTTCTACCTATGGTTTGAAGCCCGAATTCTAATTCATTTGGACCTAGGAGATATTGCTATTTTACAAAGACATCAATTTTGGGAATTTAATTGTTGTAGGAGGCCAGCTTTGGCATTTAATTTATGTATTTGTATTTAATTGGTGTTTTGGGATGACTTGTGGCTTAGATTGGTATAAGTAGGAGTTTTGGGAAAGTCTTTAGGCATTATCATCTATGGAGGAGAGGTAGAGGAGCTTGGAAGAGCGAATTTTGAGGAGGGCTAGTAGTTATGGCTTGGAAAACAAGGAGATTGCTTGGTGGGCTTGTGAGCACAAGTTGAGATCTTCCTTGGAGGTTTCTACTAGAGTGTCATCTACACTAGCTTGGGTTTGGATTGAATCTTGAGAGATCTTGCAGAACTATTACTTGCCTTGTATTTGGCTGTAACCGAGAAAGCCTTAGAGATCTTGAGGGATCTTGTAGAACTGTTACTTGCTTTGTATTTGGCCATAATAGGGAAGGCCTTATAGCCAGTCACATTGCATGTAATCTGTTATATTTTATGAATATATTATTATGATTTTGTATCAGATCTTGCATTCTTGCTTCTTGTTATTATGTTTTCATTGCATGGTTTTATAGCAGGGGGCTAGGACATCTCCTTTGGGAATTCTCCTTCCTTGCACTACATCAGGTGGTATCAGAGTGAAGGTTGTTTCTGAGTGTGTGGATAGATCGCCAAAGTTGAGGCAATTTGCACCAGGACTTGGGTTGGAGAAGTATATCTTAGTTGATCTTGATTTGGCGGTGGATTTTCTTTCTGGAGTCCTAGATCTCTTGGTTGTGAGGTGGAAGATTTTGGTTCTGGCTTGCAATTGTAGAGGGCTTACAGATGGGTCGATGGATGCAAAGATGGATGAATAATCTTGTTGAGGCATGATCATAGAGAATTTTTGGATTGCAAATTCGTGGTCCTAGACTTGTGATGTGGTTCCTGATTATTCATGGAAGGTGGCAGGTGGTGATCTGACTTGAAAACAATTCAAGGTTGTCATAAGGAGCATGGGAAGGATTTGTTGTAGAGGGTTTTCAAAGATATTGGGAGATGGCTCTGAGAGGATTGGACCCTCAGATGACTGCAAAACTCCATGATATAGTGGAGAGGAATTTTTCTAAGATGTTTTCTTGGTTGGATGCTAGATTGGTTGATCAAGCTAAGAAGGTCAAGGTGGCAGAGTTTGGTTTTTTTGATCAGTTTGTGGAGTCTAATATAGAACCTGTAGAATAGCTGGAAGTTGTGGTTGAAGATATTCCTAACCTTGTTGATGCTGGGATGAACATTGGTTTTAATGATTAGTTAGATGAGTTTGAAATGGAAATTTCAGAGCACTTGGTCATGGATGATCTGGTTGTAAGCAATGAGATGGTTGGTGTTGAGAGTTTTTCATGTGTTGATGGAGATCTACATGTAGCTATTGATGTGGATGATATGGAGTTTGTTACTACTAGTGTGGATTTACTAGTTGTTGTTGTGGATGAGGATTTGATGTTAAAGCATTATGTTCAGTTTGTTCTTGGGAGTGACAATGCTAATTGTATGGTTGAGATTCTAGTGTTTGATAGATTGATGTGGATGTGGATGATGTGTAGATTGGTTTTCTTATCCCTATTCGAATGGAAGCCTTTGGTGAAGATGAAGTTTTTTGTTGCTCTTTCTTTGGGCATCAAATTGTGGGACATACTTTTCTATTTACCTGGGGAGTTTGATGCTAGAGCATCTTGGTTTTGCTCGGTGGCTAATTTGGAGTTCATGGGAGGAGTTTCAATAGTTTCTTTGGTGGATTCTTGGAATGGTACTTGGTTGAAGAAGGAATTTGGTGCTAACCACACACTAGGAGCTCGGTATGGTCTTGGGAGCTCGGCATGGTCTATGGTTGCTTGGCATGGTCTGAGAGGAGCTCAACTTTGCTTAGAAATGTGGTTCTTATTGTATGATGTGTATCTAATTTTCTAAAATGAGCTAGAGGATGAAAATTTTAATGATGGAAGAGGGCCTAGACTTCTACCTATGGTTCAAAGCTCACATTATAATTAATTTGGAACTAGGAGATATCACTATTTTACCAAGACATCGATTTGTGGAATTTAATTGTTGTAGGAGGCCGACTTTGGCATTTAATTTATGTATTTGTATTTAATTTTTGTTTTGGGCCACTTGTGGTTTAGATTGGTATAAGTAGGAGTTGTGGGAAATTATTTAGGCATTATCATCCATGGAGGAGAGGTAGAGGAGCTTGGAAGAGTGAATTTTGAGGAGGGCTAGTAGTTGCGGCTTGGAAAATAAGGAAATTGCTTGGTGGGCTTGCGAGCATAAGTTGAGATCTTCCTTGGAGGTTTCCACTAGAGTGTCATCTAGACTAGCTTGGGTTTGGATTGGATCTTGAAGGATCTTGTAGAACTCTTACTTGCTTTGTATTTGGCCATAACTGGGAAGGCCTTATAGCCTAGCACATTGCATGTAATCAATTATATTATTATATGAATATATTATTATGATTTGGTATTAGATCTTGCATTGTTGCTTCTTGTTATTATGTTTATGCTGCATGGTTTTATAGCAGGGGGCTAGGACATATCCTTTGGGGATTCTCCTGCCTTGCACGACATCAACATCAAGCACTCAATCTTATGGTTTCTAACTAACACGCTAATCTAAAAATAGAGGACCCATGAAGGTTCCTAGTTTGACACTATCCCCGAAAATGGTGCCAAAAAATGCAAGCTTTCATAATAGGTCAAGATAATCACACCACTATCCCTCTATCAAGGATACTATATCCATTTTAAGTACTATTTATTTCATTATCAAAATACATTTGAATTGTCAACCCAGGGACTTAGGACTTGAAATGGGTCAGCACAGTATGTGCACTAAGTTCCTTTAAAAGTCTTAACACCTATACTACAGGAAAGTAAAATGCATGAAGGAAATCTATACTACTGACATAGAATAGTGACAAAACTTGGACTATCAATAGAGAAATATAAAAACTACATAAAAGGGAATTCTAAACTAGTTAACAATTCAAACATCCACTATGATCATTTTCTACAAGTAGTACAAGAAGTTTCATAGTAACTATGTTGCAAGACCAATACATTAAATCTATCTTAAATAGGGAATTGCAAGAAATGAATCTACTCAACCTAAGTCTATTCTACCTCCCAAGTGCCCCCCCTTGGTTGTCTTCAACTAACTAAAAACACAATAGGTAGTCCAAAATCACTCTCTCATTCGAATTCTTCTTTTGTTATATGATTGAATAATTCGTAGAGAACAAAAAAAAAACTTTAGAATCCTTCCAACTCACTCTAACTTTTCCCTTTCCTTCAATATATATAGAGGATTGGAACTTATTACAAACATAAGATAAAAACCATGAGCAAACATTGTTAGAAGAAAAAGGTGGAATGTGAACCATGAATTTAGAACATTGATTGAGCAATAGAATATAGTCCATAGATAATGTAACAAGTTAGGTCTCCTATAATAACTCCTCTCACAAACATAGCTTATCACCCAGAACTGACCTGTGCTTCTCATGCTATGACCGGTCTTCTTTACTCTTTCTTTAATATGGTACTCACCACTCTTTGCACCACTTCTAAATTTCTTTAAATTTAGAAACATTCGAACAAATATGCACAACATTTCTACTCTCTTTCAAATAGTAGAACATAGCTTAAAATATTTATATGAAATATTACACTTTATATATAATATTAAGCAAGGTATTCTGTATCCACTATCCATAGGTCTAATAGTTTCTCGTTACACTCAATATAAGTTCACAAGACATTTAAAATAGATATATAGGAAATGCTTTTCACAAGGCTCAAAGTGTAACTTCAGACTATATAAAAACTATATCAAATTTGAGACATTAATATGCCTCATCACCATGTTCCCTTAGCTAAATGATCATGCAATGACCCTTCACATTGCTCCCATAGGATAGCAGGGAGAAATAATGCCCCATATCAAGCAACCAAGTTTTAGCCTTGAGTCTTATTCCCTAGGCATCAAACTCTTGTGGTTTGGACCTTTGAAGTTCCCACATCATCTCAATCTGAGTGAGATCATAATCATCCCAACTAGAGCCTCTCCATCGATGCCTTCTTCTACCGAGTCATGTATAAGAACATTCCTATTCATGTTTCTCCTCTCCATGCTCTAAATGATTGGTATCCCTATGCTGAGATCCCTCCTCCTAGTTATGGGTGCTCCTCCACATGAGGGCCCAACCAAGAAAGTATTTCATTAAGCACTGGTATCAATGCTCCCATATAATTCTAATTAGCATTACCCTATTCTTCCCCACCATCCTAATTTTCCTCTTCCTGATGTTCTTCTTGAACAACCCATCACCTACCACCCCAACTAATAGGTCTTTGTGCAGGAGGTGTCACTAAGGGACAACAAGATAAAGTTAGATATAAGGATCAAAAGAATAAGAGTCTAGACCATGAACCAATGAAATATTAAATAGTCAAACATAACATAACAATACACAACAGAAAACAAAACCATAGTGGAAGCATAACACAGAGATCCCAATGTTCCAACATCAGCTCTGATACTAGATGTAATGCCCCACCCAGAGATCCTTGGAACAAGGATGAAATACAAGCCAAGAATTTTTTAAAGAGTATGAGTACACATGACAACATCATACATAGATCATGTAGATCACAATGGAACACTTAACCACCATTCTGATAGCCAAAAAATGTCCAAATACCACTACCTGAACTGACACACACACACACACACACACACAGTAGAAAATTAAAATCCAAAATAACAACAATACAAGAAATCTAAGATCCGTCAGAGTATGGTAATTTAACTAAACCAAAAGGCTACTTGATTCACTAAAAAATTACCCTTAGAAACCAATGGAGATGTCCCCTATTTTTTGTGTGAGGACCACTAACTTATAGGATTTCATGCAAAGATGTACAACATGCCCTATGAGAAAGTGCATTCCGCATGAGGATGTGCACCATGTAGCATGAAGAAGTGCTTGGCCAAACAACCAAAAGACCCAACACTGGTTTTGGATTTTTTATGTAAATATTGCCAAGGCCACATGAAGAACCTAACATGCCACATGAGATCTTGCATCCTTGTACAAGGATGCATGATTTTGCACGAGATCCCAAAATAACAAGGAAGAAACAAAAAAATAACAAACTAAGGAATAATATTTCTTTACACTGGGAAGTACCAAATCCACAATTTGAGGTATAAACACTCAAATACAATACTAAAAGATGGACACAACATCTAACCATCTAACAAATAATAAAAGGGAAAGTATAGAAGGTAACATCATAGTGTACTTAAACAACATCATAATGTGCAAAACAACTAAACTAAGTATGAGGTTCCTCCCAACCATAATAGCATCATAAGACCATTGTGGGCCCTATCCATCCCCTATGTGTAACATCTCTAGCTACTGAATATATCATTAGTACTATCATAATAAGGATGTCACTACTAAAGCATGCTACAACATAAGCATAAGGAGATCTAACATGCTAAATGCAAGCACAAGATAATCCTACAAAATAGATAACATCATCTATCATATGCTAATCATCATAATAAGGAAATGTATCAATAACTAACATCATCTAAACATGATATACAAGCATCCCAATGATAGCATACTCTAAAACTTGAAGTACCAAGTGAAATCATCTAGAAATGGTCACTCTAGGAGAAGAACCATCTTTTTACATTGGTCCCTAATAGTGGTATGGGTAGCCACACCTCCCAACCATGTAGCTCTAGTAGGTCCGCACCTTCCATGATGATGGAGATAATGATTCAACCACAACCACTCACAAAATAAACATCCATGGCTAATGCAGATGCCAAATAGTATGATGACTGAAACCAAGACAAAGACAATGCATAACTAGAGGTACTAGTTAGACACTCAATGGGCTACTAAGTAGGGGTTGACATCATGGAGAGTCACTTGGCATTGACAAGCCTAAGCTTAGATCATGCATTTTAATTCCTTAATGAAGGGCCCTACACACATATTTTATTATCTTAAGTTTTATTACCACCTATTTTTTTCTTTAGTTCACTCAATTAAAACTTCTTCATGCCAACACTTAGGAAATAGACACTAGGCTATAGAGATAGAAGCCCCCACCATATGCTACCCTGCCCTACCTATGCTCATCCAATGATGAGTGCCTGTAGGCATGCAAATTCCCAACCCAACCCCAATAATCTTACTTCCAGAAGTACCATAGAATATAATGACTCAGAAGTCACTCAGAAAATGTATGCACACATACTCATGTGTGGTGCACCACCATCAAAAAGATCATAACACAAGGACAAGATGAGAAAACAATGCAAATAGTCACTCAACCAAAAATAAAATTGGGAGAATAGATGTGACATGCATCCCAATGCAACATAAAAGAACAATAATGGTTTGATTAACATCCAGTCAAATGATCCCAGTCCATGACCAACAATGTGCCAAGAAAACCAAAGAAAATGGGGTGGCATGCAAAATGAGGTAAAATCCCAAAATTTGGAAAACTTCAAATTTAAAACACATTTGACCTTTGCGCAAAAAAACCTAGAAAATCCAATAATATTTGCATTCGGACACTATATGCAAAAATGGCTTGTATAATGGAGTGAAACCTCAAACCCCCATCCCAAAAATAGGGAAAATATTCATATCTAACCAATTAGAGAGAACCAGCAAACATAAATGGACGGGAACACTAGCTCTCAGCCTCCAAACAAATGGCTACAAAAAAACAAAACCTAAAATGGAACTAAAACAACAAAATAGGAAAGCCCTACTTGACAACAAAAGAGGCAAAAACTAAAACCCTTACAATAAAATAAAACACCCATCGAAGCTATCAAAAATCATGGTAAAGCACAGTCTACCTGAGTCAGATCTAACAAGACCAACGTCGGGAAGATCCAATGCTCATAGCTCTCAAATTTCTATTTTCAAATCATTAAAAGTCAATAATAAAATCCTTTTTTCAATTTTTACTCACTTTTTGAGTGAAGAGTTGATTAGGGAAAATGGCCAATTATAGTAGCTAGACTCCAAATCAACCCAAATGAAAATAGGTTATTCCTCATAATGGGAGTTCACGTAAGGAAAAGCTGCCAAAAGTTAAATTCAAGAAGATTTAAAGCCCAAAAACTCAAAATCACAGAAATCACTAAACAAATTTTGCAACAATGTGAAGCTCTAAATGCACAGACATGCTCACTGATCTAGTCAAATAATTTAGATGAGTTTAGATTTAATAATCACTGAAAGGTTCAATTTAAGTAATGAAATAAGGATATGTCAACCATATATGGATGAAATTGGTAAAATATAAATCACTAAATCACTAACTCCATGCACCACTGCTAGGGATATAATTCATGCACAGTAAGACACACAATCAAGTGCAACTACACATAATATCATAGCCAAGAAAAAATGCATTAAATACCTAATTAATCCATTTACATCACTCACATTCACATAAAGCATAAAGAGACAAGAATGAAATAAATCACCATAGCATAAAATCTATCACATAACATAATCAGAAAATATGTCCAACTACCAGATAATCAGATATCCTCATAGATCAATTGTCATCTATAAATAGCATCAACATGAAAATATGATAAACTAAAAAACATAGCAGTAAAGTATCTATGGTACTAAATCAAAGTATAACATTCAACCCTTAGGTAATCTTAAAGTACATATAATAAGAGTGTCGAGTATCTCTCAAATCAAAATAGACAAGGCAGAGACTACAAATATGAGAGACACTAAAACATATATTACTTGAATGAAAACTCTTAAAGACCAAAATTCTAAAAGTGAAGGGAAAAAGGACATTATTAGACATGATGCACCTACATCCTGATCCTCATTAGAAAAAAATTGAAGTCCCTTAAAATTCTAACTCTTGCAAAGTGACTTCGTGCATGATTATCACATGCTCTAACATCTACATTACCTTAATTTTAGGAAGAACCATTCATTGTGAACAATATTCCTCATGTTGGAATATTTGGGAGATTATTAGAAGATTGGTTGTAAGAATGAATGTTGATGATATTCCTAAGGGGGGTTATTGTAGATATGCTACTATAATGATATGTTGCATTCATGACTAAGTTGTCATTGATGACAACATTGTAGTTTTTTGTGGTATCTGACAGAAGAATAGTGGAATGATCAAGCTGGTACAGATGACTAGTTGAGTATTATAACCACTTAAAGTTATGGGAGATACTTCTAAGTTTTTTTTATATGTAGTTAACATCAGAAGAAGAAAGGATAAGTCTATAAGAAGTTATGTAAGTTTTTGTGATGTCTATTCTAAGATAGAGTTTACAAAGTTATGTTCTAGCAAAATTTTTATATCTCTTAGTAGATTTGTTATTTTGATAATCAACATTGAGGACATGAAGACGATAGGTTGTTGATGACATGACTAAGCTCACTCATCATAATATTGTATTTATGAAAAAGTATTCAAGTTGCAAGGTAGAAGGTTAATGTTATCACTAAGTGTAATGTGTTCTTAATGTGGTCCTGCGATAATTAATTGAGGAAAATAATAAACAACAGAGAGTGCAGAATGTGAAGTTAAGTACACTAGTCTAGAAGTGAAGGAGACTTCATTGCTGAGGTTTATTGAGTGATCTGAGGTTTGGTATTTGGATCTAAGGTTCATGACCTTGTCTACAAGGTCCTATAGTGATTGGTCTAGTTAAAAGAAAAGAGGAAATGAGAAGATAATAGTAAATTACTTGTTTGAGTAGTGAGCTCTTCTTGTAGTTGAAATTGCATCTTTGGGTACTGGACTCATCTTGCATACATTATACCACAACTCCTAATAGGGTTGGCACAACTTTGAATAGGGTTTGAATCTCCTAATAGGTATTCAAAGTCTCTTAATAAGGACTCCGTGTACTAATTTTTTTAATAAACTCCTAACAGGGTCCATCCTCTAATAAGGATTATTTATATTAGTACATCATCTTGTGGGAATCACTCCCACCAAGGTTTTCCCTCTATTCAAGGGTTTCCTTAGTCAACATATTTGGTGTATTTTTTTATGAGAATTTTATTATGGTTGGTTTTCATTTTTTTTTAATGGTTAAGTTTATTTAAAGAAGATAAATGTTTTAATTGTTGGATAATTGACTCACCACTTCTCCCCCCCCCCCCCCCCCCCCCTCGCCTCTTAGTTATCTTGGTGGACTATTGTTTCTAACAATTGGTATCAAAGCATCAGGTCCTTGAAGATAATGTTTAACAAATTTGGAAGATCCATGGTGAACATGTTTAGGAAGGATAGTGTGATGTTCAATGGAACAAATTATGATAGCTGGGAGGAAAAGATGAAGACACATTTGTTGTGTATGAGTCTAGGATATTGGATTTGGACAAAATCAAAGAAGAAAATCATTACTAAAGAGGATTTGGAAACTTGTACCAAGGGAGAAAGAGTTCTTTTCACGTGTGACATGAGAGCTAGAGAAGCACTATTGATTGAACTTCCTAAAATTGAATACAATCATGTAAAATCAGTTGCTACTTCACATTTTATTTGGAAAGGTTTGGAAAATATTTTTCAAGGTGGTGCATGTTCTAATAAATTGAGGCTAAAATGTTGGATTTATGCATTTCAAGATGCTAAAAATGATGGAAGATGAATATAAAATAACATATATAGGAAGGATATCAAAAATTACTATAGGTAGTAAAGCTCAAGGAAGAACCAAAGAAGACAATGACGTTATATGGAAGATATTGAAGACTCTAACACCAATATATAAGTTAGCAGTTTAGATGATATAGTTGTTGATATCTTGTACTAAATATTTCACAAAAATTGGTTGGAAGACTTGAAGCAGTTGACAATGAACTTAGATAGTTGAGTGAATTGACTAGAATAGAGATAGCTTTCACTACCTTGAATATTCGACCTAACTTATCAAGGAGCATAAGTGTTAGAGGAGATTTTACTAGCACAAGTAGATCTAAAAAGGATATAAATATTTAAGAAGTAGTAGCCCTTTTGGTAAGAAGAGAAAAAGGAGGTAAGAAAACATTCAAATGTTGGACTTGTGATGAATATTGTCATTATGCATCTAAGTGTCCTAAAAGAGAAAAAGAGTATAAGGGAAATCATAAAACTAGAAAAGATAGAGTCTTTGTATGAAAAAAAAGATAATGATTTTGACAAACAAGCATTAAGTGCTAGAGATGATGAAATTGGATTTTTGGCAATTAAAGAAGAATTTCTAGAGAAGGTAGCTTTGGTATCATAGGTTAATGTTAGTCTCAGAATGGTTTTGACATTTGAGTGCCAACACAACTTAACCACTTTCTACATTGAAGTCAAGTACACTATGTATGTTGAGCCATAGCTTGTGCCAAGTTAGAAAATCCATTAGGTGATGAGTGCTCTTCAGGTTTTGAGCAACCTTTAGGTGTTGAGTGAAGATCAAGTTCCAAGTGACTTCAGGTGTCGAGCATGATATAAGTGCCCAGTAATATTTAGGTGTCGAGTCATAGACGATGCCGAGCATCAGAAATCACTAAGTGTTGAGTAACACAAAATGCACATATGAGTTTGTAACTTCACTAATTCAGATGTAAACCATTTTCATGGCTAACATATGATGAATATCAAAGGATTTAAGTGATAAGGTTGAATCTTTTCTATTTCCTATGCAATCTACATGCAGCCAAAAATGCACAGATGAGTTTGTAACACAAAATGCACAGATGAGTTTGTAACACAAAATGCACATATGAGTTGGTAACTTCACTAATTCAGATGTAAACCATTTTCATGGCTAACATATGATGAATATCAAAGGATTTAAGTGACAAGGTCAAATCTTTTCTATTTCCTATGCAATCTACATGAAGCCAAAAAGAAAAATGGAGAAGGCATGCAACCAATAATAAAAGTGCAAGGAATGAGTGGAAAACAAACATTCAATATGGATCATAGATCCATGTCTAACCCTAAGTCTTTGAATGTCTTTATAAGAAAGACTAAATGTCATTGAATCATGTAGATGGATGAAGGAGTGAATGGAAAACTCTAGTGGAGTTCAGAGTGAAGAGTAAAAGACTTAGAGGAAGAGAGCAACAGTAAAATATTTAGTTGATCAGAACTAAGCAAGGAATATGAACATACATCAGATCAGAGAAAGCAGATCAAGTGCCTGAATTCAGCAATCAAGGATTGTAAGCTATCAGGTTTATTATACCTAATACTCTCTCGCAATTGTATTAGAATGGAAACCCTATGGTGATAGGTTAGTTTAATAGCTATTTTGCAGATCCTTTAAATAGGTGATTAAATCCTTTAACAGGGTAACACTTCATGTAAAGTGTTTATAAATCCTTTAACTAGGTCACTATTGATACAATGTAAAGCCTTTAATAGGGCAGACCACCAAAAGTGGTCAAACATTATGGTTGTAGTGATTTTGTGGGTATCATCCACACCCCAGTTTTACCTTCTTATTCTTGGAGGGTTTTTGGGTTACCAACATCTCAAGTGTTATGCAGTGATCCATACGTGTTTCTCATGATTTCTTAATGTTGATATGCATGCATGTTCATTTCAATAATATGTTATTAAGGGTTTAAAAATAGGTTGAAAGCTAGTACTTCTGATTCACCCCCCCCTCTTAGAAGAATTCTTTCCATTAAGAAATTTCAACAATTGGTATCAGAGCAGTAAGGTTCTCACAAGGAGAAATCTAACAGCTTGGAGAAAAAAATCTAAATATGGAAGTCTTCAAACTTGGGAAGATTATTGACAATCAAGTGATTGATGTGCAACTGGCTCTACACAAAGTAGAGGAAGCCATGGAGGAACTAAGAAAATCCTTGAAAAAAAGGAAGGATATAGCCATAGCTGAAAATGATATAAACTACAAGGAGATTGATACCACAAAATTGTTTGCCAATGGAGACACTAAAGAGTTTGATGCAGCAATAGGAGAACTGATGAATAAAAACAAAGTTCAAGTAGATGAGATAAGATGTCTCAAGATGGAACATGAATCATAGGCCATAATGTTATGTGAAATCATTGAACAAAAGAAAAGAGTAGTTGAGGATAGAGTCATGATGGAAGATGAAAAAATAAATCTTGCAAATAGACTTGAAGAAAAATGTATTAAATTAACAAGGATCTCAAACATGCAGATGGATACACTTGTCTACTTTGAACAGTTGATGAAATTCCCAAGATTAGCCCATGATACATCAGGACTTGGATACAATAGCACTGAAGTAGAGGAATCATAAAAGAGTGTTGAGCAAAGAAGTGACAAAGTTAAGGATTCTAAACCCACTTGTCATTACTGTAATAAAAAGGGGCATACTGCTAATGTTTGTAGGAGTAGAACAATCAATCAACTAAACACACCCAAAAGCAAGAGTTACTATCACAAGTGTAACATGGAAGGTTGTATGACACAAGATTACAGATCCAAAGTCACAAGGACACAAAGATTTGATGGACATTGTCATAATTGTAAGAAGTATGGACATAGAGCATTTGAATGTAGATCAAAGCCTATATGGACATCAAATCAACCAACAAAAACAAAAAGGAATGAAAGTCACTATCACTGGGATTATAACACCAGGTATAGCTTTCATTATTGTCAGGTTAAAATTGTATAAGGACACACTTCAGAGGGAATTATAGCAGGTGGCTAAGTCAAACCACTTGTTTTAGCTTCTTGAAAATTGGTCATATCAGCAAAAATTGTCCTACAAGGTCCAAAGTGCCAAAAGCTAAATCCACCAAAGAAAAAGAAAAAATTGATGTCGAGAAAATAAGAAGACAAATGAATAAGAGTTAGAAGAAGAAAGATGAGTCTAGCACATCAAGTGGAGGGATCACTTCACCCAATGGGTCAAGTGATCACACTTCATCAAACTAACCATAAGAGAGGTGTATGGGACTGATATACAAAGTTACATCATACATTAGTCCCAAGACAAAGAAGTACTAAAAAGAAGAAATACGCATGAGAGAAGATGCGAAGACAAAATTTTAAATGATGATGCCAAACTATCCTTGGATGCCAAGTAAAATTCTAGTACATGCCAAGTTGCTAATAGCAACCGAGTTGATGGTTGATGCCGAGTTGAAAAATCCTTGAAAAGCTGAGTGTACAGTTGAGCATTTAATGCAATGAAATAGGGTATATTATCGTGATTTTAATCACTTTTCTTCATCACAAACCAGAAGCAAAGGAGAAGAAATGAGCAAAGCAACTTCATAGAGGAGAATCTAGTGTTCCAAATAGATTTCAACCTCTTTCAACAATGATTAAGCATAAATGTCATCGATCAAAGGTATTTCATTCAAGTGCCAAGCTACATAGAGTTTGAAAGCTTGTTTATATTTTAAACCTTAGTTTGGAAAACAATGACATCTAGGTCAAGAACCACTAAAGGGAAGGAAAGTCATGAAGTACAATTGGTCAGTAATGAAGTCAAACAACCTAAATTCAAGCCCATTCTAGAAGTCACCTAAAAAAATGACCCTGCTAGTGGATTATCTGTTATTCCATCCAAAGTAGTTATGGTACAGGATGTAAGGAAATGTTATAAATGTAAAATTGGTGCCATAGGTGATCTTGAAATTTTCCAACCCTATGAAAAACTGTGCAAGAATAAGATTTTGAAGGATGAATACAAGATAGTCGAGAGAATGGGTTTGACCAATGCCCTAGTTTATCCTATAGTATTCAAAATTGAATGGATACAAATTATTTTAAGAAAAATCTACAATGGATGTTTATGGTTGGAAACAGGTCTAGTTAAGATTACAAAAGGGATAGTACATAGGGTTATGGGTTTCCCAACCCTAGGTCAGACTAAGACCCTGCACAGTGATTCCAAAGAGATCATTGAAAGAAATACAGGGGCAAAATGGAATAAGAGAGGTATGACTATTGATACCATCACTGATCCTCTCCTAGATTTTTCTATGAGAATAATATCACGCAAATTCTATCAATCCATTCAATTGAATAGTGTGCTATGCATAACTATTGATGTAGCATACAAACTAGTAAAGAAAGATCACACATATGATTTGTTAGAACTTATATTGCAATAGATAAATGAAAACTTAGGAGCTACAAGGAGATCAAAAGGTGCTCAATGCAAATTTGGTTCAGTTCTTATGTGTATGTTATTTTATGTTATGGAAGAGTTTCTATCTACAGGAAATGTGAATTGGGACTCTAACAAAACTACAATAATGCAAATCAATGAGTTCATTGATCAGATGGGTGATAACATTGAAGCCCAAATGACAAGTTATTTTGAGGATTTCAAGAAATCCATGAAGCAAAGGGTAAGAATACTAGTTTCCTTAGTGGAAAAATATATCAATGACATATGTTTCCTAGTTGATATTGATTTTACCTATATCCAAGCAGAAGTTCCAAGGGTGAGATGGCTAAGGCCATTTGTTTATGAACTAGATGTGGATGAAGCATCTACAACTATCACTACTTTGCCTACAGAGGAAATACACAAGTCTGCCAAATCTTTTGGCACATATGATATGGTTAAATCCAAGATTGAAATAGAATTAAAGACTTCCTCTATAATTAAGAAGAAAGATTAAATGGTGAAGAAAATAAAGAAGAAATTTGGTAAAGGAATTGAGGTAGCAAAAGAAGAAGATGAAGAAGATGATGATGATGATAATGAGGATGAACAAGAACAAGGCCCAATGGAATTAACTCAAGGTCTGGGTGAAGATAAGGAGGAAGGTGTTGAGAAAGAAGAAGCCAAGGAAGCACCAACTCAAGCTGAGCCAAAGAAAACAAAGGCAATAGTACAACCTCCAGCCCAGCCTAAACCAAAGAAAATTGCCATGCCAACACCCTAAAAGCCAACAACAAAAGCTGCAACAAGGGCCTCCACACAAAAAGATAAAGAGGAAGCTAAAAAGAAGAAAACAATCAAGATGGCATAGGAGGAGCCAAGGAAAAGAAGAAAATATGTGGCACAACTTGATACTGATGAGGAAGATCAATCTAAAAAGGTAAGCCATTCTCCTAACTCTTCAGTTGATACACTATGTGAAAAGATTCGAAATGGAGACTTAAGTAACATGAATAAAGTTGATTTCAATAAGTTCACTAAAGAGGAACAAAATAGAATAGAAGAATCAGCTTATGGAATGATGGCATAGTTCAAGTATACACCTCTTGAACTAGATGGACAATTGCCAAAGGGACTATCTAAAATTGTAGAAGACAGATGGCACTTTTGTTTGAAAATGGAGAAGGAAATGAGAGAATCAATCCTAGCAAGCTTACTACCTGATTTGACTAAGGAGAAAATAATTAAAATAGTTAAAAGGCATAACACTAGGTTTACACCTAAGTATAGGGAATTCTTCATTCTCCAAAACAAAATTGATGAAATTGTACAAAGAACAAAAAAATCATGGAAGAATTTGTACAAAAAGGTTGAAGATGTTCTTGAAGAAGAATACAAGGAAGAAGCTATTGCTAAGCCAAAAGAGAGAAGAAAAAGGAGAGAAGAGAAGACAAAAGTAGAGAAAAAGATTGAAGAGGAGGAAGGAAAAGATTAAGACAAGGGTATTGGTGAGTAGCAAGAAGATCAAAGTGTGCAAGACACACAACTTCCACCTCCTAGTCCTCCTCACTCTATTGCCACACTTGTAGAATTCATAAAAATTAAGGATTTTTTTGACACCCTATGTCAGAACATCAACCCATTAACTTTAGAAGATCTCACTAAGATCCTTGACCAAACAACTTTGCAAGCAAAATTATGTACAAGTCTAATTTTGGTTAGTGTGGATGACTTACAAATGTTAGTAGAAGACACAATTAGAGATAAGGTGAAACCATAAGAACCACCTTCCATCATCTCTATAGCTACTAGTGGTAAACTTCAAATGCCAACAGAAGTTACATCAGGAACAATTGACACTACAGTGTAGAAGCCGAGTGTAGAAGGAGACAAAAATATAGCACAAATAGGACAGACTATTGCTTCTAGTTCTACAGTACAAACACAAGGTGCACCTCCTCACATTCTTACTATTGATCAAAGTAGCAAATAGGAGGAGAAGAAAGCAGAGAAAACCCCCAAAGAGTGAGAGGCTATACAAGCATTGATAAATTTTCCTACCTCAGGACTCCTCCTAAATAGCCTAGAAATGTTGCAATACCACTACAAATGATAGCACCAAGATCAATTACTAAAAATTTGCAAGGGTACTTCACTATGGAGACCCTGAATTAGATGAGGAGACAGTCATACCAAGTTATGACTCAAAAACAATAACCATTGATCAAATCATTGAGGTGCAAGAAGCATTGAATAGAAGAAAGAGGCAGGAGATACTCAGGAAGGAGTATAAACAAAAGAAAACATTACATGAGATTAAAGACATCTTTATTGATGCCTTCAGTTTACAATCACTGGATGAGTCAATGCATATAATCAAACAATTGTCAGATATCGTTGACTAGGTGAAAAATGTAGACTAAGAGACAAATGTAAAACTGATGGAATGGTCTGAAAGGAAATTCCAGGGGAAAGTAAATAAGAAAATATCTAGTCAAATTGCACTTTCCCAAGTTGAATTGGAAAAGGTAATAGACAAAGTGAAAAAGGTTCTTGAGAATATATTCTCATTGTACAAAAAGTTGTCTGACTTTTCATACTTCACATAGGAGGCAAGCCCAAGAATAATGAGCATGGAGAAGAATCTTAATGTTTCAAACATGCAGCTACCAAAAGATCCAGCTCAAAGTGAGAAGCATTTTGCTCAAACGCTTCACACCCAAAGGGAAATAGGTGTATTAATAGAAAAAGAGGCCACCATCAAGGCCAAACTGATGCAGCTCCAATCTTCGATTACTCCACATTTCGAAATACTCCATAAAGAATAGGTCTATGCTAAAACTATTCTCAAGAAAGATTCTAATCTTTCTACCTTAGATGGACTTGTTTACCTTGCCACAGAGACTACCATGCAACATAAGTCATTAGAAATTGCCTTGACTAATTGGGATGCAGCTCTCAAGATGGTTATGGATGTAAATAGTACATTTTTGGTGAAATATAGTCTTAACCCTTAGAGCCCTTTGACATTTGTGTCAAAAAGGGGGAGATATATATAAATAAGTAAGGGGAAATATAAAGTTGTAAAGAGGGAGACAATGATCAAAAAGGGAGATATAATGTTTTGGGGAGCTGTAAACAGAGAACAGACAAAGAGTATCAATTATATCAGTATAAGAGACATGTTCAGCATAGGATTTTGGTCACAAAGATAGAACATATAATGGCTCAATTAACTTAAGCGGAGATATAATAATTTTGAGGTATATATTGTAAGTTATAAAAATTTGATCAAGTTTTTTTAAAACCTCTGTATATATATTGAGTAGATTAGCAAATGTACTCATAAGGTTAGATAAATAATGCTTAGTTTATTATTTTTGCCACTCATGTCAAATGGGGATATTGTTAGTCTCAAAATGGTTTTGACATTTGAGTGCCAACACAACTTAACCACTTTCTACATTGAAGCCGAGTAAACTATGTATGCCGAGCCATAGCTTATGCCAAGTCAGGAAATCCATAAAGTGTCAAGTGATCTTTAGGTGCCAAGCAGCCTTTAGGTGTCGAGTGAAGATCAAGTGTTTAGTGACTTCAGGTATCGAGCATGACATAAGTGCCAAGTAATATTTAGGTGTCGAGTCATAGACGATGTCGAGCATCAGGAATCGGTAAGTGCCGAGTAACACAAAATGCACATATGAGTTTGTAACTTCACTAATTTAGATGTAAACCATTTTCATGGCTGACATATGACAAATCTTGAAGAATTTAAGTGATAAGATCGAATATTTTCTATTTCCTATGCAATCTACATGCAGCGAATAAGAAAAATGGAGAAGCCATGCAACCAATAATAAAAGTGCAAGGAATGAGTGGAAAATAGAGATTCAATATGGATCATAGATCCATGTCTAACCCTAAGTCTTCAAATATCTTCATAAGGAAGACTAAATCTCATTGAATCATGTAGATGGATGAAGGAGTGAATGGAAAACTCTAGTGGAGTTCAATGTGAAGAGTAAAAGACTTAGAGGAAGAGAGCAACAAGAAAATATTTAGTTGATTAGAACTAAGGAAGGAATATGAATAGACATAAGATCAAAGAAATTAGATCAAGTGCCTGAATTCAGTAATCAAGGATTGTAAGCTATCAGGCTTATTATACCTAATACTCTTTAGCAATCATACTAGAAAGGAAACCCTATGGTGATAGGTTAGTTTAACAATTATTTTGAAGATCCTTTAAATAGGTGATTAAATCCTTTAATAGGGTAACACTTCATGTAAAGTGTTTTTAAATCCTTTAACTAGGTCACTATTGATACAGTGTAAAGCCTTTAACAAGGCAGACCATTAGAAGTGGTCAAACATTATTGCTGCAATGATTTTGTGGGTATCATCCCCAACCTAGTTTTACCTTCTTATTCTTGGAGCATTTCTGGGTTACCAAAATCTCAAGTGTTATGTGGTGATGCATATGTGTTTCTCATGATTGCTTAATGTTGATATGCAGGCATGTTCACTTCAATAATATGTTATTAAGGGTTTAAAAATAGGCCAAAAGCTAGTACTTCTAATTGACCCCCCCTCTTAGAAGCATTCTTTCCATTAAGACATTCCAATAGTTTAAAATAAATCTAATTGGATAATTGATAGTGTTTTTTCATATCATATGACTGGTGATATGAACAAATTTGTTGACTTCAAAAGTCAAAATTGAGGAATTCTTAGAGTTGGAAACAATTTAGCATGTCAAGTTAAAGGTATTGGATCTATAACTCTTGATGGTAAAACTAACACTGAGGATGTATACTTTGTTGATGGTTTAAAACACAATCTCTTGAGTTTTGGACAACTAGTAGACAAAGGTTATCAGTTGTAGTTCATAGAAAATACATGTAAAATTAAAGAGAAAGATGGAAAGGTAATTGGAACATGGACCAAATCTAGAGGTAATGTATTTTAGTTGAATCATACTAAAATAACATATTTTCTTGCAAAGGTTGATGATAGTTGGTTATGGAATAAGATATTTTTTCATATAACATTTGACACTATTATGATGACTAGTAGAGTGTTTGCAGTTAGAGATTTGTCAAAGCTTGTAAAATCATAACAAAACTTCTTTTACTAGTAAGAAGTTTACCACTATAGAAAATCTGAGAATTCTACACACAGATATCAATGGTCCTACAAAGACTAAAGGATTATATGGGGAAAGGTATTTTATGATTCAAGTTAATATTTTTCTATAATGATGTGGGTTGCATTTCTTAAAGACAAATTTGGGGCATTTAATAAGTTTAAGATATTCAAGAATAAGGATAAAAATGAATCTGGTATGAAGATTGAATGTTTAAGATTAGATAAAGGAGGATAATTTACTTCAAATTAGTTTAACATTTTCTATGAATAAATTGGAATTAAAAGACAACTGTCAGCTCCAAGAACTGCTAAATAGAATGGCATTGCAGAGAGAAGGAAAATGATAATTACAGAAACTATAAGAGCTATGCTAGTAGAGAATGATGTATCCAAGACATTTTGGAGAGAATTTTTGAATATAATAGTCTACACTATGAACAGAGTGCAAGTTAGGAAAGATGCAAACAAGACCCCTTATGAATTATGGTTTGGTCACTCACCTATAGTTGAGTATTTCAAAATTTTTTGAAGTTTTATCAAAAGGGATGATGATATTGGTAAGATTGATACTAGAAGTGATGAAGTTATGTTTCTTGGTTATTCGTCGAAAACAAAGGCTTATAGATTTTATAATTAGAGAACTAAGACTATTATGGAAAGTGCAAATGTGAGAATTGATGAGAAAGTTAGAATAGAAGAGAGAATAGTTGATTATAATTTAGATGATGATGATGTTAATAAGCCAAGGAAAGATGAGGTATTTCCTTAGACTAAGAATGATTTGAAGAATGAAGGAGAGCCAAGGTAGGAACAAAGCTCAGAGCCTTCAGCAAAGCCAAGAGTTGATATCTAGCAACTTGTACTTCAAGAAAGAATATGATAAAGAATTAACCATCCAAATAAATCATCAAAAGTGAAGACAAAGGAGTAATGACAAGAAGTAGAGTGAATGAAGAACTATTCTTGATATCTCAAGTTGAGCCTAAGAATGTGGATGATTATTGGAAACAAGCTATGAAAGAGGAATTGCATTAAATAGTAAAGAAAGAAACAAGAGAATTGGTCCCTAGACTAGTAGACAAAAAAGTGATAGGTGTTCAAATTCTTTTAGAAGAACTGGGGGGGGGGGGGGGGGGTTGAATTAGTTATTCAAGTTCTTGATGTATGAATAAAACTTTTCATAATTTAATGAATCTATAATACTTTCTCAATCATGCATGCATTCATTGTGTGTTAACCAAAATTGATATGTTACTATAACATTAACACGCAGAACTGTAAAGCATAAGACACAACATATCCATCAACACATTTGACACAATGATTTAATGTGGAAACTAAATTTGGGAAAAACCACTAGTAACATTCTACTCCTTTTTCACACTTCTAAAGTGATTCCCTGTTAAAGGCCAACCCTATTAAAGGTTACAACACACATTGTTAAATGTGACCCAGCTAAGGGATTTCAATAACTCTGTTAAAAGTGAACCTTGTTAGAGGACTTTAGGCCATTCACTTGGAACACCACCCTGCTAAAGGATTTTCTAATGAATCTTAAGTTAAACTTTCTCCAAAGGATTTACCCTAATCTGATGCAATTGTTAGAAAGTAACAATAGAGCTTTTGATCTAATACAACCTACAACCTTACTGGTAGATTACAAATCACAATTTAGTCCCTGACTTTTCTTTGCTTCCAATATTTACATCTCTGATAGCTTGTTCCTCCTTTAATAATTCATCATCTTCTAGCCTTCTTGCTTAGCTTGCCATTGCAAACTTCTCTTAGGTCACTTGATGAAGCAAACCCTCTTCCTTCTCCTTGTCAAATTTTCACATCCAAAACTCTCTAACCTATTGGCTTCATGACTAGATATCCCTACATGTATGAAATTAGAACTCTTTTTCCTACTCATTATCCATCACAAAAATTAGTTTTTTGGATGGATTAGGTAGGATACAATGTATCTAACCCATATCTTGTATTTTCTAGAAACTTCTCATAGAATCCATTTGAACTCATCTCCAAAATAGTTTACATAATATTCTATGCCTCCAACTCATCAATCATAACTTCCTCCCAATTTACATGTTCCAAGAAAACAAACTTTTTATCTTTTATTTGGTGCATCTTCGATCTTTTTCATTATGTAGTAGCTCAACATTATCAATATACTGATGCTCGATAGATATTGTGTTACTCAGCATGTCTTGTAAAATCACTGGGCATCTACTAGATTTTATTGGTGCTTGACATAAATTAAAAATCACTCAGCATCTACTAACTTTCTTGACACCTACTAACTTGCTTGACATCCACTAGAATTTACTTTCACTCGGTTCCAACTAACTTTTTGCTAAGCTTGACTAAGTTGATAAAAGGTGCCAAGAAAAGTTAGTGCAAGATGATAACTCAACCTTTCCTCTAGGTACTTTTGTTACATCTTGTTGATCAAATCCTCCTCATCAATCAACAAAGTGATAGTGCTTGAAAAATATAAGAAATTGTCTTACCAACATATGATAGGTTTGGCATTAGTGACAAAATAATGATTGAAAACACACAATCTTCTTTCAACAGTTTTCTTACTTAAATGATCTTTTTAATCATATATAAAAAATCTCCCTCTTTGGCATTGATGGCAAACCAAACTGATCAACCATTCAAACAAATGATAAGCTAACTAGGTTAAAATAGTAAGGAAATACCAAAAGGAAAGCATGTAAATAAAGCTTCTCCCTCTATCAGTAGCTTCCTTCTTAGGTTACAAAATATAACATTCCCTTCTTTCATCGATCAATAGAATATCAGAATATCTTCCTCTTTTGTTTTTTTCTTTCTCACTCTTTATTGCTTTTAGTCTTCTGATCTTCTGATAATTTACTCTCATTTTATTGTTCCTCTTTTGCACTGATCAATTCAATGTACTATCTATGTACTTTCTCCTTGATTTTCTACTTTGATCATCTCCCTCTTGATCAGTTTACTATACTTTCTCCCTCTTTGACAACAATCTCAAAGACATATCCACAACACCTGGTATCTTGATATATGTAGACATAAGCTTTTGTAGACTCTTTAATTTGCTCCCTTTGTCACCTTGCTTGTGACTATTTTGAAATTCTAGCTTTTTTATTACTTTAGGCATTTTTTTAAAGTAAGATCCATTGCATCAAATTATGTGAAATGAGTGTTAGCTTTTTTTATGTAGGGTACTTCCTCTATCTTTTACATAGCCTTTGATAGGGGTGTCACCCCTCATTTACCTCTCAAATACTCATAAGCATCCCTAGGTAATGCTTTGGTGAAGATATCAATAATTTCCTCCTTTGTGTTGATATATTCCACCTTCATTTCTTTATCTTGAACCAATTCTCTTATATAATGATACTTTATTGCAGTGTGCTTTGACTTTATATGCATTATAGCATTCTTTGATATATTTATAGCACTTGTATTGTCATAATAAAGTGTCACCAGTTTAGTGATCTCTTCCTTCATTCCCTTTAGTAGCTATTTTATCCATACAATGTTTGTGTAATTGATAGCAGCAGCAACATACTCTACTTCAGCAATAGATTGAGAAGTACAACTTTTTTTCTTGCTTGTCCATTGAACAAGTCTTCTACCTACGAAAAGTGCTCCTCCACTAGTGATTTTCCTATCATCAATATTTCCAACCCAATCAGCATTAGTGTAGGCTTTTAGTTCAAACTTTTCATTCTTCTTATAGTATGAACCATACTCTTCTATTTGTTTCAAGTATCTCATTATTATTTTCATGGCTGTCAAGTGATTCTCTCTAGGCTTAACAGAGAATCTAGCAACTATTCTCACAACTAATGCAATATCAGGCTTGTTGTGTACTACATATTGCAATTTATCAATCATGGATTTGTATAATGTTTGATTGACCTTAGCTAAATCATAATTCTTTGATAGCTTGAGTGCTATTACCATAGGTGTACTTACTAGTTTTGAATCCTCAAGTACAAATGTCTTCAATATCTCCTTGACATATTTTCACTGAGTGATATATACACCATATTTTATTTGATAGACTTGTAATCCCACAAAGAATTTTATTTCTACAAACATTAACATTTCAAACTCTTACTTCATCTTATTTGCAAAATCTCTACACAAAGCATCTTGTCCTCCAAATATTAGGTTATCAACAAATATTTTATATAAAAGTATACCTTTTTCTTTATCTATATTCATGTACTAATTATTTTTATCATCTATCCTTTCAAATCCAATCTTAATAAGATGTATGAAGTCTCTCCTACCATGCTCTTGGTGCTTTTTTCAATCCATATATCATGTTTTTATTGTTTTTATCCACAAATCGTTTTGGCTATTCTATGTACACCTCTTCTTCTAATATGCCATTCAAAAATGCAGACTTAACATCTATTTGATAAACCTTGAAACCTTTGTATGCAACATAACAAAGCAAAATTCTTACTCCTTTCATTCTTGTAATAGGAGAAAACATTTCACCATAGTCAATTCCTTCTCCTTGTGCATACCTTTTGTAGTCTAGTCTTTCTTGTTTTCTTGTCACTTTACCATTCTCATCTAGCTTGTTCTTGAATACCCATTTTGTGCCAATAACATTCTTGTTTTCTGGTCTAGAAACTAGGCTCCTAATCTTGTTCTTTTCTATCTATATAATTACCTCTTCTATAGCCTTGTATCAATCATCATCTTTCAATGCATCTCTCACTGTCTTAGGTTCCTTCATGCTTAAAAAACATGATTCACTTCTCAACCTATTTCTTTTCATTGGTCTTGCATCTTCATCTCAAATGATTTGATCTATAGGATGGTTTATTTTGACATATTTGGACAATTTAGGCTTAGTTCTTGTGGTCGCATTTTGTCTCTCAACTTCAGTATCACTATGTGCATCTCTGTCAAGTGTTTTAGCATCTCTTTCATGTATGCCAATCTTAGAGTCAGATTGTACATTCTCCTCATTCTACAACTTAGCATCTGAATGCAACTCAACATTCATTGCATGTGACTTAGCAGTTATTGAGACTTTCTATGGGTTTGATGCATGATCTATAGCATCTTCTTCAATAGGCATTCCTTCATAATAATATATAAATGTCTTGTAATCTTTTGGTTCTTGTGTAGTTTCTACCTCGTGTGCTTCTATAAACTCATTAAAATTCACATTTGCACTTTCCAAAATTTTGTTAGTGTTAGTAATTAAATAGTTATAACTTTACTTCTCGTGGAGTAACCAAGGAATATACCTTCTTCACTCTTTGCATCAAATTTTCCACTCCTAACATCCTTAAGAATATAATATTTACTTCCAAATACCTTAAAATATTTCACATTAGGTGGATGACCATACCATAGTTCAAAAGGTGTTGAGTGAGTACCTTTCTTTACTTGCACATGGTTCAAGGTGTTTATAGTAGTACTTATAGCTTCTCTCTAGTATTTTAGAGCAACATTTTTCTCCATCATGCATGTTCTGGCATAGTCTATTATTTACCTATTTCTTCTTTCAGCAATTCCATTTTGTGGAGGGGTCCTAGGTGTTTATTTTTATCTCTTTATTCCTTTGTCATTACAGAACATCTCAAACTCATGTGAAGTGAATTCACCTCCTTTGTCTAATCTGAAGCATTTCAAGCTCTTACCTATTTCTTTCTCAATTCTTGCCAAGTACCAATTAAAAATTTGAAAAGCATCTAATTTTTGTTTTATAAACATGACTATCATCATTTTAGAATAATCATCAACAAGAAATATTATATACCTATGTTCTTTGTAGCTTTGCACTTCAATAGGTCCACACAAGTCAATATGAACAATTTCAAGTATTCCATTAGAGGTATAAACTTCACTTTTAAAGCTTGACTTTGTTATCTTGCCTAGCAAACGTTGTTTGCACATTATATTTTCTAGCTTCTTCAACTTAGGAAAACCTCTAACTCTTTTCATGTTGCTAATACTAATCAGATTATCAAAGTGAACATGACATAGTCTTTTGTGCCAAAGCCATACATCATCAAATTTTGCAATAAGATAAGTGATATATGCTATATCCAAATAGAATAGATTGCTCCTAGTTTGATCACCTTTTCCAATCAAGTTTCTATTTGTATCATATATGTTGGCTGATTTATTTTCAAATTCAACATTGCACCCCAAGTTATTCAATTGTGGCACACTTAAGAAGTTATAATTCAATCCTTCAACATAATAAGCATTGTCACATAAAATCTTGTTTGTGAGCTTGATAGACTCTTTTTTCCTTTTATTAAACATGGTGCATCATTGCCAAATCTTACACTATTTCCATCATAGTAGGTTAAGGTAATTAACTTACTATTGTCTCTAATCATATGATGTGAACATCCACTGTCAATGATCCATTTGTGATTCTTGTTCACACAAGTCATAAGTGTTGTTGCCTCATGCTCATCTAATTCATCCTTTATTGTAACATTTACCACTTCATCATCATTTTCATCACAGTCATGTTCATCAGGAATGTAGCATGCTTTTTTGCCTTTATCTCTATACTTTGTTCCATCATCTTCTCTGAAGTTATTCTTCTATATACATCTTATTACAATATGGCCAACTTCATTGAAATTAAAACAAATAATAGGCAACTTACTTTTGAATTTACGTTTTCCTTTGTGAAATCTTCTTGCTAGAAATTCTTCCAATTGTTCAATGTCTTCCTCATGTGTATTGTTGTCACTTGATGCATACTTTATCTTTCTTTTCTTCTTCTTTGGCTCTACCTCCTTAGAATCCTTTAGTAACAATTTTTTTTTGAAAGGTGATTAAATAATTTCCATTTTGTAGTTGTCAAAATTAGATAACTCAAACATAGTGAGTCTTCCTACCAAAGCTTCGAGGGTTAGATCAATTCCTAGCATACATAGGCAAGAATGTTCTCAAGACTTTAATTAGCATAGTATCATCATCTATTTTACTAGTAGCACCTTTTATTGCACTAACAACTTTTATTCTAGCAACATATTGAGCAATATTCTCACCTTCTTCCATTTTCATGTCATCAAACTTACCTCAGAGGCTCTCCAATTTGGCTCTTTGAACATTTTTGTCTCCTCCATAGATCGTGTCTAGGGCATCCCATGTTTTCTTTTTCCTTTTAAGGTCTTTGATATCATCAAACTCAACATAGCTTAGGGAAAAAGAAATCTCCAACATTGCCTGATTGTGCTCTTTATTTTTCTTCAAATCTTTGACAGTTAGGGCTCCTACTAGATCAACATGTTCTATTGAAATGCAAGATTGTGCATAATTTCCAAGTACTCCAAGGTGTAGCTTCATCAAACTTTTCCATGTAGAAAATTTATCTCTTTTTAGCTTGGGTACCTATCTTTTTGACATCCTGATCTTTATGCTTTTAATACCTTAAAACTAATCCTCTTAAGCAACTACACTCTGATACCAATTGTTGGAATTCTTTTAGAATAATTGAGAGGGGGAGGAGAGGTTAATTAGTTATTCAATGTCCAAATGTATCAATAAAAATTTTCATAATTCAGTGAACCCTTAAAACTTTCTCAATCATGCATGTATTCATTGTGTGTTAACCAAAAGTGATATGTTACTATAACATTAACATGTATAAAAGTAAAGCATGAAACACAACCTATCCATCAACACACATGACACAATGATTTAATGAGGAAACCCAATTTGGCAGTAACCACCAATAACATGCTACTCCTTTTTCACTCTTCTAAAGTGATGTTCTATTAAAGCCCAACCCTATTAAAGGTTACAATGTCAATTGTTAAATGTGACCTGGTTAAGGGATTTCAACCACTCTATTAAAATTGAGCCTTGTTAGAGGAATTTAGGCCATTCACTTTGAATGCCACCCTATTAAAGGATTTTTCAATGACTGTTAGCTTGGCCTTTCTCTAAAGGATTTACCCTAATCTGATATAATTGTTAGAAAGTAGAAGTAGAGCTTTTGATCTGATACAACATGCAACATTACTTGTAGATTACAAATCAAAATTCAGTCCTCAGGTCTACTTGGCTTCCAATCTTGGTCGCTTTGATAGCTTGTTCACCCTTCAAACATTCATCCTCTTCTACCTTCTTTCTTAGCTTGACATTGCAGACTTCTTCTCTTGTGTCACTTGATGAAGCAAACCCTCTTCCTTCTCCTTGTTAGATTTTTGCATCCAAAACTCTCTAACCTATTTCCTTTATGATCATATATCCCTACATATATGCAATTAAAACTCTTTTTCCTGCTCATTATCCATCACAAAAATTGGGGGTTTTAACGGATTATGTAGCATACAATGTATCTAACCCATATCCTTTTTTTTCTAGAAACTTCTCCTAGAATCCTTTTGAACTCACCTTCAAAATGGTTTACATAAGATTTTTTGCCTCTAGTTCATCAATTTTTTTTAGAAATATAAATGGACTAACTGAGAGGGGGGATGAATCAGTTACCACAAAAAAAAATCCATAGATCCCTTAGATGTCAGATAAAACTATTTACTTCTGTAACTTGGTAAACATACAGAAAATTTTTGTAAGTCGATAGATGTATGTTAACTTATTACTGATCTTTAAGCATTCATAGTGATTAACATTCTACCATAAAAGAAATAACATGAACACATAAGACACTAGATTTAACATGGAAACCCAATATAAAAAAACCACCAAGTATCTAGCTATTGATTTTCAGTCTTCTAAAGTGAGCCCTATTAGGAGCCAACCCTGTTAAAGGTTACAAAACACACTATTAGGTGTGACCTTGTTAAAGGATTTAATCACCCTACTAGGAGTGGCCTTACTAGAGCACTTTAGAACAATTCAATAGAACTATCACCTTGTTAGAGGATTTACAAAATGGTTGTTAGACTAACTTTGTTAAGAGATTTAGAAATTGCTACTACAATGGTGAGAAAGTAACAATTAATAGACTTGAATGAGATGCAACTGAAATGCTGATGTGAATCTCTATTTTGCTCCACTAGATCCTCTCTGATCGAATAAATATTTGCTGCTCCTCAAGGATATTTGAACATCCTTCAAAATTTTCTAACACTTTCTTCCTCAACCAATACGCTTGCATGCTCGCTCATCACACTTTTGAATTCTCAACTTGACCTTTTATTTATACTTTAAAAATTGTTGAAATTTGACTCATTTACAACTTACAATTACCAATAATCATTACATCAGTTGGCTACAATCATAACATAAATAATCAAACTTTATTTCCCAAAACAATAAAATTCCTTCATTGGCTGAGCCTACTTGGTAAACACTATTCCTCGACTGATTTCCAGTGTTAACCAACAGAGGCTCAATTAACATTATGAGCTCTACAAAATCCTTTGGAGACTGAGTAAACTCGATAAACACTAACTTTCCTTCATTAACCTTGCGAGCTTGGTTAACACTGACTTTTGCCAAAAATCCTTTGATGCCTGAGTGAGCTCGGTAGAAACTGTTTCCACAAAATATTTTCTAGGAACGCGCGGTAGACTCTGAAACCTGCTTCGCTAACAAATTGAGCTCAGTAGACTCTATTTGCTAACTAATATGACATTTGTGTAACATAAAAAATAACAGACAATTGAACAATTATATCTAACAACCTCCCTCTTTGGCATTGATGGCAACACAACATGTCATAGTAGAATGAAATTTGAAGATTTTCTCCCTCTTAGATTTTATGCCACAAACTTCTCTAATGTAGTAATCTCCCTTTGTGAAGGAATTACATAGCTTCTTTTCTAAATAGAAAACTCTCCACAAATGGATTCAAATTTCAAAAAGATATGATAGTAAACTCTCCCTCTTTGACAACACATGCCAAAGACAACACATATCAAATGAGTAACAATGTACCTTGAGTACTGATTCATATGCAATGTTCCCATGACTATGCTGCATCAGCTGATAGATATTCAACTTGGTTCCTGTTGATGCATCACTAGAACTTTATTTTGGTGAGCTTTAGATAGGAGAATGACCCCTAACTTACCTCTTAGATACAAGAATGCATCTTTAGGTAATGGCTTAGTGAATATGTTAGTAATTTTTTCTTTTATATGGACATATTCAAGTTTGATCTCCTTATCCTACACCTATTCTCTAACAAAATGATACTTTATTGCAATGTGCTTGGTTTTGGAATGCATCAATGGGTTCTTGTATGTGTTAATTGCACTTGTATTATCACAAAACATAACAACTAGTTCATTGATCTCAATCTTCAAGCCTTCCAATAACTACTTAGAACAAACAATATTAGAACAATTTACTATTGCTACAACATACTCTGCTTTAGCTATAGATTGGCATGCACAATTTTTCTTTTTACTTGTTCTAGACACCAATCTTTTGCCAAGAAAGAATGCATCTCTTCTTGTACTCTTTCTATCATCCAAATTACTAGCCAATTAGCATCAATCAACACTTTTAGGTCCAAATTTCCTCTAAATTTGTACCACAATCCATAATCTTCAATGCCTTTCAAGTATCTCAAGATCCTTTTCATTGCCATCATGTGATTTTCTCTTGGATTTGCCAAAAATCTTGCTACAATACCAACTACAAGATCAATATCAGGTCTTGTATGAACCACATACTATAACTTTCCAATCATTGATCTCTGCAAGGTCTAATCTACCTCTTTTGATTCATCATCCTTGGTAAGCTTTAATATAGTACACATGGGTGTTCCAACTAGTTTACAATCTTCCATACCAAACTTCTTGAGTGTCTCCTTGATGTATTTAGACTGAGTGATGTAGATACCATTCTTACTTTGCTAAATCTGAAGACCGAAAAAGAATTTAATCTCAACAAACATAGAAATTTCAAATTCCTCGTTCGTTTGCTTTAAAAATTCTTTGCATACATCATCATTTCCTATAAAAAAGTATCATCCACAAATATTTTTTCCAAAATAATCTTGTTATCTGGTCCTTCCTTGATGTACAAGCTACTATTATCATTAGTTTTTTGAAAAACCAATCTGAATAAGATAGTTATGTAATATTTCGTACCATGCTCTAGGGGCTTGTTTTAGACCATACAATGCTTTGAGTAATTTGTAGACCATGTCAATCTTGTCTAGATCAACAAAACCTTCAGGCTACTCAATGTAAACTTCTTCATCAAGAATACCATTGAGAAATGTAGATTTTACATCCATTTGATATACCTCAAAACCCTTTGTATGAAGCATATGCTAATAAGGTCATGACACATTCCAATCTTGCAACAAGAGAAAAAGGCTCTCCATAATCAATTCCATCTTCTTGAGAGTAGCCTTTACATACCAATCTAGCTTTTTTGCTTGATACCTTACCATCTTCATTCAGCTTATTTATGAATACCCACTTTGTCCCAATCCCATTTTTATCCTTAGGCCTAGGTACAAGAGTCCATGTTTTGTTCTTCTCTCTTTTTACTTCTTGTCATAGTACCTTCAGATTTATCTCCAATAATCTGATCTAGTGCATGATGTCTCTTGACATACTTGGCCAGTACAGGTTCCTTTCCTTTTGAATGAATTACATTTTTATCCTCTTGAATTTTAACTTTAGATTCTAGTTGTTCTCGCTCAGTAGGCATTTTCTCAATAGCATCTAAAAGTGACTTGGGTTCCTGCAACTTGGTTTGAACTTTTTGCAACTTGATGACTAAATACTCGGGAGTAGAAGTCACTTGATGGATAGATGTATCTGGCAATGTATCAAGTTCAATGAAAACAAATCTTCTATAATCTCCTAGTTCCTTTTTACTTTCTTCTTTAGTCCTTTTTGCAAACTCATCAACTTTCACACATGCACTTTCTATGATCTTGTGAGTAGACAAGTTCAAATATCTATATGCCTTACTCTTGAAGAATATCCCAAAAATATGCCTTCATCACCCTTCACATCAAATTTGACATGTCTAGATTCTTTCAAAATGTAACATTTACTTCCAAATACTTTTAGGTAACTTACATTGGGTTTATAGCCATACCATAACTCATAGGGGGTTTTGAATGAGTCCTTGTTCAACTATACTCGGTTCAAGGTATGAAATAAAGTGTTGATAGCTTCCTTCCAATATTTGATAGTAATGTTCTTTTCAATCATTAGAGTCCTTGCATAATGCATAATAGATCTGTTCTTTCTTTCAGCTATTCCATTCTGCTCAGGAGTTCTAGGAGTTGATACTTGTCTTTTGATTCCTCTTTCAATGCAAAAGTTATTGAATTCATGGGAAATGAATGCACCACCTCTATCTATTCTCAAACATTTCAGTCTTTTCCTTATTTCCTTTTCTACTCTAGCCAAATACCATTTGAACTTCTCAAATACTTTTGACTTCTCTCTTAGATTCATAATAGTCACATTCTAGTGTATTCATCAACAAAAAGAGTGAAGAACTTTTCTCTAGTATAGCTCTCAATTCCAATAGGTCCACACGAATCAGTATGCACAATTTCCAAAATATCTTCAAACTAATAGTTTTTACTTTTAAAGCTAGTCTTTCCCATCTTACCAATCTGACAATTCTTGCATAGACCAACATTGGGCTTCTTTAAATTAGGAATGCCTCTTACTTTCTTGAATTTTCTTATCTTTACTAGGTTATCAAAATTCACATGACATAACCTTCTATGCCATAACCAACTTTCTTCAACTTGAGCAATAAAACTTGAACATTCACCAAGTTCAAGATAGAACAATTTACCTTTTGTTTGTATGCTTGATCCAATAACCTTTTCTTTGTCATCCAGTAGTCTTGTCTTTCCAAGCATGAATTCCACTTTGAATCCAATATTGATTAGTTGTGCCACACTTAACAGATTATGTTTTAGTCCTTCAACCTAGTATGCATTAACACATAGAAGCTCTTTGGTTAGTGAGATTCTTGCTCTTTCTTTTATTCAACAAGGTTCATTATTTCCAAACCTTACACTACCACCATCATAGTCTTCCAAATGTTCTAACTTAGTTTTTTCACCCGTCATATGATGAGAACAACCACTTTCTATGATCCATGTATAATTTTTGCTCACATGAGAGGTAAGTACCATCTTATCTTCCTCATCATTATGAGATTCATCTTTTACAACAATGTAGACAATTCTATCTTCACTATTATCAGAATCCTTATAATCTTTAGCCATGAAGCATGTTTTCTTACTTTTTTCCTTGAATTATTTGAAACATTTCTTTCCATTGCATTTGTGACCTTTCTTCCCATCCTTGTTTTGCTTGTTTGGGTACCTAGCAGCAATATGACCAATTTCCTCACATGAAAAATAGATTAGAGGAACCTTACCTTTGTATTTTCCTTTTCCTCTAGAATATTTCCTTACTAGTAGAGCTCCAACTACTTCAAGATCACTGTCAAAAATTTCCTCTAATTCTTCTTCACTTTTTGACTTAGATTCTTTTATTTTCTTTCCCTTTTCTTTGATTGAAAGCTTGGCTTTGAATGCCAATTCAATTTTCTTGGAAGCTGGAACATAGCTGTCATAGTTATTGAGCTCAATTGAAGTCAATCTTCCTAGTATGGCCTCTAAATTTACCTTATGATTTGCTTCACATCTTCTTTCTTGAATTGTATAAACTCTAATTGTATAAATGGGAAGCAAAGTTCTAATAACTTTACTTACAACTATTTCCTCTTTGATATCTCCTCTAAAAGGTTTGATTGCATTGATATTTGCTTTGACACTTTCAACATATTTGGCAATGTTTTCATCCTCTCTCATTCTCATCTGATCAAATTGTCCACTTAGACTTTCTGCTTTTTCTCTTCTCACATTGTCATCACCTCCATTGATTTCTGTTAGCTTTTTTCCACATTTCAAATGTAGTTTTGTAGTCCTTGATATCATCAAATTCTTCATAGCTTAGAGAAGATGCAATGTCTATCATCATGGTATTATGAGTCTTCTTGTCAGCAATGTCATTAATAGATAATGTACAAGAAGGAGTTACATATTATTCATTAAGGTATTTCAATCTTGTATCTCTAATGGAATCTAGATGAAGTCTCATCAATCTGTGCCACGCTAAAAAGTTATTCCTATTAAGCCCTTGAATTTCCCTCTTGTAAGACATCTTGATCTTTAGCTTAGATTTTTGAAATCATTCTTGCAAGGACAAAAATCTCTAATGCCAATTGTTGGAAATATAGATGGACTAACTGAGAGGGGGGGTGAATCTGTTACCAATGAACAAATCCACAGATCCCTTAAATGTCTAGTAAAACAAGTTATGACTATCACTTGGTAAACATACAAAAAAATGTTGTAACTTGGTAGATGTATGTTAACTTATTACTAATATTTAAGCATTCAAAATGATTAACACGCAAACATAAAAGAAATAACATGAACACATAAGACACAAGATTTAACATGGAAACCCAATATGAAAAAAACCACCAAGTAACTAGCTACTGATTTTCACTCTTCTAAAATGAGCCCTGTTAGGAGCCAACCTTATTAAAGGTTACAAAACACACTATTAGGTGTGACCTTGTTAAAGGATTTAATCACCTTGGTAGGAGTGGACTTGCTAGAGAAATTTAGAAAAATTCAATAGAACTAACACCCTATTAGAGGATTTACAAAATGGATGTTAGACCAACTCTATTAAGAGATTTAGAAATCACTACTACAATGGTGAGAAAGTAACAATGAATAGACTTGAATTGCTCATATAGATCTCTATTCTACTCCACTTGATCCTCTCTGATCAAATATATCTTTTCTACTCCTTAAGGATATCTAGCCATCCTTCAAAATTTGCTCACACTTTCTTACTCAATCAATACACTTGCATGCTCACTCATCACACTTTTGAATTCTCAACTTGGAATTTTATTTATACTTTACAAATTGTCAAGTCGGCTCATTTACAACTTACAATTACCAATAATCATTACATTAGTCAGCTACAATCATTACATAAATAATCAAAATTTGTTTCCCAAAATAATAAAATCCTTCATTGGCTGACCCTTCTCAGTAAAAATTGTTCATGAACTAATTTCCAGTGTTAACCAATAGAGGCTTGATTAACACTGTGAGCTCTACAAAATCCTTTTTAGACTGAGTAAATGTGGTAAACACTGACTTTCCTTCATTAACCTTAAGAGCTCGGTTAACACTGACTTCTGCCACAAAGTCCTTGACAATAGAGTGAGTTCGTTAGAAACTTTTTCCACAGAGTTTTTTTCCAATAACACTTGGTAGACTCTGAAACTTGCTTTGGTGACCAACTGAGCCTAGTAGACTCTATTTGCTGACCGATATGACATTTTTGTAATATCAAAGACAACACACAATTGAACAATTGTATCCAAAAAATCTTATGTTCCTCCTAATTTAGAAGCTCTAATAAAAACAAACTTATTGGCTTTTATTTGGTGAATCTATGATCTTTTTCTTAAGAAACATCTCGGTATTATAAATTTTTTGATCATTGACACATACTGTGTTACTCAACATTTATTGTAAAATCACTCAACATCTACTAAATTTTACTAGTGCTGAACACTAACTAAAAATCACTCAGCATCTACTAATTTTCTCAACATCAACTATAATTTACTTTCACTTGGCTGCAATTGACTTTTTACTTAGCTTGCACTAACTTTTCTTGAAACCTTCTATGAACTTGGTCAAACTTAGCAAATGAACTTTGTCCAACCTTATTCTTCTAAATTTTCTTAGTGTAGCCAATCATTTTTTAACCTCAAGTAGATCATCAATATATTATGTTATAACTATCATAACGGATTCTTGCACTTCAATACTTAATCATAACTCAATCATTCCTCTAGGTACTTTTGTTACATCTTATTGGTAAAATCCTCCTCATCAATCAACTAATTGATAGTGCTTGAAACATATAAGAAAATGTCATACTAGCATGTGGCAAGTTTTACATCGATGAAAAAATAATGATTGAAAACATGCAGTCTTCTTTCAACAATCTTCTTACTCAAATGATCTTTTCAATCATATATTAACAATAGGAAACAGATGTGTATTCAGCAACAAGATGAATGAACAACGAGATGTTGTAAGGAATAGAAAAATATTGGTATGTAAAGGATACTCACAACAAGAAGGAATAGACTATGATGCAAATTTTGGAAATATTCAAAACTATGTTAAGTTACTAAGAGGGGAAGGGTGAATCAATAACTTTTAAAATTTTACAATTCTAATTCTTAATCCAATAAATAAACTAGCACTTAATTCATCACATTTGATATAACTGCATGCATGAGAAATTGAAAACATGAAAGCATCCACAACACTTGAACACAAAGATTTGGTGACCTAGAAACCTTCTAAATAGAAAGTAAAACTTGGGTGGGCATGATACCCGCAAACTTTAGTACTGCAGCATAAAGTTGGCCTATTAAGGCTTACATTGATCACTTCTAATGATCTTCCTTTTTAGGGGCAAAAAGGACTGCTAGGTCCACCTTGTGAGAGGATTTACAAACACACAATGAAGTATGCACTCAGTAAAGAGATTTATAAGAGACTTTTAAGTCTACCTTGTTAGAGGATTTTGACTAGTTCAACTATTAGGATGAAGGAGTTGATCTCTAATTTGCGATTGACTTTGTTGATAGAGATTCCCTATTGTACTGATCACCTTTCTATAATAGATATGTCTCTGCTGCTCCTTATACTATTATGGCCTTTATAATTCTTTATCTACTGTTATCATAACTTGAACTTTTTGCATCCACATTACAATACATATGCTTACACATTTGCATTCTCAATCATGATTATGCTCATTGGATATGATACAATACATTATATATATATGCCAATCCAAATTACAAAATTATAGATTCAGCCATGACACAAGTTAAGAAAAATATTAAAAAATCAGCCCACATGAAGATACTTGGGTTCTAGAGACTAACTCAGTGAGGTTTGGATACTTAGCATCCACTATCATTGCTTGGTATTGTCATGCACTCTATAGATGTAGAAGCTCAATCCATAGTAATCACTCTCAAGTAGTCTTGAACTCGATCTACACTGGTGACTCGGTAGATATTGTACAACTCAACAAACACTGAATCACTTGGTTACCACGAAGTAGCTTAGTTAACACTGGCTTCACATCACATGAACTGTGAACTAGTAGACACTACAATGCTCAGTTAACATTGGATTTGTATCACATGAACTATGAACTTGGTAACCACTAATAAGCTTAGTATACACTAAAATGCATAGTTTGAACTATTGAAGTTCACATTATCTTAATATGCTTGGTAACCACTACGATTAGTCCAAAAGACTTGGTAGAAACTGTAGAACTTGATGGCTTCTAAATTACATTGCAAACACTGCAAATTGTTCAATGAACTTGGTAGTTATACAAAATTTGAATCTCTGTGTCACTAATTACAAAATTGACTGATATGTCAACAATTTCCCTCTTTTGCATTAGTGACAAAAACACTTATTAGCCCAAAATTGAATACCTTGTATTCATCACCACACGATACTAGCTTGGTATATTTTTAAAAACTTTTCAAAATTGATCTTTGTAAGTATATATAGAGTAATTCTTCAGCATCCCCATACTATGTAATCCACTATGTAGATATAACTTTTCTCTTATATACATATGGCATTTATCTAATGTAAATTTTCTCCTATATCTCCCATATAATAACATATCTTCCCCTTTCTAACAGTAATGCCAAAGATTTATTCAAAAATATTTAAATAGAGATACCAAAATTGGATAAGAATTTATAGTGTACTTTGAGGGTGATTGCCAAGGTTTTATCCCAATTTTCTTGCAAGACCTTGCATGTATGAATTGCAATTTGTAGTTCTACTAATAGTTCAACCATGTGATCTGTAACAGAGAAGTTGTTATCATGGATCTAATTTTTTGAATATAAAATGTGTTTCTGCATAGCATCCATGACTAGAAGGATCATATTTTGTATGCCAATCAACATTGAGCGGATCCTTGCTTCTTCTCTTAACAATTCAGCTTCCAAGTCTAACAAAAAATTTATCTTCTTGAAATGTGTAGAGCTTGAAATAGGATCAAGTTGTAGCTGCTGAGCACTTCGTTTAGGATCTATATCAATTTTGAATAATTTTTCCTTTACTTCCTTTGTATACTTAGTCACATCACATAGTTTCCCAAAAAGTGACGATACATTTGAATAGGACGCCTCAAGATTGATCAAAATTATTGAAAGCTCAACTTGATAAATGGATATTGGCTTAGCAATGTGCTCTAGCACTTTATTATTGAATTTGGTTTTAGCCTTTTCAACTAGCTTTTCTTGACCTTCGATGTCCTCATTGAATTTTTGGATTGCCTCTCCTAGTTGATATAAAATAGGTTGAAGAGAATCAACCTTAATTCTAATTGGTTCGGTCAAGATATTCTTGGCATCATCTATTATTTTATACTCTCTAGAAGGATTGTAGATATCCCATTTCTGAATTACTATTTCATCATCTAAATCTATATCTTCCTCTAACTCCTTTCCTTTCAAAAATTTTGTACTTGGTTGAACTTTAGGTTCAACTATCTTCGCACTTATTGCTTTTGTGTTGAAATGGAAACAATAGTAGACATACTTGCACTTGTAGTAAAAATTGATATTGTACTAACTAATGGTATACTTACAAAAATGCCTGAAGAATCCAAAATTGATGAAGTCAAAATTTTAGAATCCAAAAAAAAAGTAGAAAAAACTAGAGAGCTTACCATGAATGTACTCAAAATTGAAGATGTCAAAATTGGAGAAGTGAAGATTGAAGAACTCGACTCAATAGATGATGGAGTCTACAGCTTGGTGGATGAAGTGAAATTCACCTCTGTCAATGATATGCTGAGTTGAGTTGGGGCAAAGAGTTATTGGAAATTTGATGTATTAGTAGAAGTCAGAATCAAACTTGCTAAAGTTGTCTCCATACTTGATGTAGTCAATGGTTTGCTTAAGGAGTGAGGAAGTGAGGCAATGATTGTAGTAGCTATCTTGATGGATTAGTCTCCTTATCATCTTTATTTTCTTCCTTGGTATCTTATCAACCTTGACCCTCTTCATATTTTTCATTGTCAAAATGAGTCACTTCTTCAACATTTTCAGCCTCATCTTTCTCCTTATCTTCTTCTTCATCAACATTCTTTAATTCAATTAGAAATTCACTTGGTTTATGAAGATGATAAATATTTTTCCAAGTGTTTGTACCATTTATAACAACATATTCTATGTCCTTGATCAAAACTAAACAAGTATTAAACCTTAGAGTCAGTTTTTCTTTGTTTCTCTTTAAAGTCTCTTTCAACATAGCATCGTATATGCTTGGTAGTAACTGCCTCAGGGTTTATGCATATATGTCCTTTATTTTTTGCATAATAAAATCCCATCTTGGCTTTATATTCTCTAGTAATTCACTGCAAACTTGAGAGTTGATCTAGTCTAGTGAGTACTTCCACTTACCCATTTTGCTCAACACCAGTTCTTCAACTTGCTTCAGTCTTGATTTCATATTTCAAAGATTTAAATTTTTTTATTCCTACTCCTTCTTCCAATTGTCTCAAGGTTTCCTAGAAGGTGGGTGAAGGTTTGTTGAATACAATGTCACTTCCTTTCTTCCATGACCTCCTTGTGAAGACTATAGTGGATGATTTTGCAGGCTTGATGGTGATCACCTTTCCCTTTTTCTTCAAAGGTTCTTCTTTCTTAGATTCTTCATCATCCTCTACTTGTTCCTCCTCCTCATTTTATCCCATGGTTAACAAGAGAGGTGCACTTAATTTTAGTTTGGTTGTCCTTCTCTTCCCTTTGTTAATAGCCTATGGGAGTTTTATCTCTAGCTTAATTTTGGCCTTAGCTTCATCATAAGTTCCAAAATAAGGGGCCTTGGAATCAACAGGTTCATTGATAAGGGCTTCAATGATATCGTTGGTCTCATCAATGTTCACGTCATAGCCAAGAAGTTTGATCCCTGCAACTCTAGGCTTAACTACCTAGATATATACCTTATTATAGTCCACCATGAAGCACACATCATCCTTGTAGTCCTCAACTAACTTCTTTGGAATCTTGAACCTATTGTTCATTTTCTCTTTGAAAAAATTGAATTTGTTGTCCATGATGTTACCATAGTTCTCACCCATTTCTATAATGTATTCATTTATTTGGTAAAGTACAAGAACATCTTTTCTCTAAAATACAATACCTTTGGAAGGGAAGAACTTGTGGACATAAAAGAATAGACAAGTTAATAGTGAACCAAATTTGTATGAGTTGTTCTTTAAAGTTATAATACTTTTCATGTTCTTATTGAATTGCCACAACAATAGGTTGGCAAGGTCATAAGATAAGTTGTTTTTAACCACTTTAAATGCCAAATCCATGGCTTCACATGATATGCTATTAAGATGGCTTGAACTATATATCTTATGAGCAATAACATGAATTCCAAATTTCAACTCTGCATCTATAACACTACTTATTTACATACCTCTTCGATCCCACTTGGCTAGGGTTTTCTTCTTCAACTCTACTTGACCTACGATTTTCATTTTTTGGCTTTGGCAAGCATGGGAAGGCCAGTGATTCAATGAATCATTTTATTTGTTATCAAAATTGGCTTCTCTAACCATAGTTTCCCATTATGCACTTGGCTAAGGATATAACTAATCCATTGAATTTGAAATTCTTGGGGCATACAGGGAATATGTGTTAATCCTTTTTCTTCCAAATGTTGATGCTCGAGTTTCAGTGTTCCATCGACACATAACTAACCTAGGGCATCATCCATCTCTAGAGTACCAATTTCTTAAATAGCACATTTGATATAAGTATGAATGTCATTATCAATAAGTAACTTAGGAAGGATTTGGGGTTGAGCTCTACTTTGGTTTAGAGTTTTAGCAACCATGGGTGCAAGCTTGAAATCTGACACTTCCCATTCAAATCCTTGAACTGACATGTCAAACCCTTTCTTGACCTTGTTGCTACTGGATGCCATTTTCACTTGGTAGCTTGAGAGAACTTCAAAAAAATTTATAGGAAATTTTCTCAAGTGACTTTGATCGCACAAAAAATAGCTTTTCACAATATCACTCAAAAATTCATGGTAAAAAATGAATTTGATTCCATGTATTTTGTTAAAACATAATCATTAATGCTCGGATAAGTATGACATTATATTGATAGTCTATCATCCATGATATGATATTGATTACTTGACAACATCTCTATGATTTTGTAACCATAAGTTCCTTTGTTACTCTCGACCTTGCTTAGTAGAGTCTATGAATCGACCTTACTCAGTAGAGAAGGTAACCCAATAATAACTAACAGTGATCTTGCTTAGTAATCCCTTTGTATCTTGTATATAGGTTTGGATCTTTGTAACCTTTCAACTAGAACTGATTCAAATGTCTTCTTTGATAGCCTAGTTCTAGTTCTTCCTTGACAACTTAATTAGAAATGGTAGAGTCACCCAATTCATGAGTGACTTGACCATCATTGCTTCTACTAGTATCCTTGGTAGACCTAGGAATCCATTGTTGTCACATCTTCTTACAAATATTATCAGCATTTACTTTCTTTTCATCTTCAATTTTACCAATATTCATGCAATTCTTTGCAAGATGATCAAGTTTTGTACAAATGAAACATATTTTAGTGGTATCTCTTTTCCTCATATGATGTTTAACACAATTTATACCAATGTGTCCAAATTCTCCATAGTAATGACATCTACACTAGGTATTGTAATCCCAACCAAATATTGCTTTCACAATTTGTTCTACAAGATTCAATGTCTTTTTTTTGCATTCTAATGCCTTGTGTCCATGATTCTTACATTTAAGAAAATTTCCTTCAAATCTTGGTTTCTCTTTGCATTCATTAGTCTTGTGACCATGCTGATTACAATTGTAGCATTTTCCATTGAATTTTATTTTTACATTACTCCAACATCTGTTTGATATATGACCTATCTTACCACAGTGATTGCAAGTAGGTCTTTGATTTTTTTGAGCACCTTGCTTGGAGGATTCACCCTTTTGTTTATATCCAATTCCTAATTTTCCTTTTTTCCTATAGAGGTTTTGCTCATTTAGTTGATCCATTTCTACTTGAGATTTCATCATTCTTTCATTGACTTGCTTCTTAGTGTTTAGGTTATTTCTCAATCTTTCATTGATTTGCCTTTTAGATCTTAGCTCTTTTTTTATTCTTTCATTTTCAAATCTTATGCTCATGATTTCTTCATTTTCATTGGAGAGCTAATCAATAAGGTCTTCTTACTGAAAGGATTGGTTCTGGATTTCATTGTTCCTTCCATCCATCTCTTCTTTTATCTTGTTTCTCTATTCCAAAACTTCACATAACCTTACTGATTGAGTTTCTTGTTCTCTTTTTAGCTTTCTTACTTCTTCTTTCAAGGAACCATTCTTCTCTAGGAGTTCTTTGATTGCATCATTTGCTTCATCTAAACTGCTTGAAGGGTGAAAGTCTTCAATTCTTTCTTCAATGTAAAGATGATCATTCATTTGATATCCAAGTTCCTTCTTTTTAGGGATTGGGAAAGTTGCTCCCTATCTTTCTTGAGTTGGGCAATGGTCATTTCCAAATCCAACTTTTCATTGTCAATAGCTTTGTCAAGTCTAAATATATCCATATCCTTGATCCTTCTAAAGCTATTAAACTTTCCCTTGAGAACCAAAAAGTTATAATACCAATTGTTGGAAATATTCGAGACTATGCTAAGTTACTGAGAGGGGAGGGGTGAATCAGTAACTTCTAAAACTTTACCAATATAGTTCTTAATCTAATAAATCAATTAGAATTTAATTCATCACATCTGATCTAATTGCATACATGAGAAATTAAAAACATGAAAACATCCACAACCCTTGAACAAAAAGATTTGTTGACCTACAAATCTTCCAAATAGAAAGTAAAACTGGGGTGGGGATGATACCCACAAACTTTAGTACTATAGCATAAAGTTGGCCTGTTCAAGCTTATATATATATCACTTCTAATGATCTACCCTATTAGGAGCAAATAGGATTGCTAGGTCCACCTTGTGAGAGGATTTAGAAACACACAATGAAGTATGCACTCGATCAAGGGATTTATAGAAGACTGTTAGGTCTACCTTGTTAGAGTATTTTAACTAGTTCACCTATTAGGATGAATGAGTAGATCTCTAATTTGTAACTAAGTTTTTTCATAGAGATTCCTTAGTGTACTGATCACCTTTCTGTGATAGATATGTTACTACTCCTTATACTGTTATGGCCTTTATAATTCTTTATATGTTGCTATCATAACTTGATCTTTTCGCATCTAGATTACATTACATATGCTTACAGATTCACATTCTCACTCTTTCTTACACTTGTTGGATATGATATAATATTTTACATATACACCAATCCAAATTGGAAAGTTACAAATTTGGTCATGACACAAGTTAACACAAATATTACAAAGTCAACCCACATGAAGCTACTTGAGTTTTGAAGACTAACTTGGTGAGGTTATGATACTTGACATCCATTATCATGGTTTGGAATCATCATGCACTCGGTAAACATAGAAGCTCAGCCCATACTTATCACTTTCAAGTAGTCTTAAACTCGATCTGCACTAGTGACTCGGTAGATATTGTGCAACTCGGCAAACATTGAATCACTTGGTTACCATGAAGTAGCTTGGTTAACACTAGCTTTGCATCACATGAACTATGAAATTGGTAGACACAACAACGCTTGGTTAACATTGGCTTTGTATCACATGAAATATGAACTTGGCAACTATTGATAAACTTGGTATACACCAAAATGCATAGTTTGAACTACTAAATTTCACACTAATAGAATCTTCTCGGTAACCACTACGATTAGTCCAAAAGACTTGATAGCAATTGCAAAACTTGGTGGCTACTAAATTACATGGAAAATAATGCAAACTATTCAATAAGCTTGGTAGCTATACAAAATCTAAATAAGTGTGTGTCACTAATAAAAAAATTGACTAATATGTCAATAAAAACCTATGCTCTAGTGGCTAGGATAGAAGTAGTAAGATTATTCTTTGCCTATGCAACATAGAATAAATTCAAAGCATATCAGATGGATGTCAAGTCATCATTTCTGAATGGAAAACTTGAAGAAGAAGTGTACATTGAGCAGCTTGAAGGATGTCCTTTGATAGATTGAAATGACATAATACGAAAACTAAGGAAATCATTGTATGGATTGAAGCAACCACCAAGAACCTGGTATGTGAGGTTAGACAAGCATTTGACAAATCTTGGATATAGCAAAAGTATGGCAGATAGTAATTTGTATTGAAAAGAAATTGATGATGGTTTCATGAATTTTGTAATATTTGTTAATGATATCATATTTGGACGAAATGATAAAGAAAGTGAAAATTTTGCTGAAGAGATGAAGAAAGAGTTTGAGATGAGTATGATAGGAGAGATGAAATATTTCCTAGGATTGTAGATTGTACAAAATAAAGAAGGAATCTTTATTTCTCAGACTAAGTACTTGAAGGATTTAATAAAAAGTTTTGTTTTGGAACCATGTAAATCCATTGGAACACCTATGGAAACTAGACACAAGTTATCTACGAAGGATGAGACACCTACTATTGAGTAAAAAAGGTACAGATTTACGATCAAAGGATTGCAATATCTAACTCACACAAGGCTAGATATAGAAAATTTAATTAGAATTGTTGCAAGATTCTAGAATGGTCCTAGAGAAGCACATTATGCAGTAGTAAAAAGGATATTTAAATGTCTAAAAGGAACTTCAAAATTCAAATTGTGGTATGATAGATCTAATGATTTCACTCTAAGTGCTTATACTAATGAAAATTAGACAAGAAACATGGATGATAGATATAAGCACCAGTGTTGGAGCTTTCTTTCTTGGAGGAAGATTGGTTTCTTGCTTAAGTAGGAAGTAGGATTGTACATCACAAAGTGTAGTGGAAGGAAAGTATGTTACAATAATGAATAATTACAATCCAATCATTTGGATGAAGTAGATGCTAAAGGATATAAGGATAGAAATCAACAAACCTATTGTCATACATTGTGACAACACAAGCATAGTAAACATGTCTAAGAATCCATTATTGCATTCTAAGACTTAGCACATTGCTATTAAGTATCGCATGTTTAGAGAGAAAGTTGTAGATAAGGAAATTAGATTGGAGTATGTGAGTACTAAAGAGAAAATTGTAGATATATTCACTAAGCCTCTTCCCAAAGAGACTTTTGAGTATTTGCGAGGTATGCCTAGAGTTATACCCTTTCCTAAATTAGAGTAGAAGATACAAGAGTGCATTAGTCAAAGGTAATAGAGCACCATTGTTTGTCTAGACTAAATGCTAATACTTCTTGTATGGGGAAGTATATGTAATTCATAGAGTCATTTGGGACTCTTTTTGGATATTATTGTGGATAGTGTCTTTTGAGACTCAAACTAGTAAGAAAGAGTTGTTTCATAGTTTGATGCAGAGAGGTTGGTTAATGAAACCTTTGACATTGATGTCAATGGGGGAGAGTATTGCATGAAAAACATCACAGGGAGAAGTATTGTAGAAAATATTGTAGAAAGCCCATTAAGGTATATCAGTGGGGGAGAATGATTAATGAAGAGGACTTGAAAAGAAGATTAACAATCTATTGTTGGTATTCTTGGAACTAGATGTGTTTTCATCTATGTTGCCATCAATGCCAAAGGGGGAGATTATTTAAAGATTCGGGCAATTGTTACCTAAGAATGGTTGTAAGCATGAATGATGATGATATTCCTATGGGGGAGTATTGTAAATATGCTACTATGAAGATATGTTACATTTATGCCTATGTTTTTTATCGATGTCAACATAACAATTTTCTATGGTATCTAACAAAAGAATAGTAGAAAGATCAAGTTAATACGGATGACTAGTTGAGTATTATAACCACCTAAGGTTATGGGAGATACTTCTGATTATCTAGTATATGCATTCAATGTTAAAAGAAGAAAGGATAAGTCTAGAAGAAGTTATGTAAGTTTTTGTGATGTCTATTCTGAGATAGAGTTTACAAAGGTATGTTCTTATAAACTTGTTATATCTCTTAGCAAAGTTGTTATTCTAAGAATCAAGGTTATGGACATGAAGAAGATTGGTTAGTGAAGATGTGACTAAACTCACTCATCATAATATTCCATCTATGAAAAGTTATTCAAGTTGTAAGGTGGAAGATTAATGTTATCACTAAGTGTAACATGTTCTTAGTGTGGTCCTATAATAATTGATTGAGAAGGTCTAACAGCTAACACAAGGAATTATTTTAAGGACTTGGTATAAAGGAAGGACATTTTCCTTTATCATGCTATGGAATTAAATGTTTTTGATGATTGACTATAACCAAAAAAGAGTGTAGAATGCCAAGTTAATGAGAGTGGTGCAGAAGTGAAGGAAATTTCATTGTCAAGGTTTTATTGAGTGATCCGAGGTTTGGTACTTGGATCCAAGGTTTGTGACTTGGTATACAAGGTCTTAAAATGATTGGTATAGTTGACACAACAGAGGAAATGAGAGGATAATAGTAAAGTACTTGTTTAAGTAGTCAGCTCTTCTTATAGTTGAAATTGCATGTTTAGGTAGTGAGCTCATCTTCCATACATTATACTAAAAATCCTGATAGGGTTGGCACAACTCCTAATAGGGATTCAAAGTATCCTAACAAGGACTATATGATAGGTTCCATCCTCTAACAAGGAATATTTATATTAGTACATCATCTTGTGGGCATCACTCCCATCAAAGTTTTCCCTCTAATCAAGGATTTCCCGAATCAAAATATATGGTGTATTTGTCTATGAACATTTTTAATTGGTTGTTCATTACTTTGGTTGAATGGGTAAGTTTGTTTAAAGAGGATAATTTTTTTAATATTTGGATAATTGATTCATCCTCCCCATCTCTTAGTTATCTTGGTGGGCTATTATTTCTAACACATTTTACTTATGTTTCCTTTTATTTTCTATCACCTTAGTGCCAAGAATGCATTCTACATTCATGGGTTTTGATATTTGGAAAGTCTTTAACCCATTCCACATATAATGAGTTATCATGCTCTTTGTTCAAATAATTGATATCATTGTCTACCTTGTACAAAGTAAGAACCTATATGTTGAAAATGGGTGTAATCTCAATATTAGGTGGAAACTCTATTTCATATGCATTTTTACAATACTTGTGAAGAATTTAGCATGAAATTATCTTATTTATATGAGTATTGTTATACCAACCTCATAGAAGTCTCACCTTCCTCAAGTATTCTTACACCTAATCGCAAACATTGAAACATTATCTCTTTCATTGTTTGATCTTCCCTATATTTATACTTTTCTAATAATTTCTCCAAATTAGATTTTACTTCTTCATGAGAATATTAGGTAACCTCTAGAAAATTTTCTCCCATTACACTTCTACCATGTATGCTATGAATAACCCTAAACTCAAGAGGAACTCTAGAATAGAAGTCATATACACCTTAAAATGGAGTTTTACTAGTAGACCTACTATCTAAATAATTATATGAATACTTTCACGTGCTTAAAACCAAATCCTAAGATACTCTACATTGTTCCATTAAGCATCCCAATAGGGTATCATCTTTCCTATTCGCAACTTTTGTTTGTCTAGTTATTTGTCGATGGTAGTATAACAAAAAGGTAAGTAGAATTCCTAATTTCTTCCATAAGGTCCTCCAAAAGTGGCTCAAAAACATAGTATCATTGTGAGTTTAAATAACCCTAACCACATCCTAAAACAATGGCTTTTCAATTTAAAATGCAAAATCATTACTTCCACATTAAAGAAAATGACCCATGTTATTGATTTTGTCTATTACTGTAAATACCATATTCATTCCTATCGTAGTCATAGGAAATCCAAAAACAAAATCCATAGTGATGCTATACCAAGGATTATTAGGAATTGGAAGAGGATGATATGATGATGAATTAGGATATCATCCCTTCTCACTTTGACAAATTTCACTATACTCAAAATATCTTCTAGTTTATCTCTACAAACTAGGCCAGTAATAAAATGTTACAACCCACTCCAAATTCTTATGTAATCTAAAATGTCCTCCTAAAGCCCCATTATTTAGGAAAAAAATATATACTTCAATTAAAATACAAACCTTCCCACAAGAAATATTAAGATAATTAACCATCACATATTTTAGAAAGATCAAAACAAACTATATAGGCCCCCTTGATATCCTCATCATTCTAATACAATCCTTTGATATACTCCGATCTAATACTATACAAATGAATATCTTCAACTTTCAACACTCTACTAATCACAACATTAGCTATGTTATTGGCTATCCATACATAGGTTTTTTTGTAAATATAAAGGAATAAAGCTTTGCCATCCATTGGACATTTCTATGATTTCATTATTTTTTCCTATTAAAGAAAGTTAAAGCATTATTGTTAGTAAAAAGTAAAAAATCCTTTAGGAAAAGGTAGTTCTTTCACATTCTTAATTCTTGCACCCATTGTATACAATTCAAGTTCATAGGTACTATACCTTTTCTTGGTGTCATTCATTTTTTATAGAAAAAGGTTATAGGTTTCCTATATTTCTCCAATATCTTCCTTTCTACAATCACACTCAACCTAAAATATCATATCCAAATACGGTAAGGAAGAGTAGGTGGTTCTTCTACCCTTTTCTTAAAGTATTAAAAATCATCATCTTCCTCCTTGGTCCATTGAAACTTACATTTTATTTCATTTTTTATTGTTTTTAAAATAGGGGAACATACCCCACCAAATCTCTTTATGCATTTTCTATAAAAGGTTACCAAGCAATGCAAACTCCTATTTTTTACTATTGAATTTCGAGTTCAATTTATTGTGGCATCCAAAAAAAAAAGAAATACGTCATTCATCTTTCTCATAAAAGTTCTAGTGGAATTTCTTAACATAAAAAAATTCATAATCCATTCATACAACCCCAAATTAGCCCTGAACATTGTCTTTCATTCATTTCCATATCTGAATTTTTTCTAACAGTAACCCAAATTGATGTGAATCTTTGAGTAGTAACAATATCTACCTAGGTAATCTAATAGGTTCTCTATCCTTGACATGGGAAACCTATACCTTTTTGTTATTTTTTTAATAGATTTGAATTCGATACACAACCTCCACCTTCTATCTATCCTTTCTCAAGAAATTCCTACACATTCTTATTGATTTCTACATTTTGCTGGTTTTCCATCTTATAGGAAGAATTATTAGGAGATGTAACACTTTGATTAATTTCTATTTGGTGGCTCATTCTTCTCATAGGTGTGAAACTCTTTTTTTTTTTTCCTACAACAATACTAAGAATCTATCTAAGAAACACGTCGACATACTTTTGTATTCGCTCCTTTTTCTTAGAACCTTCACTAGGCCTTACCACTATTTCATACCTATGTAAATAATTTTCCTTAGTCATATAGAAGAAATATTTACCCACTACCAATATCAAATAAGATTCACCCTTAATAATTTTCCTTAGTCATACTCAAGAAATATCTACCCCCTACCAAAATTAAATAAGATTCACCCTTCTCCTCATGATACTATTCAATCAATGGATCTATTTTAAAATTGTTACCATTCTTGATAATCTATAAAGATTTTTCCTCTTCATCATTTTATTCATTTACATAAAATTTCCAAGGCCCTCTTAGGATTGAATTGGAAAAGTCCAAAGAATTATATTACAAAGTACCATGTCATTATAATACTAATTTCAAGTTCTACCAAAGCCTTTTCTTCAATAGTATAACTCTAATTTTTATTGACCCAAGAGATCTTATGTTATGATGTATGAGGTAATATCTTAAGATGATATTTCACAATCATTTTAGTAAACAATATATTTTAAGTTGACCCTCAATCACCAATAATTTTTTATAACTTACCATATGGTTTTCCTTATGTTTTAAACAAAGCCTTCCTTTGTGGTGGATCTTGCTTCAATGGGACCTTCAAGAGTGTCCTCTTGATCATCATATTTTCCTCATTAGTTATTTTTATTGCACTCCCAATTGGAGATTTCATAATACCACTGCTTCTTTCATCCTCCACCAGAAACTAATTTTTTCCATATCAACCTATAGATGATAAAGTAGGCTTACTTGGGTATTGATTCTAAGTGTTCCATATTGAAAATAATTGAAACATTTTACATGGAACCAAAGACTTTCCCTAAAATCTATTTTAGGGGCTCCTTTATTCTCTTAAATTTAAACCACCTCTACTACTTTTTTCACCCTTTCTTTTGCTGCTCTAATTTTTATCCGTGCTGCTTTGTCCTTTACAAAAATTACCTCTTCTCATACTTTAGTTTTTACCTCTTCTTCCTATCCTACCATGATTATTCTTTCTCTTGAGTCTCTCCTCAATGCTAATGCATAATTAGAAATATTCATATAATATTTTGGAAGAAAAAAAATTATTTCATCTTGAATATCATACTTTAAACCATTCACATACTTGGATAACAAATATTTTTTTGTCTTCATTGTGCTGTTCTATCATTCCTAAATTTTGAAACTCCTCAATTTGGGTGGAAGAATCTTGATCCATGTTCATATGGTTGTAAAATTTCCTAATCATTTTTACCTCAAACTTTTTAGGCATGATCTTAGCCTCCATTATGGCTATCATTCTATTCCATTTGGTGATAGAATTCATTCTATGAATCTCTATTAAATTTTGAGCATAATTCCACCATACAAGGGTAAAAGATTCAAGATTTTTTCTTTATCATTTAATTTTCTTTTATTCTTATGCATAATTTCAATTAAAATAATTGTTCATGGTTTCTATCCAAATAGTCAACTCGTCAGCATCCATATTTCCACTAAGGGGAGTTACTTCCAGCTTGAAATGTTCTCTCTTGGACTACTTTACTACATCTAGAAAGGCTTGTCTAGCCTCTTCTTCAAAATATAACCTTGGATCACCAAGTTCTTGACTTCTCTCTTATGACTCATCATTTTCTTCTTTAACAATTAAATCAAGATCCTTCTTTTTCTTGATCTTGGCTAATATATTTTTCCATAATTTCTCTTCCTAGTTCTACTCAATTCTCTTTTCCATCTATTAAACAATTTCTTGAACTATTTAACTACCTTAGGTGCCACCCTATCTTTTCAAACTAAAAAACTAAATCCCAAAGTATGTGTTATGGCTTTGATACCAATTTGATGCGAGTAAGGTTCTAGCAAGGCCTAAGAAAGGTCAAAATTGATCTAGATGAGTTCATAATTATAATTTAATTCCAGTACATGCTAGGATATAATTTAATAGGTGGAGATCCTTTTATCAATACACATTACACTCCCAAACTCCTTTATCCCACTCCTATAGCCACAATTCACTCTAACTCCAATTTAATCTTTACTGACCTTCAACACTTAGAAGAAACCCCTGGATATTTTCACACATAACACTTCAAGTCAACCAAGAGGAAAACTAGAGACACTATATATATTTTCTAACAAGTTTTCAACTAATCTCAAAGTTACAACCTTTAACTCTAATACTGCCATCAATATTTAACGTATAGGCCTAAAATAGATTTGTTAGAATTAGTCTTCTAAACTTTGTTTTTGCCTAATAACTAGAAAATTTTCCCAAAAACATTCAGAACTATTTACACATTTGAATATGCATTATGATGGACTAATGTTATATTCTATGGTTTCACTTTCCCAACTACTTTCTATGATGAAAAGCCCCAAATTGGCTATTAAATGATGCTTGTGAGTTATTTCTACTAGACCTTTCAGAATATTTGGTTAGTAGTGACCAACCACACAGATTAATAGTTCCAAAACTATAATAAAAATTAATTTTACTACTTCCACCTTCTAATTCCTTCCTACACCATCAAAATGCTCTACTACGATAGCTTCCTCCATTCACAGCCTAGTCACATTCAACATGCTAAACCATAAATTACTTCATTTTGAATAAATAATGAAAGTTGAAATTTCTTGTGAGAGAATAACTTTTCATACATCCCTATCCCACTAATAACAAGAGAATATAATTTTCTAATAATGCAATTAAGAGGAATAGGCCATTATTTACAAAACCCCTATCACGGACCTGGATGGGGCTAATGATAACAAAATATTCAACACAAATTAAAAATTCAATTAAATTATTCAAAAAATGTATGTATAATGTTTATATTTACTTCCTCCATTTATTCAAATGATTAATTAACAAATATTCTTGAATAAATTATAATTTGCAAGTCAACAAACTCTTGCCAAAAATCACAATTATAAATTGTCATGAATTTTCCCATCCCAAAATCTTGCTAAAACTTTATGAACCACCAAAATTTATTCCATAATATTTTAAAGATTATAGATATGGCTACCCATATTTACACGTGCATCCACTTCATATAATGTTGCAAAAGTTGCAAAGTTGCATTTTTGTAACTTTGTAACATTTTTCCAACATATGTACAAAGCTACATGAAACATGATCATAAAATTCCAAATGGTCTATATAAACTATAAAACCACCATTGTACTACAAACACCCAAAAATAGGACTTTGACTACATGTTGACTAATGTTGACTTTGGTTAACCAGTGAGCAACTATGCACGAAATGAAGCAAAAATTTGTCCAATGAAAACAACTCAACATAAAATTATAAAAAAATCATATCACGCCTAAAAGAGAACTCCTAAGACATAAATTCAAAAATTAAATGGAAAATGACATGATTTGGCATGATCTACATACATCATTTCACCCCTAGAGCTCACATCTAAAAGCTTCTACACTTGGAACTTGCATCCAAAGAGCTTGCTTATAAATTCCCATATACCTTATATATTACAAGAATAACCAATGTGGTATAAAAACTAAATCCAGCTATCTTGATACAAATATTAAACAAGTAATATAAATAAATGCCTAAAAAGCTTTCCACAATATTCCAAATGTCACCTACACACCTTGATTAATGAAATGACATAGTTTTTTTATTGTTTTCTTTTAATGGAACCTGTGCACCTTGATAGATGAAATTATTTTTTTAATCTTTTAAAACTATTTTTAATGATTTTTCTTCTATTTTCACCACTTTTTGTCTCCTCTAGAACTTTTTTTAATTAGACAAATGACCTAGGAATGTTTTTGTGAATGTTGATTTACAAAATGAAGCACTTAGGGATAATATATTTCTTGCTTTCATTTTATTTTTAGACACCTAGATGGAACAAGTATCTTGTGTTGATATATTTCTTTTTCTTTTTTTCTAACACCCACCTGGAACAACTATCTACTAATGATAATGCCTCTTCTCTCCAATTAAATGCATCCAAGAGTAACTCCTATTCTCCTTCAATATCGTTGGATTTAATGCACCTATAATAAAAAATTTAATAATATAAAATCTATCTTTGTATACAAGACAAGATCCTCATGTAAATCATCACCATTATGGTTATGTGTAGGATTATGTCTTGCTAGAAAGTGGTAATTTAAAAAATATGTAGTTCTAAAATGCCTTAAACCATTTCAAAATGTATTCCAACATTTTTCCCACCCATCCTGATACCAAACAAAAAAATTAATAGCTCTATAAGTCATATTATATCTTTGGATAGCAACCCTACATGGTCAACTTTAAAAATGTCCTAAAAACATGATTTTGGCCTCTTCTTGTGTATTTATTACTTCAAACATGTATTTAATGACTTTTATTTCACCCAAATTCAATAAAACAAAAATATTTTCTTAAGAATGTTCTTATATTTCTATAAATGTAATGTTTGTCTAGTTCTGAGTTTCATAATTAATTATTACTTATTTTCAAATGTAGTCACATATAAAGTGTTAATTGACACATTGATTTAAAAAAATATATAACTTTCAAATGGTACAACATTTTTGAAATCCAAAAGATGCATCACATTCTATGCTTTTTCTACTATAAGGAAAAGAAAATAAAAATTTAATTTTCTAGAGTTTTGAATTAGATAAGGTGGTCAAACAGGACAATTTTTTCATTCCAAAATTAATATAGTAGAAAATTCATAATTAATTATTTCTTTAGAATAAAAATACCCAAAAATATGTGTCACATCCAAGCATAAGTATACTTATTATATATAGAATGTTATTAAAAAACATTGTAATTTGAATTTGATTAAATTGGTCACACATACATCTACTTCTTATTTTTGTCTTGAAAATTTTGTACTATTGCTTTAAAATTCAAAATTTTGACCAATCATTTTTTATTTTATTTTTCAAATAAGACCTAGTATTTTAGAAACTAAATTCAATTTCCTAGAGAATATATTCTCTCAATGTTTTGATAGAAAGTTCATAACAAGTTGAAAATTGCACATCAAGTTGACATAACCCTAATTTGTTGATTTTTCATAGCAAGCTAAGGACATAGTTTGGTTGACCATAATCATGAACATACCATTATCCTTTAAATTAATCTTGAATTAAGCATCCCATTATTCATAAAAACTTAATTTTAGTACTTTGTTCTCTTCTTTCATCTCTTCAAAATATGTAACATCTTCAATTATTTGACCTCCAATTGAGATATTTCACTTTGCCTCTACTACTGTAATCTTCATCAATAAAATATCTTCATCAAGTTGAAGTCCACGAATCTCCTCATATCAACCATTCCCCTATTCTTTTATACCACATCCATGAAATCTCATTGTATTTTGTGCCTTATAATGATTATTATCTCATTTTCATATGAAGAGATCTTCTCTTTTACAACTATGCTTCTATTCATTCACTGTCTTCTTTAAATCTTGCATTCCAACACATATTTCTTCTATATTTCTATCACTATTTTTCAATTATAGGAATTTTAATAATCCATATAATTACATAAGTCACCTTCTTAGTTTTTCTTTTCCATACTGAATTACACATAAAAAGAGCTTCACCCAACCCAAGGTCATAGTGAAAATTGTCTTGTAGTTTGTGATCTATCTACAAACTCAAGAACTACTACAGTCATACCATTGACAAAGGGTTATGACACTCTTAAAAAATTATAAACAAAGAAATAATATGTAACATAAAGAGAAGGAAAAATACTTCACAAAGCATACATTAATAATCTAAATTCCACACATCATCAGCAAGATGAAATAACTCCAACTTCTTGCAATATAAGAAAGATTAGAATATAAGAGATACACACTAAGAGCTTACACATTAGGGCCTTTAACCCCAATAGCATGAATCTAAAGATATTTCTAAAATATGTTAATATTATTTTCTTAAATAGGAACTTAGCATTTTTCATATTACAAGAACAACCAACACAGAATAAAAGATAAATTACACTACCTTGATACAAATAAAATAAATGTATGACATAATTAAATGCCTCAAGAACTTCTTACAAACTTCTTAATGTCACATACACCCCCTGAGAAATCAAATGACACTATTTTAAAAAAAAAATTGTGTATGTGATCTATCTACCTTGATAAATGAAATGATCATCTTCTCTTTTCCACCTTTCTTATTATGTTTTAGTTTTTGTTCCAATTTTTTTTTAATTTTTTATTATTATCATGCTTCTTTTTTAAAAAAATTTATGCAAGAGGCCCCCGCATCAATTCAGAACTAACAATATAAATTTGATTATGTTGATTGGTTCTTCCCTTTTTATTTTAGATATATTAATGTAGTGTGTAGTTATTGACTTCTTGGACCTATAAACAATTTTATTCCTACCTGTATTACTTCTCTGTTCCTAAATTCTTAGAATTTTTCTCATTTCATTAGTTAGTATCCTTCACATAAAAGTCATTTTTAGTAAAAACTTATTTCCTTATTCTAGCCTATATGTTAGACATCCAAGGGTTGCTAAGATGTTCTCCTACCTTGTCATCTTTTCGACAAATCATCTCTTAGACAAATAATCCTAGTCTTTTGGGAAAAGGGACGACTTTTCAACTTTTTGATAGTTCTAGCGGGTGAATTGGAAGGTTTACCTAACAACCCACTTGGTTCAAAATAAAAATGAACAAGATTGTGAGTCCAAATCCTTGAGAAAATCTTAAAGGATCTATAAAAATAGATAGATTTTTTATTTATTTATATTGGTTCATCAATAATATTAGTAGATGCAGAAGATTATAAATTGGGAATATAAAAGAATATTACATGTATAAGATGAAACATAGACAAATAGAAGGTGTGAATCCTCTAGATTAGGCCATGGTTTAATAAAATAATCTTCTTTTCCTAGGTACAATTATTTTCTTTTAACTTCCATTACAAAAATTTCAAGAGAAAATCAAAGAAAAAAGAGTTGGAAATAATATCATAGTTCATAAAATAGATTTACATATGATAATAATAATATACATGTAACAACCCTTGTCTAGTGAAATAACTCATAACTATAAGACAAATATGGTTCATCGAGTTGGTAGCTATTCCATTTTGAACCCCTACATTGATAAAGTCATCATCACTAGTATTAATTATAGTGATAAATATTTAATTTTCTTTCAAATAGTATAATATTTATAATTTAGCAGCTTTTTCTTATAGATTTAATAAATTAGACTATTTTTGTATCATATATAAATACATTCCTTACAAATATTTATTTTTTAATGAAAAGCATGAATAGAACAATTGAGAGATATGAAAGAATTTGTGCGAATGAAAAAGAATTGAAAACAAATGGAAATTCAATAGAGGTATCCATATTATCACTTTGCAAATATCATGTACATTTCTTTTATCATTTTATTAAATTTCAATATAATATAATATCATAGTCAAATGTAATTTTTAGAAAACATTTCTAGGCATATTAAACATGCTATATAATTTTACTTGATCATTAGTTTGTTAATGGATTTAGCATTGGAAGGTGGAAGTTGGACGGTTGAGAAATCAAGTGGCTACTTTAATGAATGAAAAGAGGTTTGTTTCTTTTTTAAATATTAATTTATTTTTTGGCTAATTAATGCTGAATTTATTTTATGATATTGTGAATTCTAAATTTAGTTTTTTTTTTTTTGTAACAATTTTTTTGACTTTTTGAACATTATATAGAAGTCTAGAAGGAGAAAATATTTCATCTTTAGACATCAATCAGCTGAAACAACTTGAGATTCACCTTCAAATTGGACTTGATAGGATACAATCTAAGAAGGTAAATAATAAAATATAAAATTAGATTCTACATATATTAATATCACATTATAAATATTAAAGAGACACTAACATTTGCTTGTATAACATGGTTAAAATAATAAAGGATAATATTCTTCTTCAAGAGATAGCAACAATTCAACAAAGGGTAAGATACACCTTTTTCTTTTTACTATATGCTTGAAAATAAAATTGCTATATAATTGCTATGTTAAATTATTTTTTCTGCAAAATCTTATGTTAAATGTAATGTTCATTTTTTTAATATGAATTTTGGTAATATCTAATTTACATGGATGTTGCTATCAAATCAACTGAATTAGATTAAAAATCAATCGAATATTATTCTGATAATGTTTCAAATATGTCTTTTCATAGGAACAAGTCTTATTATCTCAAAACAGACAACTGCATGATAAGGTACTATTATCTGATTTTTGTTGTTATATAGTTTATTAATTACTTTGTTCTAATAATATTTTGTCAATATTTAGATTATAGAATTTGAGAGGAGAAAACTCACAAATGTGTTACATTACTCCAACAACTTCTTCCTTCATGTTAATGTCAATAATAGTAACGTGGGTGGAGATTTAATTCAAATGGTTCACCATTATCCTTTAGAAGATTCAACTAGCACTCGCACTACTCTCCAATTAGGAGGTGCACATTAGTAAATTTGTATATTCTATTTCATCTACTATAACATTTCAAACTTGACATTTTTAATAGTATCTGGTAGTGAATAGTAGAAGTATTCATGTTTTAAGGAGAAATAGTTAATTACAATTGGATTTATGGACAAACCATTATATGAAATATTTGATAGTAGTGATTTCTTTTATAGTTGATATTATGTTTGTGATATAATTAAGAAAATATTTCATTGTCTAAATAAAGATGACATTATATATACAATAAGTCTTTAAAATAAAACATTTCAATAGAAATAATGTAAGCAATATAATAAAATAAAATTTCAATGCTTATTGAAATAAATAAAATGCATGAATTTAATATTCTATTGTATTTGTGCATTCATAATTTCATCGATTTGGTGCTTGCAATAAGTTGCAAGTTGCAAGGGCTTTAGATACTACCCAATCAATATTGTAGCTACTTTTTCTACTACCTTCTAAATTTGTTCTCAAGAATATGTTAGTTAACAGAAAATGGAATAACTCATCCACATCAAGTTTCAATTTTTATAATTTTTTTTGAAAATTTTTATTTAACATTTAAAAAAAAGGTACATACCTTGCATTATATATTGTATTTTGATATTGCTTAAATATAGTATAAATTAAGCAATCTCTAAATTGAATTAAAAAATTATATTATCTATACTACTAAATTTTTTCCCTAGATGCATAGAAATTATTTTAATACAAACAAAGCTTACAAAAATAATAGAGATCCAAAAAAATCTTGTCTCCCTCAATAGTGACAAAGATTTCACCCTAAGCTTTTCTTTGCATTATCTTTTATCTTTTCTAAAACCTCATGGTGTCACCTTACCCTTTTATGTCTCAACTCTCATTTCCTCATTTTTTCCGCCAACCTCTTTCTTCCTTAAAACCTACATATGCACCATATCTCTTTTGTCCCCTAAGACCTTTAACCTTGGCCCAATTTTTTGTTCCCCTCCCTCTAATTTCTTATCTCTCATGCTCTCTTGTCCAATTAGTCTCACTTTTTTTTCCCCTTTCTTGTGTTTACCTAATGTTAGTTTTTCATTACGTTGAATTGGTGTTCTTTTCCTCACTTCTCCACTTCGTCTAATTTTATTTTTATTTTTACTTGTTCTTTTTTCTTCCTCTCAATTTTTTGTTTGTTTAATTTTTAATTTATTTTTTAATATTTATATTTTTATAATATCTTTTTTCCTACCTTTATTTGATATTCTTTTTATATGTGTGTAAGACCCAAAACACTTGAAGGATTTAGGTGAATAAGTCTATGTAACATATTTTATAAAATTATCACTATGGTGGGTGGTTAATAGATTTAAAGAACTTTTAGAAAAAAATTAAAGTTAGTCTTACAAAGGATTTGTCTCAAGCCACCAAATTTTGAATTTTTCTATTGTATCTCATTAGCTTTTACACTTTATAGATAAGAATAAGGTTCCAAGAACACTATTTAAGTTGTATATTTAAAAATAGTATGATAAGCTAAGACAATAGGGTATCTGTAGGATCATGGTGTGCCAAAAAGTGGCGATCTAGAAAATCTATAGTTCTAAAATATCTCAAACCATTTCAAAATCTATTCCAACATTTTTCCCACCCACCCTAATAGTAAATGAAAACAATTAATATCTTTATAAGGTCTACTATATCTTTTGATATGAAACCTATATGGTGAACTTTAAAAACATCCTAAAAATGTGCTTTTGGCCTATTTTTATGTGATTTTTACTTCAATCATGTAGTTGACAACTTTTTTTTCACCAAAATTGGATGAAATGAAAAGGGTTTCTTAAGAGTGTTCTTTTCTTTCCATAAATGTAAGGTTTTTCAAATGATTAGTTTAGTAAGTAATTATTACTTATTTTCTAATGGAGTTACATATAAAGTGTTGACTAACACACTACTTGAAAAATCTTGAACTTTCAAAAGGTACAACATTTTTTAAATCCAAAAGATGCATCACATTCTATGTTTCTTCTAGTATAAGGAAAAAAAATAGAAAATTAAATTTTGGAAAGTTTTGAATTAGTTAAGGTGGTTAGACATGGGAGTTTTTTTATTCCAAAAAAACTAAAGTTAAAAATTAATTATTTATTATTTATTTAGAATAAAAATACCCAAAAATATATGTGTCACATCAAGGCATGAGTCTACTACTTATTTCTAGAATATTATTAAAAAAATATTGTCATTTGATTTTGATTAAGGTGGTCAAACATATGTCTGCTTCTTATTTTTGTTCTAAATTTTTTATAATATTGTATTAAAATTCAAAATTTTGACCAATCATTTTTTTTTTCGAGATAAGTCCTAGTTAATAACAAGTAGATAAAATATCTCATCAAAATTAATATCCTTTTCCTGTACAAATCTGTTTACAACTAACCTAGCTTTAATTTTTTCTTACCTCCATCCTCTTCTTTTAGACTATAAATTCATTTATTTGTAAAGAACTTTTATCAAGTAGAAACTTATTTAAATCGCAAGTCTTATTTTTCTACAAGGAGTCTATTTCTTTTATTAGTTTAAACTTCCAATGGCTATTTTTATCCACTTGTACAACTTCATCATATCCTCCTTGTTCACTAGCATATGTTAGTAAAATAGAGTATTGTAGTTGTAGAAATGCAAGTCAAGTATAAAATCCTAAGTTCATCTGATAACCAACATATACATGTATCATAATAGAGGGATGGAAATCAAGGAAAAGACTACTTTTAGTTATAGTTCTAGAGAACTAGTTCTAGAGATATTAGTGCTAACCAAATATAAGAGACACACTAATGAAAACAAGGCCTACAAAGAATAGGGGAAAGGTATTCAGGTCCTTAAATACCCTAGATGAATGAAAAAATCTAGAGCTAGATATAAGTGAATGTGGTGAAAGGAAAAAGAAGATAACGAATGCACCATTAATGTTTATTTTATGCTATCTATTTTGATCAAGATGAATGGAAATAATTGGATTTGGGCACAAAATTGCATGACAAATAAATCTAGAAATCTTTCAATGATTTGTTAGGTTAACTGAATCTTCAAGGGTGAAAAGGATCGTAAGGGGTGTAGTGTGCCCCTGATTTACTAAGTGTGCTGGTGATTCGGATTTTCCATTTTCAAAGAAAAATGAAAAGGGTACTCATATCTACAACCTATTTGTCAATTTTATATTCGTAATTTATAATTAAAAAAGGGGTTCCATTAGTAATGAGGAGTGTAGGGGCGAGAGATGGGGTTTCATTGGTAAAACCCTAATGTAGGAATTTATCGTAAGTTTAAATAATTGAAATAACATGAATGTAAAGTAAATTCATATGAATTCACATTACAATAGCTTGATCTCTCAAACTGAATGCAGTTTTCTTACTTCTTAGACTAAGAATATGAAGATGGAGGGATATAGAAGATGAAACAAAGGATGTTGAATGGATTAAAGAAGATTTTAAAGATAAAATCCTTCAATTTCTTGAATGCTTAAATTCCTAATCTTCAATGAAGGAGTGCTTGAATGAGTGCTTAAACACTTCAATGCTTGACAACTTGAATTCTAGAATGCTAGAGTTATAGAATTTTTATAGGTTCTTAAACAATTGAAAATTAGATTTCTAGAAGTTAGAAATGGATAAAATGGAATGCTTTTTATAGAGCTTAGTATTTACTAATTCCCACAGGTTGAACTACTTACAAATTAACACGCTTAACACATCTAGACATGAGACTTGAAGAGGAGACCCACAATATGTCCCAATCAAGGCTGCATTATGCCCTTATCAACAAGGTCATTGAACCTCCAAGATCCCTTGGAGATCCCAAAGAAGGTCTGAGATCTTCAAAGATAGGTCCAAAGTCTAAGATATCAGTGTTATAATGAAATAAATATATTATAAGTGGATAGATAAATTAAATGGAGAAACTAGGAGTATAGTTACTACCTTGAGGGTATGTGCAAGATCATAGTGTGCTAAAAAGTGGGGATCTAAAAAATATCTAGTTATGAAATTCCTCAAAGCATTTCAAAATCTATCCCAAAAATTTTCCCACCCATCCTCACACTAAATTAAAGAAACTAATACCTTTATAACATGTACTATTTCTTTTGATAACAACCCTATATGGTCAACTTTAAAAAATTTCCAAAAGTGTGGTTTTGGCCTTCTCTTGTGTATTTTTTACTTCAAACATGTAGCTGACAAATTTTTTTCCCCAAAAATTGATGATATAAAAAGGATTTCTTAAGAATATTCTTAGTTTTCCATAAATGCAAGGTTTGTCAAATTATGATTTTAGTAAGTAATTTTTACCTATTTTCTAATGGAGTTATGTATAAGGTGCTCATTGACACACTAGAAAAATAACTATAACTTTCAAATGGTACAACATTTTTCTAATAAAAAAGATGTATCACATTCTATGCTTCTTCTACTGTAAGGACAAAAAAATAGAAAAATTAAATTTTGTAGAGTTTTGAATTAGTTAAGGTGATTTGACATGAAAGTATTTTTATTCCAAAAATATTTGTAATACCCAAAACTTAGAACATTGAAATGATAACCAATTCTAGTCTAGAATTATGTCATTCCTAAGTCCTATTTCATTAGGCAAATTCTGATTTTGATAATCACTACTTGACGTAAGTGTTAGATATAGAAAACCCTAATCTAGATTAATCACACTCTTTATTTAATTCCTAAACTATTGACTTAAATTAGCTACACTAAACCTGTTCATTAAATTAAACTAAATTTTAAGTTATCATAATTAAATTAAATTAAATTACTTCTTCAGCTAATATTGCAAAGGAATCGAATATATTTAATTTAATAATTTCCTAATTTTAATTATTGAGTTTAAATATTTAATTAATTAAAGTTTATGCATTTATGAGGTCATATCTCATTTTATTAAATTAAATAATCTCTTTAAATCTTCTCTTCAATTCTAAAATGGAAACTCTAAGTGAACTAACTCTTGAGTTAGAATTAATTTAGTTAACTTGTTCTCACACTCATGTGAAGTTCAGTTAACCACTCATCACACTTATATCTAAAATAGTTAACTTCACTTGCCTAAGGAAGTTTCCATCTCAGTTGAATCCCACCATTAATCTCGACCATCCATCCAAATTGATCTTGACCATTAATTAATTTTGCAACTCTATTTAAGAGGTCTTCAATTCCTCATAAAGGAAGGTTGAATTTTTATTGCATCGAACTTATGTTAAAATATATGCTTATTTTTACTTATTTAGCTTTCATATCTTTTAGTATTTTAATATCATTTAGCTTAATATAATGTATCCATATAGATTAAGTGATCTATTTTATTCTTAGATTAATACTTGCATTTCATTTAGAAGTAATTTGCATTCTCATTTAACTTCATAAATCCTTCGTACTAGGGGTCTAGTTGCCCACTTCTCATTCTGAGAGAAAAGAAAAAATCCTTCTAGTTAGAAGTCAATAGTTTGCACTGTTGGATTACTCAGATGAACAATTTAATGTTTATTTTGGGCTAATCTCTTAGGGTAAAAGCACAGATCTGTGTCACCGTTTGTGATATCGACACCTATTTTGGTCAAATCTCATTTCTCTATCAAAACTCAGTTTTATTCAAAAACTAAAAATACCCTTTTATAGATCTTAGATTCAATATCATCATTATATAATTTTTTGAGTGTTTTGATTAGTTATAATATGTTAGAATTTCAAAATATTATAAGTTGATATTTCAACATTTCAGAAGATGCTCACTTAAAAAAGGGGAAAAAATAGTAAATCATACCAAAAAAATTTAAAAAATTATATTTATCTTAGAGGAGAGAGTCATCTTCATGAATATGTAATTTTTTCTCAACAAGGGGTAGATTTGATTGGGAAGTTTTGACGGGAGGAAAAAACTGTTGGCTTCTAAGAAGGTCGAGCTTGAGTAGGTATTATAGATAAAAAATAATTATTTCTTTTTTTGTTCACTAGATATACATGTCATCTATAAGATATTTTCAAATCAAAACAAAAAAAGATGATGAACATTTTTTTTTTTGACGGGAACTACACCTTATATTTTTTATAGTTAAAAAAGGGACTTCAAAATAAAAGAAATGAATAAATTCTTACTCAAAAAAATTGTAAAAAAAATGATAGGCATAAATTTCATCCAATTGTACATATTTTGAACATTTTTTTTTGTTATTAATGTTGAACTATCGCATTCTGATATCACATTTCTTCATAAAAGGTGACACAGGTTTGTGCTTTTACCCCTCAGGTAATGACCATGTTGAAGTGTGCGTGAGGATGAGGACAAAATTTCACATACAATACTAAAATAGAAAATTAATAATTTATTATTTATTTAGAATAAAAATACCTAGAAATATATGTCCCATCTAGGCACGAATCTACTTCTTTTATCTAGAATATTATTTAAAAATACTATTATTTAATTTTAATTAATGTGGTCAAGCCTACATCTACTTCTTATTTTAGTACTATTGCATTAAAATTCAAAATTTTGACTAGTCAATTTTTATTTGGTTTAGATAATACCTTGAACTTTAGAAATTGAATTCAATTTCCTAGAGATTCTTTTGTCTCAACTTTTTGATATAAATTTAATAAGTATAATATTGCACATCAAGTTGACATAACCCATATTTGCTAATTTTTTATTGCCACTTAAGAACATAGTTTGGTTGACCATGATCATGCACATACCCTTAACCTTAATGTTATGAAAATAGGAATTTAAAGAGGCTATATTAGGTTTTAGACATATTCCACCTAGGAAGAACCATAGAAAAGGTAAGAAGGAAGAAATATGTGAGGAGGTTGATGATATCACATTAAATTATTGTTGAAGCTTCATTAAATTGGAGTTTATTCCATTTAAGGTGATATATTTAGCCACCACTTTAGTGAGTATGAACTGTCCAAACTCTTAGTAAAGTATAACAAAAGGGATAAGTTACTCTTACAAAACTCCTCAAGAAAAAGAATCCATGAAGCCCCCAAGGGATTGAGACTTTTATAATTCCCAAATCACAACAAGAGATAAATCACTAACTAAAAAAAAGAAGAGGATTGATTATCACATAATAAAGTACCTACCCTAGTATGAATCACTCATAGAGTTTCTACAAAAGATGGCATTGAAATTGTTGAAAAGGGTGATAACCTACTAGTCAACCTATTAGAAGGCTCACTATTGGATCAACGTTCTTTGTATCACCACTATAGTGTCTTAAAAAGAATTCATTACCCATGTATAGGAGTTAGCAAATTTCCATGCATCACCCATGGATGAGATTTAGCAAGTGTACATGTAAAGCAAAGAGAAACCCAATGTGAAGGATGCTCAATTCCTATATGAATATGTGTAAATATTATTCATTCTTTGGTATTGAGGATAATCCCTAAAGAGATCGATAAGATGTGTGAGTTGAAAAAGAGCATGAAATAGTAATCCATAAAGTACCCGAAGCTATACACAGATCTGTATTTACTACCCCATTCCTACAATAAAGAAATTAGAAGAGCATATGCCCTTGTGTTGAAGCTATGGATAATATTTTAACAAGATAAAAAACTTTAACAAAGTACACATATAATCATTAAACTATGTTTCAACTATGAGATGCCCCTAGAGGAAGAAAAATAAAGGGAAATGAGATGTACAACATGCAAGAGTAGAATAATGATCTACTAATAATTGGTTTAGTAAAATTGTAAGATAATATGAAGCTATTATATCAAGTATGAAATATCATTATCCCCAAAATGTAGCAGAACTACAAGACAATGGAAGAAAGACATGTAAATGTTTTGAAGAAAAGTATTTTTGGATCAACACCTTGGAGACCAAAAAGAACTTGTGCTACTAGGTCACAAATCTATTTTGAAAATGGAAGCATAGAAGTATAGAAAATACTACATGTATAACATAACATAGAATGATAGATCAAACAAGTAAGATACAAATAGAATAATGTTACAATACATCAATTTCCTAATCACCTTTTATGAATATAATAACAAGGGTTATTTTTAAAAATCTAGAAAAACACAAAGAAAACACAATACAAAGGAATCACATAACAACAAGAAAACAAAAAAAAAAAGATATAATGATAGATAAATCACTTCAAGCATGGTTCCCTCCTCCACCATCTCAATTAGCATATTTACATAAAGATCAATAATCTAATACTAATAATCATCTAAGTGTCTTGTTCATATAAATTAATAGCAATATTAATGCACAAGCATCCAGTGGTGTAAGGGCAGTCCTATATCACCCAAAAATGTGCTTAGTTTTAGTTTCTATTTAAAGTGTTTTTATTTTTGGATATACATTTGGGTCAAATAAAGATTCCAACTCTCAAAGCTCCACTATTGGTTTTCTAGGTTAGAGTTTTTAAGGACCTTAGGATACGTGCCAATGTAAAAAGTAGGTTATTTTGTAATTGAGCCATAATTATGATGAGTTAGAGGGTGTAAGTTGGAGGTATGATTATACTTGTATTAAATCACTTCAGAAAAAGAATTAGGTTAAATGGCTTTATGGTTTGAAATTTATTACAGTTTTAAGTTTCTTGGAGACCTCCTAAGAGCAATTGAAAGTCAGATTTGAGACACTAAATGGCCTCATACAAGCCCAAAAAATGGGGGACAAGAAAAGCCTATCTAAAGGGATATAGAGTTCTTGGAGAGCTTTCGAAAAACATAAATGGTTCATCAATAAGAGTCCTAGATCAAAAGTTATGCCTCCATTAAGTTGGACTACCAATTCTAAATTCTAAACATTTTACACTAACTTCTAACGAGTTTTCTAGAACCTTCTATTTTGGCAGTGGATGCCAAATGACATATTCTAGAATGTATTTGTAAGCCTAAACCTAATTTGGGTTACTTCAGGACATTTTAGGCATTTTAAAGATAGTTTTTGGTTCTTTTCTATAGAATTTGATAACATTGTAAGCTCATAGGGCATGTCATGGTGTCTATTTTTGTTGTAATAGATTGAATAGTATATCAATTCTAATAATAATATTTCCCTATTCCTATTGTGTTCATTTTTGTCTTGGGTCGTGTCTTCATCAAGTGGTATCAGAGCAGGTTTTCCTAAGTGTGTAGATAGAGCATTAACTGTAAGGCAGTTTGCAATAGGACTATGTGGCTATGGGTTTTGATATAAGAAGATGCCTCCACAAAGGGTGTGGTGGTAAGGTTCAAAGTTCTTACTCTTGAGTTTAGAGACCTCTAGAGACAAGTTTAGGCATTACAGGAAGAGATCCGTAGATAGATGAATCTTGTTTTAGGTGACAAAAGTGAGGAAGAAAATGAAGAAGAAGAAAAAAATATTGGGAAAGAAGGGAAAGGAGATGGAGAAGTCCTAAAATAGGATGAGGAGAAGATTTTTAGGGCCATTTCCAAGCTTGGAAAAAAACCTAAAATTGATGTTGGTATATTTTTGGAAAATCTAAACCTAGATGAGTTGACCGATTAGATCAAGGAGCTAGAGGAATATTTTGAGTATGAGGATATCAGGGACCATGATAGGGTTAAGTTTGCAAAGAACAAAATGAAAGGCCATGCCAAAACCTGGTAGCAAGATATTTAGTTGGAAAGAAATAGAAGAGGAAAGGAGAAAATCCCAAGATGGGATCACATGGTGGAAAAACTAAAGAATGACTTTATTCTTGTTGATTACAAGCTTGATTTATTCAAAAATATGCAAGGGTTAAAGAAAGTGGGAAAATCTATTTAGGAATACAGGAATTTTATCAAGTCCTTGTTATGGTGGAGCATGCAGAAGCAAACAAGGAGAAGGTTGCCCATTACATTAGTGGGTTAAGACCTAGCATTCAGGAGGAGTTAAATCTTGTTAGAATGACTAGCATTGAAGAGGCATACTAAACAAAATGTTTGAACAAAGAAATAGACAATGTAGTTAAGGAGGAAGGGGCAGTGGTAGTTCATTTGGAAGCTGAAATGAGAATGAAAAGAGAAATGAAGACGTGGGTACTAGCCAAAATCAGAGGAACAATGGTCTCAACTACTCCCATGATCAAAACATTGAAGCTTGAAGAGGAAGAGGTAGAGGACATGGACAAGATTCAGGAAGAGGAGGCTTCTATGGTACCCATTTTCATTGCAATGAAGTAGGTCATCATGCCCTCAAATACACACAATGCCAAAAAAAGAACAGATAGGAGAGCTAACGGTCAAGAAAGGGTTGCTCATGTGGAAGATGATGCTTATTCATCACATTCAAAGGATGCAAAAAGAGAAGAGATTCTAGTTAATGAAAGGGTCTTACTGAGTGGTGAGACTAAATCTGGATGAAGGAGGAGTTGTTTTTGTGCTAGGTGCAAGTCTGGGTAAATTTTGTGATGTGATTGTTGATGGTGGAAGCACTGACAACTTGGTATCAGAGGAAATGGACTCAAAGCTAAATCTCAATAGGGAGAAATATCCCCATCCCTATCAGATTACTTGGGTGCAAGATGATCATAAGGTTCTAGTAAGTGAGCAATGCTTGGTAAAGTTCAAGATTGGGAACTAACATGATGAAGCTCCTTGTGACATCATCCTAATCAATGTCTACTATTTATTGTTGGAAAGGTTGTGGCAGTTTGATAGGCATGCTATACATGATGGTCATACAAATACATACTCTCTAAAAAAGGATGGAGATCACCACAAATTGAAGCCCTTGATAAAGGAGGGTGAAAAAGTATTTGGTAGTGCTAGGGTATGTCTTGTTAATGGAATAAAATCTCTAGATGGCATGAAACATCAACATATGTGTTATGCTTTAATTCCTAGAAAGCATAAGGAAGGTAGTAGTGAAGTTCCACTTGAAGTTTTAGGTCTATTAAGTTAGTATGGAGATGTCATCTCTGATAAATTTGTAGAAGGGTTGCCACCAATAGGGAAAATTAGTAATCAAATAAATTGAGTCCCTAGAGCTAGTTTCATAAGGCTACTCATAGGATGACTCCGACTGAGACTGAGGAGCTAGAAAAACATGGTCAGGAGCTTTTGAGGAAAGGTTTAATTCAATAGAGCCAGAGTCCATGTGCAGTACCTATAGTACTGAGACCAAAGAAGGATGGAGAGTGGACAATATGTATAAACTCACAGGCCATAAATAAAATAATCATCAAGTATCAATTTCCTTTAGCAAGAATGGGTGATCTTATGGATTGTTTGAGTGGAGCTCAATACTTCACAAAGATAGATTTCGAGAGTGGTTATCATAGGATACAGATGTGAGAGGGAGATGATTGGAAGACTACATTAAAGACCAAGGAGGGTCTATATGAGTGGTTAGTCACACCCTTTGGACTAACCAATGCACCAATCATCTTCATGTGGATTACGAATGAGGTACTAAACAAATTTTTGGGAAAAAATTTTACGGTCTATTTGGATGATGTTTTGATTTTTAGTAAGTCTATAGATGAACATTTATTTCATATTCATAGGTTCCTTGAAAGGTTGAGGGAAGATAAATTACTATTAATTTGAAGAAGTGTAGCTTTATCAAGAGGGAGTTAGTCTACTTAGTGTTTGTTGTATCAACTGAAGGTCTCAAAATGGACCCAGAGAAAGTGAAGGTCATCTTGGGATGCCCACTCCAAGGTCTACCACTACAGTAAGATCATTCCATGGTCTAGCTATCTTTTAAAGGAAGTTCATTAGTGATTTTAGTAGTATATGTGCACCCCTTACTAAAACACTGAGGGGAGATAGAAAAGAGTTCAAGAAGAGTATACTAGTTGTAAGGAGTTTTGAATTGCTGGGAAGAAGGTGATAGAACAACCTATATTGCAATTTTTTATTTCAATAAATTATTCCAAGTGGACTGTGATGCTAGTGGCAGTGGTATTGGGGCTATGTTGAACCTAGAAGGTAGGCCTATTTCCTATTTAGTGAAAAATTGAATGATGTAAAGAAGAAGTATTCTAATTATGATCAAGAGTTCTTTGCAATAGTTCAGGCCTTAAAGAAATGGAGGCATTATTTTATTCCAAAAGCATTTGTCTGTTATACTAATCACCAGGCATTGTAGTACCTAAATAGCCAAGGTAAATTGAATTGAAGACATTTGAAGTGTGTATAGTTCATGCAAAGCTATACATTTGTATTGAAAAATAGAAGTAGAAGATCTAATAGGGTTGTAGATGGATTATGTAGGAGAAAATTGTTGTTGATAGTAATGCAGGTTGAAGCGGTTGGGTTTGATGAACTCAAGAATTTGTACCCTAAGGATCCTAACTTTGTAGAGGCTTGGAAGGCTTGTAAAGAACCTACTACTCTGAATAGGACTAGGTGACTAGATTACATGATTTAGGATGATATGTTGTTTAAGGAAAGTTGATTATGTTTCCCCAAAAGTTCTATGAGGGAAAACATGATGAAGGAGAAGCATAATGGAGTGATGGCAAGACACTTTGGTACAGATAAGTCCATTACCATTATTAGAGAGCATTAATTTTGGCCTCAATTGTCACAAGATGCGAAGAAGTTTGTACAGAGTTGTCAAGTGTGTTAAATAGCCAAAGGATTTAGTCAAACTATTGGAATCTATCAACCATTGCCTATTCCATCAAAGCCTTGGAAGGATATATGTATGGAATTTGTTCTTGGATTTCCAAGCACATTTCATTCCATGCCACAAGACTTTTGATGCACTACACATTATAGATTTGTTTTTCAAAGAGGTGGTAAGGCTGCATAGTCTCCCAAAAAGTATTATTTCTGATAGAGATACTAAATTTGTTAGGTATTTTTGGAGGAATTTGTGGAAAAAATTGAAGAGATAATTGAATTTTAGTTCTTCAAATAATTCACAAACTAATGGACAAACAAAAGTAGTAAATACAAGTGTGGGAAATTTGTTGAGGAGTTTAGTAGGAGATAAGCATAAGGGATGGGATTTTATATTATAACAAGTGAAATTTTCTTACAATAATTATGTGAATAGGAGTACTGGTAAATCACCATTCCAAATTGTGTAAGGGAGTAGTCCAAGGACTACACCAGAGCTAAGCAAGATGGAGAAAAGACAAGTGCTGAGGTACAAGACTTTGTTGAACCTACAATATAAGGCTAGTGCAAATCAAAAGAGGAGACATAAGGAGTCCCAATTTGGAGATTAGGTTATGGCATATTTGACGAAGGAATTATTTCTAGTGGATACCTACAACAAGTTGAAGATGAAGAAATTTGGCCCCTACAAAATTTTGAAGAAATATGATATAGGGAATGTGTATAAGGTGGAGTTGCTAGATGGGATTTACATTCCTCTAATTTTAATTATTGTAGACTTAATAGAATACAATGATGATGGTACAATTGAAGAGTTGATGCTTGAGCTATGTCAAAATCCTACCTCTATGAAAGAAGAGATTAAACAAATTCTAGATAGTCATGTGGGTTGGAGTACCACAAATAGATAATATGAAGAATACCTCATGAAGTGGAAAGGATGACTAATAGAAGACTCAACTTGGATATCCACAATAGAGGTTACCCATTTTGGTTTTCCTCTACCATCCATAAAGTGATAGGGTCACTTTTCAATCTACCCTAGGTGTCTGATGCAAGAGTATCCAATGGTGTATGGGCAATCCTCTATCACTCAAAAATATTCTTAGTGTTAGTTTTATTTAAATTTTGTTCACTTTTGGATAGCCATTTGGGTCAAATGAAGATTCAAACTCTCATAGATCTACTATTGGTTTTCTGGGTTAGAGTTTTTGAGCACCTTGGAATATGTGCCAACGTAAAAATAGGTTATTTTTTAATTGATACATAATTGTGATGAGTCAGGTCAAAAGGCTTTAGGATTTGAAAGTTATTACAGTTTTAATTTTCTTCAAGACCTCCGAAGAGCACTTCAAAATTAGATTTGAATAAATAAATGGTATCATACAAGACCAAAAAATGGGGGAAAATAAAATATGGTCCATAGGGCTATAGAGTGCTTGGAGATCTTTTTGGAAATGTAAACAGTTTGTCAATTAGAGTCTCGAATCAAAAGTTATGCCTCCTAGAAGTTGGACTACCATTTCATAATTCTTCTAATTTAACATTGTATTCTAATGAGTTTTGTAGAAACTTTTGTTTTGGTGGTTGATTCCAAATGGAAGATTCTAAAATGTATTCCTAAGTGTAAACCTAATTCAAGTTACTTAAGTTCATTTCAAGCATTGTAAAGACAATTTTTGGTGGAGTTTAGGAGAAATTACTGTGTGAAGGGTTTTCTCTAGAATATGATAACATTGTAAGCCCATAGGGCATGTCTTGGAGTCCTATTTTCTTGTGCTAGATGTAATAGCATATCAGTTTTGATCATAATATTCCCCTTTTCCTTTTGTGTTTTTTTTTTTTTCGGGGTAGTGTCAAAGTTATTGTAGTTTTAAGTTGCCTAGAGACCTCCTAAGAGTACTTCAAAGTGAGATTTTAGAAACTAAATGGCCTTGTAAAAGCACAAAAAATGGGTGATGAGAAAAGCCGGTCCATAGAGATATAGAGAACTTGGAGAGCTTTCTGAAAATGGAAACGATTTGTCAATCAAAGTCTCAGATCAAATGTTATGCCTCCCAAAAGTTGGGTTGCCATTTTTGGATTCTTCTAATTTTACATCAACTTCTAACAATTTTTTTAGAACCTTCTATTTTTGTAGTGCATGAAAAATGAAATATTCTAAAATGTATTCCTAACCCTAAACCTAACATAGTTTACTTAAGGGCATTTCAAGCATTATGAAGAGAGTTTTTGGTGGAGTTTGGGAGAAAGTACTGTGAGAAGGGTTTTCTCCAAAATCTAATAAGATTGTAAGCCCATAGGGCTTGTCATTTTATTGTATTGGAATAATAACATATCACTTATGATAATGTTCACTTTTGTCTCGGGTTGTGTCAAAGTTATTACAATTTTAAGTTTCCTACAGCCCTCTTAAGAGCACTTCAAAGTCAGACTTGAGGCACTAAAGGGACATGTATGAGCCCAAAAAAAGGAGAATGAGAAATGATAGTCTATAGGGCTATAGAGCACTTAGAGAGATTTCTAGAAATGTAAATGGTTCATCAATCAGAGTCTTAGATCAAAAATTATGCCTCCCATAATTTGGACTACCATTTCTCGATTCTTCTAATTTTACACTGACTTCTGATGAGTTTTCTAGAACCTAATTTTTTGTTGGTGGATGCCAAATTGCATATCCTAAAATGTGTTCCTAACCCTAAACCTAATTTAGGTTACTTAAGGAAATTTCAGGCATTGTAAACAAAGCTTTTGGTGAAGTTTGGGAGAAAGTACTATGAGAATGGTTTTCTCCATAATCTGATAACATTACAAGACCATAGGGCATGTTGTGGATTCTATTTTTGTTGTATTGGATGTAATAGAATATCATTTTTTATAATAATATTCTTCATTTCCTAACTTGTTCATTTTTATCTTGGGTTGTTTCTTCATCAAATATAATCCAACATAGGAACACATATTCCATGATTAACTTCCTCAACAAGAATAGGTTGATGCGAAGTATTCATAAAATATCTAGGATGACCTTGTCCATTCTTTTTATGTTCATGAGAATGTCATTGATGCTTAATTTATTAGAGACTTTTTGATAGGAGAAAGGAATATCAACATCTATAGGTTCCATACCTTTTGATGGCACAAGAGGAGGAACAAGAGGCTGATATATAAAATGAAGAACCATACTAGGAGGAGCCACACTAAGAGAATTATCCATCATTCAAGAAGGAACCACACTAGAAGAAAGAAACATATTAGGAGGATTGGTAGATAGAATATGTGGTTGACCATTTGATATAGAAGAATTAGAATAAATATGCATAGAAGGTATAGGTAAAGGATCTTGAGAAATACCCCTAGGCATACTTATCTTGGTAATATTTTTAAATTTATGAGATTGATACATGTGGAAAATATAATCTGTATGAGTAGGAGAATTAGTAGGAATAAAAGACCAAAATAAATCCAAAGTAGCACAATGTCAAGGTCTATAACGATTATGAAGACTATGATTGATCATATTAATCTCACCATCATAAGGAAATTTAATAAATTTTAAATAAGAGAAGCAATGGATTCCATAGAAGTCAACATGTGTAAACCAAGCTGCACATGTGAATGATTAGAAGTAAGAATTAAAATAAACATACTATTCACCACTTTACTAAAGAGCTCAACATGAAATGAAATAGAACCTTCAAGAGGATACCAAAAACCATTAGTAGTATGAATCTAAGTATCATTTCATTCATGTACACATAATGAAATTTTTTCTTATCATTTAAATCTTCCATAGTCATAATATTAACCACAGAAGTAGGAAAAATAAGACATGCATTGTAGTGCCTCTCATGTTTGCAATATGTACCTTGTCTATTTTGATATGAGATATACACTATACTCTTATTTTTATTTGTACTTTGAAATGACCTAAGGGTCAAATGCTATACTTTGATTCAATATCATAGATGGTTTATTATTGTACTATTCACTTTATCATATTTTCATGTAGATGTCATTTTGAGATGACAGTAGATCTATAATGATATATGATTATCTGGTAGTTGGGCATATTTTTTATTATGTTATGTGATGGATTTCATGTCATGGTTATTTAATTCATTCTTGTATATGTTATGTTTTATGTGAATGTGAGTGATGTAAATGGATTAATTAGCTATTTAATACATTTATTTCTTCAGCTATGATATTATATGCAATTGCACTTGATCATGTGTTTTAGCTTGCAGGAATTATATCCCTAGTAGTGGCACATGGAATTAGTGATTCAACTATTCATATATACCAATGTTGTCCCTATATAGTTTACATATCCTTATTTTAAATTATTTAAATTAAAACCTTTCGATGATTATTAAATCTGAACTCATTTGCATTATTTGATTGGACCAATAAGCATGTCTATGCATTTAGAGGTTTGCATTTTCGTGAAAGATTTTCTATGATTTTGGGTTTTTGGTCTTTAAATCTTTTTAGATTTAATTTCTAGTAGCTTTTCCTTAGGTGAATTCCTATTATGGAGAATAACTTGTTTTCATTTGGGTTGATTTGGAATATAGCTAGTCTAACTAGCTATGTACCCTAATCAGCTATTCACCTGAAAAGTGAATAAGTATTGAAAAAGAGATTTTATTAATCACTTTTCACCTTTTGAAGAACACAAATTTAAGAGCTATTTTGAAAATCCTCTTCTGAAGGATTCAATTTCTGCTCATTGTGGGAGCTATGAGTGTGGGTTTTTCATGAGATTAGACTCGTTGGATTCGGCCAGATGAGTTTATGCTTTGCCACCACTTTTACCAATTTTGGTAAGATTTTTATTTTATTTTGCGAGTGTTAGTTTCTACTCTTTTCCTATCAGGTGGGGCCTTCCCATTTTATTGTTTCTATTCGATTTTAGCTTCTATTTCTCATAGCAGTATGTTAGGAGACTGAGAACTAGTGTTTATCTGCATTTTTTTTGCTGGTTCAGCCCAGTTGGTCGGGTATGAATGTTTTCCCTATTTTTGGGATGAGGGTTTGGCATTCTCAGTTGTTATGTTGCCCACTTTTTCATATATTGTTGAAACACATTTATTTTTGAATTTTCAGGCTCTTTACACCCAAAGGCGAAATGGGTTATAATTTTGAAGTTTTCCAAATTTTTGGATTTTACCTCATTTAACGTGTTGCCCTATTTTCTGAAGTTTGGTCATGGGATTGGACGATCCATTTGGATGTTAGTTGGAGCTTTATTACACTTTTATGTTGCATTGGGATGCATGTTTCATCCATCCTCTCTAGTCTATTTTTAGTTGAGTGACTTTCTACTTTTATTCTCATCCAGTCATTGTGTTATGATATTTATGATTGTGATGCACCACACACTAATACGTGTCAATATATATTTTTCAGGTGACTTGTAGGGCCTATCCTTTCGTGGAATTGCCAAAAGTTATGATCATTGGGGTTGGGTTAGAAATTTGCCTCCCTATAGGCACTCATCATTGGATGATCATCGGTAGGGTAGGATAGCATATGGAGGGGGCTTCTATCCCATAGCTCAGTGTTCATGACATTGGAGGTTGGTAGAGGAAGCCGTATACAAGTGATAACTAAATAAAACACTGGTTGGTAATAAAAGTTAAGATAATTAAAAGTTCAAAATTCATGTGATGGATTCAAAGGGAGTCCCTTTAGAGTTTTGCCACATGTGATTTGAGCTTGAGCTTTTAGATGCCAAGTGACACTCCATGATGTTAGCCCCTACTTAGTAGCCCCTACTCATCATACTACTTGGCATGTGTGTTAGCGATGGATGCTTTCTTTGCATGTGCTTGTGGTTCTATCATTACCTCCACTAGCATGATAGATGTGGAGGTGTAGCTACCTATGCGACTAGTAGGGAATATTGTATAGAGATGATCTTTTGTCTTAGTGTGACCATTGCTGGATGTTTTCACTTGGTACTTCGGGTTCTGGAGTATGCATACTTGTGATTTATGCTTTTATTGGAATGCTTGTATATCATGTTTAGATGATGTTAGTTACTTCCACATTTTCTTATTGTGATGATTAGCATGTGATAGGTGATGTTATCTACTTTGTAGGATTATCTTATGCTTTACTTCTAGCATGTTATATTTCCTTATGCTTATGTTGTAGCATGTTTTAGTAGTGACATCCCTATTATGATAGTACCAATATTTTTTTCCATGACTTGGGACATTATGCATGAGGAATGGCTAGGGCCCATGATGGTCATATGTTGCCATTGACAGTTGGGAGGAATTGTGTATTTAGTGTGGTTGTACTATTCATTGCAATGTTATTTCAATTATTGTGATGTTGCTTTCAGTACACTATGATGTCTCTTCTATTCTTTTCCTTCATTGTTTTAGTGAATGGTTAGATTTTTTCTTTCCATATTTCATCTTTTTTTGAGTGTCCTCACCTTGAAATGTGGATTAGGTACTCCCCACTATGGAGGGATTTAATCACTTAGATTTCTTAGCAAATTCTTGATTTTTTTGTTTGTGTGTTGACTTAAGATCTCATGCAAGATTCTACTTTCTTGCGTGAGGATGCAAGTCTTCACATGGTGTAGTGGGTTTGTTCACATGGTTGGGCACTTCCTCAGACAAAACTCTACATTAGTTTTTAGGATTTTTTGTTGTATAGCTAGACACATGCTTATGCTATTGTGTACATCTTCATGTGAGAAGGTACTTCTTTGTGCAACATGATGCACTTCTTCGCACAAAATTCTAATAGAGATAAGTTCTGGCATAGAAAATAGTGGGAGTCTCCCTCAATTTTTGGGGTTCCATTTTTGGATTTTCTAGTACCCTTTAGGTTGGCTTAAATTACCTTGGTTTGGTAGTTTTGAGATTCTTAGTGTTGGTTGTCATTTTCAAGTTTCCATTCTTGTAGTGTTGTGTTAGTTCTAGTAGTGGCATCAAAATATCTGTTGGTTGCCAGAATGGTGGTTTAGTCTTTTGTTATGATTTGTATTATCATTGAGTGAGAGAATCTTGTGCACTCATACTTGTTAAAAAATAAACTAATATCTTCACTTGTATTTGATCCTTGTTCCAAGGATCTCTGAGTAGGGCATTACATCTAGTATCAGAGCCCATGTTGAAACATTGGGATCTTTGTGTTATGCTTCCACTATGGTTTTCCTTTCTATTGTGTATTATTAAATTATGGTTGTTATTTTGATGTCTTTTTAGTTCATTTTTTTCACTATTTTTCTTGTAATTTGATTATTCTATCATTATCTTGTTGTTTTAGTGTTATGCCTCCTATATGTAGACCTATTGGCCATGGTGGTACCCATAACGGTAATTGTGGAGATGAACACTAGGAAGAAGGATGTCAGGAAGGAGGGGGATAATAGGGTAATAATGCTAATTAGAATGGCATGGAGGCATTTTTGCTAGTGCTCCACAAAATTCTTTCTTGGTTGGGCCCTCGTGTTGAGGAGCACTGACAGGATCATGATCAGGAAGAGGGATCTCATCATGGAAATTACCATCATTTACAGCATAGAGAGGAGGAACATGAAAGTGAACATTCTCTTACTCTACCAGGTGGAAGGGGGCACCATTGGGGTGGTTAGGATTGCAATAGTGAATATTACATTAGGTTGGATATCATGAAGTCTCTTCAATAATCCAAACTACCATTGTATGATGGCAAGGGAAGTAGCCTCAAGGCTGACTTTTTTTTTGGACCTGGAGCACAACTTCACCAAGTATCCATATTCAACCAACATGAGGGCTCATTTTGTAATTATTCTATTGAGCGACCATACATCTATTTGGTGGAATATTGCGAGTAAATAAATTTATATTAGTGTTTGTAATCTCACCTACGATATCTTTGAGGAGAGGTTTTGAGAGAGATTCTTATCTCCTCAATTTAGAGAGGCCCGTGCTAATGAGTTCCACTCAATATAATAAGGAAACATGATACTAGATTAGTACAAAATCTAATTCTTTGAGCTTAAGTAGTATTCTTCTTGTTACAACAATGATGATTTACTCCTAGCTCACCATTTCACCAAGGCCTTAATGATGCCCTCATTTGAGAAGTTTGTATGCATCACCCTAGGACTCTAATTCTCATAGTTGAGAAGGCACAAATTATAGAGGAGAATTTAGCTAGAGGTTCTTAGAACCAAAGTGGTTAAAATTTAGGGCAAGATGTTTAGTATTCTCAATCCTCTGGAAAGGGTCAAGACTAATCAGAGCCCTCTCAAGGTGGTTATCGCAGTAAGCGTAACAAGAGATTTTGGTGAAAGGGTAGCTAGCCTACTAGTACCACCAAGAAGAAAGGAGATAACCAGAATGGAGGAAAAAAATATCAGCAAGATCATCCCCTTAAGAGTGCCTAGAAGAATTCTAGTAGGGGTAGTGCACCTTACCCTAGTGCTACCCAGGGCAATCACAAAATATGTTCCAACTTTATATGGAATTGTTACTCTTTTGGGTAGCCCAACCATAGATATTTTGAGTGTTCCATCAAACCATCTTAGGACCTAGTAAAGGCATAGTGAGATCTAAGGCTACTATAGGAGATGTGGGTCAGAATGATAGTCTTTGTGGTGGTTGACAACTGTCAAGCGAATCATCAAGGTATAGTAGTCGAGGCTTTAGGTATGTTACATGCTATTTTAGCTTCAATTTTTTTTTACTCTAGTGCTTCAAATTATTTCATTCACCATCTCTTGTTCAAGGATGTGGGCTAGTGGTAGTGTCTCAGGTTCATAGGTGGTAGGTTGAGTTGGTGATAGCTTCCAAGCTAGTTGTTAACTCATTGGTTAGGAGTTGTGTTTTTCATTTGGGAACCTTCACCACCATAGTGGATCTATACATTCTACCTCTGCTATAGTATAACATTATGTTGGGCATGGATTTGTTAGTTCCCCATTAGGAAAATAGCAATTGCAATTGTAAGAGGGTATAGTGTGTTGATCACACTAGTGGTAGGTGGAACTTTTGGAAGTCTAGAGACTAGTCTCCCTTTAGATGATCTAAGCTAATTAGCTAAATCATAGTGTGTGGAAAGGTTGTCAATTGTTTGTTATTTTTGTTAGTGATCTTGACGAAGCCAAAAGCCATATAGTGACACTTGATGATCACCCACTCCTTTTTCAATATCCAGTTGTGTTTCCTAATGAGATTCTAGGTATGTCACCATAGTGTCACATTAATTTTAAAATTGTTCTTATACCAAGATTGGAGCCAATTTCATAGGCTCTATATCACGTGACTACTTGAGAGTTGAGTGAGGTCAAATTGTAGTTGGAGGAATTGTTGTCCAAGGGCCATATTTTGTCCTAGTGTATTCCGATGGGGTTCACCAGTCATCTTTGTGAAGAAGAAGGGTGGTTCTTTGCATTTGTGCATTGACTATTGGTACTTGAATAATGTGACGGTGAAGAAATGTTATCCTTTTCTAAAGATAGATGAGTTTTTCAATTAGTTGAAGGGAGAATGAGTGCTCTCAAAGATTGATCTAAAGTCTAGATACCATCAGCTTTGTATCCAGGAGGTTGACATTCATTTAACATCTTTTCATAGATGGTATAGGCATTATGAATTCATGGTTGTACCATTTGGGTTAACTAATACACCATTAATATAGATGATTTTGATGAATTATGTATTTTGCACTTACATCGATCAGCATGTCATTGTATTCCTAGATGAAATATTGATTTATTCAAGGATAGTGGAGGAGCATGAAGTCCATTTACATTAGGTACTATAGTGCTTGATAGACCATTATTTTTATGACAAACTAAGTATATGTGGGCTCTTACAATCAGAGGTGAAGTGTTTGGGACATATCATCACTGGTGATGGAATTGCAGTGGATCTAAAGAAGATTCATGCTATCATGGACATGTCAGTACCAACTAATGTCTCAGAATTTAGTAGTTTTCTGGGATTGATATTTTACTATCGTCACTTCATGAAGGATTTCTCAGAGGTATCTCATCCCATCACTTCGCTTTAGATGAAAGGGAAAAAGTATGTTTGGTAAGACTAGTGTGAGGAAAAATTTAATGCTCTTAAGGAGTGTTTAACCAGCACAACAATCCTTGTAGGTGATTTCATGGTTTGTGTACATGCTTCATTGGAATGCATGGTTGTGGTGTTGATGTAGGATGGTTGAGTGATTTCATATGAATCTTGGAAACTCAAGGACAATGAGCTTAACTATCCCATTCATGATTTGTAGCTCACAGCCATAGTGCATGCCCTAGTATTTTGGAGGCATTTTCTTTTTGGACATAGGTTTGAGTTGTATAGTGATCATAGGAACTTACAATATATTTTTACTCAGATAAATGTAAATGCAAGATAGTGTCACTAGATGGAATTCTTGTGTGAGCATGACATTGATGTTCATTACATTATAGGGAAGGAGAATGGAATCATAGATACTTTGGGCATAAGGAAACATGAGGTATTAGTTATGTCATTAGGACTAGATTTGTAAGGCTGTATCTTTGAGGCTTTTCCTAGTGACACTTGGTATCAAGAGGTGAGGGCAGAGATTGAGGTTGTGCAGACCCTTAAGAGGAGATTTTCTAGTTATGTATTTAAGTCTAATGGACTATTATGACACATGGGGTGTATCTATGTAACTGTGTCAGTTGATCTTCATACCTTGGTTTTGTTAGAAGTGCATTGTGCACCATATTTTGCACATCTTGGTGTTAAGAAGATGCACGCTAATCTCAAATAGTTGTACTTTTGTGTAGGGATGAAGCATGATGTTGCTAATTTTGTTGCTAGATTTCTAGAGTGCCAAAGAGTGAAGGTAAAGCATCAACATCTAGTAGGTCTTTTGTATCCACATACCATTCCATAAAGGAAATAGGATAGGATATCCATTGAATTTATCACAAGGTTGCCTATGTCACCACAGAGACATGATTGCATCATGGTGATAGTGGAAAAATTATCCAAGGTAGCACATTTTTCACCCATGAGAGCATCCTACATAAATTCTTCTGTAGCACATATTTTCTTGGAAGATATTGTCTTTTTTCATGTGATTCCTCGTTGGATTATTTTAGATAGAGATCGAGTCTTTACTTCTGCATTATAGGCATCTCTCTAGCATGTTTTGGGTGTGAAACTCAATTTTAGTTTGACTTATCACCTAGAGACCAATGGTCAAACTGAGAGAGTAAATGAGGTTCTGGAGGATGTGCTTCACATGTATGTTATGGATAGGCAGGTGAAGTGGGAGGACTAATTGTACCTTGTTGAGTTTGCATACAACAATGGGTTTCATAGCTCTCTTGGCATGTCGCCTTTTTAGGCCTTATACAATAGACCATGTTGTACTTCTTTATGTTGGGATTTCTTAGAGGACCAAGTTCTTTTGGATCCAAATATGCTTCATGATATGAAGCAAAAAGTTGTTCATATTAGGGAGCATTTGGTTACTTCTCAGGGTAGGCAGGAGAAGTATGCAAATGCCTATAGGTTGGATCATCACTTTTCTATTGGTGACATGTATTTTTGAGAGTATGGTTAAGGAAGAGCTCCATCCATTATGGGAAAGGCTCTAAGTTGGTGTCACATTTTGTCAGACCTTTTGAGATCCTCAAGAGGATTAGTCTTGTTGCTTATCAAATAGTGTTGTCGCCTAGCCTATCGAGCATCCATGATGTTTTTCATGTTTCTATTTTGAGGTAGTATATTTTGGATTTGACCCATGTTCTTGATAGGGATTCTTTGTAGGTAGTAGATGAGAATCTTATTTTGGATCCCATTTATATTGTAAAACACTAGAGGTTGACCTTGCAAAGTTAGGACATAGAGCAGGTAAGGATTCACTAGGACCCAAGCGATGACACCTCTGTGACTTGAGAGGATGCTACACGACTGAGGGGATTGTACCCCTACCTTTTTTTTGGCTTCTAGGAGTAAGCCTATGCTAGTGGGGGAGGATTTAATGCCTCTAGTGTTTGTAGTTTGTACCTTGTCTATTTTGATGTGAGAGATACTTGATATCACTTCTCACTTTTTGAAGAAAAGAAATTTGAGAGCTTTTTTTGAGAATCTTCTTCTGAAGGATTCAATTCATGCTCATTCTAGGAGATGTGAGCTTTGGTTTTTATGAGATCAAACTTATTGGATCCATCTTAGGGAGTTCTTATTTTGCCATCACTTTTAGCAGTTTTGATGAGATATTTATTTTATTCTGTGGGTTTCAGTTTCTACCCTTTTTCCATCAGGTAGGGCCTTCCTACTTTATTGTTTCTATTCTATTTTAGCTTATGTTTCTTGTAGAAATTATTAGGAGTCTGAGAACTAGTGTTCCCCTCCATTTCTATTTGCTAGTTATGCTTGGTTGGTCAGGTATGAATAGTTTCCCTATTTTTGGGATGAGGGTTTGGGTTTTTGAGCCTTTATGCTGGCCATTTTTGCATATGGTGTTCGAACACATTTATTTTTGGATTTTTGGGGATTTTACACCTAAAGGCCAAATGGGTTTTAACTTCAAAATTTTCCAAATTTTGGGGTTTCTACCTCATTTTGCATGCCACCCTATTTTGTCACATTTTCTTGCATGAGTTTGGTCTCAGGCTTGGACAATCCTTTTAGATGTTGGTTGGACCTTTATTGTAATTTTATGTTGCATTGGGATGGATGTTGCATCAGTCCTCTTGAGTCTATTTTTGGTTGAGTGAATTTCTTCTTGTATTCTCATCAAGTCCTTGTGTTATGGTCTTTGTGATTGTGGTGCACCACATATAAATACATGCACGTATATATTTGTCAGGTAATTTGTAAGGCCCGTGCTTCCACAGACTTGCCAAAAGTTATGATTATTGCAGTTGGGTTGTAAATTTGCATGCCTACAGGTACTTATCATTGGATGAGCATGGGTAGGGTAGGATAGCATATGGAGGGGGCTTGTATCTTGTAGCTCAATGATCATGATGCTAGAAGTTGGTAGAGGAAGCTTTATACAAGTGATAACTAAATAAAATATTGGGTGGTAATAAAAATTAAGATAATGAAAAGTTTTGCATTCGTATGATGGTTCCAAGGGAGTCCCTTGAGAGTTTTTCCACACATGATTTGAGCATGGGATTTTTGATACCAAGTGACTCTCCATGTTGTCAGCCCCTACATAGTAGCCCATTGAGTATCTAACTAGGACCTATAGTTTATGCATGGTCTATGTCTTGGATTTAGTCATCATACTACTTGGTGTGTGTGTTAGTGATGGATGTTTTCTTTGCATGTGTTTGTGGTTATATCATTATCTCCATAAGCATGGTAGTGTGGAACTATGGGTACCATGTGGTTGGAAGGTGTAGCTACCTACACCATTACTAGGGATTGGTGTATAGAGATAGTCTGTTATCCTAGTGTGACTATTGCTAGATGTTTTCACTTGGTGCTTTGGGTTTCAGAGTATGCCTTCTTATGATTTATGATTTCATTGGAATGCTTGTCTACGATGTTTAGATGATGTTAGTTATTGTCACATTTCCTTATTATGATGATTAACATGTGATAGGTGATGTTATCTAATTTTTAGGATTGTCTTATGCTTTACTTCTAGCATGTTAGATTTCCTTATGCTTATGTTGTAGCATATTTTAGTAGTGATGTCCTTGTTATAATAGTACTAACAATCTATTTAGTGGCTTGGGATGTTATGTGCAGGGGATGGCTAGGGCCCACAATGGTCTTATGATGCCATTGAAATTTGGGAGGAACCATGTACTTAGTGTGGTTTTACTGTTCATTGCAATGTTATTTTAGTTATTGTGATGTTGCTTTTAGTACACTGTGATGTTCCTTCCCTTCTTTTCCTTCATTGTTTTAGTAGATAGTTAGATTCTGGCTTTTCATCCTTTAGCTTTTGTGGAGTGTCCTCTCCTAGAAATGTGGATCGAATACTCCCTGGCTGGGAGGGATTTAATCACTTAGATTTCTTATTTTTTTCCTAATTTTTTCTTTGTGTGTTGAATTTAGATCTCATGTGAGATTGCACTTTCTCACATGAGGATGCAAGTCTTCACATGGTGTAGTGGGTTTCTTCATGTGCCTAGGCACTTCCTCACATAAAAATGAACAACATTTTTTAGGTTTTTTAGTTGTACGGCTAGACATGTGCTTGCACTGTTATGCACATCTTTGCGGAAGAAGGTACTTCTTTGCATAGCATGATGCACTTTTTTTGTGTAGAATTCTCTCTTAGATAAGTTCTTTTACAAAAAATGAGGGTGTCTCAATTAGTATTTCGGATTTGATTTTTGGAGTTTCTAGTACCCTTTGGGTTGCCTTATATTACCTTGGGTGGGTAGTTTTGAGATTCTTAGTGCTCGTTGTCATTGTAAAGTTTTCGTTCTTGTAGTGTTGTGGCAATTCTGATAGTGGCATCAAGAGATCTTTTTTTTTTTGGGATGGTGGTTAAGTCTTTCCTTGTGATCTGTATGATTGGTGTGTGATGTGATCTTGTGCATTCATATTTGTGTATATATATGTATATATATACATATATACATATACACACACACACACACACATATATATATATATATGTACATATATGTACATGTACATATATATATATACATATATATATGTGTACATATATGTACATATATGTACATATATATATATATATACATATATATATACATATATATATATATATATGTGTGTACATATATATATATGTACATATATATATATGTACATATATATATATATATATATGTATATATATATATATATATATATATATATATATATATATATATATATCGGCTTGTATTTCATTCTTGTTCCAAGGATGTTTGGGTGGGGCATTACATGGATAAGATCTATGTGTGATGTGATCTTGTGCATTCATACTTGTGTGTGTGTGTGTGTATGTATATATATATATATATATATATATATATATGTATATGTATATATATGTATGTATGTATATATATGTATGTATGTATATATATATGTATGTATATATATATGTGTGTGTATATATATATATATATGTGTGTATATATATATATATACATATATATATATATATACATATATATATATATATATACAGACATATATATATATATATATACATACATATATATATATATGTATATGTATATATATATATATATATATATGTATATGTATATGTATATATATATATTTATATGTATATGTATATATATATATGTATATGTATATGTATATATATATATATATATATCTTGGCTTGTATTTCATTCTTGTTCCAAGGATGTCTAGGTGGGGCATTAGATGCATAAGAATGATTATTATCAATTTGAGTAGTAGTATAGAGAGGACCATCTAGAGCCCTAAAATTACCAAAGTCATTGAATGAAATAGTAAGGTCTAGAATGCTTATGTATAGGTTTATTTTTAGGTTGATCTTAATATGTAGAGGGAATATCTTCCTTAGGTGGAGGTGGAGTTTGAACTACACATTCCACAAGATTAATATTCTCATCAATGTCTCATTGTAATGTATCATAAACAATTTATAATTCAAGAGGAGAACAAAAATAATGTTGACTAATAGTATTTATAGAATCTTAAGGTAAAGGATTAGAATAGATTTTAAGATTTTAATAAGAAGGTTGCATAGATTTATTCCCATTATCATTACTATCAATAGATAATGCATTAGAAATAATGAAATCCTAAATCTTATGTTTCAAAGAAAAGGAAGCCTCATTATCATGTTCATGATAATGATGAAATTGACAAAATGACTTAACATTAAAATGTAGACTCAATGTAGTAGAAGGAAGAAGAAGTTTAATAAGAGGAAGTGTAATCATTTTAGCACTAACCAACTTATTCATAGTAGATTGTAAAAACTTAAAAAGAGGAGTAAACTTATTATTCTTACAAAAAATAGAGGAAGAAGTAGTGATACCTCAAGATGTAGTATCTAATTGATCATTTATTATATTCATGGCTTTGTTAATTTTCACATAGTTGTTAGATTTTTGAAATTTGTTAGGATTAGGTGAAAATTCACACTTATCAATAAGCACAAGATAAACTTTAGTGATGGTCTCAAATTGACTCACCTGTAACTGATAATGATGAAGCACTAAAAAAATCTATGGAAAAGAAGTAAACTCTGTAATAAAAATCTTATAAAATATGTTGAATATCAAGATTAGGAACATGAAAATAAATTTGAGCATGCAAATGATTAAATATACCAATAAAATATGTTACTTTCCCTTTATGACCTTGTTTAAAATGAATTAAATTAATCAAAGAGGCAAAATGACCAATATTATTTCAAAACTATTCAATAAAGGCATTAGCAAGTTTATGAAAAGAATCAATACAAAAGGTGGAAAAGAATAAATAGAAAAAGGTGAAAAAGAATCAACTTTATGATTACAAGTGTCAAGGCATGGCATATTATCTTGTTAAGGAGTAATAGTATGGATAATTTCAAAAGATAAAGGACTACTCGTATCACTTGTAACAACATTAGACTTAGGTTGAGTGAAAGAAGAAAGATATTATCGTAAAGAATATATAGTTTGAGAAATACTAAGGGTAGTAGAATGATTAAAAGGAATAAGTGGCACAAAAACATTTGACACGCTAGGAATGTTGTATGAATTATCTATAATAGAAGAAACTAGATATGGAAAATTCAACACTATTGTAGGAGGATTAGGATAAGTGAAAGGAACAATATTATATGAAGGTTGTGAAAAGAATAATGAAACATGAGGAACACTCACAGACAAAGAAGGAATAGGAAGACATCTAAGAGGATTGAAGGAATTAAAAAAGTAGTCAAAATAGGAGAAACATAAGTAGAAATTTTAGAGATGAGTAAATAAATAAAGACAACTATATCACGAGTTGAAATAGGCTGATTCATCCCTACTTCAGAGGCAATTTGAGTCAAATGCTTAACATGGTTATGGACAAGGTGAGTCAGACCACCCAAAATATTAAAATCATATTCATCATTACATATAACTTTATTAATCTCATCAAAAGTAGCATTAATCTTAGTATTCTGATTTTTTTGTAAACGACAATTATAGATTTGATCAATCTCAATACCAATTTTATCAACTGGTTTAGGACGAGGCCATAAAGCATCATCCTCATCATGAGAGGATTGGGAAGTGTCATGCTCCATAGAAGGATTAGGATAATAAAAATCCATAGTATTAGAAAGGCTTCTAAGAAGAGGAGAATAGGATTCCTAATCAAAAAGAGCAATGAGTCTATGACTTATCCTTATGGGAATTCTATAAGTACTAAAAGTAAATAAGTGTGAACACGGAAAAAGGGGAAAAAATAAAACTTTATGATATGAAATCAAACCCAATGTAATGAAATAAAATAATAAAGTAAAATAAAATATATACCAAGATCTCACCTTGAATAAAAAATTTAATAGCCAATTAGAAGTAAAAATGTCATAAATTAGGTTATCCAACAAATTTAGTGGTGTATATGTGAGTCAATGATAGAAACCTAAGTTCATCACCTTAAAAACATACACATATAAGAATAGGGAGAGTGAAATAAAGGAAAATGGTCATTTCAATTCTAATTCTAGAGAAAGAGGTCTAGAGAGATTAGTATTTAGCAAGGAGCACTAATGCAAGCTAGGTCTAGGAAGAAGGGAGAAAAAGGTATCAATTTCTTTGAAAACCCTAGATGAATGACATAAGATAGAGTGAGATATAAGTATATGTTTTAAAAGGACAAATAAGTTGAAGAATAGACACTTAATGTCTTGACAATAAATCTAGGAAAAAACTACATCTTCAAGGGAAAAATGGATTATGTGGGGCGTAATGCATGCCTGATCGACTATGTGATGGTGATTCTAATTTTACAGTTCCAAATAAAATAAAAAATGCTACTCAAATTCATAACCTACTCAATCATTTGATATTCACAACATAAAATGAAAAAGGGATTTTTACCTTTGATGAGGGTTTTCCTTTGTCAAACCCTAGTCCATGAATCAACATTGAGTTAAAATAAGTGAAATGGTATGAATGTAAAATAAATATACAAATTCACCTTTTAATTGCTAGATATCCTTAATTGAATGCAACATGATTACTTCACCAATTGATTTTTACCAAGATGGTGAAGATTGAGGGATGTACAAAATGTAGCAAAGGTTTTGAATGGATTGAGAAATATTTCAAGGATAAAGTTGAATGCTTGAGTGCTAAAATGCTAGAGTTGTGAATAGTGTTTGTGCTTTCTTGAACACTTGAAGTTGAGATGTATGCATATGATAAATGAAGAAAATGGAGGGATTTATATAGAGCTAAAAGTTGACTAACTCAAAAAGTTTGACCTACATAAGAATTAATACCCTAAATATATCCTGACAATAGACTCAAAGAGGACACAAAAATTAAGTCCTAATCAAGGTTGCATTATTCCCTTGATTGGTCAAGGGTACACTTTTCCCCTACCAACCATGTCTTGGAACATTTATGATCCCATTGGGATCAAACAAAAAAGGTCATAGATCGCCATAATTAGGTGTAAAGTGATGCAATAGGGTTTCTAGGATTTTCTAGTTTACTAAACTAAACTCACTTAGATAGTGGTTTCAAATTCCAAAGAATAATTATGTTAAGACCTTTCCAAGTATCCTAAGATTGGGTTCCTTCCTACTAAGATCTACAAAAGTCCAAATCAATCCCAATACCCAAGTTCTTTAGGTTTCTCCAAGAAATGCCCACACCACAACTAGCATCCTTACCCCTCCAACTATGGGATATTTAAAATAAAAGATGTACAACATGCATATTAGACCTCATAAGAATTGACTTTCCAACTCTAAGAATGGGTTTTGACCTATCCTTCAACTTAGACTTCTCAATTGATAAACTAGCAAATTAGGCCTAACACAATTAGCCCTCCAACACCTATTGTCCTCTCTCATTCAAAAATGAGTTAACAAACCTCAAATCTCTTTGAAATTTTAGATATTTATTTGGAAGGGTTATATAATATCACATTTCCTTGGGTGAGCTAGGTATCTAAGTGCCCTAACTCCAAAACCGTCATTAAACTTAGGGTTTCCTAGTTTTTAAGAATGTCCACAAAGTATCATAATGAAATATTTGCATGAAACTTTTAAAATTAGTTCATCCATTCTAAAACCATCTTCCCTATTCATTTAAGAAACTATATCTTGTATACATGCCCACAATGTTGGAAATATTCAGGATAAGATAGGTTACTAAGAGGGGAGGGGTGAATTAGTAACTTATAAAACTTTTGAATAATTCATCATTTTAATCACTTATCATTTATTCATTTAATTTACTGCATAAATGAAAGATCAAACATTCATTGCACATGTACACAAAGATTTGGTGACCCAAAAACCTTCCAAATAGAAAGTAAAATTGGGGTAGGGATGATGCCCACAAAACTTCAATATTGCAGCATAAAGTTGGCCTGTTAAGGCTTACAATGATCACTTCTAATGATTTTCCCTGTGAGGAGCAAGTAGGACTGCTAGATCCACCTTGTTAGAGGATTTCCAAACATACTGTGAAGTATGCACTCTATTAGGAGATTTATAAAAAGACTCTTAATTCTACCCTGTTAAAGGATATATAAACTGATTCATCTATTAGGATGAAGCAGTGGATCTGCTTACAACTATTTTCTGATAAGATCCATTTTGCATTAATCACCTGATGTGATAGATATAACTTTTTTGCTCCTATGTTGACCTTGTTGTATTCCTTTTACTTTGTTGCTGATTTTCAATACCTTATTTTCTTGCGAACATCAATCTCTTAAATTTTCATATTCCATACTACAAATGATATCATACATTACATATATACCATTCCTATATTTACAATTGCAAGGTCGGCCAAAACACAAGTGAACAAAACATTACTGAGTCGGCCAAATAGTCGAAAACTTGGGTACCTCAAGCTGACTCGATGACTTTCTGATAGTTGGCATCCACTACATTTCTTGGCATCATCATGCACTTGGTAGGAGTAGCGGCTTAGTTCATAATAGCCACACAACATTTCTTGGAACTCATTAACCATTGGTGACTCGGTAGATATAGTCTCATTCGTTAGAAACTAACTTCTTTGTTTACCTTGCTTTACTCTGTGAACACTGAGTTCTTCATTTACCTTTTTCACTTGATAAACACTGAGTCCTTTGTTTACCTTTTTCACTCGATAAAAACTTAGTACTTTGTTTACCTTTTTCACTCGGTAAACACTGAGTCCTTTGTTTACCTTTTCCACTCGGTAAACACTGCTGAACTTCTCATTCAGTCGATATCCTCTAGAATGCTCGGTGAGAACTATTTACCTGCTGAACTTATAAGGTAACCACTCAATGCTTGGTATACACTATAGACTAAGTGATGAGCTAGATAAGCATTTAGAATTGAATAATTATTTGCACTAATGACAAATATATCATAATTCCAACAATCTCCCCCTTTGGCATTAGTGACAAAAACACTTATGAGTGAAAATTTATGTGCAAAATTTGACGTACTGATTTACATATATCTCCCCCATACAATATGCATAGAGTATTTACAAATATCTCTATCTTTACACATGGCTTTCTTATTTACATATATCTCCCTCCTTTTGACAATAATGCCAAATTACACAATATGTATCTACACAGAGACACCAAAATGAGAGATAAACTCAGAATGTACCTTGAGAATAAGAGCCAAAGTCTTATCCCAATTTTCTTGCAAAATTTTGTAGGTGGAGAGTGTTATTTAAATTTTAGTTGAAAGTTCAATCATATGATTTTCTACTGAAAACTTGTTGTCATGGATCAATGTTTTGGAGTAGACAATGTGTTTCTACATTGTGTCCATGATAGGAAGGATCATATTCTGAATGTCAATCAAGGTAGACCTGATCCTTCCTTCCTCTCTTAATAATTCTTCCTACTTTTCAGAAAAAAAATTTATTCTGAGATGATGGGATGAACTTGAATTGGGGTCAAGTTGTAGCATTTGGGCACTGACCTTCATATCCTCATCAATTTTATTCAATTTTTCTTTGATCTCCTTGGTGTACTCAGTAACATCACAAAGTTTAGAAAAAAGTGAAGTTACATTATTAAAGGAATTTTCAAGATTGGCCAAAATTGTTGACAATTCTACTTGTTTTATTGCAATGTGCTCAAGCACCTTATTATCAAACTTCCTTTCAGCCTTTTCAATCAATTTTTCTTGACCAAAGGTGTCCTTATTGAATTTATTTACAACCTCTTATAAATGAATCAAAATGTGTTGAGTAGAATCTACTTCAACACCTATAGCATCTGCAATTATATTCTTAGCATTCTCAATTATTTTATATTCCTTATCCCTTTTAGATCTTAACTGATTTTGTGTAGCTTTCATCTCTATTAGTTGACTTGCAAATCTCATCTCTTCAATGGTAGCATTTTCATAGTCAATCTTTGGAATCACTATCTCTATGTCTAAGTCAATATCTTCTAGAATTTCCTTTCCAATGATTAGAAGTCTTAATGGATTCTTTTTTTTGGCTTCTGTGATGACTATTTTGACCTTAGGAAAAGACACAATAGTGGAGATGGAAGGACTAGCAGTAAAAACTAGGATAAGACTTGTAGATTAGGTGTTAATAGAAGTATTTCTCAGATCAAAAATTAGAATACTTCCCAAAAATGATGATACACACAGTATAGCAATATCTAAACTAATTAGATTTGAAGTAGATGTAGATAATGCTAACAAAATTATAGAACAAATTAGAACTGACAAAATTGTGGAACTTACTGCTATACTGACTGATGATGATAGAGTTGAGGAGGCTAGCTCGGTAGCTGAAGAGGAGGGCTATAGTTTGATAGATGAAGTGGTAGACACTTCCATTGATGATACCTAGAGCTGTGATGTGGTAGGTACAAATGATAAATATGATGTAGATGCTATCAAACCTATTGAGTTGACTCCAACCTTGATGATGTGATAGTTTTTGGTGGGGAGTGAGAAAGGGATGCAATCACTGCTGTTGCAATTTTTACTGGATCATCTTCCTCCTTATCCTCCTCCATTCCTTCTTCCTCCTTGTCTTCTTCCATTATTGCATGCAGCTCTCTTGGTGAGACCATGATGGATGGAGTGCTATTGATGTCATCATTGTCACTGCTATCATCATCCTTGATTTCTACTAGGTCTTCACTACGCTTATGCAGATTATAGATTATTTTCCGCATGTTTGTTGCATCATTTACAACATGCTCAATGTCTTTGATTAAAATCAAACAAGTGTGAAATCTTATCATCATTTTTCCTTCATGGTTTTTCATTGCAGTTTTTATTTCTGCTCCAGTGAGACTTGGTTGAAGATTCTTTAGAGATTGCTCATAGATGTCTTTTACTATTTGGGTGGTTGACTTCCATCTCGATTGCAATCTCTCCAGTAGTTCTTCAAAGATTTGAGAGGCAAGCTAGTACTAGGAGTATTTCCATTTACCCATCTTGGAGAGTACCATTTCCTCAATTTGCATTTTCTTAGCATCTATTCTTGTTTCAAATTTCAATGCCATGAAATTTGTGATGCCTACTCCTTCTCCAATTGTTTGAGCCTTTCCTCAAATGTGGGTGGAGGCCTAACCAGTATAGGTTCCTTCTTGCCTTTTCTGGTTCTCCTTGTGAATACTGTAGTAGGCTTCTTCTTAGGTTTGGTAATGATTGCCTTACCTTTCTTCTTTCAAAGTTCTTCTTCAGATTCTTGTTCTTCTTTTTCTTCTTCTCCTCCTTCTTCTTCATCATCTTGCTCATCCTTGCCTTCTCCTTTTGTTAGCATGAGAGGACCGGTTGCAATTTTCAATTTGGCTATCTTCCTCTTGCCTTTGCTTATGGCTTGTGGTAGCTTTATTTCAAGCTCAATTTTGACCTTGGCTTCATCATAAGTTCCAAATGCAAGGATGCTAGGAATAGTTGGTTCATTCACCAGTTCCTCAATGATGTCTCTTGCTTCATCAATATTTAATTCATAAGGCAATGGTTTTACAAATGCCACTCGGGGTATGACTTCCTGTATGTACACTTTTTCATAGTCAACAATGGAACATATATCATCTTTATAATCCTCAACAAGATTAGGAGGAATTTTGAACCTCTTATTCATCCTTTCCTTGAAGTCTTCAAAATAGGTATCCATGACTTTGTCAAAATTTTCACCCATTTCTGCTATAAACTTGTTAATCTGATATAGAATTGGAATGTCTTTTCTCCATAGTACTGTTCCTTTTGATGGAAAGAATTTGTGCACATAAAAGAACCAAAAAAATTAACAAAGAGCCAAATTTACAAGGGTTATTCTTTGAAGTCCTTATACTTTCCATATTCTTGTTTAATTGTTTCAATAGTAAGTCTACCAAGTCATACTCTAGATTTTTCTTTACTATCTTAAATGCTAAATCCACAGCCTCACATGGTACACTATTCAATCCGTTGGAACTGTATAGTTTATATGTAATAAAATAAATGCCAAATCTGAGTTCCATGTCAGATATATTGTTAAGCTAGGGTTTTAGTGGTTTTGGCTTTGCTAAGCATAGGCAAACCTGTGATCTTATTAATCATCTTCTTGGTTATCAATACAGGTTGCTCCAACCACAACTAACCATTATGTACATGGCTCAGAACATATCTTACCCATTTAACTTGCAAATTCCTTGGTAGGTGTGGAATGTGGGTCAAGCCTTTTTCTTCTAAGTGTTTATGATCAATTTTTAGGGCTCCATCAACACCTAATTGTGCTAGGGCATTGTCCATATCTAATGTACCAATTTCTTGAACAATGCATTTGAAATGAGTGTGAATATCATTAACAAGAAGTACCTTAGGTGGAATCTGTGATTGAGCTCCATGTGGGTCAAGTGTTTCAGCAATTGTGGGCACTAGTTTGAATTTTGGGGCGTTCCATTTGACTCCTTTCATGAGCATTTTAGAACCCCTTTTTGCCTTGCTAGTGTTGGTGCTTGCAGATGCCATTGCTGCTCGGTGGATGATAAATTCTTCAAACAAATTCTTCATAGAAATTTTCTTCAAATTGTTTGGAATAATTGGCATGCAACTGGAAATCTTTTAGCTCTAAGTATTCTTAAGTTGCAGTGAAAAATGAAATCAAATTCTGTCTTTTTGATGGAAATGCTATCATTAACTCTTTGTACGAAGGTAGATGAGATGACATAGTGCTTGCCAGTCTATCATTGATTTACTTAGTGAAACCTTGCAACTCAGTGGTCAAACAAAATCTTTGATATTCCTGACCTAGCTTGGTAAGGTCTTTAGCCAACCTTGCTCAGTAAATGCAACACGGTGAATGATAAATTTTCTTTGATCCTTGTATTTGGAATACTAATTTGATCATTTACACTCTTTTACTCTAGAAATACTTAAGATATGGCTAGAAAATGTAGTTATGGATTCTTCTTAAATCTAATTAGAAATGGTGGAGTCACCCATTTCTTGAGTGACATGACCATCATTTGAACTGTCTTGCTTGATAGATTTAGGAATCCACTATTGTCTCATCTGCTTTTGAATGTTATCAACTTAAGCTTTCTTTCCATCTTTAATTCTTCCAATATTCATGCGATTATTGGCTATATGACCAAGTTCAGTACATGTGTAACACCTTATGGTTGTACCCTTCTTTCTTAGGTGATGTCTTGCACAGTTTATCCCAATGTGTCCATATTATCCACAATAGTGACACCTGCACCAAGTATTTTAGTCCCATCCAAATATTTCTTTAATAATTTTTTTTGCTGGATTGAATGTTTTTTATTTGCATTCAGATGCCTTGTGACCTTGTTTCTTGCATTTGTGACATTTGCCTTCAAATTTTGGTTTCTCTTTACATTCATTAGCTTATGGACCATGCTGATTGCAGTTGAAGCATTTACCATTGAATTTTTCCTTTCCATTACTCCAACATTTGTTTGATGTATGACCTATCTTGCCAGAGTGATTGCAAGTGGGTCTTTGATTCCTTTGGGCACCTTGTTTGGAGGATTCACCTTCTTCATTGTATCCAAGACCAGCTTTCCCTTTTTTTCTATGAAGATTCTGCTCATTTTGTTGATTCAATTGGTTCATGTCTATTTGAGATTTCATCATCCTTTAATTGACTTTCCTTTCAGTGATCAAGTCATTTTCCAAACTTTCATTGATTTGTCTTTCAGATCTCAGATCACTTTGTAAGCTTGCATTGATTTGTCTTTTAGTGATTAAATCATTTTTCAAACTTTCATTCTTAGATCTTATATTCATAATTTATTCATTTGCATTAGATAGTTGACCTGCAAGATCTTCATGCTGAAGGGATTGACTATTTTTCACCTCTAAGTCTTCATTTGCCTTGTTTCTCTGTTCCAAAACTTCACATAGCCTAATGGATTAGATTTCTTGTTCTCTTTTAGCTTTCTTACTTCTTCCTACAGAGAACCATTCTTTGCTAGGAGTTCCTTGATTGCTTCATTAGCTTCATTTGAACCACTTGATGGTAAAAGGTCTTCAATCTTTTCTTCAACATATTGGTGATGATTCATTTGTCTTGCAAGTTCCTTCCTTCTTTTTAGAGATTGAGAAAGATGCTCCTTTGCTTCTTTGAGTTGAGCCATGGAATTTCAAGATCTAGCTTTTCATTTTCAATAGATTTGTCAAGTCTAAATATCTCCATTGTCCTTGATCTTTGCTCAAGCTATCAAACTTTATCCTGAGAACCACAAATCTCTAATACCAATTGTTAGAAATATTTAGGATAAGATAGGTTACTGAGAGGGGACAGGTGAATTAGTAACTTATAAAACTTTTGAATAATTCAACATTTTAACCATTTATCATTCATTAATTTAATATACTACATAAATGAAAGATCTAACATTCATTGCACATGTACATAGAGATTTGGTGACCTAGAAACCTTCCAAATAGAAAGTAAAACTGGGGTGGGGATGATGCCCACAAAACTTCAATACTGCAACATAAAGTTGGCCTATTAAGGCTTACAATGATCACTTCTAGTGATCTATCCTATTAGGAGCAAGTAGGACTGCTAGATCCACCTTGTTAGAGGATTTCTAAACATACACTAAAGTATGCACTCTGTTAGGAGATTTACAAAAAGACTTGTTAAGTCTACCCTATTAAAGGATTTATAAAATGATTCACTTGTTAGGATGAAGTAGTGGATCTACTTATAACTGTTTGCTGATAAGATTCATTTTGCTTTGATCACCTGATGTGATAGATATAAATTTTCTACTCCTATGTTGACCTTGCTATATTCCTTTTACTTTGCTACTGATTTTTAATACCTTCTTTTCATGCGAACATCAATCTCTTCAATTTTCATATTTCGTACTGCAAATGATATCATACATTACTTATATACCATTCCTATATTTACATTTGCAAGGTTGGCCAAAACACAAGTGAACAAAACATTACTGAGTCAGCCAGATAGTAGAAAACTCGGGTACCTCAAGCTGACTCGGTGACCTTTTGATACTCGACATCTACTACATTGCTTGGCATCATCATGCACTTAGTAGGAGTAGAGGCTTGGTTCATACTAGCCACACAACATTGCTTGGAACTTGCTAAACATTGGTGGCTCGATAGAGACTAACTTCTTCGTTTACCTTGCTTTGCTCAGTGAACACTGAGTCCTTCATTTACCTTTTTCACTTGGTAAACACTGATTCCTTTGTTTACTTTTTTCACTGATGAAAACTGAGTCCTTTGTTTACTTTTTTCACTTGATAAACACTGAGTTCTTTGTTTACCTTTTTCACTCAGTAAACACTGCTGAACTTCTCATTCAGTTGGTATCCTCTGGAATGCTCGGTGAGAACTATTTACTTGCTGAACTTATAAGGTAACCACTAAATGCTTAGTATACATAGTAGACTAAGTGATGAGCTAGATAAGCATTCAAAATTGAATAAGTGTTTACACTAATGAAAAATATATCATAATTCCAACACACAAGGCCTCTAGCTTGTATGAAAACCTCAATGTATTGGCTCAACAATCTGAGTTATTAGCCACTATCTCATACACATGATACCCAACCACTAAAAATTGGTTTTTCCTAGTTAGAACCAAGCTTAGTGTGCAATTCCTTGAGATCCTACTAGCTCATAAAGAATGTAGCCCATGGTTTGTTAGGACTATTTCATTCTTTCCTTGAAACCATAGTTACCAAAATGCTTTAAAATAAATCAAGATATATACAAATCTACTCTACTACTATGTATCTATTTACGAAATAACTTAATTATCTCCTACCAATATTAAGAAATAAAAACTCTCCTATACTACCTAATTCTACTTAAAATACCAAGTTCGCTTGTATGGAACAACAAAAGTGCCAAAAAGCCATGAATGCCAAAACTTGCAAAAATTATTTGAAATTCCCATAAAGAAATTTTTATAGGATCTATAGGCATGTTGAATCATATGGATGTATCCCATAACTAATTCCACCCTTATCTTGCAAAAGTTGCAAAGTTGAAACTTTGCAACTTTTTGCATATTTTTTGCAACTTTTACATCTTTTACTGATGCAGGAGTATCATGCATCAAGAAAAAAATAAAGTGGACATCTTCAAAGTTATAAATTTATAAAAATAAAAAAAATTGTGGAGGAGAGAGAAAGTGACGAAAATAGAAAGAAAATAATAAAAAAATAGAAAAATAGGAAAAAAGGAGGAAAGAGGAATTTCTATTTTCAAGGTGCATAGGTGGCATAAATAGAAACAAATAAGAAAATGGTTGTCATTCCATTTATTGAAGTGTGTAGGTGGCATCTTTGAAGTTTGTGGAAAGTTCCTTAAATCATGCATTTAATATTTGTTGTGATCCACTAAGGAAATACAATTTTCTAATTGGGCCACATGGTGGTCCTTAGTTGTATTTGGGTGGGAATTTAATATTTATTTTAAGGTAGTTGTATTTACCTTTTATCCCAGATTGGTTGTGTTTGTAATGTCTTGGATGGTAAGTGCTTATTTAAGCAAGGCTTATTATCATTTGTAATCAAGTTCAAGAAGTAGAAGCTCTTCGAGTATAACCTCTTGAAGGATAGGCTCTTCTTGTAGAAGCTCTTAGTGTGGAAGCTCTATTATATTGTAAGAGTTTGGAATTCTCTCATTTGTAGAATATTGTAAGGATTTTCAAATATTAATAAAACATGCTTTGAAGCATTTTGTCATCTCTTTGTCTCCATCTTGTTGTGATATTGGTTGTAAGTTGGTACAAGTTATGGCCCTGCATCATTTTCACAAAATATCTCAAATCTCCACCGAGTGACTCCATATCACATGCATGGATGGAAATGATATTTTAAATACCTAGTATACCCTTTTTCAAAACATTGAGCAACATTGACTTATCTAGATAATTGATCCTAGAAGGCAAGAAGGCATATTTGACTGTCAATTAATGTTGTTTTTAACCTCATTTTATTTTCCCTAGGCTCACCCTAACAAGATTTTTTTCTAGAAGGGTTTATTACACACACACACACACCTAAGATTATTTTATAATTTGTCTTTACATGCCTCTACACCACACTCCTAGGGTATGAAAGAATTCATGTCCTTAGAGTTATCAAATTAGAGATAGAATTTCCATGCTTTATGATGTCATGTTCATACATCCATGTGGTCTCTACTTTGGATAGTCCAACCCACTTTACTAGATACTCCTTGTAGGTACCCTTCCCTATTTTTTTTACTGTATTGGTGTCTATGATACTTTCCAACCATACTAGCTAAGGCCAAGGAAGATCTATAACCTAGTTATCTTTTGAAAATATTTGAACTTGTGTGAGGTAAGCATTCTTGTCTAAACCCTTATAAGCATATAGGTCACATACATTAAAAATTGAGGATATTTCCGATTTTGGTGGCAGTTCAAGCTCATAGAGATTGTCAGCATACTTATGAAGAATCTTAAGCAGTCCAATTTTCTTTATCAATAACTAAGTGGGTTATTATTTTGGAATTCATTCCCTCCCTAGTCTTATCTACTCTTTCCTATTAATTATCTACACTCATTTACAAAGCTTATTTAACATGCTCATGTATATAATTAATATTCTTAGAAACCTTTTATCCTAGAGAACGTCACTTCTCTATATCTCTATTGTACCTAACCTCCAAAATTCTTTTACATGATACCCATAAATATTTTCAAAATGGAATTTTTATGTGCTCATATTTATAGAGTCATTGTATGCATACTTTCCTTGTCTAATCACTAAGTTGCACACTTTTCCATGTTAATTGGTTAACCTTCTTCAAAAGTTTCTTAAAGACCTATTAACCACTTCAGTTTGGCCATCTAAAAGTGGGTGATTTGTAGAGGAGAAAGACAAATTGGTGCCAAATTTCTTCCACAATATCCTTAGAAAATGTCCCACAAACCTAGAGTCCCTATCACACATAATGCTAAGAGGTAGACTATAAATCATCACAACCTCTTTAAAGAATAGGCCTAATACATATAAAGAATCTTTTGTGGTCTTGCATGGTATAAAATGTGTCATATTTCTAAATTTGTCAACAACAAAAAAAACACTGTCATAGCCAGCCAATGCTTTAGGTAGTCCTAGAACAAAATTTAATGAGGTTTCTTTCCATCTCTTATAAACAGTGCACTTCTCTTTAAACTTCTTGGCGTCTTGATACATCTTCAACCAAAAGTAGGATCTATTCAACAATTCTAATTTCTTATCTATACTAAAGTGACCTCCAAGGCTACCTTGGTGCTTTTCCTTGATGATATTGATCCTCATATATCATTTTAGTATATATAATTTTGATCCCTTGAAGATAAATCCTTTTTGAAATATGTAGTCATCATAATCCATATGAAAAGCATTAGAGAAATTATAACAAAACTTATATTCTTCTGCAAAGTCAAGTTATCTTTAGCATATAGACATTCGATGTCATCCAAACCCACACTTTATATTTGAATTTCTCACACACCATTACTTTCATGCTAATGGCATCAACTACCTTGTTTGAAGTTACTTTGTTGTTCTTTATAGTGAATGTGTATGCTTGAAGGTACTCAACCCATTTTAGGCCCTTTTGACTAAGCTTGTCTTGCCTATTCAAGAAAGTCAAAGCATGATTATCTGTATACACCATGAACTCCTTTGGAAGGAGATAATCTCTCCTATTTTTGAGTGATTGAACTAATATCATAGATTTCCCAGTCATATGTGAAATACCTTTTCATGGACTCATTGATATTCTTTGAGAAGAATGCTACTTTATGTTCCTCTTGACTTAACACTACCCTGATGGCTAGGTTGCTACCATCATATTCTATGGTAAATGTCTTATTAAAATTTGGAAACTTGAGGGTTGGAAACTCTTCTACCTTTTTATCAAGAATTCAAAGCTCTCATTCAATTTAGGGGTCCAAACTAACTTGCATTTTGAGCACCACTTGTTGGAAGTCTATTTGTAAAGTAAGATATTTGGGGGGAGGGGGGGTTGAATTAAAATCTATAAAACTTGTAACCTTCTAAGAAATTATCAAATGAACATATTCCATCACTAACCCTTGTATCATCAATACAAAAAATCACATAAAGATATATTGCAATGATGTATTAGATCTAATCTATGGATTGCAACCATACACATTAAAGTGAATAATCAAAACATAACATAGAGATTTCGTTACCTAGAAACCCTCCAAGGTGAAGATAAAACTGAAGTGGGGATGACACCCTCAAATCTTCACTACTACAGTAAAAAAGTTTTCCTATTAGGGATATAATTTTGATCACTTTAGATGATCTACCATGTGAGGGGTTTTCCCTACTAAGATCTTAAAAGATTTATTCAGTTTACCTTGATTTATGGATTGAAAACTTACAAAAAAGTGGACACTCTATTAAGAGATTTAGGTAAAGGAGAATGTAGTGAAAGTTTTTAATTTTTTGGTTTCTAGGCTTTTTTAATTTTGGGCATGTATTGAGCTTAACTTGTAACTAGATTTAACTAGATGAGCTTAGATTCTAACTAAGCTTGCTTGCAATTTGGAGCTTACGGAAACAAATTGCAATGGGAATAAGAGTTATTGTTACAACAAGAAAGTTTATTCTATGAGATAAGGCATAATCTATTTTTTCATAGAAAATTCCATGGAGTGAAGTTTTGTGGAGCATTGTCATAATGAAAGTAATCTATGTTTGACCTCATGTAGCATTTGAATATTGAACATATGATTTTGAGTAGATATTTGATTTTAGAATTAAATGAAACAAAGATTCAGAATTGCATCAACAATTGTTGATAGATTTAAGAATGACATATGTTTTATGGTAGATACAGACCTAACTTATGTTGAATTAGTAAAACCAAGGGAAATATTTCTTGAACCATTAGGTTATGAATTGAGTGATGATGTAGCTATTGGTTATATTGATCTATTTTTGAACTCTAGAAAGGACCAAGATTCATATACATTAGGAATTTATGAAGAGTGATCTTATTCAGCTTACCAAGAATCCTTAAAAAAAGCATCTCATAAGAAAGTTGAGACTATGATGAAGAAAAAATTGCTTGATGTTGGCATTTCAGAAGAAGAGTTGTAGGTAATCAAACAAACAATCTCCATATTAAAAAAGACTAATGAACATGATGTGATGTTTGTACCACCTCTATTAGTTCATCAAGCATCTAGTGTATCCATTGAAGTGACTCCTTCAAAGTAGAGCATCCCATATACTATTATATCAATTGAACAACCTAGGGAACCCAAAAGGAAGTTTGAAAGGATAGTAGAAGTTGAGACTCACCAATTTAAAAGAGTTAAACAAAAAGCTACTAGACTTGAGAAAAAGAAGAAAATAGTGTTCACCATTACAAATTCTAATGAGGAACAAAAAGTTAAACAACCTCAAAAGGTTATTGTTTCTAAGAAGCCAAAAAGTAAAACAAGGCAACCTTGGAAACCAAAGATAGAAAAGATTAACATAGCTATTACCAATGAGGGGAACTTTGTTCATATGAATAAGTTTTATGATTTGTAAAATGATATTGAGAAAGAGAAAATTGATATATATACTATAAGATAAATGAGTCTTAACAATTTGAAACTTGAAGAGATTTAAGGCATTGTGAATTAGAAATTATATGAATGACATATAGCAAAGAAGGCACTAGTTTATGAAGAAGATGTGTAACTTTGGAAATCCACAATAAGAACAATGTGCAAAACTGATGATGAAGAATAAATCAAAAAATAGATGAATAATCTATCACCTTACTTATGAAGTAAGATGAGACCATTTATATTTATGGGATGTGAGAAGAATGTCATAAGAAGAGAAATAGCTAAAGCCATAAACAAGATGATGATTTAGTTGAAGACCACACCTACTAGTATAGAGAAAATTTTGAAAGTGTTAGTAAGTGGTGATACAATGAAAATTGATCAAACAAATATTACTATTAATATTTAAGATAATCCCTTTTCAAGTTGTGTTAGGCCTGGGTCCCATTTTGAAAACATTCAAGATTAGTTAAAATTGACTAAAGAGGAGAAGATGCAATTAGAAGATGATAATAAAAAGGTTGAATAAGCCAAGCTAAAGTTTCTTGAGGAGGAGAAAAAGATAGAAAAAGAAAAGAAAGAAAAGAAAAGGAAGGAAAAAGAGGAGGAGGAAAAAGAGAGAAAAACATGGGAGACAATAGAGGAAAAACATAAGGAAGATGAGACTAAAGCATATAGCTCATCCACTCCACTATTTCTTGCTAACTTTCTAGGTGATGGTGATTATCAATCTAACTTGATCTCATATTTGACCAAGTTGATTCAGAAGAAAAGGAAAGTCAAGAAGATTCTATAAAAGATATTAATGGAGGTGACTAATAGAATGCATAACATTTTGGCAGCCAAACATATAGAAGAAGACCCCAAAAAGAGAGCTGAAGTAGTAGTAAAATCTTTTGATGATTAATTTATATATTTGTTAAGTGTTGTAGAGTCTAAGGCTCAAATTTCTCATGATACTAGTATTTTTAGCACTATTTGTAAGAACATAAAGAATGATTTCCTGAGTCTTGATACTTATATTAAGTAACTCTAAAGATGTCAACAAGATGTCAAGGTATTGTAAATAAAATCTACTTTATCTCATAGGTTGACTAAAGATTTGAATAATAAGATGGAAGGGAAGTTGAGAGAGTTAGAAGTTTTGACAAGTCAACTACAACAACCCTGTAACATATTTGATGATTTTGAAGGAAAAGTTATTGGTGTTCACATTGACATTAGGAAACTACAACTTGAAAAAGATTTTTTTTGGAGAGGATTATCAAATTTTAGAGAATCTATAGCTCTAATACTATCAACCATTGAGAGAAATTGGAAGAATGTGCTAAATAAAAAGATACTTATTCCAATTTCATATAGTCTAATCTTAATGTAGTTGAGATTGCATCATATGCCTTATGTGAAATTCTAACTACTTATGAACTAGTCAAGGACACATGGGAGAAAGGTATGGAGATTCTGAAGGAATTTTTTGATGATTGTATTAAGATGATATCAAGTTTAGGCAGTGAGACAAAATCTTTTGACAATTTTTGATAGTAGTTATACATAAACTTTTGACAATTTTTGGATGTTTCAATCTTTTCATGGATTTAAAAGTGGGAGTAGTTGTATGAGAAAATTATAAGTAAGTTATGCATTTCGTAGTTATATCAAAAGTGAGAGCATTTTTAATAGATGGTCAGTATAGTAATGCTGTAAGTTTTTCTAAAGACATTGATACTTAGCCAACTTTCCTACTTTGTTGTCATTAATGCAAAAGTGGGAGATTGTTGATAATTGGCTATATGTAAATATGTAAATATTGTCATTAATGGAAACATGTTGTACATTCTTGTAGAAAACCTTCAAACATACTTAGCTTTTTTGTACTTAGAATATTGTCTAAGTATGAAAATAGTTTACAATAGTGTATTGTTTTATATGCAACTTTTTTATATAATGTTATTCTTGAGAGAGAAGATAAATGGGAACTGTATACATGTTGATGATGATATGTAAAACATTACACATCAGTACGGACAATACAGAAAAGAGATATTTAAGATTTATAGAACAACTGAATGAAAGGTAAAGGACTTATTTTTCTTACAAAATAATTACTTGACCAATTAGGGATAAGATCCTAGATGTTTATTCTAAGTTGGAAAAGTTTATTTTGATCCAAACTGACCTAGAGGAAATTTTTGAAAAGACATGGTATTTATGCAAATCCATCTAGTGAAATTATTGGGAAACAAAATGTGAAACTTGTGAATGCAAACTTGTGTATCATACATAGAAGTGATTTTTTGATAACTTAATTTTTTGATCCAAGATGGAGATGAGGCTAGAGATTGATTGGAAGAAGGTACCATAGCTACAATTATATATTTGAAAAATTTAAATCACTTGTTTTAGCAATGGGCTCTTCTTATAATTGAAAGTGCATGTTTGGATAGTGAGCTCTTCTTGCACACAGTGTACCACAACTCCTAATAGGGTTGGAATCTTGTAACAAGGATTCAAAGTCTCCTAATAGGGACTCATATGTACTAAATGAGTTTATAGACACCTAACAGGGTCCATCCTCTAACAAGGAACATTTATATTAGTACATCATCTTATGGGTATCATCTCCACTAGGTGTTCCCTTTGCTAGTGTTTCCCTAATTAACAAAATATTTTTTTATAAGTTCTCTTTATGCATGGTTACTCTTATTGTTCAACATTACTTGTTTACTTTATTGTACATTGTTTAAGGAAATAAATAATATCTAGTTGGTCATAAAAGTTTTTAGAGTACTAATTCACCCCCCACTCTTAGTATTCCCTATTTCTAACATTTTTTAGATTTCCCTCTCACTAAGTTGATGCCTTATCTTTCTTGTTGTAATGGAGATGTCTGTGAATCACCAAGTTATTTGTTGCTCCATGTATTGATAGTAAATCAACAATCTGAACATAAAGAAAATGTAACAAAAGTTGGTATATGGCTTGCATATTTAGAAGATTGTGTTAATTCATAGGAGGTTGGAGAACTATTTGGAAGTGAAGAAAAGATGATATATTTTAGTCTAGGAACCAATCTATGTAGTCAACAAGGAAACCCTCATCAATAAAAGGGTTTGAAAGTTAACCATCTAGTAAAATTCAAGGAGTCCAAGAATAAACAATTTGAAGATTTTTAATAAGGTAATGATAAAATAAAGTTAATTTGGCTGTTTTATTTGAAATTTTTAAGAGTTTGTAACATGAGTATGATTTTTAGGCCTATTAACTAGAATAGAGCCTATGGGTTATTGTAATGTCCCCATCTCTTTAGCCTCTCAATATATTTATTAGCCTTTCATCCTTTGAAAGCTAAGTGGAAATAATGAAATTGATTTCTTATAAAGTCATTAAATACTTTTAAAAATATTAAAAGAGATGAATTTATATTTAATTAATTTAATATTAGGGAATTGTCGAGAAGCACAACTTATATATTGTTGTAAAGGAGGAAGCTTCTAGAATAGTACGATAAGATAACACTTATGATTCTTCTAGAAGGAGGGGAAGGAATAATATAAATAGAGAAGAGAGCCTCATGGAAAGCCATCTAGATTTGTTATTGATATTTGCCTATGTATTTGTGGAGCCAAGGGACTATAGATAATCAATTTTTCTTTTGGAATGAAAACTCCCAATGATAGAAATTTTAAGGGCATGAAACATCACCTAAATTATTGCCAATTGAAGGTGGTATTATAGTCACTTCATTGTGTTGAATTGTGGCCATGGGCTAGGTGTGAAGAGGAAGAATAAGTAGGGCATTTTCTATAGGAGCTTGTTGCAGGAACATTGTATTATCGTGTCATTAGGGCATAATACCTAGAGGATATTGATTACATTGTCAGTAGAGACTCAAAGTGACTTCAAGAACTAGGTTTCTCTTGTTTATTCATGCATATTTTATGCTACTACTATAGGTGTCAGTCTTTATCAAAATTACGCATATATATATATATATATATATATATATATGATACCATAGTTTAGGCTTTGATATTGGTTTGTATTTAGATCTTGTAAAGATGTCTTGGTTGTGGATGCATCATATTCTTTTTGTACATTAATAGATGAAAGAATGAATTAAATTCATTGTGGATCTTACAACCATTTATTACAAGTAAAAAATTAGGGTAATTTGTGACCAAATTGAGCAAGGCTCATTACAATGGTATCAGAGCCTTTTATCTTTCCATCCTGTGAATAGTCAAATAGCAAATGAGTGAGAGAGAAATCAGATGTTATAATAGGGAACAACAGAAACAACATTATCAGAATCCATAGGTTGAAGGGGATACATCCTCAAAAGCTTTAAGAGAAAGAGATACCAGCAAAAAAGTACAAAATATGGTAGAAGAAGAAAATAGGGATGCAAGAGCTGAAAAGAAATTTGATACCATGCTTGATATGTTTTCATGCTTATTAGCAAAAATAGATCAGAAAGTCACTCAAAATCAGAACACAGTTGAACATAGTGGAAATAATGAGGCAAGGTCTATACATCATGCTAAAGAAACTAGAGGATCAACCTCTAGGCCTCTTTTTACCACTTTTATACCAAGAGAAGAATATCCAAATGCTACTTCAGCTATTTCTTTTGGAGATGAAGCTAGACAAGCTTACTTAGACTATACCAATCTCCCTCCTAATATGAGAGAAATATGGAAATTTGACCAATTCATGAATCAAAGGAATAGGAGAGGAGGAAGGAATGATCACTATGCTCCAAGAAATGACTATCAATAAACACTTGGTAAGATTTCCATGTCTTACTATGATGGAAGTAACAAATACATAGCTAGGTCTTGGGTTCAAAAGCTTGATAATTATCTTTCTTTCAGCCCAATGCCTGAAGAGGATACCATAATATTTTCCACACTACATCTTGAAGGAGCTCCTCATGAGTGATCGTATCATGGGTTAGTCACTCTTGGACATAACCTTATCACTACATATGAGGAGTTTACTAACAACCTAATTGAATGGTTTGATGTCAAAGATCCTGAGGTGACTTTCTATGAACTAGCACAACTAAAACAACTTGGTTCCCTTGATGCTTATGTGAATGACTTCCAACAGTTATCAGTCATGGTTCCTAACATCAGTGAAAGAGGATTGGTGGTCTTATTCATGGAAGGATTGATAGAGCCATTGAAAGGTTGGTTGAAAGCTTTCGATCCTCCCTCACTATAGGAGGCAATGAAGAAAGCACGAGGCATGGAGTTTCCTGCCCCTACTAGAAAGTTTACATCAAAAGGAACATTTTCTAGTCATGACAACAAGAAGTTTCCTAAGAAGGAGGATAGAGCTAAAGATAAGTCTACTTTTCCACTTGACCATGAGACTCTTAATTATTTGAGGAAGAAGAAACTATGCTTCTATTTTAAGGGACCATATGATATTAACCATGACTACCTTATGAAACCTATGGGGAAGTCAAATCGTGCAATGTGGGCACTAATTGAAGATTCTAATTCAGACTAGCAATCTGAAATTAATGATTTAGAATTAGAAAAATCAAAACATGATAAAGAATTAGAGGAAGAAGTAAAGCTTAAAGAGGCTCATCTCACGAGTATTCAGCGATAAAATTATTTTAGGATGTGAGGGGTTCTTGTTGGTCAAAAGATTATTACTCTTCTTGATACAGGTGCGACACACAATTTCATTGATACTAGGCTTGTTGAGAGGCATGGTATATAGACTAAGAAGTTTGAGCAAATTCAAGTTAAGGTTGTTGATGGTCTCACTCTTAGGTGTCACAAAATAATTCAAAATTGCCCATGTGCTTGAATAATTATGAGTTCAAGGTAGATTTTTATTTGGTGAAAATGGGAGATATAGATATGGTTTTGGAAATGACATGGTTACATGACACAGGAATATTCACCCTCAACCTTTGTGAGATGGAAATGAGATTTGAAATGGATGGAAAAACTCATGTGTTGAAAGCACTCAGAGACACTAGTTGCAAGAGTATTTCTCTATGGAAAATGGAACATCTCTTGCATCATGACATGGTTCAGTGGGAAGTAGGTTGTGTTTTGAAGCCAACAAAGGAAGAGCAGAAAAAACCTATTTATCATCCTGATATACAAGAGTTGAGGATACAACATGACAAGGTCTTTAGTGAGATTCCACCTGGTAGACCTCTAGATAGAGGGATAGAACACATCATCAAATTGGAGGAAGGTGCTAAGCCTATTATAGTCACTCCTTACAAGCACCCTAAGTGGCTTAAAGATGACATAGAGAAAACTATTAAGGAGTTGCTAGCTATGGGGCATATTAGATCGAGTAAGTCACCTTTTGCTTCATTAGTAGTATTGGTTGAAAACAAGGATGGTACTCTAAGGATGTGTATTGATTATAGAATGCTTAACAAGAGAACAATCAAGAACCGATACCCCATTCTAAGGATCGATGAATTGATTGATGAATTACATGTTGCCAAATACTTCTCCAAAATTGATTTGAGATCAGGTTACCACCAAATTCATGTGAGAGAAGAAGATAGCTTTTCATTTCCATTGGGGACATTTTGAGTTTGGGGTTATGCCGTTTGGGCTAACCAATGCCCCTGCTACATTCCAGTCTACTATGAATAGGGTATTTCATTCATAGTTTAGTTTATTTGTATTATTGTTCTTTCATGATATCTTGGTTTATAGCAGGACATGGGAAGAGCATCTTGCACATCTTGACATAGTTTTGGGTATTCTTGGTAAGGAATCTCTATATGAAAAGGAATCTAAATGTGACTTGGGCATGACAAAATTATTTTATTTTGGGTAACATCATTAGTGCAAAAGGAGTTTAGATGGATCTAGATAAGGTCAAGGCAATTATTGAGTGGCCTACTCTGACAAATCTAACACAACTTAGAGGATTCTTAGGTTTATGTGGATTCTATCGTAGATTTGTCAATGGGTATTCTTGCCATGTAGCACCACTTATAGATTTGACTAACAAAGGGGCTTTTTTTTGGACTCGTGAGGCACATGAATGCTTTGAGATGTTCAAACAACTTATGACCACTTGCCCAGTGCTCACATTGATTTATTTTACTAAACCCTTTGAGTTGCAGTGTGATGCTTTAGGTGAGGGGATTAGAGTTGTCCTTATGCAAGACAAGCATCAACTCCATATGAAAGTAGGAAGTTGAGGGACCCTAAGAGGAGCTACAGTATATATGACAAGGAAATGTTGGCCATTATGCATGCATTGGCCAAGGTTAGGCAATACTTAGTGGGAAATAAGTTCATTGTTAAAATAGACCATAATAGCTTGAAACATTTCCTTGGGTAGTGGGATCTTAATGACCATTAGCAAAAGTGGGTAAGCAAGTTGCAATCTTATGATTTTGACAATTCTTTTGTCAAAGGTTCATAGAATATAGTTACTGATGCCTTGTCTCACCGAGCACATTTGAGCTCCATGGCTGAGGTTTCAGAGGATTGGAGTCATTTGATTGTGGCAGAATATGCTAAGGATTCTTAGGCATCAAGTATTATTGATGGGTCACTACATGATAATAGGTACACGGTGGTGAATGATCAAAAGTGAAGAAAATAGTATTGAGGTCCTTTCATGATTCACCATGGGTAGGCCATCCTGCGTATTTCAAAACCTATCGACAAATTCAGTAGAGGTTCACTTGGAAGGGTCTAAAATCTGATGTTCTATGATATGTTAGAGAATATGTTGTTTGTCAGCAGAACAAACAAAACCATACATATCCTATTGGTTTATTACAACCACTTCCAATTCCAAACAAGAAGTGGGAATGTATATCTATGGACTTCATCACAAGGTTGCCAAAAGTACAAGGCAAGATCGTGCTTATGTGGTGGTTGATCGGTTGACCAAGTTTGCACATTTTTTCCCAATCTCTATTTGATTTTGAGCCACACAGTTTGCTAAACTATTTTTTCATGGGGTATTTAGATTGCATGGATTACCATGAAACATTGTTAGTGACTGAGATAGTCAGTTTATGAGCGATTTCTAGAAGGATCTTTTTCGATTGTGTGGGACTAAGCTTTCTCTAAGTACTAGTTACCACCCTCAAACTAATGGATAGATGGAGATAGTCAACAAATGGGTCAGAGGATACCTCAAAAATTATATTGTTGGGCAGAAGAAGGATGGTTTAAGTGGATATACCTTTGTGAGTACTACTACAACACCACTTACCATATTTCTATTCAGATGAAATCATTCATGGCCTTGTATGGTTAAGAGGCTCCTAGATTTCTTGATTTGTTGATAAGTGATAGTAGAGTGCCTAGTGCTAGAGACATGTTATAGGAAAATCAGGATATGGTGAAGGCTCTTTGTGAAAATATCCAAAAGGCACAAAACCAACAAAAAAATATGCAGATTAGAAGAGAGTGGAACACTCTTTTGAGGTTGGAGACATGGTGTATTTGATGTTGCAACCCTACATGATGTCTACTCTCAAGAAGAGTGGTGCAGAGAAGCTTGAGCCACAATACTATGGACCCTTCCAAGTCATTAGGCATGTGGGTGAAGTGGCTTGCGAGCTATAGTTGCTAGCATATAGAAAAGTGCATAATATTTTCCATGTATCACACCTCAAGAAGGCATTGGGACACCACGTGGCTCCTTCTATAGTTCTACCACCCTTAGATGATGAAGGTAAGTTGATTTTGATACCAGAGGCTATAATACTAGATTTTAGAGAGAAGAGATTGAGAAGCTATGCCATTAGAGAATATTTGATTAAGTGGAAGAACCTACCTATTGAGGATGCTACATGGGAGAGTGAAAAGATTCTGCAACATCCAGAGTTGAGATTGCTTGGGGAAAAGCAATTTCCAAAGGGACAGACTATAATGGCCCCATCTCTTTAGCCTCTTAATAGATTTCTTAGTCTTTTGTCCTTCGAAGGCTAAGTGGAAATAATTAAATTGATTTCTTATAAAGCCATTAAATACTTTTAAATTTTTTAAAAGAGATGACTTTATATTTAATCAATTTAATATTAGGGAATCGTCAAGAAGCATAGCTTATCTATTGTTGGAAAGGAAGAAGCTTCCAAAATACTGCAATAAGATAACACTTACGATTCTTCTAGAAGGGGGAGTTGTAATAATATTAATAGAGGAGAGAGCCTCATGGGAAGGCATCCAAATTTGTTACTGATATTTTCCTATGTATTTGTAGAGCCAAGGGCCTCCAGATAATCAATTTTTCTTTTGGAATGAAAACTCCCAATGATAGCAATTTTGAGGGTGTGAAACATCACCTAAATTATTGCTGATTGGAGGTGGTATTATAGTCACTTCATTGTGCCAAATTTTGGCCATGGGCCAGGTGTGAAGAGGAATAATAAGTAGGGCATTTGCTATAGGAGCTTGTTGCAAGAACACTATATTTTATTGTCATTAGGGCATAATACTTGGAGGATATTGATTGCATTGTCAGTAGAGACTCAAGGAAACTTCAAGAACCAAGTTTCTCTTGGTTATTCATCCATATTATATGCTACTACTATAGGTGTCAGTCTTTATCAGAATTAAGCATGTATTTATATATATGACACCATAATTTTGGCTTTGATATTAGTTTGTATTCAAATCTTGTAAAGATGTCTTGTTTTTGGATGCATCATATTATTTTAGTACATTAATAGATGAAAGAAATAACTACTTTCATTGTAGATATTGGAACCATTTATTATAAGTAAAAAAATTAGGGTAATTTGTGACTAGATTGAGCAAGGCTCATTACAGTTATATGCCTCATAGAATAGTTGGAAATCTATGATTTTGGAATCTAACAAATTTTAGTAAAGGGTGTTAGAATCTTCTTTTGTTTCGAATAGATGTTTATAAGAGTTTTATTCCTTACCTATTTCCCAAGGAAGGGTTACAAGGAAGAGCTAACTTAGGTATGTTTATGGAAATTGATGTTTGAAGCCCATGAAGAGATATGGAACCTTGTGAATATTTGGAAATCACTTAGTTGGAAATGAATTAAGTCTTTTGGAAGATTATTGGGTATGGTATTGGTAAAGATCATGGAGGGTTGTTAGTGAACAAATTTCCCTCCTAAGAAATAAATATAAATTAACCCAAAAAACCCAAGTAGGAAGATTGACTATGCACTAACAGTTGGGTCATTTCACCATTGAAAAGCACAAGCACCCTCTAAATTTATCTAGGTACAACTCCCCATGTATGATTTAAAACAAATGCACAAAAATGAAAATATTTATTCTTTTGACTAGAAAGCACAAAAGGTTTACAAACATATATCCATAAACATGAGATAGATGTGGAAAGACTAAGTAGCTAAACACAAATAAATGACACAAAGTCCATATATATGGATTTTACATAATAGAAAGAATGGAAAAAATGAATAAATCTTTCATTGTCCTAAGAAAGTGAAGAATAAAAGCTTTAAAGGCATCTTGAAATGATAATGTAATAAAAAAATAGTGACATTAAAATATGTTTAGAGAAAACTAAAAGTTATACAAAGATCATGATCAGTGGAGAGAAAGCTACCCAAACTCAAAGTTTTGGTGTGCAATTATCTCCCAAATCTACCTTCTCTAAAATGTGAAAGATTATAGAGATCTTATTACACACTACGTCAAAATCACCATCAAGAAGAAATAGAAATTCCCTCCCTTACATTGCACCAAAAATCAAGATTTTCTCCTTTTCCTAACACAAAGTTTAGAAAAAAGACAAGGCTCTACCCTCCCATAACTCTAAAGTATGCTTTCTCTCCCTTGGAAGAACTAGAAAAAAATAGAACAATTGGAACCCCTTATCTTCAGCTTTTTGCAACTTATATAAGCTCCTATTTTTCTATTGAGATTATTTAGTTCTAATAAATAATTCTTAAAAAAACATGCTCTCCCGTCATCTTCTGATATTTCCATCCTCGATATGTGTAAAGTTTTAATCTATAATTAAATATTTATTCCAATTCATTCTCACATTACATTTATTTTTCATATAGGATGGATAGAATTTTTATATTTATATCTTGGTTATGAAGTAAATGATGACACCTATTAAAGGAAAATTGGATTTTACATATTTATACAAACATGGCATTGTTTATTTATATCACATCCTTTCTTTACCACATCTCTTGGGCTTCTACATGCAATGTTTATGCTTTCATGCATTAGATTGGTGCTTTGATTAAACATCCTATTTACCTATTTCCCAGGCATCAACTTTGGCCTTCAAGCATGATCAGATGCTTTCATATAACTATCAGTCTTTATTCTGGTATGAAGAGCAAGTTTTAGCTTTGTCAAGCTTTCTCAGCCATGCTTCTAGTTGATCAGAAGTGATTGTTATCACATGACCCATTCACCTACAATTTTTATGTCTTTATTACATATGAGAGGTACCGAGAAATCTATTTAAATCAACTTTCCAAAGCCAATTCAAGTGCATAATAAGAACATCAAGCTCAAACTAGTGTGGTGATGTGTATCACCTTCCCCTACCCACTTTAAGCTACATAGATCAAAACTCAACCACCAACATCTTACCACTATGTCTTTATGAACCTTATGTGAATACTAACATATGGTGGCATTAATGTCTAACCAACATAAACAATAGAAAATTATCTCCCAATAGTTGACACATAGCTTCATTCTAAGCCCACGGGGGTCAAAAACATTTTAACAAATAGTTCACATGACCTTTTATTCAATGTTAATGTGTAACAATTGGTACTGCATTTTGTTAGACAAATTGTAGAAATCCAACATGCAGATAGATGAGAATATAAGATTCTTATGTATCAAGAAATTGTGCTAAAGCCGAGGGAATTCAATGTAGAAACATATGTATGGGGGTGTCTCTATCTCTTTTCTCTAGTTGAGGTTCAATGTAGATGTTGCCAACTATAGTGTGAAATGACCTTAGACTGAATACCATAGCATTCTTTTGTAAATCCAAGCATTTGGAGTTAGTAATGAGCACATGAGGAATCTCCATTCATGAGGAATAGCATGGTGCATGCTCAAGGTGCCTATCACAGTGACATGTATATGCTATAAATAAAATGGCATCACCAAATATATCCACTTGAAACTACCATAGATATATGATGTTCATGATGGTTGAACTCAATGAGACTATTCTTCATTACACACACCTCAAAGTACCTTAAAAATTTGTAATCTAATGATTACTCATTGGGTTGTATGAAGGCTTGTTTTAAACTTTGAGGTAACATGATGATGTGGTCGGGTTTCATGGGGAGGCTTGATTACTCATCTTTATTCATACCAATACTTTTCATCCTCTTCCATGGGGATTTTGGTATTCAATGGCTCAATGTACCTTATACTAGAGACCCAATAAGACATGGGTGACACATGATCATGGGTGTGTTGCTGTAAAGCTCTGTCCACCAACATGAAGACACAATCTGCATTTTACATAACAAATTGAGATCAAACATCTTTGTAGAGAAGCAAAAAGATGCTCATGGATCTATATATGCAATCTCTATCATCTTCATACTAATTGTATGAATATAGTAGCCATTCAAAATATGTTCTCCATGATCTATCACTTTATGGGAAAAACAATCCCTTTTCATATGAAGGTTTAATATGGGTCTTCAAGGCTTATTTTTGCTTCCACAACAACCAATTTTCAAATTAAACAACAATGCCATAAATACCATTTATAGCATAGACCTGAAGTAGTAAGGATGTGTTCTTTCATACTTCCAACTTCATCTATTCGAAAGCCAACATGATCAAGGTCCTTTTGTCTAACATGAGGATTATTTGTGCACTTGATACTTAAACTCTTGAATATGAGCAGTTGGGATCCCCTGAGTTTGAATCACTCTAAACTTCATTTAAATCACTGAACTTGAGGAAGCTATATTTGTGCACCTACATACTTTATTGAACTTAGTCCAAACTTGTTTTGAAAAATTGAACCACTTCAAACTACTTTGAAACTTGTTTAAAGAGATTTGAGATTCAACACTAAAAATTTTAAATATTGGATTTATATTGGGTACCAACAAGGGTGTAAGATAGTGGAGGTGTTGTGAAGTGTGAGAGTTAGTTGTTGGTGTTTTTATGAAGTTATAGGTACATACATTAGATTAGGTGAGGAGTCATAAGGAATAGGCCAATCACTTTGTCTCTAACCCAAGATAATCCTAAGGAATAATGTATGATATGTTTGGTAGGCTTGGAAGAAGCCTAGTAACCATAAATAGTAATTGAAGAGCATAGTTATTATCACCTCCTACTTGTATCATAACCTTTGTATGTTAAAAATGTTTTGACTCTTGAAACATCTCCATCTTCATTCAACTTATTTCTAAATACCCACTTTGTGCCAATTATAATCTTATCCTTGGATCTAGGAACAAGAGTCCAAGTCTTATTCCTTTCTATCTATTCTATCTCTTCATTCATTGCCTCAATCAAACTTTCATTATCCAAAGCATCTTCAACAATTCTAGGTTCAAATTCATTATGAAACCAACGTACCTTTCAATTTTTTCATTGTCATTGTACCATTTCAATTGTCTTCAATGATTTTCTTGAGTGCATGGTAGCTTCTAACATATCTTGCAAGTATAGATACTTTGGATATAGTCCTTGTTTCACTTGCCTTACTATGATCTTTTATATCATTCTCAGGTCCAACTGTCAGTGACTTGAGTCCTTTAGACTCATACTTGGGTTGCACTAGCTACAACTTGGTAGCCTCTAACTATGACTTGGGTCCTTCCCACTATAACTGTGGTTGCACTATCTGTAACACAGGTGCTTTTGGAGATTATGTGGACTTGGGAGGTGAAGTCTACTAACTTCCAATTCAATTAGGCAATGTATCAAGTTCAAAATATATAAACTTCTTGTAATCTCCAAGTTCTTTATTTCTTTCTTCTTCAATCCTTTCTACACACTCATTTATTGTAACATGTGAACTTTCTATGATTTTATGAGTAGTTAGATTCAAACTTTTTATGCTTTACTTCTTTTGGAATATCATAGGAATATGCCTTCATCACATTTGACACCAAATTCAAGTTTCATAGTTTCCTTTAAGATATACCAACTGCTACCAAATAGTTTTAGGTAACATACATTATGTTTATAGTCATACCATAGTTCATAAGGAGTTTGATTTGAGTCTTCCTTTAGCTATACCCTAGTTAAGGTATGAACTATTGTATTGATTTCTTCCTTTGAGTATTTGATTGCAATATTCTTTTCTATCATCAGGGTTATTGCACAATCCATGATATATTTATTCATTCTTTGTGCTATACCAATTTTCTATGATGTACTAGATGTAGATACTTTCATTTTGATTCATTTTCCAATGTAGAATTCATTTGAGACAAATTCTCCACCTCTATCTAACCTTTAACACTTTAGTTTCTTTCCTATTTATTTGTCAACTCTAGTTAGATACAACTTAAACTTTTGAAAATGTTTAGCCTTATCTTTCAGATACATTACTATCCTCATCATAGAATATTCATCAATAAATAGAATGAAATACTTATCTCCACTATAGCTCTCTATGCCTAGAGGTCCACAAAGTCTTCTTGAGAAGGAACCAACTCAAAGTCTTCTTGAGAATGATAGTTCTTTCTTGTGAAACTTGTCTTGCCCATCTTACCAATTTGAAAATTCTTACACATGCCCATATATAGTTTCCTTAGACTATGAACACCTCTCACTCTTCTTTTTTCTTATCTTGATCATATTAACAAAGTTCACTTGACATAATGTTTTATTCGATTACCAAGTTTCTTCTACTTAAGAAATGAAACATGAACTTTCACTCTGATCTAGGTAGAATAACTTACCTTTTGTTTGATTACCATACCCAACCAGATTTTGTTTTCCATCTAGCAACTTGGCCTTCTCACTCATGAATTTTACCTTAAATCCAATGTTATTCAACTATCCCACACTCAATAGATTATGAGTTAGTCCTTCAACCCATTAGGCTTTGTCACATCTAACTTCATTGGTTAGTGATATACAACTTTTTGCTTTTATGAAACAAGGTTCATTATTTCCAAATTTAACACTCCCACTGTCATAGTGTTCCATATATTAAAAAGTAAAATTATTGCTGGTCATATGATGATTGTTAGAAATAGATAATACTGAGATGGGGCTTGAATGAGTATTCTCAATCCTTTTACCCAAAACTGAATTTTATTAATTACTTTTCTGCATGCATTTGAAAGAGGACCAATAGTGCTAAAAATAATAATCAACTATACAAAAAGAGAAGTCATAACACCATATTTTTTTAACTAGGGAAACCCTAGTCAAGGGAAAACCCTGGTGGGGATGGAACCCACAAGATGATTGACTATATAAAGAATCTGGTTAATGACATTCACACTTTAAGGAGTCTATGAAGAATGTATAGTGTCTAGAGTCCCTGTTAGGAGACTAGGACTTGTTAGAAGCCTAAACCCATTTAGGAGTCAACCTTGTTAGGAGTTGGTAGATCATATACAAATGTGTACAAGAAGAACCCACTGCCCTAACATGCAATTATATAATAAGTTCTTCAAGAAAATTTAGATATACATACAATATTGGATTACTTGTTGTACTTTGCAAATATTTTTATTGTCAATTCTTCATACAAAGAGTGATTGTGCACATATCAATCTGCATCATATCTCACATATCAAAAATCATAACATCACATTCACTTGTCACTTGCATTTCACAACATTCACATTACTTTGCAATTACTAGTTGCACACACACCTTAACTTCGTAAATGAAGTTCTTTATCTACAGCCAACATATCAATAATTCTTCTTTAGTTAGCTCACATATCATCCTTAGAGTCAGCTCATCAAGAATTAATAATTAAAACAATTAATGAAGGTGTTTAACTCATTCTACTAACATGCTCTATTATGTATTGTATCATCATTGCATCACTATTTCCTTCATAACTTGAACTTAGTTGGTTCTACGAACATGAGCACTAGTATACATCATCAATATGATGTCATGCATCTCTAGTTAATGGAACAAAAGAATATTCCAAGGGAATATTTTGCCATCATCAAATCTATCATGCTATTGTAACACTGTCTAATACTTAGACAATTTTCCTTAATGAATAAACTTGTCTAATCTTCAAAAAAAATATGTTGCCATAAATGAAAACCATATAACTTACATTGTTTGATTGATTGGTCATATTGCCAACAATCTCACCCTTTGGCATTGATGGTAACATTATCAAAAAATTTGCTAGGTGCCAAACATGCTATGTTACCAATCAAAATAAATAACCATAACAAGGTAAAAACATTGTATCCATGTTTTGAAATGATTACATCCCTTATAACTCTGATTACAAAATTAGATTAAAGAAAAACTCGCAACTATACTTTGAAATATAACTATCAATTACACATTTCCTTATTTCTCCCCCTTACAATTACAATTTTCCATATATTTTCCCCTTTGACATCAATGCCAAAGGTGCCAAAAAAAAGAAAATATCTATCAAAATCTAATAGCTACATCAAAACTTGGAAGAACAACCACTGAAGTTAGTCATCAACTGCACAAGGAGTTTCTTCCAACTATCTTTTAGTGCATCAGATACACTAATTAGCACACATAAGACATATGTAACTTACTCTATTGCATTCAAATCCATAGTGACAAATTTTTCATATGAGGACTTTGCTGGCAAGCATTCCTCCAACTAATTTTCTAGCAATGCTATCTATGGGTTTAAGTGATCTCTCAACAGAGTGAATCTCTTTGTAACTTTTTCTTTCTATTCTTGAGTTTCCCCTATGCTATCATGAAGTGTCTGCATTATATACTCAATGGTATCTAACTTTTGATTCTATTTAAGAAAGTTGTCAGCGAGCATATGAAGGTCAATTACCTTTTCTTTGATTTGATCATAAAAAATTTAAGATGGATGTATGCCAAGTTGCACTTAGCATAAGCCTATTTTCCTTCTTCTATACTCTTTCTTAATTTCTTAATGCATACATTCAAAGTTTCTATATGATTCCTTATATTTGTACACATGGTATTAAGGAGTTTACCATCATGCTCCATTTGCACTTGAATTTTAGCCACATTTGTAAGTGTTGTGAACTCATCATCAAATTTTTTACATAGAATTGTTGTGAACTTTTAAATATTTGTAGATGTGTCAATAGGGCTTACTATCTTTTCCATTTTGTCCAGAACTAAAGTCAAAGTCTTTTCAATTGACTGGACTGATTTCTTCTTCTCATGAAATTTACTCAAGGAAGATATGAGATTTTGCACTTCATCTTCTTCATCTGATTGAACTGCTACTACTATTACCATTTTTGCTTGAGTAGGTGGTGTAGAGGGTGTTGCTGCTACAGTTGCTAAGGGCACACCTAAAGTAGTTTCTTCAATCCTAGATTTAATTTTCTTTGTAGAAGGTACATCTTCTTCCTTTGGCTCCTGATCTTCTTCTTCATCAGATGAACTGCTATAATCTGCAATATTGCCAATAATGTTGGCACCAAAATCTTTGAATGGATCCTTAGTTCTATCAACTATCACATTAATGTTATCTACATGCATAGATTCACTACCAATGGTGATATGTGGTGAATCAATGGAAATTGGTATTCCAGTTGGTTGCTCAAAACTATTAGGTGGACTGCCTATAGTAGGACTTTTTTCCTTTGTATGTGCACACTCCTTAGACTTTATAGGGCTTGCCTTGTCTAGATGCACACTCTTTTCTGACATAGGGCTTGCCTTTTCTAGCTTTGGACTCTTCTTTGGCATAGTATACATGTATGTGACTATAGCCTTTTGAGTTTCTTCATTGTGAGGAGAATGGATCTCTTTTTATTCCTTAATAGTGGTGCTATTCCTTCTAGAATTTCTGTTAACTCTTCCTCATTATTTATAGTACCTAATATTTTGACCATATTAATTCTTATTTTCTTGTCTTCCTATATCACTTCAGTTTTTCTATTTCTTAGCCTATTGTACATGTCTTTAGGTATCTAACCTCTTATACTATCAAACCTTTTATCTTTAAGAATCATATTCCTAACTACAATATTCTCTAATTGTCTTCTATTAATATTATTGTACAAATCATAGTATTTTTTTAATTGCAAAAAAAATTGTCATTAATAATTTTCATGTTGAGATTCTCTACCTTACGTTTTCATGCCTTTCTTCTTGTTGAGGTCTTTCCTTCCTGATCAACTAGCTTTCCTGGTCAGTCACTACTGTCTTCTTTATATTCAGAAGAACTAATCTGCAAGGTTCTTCTTTTGTTGCTTGGACCACTTGTACTCTTCTTAACTATCTTCTTAGGAGAGGTTTTGGTCTTTTCAAGTCTTTTAGACTTCCTTGGTTTTGGTGCTTCATCAATCTTCACTATATTCTTTGGAGGTTGTTGTTTCACAACTGCTACATATGGCACAGTAGTTGCTTGCACATTTGTCTAGCCACCTGTGACCTCTTCAATAGGTCTAGCCATTGCAATAGGTATAGGGGCTCAATAGATCAGATTGACCACTGACCTTTGTTTCCATGCCTATCCCTTTTGCTTCATCAAATTCCTTTCTTGTCATTATTGATTCCTTCAAACTAGAATCAATCACTTTTTCTACCTTCTTCTTGGAGACCTGTATTATTTTACTTGTCTTAACTTCTCTCAACTTTTCAATATATGTCCCCTATCTAAGACATTCATAATTATCCTCTGTGTGTAGGATTATCTACATATCCATAAATTAATTTTGCACTTTTCTCATAACCGATAGGTTCAACAAACTTTATTCAAGGAACTAAAACCTCCATATAAGTGAAATATACTTCAACCATGAACCACAATTCATCTTTATACTGTTCCACTAGCACAGGAGGTATCCTATACCTTTGCTTCATTTCAACTTGGAAGGATTTCATTATATTGTCAATATCACTATCTCTAACTATTTTAGGCTTGGCTCTGTATGCATGAGTGATTGTTTTCATTGCGCACTCACTTCCATCCCAACTTATGATACCTAGAAACTTCTTAGTTGAGTAGAAGAATATGTGAGTTAGTAAGGATTCAAACCTAAAGATGATGCTCCTAGAATTCTTGGTTCTTAATATATTTGATGTAGAAGCATCCTAGGTTGTCTTGTTATCCTTCTCATTCTTTTTTATTATGCATGTTGATTTCAATTTACTCTAGCACATAGTTGGTGTTGAGTTACTGTAGCACTTAGTTGGTGCTAAGTTATTATAGCAATTGGTGTTGAGTTATTGTAGCACTTAGTTGGTGCTGAGGTACTGTAGTAATTTAGTTCTAACTAAGTGTTCCTTCATGTGCTAAGTTACCCAGTGCATGCCAAGTGACTCTTCATGTTTTGAGTTACCTAGTGTATGATGAGTGACCCTTCATGTGCCAATTTTTCTTGTTTATGCTAAGTGTCAGTATTTGGATGTGATTTCTATGAGCCAACTTGCAAGATTTATTTTGATCAAGATATATATGTGGAGATATTTTCTTGCTATGCGTCCAAACCATTGTGGGTCAGCCTTCTTCCTATGTAATGTTCTAGAATGATCTATAAATCATGCTGGCAAGTATATATAGATTGTTTAGGCATAGAGTTAGGCAATTTTTTTTGGGAAGAGGATTGGGGAGCATAACAAAAAAGTGTGAATTTTCTATTGGATCTTTGAATGTGAATGTATTTATATTTGGCCATAGCTCAAAATGCCTTAAAGCTAGGCATGCATGAAGATATTTTAATGAATCAATAAAAGTATTTCACTCATTTTCCTCCTTTGATTGTTGTTCTCTGTGTTTGCTTCCATTATATTAACTCTTGTAGGGTAGTTTGGACAGCTAGGTGAACCTTTGGCCCTAGTTTTCCCTATCCTTTCCTGTGTCAGGTGGTATCAGAGCTTGAAGTTCATCCTTATGGAGATTGGATCATGTTGAACCCTAATTTAGATTTGGTTGTAGGGTGGCAGATCTATGAATTTGACCTATAACTTGCAGAAGGTAACGATCTTGCATGAACCTAATTTGTAAAAATGGTTCATGGTAGAGGGAATACTAATAATGCCATATTGGATTAGTTGAGACAAATTTGCAGACAAATTAGATGTTGTGGAGACATCCTAGAGGAAATGAGTACATTTTGATGATGTAAGTGATGATGAAGAAATAGTACCAAACCATAATCCAAAACCTAAAGAAGATCAAGATGAGGAAATATTGTTGCAAGTGTTGTGTAGAGAAGATTCAAAGCTTGTTGTAGAAGTCATTCCTTATGATGAAAAATTGGATACCAATGTTGTGTTGGATTTAATCTTAGATATGGAGAAGTTCCTTCAGTATGAAACCACTCCTAATAATAGAAAGGTGAAGATTGTAGTCACTAGGTTGAAAGGAAATGCATCACTACTATGGGAGCATTCGCAAACTAATAGGAAAAGGAGAGGAAAGGAGAAGATTATAACTTGGCCAAAGATGGTGAACAAGGTAAAGATCAAATTCCTTGCTACTGATTACCAATTTAGCATGTTGAGAAAGATGCAAAATTTGAAACAAAAGGACATGACTGTAAAAGAGTATACTGAGGAATTTTATAGATTGGACATCAAATCTGGACATGTGGATGATGATGTTGAGAAAATTGGAAGTACATAAATGGATTGAGATCTAGAATTCAAGATGAAATAAGTTTTGTGAAGTTGGAAAGTGTTGAAGAAGCATATCAATATGCCTTGAAATCTGAGTAGATCTTAGTAAAGAAGCATGTACAATGACAAAGAGGTAGAGGTGGTAGATTCTAGAGAGGTAGAGGTAGATCTGATGGTGAAGGTGGTAGATTTGAAAGTTTTGTGTAGGATAAAGGAAAATTTGAATGGAAGAATGACAAAAAAGGCAAGACTGAATGGAAAAGTGTCAATTCTTATTCTAGAGGTGGATTTCATGGTAATTGTTTCAAATGTGTTAAAGAGGGACATAGATCTTTTGAATGTAGATCCTTTGAAATTGGACAAGGTAACAAAAATACTATGATTCAAGGAGATGATGAGGGTTAATCAAGTGGACCTGAGGTTGGAGAAAATATGATGGTGAGAAGAACCTTATGCAATAAGGAAAGTGATGAGGAACCTATTTTAACGAGAAGTATTTTCAAGACAAGATGTTAGATGGCTAGAAAATGCTTCAAATTGACCATTGAAAGTGGAAGTTCTACAAATTTGGCATTAGAGGAGCTGGTTGCAAAGTTGCAATTGTAGAAGTTGAAGCATCCTAAACCCTAGCATGTTTCATGGATCAAAACTGAGCATAAGATATTGGTAAGTGAGCAATACCTTATGAAGTTAAAGATTGGACATTACTTTGATGATGTTTTGTGTGATATTATGCCTATGGATTGTTTTTGTATTTTGTTGGGTAGACCTTGGCAATATGATAGATATGTTATGCATGATGGAAGATTGAATCAATATACTCTTTGGCTAAATGGGAAGAAGGAAATATTGTTTCCTTTGATTGAAATTCTAGATGAGGTTAGTTGTACTACAATAAAATTTTGCATGGTTAATATGAAACAATTTGAAAAGGAAATGAAAAGGAATCAAGTCTATTTTTCCATAGTTCCTAGAGGACCGAGTGTTAGTAGTAATGACTAAACAACAAAAGCTAATAATGATCGAGTGATAGTGGATAGTGATAGCTAAGTACTAGTAGAAATTACAAAATGTTGAACGAGTATAAGGATATTGTTGCTGAGTATATTCTTGATGGTTTACTGCCAATGAGAAGTATAAGTCATTATATGGATTTGATTCCTAGAGCTAGTTTGCCAAATAGAGCACAATATAGATTTGCACCTGTAGAGAATGAAGAACTTAATAGACAAGTGCATGAGTTATTGTAGAAAGGTTTGATCAAAGAAATCTTGAGTCCATGTGTTGTACCTATTGTATTAGCACCTTAAAAGAATGGAGAATGGAGAATGTGTATTGATTCTAGAGCTATTAACAAGATAACAGTGAAATATAGGTTTCCTATGCCAAGGATGGATGACACAATGGATTGTTGGAGTGAAGAAAAGTATTTTACCAAGATTGATTTGAAGAGTGGCTATCATCAGATCATAATTAGAGAAGGTGATGAATAGAACACTGCTTTAAAAAAAAGGATGGTTTCTATGAATGGTTGGTTATGACTTTTGGTTTGACTAATGTACCTATTACTTTCATGAGCTTGATGAATGAAGTTCTGAAAAGATTTTTGGGTAAGTTTGTGATTGTTTATTTGGATGATATTATGATATTCAATAAAACTAAGGAAGAAAATCTTGAGAATATTAGACAAGTATTGCAAAGGTTGAAAGTGATTAGTCTGAAAAAGTGTTCTTTTATGCAAGAGGAGATTATTTACTTGGGATTTGTGATTTTAGTTGATGGATTGAACATGGATCCAGATAAGGTTAAAGCAATTTTGGAATGGCCTATACCTAAGAATGTGGCTGAGGTAAGATTATTTCATGGTTTGACTAGTTTTTGCAGAAAGTTTGTAAAGAATTTCACTATTGTTTGTATTGCCATGATTGAGACAATGAGAGGAGATAAAAAGGAATTCAAGTGGACAGATGGAGCTGATAAGCGTTTTGATACTTTGAAACAAAAGGTTGCTAAATTACCTATATTGGCTTTGCCTAATTTTAAAAAAGTATTTCAAGTTGAATGTGATGCAAGTGGTAGTGCAATAGGAGCTATATTATGTTAAAAAGGTAAACATATTACTTTCTTTAGTGAAAAGTGGAATGATGCTAAAAAGAAGTATTTTGTGCATGATCAAGAGTTTTATGCTAGTGTTCAAGCATTGAAGAAGTGGAGATACTATTTGATTCCTAAGCAGTTTCTATTCTATACTGATCATAAAACTTTACAATGCTTTGTAACTCAACATAAATTGAATCAAAGACATATGAAGTGGGTTGAGTACTTGTATAGTTTCACATTTGTTATTAAACATAAGAGTGGAGTTACTAATATATTTTTTGATGCATTGAGTAGAAGATGTTATTTTTTGACTCAAATGAAGGTTGAGATTCTTGGTTTTGATGAAATGAAAGAGTTGTATTATGTTGATCGTAATTTTTTTGAGGTGTGGAGAGAGTGTAGAGCACCAATAATGATAGATAACATAAGTATGATGAATATTTCCTTCAAGAAGTTATATTGTTCAAAGGCATTCAGTTGTATATTCCTAGAAATTCTATGAGGTTGAATCTGATTAAGGAGAAGCACAGTGGTAGATTGGTTGGACATTTTGGTATTGATAAGACATGGAGTTTGCTGAAAGAGAAGTATTATTGGCAACAAATGTATAACGATGTTTAGAAAGTTGTAAGGAGTTGGGGATTTTGTCAAATTGCAAAAGGATTAAGTCAAAATATTTGTTTGTATAGACCTATTACTATTCTTGAGAAACTTTGGAGTGATATTAGTATGGATTTTGTTTTTGGATTACCTAAGACACTAAATGGGTATGATTACATATTTTTTGTAGTGGACAGATTTTTGAAGATGGTTCATTTCATACCATGTAAGAAGACATTAGATGCTGAGAACGTTGTTAAACTTTTCTTTAAAGAGATTGTGAGATTGTATGGATTATGAAGAAGTATTATTTTTGACAAAGATAGTAAGTTTGTTGGTTATTTTTGGAAGACTTTGTGGAAGAAGATTGGAACCAAATTGAAGTTTAGTTCTACATTCCATCCATAGACTAATAGACAAACATAGGTTGTGAATAGAAGCTTAGGTAATTTGTTTAGATGTATAGTTGGGAATAAGCCAAGTAATTGGGAGATGATATTTGCAAAAGTTGAATTTCCATATAATAATTCTATGAATAGGAGTATAAGGAAAACACCTTTTGAGATTGTTACTGGAATGAAACCTAGAGGAGTATCAAATTTGTGAGATGTTTCTAGTGAAGAAAAGAGAAGCACTACAGGTGTTGCTAGTGAAGAAAAGAGAAGTGTTGTAGGAGAAGAATTTTATGATTTTATGGAGTCTTTTTGCATAAGGAAGTGAAATTGAGGTTGGACCAAGGTAATCAGAAGTATAAGGACAATGCTGATAAGTCTAGAATACATCATAATTTTGAAGTTAGTGATGAGGTGATGGTTCATTTAAAGAAAGGAAGATTTCCTATTAAAACTTATAGTAAGCTAAAGATGAAGAAATTTAGACCTTGTAAGATTTTGAAGAAGTATGACAATGGTAATGCTTATAAAGTTGAGTTACCTGATGACATGTATATATCTCCTATATTAAATATTGCTAATTTGTATAAGTATCATGATTCAAATGATGGATCTATTGTATTAAAAGATTATCCTTAGAAGAAGATTGAATAAATTGAATATATATTGGATCAAAGAGTTAGCAAGAGCACAAGAGGAAAAGATTACTATGAATATTTGGCAAAGTGGAAGAAAAGGCCTATTGAAGATGCTTCATGGATTTCTCAATTTGAGTTGGATTCAACTCAAATTGTGACATCTTAATGTTTTAGAAGAATCATTTCTTTCAACCCTAGTAGTCTAATTTAGGAATATCCTAGGTTGACTTTTTATCATGCTCATTTTTGTTCATTTTGCATGTTGATGTTGAGTTGCCATAGCATTTAGTTGGTGCCAAGTTACTGTAGCACTTAGTTGGTGCTGAGTTATTGTAGCACTTAGTCAGTGTTGGGTTTCTATTGCAATCTAGTGTTGACCAAGTCTTCCTTCATGTGTGAAGTTACCTAGTGTATGCCAAGTGACTCTTCATGTGTCGAGTTACTCAATGTATTTTGATTGACCCTTCATGTGCCGAGTTTTCTTGTTTATGCTGAGTGCCAACATTTGGATGTGATTTCTATGAGATGACTTGTGAGATTTATTTTGATAGTAGTATTTATGTTAAGATATTTTCTTGGGGTGTGTGCATACCATTTTTGGGTTGGCATTCATCTTATGTAATGTTATTGACTAATTTGTAAGCCATTTTGGCAAGTATATATAGAGTGTTTAAGCTTAGTGTTAGGTAATTTTTTTTTGGAAAGAGTATTGGGGAGAAAAAATGGAAAGTGAAAGTTTGTTATTGGATTTTTAAATGTAAATTTATTTATATTTGGTTGTAACCTAGAAGGCCTTACAACTAGGCATTTATGAAGATACTTTGATGAATCAATAAAAGTATTTCACTCTTGTTCCTCCTTTGATTGTTGTTCTTTGTTTTTGCTTCCATTCTGTTAACTCTTGCAGGGTGGTTTGTATAGCTAGGTGAGCCTTTGGCCCTAGTTTTCCCTATCCTTGCCTATATCAATATTATCCAACAATTTTGTTTAGATAATGTTGCATAGATTAACATCTTCGCCTTTTAATGTTAAGTAAGTTGCATGAAAGAATTTTGTAGGTACTGAATCTATCCTAGATCCATGATTGAATTTGTATCTAAAAATTTTTCAAATCAGTCTTAGTCCATCATTTTGAATGCCTTTGACCTTCAAGTTTTTGTCAAAAAATGCGTTGAGATTTGTCTCAACTATCTTGTGCACATTCTTAATGTTCGCTACATTGCAGCCTTGATTGTTTAAATCTGTGACCTTGTGAATTAGATAATTATCAATACATATGATAGAATCTTCCAACCATAGAAGATCATCATGTAATCTCGTTAGACTTATCCTTTTCCATTCATGATTGTTGAAGTCCATGTAGAACATATGCTTAACTAGGTTAAGTTTCTCTAGGTGTCCATGCTCTAGTTGTAATGACAAATCATTTTTGCACATTTTCTCCAATTCCTTATGAATTTCTATATCATCTATGCCTTCAATTTTGTAATGAATATAACGTCTTATATCCTCGACACGAAGAGCTTTTTTTGAAACTTGCAAAAATACTCCAATAGGGTCATCAAGCAAAGAAACAAATGGGTCTTACTTGAAATTGTATCTAGGTGTACTGCTCACATTAAAAATTTCTTGTCTTGCCATTTCAAAAACAATATGCTCAACAAATTTAGAAAATACCTTAATTTTGCATATTAGGGTTTCTAGTGAGTCCACATGTCTGTAGACCTCTTTAACTCTTCAAATCTTGCTTCAATCTTGCACTTAGAATTTGCACAAACAAATGATGTTTGCAAATCAATTTGTGTCCTTTAAATCTTTTAGAATATTTACTTCACATTAAATGCACATCTACCACTAGTTCAGTATATTGTCTCTATATAACAAAGAGGTTGAGATTATTGTATAACATTATCCAGACCATATTAAACAATGCACAATTTATTGTAGGCTTCTCTTAATTTCTAGTACGAGTATGTGTAGGATCATGGTGTGCTTAAAAGTGGCGATTTGAAAAATCTGTAGTTTTGAAATATCTCAAACCATTTCAAAATCTATTCCACCTTTTTTCCCACCCACCCTAATACTAAATGAAAACAATTAATATCTTTATAAGGTCTACTATTTTTTTGATACCAAACCTATATGGTCAACTTTTAAAACATCTTAAAAATGTACTTTTGGCCTATTTTTATGTGATTTTTTCTTCAAACATGTAGTTGACGATTTTTTTTTACCAAAATTTGATGAAATGAAAATGGTTTATTAAGAATGTTATTATCTTTCCATAAATGTAAGATATGTCAAATTATGAGTTTAGTAAGTAATTATTAGTTATTTTCTAATGGAGTTATGTATAAACTACTAACTGACATGCTACTTGAAAAACAACTATAACTTCCAAATGATACAACATTTTATAAATCCAAAAGATTCATCGCATTCTATGTTTCTTCTACTATAAGGAAAATAAATGAAAAGAGTTTTCAATTAGTTAAGGTGGTCAGACACGAGAATTTTTTATTCCAAAAGTACTAAAGTCAAAAATTAATTAATTATTATTTATTTATAATAAAAATACCCAAAAATATATGTCACATCTAGACATGAGTCTACTACTTATATATAGAATATTATTAATAAATATTATCATTTGATTTTGATTAAAGTGGTCAAACATACGTCTACTTCTTATTTTTGTTCTAATTTTTTTGTAATATTGCATTAAAATTCTAAATTTTGACCAATCAATATTTATTTTTTTAAGATAAGTCCTAATAGTTCAGAAACTAGATTCATTTATCTCAACTTTTTGATATAAAGGTAATAACAAGTAGAAAATTGCATGTCATGTTGACATAACCCTGATTTTCTAATTTTTTATTGCCACTTAAGGGCATAGTTTGGTTGACCATTATCTTTCACATAACCATACATACTATCAACTATGCAACCTATAATATTCTATTTAACATCAGTTATCAATAATTGATGCTATATTCCACTAAGAGTGCTTAATTCTTGTAGGAGGAGTCATAAACAATAAATAACTTTACTATCTTATTAGGTACATCTTCTAGAACTATATGAGAACTTCTTGGTTCCTTTGAATTTACAAATAATTCCTTTAACTTTTTTGTCTACTCCATTTCTTTCTCTAAATTGTCATCATTTCTTCTATTGTTCCTTCTATAATTTTTATTCCTATTTAAGTTTCTTCTATCCATTCTAGAGAACTTTATTTTGTGTCCATACTTATTACATAATTGGCATATAGGTACATTCCTTCTTTACTCATTCTACTATTCATTAGGTGCTCTGCAATTCCTTGCAACATGTCCAAGATTGTTGCATCTGTATAAAAAATTGTATTCTTTCTCGACTTTCATTGCTGTGAGATCTTCTATTTCCTGCATGGTTAGTATTCCTAAACATTCTACTATTTGCATTATTACTATCAAATTTAGGTTTCTTACAATCTATTGCATAATGTCTATATCCATGACAACTATGACAATAAAAAATTGTAATAAGTTTGAAAGAATTACCTTTACAATCATCTTCAGTGTGTTCAAGTTCATCACACTAAGCATGAGTTTCCTTTCTTTTATTGACCTCATCTTGATTAGATTATTTATCTTTCTTAGAGTAAGTAACATTCTATTTGTTTTTAGATGTATCATCTATTTTTCATGGGTCCTTCTTGACTTTAGGACTATTATTTTTTTTAATCTCAATAGATTTCTTGGTGGATTGTCTAAGAAGGAATCCAACTTTAGTGTTGTCATAATTTGGTCTTTCTATAGATATTTGTTCTTCAATATTTTTCACTACTCCTATATAATTTCTCAAGTTTTTGTTTGGTTTGTACCAACTCACCTTTCATAATAGTGTTGTGTTTTTGTAATTTTGCATGCTCTAACTTGATAGATTCCTATTTAGATGTTACCTTGCTTGAATAGGATCTTAGATTTGCCTTAACATCTTTTATTTCAGAGTCATTCTTTCCAACATTTTTCTTAAGATTTAGCTTGAGTTCAACTATCTTTAATTCATGTTTTAGGATCTCATTTTCTTTCTTTAAATCTTCAATATTATCATCACTAGTTTTCTCGCTAGGTCCTTTTACTTTAGGTCATCTATATTGTCTTTTAATTCACTAATGTAAGCTTTTACATCTATGTATCTATCTTTAAGGCCATCTCTTTCATCGATAAGGAGATCAATTTGTTTAATTTACTCTTCAAGATTCTTCTTCAATTGTTCCATAGCCATAGGGATCTTATTCAAGTTGTTAAGCCTCTTCAAAATAAGTAGGATCTAATACCAATTGTTAGAAATAGATAATACTGAGAGGTAGGGTGAATCAGTATTCACAATCTTTTTACCCACAACTAAATTTTATTAATTACTTTTTCACATGCATAAGAAAGAAATCCAATATTGCTAAAAAAAAGTAAACAACCATATAAGAAGAGAACTCATAACACCATATTTTTTTAACTAGGGAAACCTTGGCCAAGGAAAAACCTAGTGGGGATGGAACCCACAAGATGATTCACTATATAAAATTTTTTGTTAAGGATCTTTACCCTGTTAGGAGTCTATGAAGAATGTATAGTGTCTCGAGTTCCTACTAGGAGAATAGGACTTATTATAATCTTAAACCCTATAAGGAGTTGGTAGATCATATACAAATGTGTGCAAGAAGATCCCACTACCCTATAATATAACTATATAATAAGTTCTTCAATAAAATGCATATGCATACAATACTGTATTAATTGTTGTACTTCAAAAATCCTTTGACTATCAATTCTTCATACAAGGAGTGACCATGCAAATATAAATTTGCATCATATCTCACATATCACAAACCATAACATCACATTCATTTTTCACTTTCATTTCACAACATTCACATTACTTCACAATTACTAGCTACACATACAATTAAACTTTGGAAATGAAGTTCTTTATTTATACCAAGCATATCAATATTTCTTCCTTAGCTCACATATCATCCTTGGAGTTGGATCTACACTATATCATCACTGGATCACTATTTCCTTCATAACTTGAACTTAGTTGGTTGTGTAGACATGTGTACTGGTATACATCATCAATATGGCATCATGCATCTCTTGTTAATTGTACAAAATAATATTGTAAGGAAATATTTTTCTATGATCAAATCTATCATGCTGTTGTAACACTATCTAATACTTAGACAATTTTTCTTCATGAATAATCATGACTAATCTATAAAACAAATATATTGTCATAAATGACAACCATATAACTTACCTTATCTAATTGACTAGTCATATTTCCAACAATGAGAACATGAGAAATAAGTACCATCTTATCATCTTCATTATTTGATTAATCTTTTACAGCAATATAAACCATCTCACCATCATCACTACTATTAGAATATTTAGCCATGAAACAAGACTTCTTACCTTTATCCTTGTAGTTTCTAAAATTCCTCTTGCCTTTTCACTTGATTCTTTTCTTTTCTTCTTTTCCTTCTTTTTTTAGATACCATGCAACAATGTGACCAAATTCTTCACACGAAAAATAGATTAGAAGATTTTTTCTTTGCAACATCCTTTGCCTTTGGGATATCTTCTTGTAATCATATCTTCAATGATTTCAAGATCACTATTAGAACTATCTTCTTCTTCACTATTAGATTGTTTTCCTTTATATATTCCACCTTTATTTATGAGTGAAAGCTTAGCTTGAAATGTAGACTCAATGTCTCTAGAGTTAGGAGCATATTTGTCATAGTTGTCCATTTCAAAAGTTGTAGGCCTTCCCACTAGTGCATCCAAAGTTATGTTATTCTTGATATCACATCTAATTTCTTGAATAACTAATAGAATAATTGCATTGATAGGAAGAAGAGTTTTGAGTACCTTGTTGATGACTATGAAATCATCAACTTTTCCACCAGAGACTCTAATTTCATTGACACTAGCTTTAATTCATTTACTATATTTCACAATATTTTCATCCTCTCTCATCTTCAACTAATCAAACTGACCTGTTAAGCTTTATTCATTGGCTCTTCTCATAGTATTGTTACTACCATAGATATCTCTCAACTTAACTCACATTTTATGAGTAGTAGTACAAACTTTGACCTCATGAAATTCAACATAATTTAGAGTAGATGCAATATCAATCAGTATAATGGTATGCTCCTTCTTTTGAGAAATCTCCTCCACAATCAAAGTTGTAATAGGAGCTTTATTCTAGTTATTCAAATATTTTAGACCTAAATCACTAATGGGTTCCAAATGTAGCTTCACAAGTTCTTTCCATGCCTTAGAGTTATATTTGTTCAAATTGAAAATTCCTCTTTTGTGTGATGTCTTGATCTTTAGCTCAGGTCCATGAAACCTTCTTTGCAAGCATAAAATGTTCTGATACCAATTATTGGAAATATAAGTGAAGTAACTAAGAGGGGATAGGTGAATTAGTCACTACAAAAAGTAAATCTAGGTGATTCCTTCAATGTCAATATAAATAAAATCATAAACTCTACTTATATTGGATTATTACTATAACTCAGATAACACACATGCACTTAGTTAACACTACCAATATCCTATAACTTGGATAGAACTATAATATCAAATATAATGTAGTAAAAATTGTACATGCATAAGTTAAGATTTTAAGTGTGATTAACCATAATTTACATAGTTGCATATACATAAAAGGAATAGCATGAACACAAGTGATACCACGATTTCACGTAGGAACCCATTTTGGGAAAAACTACTAATTGCAACTTACTCTTGTTAAGTGAGCAATGTTAGGAGCCAACCTTGTTAAAGGTTACAAAAAAACTATTAGGTGTGTCCCTATTAAAGCATTTAATCACCTTGTTAGGAGTGGTCTTGTTAGAGGTCTTTAAACACTTCAATCTAGAAATGCCACCTTGTTAGAGAATTTCCAAATAGCTATTAGGCTAACTCTCTTAAGATATTTGATTCATTGCTACAATGGTTAGAGAGTAAAAATGATATGACCTGAATGCTTATGCAACTATATTTCTAATTTTTGATCTCAACTCTATATCGAATACTTGATCCTTCCTAATCAAATTAATCTTTACAACCCAACAAGGATATTTTTCTTATCCTTCCAATTCTCTTCCTCTAAGAATCTTCTTCTCCTTCACACATCCCCTTCCACATTTGCTCTTGGACTTGATCTCATACTTATATCATAGACATTGTCAAGTCAGTTTGAATATAACTTATATTAATAAGTTTGCATCTCTTTAGTTAGTTCAAACGAAAAAACAAATCTATTAAACTCGATATGCCAAAATAAGAAAATAATTTTTCATCCAACCTAGCTCAATAGAAACTAACACTAAAATTATTTTATTGTGTTAACCAAATGAATTTGGTTAACATTGTAACTTTGTAAACTTCCTTTGGTAACCGAGTGAGCTTAGTTAACATTGGGTCTATGCCAACTATCCTTTTTTAACCGAGTGAGCTTTTTTAAGACTAAAATTCTAAAAATTTATCTTTGGTTCCCTATTGAACATGGTAAAAACTATCTTATGAACTTGCTAAACATTGGAATGCTTGGCAGAAATAGGAAACTATCTTCATCAGTACAGTGAGCTCAACATAGATTGACTGGTAATCATATGACATTTTGTGTAACATCAAAGATAATATACAATTCATCAACTCTTTTCAATAGCATGTTCATGAATAAATATGGAGCCAATGGTTTTATTGTGTTGATTTTATTGTGCAATCTTTTAGTTCTAGTGTTTTCCTTATGTTAACGACTTCTATTGATGTACCGAATTGGAGAAAAGATCACCTATTGCTCCTAAATAGCTTATTGTGTTGCATGAGCATACTTTCTATGACCTTGTGATTTGGTGAGAGGTGAAACATATTTTTCTTATGATTGAGGTTCAATTGAGGTAGCATTGCTCCTATTTTCATTAGTTTCCTACATGATCTTTTCAACAATTTAAATCACAGACATGTTGCCATCGTGGTTTATGTCCTTTAGGAATTTCTCTTTCAAGTTATTTTATTTAATCTCTCATTACCTTATCTTTGTTATTTTCTTTTCTAACACTTGGTTAAAATATGAATTCATATAGTTGCATTGCTAAATTGCATTAATTATAAAACATAAAATACCAAAAAATATATCTCTTTTGTGGTTATTTTTCAAAACAACAGATCACATATCTTATCTAAAATTTATTTGAACCAACAAATTCTTCCTCATGAACATACATATTTATATTTAATTGAGAGGATTCTTGTAGGTTGCAAGATCACCTAGAACATTGGAGTTGATTCTAGATTATCTTTTCAGGAGAGGAGTTTGAAAGAATGCCTTTGGTTAAGCTTCATGCAAAATGATAGATCAACAAAAGTTGTGTTAGAAGGAGATCCTCATACCATTCATAATAGAAAAAAAACTCACTGTTTTGAAATTCTAAAGTTTTTGGAAGTTTAGAAATTTTTATGTCTAACACTGTCAAAAGTTGCACAGGTACACAAGGTGCATAGTTTTGAGAAAGTATGCTTCTACAAAAGTGCCATTTTCTCTAGAATTGATGTAAGATGAATGATCCTAATCCATCATCTTTGTTTCAATGAGTTTTAAAATCTTTAGATAGTGAGCCGAGGTTCTTAGAACTCGATCATTTTTGTAAGCCTCACAGTGATAAATGAATTTCTAGAATTCCACCATTTCCATTCCGAATTTCATCATCTTCAATTCCACCTCTGAAAAAAACTCCACCCTTTGTCCCACCAAATCCTCCACTAATTTCCATCTTTTCAAACATGTTAGATTCACCAATTAACTTGTAAGGTGCACTTAATGACTTTTCCAAGAATCCAAAGAAATTCTTCCCATGGTACATATATTGATAAACACAAATAGTTAAGGACCATATCAATGTTTTTAAAGAAATATGTGATCAAAAGAAAGATCAACAAAAGAATGTGGTCCTTTATTTACTCCCATACTCATTGGGTGAATTTGAATTTAACTAGTACGTGAATTTTCTACCATGATCTATCTAGAATTGAGTCACCTTTGAAAAAGTGTTGAACAATTCAAAATATTTGTCAACACGATTATGATACATCATTAGTTCATATAAATAAATAAAAATCCAATGGAGACCATTTAAAATTTCAATCATCACTTTCATACGGCTTTCCACAAGTTTGAAACACCCTATACTATAATGGTTGGAGCTATAATTTACATTTATCTTAATTCTATTGACCATCTCATGGCTATCTTTCTATGAAGACTACCTACTATAAAAATTGACACATTAGAAAAGGTCTTTGATGAAGAAATTACCTTTACCAAGTAAGCCAATCATAATGGAGGAAGATTGATAGTTCTAGCTCTAGTGACTATAATGATACCAACATATTCTGCTAGAACACCACTGATGCCTAGTTAATTCATTCCAATGAATCTAGTCCCGCTACAATAGGAACCAATTGTATCAATTATAGCCATAACATAAATAGGATATAAACCTCCAAAATCTACTTTCATTGAACAAAAGGCAGTAACTTCAATTGAAAGAGAAAGTAAGGCCACATATGAGATTGGTTAAATGAAGAAAACTATATCTCAAATCACCAACAAGATAACCCATTTTAGGTTATCGCAATGGGAAAAAAAAAATTCAAAGAACAAATAGAACCCCTCACAACAATAATTTCAATAGTAGAAATAATATTGTAGGAAATAACAACACAGGGAATAATTACTATCCTCCTAATCACAACAATGGATTCAAAAGGTAGAGTCGATAATGGAATCATCCTTGTTGATAATAATAAGAACACTTAGTTTGTATAAAGAAATCAATATAATAATAGACTAAATGTACCTAATGATGGTGACTCATATTTAAATGGAAATCAAAAGATGAACAAGAATTCAAAAGGCAATAATGTTGAGTCTTCTTTGTAGATTCTATGATTTTAGAATCCTATGATTCTTCATAGAATTTTGGAATGGAGCAGCCAACTAGTGAAGAATTCACTTTTTTGTTTAGTCAAGAATCAGATCCTCAACTAGAGGAGATAGTAGCCTTTCAAAATGACAATCAAAATACTTACAATTTTCATAATTGAAGGGAACCTATGGCTAATGGGATTCCTCATGCCCTACATCCATCACCTCCTAATCTAAGAGCTAATAAGAATCTGACACTTAATAGAGCACTCTAATTTGGGAAACAAAATCCAAATCAATGGAAGCTGGCTACAATCTTGATGAATCCTACATGTACAACTAAAAAATACAATGAAATGAAATATATAAATAGAACCAAGGCTAATATGCCCATTTTTAATATGCTAAGAAATTGTCCTAATCAAGGGGAAGCAGTGTTGAGGACTCTTGATCATGTAAAGGAACTACCTAATGTAAACATAGTCTCTCAAAAGATAACATTACAAAAATTCAATACTTTTGAGGAAATTCCTACCATGTATAAAGACAAGGATGAAGTGCCTCCTTTCTTGCTTCGTCTCAAAATTTTTGGAAACAACCTGCACAATTGTCTTATAGATTCAGGAGCTTCTTGCAATGTCATGCCATTTATGGATTATTGCTAAGTAGATAATGGACAAAGTTCTTGAAATGATGGTTTATGACTTATTTTCCTAAACTATGGTTATGTTGAAGGGACTAAATAATTAGATCAAGACTGATGTTGAGCCAACACTATAAAGATAATGATCATAGAATACAATCTATCAAATGAGGTAGCATTTTTTCAAGTTGAGCTAGGCTCCTACAATGTGATGTATCTTGACATAAATGTAGCTAAAAAGAAAAACCATCTAAATAAAGAATATATGTTCGCTACTCAATAAAAAGAACCCATCTCTCAGTTTGTAGGGAGTATTGTTGCAAAATTACAATGCTTAGGAGAGGAAGCATACCCATATATTTTTCTTCTTCTAGGATTATGTAGATTACATGAAGTTTGTCATTTGAAATTTTAATGTTGACATTATTAGGAAGAAGTCACTAGGATAGTCACTCAGATATTGGAATGAAAAACTTACCAAATACCAAATGAGGTACAGAAACAAAGTTCAAGTTCTACAAGCATGTCTAAATTGGTTGAGATTTATGAAGAAGAAAAAGAGAATTCCAATGCATCATATAGTGACACTTCTTTAGATGGTGGCGGTCTGTCTAATCCTCCACTTGGTACGATCAAAGCCTAAAGGAGAAGAGATTTTGTAAAAGGTCAAGGTTGGACCTTAGTAGTCATTCATTCAAAACCTAAAATTGATAAGATCATCAAATTAATTAGGGACATTCAAAGTTAAAAAGAGAAACAAATGGACCCTATATCATAGATAAACTATGGAAACTCACCAAGTCCACCACATGAGAGATTACAATGGGTACTAGAGAAACAATCCATCAAGACTTAGGTGAAGTAAAAATGATCTACAAACAAGCATAAGACAAGAAAGCCCAAAGAACAACCAATCTAGATGCTTAGGTTTGACATTATAAATGCAAATTAGGGGCCATCATAGGTATTGAGCTAATTAATTCCAAAGGTTGGTCTTTCATGCAACATATCATTTAAAATTTAGATGTACTATGAATGTTGCATGGTATGAAGCATTGATTTTGTAGACTCCTCTTTGCATTGGAGAAAGATAATAAAGCTCTCATAATTGAAGGAGACTCTTAGTTAGTCATTAGGTAGGTGAAATCAGTCTACTAATTATAGGAGACTACTTGCATACTGGTAAAGTTTTTTGTACTTTTCCAAATATTTTGAGCCCTTGAACATAAGATCCATTGACCCAAGTAAGAACAACATGATATCAGATGCCCTTTCCATTTAAATAAGTTCATTACAACCCATTGAAAAGAAAAAGAAAAAGATGTTTTTAGTTAAAATGGTTGCTTCCCCATCTATTCAAGATAAGATTATGAACTTACAATTCTTCCAAGACAATCATCATATTCTTTATTTTATCATTTCAAGGGACATGATATTGATGATACTCTCAATGAAAAGCCTAAAGAAGTTGAGCTAGAGGATGAAGATGGAATTATAAATTTGAAGATGAATGCTATTCTTAAGGGGATGGTAGAGCTAGAATGTCTCTTTGATCAAGATGAATTAGAATGTAGCAAAAAGAATGTTCAAGAAAAAGGGGTTGAAGAATGTGATTCATATAATCTAGGTACAAAAGATAATCAAAAGATTATGAGAATTGGAAAAGCTTGTAACCTTAAAGAATGAGAAAGTATGTTTATATTGCTAACATAGTACAAAGATGTCATAGCATAGAGATATGACAAGCTCAAGACCTATTATCCTAAGATCATCACTCATGACATTCCATTGAAACCTAATGCCAAGCCCTTTCATTAGAGACAAAGACTATTGATTCCTGTAGTTGACCCTTTCATATGAAAGAAGTACAAAAGTTACTTGATCCTAAAATTACCTTCCCAATTTGACATTATACACGGGTTGCTAACTTCTTCCTAGTAAGGAAAAAGACTACAAAATAATGTTCTAGATAGATATTCTAGACATAATCAAGTTATGGTAATGAAGAAGATGGTTTCAAGATTACATTTACAACAAAATGGTGGAGCTTTGCATACTAAAGGATTTCTTTTGGATTGATCAATGCAAAAGCAACATTTGAAAGAGGGATGGCCAAATAATTCAAAGGGTTGATAAACAAGTGCATAGTCATCGACATGGATGACCTTATTGCCTTTTCTAAATATAGGAGTACTCATATTGTAGACTTGAAACAAGCATTCAACCAATGTCAAAGGTATGGCATATCCCTAAATCCCAAAAAATGTTCATTCAAGGTCACCAAAGGAAAGCTCCTTGGCCATATTATTTCTGAAGTTGGGATATCATTTGATCATGAAAGGATAGAGTCCATTCTTAATGTATCACCTACACATTGTCGTAAAGAGTTGAAATATTTCTTTGGAAAAATCTATTTTTGTCCATAAGTTCATTAGTAGATTTTATGACACAGTACAACCTCTTAATGACCTACTCAAAAAAGGAGAAAATACTAAATGGGTTCCTTAAATAAATAAATATTTTCAAGACATCAAAGTAGAAATCTCTATGGCCCCAATTCTTGTAAGTATAGATTATGAGTTACTATTAAAAAATCTATTCATTTTCTTTAGAACAATCATGTGCTATGATTCTTACTCAAAAGAAAGAAAAAGAGGATACGAGACCTATCATGTTCATGAGTTTCCCACTAAAGAATGTTGAGTTGAACTATTCTAATCTTGATAAACAATATTTCACATTGATAAAGGTAGTTTAAAAAAAAAATCATTATACACTCAGGAGAAAGATTTATGAAATTGTACCTAATCATGTAGTAAAGACATTGTTGAAGCATAATGAACTAGGTGAAAGATGAGGAAAATGGATGGCTATGTTGCAAGAGTTTGATTTGGAGATTCAACCAATGAATTTGGGAAGAGGAGAATGATTAAATAAGATGATAGGTGATAATGAGATTGGTAATGATAATGAAATCAGATTTGGTGATGAACAAAAAGATGATAATCAACAAAAGATCATGGTGTATCAAGTGGATATTGATCAACAAATAACCACTGATGTTTGTTATCAAGATATTTTTTACTCTATTCTGCAAAATTAATAACCTAATAGGATGAATAATTCCATATGAAGAGGACCTAAGATGAAATCTGAATCCTATATGTTGCAAGATAGAAAAATTTATAAAAGGAACTATGAGGGAATTTATCTAAAATGTCTAGCATCCAAAGAAGTAAAATAAGTTTTGGAAAAATTTCATGATAGATATGGTAGGAGAAATGGATCGGCTAAAGCTACATTGCACATGATTTTGAGATGAGGTTTTTTTTGTCTACCATCTTTAAGGATACATTTGAACATGTATGTTCTTGCCATATTTCTTAGGCAAGTGTTAATAGAGAGAAGCATCCAATTGTGTCGCTACAAAAAGTATTCAAGAGGTATACCCTTTTGATAAGTTGGGGCTAGAATTTATTGGTTAAGTAAACCCAACATCATCTACAAGACATATGTTCATCCTCATAGCTACAAACTATTGCACACTCTAGACAAAAGTTACATTTTTTTAAAATTGCATGAAAAATGTGGTTACAAATTTCTTGGAAGAACACATTGGCACAAAGTTTTTTGTGCCATTCTTCCTAGTATGCGATAATGGATCATCATTTTTGTTGATCTACCTTACTTAATGGGCACTAGACAATCAGGTTATAATCAAGTTTTCTTCTAATTACTATTTCCAAGGGAATGGTCTGGCTGAGTCCACCAATAAGAACTTGGTTATAGTGATAAAGAAATTACTATAGGAAAATCTAGAAGATTGGCACACTCATTTAAAGTATGGATTATGGACATGTAAGGATTAACCTCAAATAGAAATAATAGATTGCACATAAGAGAACACAAGACACCAAGTTTTAATGTGGTTCACCTAAACCCTAGGCTATGTCCATCAAATAGAAAGTCCAATATTATTATGATCCAATAATTACAACCTTATTAAAATTTGTAATCCTTGATAGCCTAGTACCACTGTAAGAAGAAATTTTTGCATCACATATTATAAGGAAATTTTTGGCAATAGAGAGCACACCTAGGGTACTGCCCCAAGAGCCTATAGGGGTGCCACCCCTTAACCCCACCCTATACAATATAATTACATTTGGGGGCATTTCCCCTCAATCTCATCCTATACTACGAAAGGGAGCGCACCTAGGGCACTATTGTAGGACCATGTAGGGGAGCTACCCCCAAACCCCATAGAAAAAATATAAATGGAAACCACACCAAATAAAACTCCAAGTCTAATTAGGATCCACATCACAATAATCTCCCACTTGGAGACTGATCAAACATCATAATAATAACCTCCCACTTAGAGACTAGCCATAGCACTGTTAAACCTATATCTCCCACTAGAATATCAAAACTCCTTGGACTCTATTGTTCTTTTATTCTATTTAGTCAAAAAGACAAACTGAAGTTCAAGAGGATAGTTTCTCCCTTGTCACTACCTTTGTAAACATATCTATTGGAGTTTCATTTGTATGTACCACAATGAAATGGTACCACAAGTGTATGTGTTTTTTCCTTTAATGTAGAACATAATTCTTCACTAGCTGAATGGCACTATGATTATCTATAAAAATAAAAAATTATCCCTCTGAGAGTGTCCAAATTGTTCCAAGAAGAACTGAAGCTGTATCATCTCCTTACCTACCTCTATGGAAACAAAATACTCTACCTCTGTAGTGGGTAAAGCATTAACTTTCTCGAACCTAGAAACCCATCTCGCTACTACCTTGCCAATAGTAAATACATAACCTATAGTACTCTGCCTAGTATCAATATACCCTACCAAATCTGAATCAACATAGCCCTCCAATTTGTAATCAATATGATGTATATGTCATCATCCAACCTCTTAAAATAAGCATAATGATATAGTTGACACCTTCTATATCCATGTTCATGCATAAAACTATCAAATTTTAGATACCATTGTCGAGGTGCTTGCTTCAAGCCATATAAACTTTTCTTCAATCTGTACACTAAGTTCTCCTTACCTTTGACCTCAAATCCCTATAGTTGTGCCATATATATCTCTTCATCCATATCACCATGAATGAAGGATGTTTAGCCATTAAACTACTCCAAATGAAAATCTTTACTAGCCAAAATACTTAAAATAGTGCAAGTAGAAGTAATTTCGACAAGAATAGAGAAAATCTCATCAAAATCAATGCCTTATTCTATGCAAATACTTTTTCAACTAACCTAGCTTTAAATTTTTTTCTTACCTCCATCCTCTTCTTTCAACCTATAAACCCACTTATTCTATAAAGCCCTTTTACCTATAGGAAAATTGCATAAATCCCATGACTTATTTTTTAGCAAGGAATCCATTTTGTCTTTGATTGCAAACTCCCATTGAATCTTAGTATCCACCTACATAGATTCATCATAATATTCATGTTCACCATCATCGGTTAGTAAAATAGAATAAAAAGATGGAGAAAATATTTTAGAGGTCTACATAGCCTTTTTTACCATCTAACATTCACTAATGTGTGTGGTATTTGTTGTTGCAGCTATTCTACATCATGAGGAATGGCTAGAACATCATCTTTTGGAGTATCATGTAGCACTACATAATCATCTTCTTTCTTCTCATGTCACTATAACAAATATATGTACAACACTTTCTCATTGAATATGACATCTGTAAAACTTACAATTTTACAATTTTCAAAATCCCAAAGCCTATAACCAAATTCATGTATGACATATCCAAAAAATATACATTTCTTTAATTTGGCTTCCAGCTTAGTTCTACTTTTAGAATCTATATGAGCAAATGCTTCACAACCGAAGGTTTTGAGAAAAGAATAACTCACCTTCTTATCAATCCATGCTTCCCATAGAATACCACAACCCAAAGGAGTAGAGAGACCTCTATTAATAAAATATAAAATAGTATTGATAGCCTCCACCCACATGTGTAAGGTCAACCCAACATGCAACCTCATGCTCCTTGCACACTCCATTAAATAGTATTGTTCATGCATTCAACCACTATATTTTCTTATGGAGTCGTTGAAACAATTTTTCTTCTTTGAATACCATTAGCAGTGCAATAATATTCAAATTCATGACTGCAATACACACCACCATTATCACATTTGAGAAATTTTAATCTTTTACTGGTCTAATTTTCAACCAAGCATATCAATTTCTTAAAAGTTTGAAATATATCAGATTTTTGTCTAAGGAAATAAACCCTACTTTTCTAGTTGCATCATTAATAAATTTTACAGGATAATGAGAGCCATGAAGGGAAGATAACAAAGCTGGTCCCTATACATCTATATGCACAAGCTTTAATTTGTCCTTTTTATTTTCCTTCCTAGTCTTCACAAAACTCACTCTCTTTTATTTTTCATAAACACAATTTTCACATAAATCCATATTAACACATTTTAAACCTAGTAAAAATTTCTTTGAATGAAGTACTTTCATACCTTTTTCACTCATGTTCTCAAGTCTATTGTGCCACACCACTGTATCAAAATTTACAACAACTATTTGTTCTCCCTACTCAACTACAACAATCCTTCCTAAACATTCATTTTTCTATTAAAAAATAAAAGTAGAAGGAACAACATGAGCTGGACAAAGATATAAGGTGCTTACTTTCACACCTTTGGATACTACAAGGGAACCTTCTAATTTTTATCATTAAAAGTGCCTACACAACCATCATCAACAATTTTCCCTACTAAAATTGAATTCTTACTTAGCCTTGGAATATGTCTTACCTCATGTAGTAGCCAATGATTCCCATTCTGGAACTTAATCTTAACTTTTCCCTTTCCAACAATTTAACATAGTTCATTATCCCCCAAATAAACAAGCCAAAAATCCCCTTAGACATAATGAATAAAATAACCTCTATGAAGTGTAGCATGAAATGAAGCACTAGAATCTAAAACCCATGAATCATCAACACTTTTTAAAGACAAAAGAAAAGCTTCCTCTTCGGATTTTTTACTTTGATGCAAGGAGAAACAAGACAACCAAGGCCAAAGGCATAGCTAGCTATCCAAACCACCCTGCAAGAGTTAACATAGTAGAAAACACAACAAAAGAACAACACCAAGGATAGAGAGAACAAGATGTTTATATATTCATTAGCTAATCCACATACATGCCTAGCTATAAGGCCTTTCGGGTTATGACAAAATAAAAAACTACAACTTCCAAATTCATGATCCAACTTCAAGTTCACACTTCTAGACATGTATTTCTTGTTACCCTTCTCTAAGTTCTACTTAAAACTCAATCCTAAACCTCCTTAAATACTTATGTGGCCACATGTCAGCCTATTACAATATTAATCCTTACATTAAATGCATGTGTAGCCACAAGTCAGCTCACATCATATATTAACTATCGATAATGAAGTTAAAGACAAGCATGGTCGTACCAACCTAGAACTATACATAGATAACTTAGCAAATGAAAGCTTCAAAAAGCACTGGAACATGACAACCAAGTGAACTCTCAACAACAACATGGACTTGGCAACCAAAGGATCACCCGATAACCAAAGACCACTCGGTAATTACACAAACTTGGCAACCAAAGGTTCACTTGACAACCAAAGATCACTTGGAAACAACTATGAACTCTGCATACACCAAATGTTTGGCATCCACTAGGAATTTGGTACCAAAAAAAAATTGGCACTTGACAATAACTTAAACTCAATAGAAACTAACATAAAGAAAAATAGTTTAGGATTATATGGAAACCCAGGATGCTCCTACATCAAACAACTAGTGTTGGAGAAATGATTCTCTTAAATCATGCAAGTGTCCCAACATAAGCTATATCCCAGTCATACTAAGAAATCCATGTAGCATCTTCAATTGATCTAGTCTTCCATTTCACCAAATATTTGTATTAATCTTTTCCTCTTGTACTCTTCCCAACTCTCTGATCCAATATCTATTCAACTTCTTCAATTTTCTTCTTAGGATAATTTTATGATATGAAAACTTCATCATCTAATTCATGATACTTATATAAATCAACAACATTGAATATTGGAGATATATCAATATCATCGGACAAGTCAACTTCATAAGCATTACCATTATCAAACTTCTTCAAGATTTTACAAGGTCCAAACTTCTTCATCTTTAGCTTACTATATATTTCAATAGGAAATCTTCCTTTCTTTAAGTGAACCATCACCTCATCACCAACTTCAAAATCATGATGTCTTCTAGACTTATCAGCATTCTCCTTATACTTTTGATTACTTTGTTCCAACTTTATCTTCACTTTCTTATGCAAAGATTCCATAAATTCAAGAAATTCTTCTACTCTAGCACTTTTCTTTTCTCCACTAGCAACATCTCTTAAATCTAATACTCCTTTAGGATGCATTCCAATAACAATCTCAAAAGGTGTCTTCCCTATACTCCTATTCAGAGAATTATTATATGCAAATTTAGCTTGTGCCAATACCATCTCCCAATTAATTGGCTTATTCCCAACTAAACATCTTAGCAAATTACCCAAGCTTCTATTCACAACCTCTATCTTTCCATCTATCTATGGATGGAATGTACAATTGAGCTTCAATTCAGTACCCATCTTCTTCTACAAAGTCTGCCTAAAATAACAAACAAACTTACTATATCTATCAGAAAAAATACTTCTTGGTTCTCCATGCAATCTAAAAATCTCTTTAAAGAAAAGTTTAGAAGTGTTCTTAGCATCTGATGTCTTATTACATTGTATGAAATCAGCCATTTTAGAAAATCTATGCACAACAAAAAAATATAGAATCATACCCCTTCACTATCTTACACAATCCAAGAGCAAAATCCATATTGATGTGACTCCAAGGTTTCTCAAGAACAATAGTAGGTTTATGAAAATGAGTATTCTAACTTACTCCTTGTGCAACTTGACAAACTCCACAACTCTTCACAAATTTTTAAACATCTTTATACATTTGTGGCCAATAATACTTATCCTTTAGCAAACTCAATGTCTTATCAATTCCAAAATGTCTAGCCAACCCACCACTATGCTTTTCTTTAATCAAATTAACTCTCATAGAACTTCTAGGGATACAAAATTATATACCTTTAAAAAACATAACTGCTTGAATGAAATATTCATCATACTTACTTACGTGATTTGTTAGATTTGGTGCTCTGCACTCTCTTCATGCCTTAGAAAAATCAGTGTCGGTATCATACAACTCTTTCATTTCATCAAAACCAAGAACTTAAAACTTCATCTTAGTCAATAAGGAATGTCCTCTACTCAATGCATTAGTACCTCTATTAGTAACTCCACTCTTATGCTTAATAACAAATGTGAAACTCTGCAAGTGCTCAACCCACTTCATATGTTTCTAATTCAATTTATGTTGACTTCTCAAGTATTCTAAATCTTTATGATTAGTATAAAACAAAAACTCCTTAGGAATCAAATAATGTCTCCATTTCTTCAAGGTTTGAAGAATAGCATAAAACTCTTGATCATACACAAAAATACTTCTTTTTAGCATCATTCAACTTTTCACTTATAAAGAAAGCAATAGCTTTACCTTCTTGACTCAATACATCTCCTATTGCACTACCACTAGCATCATATTCAACTTGAAATACCCTATTGAAATTAGGCAAAGCCAATACAAGTAACTCAAGAACCTTTTGTTTCAAAGTCTCAAAACTCTTGTCATCTCCATGTGTTCATTTGAATTCATTTTTATGTCCTCTCATTGTATTAGCCATAGCATTACAAATAGAATATAAATTTCTTATGAACTTTCTGTATATACTAGCCAAACCATGAAATGATCTTACCTCACCCACATTTTTAGGTGTAGGCCATTCTAAAATTTCTTTAACCTTCTCAAGATCCATCCTCAAACCATTAGCTAATATCATAAATCCCAAATACATGATCTTCTTTTGCATAAAAGAACACTTTTTATTATTAATCATCAAGTTCTCCTTCTTCAATCTCTGCAATACTCGTCTAATATGCTCAATATGTTCTTTCTTAGTCTTACTAAATATTATAATTTCATCAAAATAAATAATCATAAACTTACCCAAAAATATTTTCACAACTTCATTCATCAACCTCATAAAACTAATAGGTGCATTAGTCAAACCAAATGGCATAACCAACCACTCATACAAACAATCTTTTGTCTTGAAAGAATTTTTCCATTCATCACCTTCTCTGATTCTGATTTGATGATAGCCTCTCTTCAAATCAATTTTGGTAAAATACTTTGCTCCACTCAAACAAACCATTATGTCATCCATCCTCGGCATAGGAAATCTATATTTCACCATGATCTTGTTAATAGCTCTAGAATTAGTACACATTCTCCATTCTCCCTTCTTCTTATGTGCCAATACAATAGGTATAGTGCGTGGACTCAAAATTTCTCTGATGAAACCTTTCTATAACAATTCATGCACTTGTCTATTAAGTTCTTTGTTCTCTATAGCTATCAATCTAGATGGTGCCTTTTTTGGTAAACTGGCTCTAGGAATCAAATCCATACAATGACTTATACTTATTATTGGAGGTAAACCGTCAATAATATACTCTACAATAATATCCTTATATTCATTCAACAAATTTTCAATTTCTTCTGGTACTCAACTACCACTATCTAATGAGATTTTTTAATTACTAGCTTATATTGCTTGGTCATTACTATCAATGCATGGTCCCCTAGGAACTACAACAAAACAAGCTTGATTCTTCTTCACTTTTTTTTCAAATTTTTTCTCATTAACATGCAAACTTGATGGGGACACAACCCAAGCATAGAATGGACACAACAGAAAAAGGGGAAAATTGTATTAACTGTGAAAATAAGCTAGTACATTCAGTATAGAGGAAATAGACTTCATAACATACACTAAGGGCTTACAATAACATAAATCTAGAGATAATTTCTCCTTTCAGTATCTCCTCTCAAAATCCACTCCGAACTCCTTTTACAACGCCACAAATGTCCTTAAATAGACTCCGAGGGGTTAAGGACTAGGAATACATTCTAGAAAGTGCTAGTAGGCATCCATCGACCAAGTAGAAGGCTCTAGAAGCCACGTTAGAAGTTGGTGCAAATCTAGAAGAATCCAAAAATGTTAACCAAACTTCTGAGAGGCATAACTTTTGAACCGTAGCTCTGATTGACGGACCGTTTACATTTTTGGAAAGCTCTCAAAGTGCTCTATAGCCCTATGGGAAAGAATCACTCATCCCCCATTTTTTAGCCCTTTTTAAGGTTATTTAATTCCCCTAACCTAACTTTCAAGCATTCTTAAGAGATCTCCAAAACCTGAAAAACTGCAATAAATTTCAAACCGTGGGGCCTTTTGACCTGATTCTTTTTCTAGAATGCTCTAAATTATAATTACATTCATGTGGCCAATCCAAACCTCCTAGTTCACCAAAATGGTGGCTCAATTACATACTCCTATTTTTTTGGCATTTACACATATCCCAAGGTGTTCCAATACTCTATCCTAGAACACTGATAGTGGAACTATGAGAGTTGGAACCTTTATTTGACCCAAATGGGTATCCAAAAATGAAAACACATGAAATAGAAACTAAGTCTAAGTACATTTTTTTTGGGTGACATAGGATTGCCCTTATACCTCTGGATGCTCCTGCATCAGACACCCAGGGTAGATTGCAAAGTGACCCTATCACTTTATGAATGGTAGAGGAAATCCCAAATGGGAAACCTCAGCTGCTGAAATCTAGGTTGAGTCCTCTATTGACCATCCTTTCCACTCGACCAAATACTCTTCATACTGCCTATTTTTGGTACTTCTACCCACACGATGATCTAGAATTTCTTCTATCTCCTCCTTCTTAGAAGCAAGAATTGGACATTGCTCTAACACTAGCTCCTCATCTGCACCATCATCATGATACTCTGTTAAGTTTGCAATGTTGAAAATAGGAAAAATGTGAACACCATCTGGCAGCTCCACCTCATATGCATTTCATGTGTCATGTTTCTTCAAAATTTTGTAGGGGCCAAATTTTTTCATTTTTAGCTTGTTGTAAGTACCGGCTGGAAATCTTTCTTTTCATAAGTGCACCATGACTAGATCCCCTACTTGGAATTCCTTATTTCTTCTCCTTTGATCAGCCCTAGCTTTATACTCTTGATATATCTTGGTAATGTGTGCTTAAACCTCCTCAATTAGATGCTTAATATGTTCAGCAAATTCTTTAGCTTCAACACTTGTCCTCTCCCCTTGTTCTATCTTCCTCAATTCTAGTGCAGTCCTTGGGCTACTTCCATATACAATTTGGAATGGTGATTTTCCAGTACTCCTATTTATAGAGTTATTGTAAGCAAACTATGCTTGTGGTAGAATCAAATCCCATCCCTTGGGCTTATCGCCAACTAAACATCTTAGCAAATTTCCCAAACTTCTATTCACCACTTTGGTTTGGCCGTCAATCTGTGGGTGATGCATAGAACTAAATTTCAATTCTATTCTCAACTTCTTCCACAATGTCCTCCAGAAATACCCCACAAATTTAGTATCTCTATTAGAAACTATACTCCTTGGAATACCATGTAGTCTTACCACCTCTCTGAAAAACAAGTCAGCAATATGGACAGCATCATGAGTCTTGTGGCATGGAATGAAATGTGCCATTTTGGAGAACCTATCAACCACCACAAATATTGAGTCATTACTGCGTTGTGTCCTTGGAAATCCAAGAGCAAAATCTATACTTATGTCCTCCCATGGCTTTGATGGAATAGGAAATGGCTGATATAGTCTAGTATTGTGACTAAATCCCTTGGCAACTTGACAAACCTGGCAACTCTATACAAAATTCTTCACATCCTATGAAAATTGAGGCCAAAAATAATGTTCTCTAAGATTGGCAATGGTCTTATCTTGACCAAAATGTCCTGCCATCCCTCTGCTATGTTTCTCCTTAATCAGATTTTCCATCATGGAACTCCTTGGAATTCACAATTGACTACCCTTGAACAACATACCATCCTGAATCAAATAGTCTAACCACTTGGTTCTATCTACAACAATAGGCTCGTTACAAGCTTTCCATGCTTCAGCAAAATTAGGATCATTAGGGTAAAAATTCTTGAGTTCATCAAACCCAACTACTTCAACCTACATTACTGTAAGCAATAACTATCTCCTACTTAGTGCATCTGCAACCCTGTTAGATTTTCCACTTCTATGCTTCAACACAAATGTATAACTCTACAAGAACTCTACCCACTTCATATGCCTCTGATTCAATTTACCTTGCCTATTTAGGTATTGTAATGCCTGATGATTAGTATACAAAACAAATTCCTTTGGCAATAAATAATGCCTCCATTTCTTTAAGGCCTGAACTATTGCATATAACTCTTGATCATAAACAGAATACTTCTTCTTTGCATCATTCAAATTTTCACTAAAATATGCAATAGATTTACCTTCTTGGCTCAATACAGCCCCAATAGTGCTACCACTAGCATCACAATCCACCTGGAACACCTTTCTAAAATCTTGAAGTTCCAACACAGGTTGTTCTATCACCTTCTTCTTAAGAAATTCAAAACTTCTCGCAGCTGCTGCAGTCCATTTGAACTCTTTTCTATCCCCTCTTATTGTGTTAGTTAGTGGTGCACATATGCCACTGAAATTATTTATGAACTTCCTGTAAAAACTAACCAGACCATGAAATGATCTTACCTTAGTAGCAGACCATGGAGTAGGCCATTCTAAGATGTCTTTTACCTTCTCTCGATCCATTTTGAGACCTTCAGGTGATATAACAAACCCCAAAATGACTAACTCTCTTTTTGCAAAGATACACTTCTTCAAATCAATTAATAGTTTCTCTTCCCTTAACCTTTCAAGGACACTAAAAATATGCAATAAATGTTCTTCCAAAGTCTTCCTAAAAATTAAAATATCATCCAAATAGACAATAACAAATTTTCCCAAGAACTTCTTAATTACCTCATTCATAAGCCACATGAAGGTGCTTGGGGCGTTTGTCAATCCAAAGGGCATGACTAACCACTCATAAAGACCCTCCTTGGTCTTGAAAGCTATTTTCCACTCATCTCTTTCTCGTACCCTTATCTGATGATAGCCACTCTTGAGATCTATCTTTGTGAAGTACTGAGCTCCACTCAAGCAGTCCTTAAGATCATCCATCCTTGGCAAAGGAAACTGGTACTCGATGGTTATCCTATTTATAGCTCAAGAATTTGTACACATTCTCCACTCTCCTTCCTTCTTTGGTGTGAGTATTGCAGGTACTATACATGGACTTAGGCTCTCTTGAATCAAGCCCTTCCTCAACAGGTCCTAAACCTGTTTGTTTAGCTCCTCTATTTTAGTAGGAGTCATTGTGTGAGAAACCTTGTTAGGCAAACTTGCTCCTAGAATCAGATCTATCTGATGATTGATTTGCCTTACTGGTGGCAATCCTTCTGAAACATTATCAGAGATAATATCTCCAAATTCACCTAGTAAATTTGAAACTTCAAGTGGTATTTCACTACTACCTTCTTTATCTTTCCTAGGAATCAAAGCATAGCACATATGCCGATGTTTCATTCCATCTAAAAACTTCTTTCCATCAACAAGACAAATCCTAGCACTGCTACATACCTTTTCACCTTCCGTTTTCATGGGCTTCATTTTGTGGCGAACTCGATCCTTTGTTAGAGAATATGTGTTTGCATGACCATCATGTACTACATGTCTATCAAACTACCATGGTATACCCAACAATAGATGGCCAACATCCATTGGAATAACATCACAGAGAACTTCATCATGGTAACTCCCAATTTTGAATTTCATGAGACATTGTTCACTTACTAGGACCTTATGATTACTCAAGCAATTTGATAGGGCTGGGGATGTCTCTCCCTCTTGAGATTTAGCTTAGAGACCATCTCTTCTGATACCAAGTTATTAGTGCTACCACCATCAATGGTCATGTCATAACATTTATCCTCACACTTGCATCTAGTACGGAACAAAATCCTCCTTGTCCTGGTTCAATCTCACCACTTAGTAGGACCCTTTCATTCACCAATGTCTCTCCTCTTTCTGCATCCTCTGAATGTGATGATTGTGCATCCTCATCCACATGAGCAACCCTAGCTTGGCCCTCAACTCTCCTATCTCTCCTTCCTTGTCATTGAGGGCATTCAAAGGCATGATGACCTTCTTCATTGCAATAGAAATAGGTACCACAGAAGCCTCCTCTTCCTTGTCCAAATCCTCTACCTCTTGCTCTCTAATTTCCAAAGTCTTGATCACGGGAGTGGTTGAAACCCTCATTCCTCTAGTTCCTGCTAGTACCCACATCTTCATTTTTCTTTTGGGTTTCATTTTGGCCTCCAAATAACCTACCACTTCCCCTTCCTCCCTGACCATGCCCTCTTTGTCTCCCTTCAAACCTCTTATTCAGCTTCTCTTCAACTCATAGGGAAAACTAGTATGCCTCTTCAATGCTGGTCATTCTTACTAGAATTAATTCCTCCTAGATGCTAGGTCGTAACCCACTGATATAATGAGCAACCTTCTCCTTATTTGCTTCTACATGCCCTGCTCTAATCAAAAGTTGATAAAACTCCTCTGTATATTCTTGGACTGATTTTCCTACTTGCTTTAGCCCATGCATCTTCTTAAAAAAATCAAGCTCATAGTCCACAGGAATGAACTGCTTCTTCAATTTGTCCACCATGCGATCCCACCTTGTGATCTTCTCCTTTCCTCTTCTATTTCTTTCCAATTGAACCTCTTGCCACTAGATTTTGGCATGGCCTTTCAATTTAGCCTTTGCAAACTCAACCCTATCTGGGTCCCTAATATCCTCATACTCAAGTATTCTTCTAGTTCATCGATCCAGTCGATCAACTCATCTGGTTTTAGATTTCCTGAAAACACACCCACATCAATTGTAGGTCTTTTTCCAAATTTAGTAATGGCCCTAAAAAGCCTTTCCTCTACCTAATTCAGAACTTCCTCGTCAAATTCCCCTTCTGGTCCAATTTCTTCTTCTTCATTTTCATCCTCACTATTGTAACCTATGACAACATTTGTTCCTCTACGGAGCTCCTCCAAAAATTCTTTTACCTACCTTTGGAGGGCTCTAACCTCCTCAAGATTAATAGCTCCAGCCCTTCCACCATGCTCTCTTCGTGGAGGCATCTTCTGAACTCAAACCCACAACCACACAGTCCTGGTGCAAACTGCCTCACAGTCGGCACTCTGTCTACACACTTAGGAAAACCAACTCTGATACCACTTGATGGTGACACAACCCAGGCATCGAATGGACACAACAAGAAAAGGGAAAAATTGTATTAACTATGAAAATAAGCTAGTACATTTAGTACAGAGGAAATAGACTTCATAACATGTCATAAGGGCTTACAATAACATAAATCTGGAGATAATTTCTCCTTTCAGTACCTCCTCTCAAAATCCACTTCGAACTCCTTTTACAATGCCAAAAATGCCCTTAAATAGACCCCGAAGGGTTAAGGACTAGGAATATATTCTAGAAAGTGCTAGTAGGCATCCATCGACCAAGTAGAAGGCTCCAGAAGCTGCATTAGAAGTTGGTGCAAATCTAGAAGAATCCAAAAATGGTAACCGAACTTCTGGGAGGCATAACTTTTGAACCGTAGCTCCGATTGACTAACCGTTTACATTTCTGAAAAGCTCTCGGAGCACTCTATAGCCCTATGGACCAATGTATCTCGTCCCCCATTTTTTGGCTCCTTTCAAGGTCATTTACTGCCCCTAACTTGACTTTGAAGCATTCTTAGGAGGTCTCCAAAACCTAAAAAGCTGTGATAACTTTCAAACCGTGGGGCCGTTTGACCTGAATCTATTTCTGGAATGCTCTAAATTACAATTACATTCATTTGGCCAATTTACACCTCCTAGTTCACCAAAATGATGGCTCAATTACATACTCCTAATTTTTTGACATTTACATGTATCCCAAGGTGTTCAAATACTCTATCCTAGAAAACTGATAGTGGAACTATGAGAGTTGGAACCTTTATTTGACCCAAATGGGTATCCAAAAATGAAAACACATGAAACAGAAACTAACTCTAAGTACATTTTTTTTGGGTGATACAGGATTGTCCTTATACCTCTTGATGCTCCTGCATCAAAACTTTTATTGTAATACAAATGACCTCATCTAGACTTTCAATAAAAGGAAGAAATATTTGCTTCTTCCCATTTAACCAAAGAGTATATTGTTTCAATCTCTCATTATGTATAACATATCTTTCATATTTCCATGGTCTACTCAGAAAAATATGACAACGTTCCATAGGCATAATATAATATCACAAAAAACTTCATCAAAGTAATGTCCAATCTTGAGCTTCACAAGGCATTGCTCTCTTACCAATATATTATGCTCATCTTTGATCCATAAAATATGATGGGGTTTAGGATGCTTCAGGTAATTTGACACAACACTTTATTAGGGGTTTGAATAACCGTATAATTGGGGGTGTCAAGGTATTTGAGCAAAAAACTCTCAAGGATGTCGTACATCGAGCTATCCTTATTGAGCAAAGTGTCAACCTTGGTCAAGGAGGCTTTTTAGGAGCACCAATAGCATCAGGGTCTAAAGGAATCTACAATTCAGGTGGTAACAAGAACCCTTCTTTTTCTAAGGGGAAATAGTATCAGTAGCAATCTTAGCTTACACAGCAGTAGAAGGGATCAAATTCTTAGGCTCAAGGTGGTGGTAGAGGTTCTAACTCCAAGAACAACTGCAATACTCAATGCAATAAATAAAATTAGCCCAATCAGCAAGCTTAGAGCAGTCACTCTTTTGTTAGCAGGAACAACCATTAGCAATCAAATGCCCCACATATGGGTAAATGATCTAGCATAAATATAGAATCTTTTTCATATGGTAAGATTGGACATTATGCATCTCAATGTCCATAACGAGCACCTCAATTTTTAGGACCTAGGCCTATAGCTTCAGAGCCTATAGTTGGTGATGCAAGTAGAGCTCATAGAGTCTTTGTAGCAGTAGATCACCGTCAGGCAGATCATCAAGGAATAGTGGTTGAGACCATAGGTGCTATTCAAGTTATATCTCTTTCACTGTTGTTTGACTCAAGAGCTACAAATTAATTTATTTCACCATCTATAGTTTCTAAGTGTAAGCTAGATGCAGTGAAGCAAGATCATGGTTGGCAAGTGGAACTAGCCTCAAGTGTTAAGGTCTCCACAGATTCTTTAGTGCATAAGTGTGGGCTTAGTTTAGGAGGTTTTGATACTACAGTTGACATTCAAGTCATACCCATTGGTTCCTACAATGTGGTTTTGGTTATGGACTAGCTTGCATCTCATAGAGCCAATATAGATTGCAGGAAGAAGATTATAATGTGCCAAGATGACCAAGGGAATGATGTGAAGATAGTTGGGATACCAAGGCCTATATCTCTGTGGATGATTTCTGCTATGCAATTGAAGTAGAGTTTTCGTAAGAGATGTCAGATATTTGTTGTTATGGTAAATGATCTTGATGAGGAAGACTTTAGATCACCCAATTTTACAGGAGCACATAGATGTCTTTCCAAATGAGATTCCAGGCATGCCTCTAAAGAGGGACAACAATTTTAGTATTGATCTAATTCCTAGAGTAGAGCCTATCTCTAAAGCTCCTTATTGTATGACTACATAGGAATTGGGTGAGTTACGTCTTTAGCTAAAGGAACTTCTGGCCAAAGGGAGTATTCAACCTAGTGTATCACCATGGGGAGCTCTAGTGCTCTTTGTGAAGAAGAAAGACAGTTCTTTACACCTTTGTATTGACTATAGACAGTTGAATAAGGTGACTATTAAGAATAGTTATCCTCTACCTAGGATTGATGCCTTAATTGATTAGATCAAGGGAGCTACAATATTCCCCAAGATTGACCTTAAGTTAGGATACCACCAACTTCCCATTAAGGAAGATGATATTCACAAGACAACTTTTTGAACTTGCTATGGGCATTATAAGTTCATAGTGGTACCTTTTGGGTTGAGAAATACTCCATCGATTCTCATGAGTTTGATGAATGGAGTGTTCTAATCTTATCTGGACAGGTTTGTACTTGTGTTTCTTTATGATATATTGATATATTCTAAGTCTTAGAAGGAGCATGAGGAACACTTGTGATTAGTTTTACAATTTTTAAGAGACAATCAACTGGCTAAGTGTGAGTTCTTCAAATCAGAGATTCAGTATTTAGGGAATGTCATTTTAGGTGATGGTATTTTAGTGGATCCTACAAAGATTTAGGTGATAATAGATTGGTCTACATAGAATAATGTGTCAGAGATTCATAGTTTCATGGGCCTAGCTAGTTATTATCGTAGATATTTCCAAAACTTCTCTAAGATAGCACATCCTATCACTTCTCTTTAGAGGAAAGGAAAGAAGTTTGTGTGGATAGAAAAATGTGAGGAAGCATTTTAGAAGCTCAAGGAGCTTTTGACCAGTGCACTGATATTAGCAGTACCTAATCCAAAAGTTGATTTCATGGTGTGTATAGATGCTTCTCTTGAAGGGATGGGGGCAGTGTTGATGCAAAATGGACATGTGATTGCGTATGAATCACACAAGCTCAAGGAGCATGAGCTAAATTTTCCTACTCATGATCTTGACTTAGCAGCAGTAGTTCATGCTTTGACAAGGTGGAGACATTTCTTATAGGGACATAGATTTGGGCTATATAGTGGTCATCATAGTCTTAAGTACATTTTCACTTAGCCTAATTTGAATGCTCACCAGAGATGATGGATTGAATTCCTATGTGAATATGATTTTGAGGTGAAGTATATCCAAGGAAAGGAGACTGTGGTGGCAGATGCTTTGAGTCATAGGAGACATGTGATATCATCTATGACTCTTAGTGTGGATTTTAGGAGTTGGATTCTTTAGGCACTTCCTACAGATTCATGATATCAGGAAGTGTGCACAGAGATACATTCAAGAAGACCTTTGGAAGGTAGGTTTGTAGGCTACATTTGAGAGTCAGGTGGTCTTCTAAGACATTTGGGGAGGATTTATGTGCCATTACTGGATGAGCTTCACACCTTGATTTTAGAAGAGGCCCATCATACACCTAAATCGGCACATCCAGGTGTCAAGAAGATGCATGCTGATTTGAGACGTTTGTTCTTTTGGTCTGGGATGAAGTGAGACATTGTTGATTATGTGGCTAGGTGTCTTAAGTGTCAAAGAGTTAAGGCAGAACACCAGAACCTAGTTGAACTTTTGCAGCCAAATCTCATTCCTTCATGGAAGTGGGACATCATATCTATGGACTTCATAGTAGGATTACCTATGACTGTTCATCGACATGATGCTATCATGGTTACTATTGATCAATTGACTAAGGTGGTGCATTTTTCACCAATCAAGTCATCCTACATAGTAGCTTATGTAGCTAATGTATTCATGCATGACATTGTGAGATCACATGGTATTCCTAGGAAGATCATTTCTGACAGGGATCCAGTATTAACATCCATATTCTAGACATCACTGTAGCATAAGCTTGGAGCACAATTAAATTTCAGTTCGGCATATCATCCAAAGATACATGGTCAAATAGAAAGGGTGAATCATGTTTTGGAAGATATGTTATGGATGTATGTGATGGCTAGGCACGCACATTGGGAGTACTATCTCTACCTAGTGGAGTTTGCTTACAACAACGGGTATCATAGTTCTATTGGCTTGGCACCATTTCAGGAATTATATAGACATCCTTTTCATACACCTTTGAGTTGGGATAGTCTTGAGGATCGTATCCTATTGGGTCCTGAGATGCTTCGTGATATGGAGCAACAGGTAGTGCATATTTGAGAGCACTTTTCTATGGCACAAGACAAGCAGAGGAAGTATGCTGATACACATAGGACAGATAAGCAGTTTGCTATGGGAGATAAGGTTTTCTTGAGAGAGCGTCTACAAAAGAGTCTGATCCAATACGAAAAGGGTTCTAAGCAAGCACCTCACTTTTTGTAACAATTCAAGATTCTAGAGAGGATTGGCCCAATCGCTTACCACCTTGCAATGCCGCCCAGCCTAGCTTGCATTCACAATGTTTTCCATGTTTCAGTACTTAGGCAATATATTACTGATGTTGTACATGTTCTTAATTAGAATGCATTACACGTAGAGGATGGGTAGCTAGCTTTGGAGCCGATTCATATTCTAGAGCAGCGAGAGTTGACTCAAAGGGGTCGAACCATCAAGTAGGTAAGGGTCCAATGGGACCCTACTAATGATTCTTCAACTACATGGGAGGATATAGCTAGATTATAGGAGTTATATTCCCACCTGTTTGTAGACTTCTAGGAGTAAGCCTAAACCAATGGGGGGTGGATGTAGTGCCTACCCTCGTTCACATCTTTCTAGACATTGTTGCTATTATTATCAGACTATGCTAGACTAGTTTTATGTTGATGGATTAGTGGCATTGTTTTGAGACTATCAAACATTATGTTATGGATTTAGTTCACATATGATGATATCATTTAGACTTTACATTTCATGTATGCATCATGATCACTACATTGCTTTCAATTTTTGATGATGATTAGTTAGATGGTTTATTATCTCATGTGTTTTATTATGGATACCTACCCCATACTTGCATGTGTATGGTGTGCATGTTTTCTCTTATTGTATGGCATTTCTAATATGGTTAAGGAAGGGAGTCGTAGCCACCTATTAGTTGAAATCTACATGATGCACCACTTCCTACCATTGTCTATTTAGTTTAGCATTATATATATATATATATAGTATGTACATGCATAATTTTTATATAGGTTGCAGGTAATGGGTATCGACTTCCCTAAATTGCTAGGATGAGCGTACCCTATTACACTATCTCAATGATAAGAGAAGGGAGATAAATTCTCAAGTCCAAATCTCAAACCCTTAAACCATTGTCCTAAAAAGATAGGACAATTATCTGGATATTTTACCCACTGAATGTGCTGGATGACATAATTCGTGATTTTTAACCTTTTAGATTGATTTTGTATGGGTTGTTCTATGATGGGTTTTCATGTTTTTTTAATCTTGGAGGTCTATGGTGAATTTTCTATTAATTAAGTCTTAATAAATAGATTTAATTAATAAATTAATTATTTAGAGAAAAATGAAATAATATCATGATCTTTGATATTTTGATTATAATTAATTAAATGAGAATTAATTGAGAAAAATAATTAAATAAAAGAAAATTAATAATTAATAATTAATAATAATTATAAAATAATAATAAAGTAATAAATAAATAATAATAATAAAAGTTATAAAAATTCAAATGAAAGTTATAAAAAATTTAAACAAAAGTTATAAGCTTGCCTAGGAGTAAACACACCCTTTTATTTCTCATATGTCGACAACACAGGGGTTAGTGCACCAATTAAGTACATGGTGTCTACAACCTTATGACTCATCTAGAAGGTTGGAATAGACTCATGCTTAGTTGTCTACACCTTCTAGTTGTTTCTAGGGACATTCTAGGTGCTTCCAGAGAGGCCTTTATATTTAGGCATTCCTAGAAGCTTAGATACAGCATGGAAGAGCATTTTGGAGCATTCAAGGACTTAGGAACTTTGGACAAAGAAGGAGCTTGTTGTGCGGGTTTTTTGAGGAAAAGTGAATTAGCATCAGAATCCTGGTAGACTCTTTTGATTTTGCTTATGCTACTTTCGCATCTTGCACTTCATGTCTTCCATATGTTTTTTGAGGGTTTCTCCTATTTTAATTGTATGTATTCTCAATATGGGTTGTTAAAAATTATTTGAAAAACTTTATATGAATAGATCTGAAGAGAACACGGGGCTAGGGTTTTAAATCCATTAGAAAATTTATTGAGTAAATTTGGAGAAAAAATATTTTTATGGATTTCATTAAATTGAAAACCTTTAGGAAATTGTGTTTATATGAATATGCTAATTCAGATCTGTAAATATATATATATATATATATATATATATATATATATATATATATATGTAAATGTTATTTATATATTTATTGGAGAACCTAATGTTAATCGTATCACCATTTATGTTTTTAATAAAACATGATAAATTTTTATAAAGAAAAAAATGATTAACATATTATATGTGGGCAGGGAGGGCTGAGCTCGTACCCGCACCTTTGTACCTACGGCAGTGGCTGGCGGCACTACTGCCCCAGGCTCTGTGACCACTGTCGTAGGCCTGCAATAGGAGGCCCACACGGCACCATGTAATTGATGACAGATATTATATATGATAATAGCTAGGGCATCATTTGGACAAGATTTGCAATTCAATTTTTGTAATTTATTTTTCATTAAAACATTGTTATTGTTTATATAAATATATATATATATATATATATATATATATATATATATATATATATATATATATATATATATATATATATATATATATATATATATATATATATATATATATATATATATATATATATTAGTAGTTATGAATAATTATTATATTTGAGAGATTGAATTAATGGATCATTCTTTTAAAAGATAATGGTTTTAAAATACCAATTATAGTTGTCAATTATTATTTAAAAAGAAAGATATTAATAAGTTAACTTAATTAAACTTAGTTTAATTAAGGTTAATCATTAGAATGTGTTATAAACCGAAGACTTGAATTATGCAATTACTGGAACTCGATAGAAGTCAACTTGGACAACGTTTACATAAACAATATAATTAGAAAATTGAATCTAATGGTTTTGGGAGAGAAATTTTTTAGCAAATACATGGGATGGGAAAAATGTACAAGTGATTCTCCATTCATTATCTAAAACTTGAAACAAAAATTGAAACCTCCACATTTAAATCAAGTATGTAATTTTAGCAAAAACAAAACATGTGCTTGCATATTAAGTTTCCTACAGGTCTTTGTGTGCCTCTGGGAATTAGATGTCAATTTTGTGATTGGAACCTTTGAGTTAGTATACTTTTAGGATTCCTAGATTTATAGAGATTTATGTGGAGCTTGTTTGGGACTTGAGATTATCTCCTCAGCATGGTTAGAGTGGACCACTTAGGTACCACACAGTCGGGTGGTAGTGTTTTTCCACTCTTATCATTTGAGATCCATTGAGACATCATGGTTGATGTGTCCTTCATGATGGTGGATATGTATCCTTTCACTAATGATTAGCATATGTTAGATGATGCTATTTTATGCTTAAATTTGCATGTTAGATTACTTTATGTATATGATGTAGTATATGTTAGGAGTGACATTCCTACTATGTTAATACTGATGATCTCTTCGTTGACTTGGAATGCTATTTAAAGAGGTATGGATAGGACCCACGATGGTCTAATGATGCTATTAATAGTTGGGAGGAACCATGCACTTAGTTTATTATGTTTGATCATTATGATGGATGTATATATCTTCTATGATGATGTATCATGTGTATCATATGATTATCTTTACTTTGATGTATCATGTACTAGATTAGAATGATGTACCTTATTTCACATTTGTATATTCTTTTAAGCTTTTCATGCCCTGTGACATGTATAGTGGATGATTGAGAATTTAGAAATGTAATGTATAACATTGGACTTATCATTATTATTTCATGTGGTTGTTGTATTCAATAATGTTAGTTGATTTAGATGTTATTCTACGTTAAGGGATCCTTAAAGAATGTAATCTATTATGTATGTTATGTTTACTTTTAGATGGACATTGCTATTGCTTCTGTTATTGTGTATAAGTTATATGTAGTATTTACTTTCATGTGTAAAAAAAAAAATGCTACCAAAATTAGCGAAATTCTAGGTTAATTCTTTGGATCCCTTGGTGGGGCATTACATTTGGTATCCGAGCCCGAGTTTCTACATTGGGAGCTTTGGGTATTTTGGAAAAATTAAAACTTTGAATTATTAAATGTATCTTATGAAACTTGAAAAACTAGGTGAACTAAAACAATACTTGAACTGCTACTTGTATATTTTTTCATACTTCAATCCTTAGCTTCAAACTGAAAATTTTACTTAAACCTAATCATAGGGTTGAACTTAGTCTATTGCAACATGTGTCTTTTGATTGTAATAGTACTTTGTACTATTGTAGGTTGGTATCTGGGACTAGGTCTTCTATTAGAGTCCGTTGTAGAGGCCGTGTTAGATGCTATGGTCGTAGTAGAGCTATCAGTGTCCATGAGTCTACCCATGGTTAATTTTCTCATGAAGAGAGCCAAGGAGAGCATGCTAGTAAGCAGCAACAAGAGAGCCGTAGAGAGGACCAAGCGAAGTCTAAAGAGGTTGATTTGAGATAGACGATGTAGACTATTCTTGAATGTCTACCTCATATTTAAGATCAACCCAAAGCACATCAAACAGAAGAAGAGCATAGACGCAGGTCTAGGAGCCCTCAGAATGATCATTAGAGGTCCATTGTGTCCACTCAAATGAAGGATCTTTCAAGATCCAAGGTCAAGCCTTTCAATGGGCAAGGTTCTAGTTATGTGGCTAAACAGTGGCTTATTTCCCTCGACAGGGTTTTTTCCATGCAGGATTTTGATAGGAATGTTAAGCCAAGATTTGCGATCACCAATTTGGAGAATTTTGGGGCCACTTGGTGGACAATTGAGGCGAAGAAGCTGGCAATTGATATGAGTAGTTTCACTTGGGAACTATTCTTAGAAAGTTTCTATGAATGATTCCTACCAGAGGAATAGGAGCAGCAAAGGGAAGATGAGTTTCATAATCTCAAGTAGTACACTATGTCAGTAATCAAGTATGAGTGTAAGTTTTATGAGCTCATCTCTTTTTCAGGTTTTAACAAAATTTTAGCTCAGTTGACATAGCACTTTATTAGGGGTTTGAATAACCGTATAATTGGGGGTGTCAAGGTATTTGAGCCAAAAATCCTCAAGGATGCAGTACATCAAGCTATCCTTGTTGAGAAAAGTGTCAACCTTGGTCAAGGAGGTTTTATAGGAGCACTAATAGCATCAAGGTCTAAAGGCAACTACAATTCAGGTGGTAACAAGAAGCCTTCTTTTTCTAAGGGGAAACAATATTAGTAGTAGTCTCAACTTACACAGTAGCAAAAGGGATCGAATTCTCAGGCTCAAGGTGGTGGTAGAGGTCCTAACTCCAAGAACAACTGAAATACTCAATGCACCAAACAAAATCAGCCCAATCAACTAGCTCAGAGTAGTCAGTCTTTTGTTAGTAGGAACATCAGTAATCAAATGCACCACCTATGGGTAAAGGATCTGGCAGAAATATAGAATGTTTTTTATATGGTCAGAGTTTACATTATTGAGCTCAATGTCCACAACAAGCACTCAATTTTCAAGACCTAGGCCTACAGCTTAAAAGCCTACAGTTGGTGATGTAGGTAGAGCTCATTGAGTGTTTGCAACAGTAGATCACCATCAGGAAGATCATTAGGGAATAGTGGTTGAGACCATAGGTGCTATTCAAGGTATATCTCTTTTAGTATTGTTTGACTCAGGAGCTACAAATTCATTTATTTCACCATCTATAGTTTCTAAGTGTAAGCTGGATGCAGTGAAGCAAGATAATGGTTGGCAACTGGGACTAGCCTCACGCATTAAGGTCTCCACAGATTCTGTAGTTCATAAGTGTGGGCTTAGTTTAGGAGGTTTTGATACTACAGTTGACCTTTGAGTTATACTCCTTGGTCCCTACGATGTGGTTTTGGGTATAGACTGGCTTGGATCTCGTAGAGCCAGTGTAGATTGTAGGAAGAAGATTATAATGTGCCAAGATGACCAAGGGAATGATGTGAAGATATTGGGATACTAAGGCCTATATCTCTACAGATGATTTCTACTATGCAATTGAAGCAGAGTTTCTATAACGGATGTCAAATATTTGCTATTATGGTAAATGATCTAGATGAGGAATATCCCGTGAGGAAGACTTTAGATGACCCAATTTTACAGGAGTACGCAGATGTCTTTCCAAGTTAGATTTTGGGCATGCTTCCAAGGAGGGACATTGATTTTAGTATTGATCTAATTCCTAGAGTGGAGCCTATCTTAAAGCTCCTTATTGTATTACTACACAAGAATTGGGTGAGTTACATCTTTAGCTAGAGGAACTTCTGGCCAAAGGGAGCATTCGACCTAGTGTATCACCATTGGGAGCTCTAGTGCTCTTTGTGAAGAAGAAAGATGATTCTTTGCGCCTTTGTATTGACTACAAACAGTTGAATAAGGTGACTATTAAGAACAAGTATCCTCTACCTAGGATTGATTACTTATTTGATCAGATCAAGGGAGCTGCGGTATTCTCCAAGATTGACCTTAAATTAGGATACCACCAACTTTGCATTAAGGAAGTAGATATTCACAATTCCACTTTTTGAACTTTCTATGGGCATTATGAGTTCACAGTGGTACCTTTTTGGTTGACAAATGCTCCATTGGTTTTCATGAGTTGGATGAATGGATTGTTTCAATCTTAACTAGAAAAATTTGTACTTGTGTTTCTCGATAATATATTGATATAATCTAAGTCTTAGAAGGAGCATGAGGGACACTTGCGATTAGTTTTACAATGTTTAAGAGATAATCAGCTTTATGCTAATGCAGCTAAGTGTGAATTCTTCAAATCGAACATTCAGTATTTAGGGCATGTCATTTTAGGTGATGGTATTTCAGTGGATCTTGCAAAGATTTAGGTGATAATAGATTGGCCTACATCGACTAATGTGTTAGAGATTTGTAGTTTCATGGTCATAGCTGGTTATTATCATAGATTTGTAAAAAACTTCTCTAAGATAGCACATCCTATCACTTCTCTTCAGATGAAAGCAAAGAAGTTTGTGTGGATAGAGAAATGTGAGGAAGCATTTCAGAAGCTCAAGGAGCTTTTGACCAATGCACCGATCTTAGTAGTACCTGATCCAGAAGGTGATTTCATGGTGTGTACAGATGCTTCCCTTGAAGGGATTTGGGCAGTGTTGATGCAAAATGGACAGGTGATTGCATATGAATCACGCAAGCTCAAGGATCACGAGCTAAATCATCCTACTAATGATCTTGAGTTAGCAGCAGTAGTTCACACTTTGACAAGGTGGTGACATTTCTTGGTGGGAGATATATTTGAGCTACACAGTGATAATCACAGTCTTGAGTATATTTTCACTCAACCTAATTTGAATGGTTGCATGAGATGATGGATGGAATTCCTATGTGAATATGATTTTCAGGTAAAGTATATCCAAGGAAAGGAGAATGTGGTGGTAGATGCTTTGAGTTATAGGAGACATGTGATATCATCTATGACTCTTAGTGTGGATTTGAGGAGTCAAATTCTTCAGGCACTTCCTATAGATTCTTGGTATTAGGAAGTGTGCAAAGAGATAGATTCAGGAAGACCTTTGGAAGGTAGGTTTGTAGGCTATGTTTGAGAGTTATATGGTCTTTTGAGACATTTGGGGAGGATTTATGTGCCATTACTAGATGAGCTTCGCACCTTGATTTTAGCAGAGGCCCATTGTACGCCTAACTCGGCACATCCAGGTGTCAAGAAGATGCATGCTGATTTGAGACATTTGTTCTTTTGGTTTGGGATGAAGTGAGACATTTCTGATTATGTGACTAGGTGTCTTGAGTGTCAAAGAGTTAAGGTAGAACACTATCACTCAGCTAGACTTTTGCAGCCAAATCTCATTCCTTCATGGAAGTGGGACATCATCTCTATGGACTTAATAGTAGGATTACCTATGAATGTTCGTCGACATGATGCTATCATGGTCACTATTGATCAGTTGACTAAGGTGGTGCATTTTTCACCAATCAGGTCATCCAACATAGCAACTTCTGTAGCTAATGTCTTCATGCATGACATTGTGAAATTACATGGTATTCTTAGGAAGATCAGTTCTGACAGGGATCCAGTATTCACATCTATATTCTAGACATCACTACATCATGAGCTTGGACTGCAATTATATTTTAGTTTGGCATATCATCCAAAGACAAATGGTTAGATAGAGAGGGTGAATCAAGTTTTGGAAGATATGTTATAGATGTATGTGATGGATAGGCAGACACATTGGGAGGACTATCTCTACCTAGTGGAGTTTGCTTACAACAACAGGTATCATATTTCTATTGGCATGGCACCATTTGAGGCATTATATGGACATCCTTTTCATACACCTTTGAGTTGGGATAGTCTGGAGGATCGTATCCTATTGGGTCCTAATATGCTTCATGATATGGAGCAATAGGTAGTGCATATCCAAGAGCACTTGTCTACGGCACAAGACAGGCAGAAGAAGTATGTTGATGCACATAGGACAGATAAGCAATTTTCTATGGGAGCTAAGGTTTTCTTGAGAGTGTGTCCATGAAATATTTTGACCCGATATGAAAAGGGTTCTAAGCTAGCACCTCTCTTTGTGGGACCATTTGAGATTCTAAAGAGGATTGGGCTAGTTACTTATCGCCTTGCTCTGCCACCCAGCCTAGCTCACATTCACGATGTTTTCCATGCTTCAATACTTATATAGTATATCCCTGATGTTGTAAATGTTCTTGATTGGAATGTGTTGTAGGTAGAGGACGGGAAGCTAGCTTTGGAGCCAGTTCATATTCTAGAGCAACAGGAGTTGACCCTCAAGGGTCCAACCATCGAGCAGGTAAGGGTCCAATGGGACACTACTAATTATTCTTCAGCTACATGGGAGGATGTAGCTAGATTATGTGAGTTATATCCCTACCTATTTTTAGGCTTCCAAGAGTAAGCCTAATCCAAGGGGGGGGGGGGAGGGGGGGTGGATGTAGTGCCTGCCCTCATTCACACCTTTCTGGACATTGTTGCTATTATTATCAGACTATGCTAGACTAGTTTTATTTTGATGGATTAGTGGTATTATTTTGAGACTATCAAACATTATGTTATGGATTCAAGTGATATATGATGAGATCATTTAGACTTTACAATTCATGTATGCATGATGATCATTATATTGCTTTCAGTTATTGATGATGATTAGTTAGATGGTTTATTATCTCATGTGTTTTATTATGGATACTTGCCCCATACTTGCATGTGTATGGTGTGCGTGTTTTCTCTTATTGTATGGCATTTCTAATATGGTTAAGAAAGGGAGTCATAGTCACCTGCTAGTCAGGATCTACATGATGCACTTGTTCCTAGCATTGCCTATTTATATATATGTATATGTATATATATAGTATGTACATGCATGGTTTTAATGCAAGTTGCCTATACTGGGTACCGACTTCCCTGAACTACCAGGATCAATGTACCCTATTACACTATCTCAATGATAAGAGAAGGGAGATAAATTCTCAAGTCCAAATCCCAAACCCTTAAACCATTGTCCTAAAAAGATAGGACATGTATCTAGACATTTTACCCACCAAATGTGTTGGATGACATAATTCGTGATTTTTAACCC